>JAZKJV010007863.1:1245680-2491361 GCA_037367405.1 Ottelia alismoides
TTTCTTATGTTGAGTAAAGACAATTCTTCTTGAAGTGCCCTTTCTTCTTGCATTGAATTGATATAGCTTGCCTTCCTACCTTCGATCACCATGCTTGATGAATCTTTTGAACTTTTGAGTAAGCATAGCTATGTCCTCTTTAGAGATTTTGTCTATGGTTGTGTCCTTGGTTGCTTGAAGATCTACGATTCTTTTACTTCGGATTTGGATTCTGTGATCTATGTCTTTTCAGCTTCATAGGATAAGAGTTTTCCTATGAGTTCATTAATGGGAAAGTTGTTAGCATTATTCGCTTCTTTGATAACCATTACCGTTGTACTCCATGTAGATGTGAGGGATCTTAGGATCTTATTGATTTGATCTGGTTTAGTAATCTCTATACTGAGATTCCAAAGATTTTTGATGACACTAGTCTGATGTACAGCTCGCTTATGGATTCCCCATATTCCATTTTGAAAAACTCATACCTTTTTTAATGAATATTATATGTATATTTTTAACCTTGTTGGTTCCTTTCTAGGTAATACTGAGCTTGCTCCAAATCTCGTACGTCTTTTGCATGCAAATACCATGTTGAATTCATCTTTTGTAATTGCACAAAAGATAACATTCATTGCTTTTGAGGTGTACGTGGCCTTTTTCTGCATCCAACATAGGTATACCTTATAAAGACATGGGCCTGGTGTACTTGGATTCTATAATATTCCAAACATCATACTCAATAGCATCACAAAATATTCACATTATAAGCTTCTTGCATTTGTAGGTGGTCCCATCAAATGACGGAGATCTGATAGTGGACCGACTTTTATAGACAATGCTTGCTTTGTTGCCGCATGTGCTATTGAGTTTTGAATTCGGTAGCATGGCACCCACTCTGATACCACTTATGAGTTCCTTGATATCGAAATACCACTAGAAGGGTGGTGAATAGTGTATCGATGAAAGTATAAAACCTTTCACGACAAAACTAATCGATCAATTAAGCAAACTCCACATGATATTTATGTGGGAACGCAACCGTGTGAAAACCACAACCTGAGTCACCTGATTCAGGATTTCTAGATACCCAACTACTCCACTATAAGCTTGAGATATTTACGTGGATATCTCAACCTTTAAAAAGCTTTGAGCTTTACAACTTTTTATTAGACACCAAAGTTAACACTACATATCAAACACTATAGCAACATCGAGGGTGGAAGAATGTGAAGAATATGGGAAGATCCTTAAGCACAACACGGAAGCGTGTGGATCGCATCGTATGCTATCAGGAGCGACTAGTCATACTAGTAGTTGAGGCAGCGGAATATAAAATTTTTCAAACGATGAGACCACATGATCCAAGAACACTTCTCGGATCATTTCATCTAAACCACAAATAAGTATTATGTTTACCTCTTGAAGAGAGGTTGCGATCGAGTCTCTAAAGGAAGAGACCTCCTGTCTCAAGTATGATCCGACAAAGGAGACGCTTGCGAGTGCGTTGATGATACGCATGCTCCTCGCAATATATTGATAATCCAAGCGAGGAATCCCCTGATCTCATCTCACGTGATCCGACGTCTTCTTCATGAGCGAGGTGCAGAAGGAGACAGATATCCAAAGGCAAACAATCCGATAGCATAACGACGATGCTATGATGATGGCGACTCTCTCTAGGGCTCCATGGTGGACGGCCACAATGAGAGAGAGAGAGACTTGGCTTGTAGAGAGAGATGGAGAGAGTTTTGATTCCTCTTTGAATTATGTGTGTAGTATAAAAGGCAAGGTCTACCCTTCCTTTTATACTAGTTGGATGTATATGGATCTCAATCCATGTGCCCTCTTAATACGACAGTTTAGATTAAGAGGTTATTAATCAATGGCCATGATTTATTGCTACAAATTTTCAACAACAAATTTAATTAAAATAAATTAATTATATCCCTTTATCAAGATATAAATTAATTCATTTTAATTTCAATTATAATAAATAGATAATAAGGGAGGCAACTACCACCCTAAAAAGAGGGTGATCATCGCTCCTTTGACTTGGTAAAGGTGGGCAGGCACCTTGTTGGTGGTTTTGCCATCCTTAATATATATTTATTATATAGGATAAAAAGCAACAACTATTATTGCATTTATCTTTACAAAAATAATTCCAAATTATATTTGTGAAAACATCAATCATGTCATTGATAAATATGAATCATATTCATAAATCCAACATAATATGTAAATTATATTTACAATTAGTTGTTTATTGTGAATCCAATTCACAACAACATAATTTGTAATTCTATTTACAATTAAATCTCTTCATCATATTATAAATCATATTTATAATATTTGTGATTATTGTGGATAGTGATATCCACATTAATCATATCCTTGATAAGTAAAACATATTTAGTTATCTTGGATCTCTATTCTCATGTGCCCAAATAATATGAATCACATTCACATTATTCATATCTTTGACAATTAAATCACATTTAATTATCTTAGGTAATTCTCCTTATAATATGAATCAAATTAATATTATTCATGATAATTAAATCACATTTAATTATCACTTTCCTCAATGCTTGGATACATATCGACAGTGAAATTGTCCTTGAACTCTTTTAAGGATAATACGCTTTCTCCGCAGATAGTTGAAGATAAGGACAGGGCGATTGTATTGTTCCACATATAGTGTCTTGGATATTGAGATCACATCTCAACTCCATATCTCGGGGACCTCCCATATATGTTTGATTAAATCAAAGTCGTAGATCTAATCTTCTAATTGTATCTGAATCACTTTCAGATCAATGTCCAACATTTGGACTTAGATCAAATATCTTCTCCATGAGAGGAGTCACTAAAATCCAGACATGTTTCATCACTCCCTCAAAATGGAAGCGTCATGGTTATACAATCGTTTATGATCACTTCACCCTCAGGTTTTCCTAATACATGTACATCCTATATACTAGAAGACCTAAAATAAACCCGAAGTTTTAGATTTATTTAGATTGTCTCCTTCATGGTTTTATCACTAAGGTTCTCATTTGACCATTGGGAGTTGATATCGATCATATACTTTCTAAAAGCATATATCATACCCAGGTATTGATCACATACTTTCCAAAAGCATACATCAAACCTAAAAATTCACTCATGCTTCCAAAGCAAGATGACCATGCACGAAATTTGATCCTTCCCAATATCTCATGAGTGAGCTCATGTCTTCCGATTCAGTAAATGAACCTATATGATCCCTTTGAGAGATCGTATTTTTACTCATATGCCCTTGCATGCACACTAGTGTGTCGGTGTATAGATCTTGGTTAGGTCATCAAACTATTGGTTTGCCAAATGTACATACTCAGACATATAGTAACACATCTATCTCTGGTCAAAGGATGTGTTCCTATATCGTGACAGCATACAACATAGGTCTTTGGTTATCTCGATCTCATTAAGTCAACTCTTTGACCTAACTAATCTAACACCTCTGGATCTCTATTCCTGTGCAGAGGACCTGCATCAAGAGGTCAGTCAGATATCAACCTTTAGAGAAAGGATTGACATCTCCTTCTCAGGCTGGGGATCCTCTCTTAGTAATCACTTGACGATGCTTGATGAGTCCTCAATATAACTCTTTAGATATTCATCCAAGCACCGGCCTCTATGATTCAACAATTGAATCAACAGTTGTATGATCATCAAGATGGCCATGGTACATAACCCTAATTGTACTAAGGGTCCTATTTTGCAAATTAATTATTCTTTATTTTAGATCGGGGAATGATATCTACAATAACACTTACTGCATAATGGCTCGTCGTGGGCTCGCATGTCCAACAGAACTATGATTGTCCTCTCACTTCCTTGGACAGAGTGTACTCCACTAATCCAAGAGATATATGTAAGCTCAAGGACCAAATATCAAAAATTCATATAGAGGAAGGTAAATGATTGATGAATCTATGATTCTCATTCTTTACTCTTTTATTTTATCATCATCTTTTAGCAAAAACATCTATAAATATATGTAAATACAATAAAATTACCATTCTACATGTCTTTGTTAATATTGCATAATTATCACATATTTTACAAAAATAAAAGAATAAAGAGAAAAGAAAAAGAAGGATGTATTTAGAATAAATACAAAGTGACCCAAACCCCAAGAGAAGGTCAAACCTTGGCTTGATCGACAAGAAATATAAGTAG
Organism: Ottelia alismoides; assembly: GCA_037367405.1. Classification (NCBI taxonomy): domain Eukaryota; kingdom Viridiplantae; phylum Streptophyta; class Magnoliopsida; order Alismatales; family Hydrocharitaceae; genus Ottelia; species Ottelia alismoides. The sequence goes on from JAZKJV010007863.1 coordinate 1,249,890, forward strand.
GGAGAGATAGGATACATTGTAGATAATACCTATACACATAAATATTTATATTTATTTTACATTTTTGTGAATACCATACTATTTTTGAACACTTGTGCACATCCTTAATAATAAAATAAAAATAAAATAAAATCAGAAAATACAAAATAAAATAAAAATAAAATCAAAGTTCATTGTACAAAATACGCACATAGGTATATTATATAGAGCACATATTTAATTAATATATCTACTTATTTATAAAAAAATCAAATAAAAACCAGCTTATATTCCACAAATTATTTTGTAAATAAATAAAATATAAAATAAATTCCATTTTTGTAAAAATAATAGAATAAAATTATGTACATAATATACAGGTATATTATACATATACATGCTACATTATATTGTATATACCTTATATATATTTCATAAAAATATTTAAAATTCATAGAAAAATAGTTTGAAAAATAATAAACAATTTTCATTTTAATTATTTTTTATTTTGAAATCATTCATTATTTTTATTCAATTTTCTTTTGTTTTGTAAATTCTTGAATTCCTATTTGTCCATGTCGGTTTGTTGACCACGGTCAACCTCCTCCCCAAGCTGACCCCACCCGTCAAGCCTTTGCTGGACTCGATTTCTCCTCTTTTTCTCGGTCAGGTCTGATCACCAGCTGCTTCGATTTTTGCACCCGACACTCTCCTAGGATATGTGATCCTCATGGATCCCTAGGCGCAGCCGGATCACTCTGGGGTTTCAAGCGCCACTTCGATCTTTCTGAAACCCTAGGCACCTCTATAAAACATCTCTTCCATCTCCCGCGCTTAACGGCTCATCCCTCGCGCCACCATTCCTCCTCTAACAACTCCAGGATAGTGACAGGGTTCTCAAGGTCACGCTGGAAGCTTGGATAGACGTCCTGTAGCACGAAGCTCACTTCGCGGCTGGAGCTCCGTTGCAAGAAGCCTCCTTCACCTTATGCATCGAAGTTGAGGACACAACCTTGCCTTCCACTCCTCCTGACTTCACTTAGTTCATCAGGAACTTCAGGTAGCCATACTCCGCCCGCATTTCCATTATTCAGCTCAACTTAAATCGTCATCCACATATCCTCGTTTAGCTCCGACAAACGTGGTTGGAGCTCTATTTCACTCATCCTGCCACACTGATCATGACCCCACTTCACGGACCATCTTCCCACGCATCCTGACCACCTTGAATTTTGCTCCTCGCAGCAAGATCAAGCCGAGACGCCCTCCTTTAGCTTCACCGGAGTCAATCCCATTCCCCTCACACTTCCTCGGTTTTTAGCCCTAAATAACCCCAAACAAAGCTTCATCTTCGAGTTGTGAGTCTCTTTACAGATCCAAGAATGCATAGTAAGCTTGATTCACGCCTCAACTCATGTGGTGGAGCACCTCCAGGTGTTGGGACCTCACCGCATACATCCAACCGCCCGCCGCTCCATCAGAGATTCCTAGTCGACGCGGAAGAACCTCAGTTACATGTTGGACCTCTCAGCTACTCGATCCGCGTAGTGGAGCACCCTATATGCGAGATCAAAGTTTGCCTGAGGTCTCCTTCTTTGGGTTCTTCCTACCTCTCCAGATGTCGTCTGATTGAGACACCTTTTGCCAGAATCAATCTGCATCGTCCATCCATTCCCCTTTACAGAGACATCAGATCAGACTCCCAGGAGGATCTAACACAGACGCTCGCCTATCATCTAAGTCATCAGATCTGCCTCCAACGATCATCAGAACCGTACGTCAAAGAGCCACCCTACGCTTGCCACGTATCTACGAGTGGTATATCTCACTTCTTGTCCTATCTTTTATGATATTTCTATTTAGTCCAATAAATATAATGTGTAGTTGAGAACATCTACAGTTAGACCCTTGTAGTTTTTATATTTGCACTTCAGTCCAGTTGATTTGTAGTCATGTGCGCCCGCACACGTTTTGTGGTGTTTTTGTAAGTTTCCCCAGAACTTTTTATTCATTACTGAATGAATGTTTAGTTATTGATATTTGCATTTATGTTCCTGTTTTCCTGACTCGCATGTTGCATATGCATAGTATGGATAAATTGCATAACGGCCCCCTGTAGTTTTTTATTTTGTTATTCCAAGGGCCCACAAACTCAAAGTAATTACAAATAGGTCCCTCTACATTGTTTTTAATTATATTTCTTTTATTTAGCAAAATAAATAATTAATTCTGCCCAAAAATTACACGAAAAATATATGTGACACCTGCTTGCATGCTTTATTTATGGTATTGTGGTGGTTAATTTCATTGCATTTTTCTATTATTAAAAATTCAAAAACCCCCAAAAAAGTGTCATATTAATTTTAGAAAAATTATAAAAATTCGAAAACATATTGAAAAATTCCATAAAAATTATGGTAGATGTATTTTAGCTCCAGAGTTAATTTAATTTAAAAATACCTTATAAAAACATAAAATTGCAACAACTCGAAAACTAATGAAAACTTGTATAAAATTGTAAAAAAAATCCAAAAATAGTGATCTCAAACTCTTTTTGTAGATATTTATTTATATTTTTTTTACAAAAATCACCCCAGGAGTTTTGGGCATTTTACTTATTTTTAAGTTGCAAATTACTCCTGCTTGTGCACTGGTTGTTATTTTTGTCACTATTTTATTTTTAGAAAATCTCAAAAACATTTGGAAAATATAAAAAAATTCAAAAACTTTATAAAACATATACAATCTAAAAATATTTTTACCATAATCTTTTCAGGATTTTTGATCCCTTAGAAAAATTATAATTTGTGTGTGTTTTTTATCACTTGTGCATTTTTTCTCTTATTGAAAAAGTAAAAATTGAAAATTAAAAACCACTAAAAAGATTTTCATTCTCGAAATCTCACTACTTAGCTCTCATTGTGCTCCTTGTGTTCGATCCTGGTCGTTATACCAGGTAAATAAAATTAGCGAAGCCGCTTGCATTCATCGTTAGATTTTTAAAGTGGTTCATTTTTCGATTGATTTCTTGAGTGATTAGGGTCACAGCGACATTAATTATTTGCTACTTTAACCTTGGTTGTTCAGGCAGTCACCAGAATGGTGTCGTTGCCGGGGAGCATGATAACCTTGGTTGTTCAGGCAGTCACCAGAATGGTGTCGTTGCCGGGGAGCATGACTAAGTAGTTAGATTTATTTTTGCTTATTTTTGTCTCTTTCTCTTATAATCGTTTCTGACCTTATTCTGCTTTGATTTTCAAGCGAGGGACAACCAAAGTACGACACTTTCAAGGGATCAGCACAGGAGGAGGAGCAAAAGATAATAGGATATTGTTATTTTAGATAGAATTTATTTCTAAAAAACTTTTGTAATTATTTAGATTAATAGAAATTTCGACACTATAGACACTTGAACATTATTTGGGGTCTTTTTCGCTAAGTGCCAGTGCACTCGGGGGACCTTACCGAGTTTTTTTCGAGGTTTTTTGCATTTATTTTCTATTTGATTCCTGAGGATTTAGCCCTTAGATTTAGGACTTTTATTGCTTGAGCTCGATAATTATCTAAGGTCCAAACACCCTAGTATTTTGACTTAGTCAAATAAAGAAAAAGTTAATTTAATTGGTTAAGAGACCAGGTACCGAGAGAGGTCGTATACAACGCTTGCAGGACCCACTGTGGTGGGTACCAATTGACATCTAATACTGAACTCAGGTCTCTTCTCTGATTAATTAACTACCAACTCTTCCCGCTAATAGAAGTTGCTCATCTTAGGACGATTTCCCCGTGCATCATATAGATTAGTTTTAATTTATGTCTTTGAATTTATGCGCGGATCAACCTGTATGTAGAGTATTGGAGCAAGGTACGCGTTTCCATCTCTGCATGCATCATTGTGTTTGATTGCACATCGGATTTTCTGCTTTCCTCCCCCAGATTTATTGGACATAAATAAAAAGGAAATTAGAAAATTCTTTAGATGTTGCCTTATTCAGAAAACCATCTAAAAAGAAATAACTAATAAAACCTGGGACTACAAAAGTAAACTTGACATAAAACTAAGGTTCACTCAAAAATTTTTATTTTTGGGAGAGTAACCCCCTCCTCCTTATCTGTAGAGATTTGAGTGAACTGCACACTAGGATAGAGCCACGCCTGAACTTTCTTCAGACTATCGGATCTAAAAATTATTAGCAATTCTCCAGTGAGGGTCTGCGGATAGCCGGTAATCGGTTTGTATTCCCTTAGTAGAGTGGGTGGTTTAGAGGACACCGTGAAAGCACGGTCCTCAAGCAACGAGTAGTCAGAAATGGTCCGTACTTACACCCATACTAGCTGGAAATAGGTGCAACTAGTCGTAATATCTCGGACCAGTCTCCAGGGAGAATCGGGCTCCTAACAGCTCGCTAACCTGCTCTGATAGATTGGATTATCACCAAAAATAAAATCTAACAAGATAAACGACCGAAATCTTACGATCATCAATGTGTTGTGTTAGTGAATTGGGGGTTTGATTTCTCATCCTGCATGCATCCCATATCTAATCTTCATAAATCCCCACATCACGATGATGGGAAGGAGGTCTCTTAGACTGCCTCTAGCAGCACCGCTTTCCAGCACTCCTCCCCGTTCATCGAGGGTGGCTTTAGAGAGCTCAAACTTGCTCTATGAACACGAATTTGCCTCCACCCTATTCCCCTTGACCATCCTTCTTCCACTTATGAGGTACAGACAGACAAGCCAACGCATCTATACATTCACTTGACAACACCTAAGCTAGGGTCTTTTGCCTTTGTAGAGACCGGTGAGATGTCCAGTAGTGAGGACATGACTGATGAGCAACCGTAGACGTCATCGTTCATATTAGACCAGGTCGCCATCAATAACACATTACTCGCTTCCCTGGAGATCATGAAACAACAGATCTGAGACCAAGGAATATTCATGGTAGAAGTACGCAAGACAGGCGAGATGAGCCAGAACATCCAACTGGTGGTGGAGAGATACCACGCCAAGAGGGCCGAGTAGATGACAAGTGTCAGGATGAGCCGCAGGATCCATCCAGACCAGCTCGCACCATGAGGCAGTTGCACAACCCTGGTGCAACCCTTACACACTGATGGATCGAGCTGGCAGCCATCCTGGGCGACTATGAGCTTTGCCCTTAGACCATCTTGCTATTGCCCAAGTTCCATGGGCTAGCCACTGAAGAGCCCCATCTCCATCTGCAGGAGTTTTAGATGATCTACAACACCGTCCATGACAGATTGGTGGACGAGGACACCATCAAACTAATCTCCTTCCCTTTCTCCTTGGTTGATAGAGTAGCCTACTGGCTGAAGCATCTAGGGAAGGTGATCACTACTTGGGAGCAGCTCCGGACCGAGTACTTGAACAAGTACTATCGACTCGGCCAGACTAATGTAGCGAGAACCACGATCAGTAATTTCACCATGATCCCAAATGAACAGTTTCATGAAGCTTGGGATCGTTTTAGATAGCTCATCGATAGGTGTCCACACCATGAGATCATCAATCCCAACCTCATACAGAGTTTCTTTTGTGCGCTGACACCTGATCTATAGGGGCTAGTGAACACCTCATGTGGAGGTTCCTACTTCGCTAAAGACGAAGACCAGGTCTGGGTCATCTATGAGGAGATGGAAGAAAACTACGCAGTGATGTCCCAGACCCGTGTCTACAATCAGGGGAAGACTCTCTCACAAGCGGTTTCATACCAGAGGATTGCACGCATTGAGGCAGGTCCATCTACATCTTCTACAGTAGCAACACTAGTAGAGTCTTCAATTATGGGTATTATCAGCCAAAAGTTTGACTGGATAGAAATCATCGAGAAGAAGCAGTGCCAAGGCCTGGACAAGCATAATAAGATTGATGAGCTGGACCAGAAGTTGAGTGACCTGAAGACCCAAATCATGTGCCTCCAAGAGGTACAAACGGCTTCTTAGCCCCATTCCACGTCACGAGCTGATCCAGGGAGTGGTTCATCCTATCCCTCCGTCTCATACCGCCAGGTTCACCACATTTAGGCAGAGCCAATCCAGTCACTCCCACATTACCAGTTACCACCACTACCTTCCTTAGACACTCAGTTGGTGGCATATCATCCGGATCAGCCCTCGGTAGCCCTTCCCCTGCCACTCCACAAGCAGCAGGAGCCATTGATGGAAGTCAACGAGATCTGGTACTCCTAGTACCAACAACAGCCCAAGACCCATCGTGACCACCCCGTCTTCCGATGGTCCACTAGAGGCACTTCATCCTAGTGATGATCGTTGAATTCGCCTCTTTAATAATGTGGAATTGTCATAGTATAGGAGGCAAATTCGGTTCATCAAAAACCATAATCTTTGAATGTTATGGATTATTTTAACTTGGAAAATGTACCAAGGTCAAACACAGGAATGGTGATTTTTAGTTGTGTGGTTTTATATTAAATTAAATAATTAATTAAAAGCTCGATTAATTTATGTGTCAAAAAAACAAAGAGAAAATATAATGATGCAATGCGAAGAAAAATAAACAGAGCGGATGATAAAGCACAAGATTTCTGATGTATGATTTTCAATCAAAATCAGAATACTCAATGTCCTCGAAATGAAATCGCATCAAAAGGAATTCAGGAAATTAGTTTTCAATCCAATTCAAGCTGCAGGCCAAGGGATTGATCAATAATTAATCCCATCAGAACCCCCTATAATTTGCTCCTCAAAATTAATCGTTGACCAGACAAATTATTAGGGTGTTCATTGAATTTATCCTCTATTTAGCCCCTATAAAGATCAAATCTTCAAATATTAATTCACAACCATTAGATCCATAATCAAATCCCAACAAAATAAATAGTTAATTTCTCAATGAAAATATAGCACAAAATGTCAATGATAAGCTTGCATTTGTCAACATAGATCTTCAGGTAATAAATCTCAATAAGTAACCTCAGATCTGTCGGTAAATTATGACAAATGATAGAGCATGAAAATAGCTTCAAAACAACATTGCTCAGCAGGTTCGTGTGAAAAACGTTTTTATAAATTGAAATTGCAGGTACTAAAATGAAATAAAAGATAAAGTTTTTATCTCAAAGGAGTCCCTGGAGAGACTTATCTATACTTCAAGAAAACTGGAGGGGTGCCTTAGCAATTTGCCCAAGGATCCACGTGCAGGGCACGTGACCTGGGCTGGCAGGGATCTTTTCGCAAATTCTGGAACCTGCGGGGCACATATGCAATTCGTCCACTTCCACGTGTTCTCCCCACATGCTTTTAGAGGTGGGGCTTGCACGTAAATTTCTGGACTTGCGGGGGTCTTCTTGCAAATTGCCCCCCCCTAAACGCATGACACACATGTGCTCAGCAGGTTCGGGTGGGGGGGAAGGGGGCAGAGGCGGAGTCTCGGGTGACGAGCCTATGTGGCAGGCCGATGAGGCTCGAGCCCACTCGAACCTTGAGGCACAAAGGATGGCTCGGTCAAGTCCTCATGGAGGGCGAGGAACTGTGGTTGATCCAACGGCTTCTGAAGCTCGAGGGTGGTTCTGGTGGAGGGGGAGCTGGGGCCCTGTCAAGGAGGAGACTGTAGTCGTGGCAGACGACAGAGTGCGACGGTGAAGGCTCGAACGACACAGGACTGAGCAGTTGGAACAAGGTAGTGGTGGTGGTCTAGCTGACGAGAATCGATCAGGGTGAAGCTGCACGGTGGAGTGAGACGGCGAGGGTGCTCGGGGATGATGGCAGGCGACCGAGCATGGTCGACGGACGTTGCGAAAGTGGTAGTGGCGATCGACGAAAAGAGGAGGGCTTCAGTCGGAGGTGTGGTGGGGTGGTGATGAAAGGGCAGGTCAAAGGGCAGGTCAAAGGGCAGAGGTTCACAATGGTGGTGAACGGCGAGGGTTATGGGTGGTCGAGAGGAGGTGGAGATGGCAAAAATGCCTCTGCTCCAATGATCTTCTCTTCAATCAATGCGACGGAGGTCGTCGTGAGGCTTCGCAATGCCGAGGACAGAATGGTAACAAGGTTATCATGCTTTGGATCATGTTGCGAGGGGGCTCGAGCCACTGTTACTGGCAAAGCTGGAGGAAGGGCGGATGGCCAGATCTGCTGGCGTCGCTGGTCTTTATAGGAGAGGTCTGGTGAGTGGGCATTACATCGAGGAGACAAGGCAGTGCCTGTAACGGCAGGAGGTCGTGCATGGCAGAGAGGATTAATGGCAGCGGGAAGGGGTGCGTGAGAACGGCTGGAGGAAGGGGAAGGGGTCACGTGTTAGGCACGTGACCCGAGGGAGGAGAGGAGACAGTGACATGGGGGTGCCACATGGCACGTACAGGAGCTGCCATGTGTCACCGAAAAAAATTCTTCAAAATAAAAAGATGAAGAAAATTAGAAAAGCAATAGAAGGATACCTCGAATGAAAAGTTTCCTTCATGAAAGTTGTTCGTCTCGACGAGATCTACAACTTTAATGAAGGACCCGGGAGTGATGAATCCATGATTCATTAACTTTTCTGTCGCATTTTGTCTTAAAACCCTTAACAAATACATGTAAATAATCATTAATTCCCATATTTTATTCAAATTCCATTCATGAATAAAAATGCACTTTTAAGCATCAAAGACATTTAAATAAATAAAAAGATAAAAAAATAAAGAAAAGAAAAGAAGGCAGATTGTAAATATGTATATATGTACAATATGACTTATAAATATTAATATAACTGCAAGGCATATTTATATAACCTAACTCCCGAGACCAAGTCAGCATGGATTGGTCGACAAACTAATAAGTAGGGGGAGATAAGGAAAGAAAACCATAAAAATAAATTAAGATACACTTCACAAACTTTTCACTATTTAACAAAGAAATAACAAAAGTTCATTGATTTTTAATTAATTCATATGTACATATTTTTCATCAAACTCTTTTCCTAATTATTTCTAAAAAATATATACAAAAATATAAAAATAAGTTAAAAATATTATCCTGTATATATGCCAAGAAATCCTACTTTTAAATGCTCAGATTCTCAACTTCCGAACCTCATAACTTCTTCATACGAACTCCAATTTCACTCTACTCACCTTTAAAGTTCATAAAATAATATTCCCTAATTAATAGAGGTGATTTCATTGAATTTGGAGTCTGTTTGCAAAAAGTCGATTTTGGGACCTAATGACAACGGGGTTTCTAGGCTATTTATTTTATTTAGAACACATTATTTATAATTTTATTAACTTTATAATTTCTAATTATTTTCATGATATTGTACTTTCATCATGATTTATTTTAGAATTTTTGGAGCTCATTTACTATTTTAATAAAATCCAAAAACCTAATATATAGATAAAATTGAACTGTATAACTTATACCCGTATTTATTAATATATGTAAACTAATTTATTAAAATCGCTAAAAATTCACATATAATTTATTTATTACCCTAATAATTAAAAAAATATAAAATTAATATTTAATTATTTATTGAATTAAAAATCCATAATCTATTTATTAAGTATTATCTATACCTATTTATTAATATAATATTTATATTTACTATAATAATTATTATTTATTAAAGTAATTATTCTATAATTTAGATAATTTAATTCTTTACATTTCTTGTTTTTATATCTATTTAAAATAATGCTATTTACTATTTATTATATAATTTATAAGGTATTTATGCATCTGGCCAACCATGTGCTGACACGTGTCAGCACTGGTGCTTCTTCTCCAAGAAGCCGGTATTGCTTCTATTCTAACCGGCCATGTTCATCTATTTTTCCCGTGCCACTCATAACCCCTTCATACGATCTAATCCCTTGATCTTGTTCACCTAACTACCCTCCTACTCGCCAGCCCTTGGATTAATCTTGAAGCCCAAGTAATCTCTCTATAAATACCCCTAAAGTTAGTGGATTCTAACAAACTCTCCTTTAACCACCTGAACTCCAGATCTTGTGGCCGACCTCCTAACTTCCTAGCCTCGCTCCGCCTGCTCTGGAGGTGACAGCTCTGCCCAAGGGGACCCGCGTGGATGAATTAGTTATCTACACTCTGCTACTCACAGATAATTCATCCAGCTTTGCTATTTTTATTCCCCGATCATCGTGCCACGATTAGCGTAGATAACTATGTAATTAGGAAGCCTAATCATTCATCTTAAATGCACATCAAATTCTTGTAACCAAATCGTTTCGAGATCAAACCAACTCGCATTTCACTTTCGCTACCATTCACGTTTTTTTCACTGATTCTGGAAACACAGCTTTTGATCTTGCAATTCTTAATAATTGTTGGTCGATTCTTGAGAGAATCGAGCATTTATATACTCTCCGCATATCAATCTTAAATCTGGAGCAAATACAAGGCATTTGAAGTTTTCAATCTTCACACAAATCGCCATCAAAGAAGGAGTAACAAACTTAGCTCCAGGAGCACAGCAGCGAGATCGTCCACCTTCATCAAAGTTCTTCCGACGTCATCAGTCACCTCTGGCCATCGTCCACCGCAGGCGAGCTCGAGGGGTGGAGGAGCCACCCCTCTGGCCCCACCGGAGATCCCAGGTCATCGCCAGTTGCCGGCGATAAATCGGAGAAGGAGGCACCTTCGCCAGCGGCTCAACTCCTGAAGAACAACCCAAGAACAGCCGGGCTACAGTCTGTCGACACGTAGCAGGCGTAGACGTCCCAGATCGCTCCCGACGTTCTAATCCTGACCGTTCAATCTGAAACGGTGTGACATTTGCATACTAAGCCCAGAAGACTTCTAGAAGTTTCAGAGCGCCTCCAGAGTTTCCAGAAATTGTGATTAGGTCCCTGTGTAGGGACCTAATTGCAATAACTTCATATTTTCTTTACATTTCAGCCCCTGACAGAGGACTAAACTGTAGAAATTTTAATTCTTGTTCTTACATTTCTACCCCTGTGCAGTAGGGGAATTTTGGACACATTTTCGACATCATTTCTTATCGATTTTTTAGGGTAGTTACACAACAACCCTAGCAAGGTTTTTCAGTATTTGTTGTGTGATTTCGTCGTGTTTTGATTTGTCGAATTTCGGTTTTGTTTTGATTTGTTTTTTAGTCTTCTTCGAGCTCGTTGCTTGCTCAATTTACCTACTATATAGTATCACCTATAATTAATCTATTTCTCACATATTATATTACAGGTAAATTGTTTGAAAAATATCACTTTGAAAAATTAAATAAAAATTGAAAAAGATAAAACCGAATAAAAACTTAAAATCAACTTGTTTCGAAAAGAGATAAAAAATCATAAAAAGATAATTTTCCCTCAAAAATCAAAATATCCCTATTTTGCCTCCTTGTGTTCGACCCAGGCACACTTACCTGGCTAAATAAAAAAGTGTAAGGTTTAAAATAGGAGAGAAGCCACCAAATCACCTTCTTTTTCTCTCTCTCCTATTTTAAACCGAAATTTGTTTGATTAAGTTAGGGTTTCAGTTCTGAGCGATCCTCTACACCGACACGTTTCTTATCTCTCACGAGACCCAAGCTTATCAGGGAGCAAAAGAGGTCATATGTGCGAAGTGGTATTTTTTGTGGTCTCCAAGTGTATAGAAAACTGATTTTTTTGGAATTTTGTAATTTTTTGGTGGTTTTTTTAAAGAGGATAAAAATCTAGAAAAAATACGATAAAATACAGGAAAATTAATTACATACTGTCTAATTTTTTAGATTTTTAATAAATAATAAAATAGGGAAATAAAATAGAAGTATGAAATACGGCAAATTTATACATACTCACAATGGACACTCAGACACAGCCAGTTTTTTTGATTTCAGTCTTGATATAGATTCGTATTTTTTATTTCGTTTAATAAAACTTTCATCAAAGAAAACAAATGAAGAAGAAATAAAATTCAAAGGTTTAATTATGTACATAAAAACGCAGGTCAAAAATAGTAAAAAGATAAAATGAGCAAAAGAGGCCCCAAAACCCAACATTCACATATGAGCTCCAAATTATATGAAATTGGTCTTCTTTAGATGGTACTTGAAAATGGGGTACTTTAAAAGTGAGCAGACCAAAATCGAACACTATATGAGGAAGATATGTGCGTTTTAGACCGTCAGATATGAAATTAGACTTTGGGATTATTTGACACTTATTTGAGTATCAACTTTTTTGTATTTTTTTATTTTGGTTAGTAATATCTACACAATGGAGTAATTTCAGGTCAATCGGAGTTAGGATGAATTAATTAAAAAGATGGGAAGTTAGACAGTTTTTAAGTTGATTTACACAATATGCAATTATGCATGATGAAATGTGAATATTATTTATACATGTATGAATGATAATGATGATCTATTATTTATTAAATGCACATGAATACGAGATTCATCATACCCCTATACTTAAACCATGCTCGTCCCTGAGCATCAGTGAATGAATGACTTAGTTGGATAAATCCCTGATTATGCGTGAGAATTTTCAAGGCTCGATTCATATTAGACCCTTAATTTGAGTGATCCTAAAATTATGGGTTCAACCATGCTTTAATCAAAAGGAATCCAACTTCTCTATTTATCTGACTCTTTGTTTGTACATATAATATAAGGATGTGACTTTTAGTGTACCGCATTCATGAGACTCGAGTCGAGACATCACCGAAAATTCTAGTACAAGAGACTCTCCTCCAGACCTAACCCTCAACACTAGGGAATAAGTCTATTATCGCTTCAGTCAACCATCCCTTTAGTTTGTCAGACTTCAAATGTAGATGGACGGCCAGATGATGGAGGGCATAAGATTGTGTCTATTTTTCTCTCCCTCACATTGCAACGAGGGGCCTCTCGAGTGCCTTATTACTCAACACATGTATTTTTTAGTTTATTAATCAATGTGTCCGTCAAGAGACTTCAGAATCGTCTACACTTGTTTTTCTGGGAGTACACCGGGGTGTGTCTCTTTTGAGTATCTAAGATACCTTTAACACCCAGACTTGTATCACTATAAGATGCAGAGCCCTTTTATGGTGCTAGCCCAATCCTTGGTCCTAGAAGCATCTGTCCAAGTGGACACTTTAAAAATGGTTGGGAGAGTTCACCATTGGTGGAAGATCTTTTGAATTTTCACTGTATTGATAGAGCTTTTTCATGAATATTTCTTTCTTTTCTTTTCTTTTCTTTTTGGCTAGCTCCACTGCTTTTACCAAAAGTTGGTGCACATTGATCAACAGATTATTATGTTTCATCACACCCTGGAATATAGGTAAATATCAAAGATAGCATGTGAACTTGTTCACATACGAGCTAGGGTTTGTTGACACTCAAGTTTCTTGAGGCCTTCATTAACTTTATCCCATCCTAGAGCATCATTAGATCAGGTCTAGACTCAAATCACTAGACTCATCAATCATGCAGTTGTAAAAGTGATGTGTTGATCATGTTCTTTTAGAAGGTAGAGATGAAGAGTGCAATATAGCACTCAAATCTTTCAAACCAGGGAAGTAGGGATTATTAAGTTTAAAACCCTAATAATTCAAACTGGCTAACTTAGACTCTCAAGATCTTAGAAATCAAGTGTCCTCAAATCCTCAAGCCTTGAATGGTAGTGAATGTGTCAGTAATATATCAACCAAGGAGTGCATGGATAAAATGCAAGACCATGAGTTTTTTTTAAAACTATGTATTATTTACAGAAAGAATTTAGTATAATATACATAATATACACTACTTGTACCCATCCCCGATGTTAGATGAAAACAATTAAAGTACGAGCTATGGAAAAAGTAGAATATATACAATAACAACCCCCTCATACTTAGCGTGTGCTATGTCCTCATGGCACAAAGTGAAATGCATACATGGCTCGTACTAAGTATAGATGAGCAAAAAAGAAAAAGAAGAGAAGTGATGTATAAACAATGGTACCGGTCCCCTATACTTAGGATCAGGTCAGCCTAAGTATGATCGGATAATTACAAGTGGGGAACCAGGTAGATTTACGGATGTACAGATCAAGGAGGTTTGCGATGAACCTTCTTACGGGAGTGGGGTGGAAGATAAATGGAGATGTGGAGGTGGTGAAGAGGGGGCGGATGAAGAAGATCAGCCATCATCAGAGTCGTCCTCAGAAAAATAGTAGTCGCACGTAGAGGATCTCCAATTATTGTCAACCAGAGGTAAGTGCCCTTGGATCAGAGTTGTACTTATTGCACTTACATGATGAATCACTTCAGGACCGGATGAGGACTCTTCAGAAATCACCTGGTGTCTAAGGTCAAAGGTGACTTTCTTGTTCAGTCTGTTTCCTTGAGAAGTATTGGGAGGAAGTTGGAAAAAGTCTTCTTCTCCCTTTCTTGAGTAACCGGTATGGTATGTATGAGTTCCTTATCAGATGAATCCCCGTAAAAGTTGACCAATTCTTGTAGGGTCATACACTGTTTTGGGCGAGGGAGCTTGTTCCTGGTGGTTTTGTGAGTGTTGGCTGGGGATGTTGATGTCACTTCCTGATGATCGTGAATTTTGGTGACATCAGATGTTTCCGGAGTCGGTTCCTTGTATGGTTCAAGTATCTCATGAATAAAAGCTGACTCGAAAATTGGACCACTTAAATAATCGTGATGTTCCTCAAAAATATGGTCCAACTCATCATAAACTCATGAATATTGTTTTCTCCTTGGAGCAGTCGCAGTGTAAGAAGTGTGGTGAGAATCAGATGTCTGTCCAACAGTCGATCTCTCAGGTAACTCTCCTAGGGTTTGTGTCTGTGTTTCTTGAGGAGAGGTATGATCATGTAACATGGCTTTCTCCTGATTGAGTTGTTGATTTCATGTCGGGTTTCCTCGGAGCACATAGTATCATTGAGGGTCTGTTCATTGTGGTCCGAGTTTGAAAACTTGATTTCCTGAGTCTCACAATCCACAATTGCCTTAGCGGAGTCTAAGAACAGCTTTCCTAAAATGATAGGAGACTTAGAGAATCCTCTGTGGTGCTCGATGTCAAGTACAATAAAGTCCACTTTGTATTTTTCACCTCGAAAGTTTACAATGAGCGAAACAATCCCCCCATTGTCTTTTGGTGGATCGATCAGTCAATTGAACGATCACCCTAGTATTTTTGAGTTGTCCGAGTTTGAGTTGGTCAAAAACAAACTTGGGGAGGATGTTTAATGTATAATCATCATCTAACCGAACATGAGTAAATAATGTATCCTCAATTTCACATGTGATCCGAGTTACCGCTTGACTTTGCGCTTTTTGGTTTTCTGATTCATCCCCAAAGAACTAACCATAGATATGACATGATATTCAGTCCTTGATCATTTCTTTCCCGTCTTTTTAGTTTTTAGTCGGCTCTTCACAAATCGCTTAAGATCGGACACATATTCTATGCCCTTGATCAATGGAAGCTCTAAGATTAGACTTTTGCAAAATGCTTCCATTTCAGAATTGTCCATTTATTTGAATTTTATATTTTTTTTTCAATTTTTTGGTATTTTATGTGATATGGTCAGTAGGGGGGTCAAAGGTCAGAGATGGTTGTGCCTAATTGTGAGTCACTTGATGATTAAGTGATTCACAAGGTGGTGGCCTCACTTCTTCTAAATTATGCATATACTAGATGAGATTATATATTTTCTCAGTTAAAACGTATGCTCTATGATTAATCTGAGCAATCTCATCTTCAAACATCTCATGAGTAGTGATTGAATAATCATTCTCCATATGTCGTGATTCTGGTATGTAACCTCAAGTAGAGTATTGATTATTCATAGTCATTACAGTATGGTCATAAGTCATATTTCCTTGACTCCGGTTTGCTCGTGATTTGTCGAAGGAAAATTCGTCGTACTCAGGAAGAGATTCAACCCGAGTAAGGGATGGTTCAAGAGGTTGAGAGTCCATAGTAACTGGAAATCGTGTTTCTCTGTCAATATTTGTTACTCTATTTTCCATCTTCGATTCTGCTTGCTCTCTCGTGTCCTTAAGATTGTTAGAATGTGAGAGAGGTCTATTCCAAGAAGGAGTGTGGTCATAGGGTGGGATGCATGGGAGGGAAGAGAATGATGATTTAAGGGGACCTGATTTGAAGAGTAGGTTCCCCTGGGAAGTGTGAGAAGAAGGATATCGGGGCATGGTCGTGGAGATCAGGAAAGAAGACCATTGTGCCGACATCTTCTCAAGAGAGGGATGGAAGGATCTACGAACCACGATTTGCTTGCTATTGCAAGATCTTTGACACACACAAAACAAACACAAAACAAACATGTAGTTTCACCCACTCAACACTGGTGAAGGCACGTTAGAACTAGGCCTCTTTTTTCAATTTTAATTTAATGATAAAGCAATCTTGCAAATTTAAGAGGAGTGGTTAGGTGTTGAAATATTTCACGAAGATTGTCCCGAGTTCATACAACTGGTTGCATACACTTTCAGCTAGTATGGGTGTATGTACAGAACGTTTAAATGGCTACCCGCGTTATTTGAGGATGGAGCCTTTCACGGTGTCCTCTAAACCACCCACTCTGCTAAGGGATGTCAGACCGTAAAATGGCTACTCGAAACCCTCACTGAGAAGTAGCTAGTTGTTTCTAAAAGCAGTGGTTTGAATAAAAAATTTCGATTTTTGGCTCTATCCTAAGTGTTCGATCTTGTCCTTATAAATAATGAGTGGGTTTCTCTCCGCCAGACACAAAGGTTAATTTATGTCAATTTAATTTACAGTGGCCTTAATTAGCAGTCCTAATTTTAGATTAAGGTGATCACAGAAGTTTAGATGAGCACAAAAATTCACGCCTAACGAGTAGTCTCAATTACTTTAATCCCTAAGTTGTAAAATTGAGGAGGGATAATCAAAAAAGCCAATGCAAGCGTAAATCAATGATGCATGCTTAAGAAGAAGACTTACAGTGATTCCTCACGTTCTTCATACAGGATGTAATACAAGGAATTTAAATTACACTAAATGATATGCACAATGAAATCGCCCTAAGTATATAGTTTTATTAGCGGGAAATAATTGATTAAAAATTTGGCTAAGTCAAATGATCTACCAATGCGTCTAGTTAGTGAATAATGTGTGTCCTAAAATTTACGAGCACGAGCAAAAATAATTATAATCTAGCGTATGTGCTACTAAATTCTACATCACACCACATAGAGTATAGTCCAAATTATTACAAATTATCTGGGTTCAAAGAGAGAGGGACCATGTGAACGAAGCAGAAATTAAACTATCTAAGCTCTCTCTCACAAAGATTTAAAATTCAGTCTTCTTCGCAAGTCCCTTGAATTATATCTAAAAATTTGCTCCGAGTAATCTACGAAGAGAGAAATCACGGTGAGTATCAGAAGTGTGAGAGAAAGATGCAAAATAAAATAAAATGCAAATGATAGAGAAAAAAGTTAACACAGAAATTAATTTCACAAAAAAATAATTACAAAAAATCATTTAAAACCCTAAAAATACATCGTTCCCTGGAAAAGGCGCCATTTGATGATCGCAGAATTCGCCTCTTTAATAACGTAGAATTGTCGTAGTATAGCAGGCAAATTCGGTTCAGCACAAACCATAATCTTTGAATGTTGTGGATTATTTTAACTTGGCCAGTGTACCAAGGTCGAACACAGGGAATAGTGATTTTTAGTTGCGTGGTTTTAAATTAATTAATTAATTAAATGATTGATTATTTATGTGTCAGAAAAATAAAGAGAAATATAATGATGCAATACGAAGAAAAATAAACAGAGCAGATGATAAAGCGCAGGATTTATGATTTTCAATCCGAACCAGAATACTCAATGTCCTCGAAATGAAATCACATAAAAAGGAATTCAGGAAATGAGTTTTCAATCCAATTCAAGCTGCAGGCCAAGGGATTGATCAATAAATAATCCTGTCAGAACTCCCTATAATTTGCTCCTCAAAATTAATCGTTGATCATACAAATTATTAAGGAGTTAAATGAATTTATCCTCGATTTAGCCACTACAAGGATCAAATCCTAAAATATTAATTCAAAACCATTAGATCCTCAATCAAATCCCTACAAAATAAATCGCTAATTTCTACATGAAAATATAGCGCAGAATGTCAATGATAAGCCTGCATTTGTCAACGTAGATCTTCAGTTAATAAATCTCAATAAATAAACTCAGATATGTGGGCAAATTATGCCAAATATAGAGCATGAAAATAGATTCAAAATGACATATTATATGTTAAAGTTGAGTTCGTATGAAAAAGTTATGACAAATTGAAATTGTAGGGACTAAATTGTAATAAAAGATAAGGTTTTTATCTCAAAGGAGTCCCTGGAGAGATGTATCTGTAACTCAAGAAAATCGGAGGGGTGCCTTAGCAATTTGCCCAAGGAACCACATGTGGGGCACATGAACTGGGCTTGCGAGGATCTTTTCGCAAATTTTGGAACCTGGGAGTCACATATGCAATTTGCCCACTTCCGTGCGTGCTCCTCACGTGCTTTTAGAGGTAGGGGCCTGGATGTAAATTTCTGGACTTGTGGGGGTCTTCTTGCAATTTGCCACCCCCCCCAAACGCATGCCGCACACGTGCTCGACAGGTTTGGGGGCGGAGGCGGAGGCTTGGGTGACGAGCCTACGTGGCAGGCTAGTAAGGCCCGGGATCACCCGAACCTTGAGGCACGGAGGGCAGATCGGGCAAGTCCTCGTGGAGGGCGAGGAGCCGTAGGATCAAGGCTGACCCTCGATCCAACGACTTCTAAAGTTTGGGGGTGGTTTTCGCAGGGGGGAGCTGGGGCCCCGTTGAGGCAAAGACCGTGGCCGTGGCGGACGGCAGAGTGCGACGATGAAGGCTCGGCCGACATATGGCCGAGCAGCTGAAGCAGCGCGGTGGTGGTGGTCTAGCTGACAAGATTGGACTAGGGCGAAGCTGCATGGTGGAGTGAGACGATGAGGGTTCCCGGGGATGACGGCGGGCGACCGAGCATGGTTGGCGAACATTGTGAAAGCGGTAGTGGCGATTAATGAAAAGAGGAGGGCTTCGGTCGGAGGTACGGTGGGGTGGTGGAGAAAGGACAGGTCGAAGGGCAGAGGCTCACAATGGTGGTGAACGACAAGGGTTATGGGTCGTCAGGAGGAGGTGGAGAAGGCAAAAATGCCTCTGCTTTGATGACCTTCGCTTCAATCGACGTGGCGGAGGTCGTCGAGAGGCTTCACAGTGCAGAGGACAGAACTACAACAAGGTTATCATGCCTTGGATCACGCCATGAGGGGGCTTGAGCCGGTGTCACCATCCAAGCTGGAGGAAGGGTGGATGGTCAGAGCTGCTGGCATCACAGGGTTTTATAGGTGAGGTCTGGGGAGGGGGCGTTACATAGAGGAGACACGGTGGTGCCCGTAATGGCCGGAGGCCGTGCATGGCGGAGAGGATTAATGGCATTGGCAGCGGGAAGGGGGTCATGAGAACAGTTGAAGGAAGGGGAAGGGGGTCACGTGCTAGGCACATGACCCGGGGGAGTATAGAGGAGACAGTGAAATGGGGGTGCTACGTGGCACGCCCAGGGGTTGCCACGTGTCACCCCTAAAAAATTTTAAAATAAAAAGATGAAAAAAATTATAAAATAAATAGAAGGCAACCTCGGATCGAAAAATTTCCTTCACAAAAGTTGTTTGTCTCGACAAGATCTACAACTTTCAAGAAGGATCCAATAGCAAAATAAGTCACCTCTATGAAGTGGTATTATTGGTGATCTCCAAGTGTATCGAAAATAGATTTTTTGGAGTTTTGTAAATTTTGTGGTTTTTTAGAGGATAAAAACCTAGATTTACGATAAAATACAGAAAAATTAATTACACACTAATATATTTTTTGTATTTTTAATAACTAAGAAAATACGAAAATAAAATAGAAGTACGAAATACGAGAAATTTGTACAGACTCACAATGGACACTCGGATACAGACAGTTTCTTTGATTTCAGTCTTTATATATATTTGGATTTTTATGTCTTTTAAGAAAACTTTCATCAAAGAACACAAATAAAAAAGAAATAAAATTAAAAGGATTAATTATGTACATAAAAACGTAGGTCACAAATGGCAAAAAGTTAAAATACGCAAAAGAGTCCCAAAACCTAACTTTCACATATGAGCTCTGAATTTTATGAAATTGGTCTTGTTTTGAAGGTATTTGAAAATGGAGTACTTTAAAAGTGAGTAGACTAAAATCGGACATTATATAAGGAAGATATGTGTGTTTTAGTCTGTCAGATGTGAAATTAGGCTTTCAGATTACTTGACATTATTTGAGTTGTCAATTTTTTGTTTTTTTTATTTATTCTTGTTAGTAATATCTACACAATGGAGTTAAGTTCATGTCAATCGGAGTTAGGATGAATTAATTAAAAATATGGGAAGTTAGTAGCTTTTTAGGCTGATTTACACAATATGCAATTATGCATGATGAAATGCGAATATTATTTATACATGTATGAATGCTAATGATAATCTATTATTTATTAAATGCACATAAATTTTGGGGAACATAGTCTAGTTGACCA
This sequence comes from Ottelia alismoides, assembly GCA_037367405.1. Classification (NCBI taxonomy): domain Eukaryota; kingdom Viridiplantae; phylum Streptophyta; class Magnoliopsida; order Alismatales; family Hydrocharitaceae; genus Ottelia; species Ottelia alismoides. The sequence goes on from JAZKJV010007863.1 coordinate 1,270,396, forward strand.
ATTTTTGCATGATGAATACGAGATTCATCACCCAGCAGTAGCCTTCAGCACAGGCAGGGCAGGTCACCCAACAACAACCCTAATACGCCCAGCAATAGCAACTCCAATACTCCCAGCAGCAGCACAGTCCTCGACCCACTTATCAGGGTCAACAGTGGAGGCAGCAGTAGCCTCATCAGCAGTACTCCCAGTATCCTCCTCACTATCAGCAAAGCCAGCCTCATTTCTAGTGAGGCAACCCATATGGTTCCCATGGTCACTCATATGAGAACCTAGCCCTTGATGATATCTCTCGCATGTTGACAGACCAGCATGCTACCTTCCGGTGAGAAAGTGACGAGTTCCGGTAGAAAATGAGGGAAATAATCAAGGGCAGGGCCACCATACCTGCTCTGATCAAACCCAACCAGAATAATCTGAAGAGAAAGTTTAAGAAGGCAGTTTACAGAGGCCGCCTCTCCTAGTGATATTTTGTATGACACTTATTCTTTGTTTGATGCTAATTTTGTGACACTTAGGAGCGGTAGGAAGCCAGCCGACGGTGACTCGTCTAGGCGACAGACCACTACAGATGCTAGGGCGCCAGACGAAGTTAGGAGCGGTGCTGATACCGCCCACCATGATGATGATGATGATGATGACGGCGGTGCTGAAGCCACCAAGGATGTTGATCTCGATGATGTTGCTGAGGCCGTCAAGATTACAGTTGCAGATGTGGTACTGAATCCACCCAGATTCTAGTGGATAGGCCAGAGTGCGGTGCTGATATCGCAAGTTCAGATGTTACTGGTGGTACTGATGCCACCAAGATTTCTTCTGTTGTATTGACTTATTCTGTACCTGAGGATACTAAGGATATGTTTGGAAAAATATAAAAAAGTTAGAAAAATGTCAAAAACTAAAATTATGAATAAAGGAAAGGTTTTTGTATCTCCAGTGAATCCATCTGTTGTGTGTGATGATCTATGCATGGATTCTAGTCTTCTGTATGCTCAGGAACCTACTCCTGACCCTCATCTGCCTGAAGAGGGTCCCTCTATCCCCTTTCCTCAAGCACCTCGCTTAGGGAAGGGCTCCAAAACAAAAAATCACAAAAAGAAACAATAGCTAGAGTTCAGCGAGCATATGATAGGCAGATTTCAGATCCAACTGACTCTCCAGGAGGCACTTGAGCACATACTTCTATTCCAGAAAAACCTTAGAGAGAATACCACCATTCTTAGGAAAAATAGGAATCATAATGCAGAAATCCATGTGCTCTCTCCTGTCACATGCTTCGCCATCCAGAACCGATTTCTAGCTGAGAGACCCGATGTAAAAGCGACATATGTCAGATGCCACATTCATGAGAAGGCACTTTGATCGGACTCTATTAGACAGTGGTTCCTCGATTAACCTCCTCCCGGTTGCCTTACTTGACCGTTTCGAGTTTGGCCCTCTTAAACAGAGTAGGGCAGTCCTTTAGTTTGCAGATCGATCTGTTAAGAGGCTGAAGGGGTTATTAAAGGACGTTGTCGTCACAATTCAGGGACTGAAATTCCCCGTGGACTTCGTTGTGTTGGACATAGAGATCCCTAAATCTGTGGACTGATTCCTCCATCATTTTAGGATGATCGTTCTTGGGCCACAACCAAGGTAGTATCTGATCATGATAGCGGGAAGGTATACTTCACATCGAGGGTGAGAGTGCACAAATAGAGATGATTGAGGAGCTTAGAGCCAAAGATTTTGCATGCTCCGAGCATAGCACCAAGCATATGACAGATTCTGAGCTACACACCTACCATGAGTGTGATTTTGTGATCACAGATGATGAAGCCATTGGGAAGACCCAGTAGCACGAGCTCTTGTCACACCTTCAGATTCCACATAATCATAGATACCAACAGATGAGAGTTCGGAGAGCATACTCATGGCACATGATACTTTACAGGTTGACGTTTGTGATTAGGATAGCGAAGCAGAGTATATTTCTTGTGATGCAGATTCAGATACAGCTCCCTCATACTCAGACACCGATTTTGATTGGCAGACTTTGATGATTATCTACCGTGTCTAATGTCCATAGAGCCCACAACTAGGATGGAGATCGAGCCAATACAATTGACAGATACATCAGCAGGGCCATCTTCGTCAGATTTACAGATTCAGCGAGAGTTCTCCCATGCAGATTTGGTAGCCTTCACACAGACTTTTCAGAGGCCAGATTTTCCAACTCCCACTTGTCCTGAGTTGAAGACTTTACCGTAGAATATGAAGTATAGATTCCTTGTGGGTGAGCCAGACATGTTCCCAATCATAATCTCAGCAGATTTAACTAAAGACCAAGAATCTCGTTTGAATGGATGTTCTTGAAAGAAATATCAAGGGCAATTGGATGGAGTGTAGCTGATCTCCAAGGAATAAGTCCATCCCTATGATCCCACCGTATTTATCTTGAAGATGACGGCCAAGTCATCGTGTGAGTTCCAGCGGAGGCTGTACCCGAATCTGCGAGATGTAGTCATAAAAGAAATATCTAAATGGTGGAGCGCATATTTTATCTACCCCATCTCTGACTCCAAATGGGTTAGTTTGTTGCATGTGGTGCCCAAGAAGAGGGGAATCACTATAGTTGTGAATGAGTCTGGAGAAGAGATAGATACCTGAGTACCCACTTCTTGGAGGGTCTGTGTGGACTACAGACGATTGAATCCAGACCACCAAGAAGGATTATTTCCCGCTACCATTTATTGATCAGATTATTGAGAGACTAGCTGAGAAGAGTCACTATTGTTTTATTGATGGGTACACGGGGCACAATCAGGTGGCCATAGCACCCAAAGACCAGGAGAAAATGAAGTTCACATGTCCCACTCGTAACATATGCTTTTAGACGGATGCCCTTTGGTTTATGTCATGCCCCAGCTACATTCCAAAGGTGCATGCTTTCCATCTTCTTGGAAATGGTGGGAGAATGTTTAGAGGTCTTCACGGATGACTTTTCGATCTACAGCGATGGGTTTGATGCTTGTCTTGCTTGCTTAGACCAAGTACTTCAACGTTGTATCGAGGTAAAACCTTGTTTTATCTTGGGAGAAGAGTCACTTCATTATGACTCAAGGGATAATCCTTGGTAATATCATCTCCAACAGGGGTATGGAGGTTGATCCGACGAAGGTGAATATCATCAAGAAGCTCAATCCACCATCTAATTTACGATAGTTGCGGTCTTTTCAGGGGCATGTCAGTTTCTACCGATGTTTCATACATGACTTCAACCGAATTGCCCGACCGCTCACTGATTTACTGACAAAAGAGATTGATTTCCTTGTAGATGATAAGTGTCTTTCATCCTTCAGCCACCTGATTGGTCTCTCCCATTCGAGATCATGACAGATGCTTCTGATTTTTCCATAGGGGATGTGCTTGACAGAGGAGGGATAGATTGCCTTTTTCCATTCACTACGCTAGCTAGACATTGGATGCCGCTCAACGAAACTATACAGTGACTAAGAAGTAGATGCTAGCCGTAGTTTTTTCTCTAGATAAGTTTCGATCTTACATTCTTAGATCCAGAGTGACTATTTACACATACCACACCACCATCTGATACCTCATGGCAAAGAAGGATGCCAAAGCCAGATTGACCAGATGGATCCTTCTACTCCAGGAGTTTGATATAGAGATAAAGGATAAATCTGGAGTTAAGAATGTGGTGGCAGATCACCTCTCCCGAATAGAAATCTTGAGGATTCTGAATAGACCACACCTATTACAGAGACATTCCCAGATGAGACGATTGTTGCTATCACCTCGCTCCCACTGGTATGCTGACATTGTGAACTATCTTGTTGCTAAGAAAGTTCCACAAGGTTGGCCCCAGCAATGACTTGAGACCTTCCTCGCGAAGGTAAAGTCATACCATTGGGAGGACCCCACCCTTTACCACAAAGGAGGGGGATAGCTTTTGGCGTCGGTGTATTCCTCATGATGAGAACCATAGCATCCTCACCTATTGGTACAAGCCTGAGGCGGGAGGACATCATTTTGTGTGGCGGACAACACAGAAAGTTATCCAACCCGGCCTTTGGTGGCCTACCTCTTCAAGGATTCAGACGAATTCGTGAAGAGGTGCACAGACTGACTGTCAGAGGGTGGGCATTAGTGTATAGAGATATGATGTCGATGCATCCCATTCACTTCTATGAGGTTTTGACGCATGGATATCGATTTCATGGGTCCATTCCCTAAGAGTCAGGGATTTGAGTACATTATGCTTGTTGTAGATTATGTCAGTCGTTGGGTTGAGGCCTTCCCCGCTCGAGCTGCAAATGCAAAGACTATTTGTAAATTTTTTGATTATATAGAACACTTATTTAATTAATATATCTACTTATTCTATAAAAATTAAATAAAAATCAGTTTAAAAATCACAAAAAATAGTTGAAAATAATAATCAATTTTCATTTTTATTATTTTTTATTTTGAAATCATTTGTTATTTTTATTCAATTTTCTCTTATCTTATAAATTCCTGAATTCCTATTGGTCCACATCGATTTGTTGACCACGGTCAACATCCTCCCCCAGACCTAACCCGCCAAGCCTTTGTCGAACACGGTTTCTCCTCTTTTTCTCGGTCGGGCCCGATCACCAACTGTCTCAATTTTTATGCCTTACATTCTACAAGGATCTGTGATCCTCACGGATCCCTAGGTGCAGCCGGATTGCCCTAGGGTTTCGAGTGCCACTCCGATCTTTCTGGAACCCTAGGCACCTCTATAAAATGTCTCTTTCGCATCCCGCACTCAGCAGCTCATCCCTCGCACCACCATTCCTCGTTTAACACCTCCAGGACAGTGACATGGTCCTCAAGGCACGTTGGAAGCTTGGATAGACGCCCGGTAGCATGATGCTCACTTCGCGGCCGTAGCTCCGCTGCGAGAAGTCTCATTTGCCTTACACATCGAAGTTGAGGCCAAAACCTTGCCTTCCGTTCCGCCTGACTTCGCTCAGTTCATAGGAACTTCAGGTAGCCATATAACGCATGCATTTCCATTATCAGCTCGACTTAGATCATCAGCCACCGTCCTCATTTAGCTCCGATCAATGTGGTTGGAGCTCTGTTTCACTCATCCATCCGCATTGATCATGACCCCACTTTACAGACCATCTTCCCACACATCCTGACCACCTTGAATTTCACTCGTCAGAGCAAGATTAAGCCGAGATGTCAACCTCCAACTTCGCTGGATGTTAATCCCATTCCCCTTACGCTTCCTCAGTTTTTAGCCCTAAATAACCCTAATCAAAGCTTTGTCTATGAGTCGCGAGTCTCTTTGCAGGTCCAGGCATGCATAGTAGGCTCGATTCACGCCTCAACTCAGGTGGCGGAGCACCTCCAGGTGTTGGGACCTCACCGTGCACATCCGACCGCCCATTGCTCCATCAGATATTCCTAGTCGACACGGAGGAACCTCGATTACATGTTGGACCTCTCAGCTACTCGATCCGCACAGTGGAGCAGCCTATATGCGAGATTGAAGTTTGCCTGAGGTCTACTTCTTTCGGTTCTTCCAGCATCTCCAGCTGTCGTCCAATTGAGACACATTCTGCCAGAATTAATCTGCATCGTTCATCCATTCCCCTTTTCAAAGATGTCAGTTCTGATTCCCATGAGGATCTGACACGCACGCTCGCCTGTCATCTAAGCCATCAGATCTGCCTCCAACGGTCATCAGAACCATACGTCAGAGAGTCGCCATGCACCTGCCACGTGTCTGCGAGGGATACATTTCAGATCTTGTCATGTTCTTTATGTTATTTCTATTTAGTCCAATAAATATAATGTGTAGTTGAGAATATTTTGCAGTTATACCCCTTGTAGTTTTTATATTTGCACTTCAGTCCAGTTGATTTGTAGTCGTCCGCGCCTGCACGTCTTTTGTGGGGTTTTTGCAAGTTTCCCCTGAACTTTTTATCTACTACTGAATGAATGTTTAGTTTTTTATTTTTTTATTTATGAACCCGTTTGCTTGACTCATGTGTTATGCATGCATAGTATGGACAAATTGCATAACGGTCCCTTGTAGTTTTTTATTTTATATTCCAGGGGCCCACATACTCAAAATAATTACAAATAGGTCCCTCCACTATTTTTAATTATATGTCTTTTATTTAGCAAAATAAATAATGAGTTCTCCCCAAAAATTACACAAAAATTATATGTGACACCTGCTTGCATGCTTTATTTATGGTAATTTTGTTGGTTAATTTCGTTGCATTTTTCTATTATTAAAAATTCAAAAACCCCTAAAAGTGTCCTGTTTATCTTAGAAAAATTGTAAAAATTCTAAAATATCTTGGAAAAATCATAAAAATTAGGACAATTGTATTTTAGTGTCTTTTAGCTTCATAGTTAATTTTGTTAAAAAGTACCTTAAAAAACCATTAAAATTGCAACAACTTGAAAACTTATAAAAATTGTATATAATTATATAAAAATCCAAAAATAGTGATCTCAGAATCTTTTTTAGATATTTATCTATGTTTTTTCACAAAAATCATCCCCATGAGTTTTGGGCATTTTACTTAATTTTAACTTACAATCTACTCCTAGTTGTGCATTTTATGTTATTTTTATCACTATTTAATTTTTAGAAAATCACAAAAACATTTGAAAATATATAAAAACTATCAAAAACTTTATAAAAACATATAAACTCCAAAAATATTTTTACCATAATTTTCTGAGTATGTTGATCCCTTAGAAAAATATAAAAAGAGTGTTTTTGTGTGTTTTTATCATTTGTGCATTTTTTTCTCTTATTGAAAAGTAAAAATTTTGAAAATTAAAAACCACTAAAAAGATGTTCATTCCCGAAATCTCACTACTTAGCTCTTCATTGTGCTCCTTGTATTCGACCCTGGTCGCTATACCAGGTAAATAAAATTAGCGAAACCGCTAGCATTCATCGTTAGATTTTTTAAGTGGTTTGTTTTCCGATTGATTGCTTGAGTGATTAGGGTCACAACGACATTGATTATTTGCTACCTTAACCCTAGTTGTTCCGGTGATCATCAATGATATAATATAAAAACAACATTTCACACTATTTTTCTCAATAATATTACAGATAAATCTCAAAGTAAAGTGCAGTATATCTTAATAATCAGCGATAAAGATAATTGCAGATATTATCACAAATATAAGCATAAGCAAATATATATCAGATTCAAAGGTGAATAATAGTATATCCAAGGATAATATCACCAGAACTATAGCATGCCAAAAGTGTTATGACTACTATCATAAGACATAGAAGACCTAGAGTTGATTAAGCGATGCTTCTTGATATCTTTATGAACAAGGCTATCGTTAGATATATTCCCATCAGAAATATCGAAGAACTCAAAGAACTGGAGATATAATAGAGAAATATCGCTTAAATATATTTTTTCCTTCACTTGTAGAGAATGAAAATGATTTTTGTTTCTTCAACATTGTGTATTAGGTCTGTTATATAAGAGTATAAAAATATTACCATCATAAAAAAATTTAGCAAGAAATCGAAGAGCTTCTGCATCTATGATCTATCAGGTAAACTTTTGTTGATTGATCAGATCAAGTTGATCGATCGATCAAAGTTGTTGGTTGATCATCGAATGAATGTTGGGGCATATACTCAAAATATAATCGATTGCTACAATAGGATTGGTCGATCAGTGAAACAAGGTAATCAACATTGGTCAATCTGTGAAAAATAATTAGCCGATAATAATTAGCCGATAAAATGCTAAGGTCTTAACTTATTTTGATTTGGAAAGTTATGAGAGCAGAGCCTAATATTACACTTTTCCAAATACAATGTAAATACAATGATACAGCTTTGATTCAATAAAAATAACTTTGAGCTAATATATTAATTGAAGTTCAACTTGTAATTGCTTTTTTTGCTGAAACATTCTACAATCCTCTAGATAAGTATACAATCGAGTGACTACGATATATGTGCATCATATTTAAAAATAAACGTACAGATAAACAAAGAACTTACATATACCACCCTAAAAATACAAGGAAGGATGGCAATCATTTGACAATAGTCTGGCATCAAAGACTTGGGCATGTGCTTGTTAATAAGATCAATAGATTAGTAAAAGATGGAACTTTGGATTTTCTGAAAGTTCAAGATTTAACAACATGCAAGCATCGTATTTGAGGTAAAATCTCTATAAACCTTCTCTAAGAATTGTGCAAGTTGCAAAGGCATACTTGACCTAATACTTAGAGATGCATGTGGTCCACTTAGCAACACGTAACTGACATCAATATTACATGATATTTATTGATGATCATTCACAATATGGTTTTATTTTACTTTTATGTCACAAGTATGAAATCTTTAAAAAGTTCAAAAAAATCATAGCTTTGGTTGAGAACCAAATCAGACGGAAGGCCAAACGAGTTTGATCTAAATGAGGTGGTGAATATCTATAAGATGAATTCAAAGAATATCCTAAAAAGAAAGGAATTATTTCCAATCTCACTCCTCCAAGTACTCCTCAACTCAATGGAGTTGTAAAGATACGCAACAAGCCATGTTAGACATGGTCATATCAATGATAATTAAAGCACACTTACCTCTTAGTTTTTAGAGACACATAATATAGATTGTTGCTTATGTCCTAAACAAGATTCCGAGTAAATCAATATTTAAAACCCTTCATAAGATGTGGTTGGGAACCAAGCCAAGTGTACGACACTTGAAAATTTGGGATTGTTTGAAACATGCTTAAATCATGGATGTAAGCAAGCTGGAATCTCGCACCTGACAATGCTACTATATTTGATATGTAATAAACTATATTGGATACATACTTTATGGTCACGAGACTCGAAAAGTATTTACCTCTTGAGATGTCAAATTTTAGAGGGTGAATTCCTTAAGGGTCAATATTATAGAGAACTAAAATAACCCATTAAGTCTAGTGAGATCAATGAAGTTTATGTACCAGACCCTGAAAAGATAATAGAAGATGACACACATGAACATCTTAGAAAGACTTCAAGGATAGTAAAAATACCTGACATATATGAATTCCATGTATGATAAGAGTCTAATAATGATCTAACTTCATATAATGAAGCATTAACAGATCATGTCATGGACAGATGGACGCTAACAATGAAGTCTGAAGTAGACTCCATACACAGGAATGGTGTATGGACCCTCGAAGATCTATTAAAGAGGTTAAACGCATTGGGTGCAAGTGTATCTTTAAGATAAAGAGGGGATCCTATGGGAAGGTAGAGGGCTTCAAGGCACGACTCCTAATTATACCATCTTATTCGATGAAATCAAAAATAGTTTTGCTTCCATTCAGAATCATAATGAACCATGTGTATAAAAGAAGCTCAGTAGGACAGCCATTGTGTCTGTCATGCATTATGTAGATGGCATCCTAATCGTAAGGAATGCTATTGGAATGATGACCGATGATAAGATCCGGTTGTCCCATACTTTTGAAAGATCTTTGAGAATCCTCTTAAATATTAGGTCTGAAGATGTTCATAAATAGAGAAAAGAGGATATTGGTACAATCACAACAACGATACATCAAGAAGATCTTGGAAAGATTCCATATAGATAACTCCTAGAAAGGCTTCCTTTCCTTAAGATATGGTTTTAACCTATCTAAAGGGATGACACCTCAAAGTGTTGAGACTAAGAAGGCTATGTCTAGATTCCCTTAGGCATTAGTTGTAAGAATCCTTATGTATACCATGATATATAGAAGACCAAATATTTGCCATGCAATGGATAGGTAGACCGTTACCAATCATGTTATGGAGACCAACATTGAAATGCAGTGAAAAAACATCTTCAAGTACCTAAGAACTCAAAACTACATATTGATTTATGGGGATAGTGATCTTAAGCTCTTATGGTAAACAAATTCAGACTTTCCGTCTGATGTGGATAATAGGACGTCCACATCAAGGTTCATATTAATGTTAAACGATGGTGCTATGAGGTAGAAAAGCAAGAAACATGACACCAAAGCTTATTCAGCAGCTGAAGCTGAGTGCATTGCCAAATTTGAGTCGTGTGATTGGGCAGGTTTATCATGGAACTTGGCATAACTTCCTCAAGAGATTCTTCCTTATGTTACTTTGAGGCAAAGGTTCCATAGCGCAAGCAAAGGAACCCATGTGGCATCATAATAGCAAGCACATGGAGAGGAATTTAGCACACAATTCGAAAGATATAAAAACATGGTAATATCACTATCACCGAGGTTGCCTCTGACGAGAACTTTGTTGATCCATTTACCAAGCATTCGACACAAAAGGCTCTTGACTAGCATGTTTTGAGTATGGGTTTTAGGGTTGCCCATTCTAATGTACCCACTATGGATCAAACATCAAAGTATTCACCTTAACTTCAGACATCAAGGAACCATCAAAGATGGATCAAAGCACTCTTTGGATCAAACACCAAGGAACCTGCATTCTTTGATAGGACACCAAAACTACCTACAGAAGTGGCCATCGGGAGAATATGATAAACAATATGTATGTTTACTTTTCAGGCTATCCGTAAAGATAAAATGCTAGGCAAATATGCATATGAATAAGCATACAGATATATCTGGAAATTAACATAGGTAATATTTATGAAATAATATAATTAGAAATATATCACATTTCTCCTATAAAAAAATTTTCTGACTAGTCATAGAGAAGTTGTGTATTTGATCGTGGTAGACTTGAGAACTTAAGGGAATCAACAGAACTAAGCATCTCTCTCAGAATATACAACATTCTCTCTATAAATATAATGGAACGATAAAATAATGGTATCAATAAGATGCTTTGCATGGTATCTAAGATGCTTTTGAATGTACTGGTATGATTGATTTTGCAATGAACCATGGGTCTATTTATGTTGTTCGTAGATTTCCATTCAAAAAATAGTTGTTGATCCAAGAATTAAGGGAATCAATAAGATATCATGAAGTTGATCGATCAACTAAAGTGGTTGATCAATCAAAAGTGAAGTTAATCGATCATAATTTTTGGTTGATCGACAGAAGTAGCCATCATATAGTCGTTGGAAACTAAATTTGAAACTTAATCAATTGATCGATCAGGAGTTGATAGATCATTTGGAAACTACTAATCGATATGAAAGTGATTGATTAAAGGTAGATGTTGATCAATCAGGCAGTGATCGATCAAAACTGAAATGTTAATCCATTGGATGTTGAAAGATAATCGATCAAAAAGTGGGACTGTGAGCAAAGACATACAAAAACATATGATACAAACACATATCCTTGTGTTGTCTAATAGTACAACAAATAATAATAGTAAAACTCTTGAATTAAGGCTTGAATGAATGATGCTCTCATGTACTTAAATCAACTTATATTCCTACAAGTCAGAGATAAAAAAGCAACTCTCTATAATTGTATGTTGTTATTAAAATAGGGTTACAACAATAAGCCTCACAAGTTCTTTTGGGAATACAAGGAACTAACAACATGTTCTTGTGTAACATCTGGATTCGAATTAATCGAATCTAACCCAATAAGAGTTTGAAAGTTCATTTAATATTAAATTAGTATTGAATAACTTCGGTTCGAATTGTAGATCGCAGATCGTTGTTCAGATGCCATCAACCAAAAGTTGATCACATCGTAATGCATGCCATCAGAAAAGATGCCACATGAAATCGGAAATAGCAAACAAACCGCGAACACCCAACAATCCAATTCGATAAAATAAGATCAACGAAATCAACCATTTGTCTATCGGAGATCATTTGATAACTTAAAATCGCAAAATTTAGTCACAAACCAAGACCGTATCTTGAGAATTTCAGGAATCATACCAGATCCTAAGTATAAGAATATTATACTCATTTTGATCGTCGTTCAGAGACGGTCAAAATGAGCTAGTAACCATCACAATCGGAGATCCAAGGTGCGAATGCGGACGACTTTGTTTTTTTCAAATAAAAGAGAGCATGATTTTAAAAATATATTTTTTTGCAAGAAATTTCAACATTGAGCAACCCTTCCACTTGGGCATTTTAACCCCCTCCAAATGGCTCCTAAAAACTTATAAACATGTCAAGCAATGAGGCCTTTTCCTCTCCTTATTTATATGAACCCTTTCCCTTCAGAATTTTTCATACTTCTCCCCAAAACCCTTTCCTTCTTCTCCAGTCAAAGGAGCCCTCATCCCCTTCTTCTCATTTCAGTTGCTGCTTCATTTGGTGGAGGTGCTTCTTTCCTTTTGTTGTTGCTGGAGCCCTCCAAAAGCAGCCATCTTCCTGTTGCCCCGCACATTGCTGGAGCTGCTCCCCTCGAAGGAGTTGTTGTTGCTCCTTGTTGGAACTGCTATCCAATAGCTCAAGACATGTGCTCCTGTCCTCAAGCTAACGGCTACAACACGGGAGCTGTTATAGCCCCCTTGTTCAGGTGCATAGAGCCCTTTGCAGCTTCTGCAAGATCAGCAGCCATTGTAGTTATCTTCTTCCCATGGAACTGATCCTATAAGCCCCTTTTTATTGCTCCCAACTTCAAGAACTATTGTTGCATGCTGCTGCCCAATTCCCAAATCCCCAAGAGCTATTGCATGCAAGTCCATTTCTTCAAAAAATGAAAATCAAGAGGTACAATCTTCCCCTCCTCTTTGCTGTCATCCATGATTTTTTATATCTTTTTGCTAGAATGTGAGCCACCAATTTGATTGGATTTGGAACACAAAACTGAAGCCTTGATTCATTAAAAAGCGTATTGCTGCTAGATCTGGGAAAAAAACGGGGGAGACTTTGTCATCATCTGTTGTACATGGATGATAAACTTCCACTGAGTCTACATTGCTATGTGACAAAAGAGACTTATGCGGACTAAAACGGGGATCTGAAGAGTTGGTGTTTACCTTAACTTCTTTTTCATCATCATTCCCACCAATATCTGAAAAGCCTATATAAATTTCAAGTTTGTCATCACCATGCTTATTTATAATAATTGATAAATGTTTCTATGATTCCGGTTCTACATATCTCTACATCCCAGTAGTATGCATTTCCTCAATTCTCTCATTTCCATTAGGCATTTTCAGTGACGTTCTTGTTTGTTGTCACTTCTGCCATCATAATTTCCTAAATCATGCTCACCTTTCAAAGTAATCAAGGCCACGTGATCTCCTTCCCACCAGACTTTTGGAATGACTCATATGAGTTATCAAGCAAACTTGTCAAGCAAATCAACAATAGTAAAGATATGTTTTGTTGTACATATCACACTACGATTTGAAGTCATTATGACTCCTTTGATCCATTTCACAACGGAGACCTTATAAAAGTTACAAATTAACCTTCTCCTCTTGCTACCCCTACATGTCGTTTTCACATTGTTCTTAGAAAGATGGTTCATGTAATTAGAAGTCTTCCACGTTTTGTATACACTTTGGCTAAGATTCCCTCATGTGTATTACCACATCATGGTAGCAATTTTGTGCAGCAATTCGCTGATATAGAAGTAGGTTTGCATCTAGAACAAGTTCCTAGCTTACTCATCGCATTGTACAGTTATTTATGCTTTCTTGTTAAAAATGTGGAATGTAAAAAAGGGGGGAGAAAATTCAGCTCAAGTTTCATCAACCGTCTATAATTTCAATTTATATCTGGGCCTCTGCATCTTAATTTCACCTTGCAAGTTTGGGGGTACTCTGCATGCTCGCGTGTTCTATTTCAACCAGTTAATCATCTTGTCTTGGAGATAAGTTCATTTTCCTTGCACGTCCACCAGGGGGTTGAAGAGCGACACTAGAAGGCTTCTTTCTTATAGTTGAGATTAGTATAGTATTAGTGAATGATGCTTTGGACATAGACCACCATTGATGCTTTTGTTAGTAGTTTTGAACGGAAGAAATGAGTCACTTGATCACATTTCCAAAACTTCTGGACAACACCTATTTTTTTATATATCGCATATTAACATTTTATGTCATGTTTACAAATATTAGTTGAAAATTGAAGGCATCAGAATGATGCTTCTCCAAAAGATCATCAACCGTGTCAATGATGTTTCTCCAAAAGATCATCAACCATGACCAACCACTAATCACAGTAATTGGAGTTTGTTAGCCACCATTGTTATTACCGAAGTTGTAAGTAATGCAAAATCTTTCTTTCTAATGCATAATCATTGTTTTTGTCCTTCTGAGACGAGAACTAGGTAGCCCTTCATCTAGAAACAAACAAGATCAATGGACAGACTTCACCTGAAGGTGGCGTGAGCCCGCTATAAGAATAGCAGGTGGTCCATGATGGTTTCTCTTGTATCCGGTAACCTATTTATTTCATGAAATTTTACATCCCATATCACAGTTGCTGGTGGATGCTCAATTAACGAAATGGTCAAATTGAACCCCAAGAAAGGGAAATGTTCTGCGATTTCGAATGCATTTAGTTGGTGGTTGGAAGCGCTAACATGGAGTTGCCTTTGTAGCAGTTGCTACTGAGCATTTCCCAGATAAACACAACGAGAAATATGAAATAGAATACAGAATCACTTGTTGTTGTTTTGCTAGATTCTTCCCAATATCAATAAAAATGTATATATTTGAGATTTGATTTCCATAACAGATTCTGAACACAAGTCATGTGCTTTACTGTTATAATTCTTACATCCACCCCGTATAGGTACAAGATTTAAGTTATATGCTATCTGATTAGTTGTGAATACATAAATCGCATGAATTTATTAAGTATGCTACAAACCATGTGATCATTGTTATTGGAACATGAGTTATAAGTGATATCAATAAAATTGTTGACTAAAAGATCAAGATTTGTATAGTCAACCACATAAATGACCGAGAATGAGATGAGTAGTCAAGGAAGGAAAGATAATGGTGAATCAGTGATGACTTATAATCATAGGTACCAGTCACGGTGATTCTTACACCTGACTGTGCGAGGGTGCGGTGACCCTCAACTAGGCAGGAGATAGGAAGCTCAATTCGGGCAGTGGCTGCCTAATGCGTGAGTGTAAGATCCTAGTCCTTTTTACGATTTTTACACGAGCTCGCAGTGTTTTTACTCTTCATTGGGATCCTGGTTTTTGACCAGTTCTTCTGACCCTGTAAGGGTACTTAGGCCAGGGGCCCTCGATTTTAGTTTTTCTTTATGAGCTCATTAGCACATATCGGTCAGGTTGATTTTTGGAGTGACTCTTCCAGAGAGTCTCTCTCACCGTCTAAGGGGCGTAGTTTTGGAGTAGGAGAGGGCAAGATGGAAGAGTCTCTTAGGAGACTTCTTCATCACTTGAGTTTGGTTACCGTTCCGCTAATAGGCTTGGTGATGTGTTACAATTGAGATTGGAATTGGCAATAGTTGAGGTTGTTACATAATCATTAATCACCGTCATCCATCAATCATCAACAAGTAATCAGATCATAGAATGACTACTACAAATGATAGGAGAAGCTAGTAGGCATGTTTGGAACTTAGTTAGGATGCATTATACTCCACCGCATGCCTACAGAGGCACCCCAACCCTAAGATATTCTTCATGCCTTAGAGTCATAGTGTGATGTCACACCTAGACCAAGACCACAAACTATCCACTATACTTGATAAATTAGATAGAAATAAAGATCATATCAGAGACTTATCATCCTTAATATCAAGATCCGTCAACATGCTCTCTAAGTAATAAAAAGATAATAACCTACATATGGGTCATTAATTATTATATTAAAAATGTTATATAAGAAAAATTATGGGGTGATGGGTGAACATGGGATATACATACAGAGCAGCTTGATAACCATTTTCCATGCAAGTAGCTTGTAGATTTTAAATATCAACGCCATTCTACTTGCTTTCTTTTAAGACCACTAAACTACTAATTAAATTTTATAAGATGGATTGTAAGCAACAATTGTTGACATTCTTTTGTTTCTTGCATGTGTGATAGGCAAAATGCTTTCATCGTAGTAGATGGCTGATGATCCCGAGTGCCCGTCGTTATACTCATCGGTACATATATTGTTATTTTTGTTTTGATAATGTATAATTCTCTTCTATATTTTTGGATCCATGAGTATGATACAATTTCTTTTGTTACATATAATATATATGGAAATTAATAAAATGTGAATTGATGACACTTGTTGTTGTCAACGTGGTTGCTTCTCATCATTGTAAATGTCATTTCTAATCGTGTAATATTTTCCCTAAATTTCAGTAACCTAATGTGATCCACTATGAACATAATGTTGTGAATAATGTGTAAACGGGTATCCCGGATCCACGGGCATCAGTGTTGGATAGGGGGATGTGCTAGGAAAGTGGGGTTTGTGGTTTTTTAGCGATGGGAGCATTATTTAAAGATGGATTTCAAAGTTGTAGTTTATAGTTATTGGGGTCCGTGAATGTGGGGCCTTGGTAATTTTCGTTACATGGAAAGAATGCGAGGACCGGATAGGGAGAGATGGATTTTTTTCGACCTAAGCTAAAAATATTGTACATGTGTGCAATTTTCAAATCACGCGTGTACCACTTGCAAAAAAAAATGAAACATGTTAACAACCTCTCTTCATCTCCTTTTGCAAATATGACTTGTTAACATTCAATGAAATTCCTAGGTGAACAAGGGATATACATACAGAGCAGCTTGAAAATCATTATCCACGCAAATAGCTTGTAAATTGTAAATATCAACACCATTCTACTTGCTTTCTTTTAAAACCACTAAACTATCCACGCAAATAGCTTGTAAATTGTAAATATCAACACCATTCTACTTGCTTTCTTTTAAAACCACTAAACTACATGTTATATTTTTATATGATAGATTGTATGCAATAATTGTTTGACATTCTTTTGTTCATTGCATGTGTGGCAGGCAAAGCGCCTGCATCACAGTAGCTGGTTGATGATCCCGAGTGTCTGATATTATACTCGTTGGAACATATGTTGTTAGATAATGTATAATGCTTTTCTACCCTTTGATATTTTGGGATAATGTACATGATATAATTTCTTTTGTTACATGTAATATATATTGAAAATTAATGAAATGTGAATTGGTGATACTTGTTGTTAGCTCTATGGTTGCTTCACATCATTGTGAATGTCATTTCTAATCGCAAAAAAATTCCCTAAATTTCGGCAACCTAATGCGATCCATTGCGAATACAATGTTGTGAATAATGTGTAAACGGGTATCCCGGATCTACGGGCATCAGTGTAGGATAGAGGGATGCGTCAGGAAAGTGGGGTTTGTGGTTTTTGAGCGATGGGAGCGCTATTTAAAGCCGGATTTCAATGTTGTAATTTATATTTATCGGGGTCCCTGAATGTGGGGGCCTTGGTAATTTTTGCTGCGTGGAAACAATGCGAGGATCGGATAGGAAGAGATGGATTTTTATCGACCTAAGCTAAAAATATTGTACATATGTGCAATTTTCAAATCACGCTTGTACCACTTGCAAAATAAAAATGAAACATGTTAACAACATCTCTTTCTCTTCTTTTGCAAATATAGATTGTCAATATTCAATGAAATTCCTAGGTGAACAAGGGATATACATGCAGAGCAGCTTGAAAATCATTTTCCATGCAAGTAGCTTGTAAATTTAAAATATCAACACCATTCTACTTGCTTTCTTTTGAAACCACTAAACTACCTGTTATATTTTTGTATGATGAATTGTATGCAACAATTGTTTGACATTCTTTTGTTCATTGCATGTGTGGCAGGCAAAGCACCTGCATCGTAGTAGCTGGCTGATGATCCCGAGTGTCCGATGTTATACTCGTCGATATGTAAGTTGTTAGATAATGTTTAATGCTTTTCTACTCTTTTATATTTTAGGATAATGTACATGATACAATTTCTTTTGTTACATGTAATATATATGAAAATTAATGAAATATGAATTGGTGACACTTGTTGTTGGCTCTGTGGTTGCTTCTCATCATTGTGAATGTCATTTCCAATCGCAAAAAATTTTCCTAAATTTCGATAACCTAATGCAATCTATTACCAAAACAATGTTGTGAATAATGTATAAATCGGTATCCCAGATTCGTGGGCATCAGTGTTGGATAGGGGGATGCATCAGGAATGTGGGGTTTGTGATTTTTGAGCGATGGGAGTGCTAGTTAAAGCCGGATTTCAAAGTTGTAATTTATAGTTATTGGGGTCCGTGAATGTGAGGGGCCTTGGTAATTTTTGTTGCGTGGAAAGAATGCGAGGATCAGACATGACGAGATGGATTTTTATCGACCTAAGCTAAAAATATTGTACATATGTGCAATTTTCAAATCACGCATGTACCACTTGCAAAATAAAAACGAAACATGTTAACAACATCTCTTTCTCTTCTTTTGCAAATATGGCTTGTCAATATTCAATGAAATTCCTAGGTGAACAAGGGATATACATACAGAGCAGCTTGAAAATCATTTTCCATGCAAGTAGCTTGTAAATTTTAAATATCAACACCATTCTGCTTGCTTTCTTTTGAAACCACTAAACTACCTGATATATTTTTGTATGATGGATTGTATGCAACAATTGTTTGATATTCTTTTGTTCATTGCATGTGTGGCAGGCAAAGCGCCTGCATCGTAGTAGTTGGTGATAAACGCTCCTGCTACCCTTAGTTAATTCGGTCTAAATTAATGTCCAAATTAATTATAAGTGTTCGTTGCAGTCGGATAACGAGAGAGAATATCAAAAACCACTTTTAATTTAATTAAATCAATTTCGAGTGGCAAAATTTTTTTACTTGGTGAAGTCCAAGGTCGAACTTAAGGAGGCATCTGTCTCCTTAGGTTTATTTTTTAGCAAAGTCCAAGTGTGTGATTTTCGAGGAATATTTTTTTGGTCCTTTTTCTATTTTTTATTCAAGACACATGCAACAATCAAGCCAATTTAAAGTTAAATCAGTTAAGGTATCAAATGAAGTCCAAAAATTATGAAAATTGGCCAGATGATGAAATATGGTGAAATTAAGCTACCCTATTTTTTTGGAATTTTTCGACACTAAATGAATTTACTGTGTATTTAAAATTAATGCAGGGTGATTTTCACTAATTTAATTTTAATAAATATCAAATCACAAATTTTTAGGGAAACAAAATTATCCTAGATAGATCTAATGATGAGGAATCTAGGAAAATTGTCAAACCTTACTTTTAATGTGAAATGAACCTATTAAAAATAAACTAAGGAAATCACCAATTAATTTATTTAGGCCTCGAAATATGTGCAAATGATATGAAATTTTTATGCAATGTTAAGTTAACCATCCTAGAGCTACTGTGATTTTTTGGGAATTTTTGGAATTACAGAGAATTAAATATTAATTAAAAGGTCCAGTTGGGCAAAATATCACAAAAATAAACCAATTAATTAATTAAAAATTCTACTGATACCACAAAAATATGACAAGTGTCACAATAGATAAAGGACAAGTTAAGCTACAACATGCAATTTTTGGAATTCAAAAATAATGAAATATGACACCTAGGGATGTGTGCAAAGACATGGGTGTAACTGCAATACAAAAAATTAAAATTACATAAAAATAAACATGCTGACAGGGACCTGAATGCAATTACCTATAATGAAGGGGGGTGGAATGCAATTTCTCCAAGACTGTACATGCTCCTCACGTGGGGGCGCTTCACAGGGACCAATTTGTAATTTCTGAAAGTTCTCAAGGCCTCAATGCAATTTGCCCAGGTCGCATGTGCTCCTCACGTGGGGCGAACTAGGCTCGGGTGGCTTCGGTGGCTCGGGATGTGGCTCGGGGATCCTGGAGGTTCGGCTGAGGCTCAGAGTAGCTTCGGGAGGTCCGAGCCCAGAGGCCGGGGAAGAGGCTCGGACCCGTCGATGTGGCGCTATCAAGACCGTTGGATCAAGGGCGATCCAACGGCTGCTGGATGATGAAGATGTGGCGAACTAAACACTGTTGGATCTAAAAGGATCCAACGGCTCTGTGATGCTCCGGTTGACTGGCGACGTGGATGGCGCTGGGTCGTTCGATCAAGATGATCGAACGGTGACTGTTTTTTGTCCTCAACGATCCTCCTCCACCTGCGGAGTAGTTGGCGGGTCTCCTACGAAGGAGGGTCTTCTCCGCCTGTCCCTCCAGGCGTCGATGAAGGTCGATGGTGCCTCTTAAGTAGCTCGGAAGGTTCGCGACGGTGCGGCGAACCGTCTGACGGTCCCAGGCGTGAAGGAGGCGCGTCGGAGCTTGCTGTCGAAGAAGGTCGATGGGTGCTCTGGTGAGCTTCCGACGAGTGGATGAATGAGCACCTGCAAGGGGTTAACGATATAGCCGAAGCACATGGTGCGTTCGTGGAGATGTGGGAAGTGACGGCGAGGCCTAAGGCGGAGTGTAGGTGATCCGGCGATGGTGCTCCGCCCAGGTGGTGGAGCTAGAGTCAATGGAGGGTGAAGTGCATGGTCAGAGGGAGATAAATGTACCGTGAAGGTCAGAGCTCCGTCGTGGAGCTCGGCGAGGTGATTGTGAAGCGAGAAGATGATGATGGCGGTGGAATTAAATCGGAGAAAAGTAAGGAAAAAATCAAGAAGAGATCGGAGAGGATGGAGGGGGTTACCTGGGGATTGGAGCTCGGTCTAGAGTTCCAAGGTCGTCGCTCTAGGGATCGGTAGGGTCCCGAGCTCAAGCAGCCTCGCGGAGAAGGGATTGCGACACGGCGGAGGCGCCGCGGATCTTGCCGGAGAAGAAACCCTTCGTCGCTCGAAGAATCACTCGATTGTTGTCACCAAACGAAAGCTCTGAGCTAAGGGAAGCTCTCTGGAGTGGCGGATGGACTTGAAGTTGGCCGGTGATGGTGTATTTATAGGATGAAGTCGACGGCTGGGCTGGTGACGAGGTGATGTTCATGGAGGTCGTGGAGCGTCTCTGGTGGACGTTGTGGGAATAGAGGGAGTTGGCGAGGATGAGGGACAAGTGGGGGTGATCATGGAGGCGTTGGTGGTCGGTGAGGGTGGCTGGAGTGCTGCCGAAAATGGAAAGGGGCAAGCCCCTCGCGTAAGCTCAAGATCGTGGGAGAGAGGGGCGTCAGAGGTGTAAGACAAAGTCCCGGCCGTTGGATCTCTTGATCCAACGGCCCAGATCGAGGCGCCATGGAGTGTCTAGGATTAGATCAAGGGCGAGGCGATCTGAGCGTCAGGAGGCCACCACGTGGTGCGATGGGGGCGAAGCGCGAGCGGGCGGCTGAGATGGGGGGGATGAGATGAAGGCGAGATCTGATGGTGCATAATGAGCCACGTGGCGCTGTGGAAGAGGCGTGAACGGGCGGATCAGATGAAAGGTGGGAAATGATCAGACGGTGGAAATACAAGGCGTACGTGGAGGAGGCGCAGCCGTTGGATCTGGATGGAGATCCAACGGCTGTGGGTGCGGGCGGCTAAGGCAAAAGGGGAGCGGGCCGTGTGGCGCAACCAGAGGGCGCCACGTGGCAAGTTATGATTGGCTGAGAAGAGAAATGAGTGTAAAGAGAGAAGGAGGCCGAATTTGGAAAAACGCAAAACATGAAAGTTGTAGATCTTGATGAGATCTACAAGTTTCATGCTGACCAAAAATGGAGATGAGATTAAATATGATACAAAAATACAAATATACAAATATAGACATACATAGTATACATAGAGGCCCAAAAACCCAACTTTTTCATATGAGCTCCAAATTGGATGAAATCAGTCTCATTTTAAAGGTCTTTTAATGTGTATTAATCTAAGAGTGAGTAGACCTATTTTGGAGTTTGTATGAGGGAGCTATGGGCATTTTATGGTCCAGGGATTCTAGGGCTTTATTGGATATTTTACAAAGGAGATTTCTGACTTTCTTCCTTATATTATTAACTAAGGTATACATATTATAAGGGAGAGGTTATTTTTATGAGTGGATATTTTACAATTGATATTGGCTTCTTATTTAATGCAAAATGTGAATGCTAAAATGCATGTATTATGAATGCATGTATGAATGTTATTTATGCATTATAAAGGGAAATATGCATCTATTTACTTGGGAACAAGCTTCTATTTTCAACTTATAGAGTGATGAATCACAGATTCATCAACCCCCTATACTTAAACCTTGCTCGTCCCCGAGAAACTAAATGAAATGCAGGAGTGAAATGATTTTGGGTTCCATACCAAGGTCATGAATAAAAGTTAAATATGGAGCTTGACTCAACCTTTGGATTAATTGTGTGACGGAACCTTATTGGGACCTGAACTAAAGACCTAACAGACTTCAAGTTCCACAAGTCTTCTATTCAAGACTCCTCAATAGTCAGGTCAGAACAAATCCTCAAACGCAAATTTCTGATGACTATGATTCTTACTTGTACTGTGTAAGTGAAATGTAACTCTTCACATCAAAAATAACTCGGAACCAGCCTTCTCTAACAAGGTAACTCAATAACCCGGTCCAGTAACTCTTTCCTCGAGGAGCGGGGTATTCTCTTCTAAGTTCAAGTGCGACCAGCTCAAGAGGAGGGGGTAGAGAAAAGAATGGATGGTAGCCAGTGTAGCTACCTATCCCGGGATGCCTGACCAGTGTAGCCAAGTCATCCAGCTGCATTTCTTTGTTAATATACAGACTCCGACAGGTATTTTATTTTCACTTGGACCTGTCTGATTTTTTTTGGAGTTTTTTTTTCAAATTCATACAAGGTGCAGCATGTACATCAGGAGTTTTTCCTCTTGAGGCAGTAGACTATCCCTCTTTTGAAGCATTATTGCAACCCACAGCGTCCCGTCCTTAGACGTCAACACTACCAGTAGAGGAGGACGGATGTTTCCACCTGTGTGCTACTCTAAGCTAATGGATTCTACCTCCTCACCACCTCATCAATGAAGAGCTACGTGCATTGTGCTTGTCCAAGTTAGGTCATTGTCCATAAGAATCATGCGTATGCACGAGATATTCTACTTAGACTAATCAAGATGACATGTGAACATAGACTTGCGGACTCAAAGAATTAAGTCACTTAACCTGAGAAATCTTAACTCCAGTTCCTATAAGGTTCCTCTGAAATTAGGTGGATTAAGGTCAAATCAAGTCCATCCTCAATATCTACTCATAACTTGGTTCAGAACCCACTAGCTTTTCACTTTGCATATGCAAGATATGCAGATGAGATGCAGATGTCATGCTTTGAAGATGAATGATAATGCAAGACTCTTTTTCTTTTCTTTTTAGATGCAGAGATGATATGCAAGAGTAAATAAGAAGCCTATTTTTTATTTTCATTTTATTTTTTTCTTTTTCAAAACTTTGGTATACCTCCTATGTTACAACAATTTACAAGAGTTTTATAAGTATTATACAAATTATAGAAGTGTTATACAATAAGTATACATTTTTTTCAATTTTTACCCACCCGTAATTATTGCACAATATATACAAAGAGTACGCGAAAATACGTGAAAGTACGAGCTATGGGTAAAGTATATAAGTAATATATACAACCCCCCTATACTTAGCATGTGCTATGTCCTCAGAGCACGAAAAGCGAGGAACAAGACATAGCTCGTGCTAAGCGCAGGAGAGCTAAAGAAAATGGAAAAAAAGTGTATAGAAATCGACCGGCCCCCTATACTTATGCTCTGGCAGCCTAAGTGTAGAAGAAAGTCAAAAAGTGGGGCGGACGAGGTCAAGAAGAGAATTGGATGAATATACAATACGGGCATCAGTCCCCCCTATACTTAGGCTCAGGTCAGCTTAAGTATAGGACGGAAGTGAGTATGAGGACCAATGTGATCTCGAGAATGTACAAAGAACCGACTTAGGTGACTCATCCCCCCTATACTTAGGATCTGGTCATCCTAAGTATAGTCCAAGATAGTGATTTAATGAGGCGGGGATGGGTTACTAGAGTCACGGGGGAGAAAGGATAGGATGTACAAGAAGGATGATATATACAAATGAGTCGGTCTGAATCTTTCGAGATGCTGCGGATGGCTGGAGCTCACTGCTGCAAGGTCTCATACGCTGCTCGAGGTGTATCTGCTGAATCTGTCTCGCACATGAATACAATCTCCTCAACATGGACTAACTGCTCATTGGATTCGATGAAGTGCTTCAACAGTTGTCCATTCACTAGGAATGTCGGTGCGTCATCTGCGAGATCTGAGATCTCGACACATCCACTATCATGCACCGTGCGGACGAGAAATGAGCCTGTCCACTTGGACTTCAACTTGCCTTGGAAGATCTTCATCCTAGCATTGAACAACCATACCTTCTGTCCAGGAACAAAGGTCTTTCGTCTGATATATCTATCATGCCAACGCTTCACCTTGTCCTTGTACACCAAAATGTTGTCATATGCGCGGTTTCTGACTTCCACAAGCTCATTCAGATCCAATTCTCTCTGCTTCTGCCCAAGGTGTGTGTTCCAATTAACCTTCTTGATTGCCCATTCTGATTTGTGCACTAACTCTGCGGGCAAACGACACGGCTTTTCGAATATCATTCGGAATGGGGAGGTTCCTAACGGTGTCTTGTAAGCTGTCATATACGCCCAGAGGACCTGATCCAAGATCTGAGACCAATGCTTCCTGTCCAGGCGGACAAGCTTTTGCAATATAGTTTTCACCTCCCGATTCGACACCTCAGCCATACCAATGGTTTGTGGGCGGTAAGGACTAGCGACACGGTGTTCGATGTCGTAGTCCTTCAGGAGTTTCTTCACCTCCCGATTCACTAAGTGGCTACCCCCGTCGGATATCATCATTTTGGGGATTCCGAACCTAGAGATTGTGTGTTCTCTGATGAATTTACAGATAGACCTGCTGTCTGCGGCTCGGGTCGGAATAGCCTCCACCCATCTGGATAGATAATCCACCGCAAGAAAGATATACTCGAACCCATGGCTAACAGGGAATGGGCTCATGAAATCGATGCCCCAGGCGTCAAAGACATCACAAATGATGACAGGCTGAATCGGCATCTCATCCTTGGAACCAATGTTCCTCCCACTCTCTGGCATATTGGGCACGACTTCGCGAAGGCGATGGCATCGCAAAACAGAGCCGGCCAGTAAAAGTCACACTGAAGTACCTTCCATGCGGTCCTCTTCCCGGAGTGGTGTCCTCCCGCCTCCAAGTTGTGGCATAAAGAAAGGACACTCTGGTATTCCTCCTGAAGAATACACCGTCTCTAGACACAATCCGGTCCTTCAAAGAAAAGGATCGGATCCTCCCAGTGGTAATGTCTAGCGTCCGACTTCAGTCGGTCGATGTGGCTCTTGGGCCAATCTTCGGGAACCTTCTTGGAGACAAGATAGTTCATGATATTGGTGTACCATGGGAGTGAGTCGACAACAAAAATCGACTCGTCGGGGAAGGAGACTCGAATTGGTGAATCCTCGGAAGTATTAAGATCTTCGAGACGAGAGAGATGATCGGCTACTACGTTCTTCTTTCCAGGTTTATCATGGATGTCCAAATCAAACTCCTGGATAAGTAAAATCCATCGAAGAAGATGCGCCTTCGCGTCCCTCTTCTCCATCAGGTATCGCAGTGCCGTGTGGTCAGTGAGCACAATTATCTTGGATCCAATTAAGTGAGATCTGAACTTGTCCAAGGCAAACACTACCGCAAGCATTTCCTTTTCCGTAACTATATAGTTATGCTGAGCGGTGTCAAGCACTTTGCTTGCGTAGTAGATAGCGAACGGGATGCCATCTCTTCTTTGTCCTATCATAGCCCCAACAGTATGGTCGGAGGCATCCGTCATGATCTCAAAAGGTAGAGACCAATCTGGGGCTTGTAGGATAGGTGCGTCCATTATCATTCCTTGCAATAGCTTAAATGCCTCAAGACATTTGTGATCAACAATATACTCCATGTCTTTGACTAGAAGCTCAGTTAGCGGTCGGGCAATCTTAGAAAAATCCTTAATGAATCTCCGATAAAATCCAACATTCCCGAGGAACGACCGCAACTGCTTGACGTTGGTTGGTGGCTGGAATCGTCTGATCACATCCACCTTGGCAGGGTCAACCTCCATTCCTCTCTTGGAGATGACGTGTCCCAACACAATGCCCTCCGTCACCATGAAGTGACTTTTCTCCCAGGAGAGCATCAGATTAACCTCACAACATCTTTTGAGGACTCGATCTAGATTCCTAAGACAGGAATCGAAGGAATCGCCGTGGACCGAGAAGTCGTCCATGAAGACTTCCAGGAATTCGCCGACCATTTCGACGAATACAGCAATCATGCACCTTTGGAAAGTACCTGGAGCATTGCATAACCCAAAGGGCATGCGCCTGAAAGCATAGGTATCAAAGGGGCATGTGAATGTGGTCTTTTCCTGGTCCTCTGGAGCTATGGCTACTTGATTGTAGCCCGAGAACCCATCCAAGAAGCAGAAGAACTCTTTCCCCACTAGTCTCTCTAGGATATGATCAATGAACGGCAGGGGGAAATGATCCTTCTTCGTCACGGCATTCAGGCGTCTGTAATCCACACAGACGCGCTACGACGTGGGCACTCGCGTCACGATCTCCTCTCTGTCCTCGTTGGTGGTCGTCTGAATTCCCGACTTTTTCGGGACAACATGGATTGGGGTCACCCATTTAGAGTCGGAGATTGGGTAAATGAAACCTGCGTTGCACCATTTATCTATCTCCTTCTTTACGACCTCTCGTAAATTTGGATTCAAACGACATTGGAATTCACAAGAGGGTTTAGCTTCATTCTCCAAGTAGATATGGTGCGAACACAGAGCGGGATTTATCCCATAGAGATCGGAAATGCTCCAGCCTATCGCCTTGCGGTTTTTCTCCAGGATCTCTAGCAAGCGAGATTCCTGCTCCTCGGTCAATCGCGAACTTATGATGACCGGATATTTCTTGTCCTGACCCACAAGGAAGGCGTATTTTAATGTTGTGGGTAAAGGTTTGAGCTCAGGAGTAATGTGATCGTCTAAGATGTCTGGCTCAATCTGATCTGGTTCGGTGTTGGAAGTGGCTGGATCTTTCTCTGTGATAGCTGCCACCAAGTTGTTCGGCTCTGGAGCCGGATCGTCAAAGGTATCCGTACAATCGGCAAAAGCCTCGTCCGACTCGTCATCCTCATCTTCTGATTGTCCTAAAGAGGGAAGGATTGACAGATCCAACTGGGCCTCTAAGTCATCGAAGATGTAGGGCGATGCAGGTTCAGAGCTGTACTCGTTCCTGAGGACCTCGCAAACTGACTCATGCACTGGATAATCTCCGGAGGGGATGGACTCATCAGTGCTGGTTGGGTTCTGTCTCCATGGCCCAACTACATCTACATGATTGCAGTCTGCTTTGGTTGAAGAGTACTCGGTGCTGGATTCTGAATCCGGTCTCTGCCATCTTGTCTGCTTCATCTTAAGTTCCTCATCTCCCCATGGAGTTTGGAACTGGATCTTCCCGATCTTATAATTAAACAAGGCCCCTGCTGTTCTGAGGAAGGGTCTGCCTAAGATGATCTGGGAGTCTCTCCAATTACGAGGGGTTTCCATATCCAGGACAGTGAAGTTGTTAGACATGTGAGCCCACGGCGAGCCATTATGCAATAAATGTTATTGCAAATATCATTCCCTGATCTGAAATGAAGAATAAATAATTTGCATAATAGGTCCCTCTGTACAATTAGGGTTATGTACCATGACTATCTTAATGATTATACAGCTGTTGATTCAATTATTGAATCATAGAGGATGGTGCTCGGATGAATATCTAAAGAGTTAGATTGAGGACTCATCAAGCACCGTCAAATGATTGTTAAGATGTGATCTCCAGCCTGAGTAGGAGATGGCAATCCTTTCTCACATAGGTTGATATCTGACCGACCTCTTGATGCAGGTCCTCTACATAGGAATAGTGATTTGGAGGTGTCAGATTAGTTAGGTCAATGGATTGACTTAACGAGATCGAGATAACCAAAGTCCTATATCGTATGCTGTCACGATACAGGCACGCATCCTCTGACCGGAGACAGATGTGTTACTATATGTCTGAGTATGTACATTTGGCAGACCAATAGGTTGATGACCTAATCAAGGTCTATACACCGACGCGCTAGTGTGCATATAAGGGCATATGAGTAATACGATCTCTCAAAGGGATCATACAGGTTCATTACTGAACCGGAAGACATGAGCTCACTCATGAGATATTGGGAAGAATCAAATTCTGTGCACGGTCGTCTCGCTTTGGAAGCTTGACTGAATTTGTAGGTTTGATATATACTTTTGGAAATTATATGATAAGGACCTAGGTATGATATATGCTTTTGGAAAGTATATGATCGATACCAAATCCCAATGATCAAATGAGAACTTACTGATAAAACCCTAAAGTAGACAGTATAAAGTTGATCTAATACTTTGGGTTTTATTCCGGGTATTCCAATATGCAGGATGTACAGGTGTTGGGAATACCTGAGGGTGATGTGATCATAAACGATTGTATAACCATGACGCTTCCATTCCTAGGGAGTGATGAAACGGGTCTGGATTTTAGTGACTCCTCTCAGTAGAGAAGTAATCTGATCTTTGTCCAAATGTCGGACATTGATCTGAATGTGATTCAGATGCAATAAGAAGATTAGATTTATGGTCTTCATTTAATCAAGCATCTATGAGAGGCCCAAGATCTGGATTTGAGATGTGATCTCAATATCCAAGTCACTATACGTGGAACAATACAATCGCCCTGTCCTTATCTCCAAGTATCTGCGGAGAAAGCACATTATTCTTGAAGGAGTTCAAGAATAATTCCTAAAATGAATTTAGTATCCAAGCATTGAGAAAATGGATAATTTAATATGATTTAATTATCATGAATAATATGAATTTGATTCATATTATAAGAAGAGATATCTAAGATAGTTAAATATGATTTAATTATCAAAGATATGAATAACGTGAATATGATTCATGTTATTTGGGCAAATGAGAAAAGAGATCCAAGATGATTAAATGTGATTTAGTTATCATGGATATGAATAATGTGGATAGCACTATCCATATTAATCATATATATTATAAATATGATTTATAATATATAAGAGAGAGAAATATTGTAAATAGCATTTGTTAATTATTAATATGTGAATTGGATTCACATTAAGTAATTAATTGGAAATGTAATTTACAAATTACTTTGGGATGTGAATATGATTCACATTTTCTTCAATGGCATGATTGAAATATTCATAAATTAATTTGGAATTAATTTTGTGGATATTATTGCAATAATGGTTATTGCAATTAATTAAGAAATAATAAGATAAATAAAAAGGAGACAAAAATCACCACCAAAAACAAAGGTGGCGTCACCCATGACTTGGTCATGGGTGACGCCTCCTATGTTTTAGAAGATTTGTTGTCTTCTCCTTTTTGTTATCATATTATCTCTTAATATATTAATTTATGTTAATTAAATTGTGTTGATAATAATTCAACATATATTTAATTTAATATAAATTAATTTTGTTGGTTTTAAGCCAACAACAATCATAGCCATTGATTTTACATAGACCAAGCATGGTCGTTGGATCTGTGTATCCCATGGATTGAGATCCATTGGATCCTAAACTAATATATAAGGAGGGCTAGCCTAGCCTTTCAACACAACACAAGGAAGAGTTGTACACGCCTACAACTCTCTCTCTCTCTTTCTTGCCTAGTCTCTCTCTTTCTCTATTCAAAGTGGCCGTCCACTTTGTGCATTGAGAAGGAGAGTCTCTCGCCTTCGCCTTCGACGACTCGAGGATCTCCTTCTTCTTTTGAGTAGTTTACTCTAAAGGAATACAATGGATTTCTCTTGACGAAATCAGGGGATCCATTGCTTGGATCTTCATCGAGATTGCAGGAGGAACGCGACTCCTTATCGTGCCCGCAAGTGCGTTCTTCGTGGATCGGACTTGAGACAGGAGGATCTCTTGTTTGGGATCTCGCGATCACAACCACGCTTCAACAGGTATTCCTTATACTTTATGGTTTGATGAAACGATCCGAGAAGTGTTCTCGTGATCATGTGGTTTCATCGTTTGATTTAAAATTTTTAAATTTCCGCTGCATCTTGCGACTAGTGCGACTAGTCGCCCCGATCGTATGAGATACGATCGTCACGCTTCCGTGATGCGCTTGAGGATTTTGAATATCCTTCAAGTGGTATCAGAGCCTTAGTTCGAATAAGGTTTTGGATATGATCCATAGACCTAGGACGACTTGGGTTTTGAAAGGGTCGTGAAAGTTTTAGCGCATTTGAATTTTCGCAACTCTGTCTAATTGATTTTTTCGGCACTGTTTAAATTGTTTAAACACGAAATATTCAATTGGATTTTGTTCCCCATTAAACAAGGAAACCATAGGACTTGAGTTTACTAAATTTGGATTTAATTTACTCAAGATATGGCCTTTTGAATATGCATGTATTCACAGTTGCGGGAACTGCAGAACAGAACGTGATTAATTTGTTAATTACGGTTTTGTTACGCCTCGAAATGCGTGAAATATCACATAGGTTCTGTTATAAATCAAGTTGGCAATCTTAGGGCACTAATTTTGCGAATTTTGGATTTAAATTGATCAAGATAAGTTAATTTTAGTGATAAGGGGTCACTGCTGGAAATTGACATTTTTTTATCATGAACCTTGTGATAGTCATTCAAATAAATGTTGATGAAAATTAATTGTTAATTTTCTGAAATTAGTTATTGATAAATATTTGTGGAATATTTAAATATGATAATCAATTCCTTGAATGACATCCCACTAAACTATAATGATAAGATAGTTGATCTTGATCATTGGTTAACTTTGAAATCATCAACAAACATTGTTTTCATGCAAAACCCTAGGTCATCCTACAATAGTTGTAGCATAACTTTTACATGCAAAACATCTTGCTTGAATAGGATTGGGGATTTGTTTAGCAAATCTCCTTATAATATAATCAAAAAGGTTTTGATGTATATTATATGGTATAATTTCGGTTGAAAGACCGATGAGCATCTCCAAGTACATGATGATCTATCTGGCATTATCCTTTCCTGAGGTGGATATGGTGTCTAGTCGGAGATCGCTGGGGTAGCGGGTTGCAACGTATGTGGTCCGTCCCACTCTCGCCGGTACTGGCCATGACAGCGGGTAGGGATTGGATAATGCCGGAGAAATCAAAGTGTATTTCTAATTATTAAAATTCGAAATAATACGTACTTTGAGATTATACCTACTATTCAAGCAAAGAATTCAAAGTTTGTTGATTGATAATAGGATTAATGATTGATTTAATGTGATTAAATTAATTATATCCTATGAAACACTCTATTATGAATAGATGTGTATTTCCCTTGGATGAATTAATTATGTGAATATAATTCACGATAATTAATTATTTCAATTTGAATAAGAGGTGGAGGATCACATAAGTGACATCCATGGTCTCCCGTCAAGGCAAAGAATTCGTCGCCAAAAGTTGTATATGGGAGACGTCTGTCCGAAGTGACAGATCCTATATACAATTATTTGGATCGGGTTCTTTGCTTCTCAAAAGAGTAAGGCCGTATACGTAGTGACCCCAATATCGAGTCCTCATATTATTGGGGCGGTATTGGATTGCATATAGCGAGTTTTAAGCATGTTGACGGTTGGTTCAATTAGCAACGGGTCAACATCATCTTAGGGGTGGTGGGCCCGGGTGTTAAAGACCGAATTGGGAAATGCAAGTTGGACTTGCAAGGCGGAATGTGTTCCCGCTTCTTTTTATCGGAGTCGCAGGTTCTCATATTATTGGGATGTGACGAAGATAGGAAAGGAGATCCCAGATCTTGCTAGAGATATAATGGTAAGAATATCTCTTATATTGAAAGTGATTAAGGGAATGAACTTTCATTGTTGACAAGGCAAGACAACTTTGATATAAAAATACCTAAATCAAAGTAAAATATAATATATATATATATATATACACTTATGCAAATTTCTTATTTCAGATAATCCTTCATTAAACCCACTCAATGTTATACTCAATAATAACCAGTAAAATATCATGGATTGGACTAATGATCCAGATATTGTACTTGCAATTGGACACATAATGTATGTGGTTGCAATGTGCAAGTTTCCTCAACATAATGATGAGTGACAATTAAATAAGACAATAAGACATCACCTTAGGGTTGTTATGTCTCTATAGTCTTGATCTTTCATCGAGTGTACTTTGGAAGTGACATGTCGATGAGATCGTAATTGTCGAATAATCCTTATAAAATAAAAGAAGATATATTTGGCGTACATATGTGCTCTAGACATTTAATCATGAATGACATGGTTCTCTACATTATGCAGAATGGTGGCTCGAAAGAGATGATGTATTCAAAATATTTGAATACCTACCTGAACCAATGTTTTAGGAGTCTAGATGGATGTAGACATGATGAGTGTCATCATTCTACTGTCTATACTCTAGTCATTCATGAAGCTTCATAATATTCACATTGTATGAATTTAATGAAGCATGTATAAATGTTGAAATGCTCTTACATTGAATTCCTTTGAATTTAACATAAGAGATCCTTAGTCTTGAACGATGGTTGTTTATAGATGAAGAGAGCACAGTGGAAGCGTGGGTCGGACCCATGTGAGAAGGAAAGTCTAAGAGTTGATTGTACTTCTGTGACTTCCATATGACATCCAAAGAGTTGGATAAATGCCTATACTGCAATAACTTGATGTGTTGATAGTATGACTATCAAGTCTGTCTAGAATCCTTAGAGAAGGACTCAGATAATGCATCATAATAATCTATATCTACATTTGATCATTGAAATTGACTTGCTTATTTGATAAGATAAAGTCTAATAATTGTATCTCAATCTTCTAACAACACTTGCAATGTGTTGCACATGTTTTAGAAGACTGGAAAATTTTGATCTTAAGGTTTAAAGTTATCCACATGGATATTGATGCAATTGTTGCAACAATCTCTGTTGGATTGATAGACTTCTTAATTTCAGCAGGAGAGCCTTAGTCTTAGAGAATGTCGCTATGACCTAGATATTAGAATACGCTCATTGTTTGTTTCTAAATATTAGAAATAAACATGAATTCTGGAATAAACCTATCATAAAGAGTTATGATGGATATATTTCAGATAATAATCTAGCATCTGGTGGACTCTACTAAATTAGAAATTTAATGAATGGTTCATTGAGATTTCTAATACTGAAAGTTAAACCTTATAAGATCAATAGGAGGATAAAGATCATTTGACAATGATCTGGCATCAAGCCTCGGACATTTGTCTGTTGATTTGATCAATAGACTAGTAAGATATGAAACTTTAGAATGTCTAAAATTTCAAATCTTACATACTTGTGAATATTGTATTCAAAGAAAAATGTCCAATACACCCCTCTTTAGGAAAGGTGCAAGATGTCAAGGTATTCGGGATTTCATACATATTGATGTATATGGATCATCTATATCATAGTAAACATTATGGATATGTGATATCTATTGATGATTATGTATGATATGAGATTTCTTCTCTTCACTGAGAAACCTTTGAAATGTTCAAAGATTTCGTAATTTTGGTTTAGAACCAAAGTTTGAAGGAAGATTAAATGAATTTGATCTAACCAAGGTAGCAAGTACCTATTAGATGAATTCAAAGAATATCTTATGGAGATATGATTTCTATCTCAAACCTCCTGACACACCTAAACTCAATGGAGTTGTAGGAAGATACAATTAGATCATGTGTGACGATTTGATCAATGATGAATTTTAGCATAATTATCCCTTAGTTTCTAGGTATATATGTGTAGTAGAGACTACAATATATATATCCTTAATAAGGTTCCATGCATGTAAGCTGGAATCTAGCACTTGAGAGTGCTACTTCATTAGGAAAATAAAGGATGGTATTGGATACCTACTTTATGACCTTGAGATTCTTAAAATATCTCATCTTTGAGAATATGATTCTTATGACTCTCTTGAGAATCAAGATGAAAATGAAGTAAAGGAACTCATTTAATCTTGAGAAGATAATGAGGCTCCAGAAATAGGAAACTAAAAGGGACACTTAAAGATGAAACACTAATACTTCTTCAAAAGAGTTTGAAGATGTATTCCATGTGTCAGTTAAGTCTGACAATGATCGGACTTCATGTGATGAAGCTCCTGAGGATCATGACATGGAAAGATGGATATTAGCAATAAAGGTCTAAGGTAGACTTCATATACAAGTGTTGTATATGGACCCTCGAGGATCCACCTATAAGGGTTAGACCCATTAAGGTGTAAATGGATCTTCAATAGAAAGAGGGAACCTGATGAGAAGGTAGAGACCTTCAAAGCATGGTTCGTAACCATGAGCTACACACCGAAGAGAAGACATCGATTGCGATGTGGCTTGCTTTTCAGTGATCATGCTTAAACCCATCAGAATATTGCTAACCCTAGCTACACAATTTGACTATGGCATCTTCAAGATGTGAGTCAAGATTGTATTCCTCTATGAATACCTCTTTGAGGATATTCACATGAAGTAGCCCCAGGGCTTCATGGTTGAGGAATGCAAGATGTGCTGGCTAAAGAACTCCATCTTTGGACTCAAATAAGCTTATTGTCGTTGGAACATAAGATTTGATGAAATTATAATTGTTATAATTTCAAATAGAATCTTGATGAACCATGTGAAGCTTAGTGGGAGTGCCATTGTGTTCATCGTGCTAAATGTAGATTGTATACTGATCATTTGGAATGATATAAGGATGATAATAAGTGTTTTATAGACTGGCTATTCCATACCTTGAGATATGATCTCAAGAATACCTCTTAGATCTTAGTTCTGAAGGTGTTCAGAAGCAAAGAAAAGATGGTATTGGGACTATCACATTTGTAGTACACCTTGGACATATTCCATTCTTGGAAATTCCAAGAAAGGCTTCCTTACCTTAAGATTTGGTACTGACCTATCTAAAGGGATAAAACCTCAAAGAGTTGAGGATGTGAATGCTAGAACTGCTTGCACTTGTGCATAAGTTATGAGAAGCTAAGTCTATGCTAGATGTGTACAAAAGCCAGATATCTGCCATGCAGTGGGAGTAGTAAACTGTTACTATTCCTACTATGGAGAGAAAACACTTGATTGCAGTAATAACAAAATCTTCAAAGATGACAAGGCTTTAGAGATAGTGATCTCTAAGTCTTATCTTCAAGAGCTTAAGACTTTATAGACAGAGATCTAAAAAAAAGGTCTTAACTGTGGATACCTTGAGAGATAGTGATCTCCCGGAATAAGGGTATTCTGATAAGGATTATAGAAACACTGGTTATAATAATTATTGAGCAATAGTGTCAAGGACACTATAACTGCTTTGACTAGATTGAGTATTGGTTGCATTGGATGCAACATTCGCATTGGATGCGAGCACTGTTACTAGGGATATGCAAGTGCCGTAAAAGGACTTGGCGTAGTCTCGCGGGAACAGAATGACTGGTCAGCTTACCTAGCTATTTTCTAAATAGCCTATGATAGTCACATGAGTGTGGGTTTAAATGATTAGCCCATTAATGGCTCTTAGGAATAGTGGGAGATTGTTGGACATGTGAGCCCACGGAGAGCCATTATGTAATAAATGTTATTGCAAATATCATTCTCTGATCTGAAATGAAGAATAAATAATTCGCATAATAGGTCCCTCTGTACAATTAGGGTTATGTACCATGGCTATCTTAATGATTATACAGCTCTTGATTCAATTATTGAATCATAGAGGCGGGTGCTTGGATGATTATCTAAAGAGTTAGATTGAGGACTCATCAAGCACTGTCACATGATTGTTAAGATGTGATCTCCAGCCTGAGTAGGAGATGGCAATCCTTTCTCACATAGGTTGATATCTGACCGACCTCTTGATGCAGGTCCTCTGCATAGGAATAGTGATTCGGAGGTGTCAGATTAGTTAGGTCAATGGGTTGACTTAACGAGATCGAGATAACCAAAGTCCTATATCGTATGTTGTCACGATACAGGCACGCATCCTCTGACCGGAGACAGATGTGTTACTATATGTCTGAGTATGTATATTTGGCAGACCAATAGGTTGATGACTGACGAACCGAAAAATCGGCCCTTTAATAGAGTGTTTTTATCACATGGAACCATCATCGTAGTCGGGCCGGTTTCGGGTCGTCAAAGCAATCACCTCATTTAAATATATGCCATAAATCGAAATGAGGTGATCGAAGATTTATTTTTACTTGGCAAGATACCAAGATCGAACTCAGGGACACGAGCCTCTCTCGTATTGATCAGATTTAAGTGTGTTTAACTAAGCGTTGAGTTCAAGGTATATAGGTCAAAGCAACAACATGACAATGCAATTAAAATAAAACATGCATTTTTTTTAAACATTTTTTATCATGCAAATGAATGCGCATGCAAAGCATCACAAATATGCCCTAGTCACAAATTTATGAGCAAAATATTCAATGAGTTAATTCCAGATTTATTTGAAGTGTCAGAGCTTGATCGTCAAAGTGAACAAGGCATGAAAACTTAATAAAACTTAATATTCCATTAAAACTCAAGTCTCTAAGATAAAGGATTAATCATGCCATCAAAAAGTACATCAAACAAGCGTTAAAATGAAACTGAAATCAACCTAATCGGAGCTACGAGGCTCAAGATATGCAACAAAGAAGCTAAGGGCATAATTGAAATAAAACATGAAAGGATAACTACAAAAAGGTCCCTGAGAGGGACTAAAACGTAATAAAAATAAGGCGCGAGTCCTTCCCTGTAATTTTACCAAACGCGCGGGGACCTTTTTGCAAATTTGAAGAAATCCGTGGGCATCTCTGTAAATGTCCCAGAGTAGCACGTGCGATGCACGTGCTATCTAGGCTCGGAATGAGGCTCGGCAGAGGCGCGTCTGCTTCGGCTTGGTTCGGAGCTGCTTCGACTAGGTTCGGTGCTAGCCGAAGCTCCAGGAGGTTCGGTGTAGGCTCGGGAAGTCCGGACCTGGAGGATCGATCGCTGAGGGTCGGGGAAGCTCTGGATCTGACGCGTGGCCGACTGGAGTCCATCCGATCGTGACGATCGGGCGGCTGCTGGAGTCGATGACGTGGCCGCATAGGAACCGTTGGATCTTGAGGATCCAACGGTACCTGGAAGTAGTTCTGAGCGGTGACGTGGCCTCATCGGGACCGTTGGATGGTCGCCGGGATTGGACCATCCAAGGGTAACTGTGCGTCGTCCTCCACCTTTGGCTGGCGGCGAATATCGAGCTCCGGTGAAGGTGGCTCTCCTCCGCCGCTCGTTCTCCATCGATGTGGTCC
This sequence comes from Ottelia alismoides, assembly GCA_037367405.1. Classification (NCBI taxonomy): domain Eukaryota; kingdom Viridiplantae; phylum Streptophyta; class Magnoliopsida; order Alismatales; family Hydrocharitaceae; genus Ottelia; species Ottelia alismoides. The sequence continues at coordinate 1,307,797 of JAZKJV010007863.1, forward strand.
TCCCCGAAGCTCCCTAAGCGGTTGTCGATGAAGCGGGGAGCTCGGGGAAGATGTCGGGCGTTGTGGCTCAGTTCATCGGAGCTCCGAAGTCGAAGGCGGCTGCAACGAAGTAAACTCCGGCGAACATCCGGCCATTGAAAACTTTTGATGACCTGCAGGGTTATTGACAGAACCGAAGCAAACAATGGTGTTGTGCGTGCGAAATGGAGTGCAAATGGGATCTCGGGAGTGCGGAGAAGGCTAGAGCTCGGAGCTCCTCCGCCGCGAGGGCGGAGGAGGTGGGTCGGCGGCGATGGGGTATGGAAGATGAGAAGGATGATGTCGGAGATGGGCGCGTGGAAGGGGGGTTAAAGGCGGAGCTTGTAGGGTGGTCAACGGAGGTTGAGATCGACTGACGGAGCCTAATTAAATAAAAGAAATTGAAGAAAAAGACAAAAGAAGAAGAGGGAGCTTACCTGACGTCGGGCGGGCGAGATGGCCTGTGCTTGAGCTCCGAGAGGAGCTCGGGGTCTTCGCAACATGCTGGGCGGCCGTCCCAGCGAGCTCGGGCGGTCGCTAAGCGCCGCAACTCCGCCGTGTATGGCGGAGGGTCTCACCGGAGGGGTTTCGTCGTCTTCGCTCGATCCTCCGCCTCCCCCTGTCACAGGGAGACGGAGGAGGGCTGGGCGAACCCTCGCGTAAAGGTGGACACGGTGAACGGTGGGAGGGGCGGGGTATTTGCAGGGGGAAGTGGCGGAGCTGATGAGGGGAGTCGTGGGTTTCGAGGTGATCGTGGGATGAGTGGGAGGACGACGGCGGTTAGCGGAGGCGTGCGCGAGGTAGAGGGAAGAGTGGGGCAGGTCGGAGGGCAGTTAGCGATGAGAGAAGTCAACTGTGGTGGCGGAGAAAAAGGCAAGGGGGAAGGGTGTGCGCGAGCTGGATCGTGGGAGAGAGGGAGGCTCCCAGAGGTAGACGATGGAGATCAACCGTTGGATCTGGGGATCCAACGACGGGTCTTTGGGCGCGAGCAAGCGGATCGGATTGAATCGGGGCGATGCGAATGAAGGGAGATGGGATAGGCCACGTGTCATCTTGAGAGAGCGGCGCTAATGAGCGCGCCAGATGCGAAGGAGCTGCTGATCAGAGGGTTGAGAATCGAAGCAGTAGCTGCGGCTCAGATCAGAGGATCGTGGATGCGATCAATGGCGGATGATAGCGCCACGTGTCATGACGAGGTCGAGGCGCTAAAGGACGGTGCGGATTGAAGGCGGGGGAAGATCTGATGGATGAGGAAATAGACGTGCGTGGACACAGCGGGGCCATTGGATCTGAAGCGAGATCCAACGGCCAGAGGGGGTGGCGGATGAGACAAGATAGACGGGCCACGTGGCGCCCCCAGAATGGGCCACGTGGCCCAATCAGTTTATTGCGAAAGTATTTTTGATTTTTGAGGGCTTATTTGGTCGAATTTGAGAAAACTCAAAACATGAAAGTTGTAGATCTTGACGAGATCTACAAGTTTCATGTTGACCAAAACTGGAAAAGAGATCAAACAAGGGCCCGAAATATTTTTGAGGGTATTTTTAAGTCTAAAACTACCACTGATTTTGTTTTGTCATTTTTTTGAGGTTTTTAATTTATTTAGGACTCTGTTAATTATTAGACATTAACAGGAATTTATTGAAAAACTTTTAAGCAAGGGGGTTAATTATGGAAAATAAAGATAATGAAACTGAGGTTCATCACCCCCCTATACTTAAACTATGCTCGTCCTCGAGCATCAAAAAGAATGACTAAGTTGGATTAACCCCCTTGTGCATGTGAATACAGGATCCAATCTGATCAAGTCGACTCGGCTTCAGAGATCCAAAATTTTAGAGTTCAACCCAGCCTTAATCAAGAGGCTTCTAATTCCTCTACTTCTCTAGACTCTCTTTGATGTACATATAAACTAAAGGATATGAGTTTAGTGTTGACTGCAATTCTGAGAGTAGAGTCAATTCGTCACCCAAAATCTTGGTCCGAGAAAATCTCCTAAGGACCCAATCCTCAGCACTAGGGAATAAATCAAATCTTGCATTCAATCCACCGTCTCTTTAGTTTGTCAGACTTAGAAAATGTGGATGGCAGGCCAGAAAATGGAGGGCATGGGATTGTGTCAATTCTTCTCTCCCTCTCATTGGAACAAGGATTCTCTCTAGTGCCTTTTACGCAACACATTTTTTTGGTGTTGATCAGTGCGTCCGTCAAGAGAAGTTGGAGCCGTCCGCACTTGTTTTCCTGGGAGTACACCGGGGTGTGTCTCTTTTGAGTACCTATCGTACCTTCGACACCCAGACTTGTAGCATTTACGATGAAGAGCCCTTTTTTGGTGCTAGCCCGACTCCTGGTCCTAATAGCGGTGGTCCAAGTGGACACTTTGAAAAAGTTTGGGAGCGCTCGCCTTTGGTGGAAGCTCTTTGATATTTGACTTTGGTGGAATGAGAGCTTTTCTTTGAATTTCATTGACTTGTATAATTGGTGGCTAGCTCCACTGCTTTTACCAAAGTCGGGCCTAATAGCGGTGGTCCAAGTGGACACTTTGAAAAAGTTTGGGAGCGCTCGCCTTTGGTGGAAGCTCTTTGATATTTGACTTTGGTGGAATGAGAGCTTTTCTTTGAATTTCATTGACTTGTATAATTAGTGGCTAGCTCCACTGCTTTTACCAAAGTCATTGTAGTATAGTGGTAAGTATTCCCGCCTGTCACGCGGGTGACCCGGGTTCGATCCCCAGCAACGGCGCCATTTGACGAACTGAAAAATCGGCCCTTTAATAGAGTGTTTTTATCACATGGAACCATCATCGTAGTCGGGCCGGTTTCGGGTTGTCAAAGCGATCACCTCATTTAAATATATGCCATAAATCGAAATGAGGTGATCGAAGATTTATTTTTACTTGGCAAGATACCAAGGTCGAACTCAGGGACACGAGCCTCTCTCGTATTGATCAGATTTAAGTGTGTTTAACTAAGCGTTGAGTTCAAGGTATATAGGTCAAAGCAACAACATGACAATGCAATTAAAATAAAACATGCATTTTTTTAAACATTTTTTATCATGCAAATGAATGCGCATGCAAAGCATCACAAATATGCCCTAGTCACAAATTTATGAGCAAAATATTCAATGAGTTAATTCCAGATTTATTTGAAGTGTCAGAGCTTGATCGTCAAAGTGAACAAGGCATGAAAACTTAATTAAACTTAATATTCCATTAAAACTCAAGTCTCTAAGATAAAGGATTAATCATGCCATCAAAAAGTACATCAAACAAGCGTTAAAATGAAACTGAAATCAACCTAATCGGAGCTACGAGGCTCAAGATATGCAACAAAGAAGCTAAGGGCATAATTGAAATAAAACATGAAAGGATAACTACAAAAAGGTCCCTGAGAGGGACTAAAACGTAATAAAAATAAGGCGCGAGTCCTTCCCTGTAATTTTACCAAACGCGCGGGGACCTTTTTGCAAATTTGAAGAAATCCGTGGGCATCTCTGTAAATGTCCCAGAGTAGCACGTGCGATGCACGTGCTATCTAGGCTCGGAATGAGGCTCGGCAGAGGCGCGTCTGCTCTGGCTTGGTTCGGAGCTGCTTCGACTAGGTTCGGTGCTAGCCGAAGCTCCAGGAGGTTCGGTGTAGGCTCGGGAAGTCCGGACCTGGAGGATCGATCGCTGAGGGTCGGGGAAGCTCTGGATCTGACGCGTGGCCGACTGGAGTCCATCCGATCGTGACGATCGGGCGGCTGCTGGAGTCGATGACGTGGCCGCATAGGAACCGTTGGATCTTGAGGATCCAACGGTACCTGGAAGTAGTTCTGAGCGGTGACGTGGCCTCATCGGGACCGTTGGATGGTCGCCGGGATTGGACCATCCAAGGGTAACTGTGCGTCGTCCTCCACCTTCGGCTGGCGGCGAATATTGAGCTCCGGTGAAGGTGGCTCTCCTCCGCCGCTCGTTCTCCATCGATGTGGTCCTCCCCGAAGCTCCCTAAGCGGTTGTCGATGAAGCGGGGAGCTCGGGGAAGATGTCGGGCGTTGTGGCTCAGTTCATCGGAGCTCCGAAGTCGAAGGCGGCTGCAACGAAGTAAACTCCGGCGAACATCCGGCCATTGAAAACTTTTGATGACCTGCAGGGTTATTGACAGAACCGAAGCAAACAATGGTGTTGTGCGTGCGAAATGGAGTGCAAATGGGAGCTCGGGAGTGCGGAGAAGGCTAGAGCTCGGAGCTCCTCCGCCGCAAGGGCGGAGGAGGTGGGTCGGCGGCGATGGGGTATGGAAGACGAGAAGGATGATGTCGGAGATGGGCGCGTGGAAGGGGGGTTAAAGGCAGAGCTTCTAGGGTGGTCAACGGAGGTTGAGATCGACTGACGGAGCCTAATAAAATAAAAGAAATTGAAGAAAAAGACAAAAGAAGAAGAGGGAGCTTACCTGACGTCGGGCGGGCGAGATGGCCTGTGCTTGAGCTCCGAGAGGAGCTCGGGGTCTTCGCAACATGCTGGGCGGCCGTCCCAGCGAGCTCGGGCGGTCGCTAAGCGCCGCAACTCCACCGTGTATGGCGGAGGGTCTCACCGGAGGGGTTTCGTCGTCTTCGCTCGATCCTCCGCCTCCCCCTGTCACAGGGAGACGGAGGAGGGCTGGGCGAACCCTCGCGTAAAGGTGGACACGGTGAACGGTGGGAGGGGCGGGGTATTTGCAGGGGGAAGTGGCGGAGCTGATGAGGGGAGTCGTGGGTTTCGAGGTGATCGTGGGACGAGTGGGAGGACGACGGCGGTTAGCGGAGGCGTGCGCGAGGTAGAGGGAAGAGTGGGGCAGGTCGGAGGGCAGTTAGCGATGAGAGAAGTCAACTGTGGTGGCGGAGAAAAAGGCAAGGGGGAAGGGTGTGCGCGAGCTGGATCGTGGGAGAGAGGGAGGCTCCCGGAGGTAGACGATGGAGATCAACCGTTGGATCTGGGGATCCAACGGCGGGTCTTTGGGCGCGAGCAAGAGGATCGGATTGAATCGGGGCGATGCGAATGAAGGGAGATGGGATAGGCCACGTGTCATCTTGAGAGAGCGGCGCTAATGAGCGGGCCAGATGCGAAGGAGCTGCTGATCAGAGGGTTGAGAATCGAAGCAGTAGCTGCGGCTCAGATCAGAGGATCGTGGATGCGATCAATGGCGGATGATAGCGCCACGTGTCATGACGAGGTCGAGGCGCTAAAGGACGGTGCGGATTGAAGGCGGGGGAAGATCTGATGGATGAGGAAATAGACGTGCGTGGACACAGCGGGGCCGTTGGATCTGAAGCGAGATCCAACGGCCAGGGGGGGTGGCGGATGAGACAAGATAGACGGGCCACGTGGCGCCCCCAGAATGGGCCACGTGGCCCAATCAGTTTATTGCGAAAGTATTTTTGATTTTTGAGGGCTTATTTGGTCGAATTTGAGAAAACTCAAAACATGAAAGTTGTAGATCTTGACGAGATCTACAAGTTTCATGTTGACCAAAACTGTAAAAGAGATCAAACAAGGGCCCGAAATATTTTTGAGGGTATTTTTAAGTCTAAAACTACCACTGATTTTGTTTTGTCATTTTTTTGTGGTTTTTAATTTATTTAGGACTCTGTTAATTATTAGACATTAACAGGAAATTATTGACAAACTTTTAAGCAAGGGGGTTAATTATGGAAAATAAAGATAATGAAACTGAGGTTCATCAATGACCTAATCAAGGTCTATACACCGGCACGCTAGTGTGCATATAAGGGCATATGAGTAATACGATCTCTCAAAGGGATCATACAGGTTCATTACTGAACCGGAAGACATGAGCTCACTCATGAGATATTGGGAAGAATCAAATTCCGTGCACGGTCGTCTCGCTTTGGAAGCTTGACTGAATTTGTAGGTTTGATATATACTTTTGGAAAGTATATGATCAAGACCTAGGTATGATATATGCTTTTGAAAAGTATATGATCGATACCAAATCCCAATTATCAAATGAGAACTTACTGATAAAACCCTGAAGTCGACAGTATAAAGTTGCTCTAATACTTTGGGTTTTATTCCGGATCTTCCAGTGTGCAGGATGTACAGGTGTTGGGAATACCTGAGGGTGATGTGATCATAAAGAATTGTATAACCATGACGCTTCCATTCCTAGGGAGTGATGAAACAGGTTTGGATTTTAGTGACTCCTCTCAGTAGAGAAGTAATCTGATCTTGGTCCAAATGTTGGACATTGATCTGAATGTGATTCAGATGCAATAAGAAGATTAGATTTACGGTCTTCATTTAATCAAGCATCTATGAGAGGCCCAAGATCTGGATTTGAGATGTGATCTCAATATCCAAGTCACTATACGTGGAACAATACAATCGCCCTGTCCTTATCTCCAAGTATCTACGGAGAAAACACATTATTCTTGAAGGAGTTCAAGAATAATTCCTAAGATGAATTTAGTATCCAAGCATTGAGAAAATAGATAATTAAATATGATTTAATTATCATGAATAGTATGAATTTGATTCATATTATAAGAAGAGATATCTAAGATAGTTAAATGTGATTTAATTATCAAAGATATGAATAACGTGAATATGATTCATGTTATTTGGGCAAATGAGAAAAGAGATCCAAGATGATTAAATGTGATTTAATTATCATGGATATGAATAATGTGGATAGCACTATCCATATTAATCATATATATTATAAATATGATTTATAATATATAAGAGAGAGAGAGAAATATTGTAAATAGCATTTGTTAATTATTAATATGTGAATTGGATTCACATTAAGTATATAATTGGAAATGTAATTTACAAATTAGTTTGGGATGTGAATATGATTCACATTTTCTTCAATGGCATGATTGAAATATTCATAAATTATTTTGGAATTAAATTTGTGGATATTATTGCAATAATGGTTATTGCAATTAATTAAGAAATAATAAGATAAATAAAAAGGAGACAAAAATCACCACCAAAAACAAAGGTGGTGTCACCCATGACTTGGTCATAGGTGACGCCTCCTATGTTTTAGGAGATTTGTTGTCTTCTCTTTTTTGTTATCATATTATCTCTTAATATATTAATTTATGTTAATTAAATTGTGTTGATAATAATTCAACATATATTTAATTTAATATAAATTAATTTTGTTGGTTTTAAGCCAACAACAATCATAGCCATTGATTTTACATAGACCAAGCATGGCTGTTGGATCTGTGTATCCCATGGATTGAGATCCATTAGATCCTAAACTAATATATAAGGAGGGCTATCCTAGCCTTTCAACACAACACAAGGAAGAGTTGTACACGCCTACAACTCTCTCTCTCTCTCTCTCATTCTTGCCTAGTCTCTCTCTTTCTCTATTCAAAGTGGCTGTCCACTTTGTGCATTGAGAAGGAGAGTCTCTCGCCTTCGCCTTCGACGACTCGAGGATCTCCTTCTTCTTTTGAGTTGCTTACTCTAAAGGAAGACGACGGATTTCGCTTGACGAAATCAGGGGATCCATTGCTTGGATCTTCATCGAGGATTGCAGGAGGAACGCGACTCATCATCGTGCCCGCAAGTGCGTTCTTCGTGGATCGGACTTGAGACAGGAGGATCTCTTGTTTGGGATCTCGCGATCACAACCACGCTTCAAGAGGTATTCCTTATACTTTGTGGTTTGATGAAACGATCCGAGAAGTGTTCTCGTGATCATGTGGTTTCATCATTTGATTTAAAATTTTTAAATTTCCGCTGCATCTTGCGACTAGTGCGACTAGTCATCCCGATCGTATGAGATACGATCGTCACGCTTCCGTGATGCGCTTGAGGATTCTCAATATCCTTCAGAAGTCCACCATGTATTCCTGTCCCTTGACTTTAATCACAACATTCCTCAATTCTCCTTGGAACGTCTTGGTTGATTTATCATCAACGTGCAGGAGGGCTCTAGATTTCCTAAGAGGTCCGAGATTAAGCCGCTCATAGAGGGTTGTAGGCATTAAGTTGATTGAGGAACCATTATCCAGGAGAGTGCGTGCAAACGTGATGTCATCAACATGACTCACTACATAGTGTGCACCCATGTCTCTTCGTTTCCTGGGAAACGAGTTCTTTATTGCACAAGTCGTGGCTACTAATAAAACGTGTTTCTCAACACGGCTTTTGGTCTTCCTGCTAACCCTAGTAGGTGTGCATCTCACCTTAAGGTATTTTTGGAATGCAGGGGTCATCTCCATGTACTTGTCAAAGGGGATTGTGACCTTGATGTGTTTGTTGCAGAACTCTGCCATCTCAGGGTCATCTTTTTGAATTTTTTTAGTTTTCTTCTTTCCACCCTTGAGAGCTCGGGGGAAAGGGATTATTGACTCCAACTCATGTTCGGAAATTGAAAGATTTTCATTAACTTCTGGAACTGAGTTCTGTACATGACTCTGACTCTGAAACAGACTAGGACTCTGACTCTGACTGAAAGAAAAATGCTGAGGCGAAACCGGTAATGCATCTTCCGCGACTTCTTGACAATCCTCCTCAGATGGAGGTGTGGGCTCCTCATCGGTTCCATCGGACTCTATGCTGACGCGGGACTGCTGCTTCGAGGACTCAGACGTCCTCTTCTTCTGCCGGTGATGGTGGTGGTGATGCTCCTCCTCATCCTCCAAGTTCTCCTCAGGCAAAGACTTGGCGGCTCCTTCCTTCTGTGCCCGTGCCCGATCAGGTATGGTCACGGTCCTTCCACTCCTGAGGGACATATGATTCACATTATCATACGAAAGGATCTCATGTTCAGATAAATAATTATCTGAATAATATACCTGATCACGAGGTCGGTTCTGGCCATGGATTATGATGTTCGGGTTGGCCTGAACCTGTGCGGGAATTGGGGTCTTCGGCGCCATTTGTTGATCATGTGTACGAGAGACACGATTAATATCGGTCCTCATATCCAGATAATCGTTCTGCATTTGTTGGACCCTATCAGATAGGGTCTGGATCTCCAAGGTGAGGGACTCCAATTCGGTGGGCTGGGCTGGCTGATTTGCGGACGAGGTTCTGTATTGGCCCTGCTGGCCATGCCGGTACTGCTGCTGGTGGTGGGACGGTGCTGGGCCTTGCTGATATGTGTGTTGTTGCTGCTGGTGCTGCTGATGCTGGTACCCTTGTTCGGGCCTGGACTGAAAGCGTGGTGCAGGGATGGAGTCGGTTCCTTGGTAACCTGGGGAAGGTCAGTGAGGCTGACCATTCCCCATCCCCGACTGTCTACCGATGGGGTCATGGCTGTACCACAACCCGTTGATCTCAAACACCTGCGGAGGCTCCTCATATCCGGTCTCCACTTGTGGGGGTGCATGCTGGTCCTGCTGGGTGTAAGTCTGGTCCTCCACCCAGCCACTCTGAGGCCCCGGTGCATGTTCTTGTACAAGATGGACTCGATGTACAGGGGCAGGTGGTGCAGAAGGGGCAGATAGCTTCATCTTAGCTACCTTCTCAGTAAGTTACTCCACTTGCTTCGGTAGACGTGAGAGAGACTCAAGGTCAGTGACCCTCTTGTGGATCTGCTCGACCATGGTTAACTTATCAGCAATCATCCCCATGCTGGGGATGAGGTCCTCGGTCAGATCCGCTACAATCCTTCGGGTTTTCTCATTGGATAGGATTGAGGGAGGACAACTGATAGGCCCTGGTGGCATGTGACCTGTCGGTTTCCGCCATCTGCTCTAGGATCTTCCATACGGCGTGCTCGTTCTTGTTCAGATAGCTTCCTCCACAGGCGGCACTGACTAACCCTTGCATCTCCGGGGTTAGACCACAGAACAAGGTCTGGACTAAGATCGCCTTAGAAATGTCGTGGCAGGGGCATTTCTGCACTAAGTCATTGAACCTATCCCAGGCATCATGGAAAGGTTCACTGGGTCCTTGGGAGAAACTGGAGATCTTCGTTCTCATTTGGTTAGTCCTACTGAGAGGGTAGAACTTTTTCAGGAATAGGTCCTTGAACTGCATCCAGGTTGTACAGATCACCCCTAAGTTTTTCAGCCAATGTGCTGCCTTATCTCCTAAGGCAAATGGGGTGGCCTTCAGTCTAATGTAATCTTGGACAATATTGGGATGGCTAAGATTGTTGCAAACCAGCTCGAAGTCTCGGAGGAAGGTATACGGTTTTTCATGGGCATTCCCGTTGAACTTCGGTAGCAAGCTAAGGAAGTGGGGCTTCAGCTCAAATGCTTCGGCAGGAACTGCTGGGGTCAACCAATTCTGTATCTCATTTTCCGCTGGGTTGTAGGCATCGACCATTGGTCGGTCGATTCCTCCTGCTACTATGATTTGTCCCATCCTAGCTGTGAGATCTGCATTTCTTTGTTCAGCTTCAGCAAGGCGATTAAGAATCTGTCGTAGTTGCTCCTAATCCGGTGGTGGTTGCTTAGGCGGCATCTTGTCCTCTATTCCTATGTGTGAAATAAGATCAGTGTCAGAGGACAAATCAAGGAAGGGATTACCGAGGCGATGGTCTTCCTCGGTAAGCTCGGAGGAGAGGAAAGGATTGGTTTGAGAGTAACCACCTTGAGTATGAGGGAACCATGACTCGAGAGGGTCATGAGTCCTGGGTGGTCCAAGGTGCGCTTGGGCCGATGAAGAGGAGTTTCGTATGGGCTCATAGAGAGATCGGTGAATAAAGAGTCGAGATACCCCCAGTCACTCATCTTGATTTGGCAAGAAGAAGATATGAGTTTACTCCTACCTGAAGCAAACAAATCAATCCAAGATCCTGGGTTCACACTCAACACGGTGAAGGACTCGAAATCGAGTCCAATTAATCTTGTAGATTTTAAGTGTGATTTTCAAGAAAGATAGCAAGGATTACACGGCCTATAGGGAAGTCGGCTCAGAGCCGGATGCGTCTTCCCTGTTTAACCTATCGCCTAAGATACCGCCGGTCCTTCCTTGCCTCGCTTCTATCCCAAGTCGATGGATTCAAAGACCACACCCCTATCTACCTGTAAGCAGGCGGAGGCTGACAAGGCCGGAATTTCACCTCGGGGGGTTACTAGCAGCTTGTCGCAAAGTACCGCAATTTCGCCCCTATCTACCTGAGATAGGCAGAGGCTACTTGGTACTAGTCAGTGAATCTGAAATTATTCGACTTGTGATATTTGCTATGATTAGTCGGAACGTGATATGGAAGGCGAGGATTTGGGCTCTGCCTTAAGGTGTTCACACACACTCAAGTACCCTCACTCAGCCTGAAAACAAGGTCGGAGATTAATCTCCCGCAAACAATTTTCTAATTTTATTGATTTTTTTGGTCAATAGTGTTTAGCAGTCCCGGTTTTAAGTTTAGTTCTCACTGATTTAATCCAACCACACAGCATGCCTATCGTCCAGTCCCAATTTCCGTTTAATTAAATGTGAAAATCAGAGGGGGAAATCGAGAAAAGCCGATGCAAGATAAAAACAATGATGCTATGCTGAGTTCAGGAGACTTACAGTGATCCCTTCGCTTTTTATGCAGGATGCAAAACAGAATTGAAAATTTTTTATGCTAAATGCAAGTGCAAGCGATAAAAGCCGCTTCTAGACAAGCAGTTTTATTAGAGAATGAAGAACAGTTTGATTTGGCTAAGTCATGCAGTCTAAGTGCGTCTTTTAAGTGATTTGTGTGGTCCTAAAAGTTACGAGCACAAGCAATTCCTAGATTGGCTCGGGGAGCCGCTAGTACAAGCTAAATTATCATTCACCCACACAACACACAGGGACGCAGTTTCACTATATTTACACGCGCGAGAACCCAAATGGGAACCGCTGGAAATAATGCGAAAAAATAAATAAATAAAAAAAAATACAGATCCTCTCAATTCACTCAATAAATTCAAATGCTAGATCTTCGAAGCGTCTTCGACTCCTTACGTTCCTCGCACAGAAACAAATTGAGGTCAGAGAATGACACAAAAAAATGTAAAGAAATAAAAGAGAGAGAAAATATTCACAAGAAATTCGGGGGTCAGACTACCCGGGGAAAGAAAATCAAACACTTAAAAATCACTGCAAATTAACCTAAGCCATGACTCCCCGGCAATGGCGCCATTTTGATAAGCACTCCCGCTACCCTTAGTTAATTCGATCAAATTAATGTCCAAATTAATTATAAGTGTTTGTTGCAGTCGGATAACGAGAGGGAATATCAAAAACCTCTTTTAATTTAATTAAATCAATTTCGAGTGGCAAAATTTTTTTACTTGGTGAAGTCCAAGGTCGAACTCAGGAAGGCATTTGTCTCCTTAAGTTGATTTTTTAGCAAAGTCCAAGTGTGTGATTTTCGAGGAATATTTTTTTGTTCCTTTTTCTATTTTTTATGCAAGACACATGCAACAATCAAGCCAATTTAAAGTTAAATCAGTTAAGGTATCAAATGAAGTCCAAAATTTATGAAAATTGGCCAGATGATGAAATATGGTGAAATTAAGCTACCCTAATTTTTTTGGAATTTTTTGACACTAAATGAATTTACTATGAATTTGAATGTAGGGTAATTTTCACTAATTTAATTTTAATAAATACCAAATCACAAAATTTTAGGGAAATAAAATTATCCAAGATAGATCTAATGAAGAGGAATCTAGGAAAATTGTCAAACCTTAATTTTAATGTGAAATGAACCTATTAAAAATAAACTAAGGAAATCACCAATTAATTTATCTAGGCCTCGAAATATGTGCAAATGAGATGAAATTTTTATGCAATGTTAAGTTAACCATCCTAGAGCTACTGTGATTTTTTGGGAATTTTTGGAGTTACAAAGAATTAAATATTACCTAAATGGTCCAGTTGGGCAAAATATCACAAAAATAAACCAATTAATTAATTAAAAATTCTACTGATACCACAAAAATATGACAAGTTTCACAACAGATAACGGACAAGTTAAGCTACAACATGCAATTTTTGGAATTCAAAAATAATGAAATATGACACCTAGGGATGCGTGCAAAGACAGGGGTGTAACTACAATACAAAAAATTAAAATTACATAAAAATAAACATGGTGACAGGGACCTGAATGCAATTACCTATAATGAAGGGGGTGGAATGCAATTTCTCCACGGCTGCACGTGCTCCTCACGTGGGGGCGCTTCACAGGGACCAATTTGTCATTTCTGAAAGTTCCCAGGGCCTCAGTGCAATTTGCCCAGGTCGCACGTGCTCCTCACGTGGGGCGACCTAGGCTCGGGTGGCTTCGGTGGCTCGGGACGTGGCTCGGGGGTCCTGGAGGTTCGGCTGAGGCTCGGAGTAGCTTCGGGAGGTCTGAGCCCAGAGGTCGGGGAAGAGGCTCGGACCCGTCGATGTAGCGCGATCAAGACCGTTGTATCAAGGGCGATCCAACGGCTGTTGGATGATGAAGACGTGGCGAACTAAACACCGTTGGATCTGGAAGGATCCAACGGCTCTGTGATGCTCCGGTTGACTGGCAACGTGGATGGCACTGGGCCGTTCGATCAAGATGATCGAACGGTGACTGTTCTTTGTCCTCAACGATCCTCCGCCACCTGCGGAGGAGTTGGCGGGTCTCCGGCGAAGGGGGGTCTTCTCCACCTGTCCCTCCAGGCGTCGATGAAGGTCGATGGCGCCTCTGAAGTAGCTCGGAAGGTTCGCGGCGGTGCGGCGAACCGTCCAAGGGTCCCAGGCGTGAAGGAGGCGTGTCGGAGCTCGCTGTCGATGAAGGTCAATGTGTGCTCCGGTGAGCTTCCGACCAGTGGATGAACGAGCACCTGCAAGGGGTTGACGATATAGCCGAAGCACGTGGTGCGTTCGTGGAGATGTGGGAAGTGACGGCGAGGCCTAAGGCGGAGTGTAGGTGATCCGGCGATGGTGCTCCGCCCAGGTGGCAGAGCTGAAGTCGATGGAGGGTGAAGTGCGTGGTCGGAGGGAGATAAATGTAACACGAAGGTCAGAGCTCCGTCGCGGAGCTCGGCGAGGTGATTGTGAAGCGAGAAGACGACGATGGCGGTGGAATTAAATCAGAGAAAAGTAAGGAAAAAATCAAGAAGAGATCGGAGAGGATGGAGGGGGTTAACTGGGGATTGGAGCTCGGTCTTGAGTTCCATGGTCGTCGCTCTAGGGATCGGTAGGGTCCCGAGCTCAAGCAGCTCTGCAGAGGAGGGGTTGCGACACAGCGGAGGCGCCACGGATCTCGCCGGAGAAGAAACCCTTCGTCGCTCGAAGAATCACTCGATTGTTGTCACCATACGAAAGCTTTGAGCTCAGACAAGCTCTCTGGAGTGGCGGATGGGCGTGAAGTTGGCCGGTGATGGTGTATTTACAGGATGAAGTCGACGGCCGGGCTGGTGACGAGGTGATGTTCATGGAGCTCGTGGAGCATCTCTGGTGGACGTCGTGGGAATAGAGGAAGTTGGCGAGGATGAGGGACGAGTGGGGGTGATCGTGGAGGCGTTGGCGGTCAGCAAGGGTGGCTGGAGTGCTGCTGAAAATGGAAAGGGGAGAGCCCATCGCGCAAGCTCGAGATCGTGGGAGAGAGGGGCGCCAGAGGTGGAAGACGAAGTCCCGACAGTTGGATCTCTTGATTCAACGGCCCAGATCGAGGCACCATGGAGCGTCTAGGATTAGATCAAGGGCAAGGCGATCTGAGCATCAGGAGGCCAACACGTGGCACGATGGGGACGAAGCGCGAGTGGGCGACTGAGATGGGGGGATGAGATGAAGGCGAGATCTGATGGTGCATAATGCACCACGTGGCGCGCTGTGGAAGAGGCGTGAACGGGAGGATCAGATGAAAGGTGGGAAATGATCAAACGGTGGAAATATAAGGCGTACGTGGAGGAGGCGCAACCGTTGGATATGGATGGAGATCCAACGGCTGTGGGCGCGGGCGGCTAGGGCAAGGGGAGCGGGCCGCGTGGCGCAACCAGAGGGCGCCACGTGGCCAGCTATGATTGGCTGAGAAGAGAAATGAGTGTAGAGAGAGAAGGAGGCCGAATTTGGAAAAACTCAAAACATGAAAGTTGTAGATCTTGATGAGATCTACAAGTTTCATGTTGACCAAAGATGGAGATGAGATCAAATATGATACAAAAATACAAATATACAAATATACACATACATAGTATACATAGAGGCCCAAAAGCCCAACTTTTTCATATGAGCTCCAAATTGGATGAAATCAGTCTCATTTTAAAGGTCTTTTAATGTGTATTAATCTAAGAGTGAGTAGACCTATTTTGGAGTTTGTATGAGGGAGATATGGGCATTTTATGGTCCTGGGATTCTAGGGCTTTATTGGATATTTTACAATGGAGATTTCTGACTTTCTTCCTTATATTATTAAGTAAGGCGTACATATTATAAGGGAGAGGTTATTTTTATGAGTGGATATTTTACAAGTGATCTTGGCTTCTTATTTAATGCAAAATGTGAATGCTAAAATGCATGTATTATGAATGCATGTATGAATGCTATTTATGCATTATAAAGGGAAATATGCATCTATTTACTTGGGAACAAGCTTCTATTTTCAACTTTTAGAGTGATGAATCATAGATTCATCAGCTGGCTGATGATCCCGACTGTCTGATGTTATATTCGTCGATATGTAAGTTGTTAGATAATGTATAATGCTTTTCTACTCTTTTATATTTTGGGATAACGTACATGATACAATTTCTTTTGTTACATGTAATATATATGAAAATTAATGAAATGCGAATTGGTGACACTTGTTGTTGGCTCTATGGTTGCTTCTCATAATTGTGAATGTCATTTCCAATCGCAAAATTTTCCTAAATTTTGATAACCTAATGCAATCCATTACAAATACAATGCTGTGAATAATGTATAAACTGAATATCCCGGATCCGCGGGCATCAGTGTTGGATAGGGGGATGCGTCAAGAAAGTGGGGTTTGTGGTTTTTGAGCGACGGGAGTGCTAGTTAAAGCCAGATTTCAAAGTTGTAATTTATAGTTATTGGGGTCCATGAATGTGAGGGGCCTTGGTAATTTTCGTTGCGTGGAAAGAATGTGAGGATCGGATAGGACGAGATGGATTTTTTTCGACCAAGTTAAAGATATTGTACATATGTGCATTTTCAAATCACGCATGTACCACTTGCAAAATAAAAAATGAAACATGTTAACAACCTCTCTTTCTCTTCTTTTGCAAATATGAGTTGTTAATATTTGATGAAATTCCTAGGTGAACAAGGGATATACATACAGAGCAGCTTAAAAATCATTTTCCACGCAAGTAGCTTGTAAATTTTAAATATCAACACCATACTACTTGCTTTCTTTTGAAACCACTAAACTACCTGTTATATTTTTATATGATGGATTGTATGCAACAATTGTTTGACATTCTTTTGTTCATTGCATGTGTGGCAGGCAAAGCGCCTGCATCGCAGTAGCTAGCTGATGATCCTGAGTGTCTGATATTATACTCGTTGGTACATATGTTGTTAGATAATGTATAATACTTTTCTACTCTTGTATATTTTAGGATAATGTACATGATACAATATCCTATGTTACATGTAATATATATGAAAATTAATGAAATGTGAATTGGTGACACTTGTTGTTGGCTCTATGGCTGCTTCTCATCATTGTGAATGTCATTTCCAATCGCAAAATATTTTCCCTAAATTTCGGTACCTTATGTGATCCATTACGAATACAATGTTATGAATAATGTGTAAACGAGTATTCCGGATCTGCAGGCATCACATCTTGACTCTAGGTTTAGCCTTTATCTCTATATTAAAATATTACAATAGAGAAATTCATCGAGCTAGCCATTCCTCATTGTTTGTTTTATCCATGAGGTACTTGATTGTAGTGTGGTATGTGTAAATGGTTACCTTAACCCAAAGGTAGGACCTCAACTTTTGTATGGAAAACACTAAAAATTAGCATCTCTTCTTCATAACGGTGTAATTCTGTTGTACAACATACATTGTCTTATTAGCGCAGTACACTGCAAATGAAAGCCCATCCCTCCTCCATTTAGGAATAACTTCAGTGGTATAGTTGAAGTCATCTATCGTGATCTCCAACATGAGAGATCAATTAGGTAGGTGAATAACATAACATTGAATAACTAGATAATTGAAGGCTAAAAGACATGCATCTTCAAGTTGAACTCGATATCTTTATTTGTAAGATCAATTAATGGTAGAGTGATTTTGCTAGAATCCTTTATGGATTGTCCATAGAAATTGAGATACCCTAAGAAAGACTATAACCACTTTAAGCTACAAGGTGGGTCGAGCTCAGCAATGATGTCCACTTCGATCGAGTGAACCTTTGTGTCCCACTTGGAGATAATATGGCCTATTGCGATCCTTTCAGTCATCATGAAGTGACTCTACACCAAAGATAGAATCAGATTTACCTTTACACATTTTTATAGAACCTGGTCTATATAAACAAGATATGCTAAAGACATCTTCGTAGACCACATCCATGAAAAACTTGTGAAAGTATCCCACCATGTGCATAAAAATGAATAGTATGTAACTTTGGAATGAACTGTAGCATTACATAATCTAAGGGAGATCATTTTGAAAGCATACATTTCAAGTAGGCACGTGAAGGTCATCTTCTCTTTCTCTTCAGGAGCTATAGCTATGTATTTGTACCTTGACTAACTGTGTAAGAAATAAAATCTTCTTTCCTACCAGTTTTTGGATAATCTGGTCAATAAAGGACAATGAAAAGATATCCTTCTTAATAGCTTAATTATGACATTTGTAATCTACAAAAAAATGCCAAGAAGTAGTTACATGAGTAGGTATCAACTCTCATTTGTCATTTGTTATGATGATAATCCCAAATTTCTTCAAGAACAAATGTAATGTACTGACTCGTTTCGAGTCAAAGATGGAGTAGATAAAATGGCCCCACCATTAAAATTTATTTCATGACAAACTCTTGTTGATCCAGGTGTAATCAACATTGGCATTCATGAGAAGGTTTTGCATCATCTTCTAAATATATATGGTGGGAGCAGAAAGCCAAATTAATCGTGTGGAGATCCTTTATATTCCATTCAATTTCCTTAAGGTTTCTTCCAAAATTCAAACCAACAAAGATTATTGGTCTTTGATTAAATTAGTAGAAATTATAACTAAGAACTTGTTGGGGGAAATTGCAAGGAATATATATTTTAAGCTAGAGGAGAGATGATTTAACTCTAATGGATAGAAAAACTAGAACTATTTACTTAACATTTGTACTTACGAAAGCTACTAAATCGATATGAGATAGGCACACCTTGTCGGAAATCTTTTTTCTAGATTTGCGATGTCTAGACTCTAAGTTGATTGTGATTGCGCTCTCTCTCCCTTGTCTAGTTATCAGTGGATCGCCAGTTAGAAGTAGGTTGAAAAGCATTCAAAGCATGCCATATCAAAACTCATCTCTGACTAGAAAATAATCATTCACTAATGCTTCTATCTTCCCTTCCTCTTTGAAGTCTTTGAAGTATTTGAAAGCTCAATTGTCCATGACTTTTTCACTAATGTCACCATATGATGTTCCCATTTCGACACTTCATCTGTTAATAAGGCTTGTGTTTTAAGTTCATACAAGGATATTTTTATTCTGCTTGTGAAATCATAGTATTCAGGCTTCTCTACTTTTCCCTATCTGATGCGGGTTTAGAAAGTGAGGTCACTGACTGTCTCCATTTGTATCCTTGAAAATAAAGTATCTCTTCCATAATTCATGACCACATAGATCCTTTTGGATCATCACGGAAGGTCAGACCTTGAACTATGTCTATAACATCCTCGAGTACTCCCTTAGACCTCTTAACTGATCGAGCATCAAATTAGAGAATTGTTATTGGTTTGAGAGGTCCCAACTTGATAGCGCTCTCGAGTAGGGTACGATCAGAGTTTCTCGATCAGAAGTTCGTAACAAGAGCTAGTCCATATGGTCATCCTAAAGCCAGCGTAGGCTTGTGACATGTACACAAGTTGTGATTTACTTTTGTCATCTACCCTAGAGTTATGGCCTATACATGTGTGAATTGATACGATATTATGAATACATGTTTAATAGATTGAGTTATTTGATCTCTATGATCAAGTGCAAGAGAGTCATACATTTCTCAATCGATTAAATCTGTATTTTTACCAAGAGCCGAACAGTATTGGAGACTGTTGGATTCATACGAGAACTATTGTTACCATCGCATTATGAAGATCGAACCGGTGACTGACTACTAATGGGAATCTAAATGTCGTAAATGTTAAGCACAGACTCATGGAGAGGAGATTCAAATCCACAAACACAACAGTCTACTGAAACAAAGCTAGACATAGTGCATCTCATCAGAAGCTGATGCAATTTTTGAGGTATGTCGACGACCCTTTAGTTGAGAGCCAGGTGAGAGAGAGAGACGAGGGGTTAGTGGTAGATCGGGAAGAGATTGGGGTGGAAGAGAGAGGGGGCTCCCGGTTGGCGAGTGTGGATCTGATGATGATCCATTCCCCTCCCGAGAAGGTATTTATAGGACGTGAACGTGCTTGCCTCGTCCGCCCCCTTCCCCCATGCTCGATGGTTATAGTCTCCTATGAGACTCGGGCCTCTATGACGGTCGTGCAACCGTCGGCCTCCGCAACGGTCGGCGATGGTTTTGACCATTTGGTCATCTAGAGACTCGTTCTAACATCTCCCACTTGACCAAAATGGTCAAAACATATATGCTCCCACTATTCGTGTAGTATATACATGGAGATTTATCCTGTGAGGATCATTATCTATGAAACCTCTTCCTTGATTCAAACATTCCCGAGTCCCATTAAACCAACGTGTTTAATGCATGTTCCTGCAGCTATTCCCTTGGTTAGGGAATCAACCAACATATTACTGATAGGTATGTAGGTTACCGTGATTTCTTGCTTCACCACTATATCTTGTATATAGTGATATTGGATCTCAATGTGTTCTCCTTTAGAACTATTAGCCCCTCTATTAATCAAGCTAATCACAGCTTGATTGTCGTAATATATTTCAATTGACCCTTTGACCAATTTGAGACTTAGACTCTCTAGAAAATGTTTGATCCATACAGCATGAGTGGTGGCCATGCTACATGTAATGTACTCAGCCTCCTGTGTATGTTGAAATATACATCCTTATTTCTTGCTACCCCAAGAAACGGCTGCACCACCAAACATGAACAGGTAACCCGCTATGGATTTTCTATCATCCACATCCCCTCCGAAATCTGCATCGGAGTATCCTACCACTTCAAGCGATTCTGCTTGATACACAAGTTTCAGATGTATCGTCCCTTTCAGATATCGAAGAATCCTCTTTACAGCTTCATAATGTGCTGGACTGGGATTGCTTTGATATCTACTGACTAAGCTTACTGAATAAGCTAAATCAGATCTAGTACACATCATTGCATACGTTAAACTTCCCACCGCTTGTGCATATGGTACATATAAAGGTTTCTGCCCCTTTCCGGGACATTGACTCTTACTGAGACTCTTTCCCATCACAAGTGGTGTTGGAGTTGGATTGTTGTTCTGCATTCCAAATCTCCTTAATATAGTATGCAAATGTCTTTCCTAACAAGCTCAATGTCCTTAAGTCCATGTCTCTTATTATTTGAATTCCAAGAACATAGGATGCTTCGCCCATGTCCTTCATCTCAAATTCATTGCTGAATTTCTGTTTGATTTCATTGAGCATTTGTATGTCATTACCTGCAAGCAGAATATCAAATACATACAATGACATGATTGCAAACCTGCTTCCACTCTTCATGACATACACACAATTATCTAATTTATTTGAAACAAATCCAAATTGGACAACTTTCTCATGAAATTTGAGATACCATTGCTGTGAAGACTGCTTCAAGCTATATAATGACTTTCTTAACTTGTAAACTTTTTTTCTCATGAACTTCAACTTGAGATCCATCAGGTTGTCTCATATAAATCTCCTCCTTTAATTCTTCATTAAGGAATGTTGTCTTCACATCCATTTGGAACAATTCCAAATCCATATACGCGACTATGGCTAAGATCATCCGAATAGATGCAAACTTAGCCACTAGAGAGTAGGTTTCCGGAAATCTATTTCAGCTTACTGAGTATAATATTTGGCAACTAATCTGGCTTTGTATTTGTCAATTGTACCATCAACTCGATACTTTTTCTTGAATACCCACTTTCATCCTATGGATTGCCTACCTTCTGGCAAATCACATAACTCCCATATACTGTTTCGCTCTATTGAGTCCAACTCGTCCCTCATGGCGGCCGACCATGATTCCGACTCAGACGAAGCCATAGCTTCATCAAAGGATATGTGATATGTACAATCCGCGACATCCTCATCCACGGTGTAACACGACGCCTTGCATCCATAGAAATGGTAATCTTCTATCCATGTAGGTCGTGTTCTGGATCTCTTGTTGTCGATTATACTCGTAGGTTGTGTGGGTCAACCCACTTCCTCTAAAGGATAATCATATTCCATAGGTTTATTCTCTACATTTGGATGATCGATATCATCCTCAACTTCTTATCTAATGTTCTAGTCGTCTTCATTATCCTGTAGGACGATCAAAGGATCTGATTCCTCTACTTCATGCTCCTTTTCTCGATGAATTTCAAGAAAAGTTGCATCACGACTTTCGATCAGACCTTTAGTTTCATGGAAGAACCTATATCCTTTATAATGTTCACTATATCCAATAAACTTGCACTTTAGTGTTCTTAAGTCTAGCTTGTCCCTAAGCTGACTTGGTACCTAAACATGTGCAACACATCCCCATTTCCAGAGATGACCTAACTCGGGCTTTCTGCCATTACATATTTCATGTGGTGTTTATTCTGCGGACTTGGTGGGAATCAAGTTCTGTATGTAGTTCGCAGTCAACACTGCCTCTTCCCAGAATTTCTTGGAGAGTCCTGAGTGTGAAAGCATACACCTTACTGCATTCATCAAAGTTCGATTCTTTCTTTCTGCTACACCATTCTGTTGTAGTGTATAGGGCATTGTAGTATGCCTACGAATGCCTATCTGAATACAGTAATCCTCAAACTCCTTTGAGGTATATTCCCCACATCTATCTGTCTTAAGAGTCTTGATTGGTTTTCCCAATCTTGTCTCCACTTCTGTCTTATATGTCTTAAATGTTTCAAGTGCTTCTGACTTTCTTCCTGAGATATAGACATAGGAGAACTTTGCAAAATCATCAAAGAATGCTATAAAGTATTCCTTTTTTCTATGTGTTCTGACGCTCAGTTGTCCACATATGTCCGAATGGATCAAACCTAGTAACTCTGTTGGCCGAATTCCAGTTGAGAAGGATCTTCTCGTCATTTTACCAGTCAGCCAGTGTTTGCAGGGCAATGTCCTTGCACCCGTGATCTTAAGAAACAGATTTACCTTAATCATTTGATCCATCTTAGAATTTCCTAGAAGACCTAGTCTCATGTGCCACAAGTCATAGTCTGACAAACAACACAAAGAATACTCAGGAGAAACATTCATTGATTCACTAGAGTTCATTACAGGAAGACAAAACTGGTCATGCTTGGGCACAAAATTTTCCAACGCATAGAGCTTCTTATTCTTGCCTATAGATACACGTTTATTATAAAATCGGACTTCGAAATCTTTCTTGAGTAGCATTGGGACAGAGATCAGGTTCCGACGTATCCCTGGGGCATATAGTACATCATTCAGTTTCATAATGCTATCCCCCAAGTCAAGTATGTACGTCCCAACACCTTCCACGTCCAGGTAGGTGTTGTTCCCCATGAAGATCCTCTGTTCTCCTTTGCTTAGCTCCTTGAAGTCCACCGGGCCCTCCTTCGTCTTCGCGATGTGTCTGGTTGCTCTATAATCGATTCACCATCCGTCACTATCCATGATGACGGAGTTGCATTCCACAACAGTCACGAATTCCATTTTTATCTTGCCTTTGTTTTCAAGCATTTTAGAATTTCTTGACTTCTTCTTGTTGGGACAATTGACCTTGAAATGGCCATATTTGTCGCAACCGTAGCCAAAGCGACGTGGGTATTTCCCACTCTTTCTCTTGAAATTCTCTTTGGAGGGGCCTAACCTTTTTTTTTGTGTGTATCACATTAGCTTCTTATTCGTCCTCCTCAACCTCAAAGATCTCAACTTTTAATCTTTGCTTTGTGAGATCTTGTTCAATCGCTAGTTGTGCATGAAGGTCCGTCACACTCTTTATATTGTCGTTCATCCTCAAGGATGTAGTAACCATGTTGAATGACGGCGGGAGACTTCCTAAGATGGTTGCTATCTGCATCCTTTCCAGAATTGTGCATTCAGCAGCCACCGGATCTTTGTCCATCACGATAATCGTGTTCGCGTGCTCGTGGATGCTTTCAGATTCCTTCATTCTACACGAGTTGTACTTGTGTAGAAGAAGCTGGACGCTCACTTCCAATTTGGAGTGATATTTCTCTTTAACCGCAGTCCAGAGCTCATACGCTGATTTACAGGTCTCGAAGACCCGAATCAGATTCAACTCCATATGGGTCAGCATAAAACTTCTAGCCCTATTATATGTTTTCTCTCATTGTTTGCGGGACCTAATTTCTTCCACGGTTGGATTCTCAGATAATGTAGGGTCGTGTTTGTCTATTATGGAGTGTATGCTATCGTGTAGCAGGCCAAAGTAGATCTTTCTACTTCATAACTCATAATTAGTACTGTTAAGGTACTCAATTTTTCCCACCTCAGTGGCAATTGTCTTGCTTGTCATTTTTGTTGATCTAATAAATATAGAAGTTGTATGAGATGGTGCAATTTAATAAGTGTTTTTTGGTGCGATAGCTATAAACAAAAGAGTAAGATGACACTATGTTTATAATGACCACGTTAAAGGTTAATGATAATTAATAAAGGATCAATTTTAACTACAAGGAAACACAATTAATAACAAAAAAACTAATATAATGTTGGTATAAGTTGGGATTTAAACACCATTTTTTTAAAACAATGAGGAACTTAACCAGATTCAATTTTAACAAAAAACGACATAAACTATTGACAATTTTTTAAAACTATCTTTTTAATTTAATTAACACACGACAAAACAAAAGATGAAGGCTACTATACACAATTAAACTATCACATATTCTTTAAAAACTTAATTGATTTCAATGTTCAAAACAACCTTGAATTTAATAAATAACTAACAAGAAAACTTTAAACTAGCTTAATACATGTTTTTCTAAACGTTGATAAACAAGAAAAAAAAGAAAGATTAGATTTATATTCTAATCAGAAGGACAACTAGGAGACAATGAGCGTGATAGATTCACGTAAAAAAAACAAAAATACCAGAACGTGCACTCACTTTTCTAAAAAAATTAAAGGGGACCTTGAACCAGAACGAAAAGTTTGTTAAAAAAATAATAGCAGGGTTCACGTAAAAAATAAAGGGGATTTCTAGACTCGTCTTCCAAAAAATAACGAAGGGTAAAAGGGTAATTAAACAGACCTTAAACCCTTTAGGGTTGAGTGTTTTGTGAGAAGGGAAAAAAGGCAGCTGCACTTCTTCCTCGACGATGTCGGCAACAAACACTAGGTTCTCGACGCGAGGAGGCTAGCGGCGATGCGAGGTAGTGATGCGAGGAATCGGAGCTCTGATACCAGATGCAGGTTTTGAGGTACGCCGATGAGTTGAGAGCCAGGCGAGAGAGAGACGAGGGGTTAGTGGTAGATTGGGATGAGATTTGGGGTGGAAGAGAGAGGGGGCTCCCTGTTGGCGAGTGTGGATACGCTGATGATCCATTCCCCTCCCGAAGGAGGTATATATAGGGCGTGAACATGCTCGCGTTGTCCGCCCCCCTCCCCCACGATGACTGCGCAACCGTCGGCTTCCGCCACGACCGACGACGGTTTTGACCATTTGGTCATCCAGAGACCCGTTCTAACAGAAGCCACTACGGGATTTACCAAGAACAAATGGATGGACTACACTATGACTAGATTCACTTGCAGCCCACCATGAAGAAGGAAGGAAAACGTAAGAGAAGCATAAGAACATTGAATCTGACTTTGAAGGTCTGGTCAAAGAAGTTGAAAGCACAAGTTATGTACAGTTCAGTGTTCAGAAATGCGGTTCATGCGGCCGCATATGTGGCCGCATATGCGCATGCGGTAGGGCAACCGCACCGCATATGACATATGCAGTAATATGCGGGGCACACGCACATGCGGGCCGCATAAACCGCATATGCGGCCGAATAAGCGGGTCCTGCATACGGTATGACCCGTTAACGAGATCCGATTAAAGCATATTAAGATCGTAACCCCTTACCCGAGAAGCTCCTACGCGCAACAAAAAAAAATCCCATCGCGATAAACCCTAAACTCCAGTGCCTCCTCCGTCGTGAAGCTCCGCCAGCATCTCGGGACTCGGCCTTCCACCTTCGCCGTGGTCTTGCGCCTCTACATTCTGCGTCTAAAAGCTCCTACGACACAGCTTTCTTCCTCTGGCTGATCTTGCGCCATCTCCTTCCCCATACGGTAACCTCCCATCGTGTTGTTGCCAGTGTTCGAAATCTTCCCTGCATACTTATCTATATTTGGTGACGCAATATTGAACCTTGCTCGTTTCTTTCGTGAACAGAATACTATTCTTTCGAAATCTTCCCTGCAATGCTTATCTATATCCGAAATCTTCCCTGCAGTACTATTAACGAAAGCCACCGTTGACCGTTGTATGTATCCCATTGTAATATTAACAAAATATTTTTAAAACATTTCTTTAGAGATGTATGGTGATATTTTTAAGTTTGAGTGTGGCTATACATAATTTAAAATATGGTGACAAGTGCCAAGCCAATCCGTAAGTTTGTTCATATGGAGCTCCTTTAGAGATGTCAAAATTCCAAGTGCCAAGCCAATCTGTAACCCAATTGCCAATCTAACATTCTTTTAGGGAGTTGAGGTTTCCAGGTATCATGTTGTTTAGCTCTATTCCTCTGATTGTGTCGACATTATTGGTCATTTCAGGGTTTTTAAAACATTTCTTTAGAGATATATGGTGATATTTCTAAGTTTGAGTGTGGCTATACAGAATTTAAAATATGGTGACATTTCTTGAGTGATATATGTAATATGGTGATATTTTTAAAGCATTTAAATTGATATCTTAGATTAGAATCTCATTAGATATTCTCAATGATTAAAGGTTCAGAAAGGATTTCCCATGTAAAAATCTTTATCTCTTGGCAATCATTTATATTATCATATTTTTTTCATTATTAAAAATATGGATTATTTTTGTGTCATCTTTAGGTGTTTTGATATGGCTACCCCTTCCACTCCTACTACGGATTCCTCCACATTTTATGTTCCACCTGGCTCTACCGATCCAGGGTGGAAGTACGCATACCTTGTTGAGAGGACGGATTCGAACACGGTTGCGTGTCGTTTGTGCGGCAAGGTCATAAAAGGAGGAATCAATAGAATGAAGCAACATCTTGCACACATAAAGGGAAACACGAAGGCATGTCCAAAGGCCGATGATGTTGTGCAGAAGGAAATCAGAGATTATGTGGAAGATATTATGAAGAAGAAGAATGAGAAATTTGTTAGTATGAGAGAACTGCGCGAGGAAGTGACAATCAAAGCATCCGATGGATCTTCTAATCATCCAGCCTCAGAGAGTGGTGCAAAAAGACCTCGTGTTTCTGAAGATGATGTGTCTTTGGGTGCAACAATGCGACAGACGGTGATTAAAGATGCTTTAGCCAAAGAGGAGCGTGCACGCGTCAACAAGTTCGTGGCCAAATTCTTTTATGATGCTGACATTCCCTTCAATGTGGTCACTGAAAATTCCTTTATCCGAATGTGCGAGGCAATTGGACAATATGGAAGCGGATACAAGCCACCTTCATACTATGAAATTACAGAAACTTTGTTGAAGGAGGAAGTGGATGAAACAAAGGAATATTTAAAGAGTCATAATGAATCGTGGAAAAACAATGGTTGTTCAATAATGACCGATGCATGGACTGACATGAGGGGAAGGAGCATTATGAACTTGTGTGTTAATTGTGACTTGGGCACAACTTTCTTGAAGTCCGTTGACGCATCCGCAGATTCTCACACGGCTGAATATATCTCTTCTCTCGTAGAGGATTGTATCAAGGATGTTGGAGAAGAAAATGTTGTACAAGTTGTTACAGACAATGCTTCTGCAAATATGGCAGCCGGACGACTTCTTAAGACTAAATATCCAAGGATATTTTGGTCTTCATGTGCGTCCCATTGCATTGATCTTGTTCTTGAGGAGATTGGAAAGGAATCAAAGATAAAAAATTGCATCACTAAGGCTAGAACTCTCACTCTCTTTATCTACAGTCATGCAAAGACTTTGAGCTTGATGAGACAGTTCACCCAGAAGGGTGAAATTGTTCGGCCAGGGCAAACAAGATTTGCCACCACTTTCCTTACACTACAGAGCGTGATGGACAAGAAGGAAAAATTACGGTTGATGTTCTCTTCTGATGAGTGGAGAGAGTGCAAGTGGTCAAAGACCAGAAAAGGTGAGGTGGCTGCATCCGTTGTCCTCAGTTCATCATTTTGGAGCCAAGTGTCTTTGACGTTGAAGATCTTCTCTCCACTAGTCTACCTCTTGCGTGTGTTTGATGGAGAAAGGAAGCCCTCAATGGGCTTTGTATATGGAGGATTGGAGGATGCAAAAAATGAAATAAAGGCTATTTTTAAAAATGTTGAACATTCATACAAGCCCTTTGTAGATGCCATTACCTTGAAGACGAAAGGAAGATTGGATAGCCCCCTCCATCTTGCAGCTTTCTATCTCAATCCCTATTATTTTTATAGGGATAGCGATGCAATTTCTAAAGATAGCTTCGTCGTTGATGGTTTGATGGAATGTGTAGAGATTTTTTATCCTCAGTTGGAGATTCAGGATGCCATCACGAAGAAAAAGATTCATATTTACCGAAGAGGAGAAGGAGCATTTGGAAAGCCAATGGCTGTCAGACAAAGATCCATCAATGATGATGATTTCAATCCTGGTAATATATCTTAAACTTATTATCGACGGTAAAGCTCTTAAGTTAGATTTATTATTTTACAAGTCATTAATTGTGCAATCTCTTGTAGCTCATTGGTGGATGCTATATGGTTCTCAAATGCCTTATTTGAAAGAAATGGCTTTGAGAATTCTGAAGTTGACATCCTCTTCTTCAGCCTGTGAGAGGAATTGGAGCTCATTTGCAGCGGTATAACTATCACTATTTGGATGTACAATTATATGTATTCAATGAATAATTGAGTCATTATAATTTATAATTCATCAATTTTATAAATTCTTAATGCAGATTCACACCAAAAAAAGGAACAAACTAGAAACCAAGAGATTGAATGATTTGGTTTTTGTGAAATTCAATTCAAAGCTGAAGGAGCGTCGATCACTAACTGGGAGAGATCCATTTGTTTCAAAGGATAGAACACATGTTATGGATTGGATTGGTGCCAGTGAAGAAGAAGAAGAAGAAATCTTCCAAGGGTCGGGGCTCACGTGGAACTTGGTAGCAGAAGCAAGTGGGGCAGAAGAATTTGCTGAGAATAGGAGGAGCCAAAGGAATGCGGAAGCTTTGTCAACTTTGGGCGAAGAAGAAGAATTTATGAGTGATTCGGAAGGCGATGATGATATTCCAACAATCAATTTTGAAGATGATTTAGATTAGAATTTAGAAGCCGGTTTATAACTTTATATATTTGAATATTCTGCATTCTGAAACATTTTTTGCTATCTAAATGAACTATGTAGCTTTTTATTGTGGTGCTTTTTTTATTTTTAAAAGTATGTTTTTGTAGGAATCTAAAAGGAAACATGTATTTTTTGGTCTCTGACATCACAATTAAATGTTTATCTTTAATATTTTTTATTTAAATAATACAAACCGCATAATCCGCATATACTTCCGCATATACTTCCGCATATCCGCTTACTCGCTCGGGACCGCCTGACCGAACGAATACCGCATACCGACTTTCTGAATATTGGTACAGTTGGAGTCAATCATTCTACCTTCCTTTTCTATTAACCCTTGTATCAGATGCGATTTTCTCACAACTTTCTTCTGATAAAAATAAAAATTTTGAAGAAACCAAAAAGTTATTTTTTATTAAATGGAAACCTTATGATTTCGAAGCTTCCATTTAAGGCATTGGATACCATTCCTGCGCCTAAAAAGTTCTTTAAGGAAAACTATACACCATAGAATTAAATTTCGCGAAATTTCGGCGAAATTTCGCCGAAATTTCGGTTTCGACAGGGAGGGTCTTTCGAAACCCCTATATATATCGATATGCCCGGATTTCGACCGAAATGGGTCGAAAAATCGGTGATATTTCGACATTTCGACCCATATCGGTCAAAATTCATGTTTTCAGTTCAAAATTTCTCGGATTTCGACCGATATGGGCGAAATTTCGCCGATACCTAATTTTAGAGATATGCTATAGCTTCTTTGCTTCATTCCTTTTGTCATTTGTCTTTGTAAAAAATATATCATCCTGCTGTAAGTCTATAATTAATTATGTAAATAACAAGAACTGCGCCTACAACCGTTATTTCTATGAACTAAACATTGTCTTATTAAGCATTATCTACATTTTAGAATAAAAATACTCATCTATTTTTCTGAACAAAAAGACATCTTATAAGTATTTTTAACTTACTTATTTTAATTTCGATTCCAATATCTATCAGTCAGCTCAACGATATGGCCCGATATGTGCGATATAAGGCATATGGATGAGAGATATTTGTGATATAAGTGTGCATTTGTTAGCTATTGTTGCTTTAAGAACTTGGATTTAATGATATTCATTTCCAATATGTATCAATCAATAATCAGCCTTAACAACGAAATGACCGATATGACCGATATGTGCGATATAAGGCATATGTAATGGATGAGAGATATTTGTGATATAAGTACGCATTTGTTAGCTATTGTTATTTTAAGAACTTGGATTTAATGATATCCATTTCCAATATGTATCCATCAATAATCAGCCTTAACAACGAAATGATCGATATGACCGATACGTGCGATATAAGGGGCATATATGAGCAATATGTATGATGAAACTGTGTATTTGTGAGTTATTTATTGTTGTAAATAACTTGAAAGATCTTAATTTGCAAAAAAATGTTCGAAAATTGACTTTTTGAGCCATTTCCAAAATTTCCACCGAAATCGTCGAAATTTCCCGAAATATCGGCGAAATTTCGGTATTGGAGCTGACCGAAACGAAATCGAAATCGAGATTTCGAACCATGCTATACACCCAAGAGGAAAAGTAGGAAGAGAACCCGAATTGACAAATGAGCAATTTCAATGGCTAAGATGTATAACAATCACGGACATAAAAATCTAAAAGGAGTATCTGTAAGCACATGAACCACAAAGGAGATTATATTCCATCGTAGTCTCTTGGATGATCATTCTTCCATTAACATCCTCACACCCACTTTTCTTGACAAGTTCGAGATCGAACAGATTGAGAAGACTCGAATGATCATACTAGTAGTTGATTGATTTAAAAAGGACAGAGGTGTGTTGAAAAACACCATCATACCACTCCAGGGTCTATAATACACAGTGGTTTTTGTATCCTGGACATTAGATATTCCTAAAGAGTTACTCCAATATTTTGTAATATTTGGGAAACCTCTCTTAGCATATGCTCTGGCTCAACTGTGGCGAGGCACGGGCATATAGGTTTAAAGAAATTCCATGACTTCATCGAGGTTGATATTTCTAATCAGTACCTCGACTTTATTCGGGTCTTTCTCATTTAGGACTTGTTAGAGGATGCCTTATTTTATTATTGATTAAAAATCTCTATGAAAGACTATTTAACAGCCCGCCTTCCAAATATTATCATGCAAACTAGGTCAAAGCAACCAATCATAAAGTTTTCAGGAGTTGATCACAGAGATAAAAAAATTGAATCACCATCTATCTTACTCTTTCTTTGGCCTCTCCTCGATTTTGCCTTCTTGCCATATTCAATGCTAAGGCTAGATCAGGACCCTTAAAATAGTGTCAAAATATATGCAAAGGGCAAAATTTAGGCATAACAAATAAAATATTAGGATTTGTTAAACATCGGACCCCTTGATTCGAAATTAACTCTGACTTCAAGTTGTCACTCTTATCATAGAGGATCTTAGGGCATAACATATTCAGAATCCTTGGGGATTAAATATATAAATGTGTGTGTGTGTGTTTTATATGGCATGTACAATATCTGAGCTTAACTCTAATATAACTATCACCTCACAAGCATGATTACCAAAATTAGAGATGAGTCAAAGTTTTACCTAATTACTAGGATATGAGAGTTCAACCTTAACGTCCCGGGCTTAGGTCCCCGATCCGTTATCGAGGAAAACTGGCCCTGACAACTTGTTGGGTACGGGCCCAAATAGACCCGTTGGCAACCACCCAAAATGCTTAAGCCCAAGTTGTCAAGTAGTAATCCCCACCACTTATAAACCACACCCACACTTCGTGAGTTTTAGGTATGACACTATGTTTGGGTTTGGGGTGTTACATTAAGTATGCTCAATGAAGGGAAGATTTCTAAATCACTTCATGAAACTTGTGTCCACATGTAGCAAACATGGGGGTGAGATTTTGTGTACTACATTTGACAAATCTAGGTGCCAAGTGTGAGTTAGAAACATAAAACTATGCAGATCAACGCATGCCAACTTGGTAAGAGGTGAGTTAACTAGTTAAAAGAAAGAAAGTTGTATCTACCATAAGAAGTTAAAAAAAGAGTTTTGAAATATCATTGGTGCAAAGTGCTCCCAACATTTTGATTGTCCACTTAGACACTCGAAAGAGAGCCACAATAAAACTCATTTTTCTTCCACAAAAGGGGCCTGCTATCATGAAAAAGGGGCACTGCACTTGAAAGAAAAAGTTTGGGTGTGGAAAGGCTACAAATTAACTCACAAAAGACACACCTTGAAGTACTCCGAGAAAAACTATTGCTAGACGATCTAAACACCTTGTTGGGCGTGCTTGGTCCACATTGTGTGACGTAGGAGTAATCCATCGTCCAATGAAAGGAAGTGATATTAAAGAATGCAATCCTACTCATTCTATAACTAGTCTTTCATGCTCACATCTCGTTTAGTCCAACAATTAAAGAATCTGTGTACTGAGATAAGGTAGATTTTGAAGCTAGAGTTGAACATTAGTTTTCAAACTAGGCTTGTATAGTTGGATCTCAGCCCAAAATCTAATTGTGCATAATCACTGCAATCTACACTTAAGATCATACCTATAACATATATGTACACAAGGAGAGACTAAAAGCCTAGAGGTCTTCAATTCCTTCTAATAAATGTTGATCGGAACCCAACTTTGCTAAGTTCTTGAGTAGGGAGGCATATTAAACAAGTCAATAACACTTCAATAATTAGCCAAGATTTGTTTAGATCATTCTTCTCTTTTTTCCCGCTTATTCTTCGAAGAAATGTTTTCTAAAGGGATAGAAAAACTTATACTATAAGGGGTTGATTAACATGTGATTCATATACTTTGTACTCAAATTTTGATTCAAATTCAATTACAAATACACAAAAATCACTTAAAAGGACAATCTTGTACAAATAACATTGTCATAAAAATGTTGTCATTTGTGTACAAAAAGCATAAAAATAAGGGTAATTCACATGTTGGATCCTCAGTTGTGGATCCAATCCGAATGTAGTTCCGCATCTTTCAATCGTAGCAAAAAAGATCCTCGTTCATTTTGGAAAATGACAAATTTAGTGATAGGAACAAATTACAGGGAGTTGCCGCTTGGGGGTAGGCAGGTTTGCTTCCCGTTCCTTTTTTTTTGCTTTTTTTTGTGGCTGGATTGTGGATTTTAACTTATGCGATATTTCCTTCAAGAATTATGATAGGAGTCGGTACAATGATCCTGTTCGCATTTCTATTAAAACAGCACTTCTGTAATTGACATTATCTTTTACTTATTTTGTGGTATATTTGCGCCCGATTTTGTCCCGGTACTGTTTAATATACGAGTTAATGTGTATTCAGGGGATTTTAAATTCCGATGAGAATGATATACATAGCCATTGTTTTGATGAGATGTACATACATATGGCTATTAGCACATTGTTGAATTCTATTATTCTAAAGATTATCATCATGAAATTCGAAATAATTTTCACGTCGCTTGACACCAAAAAAATTTACCATGTCCACTTGAGGTTAACTATAGGTATATAAAAATTCTGAGAACGAACATTGCCGGTTTTCACGTACATACGGCACAAAATTTAATGTATGTTCTCTCTGGGTAACATGTTGATATACATAGCCAGACATACGGCATCTTCATTATACCAGAAAAAAAGATAATGTGGAGGGGAGTAGGAGACTGACTCTGTATCTAAAAAAAGCCAGACATACTGCATGATGGATGATCCCATGACCATGTGCATCAGCTAAAGGTGTTTACAAAGATACTGGGATAATCAAACTTAGATATGAGGCACATGATTCGCAATATCTCAATCATTTTCAAGACATGCTGCTTTACCCTCAGATTCAGGCCATTGGAAAAGAAGCAAAGCTCTGGAAAGTATGCAATGAACCCCGGAGGAAGATGCACGAGCTTCAGTGGGACTTGGGAAAGTATGCAAAGAAGGTTACGGACATCGTCGCAGCTCTACACTTTTCAATACTGCATTACGCATTTCATGTACATAAAGAATTTTATGAACACCGAAGAACATCCCTCCACGAATAACCACCAACGATGGCAAAGGATTGATAAAGTTAACTTAAGGTCACCCTTCAGCAATCCAAATGTGATCTAGAAGGTGAACAAAGCCACGACAGGGAACTGCATTAATATGTACACAATAACAAAAAGCATAATCAGAATGCGCCTTTATGAAATGCCAAATTGTGTTCTGTAAGAATATTTGCCAAGCAACAAAATTTCGGCGGGAAGAGTTGACTCCAGCCAAGCCAGGTGATCAGGTTTCCAATAAAAAAAAGAGAAGAGAATTGATACAACAACGCTACACAAGGTCACCGTGACCCAGGCAGACAAACTAATTCCAAAACTATAAATCCTCTGAAGAACAAGCCATATACACTCTATAATGGTGACTCACCAGTTGACAAACAAAACAGATCCTGGAGGGGAAAATCTGTTGTGGAAGGACCGCACTCTTCAAAACTCGAAGCATCTGGAGGTACGGGGATCATCGACGACAATATGAGCTGTCAACCATAAAAATATACCTTGGCTTGAACCAGGTACGTGAGGTCGCAAAGTATGCCATGGCAACCCAATATCAATGGAGACTAATGTCGCACAACACAGCAAAATCCGTGAGAAAACTCCAATGGCTAACCATAGAAAGAATGCAAGCACTAGCAAGAAAATACTAGCCCTTGGGGGAAAAATGATCATCTCTATTGACCAGAAATCGCCTTCTCGTGCTTCTCTTTCTCTATCTCCACTCTCCTCACTTCAGCATGTTGGGCTATGCCATTGGCAATAGCCTGGTAACGGAAATCAAGTGTTTGCATGAGGTTCTGAAACCTTAGTGGATCCGATCCTTGTAAAACTGAAAATATTTAATGAGAATTGTTTTATGTATTCAGACATAATTTATCACAGATTTAAGTAAGCATTAAGTTGAACCTTTTATAGTGTCAACGAAGAAGACGAAGGGGTCAACATCATCTATTGGAGACTGAACTTCATCATCACTGTAATCTTCTTCCGACTCGTCATCATCATCATCATCGTCCAAATGGGAGTCTCGTGCCTGTGTTGTGCGAGAATACATGTAAAGAATAAGAATCAGAAGATAAGCTTAGTAAGGCTCCATGAGAACCTAAGAAAATACTATCAAACTAACCAACCTTGAACAAGATGAACAAAGAATACGTATTCATCCTCTTGGGGGGGAGGGGGGATGCATTATTTTATAACTAACGTCAAACCAGTGCAAGTTACAGCAAAAAAAGAAGATAGTATAGCATCAAAAATGAACAATGTTTTCAAATTTAAACAAATTTCTTTGACATAATTTATTTTAGAAATGTATAACATACTTTTCTATCTATGTTATTATTAGAAGTTTAAAACACCCTACTGGCATGCCATTCAAGAAGCCGGACTAGCCAGCAGCTGTATCGGGTCTAAGACCTAAGGTTTTCAGATGTAACAACTCTACTACCATGGTTGATACAAACAATGCAACTTTGCAAGAGAGGACGAAGCATGCAGAGGTGCACTGAATCTTATACTCGAGATATGATAGAGGACACACCTGACCAAGCTGGAACTTTCAAGCATATGAGAGAAGTATTCACAAAACACGAGTCACCCCCCTTCACCAGATGTATATCTAAGCTAAGCATGATGGAAATCTATTGAACATGTTCCCTTATCCTTGTAGTTGTCCTGAAAATATTCTTGTACATTAGTGTAGCCCTTCGTCGTGTACAACTAAGTGGTTCCCTATTATGGAACTAAAAACGTTTCAGTCAACGCTTGCAAAGCTCCATGAAACTCGGTACGAAAAAACAAAGTATGGAACTAACCAATACTGAACAAAAGAAACGAAGTATATGTATTCGTCATCTTGGAATTATTGTAGTCGGACTAGTGCAATTAAGAGCAAAAAGAATATACAAGTTTCCAAATTTAAGCAAATCTCGAAGGCATTTTATTTCAGAAACGAACAAAATACTTTGTTATGTATGTTCGAAGCATAAAGCTCCATACCAACATAACAGTCAATAAGAAGAAATTATTACAATAATCAAGTGATTTTCTCATTTCACCCACAAATAGTTCAGTTTGGATTGATGTGGCACTAACAAGTACGAGGATTTCCTCTTGAATGCAATTAGTCTCGAGTTCACAACCCATTTATCTTATCTCCTTTCTACCATACCTGGGCTGCTAATTTTTGAAGATTCTGATGATCTGCTTCATCGCCGTCCTCATCATCAACTCCCATATCATCCTCCTCACCATCCTCCTCATCATCTGAGAAACCATTCATATCATCTTCATTGTCCCCATCATCCTTGCTAGCTTCTGCATTAGGTTCAGAAAAATGGCTCAAAACAAATATAGAAATTGCAGAGAACGCAAATGATAAAACCAACAAGGCAAGAGTGGGTAATCATTCAGATGACAATACCCAACCATCCCCAGGAGTGAAAAGTATGATTAAACAGTGATAAGATATTTGGTAAAAAGATATTATTATCTTGGTAATGCATGTAAAATAACCAACTACCTGCAACTTGGTCCTTGTAAGAAACAAGGAGGTCAAGTGCCGCTTTGAGCACACGTTCCAGTGCTTCATCAAGAAGCTGGTTGGATGGAATTGCCAACAGTGAAGTCAATCCCAAAAGACAGACTTTCTTATCATGTTCTCTGGAATTAAACACATTTATTAGAGCAAGAAACAAGCGGAAGGGAAATACAACTGACAGGAAGAGCAGAACTTACCCCTTAAAATTTGCATGCTTACCGCTCTTCTTCACTTCTTGCAACATCTGGAACCAGAGGTTGAAAAGATCTGCTGTAACACCAAGCTTTTGTAATATACCCAGTGTCAACAAAGCATTGTAGTAAAGTGCATTGGCAACCTGTACACAGTAGATACGAATGAATCATTTGTGAAGAATTTGGCAACTTAAAGGACAATCTTAATTTCTAATTCTTTTGAATTCCAGTTGAACCTCTGCATAATACCGTGAAATAGCAACCCCACAAATCTTGAACACATCCAGTTTAACAGAAAAACTCATCCAGGTTTCGGAAATAATGATCAGAAGAAACATACGCTTATATGGTAAACAATACCATCCAGGAACAGATGAATCGTTCGCTTCGCTTTCTTAGTACAAAAGCTAAGCAGCCCCTCCCATCAAAGGACAAGAAAGACCACCCCGTCTGCTGCTGCTTGTCAACACCAGGCCAGGTTCAAGACTAGTCCTCTGACTAAAGGACACTTGCCTAGAAATGGTCAGGCCTAACCTTTCTTCAAGACTAGAGACCCCCATGAGCTCGTCAGTCAAGCATGGAAAAAGAGTGTAGTAATTATGAAGCAAAGCTTCCACATCTTGCGTCCGACGACGCGAAGTTCGGGAGGCATCTCTTAGCTAAGAAGAACCGTATCAAACCCTCCAAAAAACCAATTCACCCTGACCAAACTTCTGCAAAGCCCACGTGACCATTTTCCACCTGCACTGGCATTTTCCAAGACAAGTGGAGTGCAGTCAGTTTTATCGAGTGTGAGAAAGACCAGGTTAGTGCAAGGCTTTCTTCTGCAACCATCAGGAGGGGAACAGTCCAAGCTTGATTCTAATATGTCACGATTAACATAGTGATGCTTGAAGGGGGCATATGTGATATTTACCCCAGACTATGAAGGGGACATATGTGATATTTACCCCAGACTATACAATGTGACGGTAGATAAAGGTAAAGGTGCCCATGTTGCAGATGTGTGGTCGGAGGTGTTGGGCAATGGCTTTTGCTTCGGAGTTGTTGGTTCAGAGAGTTCAGGAGTTCATGTGTCTGTCGAGAACAGTGATCAGAATGGAGGATCCATCAGAGGGTTGGGACTCTTACTACTGGAGAGACAGCTTGTTCACAGTCAGAATAGCCTTACTAGATTCTGTCAGTCTCAACAATACTGGATAGAAGTGGCGTGTCACGTGACCATGCATGGATTTAGGGGTGGAGAGTCCCATAAGTCTAACTTACATTCCCAGTATTTGGTTTTTGACAGCCATATCCACCACCCCTAAGGTGATGTTGACATATTGTTAACTAAACGAACCGTCAATGAGCATATATAATATACTATGCAAATCCCAATACCATCTCAAATATATGAGAAATGATTTTTTTTAGAAAACGGTGGGATGGACATCCTTTAGAGATCCATCCAAGAAATATGAATATATAAGATAATAGAGAATTTTACATCCGCCAAGATTCATATAGGGCCTTGGCATGACCAAGTACATTTTCATAGTAAAACCTTCTGATGAATCTCATATTCATCATGCTTAAATTGGTCCATTAGGCTATGTTCCCTGTCATTCATTTGCATTTAATAATTAATAGAGCATCATTAGCATACATACATTTGTAAATAATACTCGCATTTCATCTTCCATAATTGCATTAAAAATTCCTAGTGTATAAATTGGCCCAAAAAGCAGCTAATTTCTCATATTTTTACTTAATTCATATTAACTCCAATTGACACCAAGCACCTCCATTTTGTAGATATTACTAACAAGAATAAATAAAAATACAAAAAAAATTACTCGCTCAAATAAATGTCAAATAATCCCAAAGTCTAATTTCACATCTGACGGACTAAAATGCGCATATCTTCCTCATACAGTGTCCTATTTTGGTCTCCTCACTTTTAAAGTACTCCATTTTCAATTACCTTCAAATCAAGACCAATTTCGTAAAATTCAGAGCTCATATGTGAAAGTTGGGTTTTGGGCCTCTTCTACGCAATTTAACTTTTTGCTATTTTTTATCTGAGTTTTTATTTACATAATTAACCCTTTTAATTTTATCTCTTCTTCATTTATGCTCTTTGACGAAAGTTTTATCAAGCGCATAACAATCCAATTCTATATTAAGACTGAAATCAAAGAAACTGACTGTGTCCGAGTGTCTGTTGTGAGTCTGTACAAAAATTGTGTGTTTCATACCTCTATTTTATAGTCCTAATTTCTTATTTATTAAAAATCTAAAAAAATAGATTAGTGTGTAATTAATTTTCTTGTATTTTATCGTATTTTTTGTATAATTTTTATCCTCTTTAAAAACAACAAAAAATTACAAAACTCCAAAAATCAGTTTTCTATACACTTGGAAACCACTAAAATATCACTTTGCACAGATGACCTCTTTTGCTCCCGGATCCTTCATGAAAGTAGTAGATCTCGTCGAGATGAATAACTTTCGTGAAGGAAATTTTTCGATCCGAGGTCTCCTTTTATTCCTTTTCCATTTTTTCCCTTCTTTTATTTTTGAATTTTTTGGGGGGAGCCACGTGGCAGCCCCTGGGCATGCCACGTGGCACCCCCACTTACCTACTCTCTCCAGGTCACGTGCCTAGCACGTGAGTCGCCTCTCAACACAGGTCACGTGCGAGCCACGTGACCCGCCCCCTCCCCTTCCTCCCTTCGGCCATTGTCTTCCCCGTCAACCCATGATGTTTCCCTCCGCCATGCACAGCCCGCGGCCGTTACGCCTCGCCGCCTTCACTTCCCTCCTGGCCATGCATGTAACGCCATCCGCTCCTCTCTATAAAGCCTCTCCCCTCGCTAGCCTTCCACCGCATCCGCCATTCCATACAGAGAGAGTGAGATCAGAGGGTCTGGTCGGTGACAGAGGTTCTAATCCTTCCTATAGAGATATTTCTAGTATTTATGTACTCGTGTGTTATGTTTATTTTTCTTGTTCCAACTTATGTAAATTACCCATAGGCTTCCTTTATATAAGAGAGCCTAGGGTTCCCTGGAATAAACAAGTTCTCATTTTCATTTCCACCAACATGATATCAGAGCCTCCATCCTAAAACCCTAGCCGCCCGCTCCTTCGGCGTCGCCGTCCCCCCCCTCCTCATCCTGGCGGTGTCGCCCTTCCTCCCCGCCGCCCCTCTCGCTGACCCCCCCCCACCTTCACTAGGCGTCGCAGCCGTCCCCCCCTTCCACTCGGCACCGACCCCGTCTCCTTCTCTTCATGGGTTTGAGTGCATAAGTCTACATATGTACTCAACTGCCTACATGTTTATGTAGACAGTTATTCATTGGTCTACAAACCCTAGTTCTTCGTCTCCGGCAACAATGTCAGAAAATAAAGTCGATATGCCTTCCATTGGCGCCTCAAAGGTCTAACGCCAATAGATAAGATGGATGGGACAAATTACGAGCTCTGGGTGATGCAGTTCATGAGTCTCATGAAGTCCAATGGTAAGAAGCACATTCTTACCGAAGATGAGCTAACAACGAAGACGGGGATTTATGCCTCATGGGAGGCTGATGATTCTATGTCAAGGTCTGGCTTTCAGGCACTCTGACGATGGAGATTGCTAATGATGTCCTCCATCAGCCCACAGCTAAGGTCATGTGAGATATTCTTGCCGCGACGTACTCGCAGATGAGAAAAGAGACCAAGATCCTCCAACTTCAGCATGACATATTTACAGTCAAGCAAAATGGCCAGCCGTTGCATTCGTTGTATGCATCCCTACGAGGGATGTTTGAGAAGCTTTACAGTATCATTCCCCTGATAGCGACCCCTGAGCAGCAGAAGACGTTCTGGAATGCTACAATGGTGGGGGTCTTACTAGCAGCACTTGACCCGGAGTATGATACGGCTCGCTCGCAGATCCTGGCGGATGCTACTATTCCTCCAATGGAGGAAGTGTATCGACGGCTCAGCAGAATCACAGTTCCTTCTACTACCACTACTCTACCTCCTTCAGCGATGGTGGCTTCCAAAGGCAGAGGTGCATCTTCCTCTTTTCGTGGTCGTGGACCTCGTGGTCGAGGTGGTCGATTCCGTCAGCCATGCACCTTCTGTCATCGCCCGGGTCATGTGGAGGATACATGCTATTCTAAGCATGGTTTTCCAGCATCAGCCCGTGTAGCCTACACCGACATCTACTTCAGATCAGCGGTTTGAGGATCTTGTCGCCAGACTATGAGATATTATGCCTCCTGCCACTACTGACTCGCCAGGAAGGTCACTCAGGCATAGCAGCTTCAGCCTCTGCCAGCACGTCAGCCACAACTAGCACATCAGGTAGCGTTTATGCCTTTACGTCATGTCACAGTTCTGATGTTTCGGAATGGATTATGGACTCTGGTGCGACATATCATGTCTGCCGAGAGAGATATCAATTTACATCATACAGGTAGGTTTCACCAGGGAGATCAATAGTAATAGAAGATGGGACCCATTCCCCCATCATTGGATAGGGGGAGATCAGTTTGACACCCTCCATACGATTACAGAATGTTTTGCATGATCCAGATTTCTCAATGAACTTACTTTCTATTAGTCAGCTTACAAAGGTTTTGCATTGTCGGGTTATTTTTGACCCATCGTTTTTTATTTTTCAGGACATTCTAACGGGCAGGGTGATTGGCTGTGTCTGTGAGCAGGATGATCTCTATCGGTTGGTCCGCACCTCCTATGCTGGTGTCTCATCTCAATCCAGTGGAACTGCTTCTCCCTTTACTTGGCATCTGCGTTTTGGTCATCTCCCTCTTCAGAAGCTGCGGCATATCTTGCCCCAGATTTCACCAAAGTCATCTTTTCAGTGTGAAACGTGTCAGTTGGGGAAGCAACACATATCTACTTTCCCTAGTCGTGAGTCTCGGAGCAATCGTTCCCCTTTTGAGTTGTTGCATGTTGACATTTGGGGTCCGAGTCGTGTTCCTGATCACCAGGGATACAAGTTTTACCTAGTGGTCGTTGATGATTTCTCTAGATTGTCTTGGGTCTTTTTATTGAAAAATAAATCTGAAGCGAGGGATGTAATCAAAAATCTTATCAATGAAGTTCGGAATGTTTTTACTTCTAATGTGAAGATTGTGCGCACAGATAATGCCTACAGATAATGCCTTAGAATTTTGCACTCGTGCTCTTATACATTTCTTCTTGTCTCGTGGCATTATTCATCAA
This sequence comes from Ottelia alismoides, assembly GCA_037367405.1. Lineage (NCBI taxonomy): Eukaryota > Viridiplantae > Streptophyta > Magnoliopsida > Alismatales > Hydrocharitaceae > Ottelia > Ottelia alismoides. The sequence continues at coordinate 1,349,616 of JAZKJV010007863.1, forward strand.
ACTTGTGCCTACACATCTCAACAAAACGGTGTTGCAGAAAGAAAACATCGTCATCTTCTTGATATAACTCGGACTTTACTCATTCATAGTTGTGCTCCTCTGTCTTTTTGGGGTGATGTTGTTCTTATAGCATGTTATCTGGTCAATCGTACGCCATCCTATGTATTGGGTGAGAAAGTTACTCTTTCTGTTGTCTTTCCTGACAAGGAATTATTCTCCCTAACTCCTCGTGTTTTTGGTTCAGTTGCTTTTGTCCATCAACTCAAGGCCTTAAATGTCGGTTTCGGTCACCATTTCGATATCGAACAAAACAGAATTTCGGTGGAATTTCGACCAAAATTTCGGTCATTGCGGTCATTTTTTGTACCAGGACCCCCATATTTCGGTCATTTCAGTCGAATTTCGATTTCAACTGGATATCGATATTCGACAGAAATTCGACCGAATTTCGTTGAAATTTGAAGCCATGCATCAACTCACTCCGGGGATTGACAAGTTGTCACCTAGGGCTGTCAAGTGTGTGTTTCTTGGGTACTCTCGTACTCAAAAGGGTTACCGATGCTATGATCTTGTGAACAAAAAATATTATGTTAGTGCCGATGTCACCTTCTTTGAGACTGTGATGTATCTTTCGCCTACATGTGATAGGATGACTCCTTCCACTACTGATGATGAAATTTATGTGCCACCTCCTCCTCTGCGTCAGTCTGATAACATACCAACTCCTGTTGTGCCACCACCGTCACCACCGTTACCACCACCTCCGCAACCACTAGTCCCACCTTTATCAAAATTTTATACCCTTCGTCCGAATCCTGCTCATGGAGGTCGTCATTCATCCACCACGCCACAGGTATGTCCAAGTGATATTAGTAACGATGGGACTGACAATGCACAAGTGTAGGACAATGACATACATGTGGGCACTGCTGATGATTTGGATGTACCTATTGCCTTGAGGAAGTCTAAGCGGACGTGTGTGCCTTATCCACTTGCTTCACAGGTTTCATTCCATCGCCTCACTGGTGATATTCAGAGATTTGTTGTTGCCTTATCTACCGTGGAGATACCACGGAATTATCAGGATGCCTTGAAAGACAGCAACTGGCGGTTGGCCATGGAGGAGGAAATGGTTGCCCTGCGGTCTTGTAGTACACGGAGCTTGGTTGTTGCTCCCACAGGATTATCTGTGGTCAATTGTAAATGGGTCTTTACTGTCAAATATAATGCGGACGGCAGCCTTGATCGCTACAAAGTAGGGCTAGGGGCACGTGGATTCACTCGGACCTATGGCTTGGATTATATGGACACCTTTTCTCAGGTTGCACGTCATTCCACTCTACGTGTTCTTCTATCAGTCCATGTGGTACGTGATTGGCCTTTGTTCTAGCTTGATGTTAAAAATGCCTTTTTATATGGGGATTTGCATGAAGAAGTCTATATGCAGCAGCCTCCGGGGTTTGCTGCTGAGGGGGAGTGTCAGATGGTGCGTAGACTTCACAAGGCCATATATTGTCTTAAACAAAGTCCGCAGGCATGGTTTCAGAAGCTTTCAGATTCACCCAGAAGCAAGGGTTCATAAGATCAAATGCTGACCACTTTTTGCTTGTCCAGAAGACTCCCAGAGGTACTGTTGTTGTTATGGTATATGTTGATGATATACTTTTTACGGGAGATGACATGCAGGGGATAAAGCTGGCAAAAGCATTTTTAGGCCATCAGTTTGTGACTAAGGATCTTGGTACTCTACAAAACTTTATGGGATTGGAATTTGTGAGGAATGCGCAGGGTCTTGTGATGACCAAAGGAAATGTATTACTGAGACAGGTATGATCGAGTGTCGACCCTCCACTACTCCCATGGATCCTAGTATGAAGTTATATGGATATGATAAATAGGAAGTTGACAAAAGAAGATATAGAGAAATGGTGGGAAAACTTCTCTATATTACTATCACTAGACCTGACATTGCTTTTGCGGCTAGTCAGGTAAGTCAGTTCATGGAACAGCCCAGACAGGTGCACATGGATGCTGTATATATGATACTAAGATATCTAAAGTCGTCTCCAGATGCAGGATTGTTGTTCAGGAAAGAAACAAATCTCTCTATCTCTGCATGTGCTAATGCGAATTATGCAGGACGTCCTAGAGACCGAAAATCTACCTCAGGTTTCGCAGTGTTTGTTAGCAGTTCCTTAGTTTCTTGGAAAAGCAAGAAACATACAGTGGTGGCTGGATCTAGTGTTGAATCTGAGTACAGGGCCATGGCATAGGCAAGTACGGAGATGATGTGGGTTCGAGCCGTATTAGAAGATCTGCATATAGATGTACTTCTACCCATGCAGTTACAATAGACAAACAAGCAGCATTTTTATTACTAATAATCCTGCATTTCATGAAAGGACGAAGCATATTGAGGTAGACTGCCACTATACTAGGGATATGATTCAGAAGGGTTTGATTTCTACTTCCCATGTCAATTCAGGAGAGCAAACTGCAAATATCTTTACTAAGTCGTTGCTCAGAGGGTCGTTTCAGAAATGCTCTTCCAAGCTGAGCATGCTTGGCATATATGCTCCATCTTGAGGGGGGTGTAGAGACATTTCTAGTATTTATGTACTCGTGTGTTATGTTTATTTTCCTTGTTCAACCTTATGTAAATTACCCATAGGCTTCCTCTATATAAGAGAGCCTAGGGTTCCCTGGAATAAACAAGTTCTCATTTTCAATTCCACCAACACTTCCTTGAGCATAAACTCTCCCGTAGAAGTGATCCTTGGACTTCCGTCCAAGCTGCAGCTGGTTCCCTCTCCGCTGCCTAGCCTTGTCGCTCTCCACCACGACTCGAGGCAACAGATGTTCGGATTGGAGCTTGAACCTCCAGCCATTATCCACCGACAACCCCTACAGGTACCTCCTTTCCATCTACATCGACCCCCGTCGTCCCTTGATCCAACAACCCACTAGTCGCCACGTGTTTCTACCGAGCCCTCCCTCCACGCCTGGAGGCTCGGGCCGCCCAGACCACCTCTCGCCGCCACGTCAAGGCTCGGTCCATCTGAGCCTCCTGCACCATCGAACGAGCCTCTGGTTCGGAGCTCCGAACCTCAGCCCCGCACTCGAACCGCAGCTTCGCCCCCACCAAACCTACTACGCATGTGCGCAGCACGTGCTGTAGGGTAAATTGCATCCGTACCCCCGCGAGTTCCAGAATTGTGAAAAGATCCCCGCCAACCCAGGTCATATGCCCCGCACGTGGTACCTTGGAAAAATTGCAGCGAGGCACCTCTGAGTTTCATTATTTACAGACCCGTTTGAAGGGAAAAATTATTTTTATTACATTTTAGTCCCTGACATTCAATTTAGCATAACTTGCTCGTTTGAACTCCGATTTTTCCGTATAATATGTCGTTTTGAAGCTATTTTCATGCTCTATCATTTGGCATTGTTTGAAGACAGATCAGAGGTTATTTATTGGGATTTATTGTTGTGAAAATTCAGTGATCTATTATTCAGAGAAACCCTAGGTTCTCTTATATAGGGAGAGACCTCACGGGTAAAGTACATAGTAGTCCAGAGAGAAAATAAAAATTAAGAACAGGTACATAATATATAATTGTTAGAAAATCGGAAGCGGAAGCGTAAACATGGAAAAGATAAATAACAAGAAGAACAGCGGGATTTTTACGTGGAACCCTACTCCGTGAGGAGCGGGATGAAACCACGGGAGAAGCCCTCTACGGGGCGTGTTTGTCTATTGACTTTCTCCATGAGTACATGAGGTCTGGGGCTCCTTATATAGCTTCTCCAGAGCCTCCAAGTCCCACCACTAGACGATGTGGGACTAAACAACTGGGTGGGGTAAATGGATCTCCTCCAGGATCCATTTACCCTGCTACAACTCATGACGCATAGAACTAATACTCTAACACTCCCCCTCAAGCTGGAGCATGCAATGCTCAGCTTGGACAAATAGAAAGATACTCAACTCAATGCTACAAGACACTACGGACAATATCAACCCAACGCGCACATTGTTGCAGTCGAGGACGTTGCTTCTCATGCCGTGCAGGTGAGGAGGACGAACGGGCTGGAGTGTGAGTCAACTGAAGACTCGGAATCTGACCGTCGAGTCTGAACTTGCGCCTGAAGTCTCCTCGTCGGAGAACTGGGTCTCTCCCATCTGGCTCAGAGAATGGTGCACTGCTCTGGTGTACCTATGATACCACATGAAAACCCTTGCCCTCAATGGCATAGGGAATGGTCCTATGCTCTGGAGTCCCTATGGCTCACATGAAAACTCTGGCCTGACAACTAGAAGAATGATGGGGACCTCGAACAAAGATGGCAACTTATGCTCATCTGACAATGACCGCAAACTCGTGCGTGTCTGAAACTGGAGACTCGGAAACAATGATCGTCGAGTCTGAACAACCGTAGAGTCTGGAATCTGAATGGTCTGGAAATCTGCATCTGAATCTGACTTCTGAATCATCCAAGGTCTTAAATGTCGGTTTCGGTCACCATTTCGGTATCGACCAAAACAGAATTTCGATGGAATTTCGGTGGAATTTCGACCGAAATTTCGATCATTTCAGTCATTTTTTGTACTAGGACCCCCATATTTCGGTCATTTCGGTCAAATTTCGATTTCGACTGGATATCGATATTCGACAGAAATTCGACTGAATTTCACTGAAATTTGAGGCCATGGAATCATCTGAATAGACCTGTGACTCTACATATACTCCCCCTTTCTCCCATACTTGTCGGAACATGAACATCGACAAAGTTGGGAGAAGACAAGATAAATAGGGGAAAACAAAACATACTTGCGGCTTTTCATCATTTCTTTTAATAAGGCGCCATTTTTTTTAAGCCGTTCCCCTTTTTTCTTTTTTTTTACGGCTTTCGCAAATATCTTCCTCCTTTTTTTTACCTTGCGTACGGCTCTTCATTTTGTACGCGCCTTTTTTTTTCAGCCCACTTGGGCTCTACAATCCTCATTTTTTTTTTACATGCGGCCCACATTTGCTCTCCTCCTCCCTTTTTTTTATAATAAATAACCCCTAGGGTTCCCATCGTGGGAACCCTATCTCATAGAACCAACGCGTTTTCCCTGGAAAGGGATTGTGCCGCCGCCGCAGGAACTTCGCGTGCGAGAGGCGTGAAAGCAAGGAGGCGCGCCTGGGATTTCGCGCGATGCCACGAGGGTGCCGCCGCTTGAGGTCGATCGGGGGCGCGCCAATTGGAGAACTCGAGGGCGGCGCCGCCTGGGTGAGGCTTGATGGCTGATGGCTAGGTCTTGAGCACGCACTGCGCGCGATGATGACGGTGAGGATGGGGGGTTCCGCCGCAAGGAGCCGAGTGTCACCTGTGTGATGCGAGAACAACCTGCATGATGGGTCCTACTGTTAACGAAGGGGGCCACCGCGGCTAGGGCTGGATGCGGCCTGTTGTGGTCGCGCCGCCGCTTGGAGTTGAGGGGAGCACCTCCGCCAGGCGCGAGATCGGTGGTGATCCTCACGCGAGGAGCTCTGGATCTGAGGCGATGGGGCCTGGACCTGCTCTGGAGTCGTGCCGTATGGAGATCTGGTGGAGCCGGTTCCGCGAATGCACGAGATACGCGCTCGCTGGGAAGAGGAGCGCGCCTTGTGCGCACGATGCACCTGGGCGGAGGGCGTGGGACTTCGTCAGCCAGAGATGTACATCTCACTGGAACTCGAGATGCATAGAGATGGCTGCCCAGGAATTCTTAGATTGCCGCAGTTGAACATAAAAAAAACTCGAGATGCACGCAGAACCTCGCGCTACATAGATCTTCATGAAATGAAACTCTCGAACAATCTAGGGTTCCAGAAAATCCCAAAAAAAAAACTCTCGAATCTCGGAAAAGATAATGAACATAACAAACTCCCCGAGAAACGAACCCGCTCTGATACCATGTTAGAAAATCGGAAGCGGAAGCGTAAACATGGAAAAGATAAATAACAAGAAGAACAACGGGATTTTACGTGGAACCCTACTCCGTGAGGAGCGGGATGAAACCACGGGAGAAGCCCTCTACGGGGCGTGTTTGTCTATTGACTTTCACCATGACTACATGAGGTCTGGGGCTCCTTATATAGCTTCTCCAGAGCCTCCAAGTCCCACCACTAGACGATGTGGGACTAAACAACTGGGTGGGGTAAATAGATCTCCTCCAGGATCCATTTACCCTGCTACAACTCATGACGCATAGAACTAATACTCTAACAATAATAATATCTATCTCTACACTCCCCCTCAAGGTGGAGCATAGATGTCTATCATGCTTAGCTTGAAAGAACATCTCTGAAAAAGTCCTCTAAGCAACGACTTGGTGAATACGTCAGCAGTCTGATCCCTGAGCTCAAGTGAGCTGTAGATATCAATCCACTCTGGATCAAGTCACTAGTGTAGTGGCAGTCGACTTCAATATGCTTTGTTCTCTCATGAAACGCTGGATTGTAGGCAATAAACAGGGTTGCCTGATTGTCACATTGAAGCTGAATGGGTAGAGGTACGGCTACATGTAGATCCTCTAGTACATATCGAACCCACATCATCTCCGTGCTTGCTTGCGCCATGGCCCTATATTCGGATTCAGCACTGGACCTTGCCACAACAGCTTGTTTCTTGCTTTTCCAAGAAACCAGAGAGCTCCCAACAAAAACTGCAAATCCTGAGGTTGATTTTCGATCCTTAGGGCATCCTGCATAATCGGCATCTGCGCATGCTGAGATAGATAAATTTGTGCCCTTTCGAAACAGCAACCCTGAACCTGGAGAAGACTTCAGATACCTCAGTATCATGTAAATGGCATCCATATGAACTTGTCTTGGCTGTTCCATAAATTGGCTCACCCTGCTTACTGCAAAGGCAACATCGGGGCGAGTTATGGTAATATAGAGGAGTTTACCCACCATTTCTCTATATCTCCTCTTGTCCACTTCATCTGTGTCGTCATCATACAGCTTCATGCTTGGATCCATGGGAATACTTGATGGTTTACATCCAGCCATGCATGTTTCAGTCAAGAAATCTGTAATGTACTTCCTTTGGGTCATTACCAGACCCTGTGCATTCCTGGCGAATTCCAACCCCAGAAAGTATCTTAGGGTTCCAAGATCATTCGTGACGAACTGACGGCCTAGGAATGCCTTCGCCCTTTCTATGCCCAGAATATCATCTCCTGTAATCAGAATGTCATCAACATAGACCATGATAACAACAGAACCTGCCGATGACTTCTGAACAAACAACGAGTGGTCTGCATTCGACCTCTTGAATCCCTGTCGCTCTATCAGATTGGAAAGCTTCTGAAACCACGCTCTAGGACTATGTTTGAGGCCATAAATTGCCTTGTGAAGTCTACACACCATATGCTTCTCCCCCTCAGCAGTAAACCCTGGTGGCTACTGCATGTAGACTTCCTCCTGCAGATCACCATACAAAAAGGCATTCTTGACATCCAGTTGAGATATACTCCAGTCACGTACCACAGCAACTGATAAGAGAATACGAAGAGTAGAATGACGAGCCACTGGAGAGAATGTATCCATATAATCCACGCCATAGGTTTGTGTAAAACCTCGCGCAACAAGCCGTGCTTTGTACCGATCTAGACTGCCATCAGCATGGTATTTAACTGTGAATACCCACTTACAGCTTACAATAGATGCATCAGGAGCAACAACTAAGGTCCATGTGCCACGAGACTGTAAGGCACGCATCTCATCTTCCATAGCCTTTCTCCAGCAATCAATCTTCATAGCTTCCTGGTAGGTCCGTGGTATGTCCACGGAAGATAAAGCTGCAGCAAATCTCTGAAAGTCGCATGTGAGGCGATTAAAAGACACCTGTGAAGCAACTGGATAAGATGTGCATGTCCTCTTCTGCTTCTTGATAGCAATAGGAAGATCCAGATCATCTTACGTTGTACTGGATGGTGTAATCTCCTCCTGCAATGAAGAATCTTGCACATGTACCATGTCTGACCCGTCAGTAGTAATGCCATCTGAACATACCTGAGGCGTGATGGATGTCTGACGTGTAGCCTGAGCAGGTCCTGACCGACGCGTATAAAATTCTGGTAAAGGTGGAATAGGAGGTCGAAGAGGTGGTGGAGGTGGAGATGGTGGTGAGGATGACGTGGAAGCAGGAACATGAATGGACTCAGGTGAACTCCAAGTAGGAGGTGAAGGGACATAGACATCATCGTTGGTAGTGGATGGTACCAGACTGTCACCTGCAGGAGAAAAATACATAACAGACTCAAAGAATGTGACATCAGCACTGACAAAATATTTCTTGTTTATGGCATCATAACACCGATAACCCTTCTGAGTCCTAGAGTAACCGACAAAGACACACTTGACAGCTCTAGGAGAGAGTTTGTCAAGTCTAGGAGTCAGTGTTATGCCACAGTACCAAAGACACGAGGAGTAAGTGAGAATAATTCCTTGTCAGGAAAAATGATAGAGAGAGGAATTTTCTCACCAAGAATAGAAGATGGCATACGATTGACCAGGTAGCAAGCTGTAAGAACAGCATCCCCCAGAAAGAAATAGGAGCACAACTCTGAATCAGTAGGATTCTAGTAATGTCAAGAAGGTGCCGATGCTTTCTTTGCGCCACTCCATTCTACTGAGATGTGTAAGCACAAGTGGTTTGGTGGATAATCCCCTTTGACAAAAGAAACTGAGAGAGGGACCGTGTGCAGAATTCTAGAGCATTATCTGTACGAACATATTTGACAGTAGAAGAAAACACATTTTGCACTTCATTAATCAAATTCTTAATCACATCACCTGCTTCAGATTTATTCTTTAAAAGGAAGACCCAAGAAACACGAGAAAAATCATCCACTACCACTAGATAAAATCTGTGTCCCTGATGATCGGGTACACGACTAGGACCCCATATATCTATATGAAACAACTCGAATGGGGAGCTATTGCTCTGACTCTGACGACTAGGAAAGCTCGACCGATGATGCTTTCCCAACTGACACGCTTCACAGCGAAAGGAAGAACTGGGAGAGATCCGAGGCAGAAGATGTCGCATTTTCTGGAGCGGGAGATGTCCAAAACGGAGATGTCAGATGTACGGAGAAACTGGTCCGGCAGAATGAGAGGAGACGCCAGCATAAGAATTCCGGACCAGTTATATAGACCATTCTGCTCAGATCCACAGCCAATCACCATGCCCGTTAGTATGTCCTGAAAAATAAAAGAAGACGGGTCAAATATAGTACGACAATGCAAATCCTTCGTAATCTGACTAATAGACAAAAGATTCATCGAGAACTCAGGAGCATGCAGGACATTCTGTAGATGCATAGTAGAAGATAGAACGACCTCTCCCTGTCCAACAAGGGGGGAATGAGTACCATCTGCAATCCGTACTGAGCGGCCATGGGGAATGTCCATGTAGGACTCAAGTCGCTCTCGATCTCGGCAGAGATGATGTGTGGCACCAGAATCTATAATCCAATCAGAGATGTCATGTGAAGATGTAAAGGCAGTAGTACTACCTGAGGTACTAACAGCGGCAGAGGAACTGGCAGATGCTGTAGCAGCAACATCTGAAGGTCCACCAGAAGAATCACCAGATGATTGTGGCATAATGTTACGTAGACGTGCCACAAGTTCCTCGAAACGATTGTCTGCAGTAGATGCCGATTGGGACTGAGAATGCTTGGTTACACGTGTTGAAGCTGGGAAACCATGCTTAGAGTAGCATGTCTCCTCCGAGTGGCCTATGCGGTGACAATATGAACACGGCTGACGAAAGCGACCACCTCTACCCTGGGGTCTACGTCCACGACCACGGCCAGAAGAGTGACCACCTCTCCCACGCGATACTGCCATCGCCGATGGGGGTGGAGTAGACGAGCTGGAAGGAACGGATATGCGACTGAGTCTCCTGTAAACATCCTCCATTGAAGGAATAACTGCATCGGCCAAAATCTGAGAACGGGCGGCCTCATACTCAGGATCTAGGGATGGAAGTAGAACACCCACCATGATGGCATTTCTAAATGTCTTCTGCTGCTCAGGAGTCGCTGTGAGTGGAATGGTACTGTATAGCTTCTCAAACATCCCCCTCAGGGATGTGTACAAGGAGTAAAGAGGTCTGCCATTCTGCTTCATTGTGAATATATCATGCTGAAGCTGTAACATCTTGGTCTCATTTCGCACCTGGGAATATGTAGCAGCCAGAATATCCTACATTGCCTTGGCAGTGGGTTGATGGAGGACATCATTAGCAATCTCCATCGACAGTGTTCCTGACAACCAGACCTTGGCATACGAATCATCAGCCTCCCACAAGGCATATATCCTTGTCTTCTCTGCTGGCTCATCCTCAGTAAGAATGTGCTTCTTACCGTTCGACTTCATGAGGCTCATGAACTGCATCGTCCAGAGCTCGTAGTTCGACCCGTCCATCTTGACTATTGGCGCGGGACCTTTGAACGCGTCTATGGAGGGCATGTCAACCTTTGATTCTGACATATCGCCGCTGGAGAAGAACAAGGGTATGTAGACAAAGTGATTGATGTCTACACAAACTGCATAGGATTCGAGTGTGTATGTAGACGTTACGCACCCAAATCCATATATCCGAAGGGAGAGACGACTACGAGCACGCCGGTGATCACCAAGGATAGGCTAGGGCCGCCGGGGAGGGTGGCGGCAAGACTGGGGGGCGCCGGAGATCGGCTAGGGCCGCCAGGAAGGATGGCGGCGAAACTAGGAACCGTCGGGGATCGGAGAGGGTGGCGCCGGATACTGAGAAGCGTCGGGGAGGGTGGCGGCGAGGCTAGGGCCGCCGGTGAGAGATGGCGGCGGGACTGGGGGCCAGCAACGGAGATAGGCCCGAGAGAAGATCGACGGAGAAAGACAGAGAGGAGCTCGAGAAGGCGGTGGTGGCGGCGGGAGATCCGAGCAGGCGGCAGGTGGAGAGAGGACGGCGGGTGGGGAGGGGACGGCGGGTGGGAAGAGCCCTAGGGCTTGGGCTCTGATACCATGTTGTGAAAAATCAGTGATCTATTATTCAGAGAAACCCTAGGCTCTCTTATATAGGGAGAGACCTCACAGGTAAAGTACATAGTAGTCCAGATAGAAAATAAAAATTAAGAATATGTACATAATATATAATAATATCTATCTCTACATTTATCATTTGAGGATCTCTGTTGACGGATATATGCTGATTAGTGACATATTGTGCTAGATTTTCATTGAGAAATAAACGATATCTTTTGCAGGAGTTCGGTTGATATTTTAATTTGATTAACCCCTTGTGATCGTTGTTAATTATTTCCAAGAATTTAATCTTTGCAGGGGCTAAATTGAGGATAAATTCATCTAACTCCATATTTGTCTGTTCCACGATTAATTTTGAGGAGCAAATTACATGGAATTTTTGACAGGATTATTTATTGATTAATCTCTTGGCCTGCAACTTGAAATTGATTAAAAACTCATTTCCTGAATATCCTTTGATCTGTGATTTAATTTCGAAAATATTGATCAGCATTGTTTGGATTAAAATTGTAGAAAATCACAGATCATGCGCTTTGCCATCTACTTTGTTTATTTTTCTTCGCATCGCATCACATCTTCATTGTATTATAGTTTTCTGGTATAAAAATTAATCGAGCAATTAATTAATTATTTAATTTAATTTAAAACCATGCAACTAAAAATCATTGTTCCTTGTTTTCGACCTTGGTAGACTTGCCAAGTAAAAATACTCCACAACATTCAAAGATTGTAATTTTGTTGACCGAAATTCATCTCATGTACTACTACAATTTACGACTATTAAAGAGACGATTTTCGAGATCATCAAATGGCGTCGTTGTCGGAGAACGACGTATTTTTAGGCTTCTAAGTTATTTTTTGTAATTATTTTTGTGAAATTAATTTCTGTTTCATTTTTTTATTTTCTGCATTTCATTTTGCATTTCTCTCTCAGTTCTGATACTAACCACAATTCTCTCATCGCAGACTACTCGGAGTGAATTTTTAGGATATAAATCAAGGATCTGCGAAGAAGACTAAATTTTGAATTTTTGTTAGAGAGAGTAGTCTAGATGTTATTCCCTGCATTATTCTAAGGGTCCATCTCTTTTAACCCTTGTAAAAATTCGGACAGAACTTCCGTGTGGTGTGTCAGGTATGTTTGAACCCCTTCTGTGTGGTTGGTACCCGACTTGAGTGGCGTAGGAATTAGGCACATATGCGCATATTAAATTATCCTTGATTGTGCTCGTAATTCTTAGGCCACACTTTCACTAATTATACGCACTAGTAGATCGTTCAACATAGCCAAATTGAAATCAATTATTTCCCATTAATAGAACTATCTGCTTAGAACATTTTTCATCTGTACATATCATTTAGTACTTAAATTCCTTGTATTGCATCACGCATGAATAACGCGAGGAATCACTGTAAGTCTTTCTTCTTAAGCATGCATCATTGATTCACGCCTGCATTGGCTTTTTCGATTCTCCCTCCTCAGTTTTACAATTTAGGAATTAAAGGAATTGGGACTGCTCGTTAGGCGTGTATTTTTGTGCTCAAATAAAACTTCAGTGATAACCCTAATCTAAAATTGGGACTGCTAATCAAGACGACTGTAAATAAACTGACAAAAAATTAACCTTGTGTCTGGTGGGAGAATAACCCACTCATTGTTTGTAAGGACTAAATCGCACACTTAGGACATAGTCAAAAATCGAAAATTTTCACTTAGACTATTGTTTTTAAAAAAACAATTAGCTACTTCTCAGTGAGGATTTCGGGTAGCCGTTTTACGGTCCGATCTCCCTTAGAAGAGTAGGTAGTTTAAAGGACCTTGTGTAAGGCTCCGTCATTAAGTAACAAGGGTAGCCGTTTAAACGGTCCGTACTTACATATAAACTGGCTGAAAGTGGGTGCAACTAATTGTATGAACTCGGGACAGTCTTTGTGAAATATTTCGACACCTAACAGCTCCGCTTAATTTTCAAAGATTGTTTTGACATTAAATTAAAATTTAAAAGTGTGGAGAAAAGAAGAGAAGAATATTGTGTGTTTATTCTGTGGGGTCTAGGGGTCCTTATATAGGACTAAACCCTAGGGTGCTCAGAGGAGAACTTACACAAATACCCCTGTGGGGTTACATAGGGAAACAATACACAAGGAAATAGTGATACATAGGGAAACAGTGCATAAAGAAACAATGATACATAGGGAAACACTACATAAGGAAATAGAGGTAAATAAAGAAACAACAATATACGGTAATCACTAACACTCCCCCTCAAGTTGGAGCATATTCATCAATCATGCCCAACTTGGAAGTTATCCAGGAAAGCCGCTTCTTAGTTATCAATATTAGCAAGTTGAAGATCTGTTAGAATGTGCGGCGTGGTTATCTTCCCTCCTCGTACAACATCTCTGATAAAGTGGCAATCAATCTCAATATGTTTTGTTCTCTCATGGAACACAGAATTAGTAGCAATGTAGGTAGCTAATTTGTTGTCACAGTACAAGGGAATAGGAGTGGATGTAGCAACATTTAGTTCTTGTAGAAAAGTGAGCAGCCACGTGATCTCACATGTAGCCTGAGCCATTGCTCTATATTCAGCTTCAGCACTAGATCTTGAAACTACTGCTTGTTTCTTGCTTCTCTAACTAACCAGGTTTCCTCCTACCATCATGGCATATCCAGTTGTAGATCGACGGTCTTCAGGAGAGCTTGCATAATCGGCATCAGCATATGCAGTAAGATTTGTGTGACCATTTGCCCCATAGAAGATTCCTCGTCCTGGCGAGTCTTTTAGGTAGCGAAGGATTTGAAGAACATCTTGCCAATGGTTGTAGCATGGTTTCTCCATATATTGACTGGCTCTGCTTACAGCATAAGATATATCAGGTCTAGTAACAGTAAGATATAGAAGTTTGCCAACCAGGCTCCTATATCGTATAGTGTCTTCAAAGAGAGGATCATTGGATGCAGAATGTTTTCTAGGCTCTACTGGAATTCCTGAGGCTTTGCACCCAAGTAGTCCTGCCTCAGTTAGTATGTCAAGGCAGCATTTCCTCTGTGACATATGTAAGCCTTTCTTAGTACGTAGAGCTTCTATACCTAGAAAATAGCGAAGTTGTCCAAGATCCTTGGTGACGAATACTTTTTGCAAGAAAGCCATGGTTTATAGTATCCCTTAGTCATCATCTCCAGTAATAACCATATCATCTACATATACATCAAGAATTACAACACCAGTCTGTCATCTCCTGACAAAAACCGAATAGTCAGATGTAGTCCTCTGGAAGCCCATGGTGCCAATCTCTGTACTCAGTCTATCAAACCAAGCTCTTGGACTCTGCTTTAGTCCGTAGATAGCTTTTTGAAGTCGGCATACATACTCCCCCTCGACTTCGTAACCGGGGGGTTGTATCATGTAGACTTCTTCGGCAAGCTCTCCATATAAAAATGCATTCTTGACGTCTAACTGAAACATAGGCCACCCCTTGTTCACAGCCACAGAGATGATAGTTCGTATGGATCCCATTCTAGCCACAGGGGAGAATGTTTCGAAGTAATCTACCCCGTATGTTTGAGTAAAGCCCTTTGCTACAAGTCTTTCTTTTAAACGATCAATAGAACCGTCAGGGGACTGCTTTATAGTGAAGATCCAGCGACAGGCAACTGTAATCCAGCGACTGACTGCTTTACATCCAGGAGGGTATTTGACAAGGTCCCATGTTTTTCGAAACTGTAATGCTTCCATTTCTTCAAGGTTGCAAAAGTCGATAGTCGGTACTCGTTCGGTCGGGTCACTGACTAAGGATTAATCGGCAGTCGGGCGACTAATCAGATTTAGTCGGACTTTAATCGGCTTTGAATTTTATGATTATTTTAAATATATAACTCATTTTTATACATATATTTACATAGATTTTGTACATTTTTATACTATCATAATAAATTAAAAGAATTAATTGAATTTAAATAGAACATTAAGCATATTATAATAAGTTTGCTTATGAAAAAAAAAAGCAAAACATAAAAAAAATGGTATCTACAAGCAAAAATTGGTCGACTAGCGTCCATGTCGGAATTAGTCGGTACTCGGTCGGCCACCCCACTGACTAGGCTAGTCGGACCTACTAGTTGGGCCAGTCGGGAGACTTTTACAACACTGCATTTCTTCATTCATTGCCATTCTCCATCCCTCATCTTGTAATGCACTATGATGATCTTTGGGAACAGAAATAGCCATTATGGCATCTGCATATCTTTTGTCAGAGCAAGATAACCCATTAGTAGAGGTGAAATGAGATATTGGGTGAAGTGTACATTGCCTCTTTGTTCTTCGTAGTGCGATCGGTAGCTCCTGAGGACTATCTGTGGTAGCATTGGTGGGAGCACTCGATGATAGCGTAGTGTCCTGCAACAGTGTAATAGGTAAAGGAACCCGAATAGGATTAGACGCAGTTCTTCTTTTATACACAATTGGTGGAGGGGGGATTTTAGGGGAATATCGGACATAGTCTGAGTAAAGAAGCGGTTTTGTTCAAAGAAGGTGACATCAAGAGAAACGTAGTAACGATGTCCTATAGGATCGTAACATATGTATCCTTTTTGAGTTTGAGAATACCCTAAACACATTTGATAGCACGAGCAGATAATTTGTCCGTGGTATGGAAATTATGGACAAAGGCAGTGCATCCAAAAATTCGTAAGGGCAGAGGGAAAGGTTTCTCTTTGGGATATAGTAAGTTGAAGGGAGTGGAGCCATGTAGAGAATCAGAGGGGACCCTGTTTATAAGATGAACAACAGTAAGGATAGCATTGCCCCAATATATGTTGGGAACATTCATATGGGTGAGTAAGGATCGAGCAATATCAAGGTGTCTCGGTTTTCTTTCAGCAACCCCATTTTGTTGGGATGTATATGGGCAAGATGTTTGATGTATGGTTCCCTGGGAGGCAAAAAAGGTTATCAAGTCATTCTGAGTAAATTCCAGAGCATTATCAGAACGAAAGATTTTAATAGTAGTAGAAAAGAAATATTTGACATAATGAAGGAAGTTCTTGACAACGATATTAATTTCTGAACGTTCTTTTAACAAAAATACCCAAGATAAGCGACTGTAGTCATCCACAAATATAACAAAGTACTTATGACCACTAATGGTTTTGACCGGACAAGGTCCCCAAATATTACAATGAATTAGGAAGAAAGGAGTAGTGCGACGAGGCTCAGTTCTAGCAGAAAAGAAAACTCTATGATGTTTTCCGAACTGACATGCTTCACACTCAAAAGGTTTAGCGTAGACAGTTCAGGGAACATCATAGAGAGAGCTTTGGCAGAAGGATGTCCTAGACGAAGATGCCATAGAAGGGAATCTTCAGTGATGGAGGTAGCGCCAGCAAAGTTGGAAGGGGTAGGGCTGTTGAGGTAATATAGGTCATTCCTCTCATGTCCCCCACCAAAAATCTGCCTCGTCCGGATGTCCTGAAAATAGCAGCAAAATTCATCAAAAATAACACGACAATGTAGCTCACGACATAGCTTCTGAACAGATAAAAGACTGAGTGGGAAAGCAGGAGCACAGTGCAAATCTGTCAGTCGAAGTTTGTTGGAGAATTCAATAATTCCAACAGCAGTAATGGGAGAATGATCCCCATTGGTAACACGGACGCTCTTTATAGAGGTAGAGGGTTGAGATGAGGTGAGTAGACTTACATCTCCCGTTAGATGAGTGGAAGCTCCAGAATCAATAATCCATGCATGTTTGGTAACAGAAACTGAGTTTCCTACTGTACCTGATGTAGTGGCAAGGCTAGCAGTAGCAACAGATGTGGTCGTGTCTTTTGTTGAGGGAGCAGAATCATTTAGAAGTTGTCGCAGCCGAGTATATTCAGTAGCAGTGAATGAAGTATGTTATCCATCTGTACTCTGAGTAGTTGTATCATTGTTCGTATCATGAGATTCATCATCATAAGTGTTATGAGCACTATGTTGCCTGCCAAATGTTGCCCAGCAACGTTCAAACGGATGATTCATGCGACCACAGTGTTTGCATGCAGGATAACGACCAGTAGAGGAATCACGACCACGACCTCGTCCAAGGTCCCGTCCGCGGCCACAACCTCGGCCTCTAGGATAAGACTGTCGTCCTCTTTGCCCAGATGAATAGTGGGTTGTTGTCTCTGTGGAAGAATGAACCAGAGAATTTTGAACCGGAACTTCCAGTTCCTGTAGTCGACCGAATATGGTTTCGATCGTAGGCAATTTATCTGCCATAAGAAATTGATCTTTTACAATTTTGTACTTCGGTGAAGTCCCGAGAGAAACCTGTAGACCTGCCACTCAGCACGTTCGTCTATTTGTTTATCACAGCATGCAGGTTGAAAGATTAGAAATTCCTCAAACAAACTTGTAAGTGTCCGTTAGTATTCAATTAGGCTGGTCTCTTCTTGATTAGTAGACCAGATTCTTGTGTGTATATCAGAGAGATGAGACTTGGTTGTTTTCTAAGGAATATGTGTGCTCAAGATTTTCCCACATGGCTTTTGCAGTATCTTTATATAAGAGATTTGCAGCAATATTTGGATCTACACTATTAGTCATCCAAGTAATTACCTGGCAATTGTCGATATCAGAGAGATGAGACTTGGTTGTTTTCTAAGGAATATGTGTGCTCAAGATTTTCCCACATGGCTTTTGCAGTATCTTTATATAAGAGATTTGCAGCAATATTTGGATCTACACTATTAGTCATCCAAGTAATTACCTGGCAATTGTCGACAAACCAGGCTTCATATTCTGCATCAGTGATAGCAGGAGGAGTCTTCGTGAGGATGGCACCCTTTCGTTGGCCACCAATAAATATCTTGAAGGTTCGAGACCATAGAACATAGTTTTCCGAGCCTTTCAACTTGATAGATGTGCCTTGTACCATTAGAGAAGAAGGCGGGTACATAGGCTTGGTCTCGGTGGACGTCATGATAGCATTTCTAGGTCAAGAAAAAGTGACCTAGATGAAATTGTAGTTGATATGTAGAGCCTCCATAGTTGCACATTAATAGAGAGTTGTGGAGGGTGAACGCCCTAAACCGAAGCCGAACAGGGGCCTAGGGCTGCAGCGACGAGGTGCGCGCAGAAGCTCGATGCAGGGGCACGCAGGGGCAGGGAGCGCGCGGGGGCGCTGTGTGCGCAGGTGTGTGAGGTGCTCGAGGCGCACAGGTGCGCTAGGTGCCTAGGGCTTAGAGCCCAAGGCGCAGTAGCGCGAGGTGCGCACGCCTAACGTAGGGCGTCGTGGATGGGAGAGAAGAAGAAGGGGCGGGCGGTGGTAGGAGCGAAAATTAGGTCAGAACACCGGTCTAGGACCGCTGCTCTGATACCATGTGGAGAAAAGAGAAGAATATTGTGTGTTTATTCTGTGAGGTCTAGGGGTCCTTATATAGGACTAAACCCTAGGGTGCTCAGAGGAGAACTTACACAAATACCCATGTGGGGTTACATAGGGAAACAGTACACAAGGAAATAGTGATACATAGGGGAACAGTGCATAAGGAAACAGTGATACATAGGGAAACAGTGCATAAGAAAATAGAGGTAAATAAAGAAACAACAATATACGGTAATCTCTAACAAAAAGATAAGCGGCCGAGCCCTGACGTGTCGTCACCAGTGTTGAGTGGGTAAATTGACGAGTTTTGAATTGTGTTTGTTTTGAGCGGGTCTTCCGTACATTTGTGCGCTCCGTGGGAAATTCCTTTGTACGATGGATTCTTCTGGAGTTCTTCGTTCGAACTCTGCGAACAAATCCCCCAGCTCATCAAGCAACTCATCTCCTCGGTTTCGAGATGACTCTCTTCTCGAAACCCCATGGTATGGAGACAACCCTTTTCTCCAAATCATGGTTCACCCCACACCTATAGGGATTAATCAACCCCAGGCTAACCCTCTCTCTTACTCCCTTCCTGCCAAAGAAACCTTCATCTTTGGCAGAACCCCTAAACCTTCCAAGCACGAGCCTAACTCAGATTTGTTTACATCTGAAGGTGAAGAAGAAGACGAGATGCCTCCAAAGAAGGACGATAACGACAATGACCTTATTCGTGCACTTTTCGCTAGAATTATTGATGTCGAACAACACAATGAACTCCTTAGAACACATATGGCCAGTGTTGTAAAAGTCGTCCGACTGGCCCGCTTATTAGGTCCGACTAGTCTAGTCAGTGGGGTGGCCGACCGAGTACCGACTAATTCCGGCTAGGTACACTAATCGACCAATTTTTGCATGGAGATACCATTTTTTATTGTTTTGCTTTTTTATAAGCAAACTTAGTATAACATACTTAATGCTTTATTTAAATTCAATTACTTCTTTTATTTTATTATGATAGTATAAAAATGTACAAAATCTATGTAAATATATGTATAAAAATGAGTTATATTTTTAAAATAATCATAAAATTCAAAGCCGATTAAAGTCCGACAAAATCCGATTAGTCGCCCGGCTGCCGATTAATCCTTAGTCAGTGACCCAACTGACCGAGTATCGACTGCCGACTTTTGCAACCTTGCATATGGCAGAAATGCAACACGGTTAGGTTGTTATGGAAGATACATACCTCCATGAATTAGATGAAGACTATAATTGGTTGAGGCAGGTACCCCCTAAGGATGCATTCGAACACAAACCGCATTTCCTCGCATTATTACCTAAGTTTGGAGGGAATAATCATGAAGAATCATACATCTTCCTCCGTGACTTCAAGCTAGTATGCGCTAACCTATGTCACCCTAGGGTTAGCCAAAAACTACATAAGGCTGAGAGCTGTCCTCTTCGCCTTGACTGATAAGGCGGCTTATTGATTGAAGAACTTAAGGGAAGTGTTCACGACATGGGCCACCTTCAAGGCATTATTCTTAAAGAAATTCTACCATGTGAGTAGAATTAATCAGATGAGGATCAAGCTTACAAACTTCACCAAACACCCGAGCGAGTCATTCCATGAAATCCGGGAAAGGTTCACAGACCTGATCCAGAAATGCCCAGAACACGGGATAAGCAAAATGATGCTGGTCCAAAGTCTTGTTAGTGGATTTAACCCTAAGACCCAAGGGATAGTGAGTGCATCCTGCGGAGGAAGCTATATGGGACGCAACGAGGACACCGTCTACAAAGTGTTCGAGAGATTTGCTGAATCCAGCCGTGCACAGACCACCAATCGTGCTTATATAGCCGACTCTAAAAAGATGGTGCGACCGATCAGAGTGATGATATGGGGATAATAGCTGACAAACTGACTATGGCCGATCAAATTAACAAGAAGGTGGATGAACTCCATAAATCATCTGATATGGAGAAAATTGGCTAAATTGCCTAAACAAATGTAGGAACTGGCGGACAAGGTATCCAAGATGCAGATACCTGCCCTAACTTCATCCCCTGCCCCCATACACCAAATTCACTATATTCAAGGGCAAGGGGTAGGGAAGCAGAGCCATTGGGGGGGGGGGGGGGGGGAGATCAAGTCTTTTCCCATCAAACTGAAGAAACCCCATTCAAACCATTTACGAGGAACCTCCACAAGTTATGGAGATAAACGGAGTTTGGTATAACCTGGAACCTGTCAATCGTTCAGATCAAAACTCTACTCCGAACCCTCGTCCACCACAAGCCCGACCCACCTACCAGCCTCAACAGCAGCAACGTCAGCAGTACCACACAGGTTATCGAAATCCACAACTGCAACCGCATCAGTATCAACGCCAAAGCCAGCAGGGCCAATTCAGACAATATCAGCAGCCTCAAGTCAAGCAGGGTCAGGGGTCCTCCTCCTCTTTTATCTCTCCGAAACTCCAACGAGTGCTGGACGAACTTCATGACATGAGAGTCGACATATATCGACTCTCTCGATGGAGAGATGAGGTAACAGCACCCAAACCGTGATTCCAGCTCAAGTCCAGGCTAATCCAAATACCCTCAGAATCAGGTATTAATCTCTGAATATTCCTTACATGAATACGAGATATTATCGAATGATGGCGCTTATCATGTTGACGCATAATATAGATTAACTGTACCTCTTCGTTATTTTATTTTTCTGTTGTTCTCTTTATATAATTTACCCATAGGCTACTCTCCTATATAAGAGAGCCTAGGGCTTATGGAATAGATCAGATCATTGGTTTTTCCCAACATGGTATCAGAGCGACGGTCCTAGACCGGAGTTCTCGAAACCCTAACCCTAACCCACCCCACCCGCCGGCCTCTCCTCTCTCTCTCTCTACTCGGCGCCGCCCACCTCAGCCGATCGGCGGTCTCCTTCTCCGATCTGCGGTGCCTCTGCGCGCCTCGCGCATCGCGCGCGCCTTGCGCCTCGCGCCTCGCGCCTCGCGCGCCTCGCGCACTCCTACGCGCACTCCTGCGCGCTCTCTTCAGCGCATCTGCGCCTCGCGCCTCTGCGTGCTGTGCGCGAGCCTCTCCAGCGCTGCTCTTCTCCTCAGCGCATATGCACCTCGCACCTCTGCGCGTTGTACGAAAGCGTGCGCTAGTGCACGCGATAGCGCCTGCACACGGTGCGATGTACCGGTGCTGCTTCTCTGCGTGATCGCGCGCCACAGCACTGAGCAGTGCTTGCGCGATCTCCTGCACCGACGAAGGCCTGACGCCTGCCTGATCTTCTGTGCATCTCCAGTTGCGTGCGCGCGTGCTCCTTGCACGTGCCTACGTGTGCTAAGCCCCAAGCCCTAAGGCACACACACATCTTGATCTACATGGGGTTAGTTGCCTGACGTCTACACATGCAACTAATCCCGTCTATGTCATTGTAGACAAAGATTATCTTCTGTCAGTCGCTCCAGTCTTCCGTCTCCAGTATGTCAGAAAGCAAGGCAGATATCCCGTCTATTGGCGCATTTCGTGGTCCAGCGCCCATTGTCAAGATGGATGGTACGAACTATGAACTGTGGGCAATGCAGTTCATGAGTATGATGAAGTCTACAGGGAAGAAGCATATTCTTACCGAACCTGAGCCTGCAGAGAAGACTGGAGTCCATGCCTCATGGGAGGCAGATGATGCATATGCCAAGGTCTGGCTATCTGGCACATTGGCTATTGAAATTGCCAATGACATTCTACATCAACCCACAGTCAAAGACATGTGGGATATCCTGGCGGCGACATTCTCAGGCAAAGAACGAAACGAAGATCCTGCAACTGCAACATGATATATTCACAATAAAGCAGAATGGCCGTCCTTTACATTCTCAACACATCACTGAGAGGGATGTTCGAGAAGCTCTATAGCTTCATGCCTCTTACCGCCACGCCAGAACAGCAGAAGACATACAGGAATGCGACGATGGTGGGTGTGTTTCTTGCTGCACTCGATCCAGAGTATGAGGCAGCACGGTCTCAGATTTTGGCTGACTCGACTATTCCTCCCATGGAGGAAGCCTTTCACAGATTGAGTAGGATCACAGTGCCTTCAGCAGCTGCCAATCAGAATTCCTCAGCTATGGCGGCAATCAGAGGCCGCGGATTTCATCAACAGGGACGGGGACGTGGACCTCGTGGAAGAGGTGGCCGTACTAGGCCAACATGCACATATTGTCACCGAGTCGGCCATAACGAAGACACATGCTATTCGAAGCACGGATTCCCTGCATCTGCACGAGCCGCTGAGCAGATAGAGCCCCCATCTGCTGCTACCTTGGATCAACGATTTGATGATCTAGTTGCCCGCCTCAGGGGCATCATCCCACCATCTGGTCCAGCACCGACTACAGAGAGTCATACTGATGCTGTTGCTTCTGCCTCTGCATCTACTAGTACTTCAGGTAGTACACTTGCACTCCAGAGTAGTAGATCTGATACATTGCCATGGATCATGGACTCGGGTGCCACACATCATCTATGTGGCGACCAGAGTCTCCTTTCAGGATACACTCAGATCCCTCCGGGACGGACAGTAGTGATTGCCAATGGCACGCATTCCCCTATCACGGGTCAGGGGGAGATTAGATTGACATCTTCTATGCAGCTTAAGAATGTCCTACATGCACCGCATTTTTCTATGAATCTGTTGTCAATTAGTCAGATTACGAAGGATCTCCATTGTCGAGCTGTTTTTGATCCATCGTCTTTGATTTTTCAAGACACCCGTACGGGCAACGTGATTGGTCATGGCTATGAGCAAGGAGGCCTTTACCGTCTGAACCAGACCCCATTTGCCGGCACCACATCTTCTCCTGCTGGACAAGTATCTCCTCTCCTGTGGCATCTGCGTTTTGGTCATTTACCGCTTCAAAAGTTGTGTCGTGTTCTACCCTATGGTCTCTCTCACACACCTATCCAGTGTGAGGCATGTCAGTTGGGAAAGCATCACAGGTCAATGAAATCCTAGCCGAACATTGTTAGATGGCCATCACAGGTCAATGAAAGGATCACACAGCATACTCTCTATTGCATACTCTCACACATCGTAGGATCCGTAGAGTCGACAAGGGCCGGCAAAAAGAATCCTAGCCGAACAAAGAAGCGCATACTCTCTATTGCAACATCTCGCCTTATAAAAAATGAGGTACCAAGGAAGAAAAGGGACATGGGTGTTAACTTTGGCACTAACCAGATCAATGAAATCAAGTTTGCCCGAACATTGTTAGACAATGGCTTATCCATCAATCTCATGCCCACAACTCTATTTGAGCATCTAAATCTAAGTTCTTTTAAGCAATCTACAGTTGTACTTGAATTCGCAGATACATCAACTAAGAGACCTAAGGAGGAGATTCGAAATCTTGTCATCAACAGAAAGGGACAAAATTACCCAGTCGATTTCACAATACTTGACATGGATGTCCATAGAAATTGGAAAGACTCCCAAATGATATTAGGGCGACCCTTTCTTAGGACCGCAAGAGCTATATTCGATTACATATCCAGGAGAATCCAGTTTGGAAAAGTTGAACTTAAAATGAAGCAAATTAGGTTTCAAAGACCTGACACTGAGTCAAGCACCGAGTCTGAAAAATCAGAACCTGAGGCAGAAAATACGGAAACAACTGTTAGACCTTGTAGACAGAACCCAACCACAATGATAGAATCACCCTTATCTGGAGAGGACATTGTTGATGATTTAGTCTACCAGCTCATCCATGCATCTACCTATACTCTCGGAGACTCAGAGGTCCCTCTTGACCTGTCAGTCCATTCTCCTTATGAACAATCCCAGAGTGAGGTACACAGATCGGATGATATTGATACACTGCAAACATCCACATCACAACCAGAATCAGCAATGAGAGAGCCCGATTCGGTGAACGATACAGACTTAACCGAGCTCAAACCATTGCCCCATACTCTTAACCATTGCCCCACTCTTAATAGTTTCCGGTCACCATCAGTTCACATCTGACCGAAGAGCAGGAGATCCGTCTGTTTAAAGTTTTAGAGAAAAATCGCAAGGCTATAGGCAGGAGATTGACTGTTACAGGGATAAACCCAACCCTTTGCTCACACCATATTTACCTTGAGGATAATGCTAAACCCTCCCATGGATGCCAAAGTAGATTGAATCCAAACTTATAAGAAGTAGTTAAGACTGAGATCGAAAAATGATGTGTAGCTGGTTTCATATATCCCATCTCAGACTCCAAGTGGGTGCCGCATTTGCATGTCGTCCCGAAAAACTCGGGACTTCAAATTATCACCAATGAGGAGGGAGAGGAGATCACGACACGGTTACCCACATCGTGACGTGTCTGTGTGGATTATAGGCGCCTGAATGCCGCACCGAAAAAGGACCACTTTCTGCTGCCGTTTATTGATCAAATCTTGGAGAGATTGGCAGAGAGAGAATGCTCTTGTTTCTTAGACGGGTACTCGGGCTACAATCAGATAACCATTGCCCCCGAAGATCAGGAAAAGACTACTTTTACATGTCCTTTCAGCACATACGCATGCAAGCGCATGCCTTTTGGACTTTGCAATGTCCCCGGCACTTTTCAACGGTGCATGATTGTGATTTTTGCCGAAATGGTTAGAAATTTCCTGCAGGTCTTCATGGATGACTTCTCTATCCATGGCGATTCATTCGATGATTGTCTAGCGCACCTGGATCGAGTCTTCCAACAGTGTAGGGAAGCGAATCTGATGCTCTCTTGGGAGAAGAGCCATTTCATGGTAAAAGATGCCATTGTATTATGGCATGACATCTCCAAAAAGGGAATGGAGGTTGACTCTGCCAAGGTGGATGTGATCAAAAAACCCGAGCTACCTACCAATGTGAAACAAGTGCGGTCTTTTCTAGGGCATGTCGGATTTTATAGGAGATTTATTAAGGATTTTTCAAAAATTGTCCGACCGTTGACTGACCTCTTAGGGAAAGACATTGAGTTCATTGTAGATCATAAATGTCTTGAAGACTTCGATCTTCTCAAAAAAAAGATTATTGAGACTCCCGTCCTACAAGCCACTGACTGGTCTCTTCCCTTCAAGATCATGACAAACGCTTCAGACTTAGCAGTAGGGGCGGTATTAGGATAAAGAAAAGATGGAATCCCGTATGCTATTCACTACGCAAGCAAAGTTTTAGACCTAGCTCAAAAATTACACTGTGACCGAAAAGGAAATGCTTGCAGTAGTCTTTGCCTTGGAAAAATTTTGATCTATACTTTTAGGATCTAAGATGACAGTTTACACATATCACTCTGTCATTCGATACTTAATGACGAAAAAAGATGCAAAAGCGCGACTCCTCAGATGGATACTCTTACTTCAGGAATTTGATTTGGAGATTAAAGATAAACCTGGAGTTAAGAATGTCGTGGCTGTTCATTTATCGCGGATTGAACACAACAAAAACCCTTAGTCTGAATCCATCCGTAAAACCTTCCCAGACGAGTCAATTTCTGTTATTGATTCTCTCTCATGGTATGCAGACATGGCAAACTATCTTGACTCCAAGAAAGTTCCTCTCGGTTGGCCCAAGAACAGAATCGACCACCGACTCAAGTCGGAAGCCAGACACTACCATTGGGAGGATCCGTTCCTTTTCTTTGAAGGACCGGATTGTATATGGAGAAGATGTATTCCTCAAGAGGAATACCACAATGTCCTCAATCTCTGTCATTCCTTGGAGGCAGGATGACATCACTCCGGAAGAGAACCGCTGAGAAGATACTACAATGTGGATTTTACTAGTTGACCTTGTTTAACGATGCCTACAATTTTGTCAGGTCGTGCCCAGTCTATCAGAGAATGGGATGGACCATTAGTCCCAATGATGTCATGCCTATGCAACCAGAAATCATTTGTGATGTATTCGATGCATGGGCAGTGACTTTATGGGCATATTCCCTAACAGTCAAGGATTTGAATATATTCTTCTCGCGGTAGATTATTTATCTAGGTGGGTGGAAGCTATCCCTACTCGAGCAGCAGACAGCAAGACTGTATGCAAGTTTTTGAAAGATCATATTATCTCGAGGTTTGGAATTACTAAGGTATTAATATCTGATGGGAGTAGCCACTTTGTCAACCGGGAGGAGAAGAAGTTGACTAAGGAATATGGCATCGAGCACCGTGTCGCTAGTCCCTATCATCCACAATCCAATGGCATAGACGAGGTGTCAAGCAGGGAGGTCAAAGGAATTTTACAGAAGCTAGTCC
This sequence comes from Ottelia alismoides, assembly GCA_037367405.1. Classification (NCBI taxonomy): domain Eukaryota; kingdom Viridiplantae; phylum Streptophyta; class Magnoliopsida; order Alismatales; family Hydrocharitaceae; genus Ottelia; species Ottelia alismoides. The sequence continues at coordinate 1,376,336 of JAZKJV010007863.1, forward strand.
ATCGTGACAGGAAGAACTGGTCCCAACTCCTGGAGCAGGTTTTATGGGCTTACCAGACTGCTTAAAAGACCCCATTGGGCACCTCCCCATTTCGAATGGTATATGGAAAGCCGTGTCATTTGCCCGCAGAACTCGTGCATAAATCAGAATGAGCAATCAAAAAGATCGATTGGAATTGTCACCAAGGAAAGAAGAACAGAGAGATGGATTTGAATGAACTATCCGAAATCCGAATTCATCCCTACGAAAACAGCACCATTTACAAGGACAAAGTAAAGAAATGGCACGACAAGAATGTTGGAGTATTCATTTTATGCGTCACTTATGAGAGAGATGGGTAAATGGATCTCTCCAGGATCCATTTACCCCATCCAAGAGTTTAGTCCCACATCTACCAATGGTGGGACTTGGAGGCTCTGTGGAGGCTATACAAGGAGCTCCAGACCTCCTGTATCAGATGAGAAAAGTGTAATAGACATACTAGCCCTCTGAAGCGTTCTCCCGTGGTTCCATCTCGCCCCTTACGGAGTAGGGTTCCATGTAAAATCCCGACGTTCCTAAATGTTTTATTCTTTTCTCTGGTTGTGCTTCCGCTTCCTATTTTTTAACATGCTATCAGAGCGAGTTCGATTCTTGAGAAATGATTTTATATTTTTTATTTTGTCGAGATTCGATTTGAATTCTCAGTTTGATTATTCATGTTCAAGTTGTAAGATCAATATCAGTTGTTCCGGAGATTTTCTCTTATTCAGTTCCAATGATCATGTTGTTCAAAAGAAATTAGGGTTTTCTTTACGAAACCCTAATCTTGGTCGTCATGCTTCCTGGCCTTCTGTATCATCCAACTCCAGGCAGTCCTCTCATGCGAGATCTCCCTGTTCCAGATCCAGATGTACTGCGTCTCAACATCTAGGGTTCCAAAACCCTCACCGCGTCTCCAGTTGTCGACCACTCCCAGGCAGCAACCCTTCGCCCAGGCGGAGGCCTCCAAGCTCCTGGCGGCTCGGCCTCACCACCATTCGGTCCAGGCAGTGCCCAAGCGGGAAGAGAGGCGCCATCTGCGTGGGGGAAACCCGCTCCCAATCTTGCGCAAGCGCGCACGTGAGCAACATCTGTAAGCTTCGCATCTCTCGTGCGAAAGCTCTCCAGGCGGCGATCATGCACGTGCCGCCTCTCTTCCTCGCGCAGGTATTGCGCATCGCGCATCACGCACTCCAAGTTCATCAGCAGGCGGCACTCCCCTCGACCCCGCGCCGGCGATGCTCCCTCTCCAGGATCGCGGTGGCGCGCTACTGCCCCCTTTCAGATACAGATTCTTCTGACCAACCCCTCTTCCATCCCTCTCCCCCTTTCTAATCAGGCGACCTCCTCCTTAAGTGGCCCCTTCCGCCTCCCTTGCTCCAGTCGAAGACGAATCTCCAGACAGCAGAAGCAGAACCCCTTCGAAGGGGCGGCGGGATTGAAAATAAGAAGGGGTTCTCTGTAGCCCTAAAAATAAAGGGCGGTGGTTTTGATGAAGCAAAAGGGTTCACAGGGAACCCTAAATATGCCACGGGTCATGTCCGGTTAAAAAAAAGGAGGGTTGCGGTTGAGAAAAAGAAGGGAGAGATTTCAAAAAATTTGAGACGGAAAGCCGGAAAAAATGGATACGGCTTTAAAAAAATGGCAAAAAAATGAAAAGTCGTCATAAAAAAATATGGTGCACGGCTTATGTTTTGTTTTCCCAATTATATTGTCTTCTCCCAACTTTGTCGATTTTTCTATTTTCCGACAAGTATGGGAGAAAGGGGGAGTATTGTGTAGAGCCACAGGTCATCTCAGATACAGATTCTTCTGACCAGCCAGTTGTTCAGACTCCACAGTTTTCAGATGAAGATTTTTCATGCGCAATTTCAGACTCGATCTTCAGATTCCGAGTCCACGGTATGATGCGCAGATTCAGACCTGACATTCAGATTGGTCAGAGTCCAAGTTCGAGGCACTCCATGTTTGAGTGGCCCATTTTTCGAGTTCTCCAGAGAAAGACTCAATTTCAGATACGCACATGTGTGCGGTCATTTTCAGATGAGCACATGTTTGCCATCTTTTGTTATGGTCCCCATCTTTTGTTGTTGTTTCGGCCAAAGTTTTCATGTGACTCCAGAGTTTCCATAGGGACTCCAGAGTAGAGGACCATTCCCTATGCCATGTTGGCAAAGGTTTTCATGTGGTATCATAGGGACACAAGAGCAGGGTACCATTCTCTGTGCCAGATGGGAGAGACCCAGTTCTCCGACGAGACTTTTTCAGACTCCATTCTCCAGCGACTGTGGACTCCGACGAGGATTGCACTTCCATGGCCTTTTTCCAGTTCGGTCGTTTTTCAAAGATGGAGCAGTTGTCCACATTGTTGTGGTGGGCCAGAGTACTCCGATGAGGAGACTCATTTCCAGTTGCAGTGACTCTGACTCTGACAGGCGCAATTCAAAGCACATGCTCTCCGACGAGGAGATTCAGCAGACTCACACTCCAGCCCGTTCGTCCACCTCACATGCACGGTATGAGAAGCAACATCCTCGACAGCCGCAGTTGTGCGTGTTGGGTTGATATTGTCCGTAGTGTCCTGTATGTGAGTTGAATTCCTCTTTGTTTGTCCAAGCTGAGCATAGCATGCTCCAGCTTGAGGAGGAGTGTTGGAGTATTCATTGTATGCGTCACTTATGAGAGAGATGGGCAAATGGATCTCTCCAGGATCCATTTACTCCATCCAAGAGTTTAGTCCCACATCTACCAGCCTCAACACTGTTAGAATTATTATATTACAATTATATTTGTAACCTTTCGGGTTCCGTAACCCTTGACCTTTCGGGTTCCGTAACCCTTGACCCTTCATGTTCCGTAACCTTTAACCCTTCGGGTTCCGTAACCCCTCAGGGGTATTCATGTATTTTTCCTCTTGTACTCTCTAGGGTTTTCTCTCTATATAAGAGACCCTAGCCTTATGGAATAGACATCACATTTTGTCTCTCTTCTCCACATGGTATCAGAGCAACGGTCCTAGACCGAGGTTCTGACCTAAAATCCCCACCGCCACCTTCAAGCCTCGTAAAAGAATGCGCGGGCCCTCTTCCCTGAATTAGGGCCCCGCGCAAGGCCCTCCAATCACCTCCAGTGCAGCAGCCCTCCCGCTAGCGCTATTCTGCGCTTTCAGGACCTCCTACGAAGGTCGTTAGCCCCACAGCAACCCTCCACGGGTACCGTAGGACTCTTTGGACATCCAAAACTCATCACGGATCGCTTCCAAGAATCCAGATATGCTGTCCATTGGGGGTTTTAAGCCCTTCTTCGAGGGCAAACGTGAGTTTTAGGGCATTTTTTAGCTCTTATATGCATCCTTAGTTGATCACAGGATCGTTTTCTATTTTAAGACCACCATGGCGCCTTCTTCTACCGAGACAAAACCCTTGGCCACGAATGTTATGGCACAAGGCACTACTATCAAACTCAAGGGCACAAAAAATTACGTGCTCTGGTCTCGATCTTTTATGGTGTTCATTGGTGGTCAGAGGAAACTCTACATTTTGACTAAAGATCCTTTAGATGAAAAGGACAAAGAGTACGACAATTGGCAGACTGACAACTATTTGGTTATCAACTGGATGACCAACAGTGTTGAGGCTCATATTGCCTCAAATCTTCTTTACAAAAATACGGCCAAGGAAATGTGGGAGGATCTCGAGCAAACATACTCCCAGAAGAAGACGAAGTCACGCCTTGCAGATATTTACAGGCGAATCTGGTCGGCATCTCAGGGTGATTCCACCCTTATCGAGTACTACAGGCATCTATCCAGTCTGTATGAGGAGCTTGCAATATTCCAGCCCTCATGTTGCACCAAACAGATACAAGAGCGTTCTGACTGGCAGGTATACCGCTTCCTTGATGGCCTGCATTCTAGGTACCATGCAGCGAAGGAGCAATTTCTTATATCAGACACACTGCCAACAATGAAGGCCATCTTTGGCCGACTTGAGGAGCTCGAGACATCCGTTGCCCGACATCCTATCTTACCTTCAACGGAGAACTTTGCACACATCGTCTCATCTGGGCGAGGAGGCAGATACGGCGTGCGAGGAGGACGCGGTCGCGATCCAAGTCGTGGTCGTGGACGGGAATCTGGACGAGGCCGTGACTTTGGTCGTGGTCGTGGGCGAGACTCTACTGCCCCATGCACTCACTGTGGTAGGTGGAACCACCCGACTGAACGATGCTGGCAGAAGTTTGGCGTACCTTCTTATCACGCCAATAATGCTTATGAGGATGCCTATGATGTGGAAGAAGCATCGCCTAGCTCCAGTGGCAAGACTGTTCATCTTAATGATGCAGATTATTCCCGCCTAATGCAGATCCTTCAGACTCCAGGGCCTACTACCACTAGTAATACTACAATTGCTGCTCTGGCCACTCCTTCAGGTACAATAGCCAACTCTGCTATCACTCCTACTCCAGCTTGGATTATTGATTCCGGCGCCTCTACTCATCTCACTGGAGAAGGTAGTTTGCTCACCTCTTCTACACCATCTACCTCTGTGAAGTCAGTTCGAGTCGCTAATGGGACTCAATCACAGATTACTACTGTCGAAACTATGGAATTCTCTTCCAAGCTCCGACTTTCGGGGGTTCACTGTGCTCCTGATTTTCCTCTTAGCTTGTTGTCAGTTCACAAGCTTTGTGTTGAGCTTCATTGTCGTGTGATATTTGATGAGTCTTGTTGTTATTTTCAGGACATTCGGACGAGGCAGATTTTTGGTGGGGGTCATGAGAAGAACGGCCTATATTACCTTGACATACCCTCAGACTCCAATTTTGTTGGTGCTGCATCTATCTCCGAAGATCCACTCCTATGGCATATGCGCCTTGGACATCCCTCTGCCAAGGCCATCTCCATGATGTTTCCTAAACTCTCTGCTCTGAAGCCCTTTCAGTGCGAGGCATGTGAGTTCGGGAAACACCATCGGACTTCGTTTCCTATTCGTACAGAGTCTCGTAGTACTGCTGCTTTTCATCTTGTTCACTGTGATGTTTGGGGACCTTGTCCGATCCGCACATTAAGTGGTCATCGCTACTTTATAGTTTTTGTTGATGATTATAATCGATCTTCTTGGGTCTATCTAATAAAGGAGCGTTCGGAGATTAATCAAATTGTCCGAAATTTCTTTCAATATGTTAAAACTTACTTTTCTAGCATTGTTAAGATCATTCGTACCGACAATGCTCTTGAGTTAACCCAACATGACTTGACATCTTTCTTTGCATCCCAGGGAACTGTTCACCAAACATCATGTCCATATACCTCACAACAGAATGGTATAGCTGAGAGGAAACTCCGACACTTGCTAAATGTTGCCAGATCTCTTCTTAGTCAAATGAGTGTTCCTAAACAATACTGGGGAGATGCTATCCTTACTGCAGTGTATCTCATCAACCGTGTTCCTTCATCAGTTCTCAAAGGGGCAACTCCATTTTCCTTACTTTATCCTACCGAGTCTCCTTTTCCTATACCTCTGCGAATTTTTGCTTGTATTGCTTTTGTCCATAACTTTCATGCAGCTGACAAATTATCCTCTCGTGCCATCAAATGCGTCTTTCTTGGGTACTCACGTACCCAGAAAGGCTATCGCTGCTATGATCCTGTTGGACGTCGATACTATGTATCTGCTGATGTCACCTTCTTTGAGCAAACAAGTTATTTCACACAGACTGTATGTGACATTCCTCTGGACCTCCCTCCTCCACCAATCGTCTATACTCGCCAGCGTACCTCTATACCTTCTACACCAGTGTCTGTACCTTTGCCTGTCCCTTTTATGCAGGATGATATGACCACTTCAAGTGCTCCCACCACTGTTGTCCCGAATGTACCTGGGGAGCTTCCTATAGCTCTACGCAAGCAAAAAAGGAAATGTACGTATCACCCCATGTCACATTTTACTTCTACAGATGGTTTATCTAGTTGTGACAAGAGATTTGCAGATGCTCTTAATGCTATTACCATTTCAAAAGATCATTTCAGTGCAATGCAAGATCAAGGTTGGCGACAGGCCATGGATGAGGAGATGGATGCACTTACCTCCCGGGGTACGTGGGATCTTGTGCCGTGTCCCCCGGGAGTTCGCCCTGTGGCTTGTCGATGGGTCTTCACGACCAAACAGTCGCCTGATGGTTCTATTGACAGGTTGAAAGCCAGACTTGTTGCCAAAGGTTTCACACAAACCTTTGGAGTTGATTATTTTGAGACCTTCTCGCCTGTTGCCAGAATGGGGTCGATACGTACCATTCTCTCTGTTGCTGCCAACAAGGCTTGGCCCATCTATCAACTTGATGTGAAGAACGCCTTTCTTTATGGTGATCTTGAGGAGGAGGTCTACATGATGCAACCGCCGGGGTATGTAGTCGAGGGGGAGCATGTATGTCGACTACGCAAGGCCATTTATGGCCTGAAGCAGAGCCCAAGGGCATGGTTTGACAGGCTCACTATAGAGATCAACATACTTGGTTTTCAGAGGACAACATCTGACTACTCTGTCTTTGTTAGACGACGGTCTACTGGCACGATCATCCTTGCTGTCTATGTTGATGATATGGTTATCACAGGAGATGATGTAGATGGTATTCAGGAGACCAAGGCCTTCCTCCAGAAGGTCTTTGTCACGAAAGATCTCGGCCAACTTCGTTATTTTCTTGGCATCGAAGTAATACGCACTACAGAGGGGCTCCATCTTTCACAGAGAAAGTATTGCCTCGATATTCTGACTGAGGCAGGACTTCTTGGATGCAAGCCATCTGGCATCCCTGCAGAAGTGAGAAAATATTCAGCATCTACTGATCCAGCATTTGAGGATGCAACACGATACAGAAGCGTAGTGGGAAAATTACTCTATCTCACTGTTACTAGGCCGGACATATCATATGCTGTGAGCAGAGCCAGTCAATATATGGAGAAGCCTCTTTACAGTCACTGGCAGGATGTTCTTTTGATCCTTCGATATTTGAAGGAATCTCCCGGACGTGGACTTTTCTATGGGGTGAATGGACACACTAATATCTCCGCCTATACAGATTCTGACTATGCTAGCTCTCCTGAGGACCGTCGATCCACTACAGGATACACCATGTTTGTTGGGGATAATCTTGTCACTTGGCGAAGCAAGAAGCAGACAGTGGTATCCAGATCTAGTGCGGAAGCAGAATACAGGGCAATGGCTCAGGCCACATGTGAGATCACATGGCTTGTTTCTTTCCTAACAGAACTTGGCATGTCAGTCGCCACTCCTGTACCCTTATACTGCGACAACAAGTCTGCCACATACATCGCCACCAATCCAGTTTTCCATGAGCGGACAAAACACATTGAAGTTGATTGCCATTTTATTCGTGATGCGGTACGAGAAGGACGAATCAGCACTCCACACATCTCCACTGAACTTCAACTTGCAGACATCCTCACAAAGGCTCTTCCAAGAAAGCGTCTAATGTACTTAGTATCCAAGTTGGGCATGATCGACAGATATGCTCCAACTTGAGGGGGAGTGTTAGAATTATTATATTACAATTATATTTGTAACCTTTCGGGTTCCGTAACCCTTGACCTTTCGGGTTCCGTAACCCTTGACCCTTCATGTTCCGTAACCTTTAACCCTTCGGGTTCCGTAACCCCTCAGGGGTATTCATGTATTTTTCCTCTTGTACTCTCTAGGGTTTTCTCTCTATATAAGAGACCCTAGCCCTATGGAATAGACATCACATTCTGTCTCTCTTCTCCACAGGTACCATTGTGTATACATCACTTATATTATTTTAATCGCACATTCGACTGCCTCATTTCATTCTTTTCTGTTATACTTAGTCCCTTAAAAGTCTAAGTATAGGGGGCATGTTGACTATTATTGTTCTGGGCTCAACTATATTTAGTACAAGCTATGTCTACATTTCACTTTGTGCCATGAGGACATAGTACGCGCTAGGTATAGGGGGTGTTTATATATATTTTACTTACTTTATCCATAGCTCGTACTTTAATCGTTTTCATCTAACATCAGGGATGGGTACAAATAGTGTATATTATGTATATAATACTAAATCCTTTCTATAAACAATACATGTCTTTCAAAAAAAATCACTCATGGTCTTGCATTTCATCAAGCATCTCATGTATCCCTTGGTTGATATATTCGTGACACTTTCACATTCACTTGAGGCTTGAGGATTTTTTAGGACACATGACTTCTGTGATCTTGAGAGTTTGAGTTAACACGCCTTAGTCATTAGGGTTTTGAACTTAATAATCCACACTTCCCTAGTTTGAAAGATTTGAGCGCTATATTGCACTCTTCATCTCTACCTTCAAAAAGAATATGATCAACGCAATCACTTTCACAATTGCATGATTGATGAGTTATCATTTGAGGAACTAGGACTGGAGACTTGAGTCTAAACCCGATCTAGTGATGCTCAAGGATGGGATAAAGTTAATGAAGGCTTCAAGAAACATGAGTGTCAGCAAAACCCTAGCCAATATGTGAACAAGTTTATGTGCTATCTCTTTGATATTTATCTATGTGCCAGAGTGTGATGAAATATAATTTTTGATCAATGTACGTCAACTTTTGGTAAAAGCAGTGAAGCTAGCAAAAAAAAGCTCTATTCCTCAAAATCAATATTCATAAGAGCTTCCACGAATGGCGAGTGCTCCCAAACATTTTCAAAATGTCCACTTGGACCAAACGCTATTAGGATCAAGGAGTCGGGCTAACACCATAAAAGGCTCCGCATCGTTAGCGATACATGTCAGGGTGTTGAAGGTATCTTAGATACTCAAAAGAAACACACCCCGATGTACTTCCAGAAAAACAAGTGCAGATGACTCCGAATTCTCTTGACGGACACATTGATCAACAACAAGGTTGCAAAAATCGATAGTCGGTACTCGGTCGGTCGGGTCACTGAGTAAGGATTAATCGGCAGTCGGACGATTAATCGGATCTAGTCGGACTTTAATCGGCTTGGAATTTTATGATGATTTTAAACATATAACTCATTTTTATACAAAAATTTGCATAGGTATTGTACATTTTTATACTATCATAAAAAATAAAAGTAATTGAATCTAAATAAAACATTAAGCATATTGTAATAAGTTTACTTATGAAAAACAACAAAATATGGTATCTCTAAGCAAAAATTGGTTGACTAGTGTGCCTCGTCCGAATTAGTCGGTACTCGGTCGGTCACCCCACTGACTAGACTAGTCGGACCAAATAATCGGACCAGTCGGACGACTTTTACAACACTTATCAACAAAAATAAAAATATACTTACGTTGAGTAATAAGGCACTTGAGAGGCCCCTTATTCCAATGTGAGGGAGAGAAAATTAGACACAATCCTATGAACTCCATCATCTGGCCGTCCATCTACATTTCAAGTCTGACAAACTAATGAGACGGTTAACTGAAGCAAAAATATACTTATTCCCTCGTGTTGAGGATTAGGTCGAGAGGAGAGTCTCTTGAACGGGAACTTTGAGTGATATCTCTACTCGACTCTCATGAATGCGGTACACTATAAGTAATATCCATGTATTTTACGTATAAACAGAGTCTGATAAATAGAAAAGTTGGATTCCTTTAGATTGAAGCATGTTTGAGCCCAGAATTTTAGGATCACTCAAATAAAGGGTCTTCGATGAATTGAGCCTTGAAAATTCACATGCACAGTCAAGGATGTATTCAACTAAGCCAATTATTCATCGATGCTCGAAGACGAGCATGGTTTAAGCATAGGGGTATGATGAATCTCGTATTCATCATTCTTAAATTGGTCCATTAGGCTATGTTCCCCCAACATTCATTTGCATTTAAAAATTAATAGAGCATCATTAGCATGCATATATTTGTAAATAATACTCGCATTTCATCTTCCATAATTGCATTAAAATCTCCAAGTGTATAAATTGGCCCAAAAAGCGCTAACTTCTCATATTTTAGTTAATTCATCCTAAATCCAATTGACCTCAAACCACCTCCATTGTGTAGATATTACTAACAAGAATAAATAAAAAATACAAAAAAATTACTAGCTCAAATAAATGTTAAATAATCACAAAGTCTAATTTCACATCTGACGGACTAAAATGTGCATATCTTCCTCATACAGTGTCCTATTTTGGTTTACTCACTTTTAAAGTACTCCATTTTCAATTACCTTCAAATCAAGACCAATTTCGCAAAATTCGGAGCTCATGTGAAAGTTGGATTTTGGGTCTCTTTTGCCCATTTTAACTTTATGCTATGTTTGACATGAGTTTTTATGTACATAATTAACCCTTTTAATTTTATTTCTTCTTCATTTGTGTTCTTTGATGAACTTTTATTAAGCGACATAAAAATCCAAATCTAGATTGAGATTGAAATCAAAGAAACTGATTGTATCCAAGTGTCTGTTGTGAGTCTGTACAAAATTGCATGTTTCGTACCTCTATTTTATTGTCCTAATTTTTTATTTATTAAAAATCCAAAAAATAGATTAGTATGTAATTAATTTTCTTGTATTTTATCGTTTTTTTATTTTATCCTCTTTAAAAACCACCAAAAAATTACAAAACTCCAAAAATCGATTTTCTATACACTTGAAAACAATCAAAAATATCACTTCGCACAAATAACCTCTTTTATTCTCGGATCCTTCATGAAAGTTGTATATCTCGTCGAGACGAACAACTTTCGTGAAGGAAATTTTTCGATCTGAGGCCTACTTTTATTTTTTTCATTTTTTCCTTCTTTTAATTTTGAAATGGGGGGGCATGTGGCAACCCCTGATCGAACCACGTGGCACCCCCACTTATCCACACTCTCCAGGTCATGTGCCTAACACGTGACTCGCCTCTCACCACAGGCCACGTACGAGGCACGTGACATGCCATCTTCCCTTCCTCCCTTCGGCCGTTGTCTTCCCCGTCAACCCCTGTCGTTTCCCTCCTCCTCTGCCATGCACGGCCCGCGGCCATTACGCCTCGCCGCCTTCGCCTCTCCCCTCGTCGGCCTTCCACCGCATCCGACATTCCATACAGAGAGAGTGAGATCGGAGGGTCTGGCCGGTGACAGAGGTTCCAATCCTTCCTCGAGCATAAACTCTCCCGTAGGCGTGATCCTTGGACTTCCGTCCAAGCTGCAGCTGGATCCCTCTCCGAAGCATAGCCTTGTCGCTCTCTATCGCGACTCGAGGCAACGGACGTTCGGACTGGAGCTTGAAGCTCTAGCCATTCTCCACCGACGACCCCTACAAGTACTTCCTTTCCATCTACATCGACCTCCGTCGTCCCTTGATCCAACGACCCACTAGACGCCAGGTGTTTCTACCGAGCCTTCCCTCCACGCTTGGATGCTCGAGCCGTCGGGACCACCCCTCGCCGCCACATCAAGGCTCGGTCCATCCGAGCCTTAGCCTCGGTCCGAGCCTCACGCACCGTCGATCGAGCCTCTTCTTCGGAACTCCGAACCTCGACCCCGCACCCGAACCACAGCTTCGCCCCCACCGAGCCTCCTACGCACGTGCGCAGCACGTGGTGCGAGGTAAATTGCATCCGTACCCCCGCGGGTTCTAGAATTACGAAAAGATCCCTGCCAGCCCAGGTCATGCGCTCCGCACTTGGTACCTTGGGAAAATTGCAGCGACGCACCTTCGAATTCCATTATTTACAGATATGTCCCCAAGGACCCGTTTGAAGGAAAAATAATTATTTTTATTACATTTTAGTCCCTGACATTTCAATTTAGCATAACTTGCTTATTTGAACTCCGATTTTTGCGTATAATATGTCATTTTGAAGCTATTTTCATGCTCTATCATTTGGCATTATTTGAAGATAAATCTGAGGTTATTTATTAGGATTTACCATTTGAGGATCTCTGTTGACAAATATAGGTTGATTAATGACATATTGTGCTACATTTTATTGAGAATTAACGATATCTTTTGCAGGAATTCAGTTGAGGATTTTAATTTGAATAACCCCTTGTGATCATTGTTGATTATTCCCAAGAATATAATCTTTGCAGAGGCTAAATCAAGGATAAATTCATCTAACTGATCCACGACTAATTTTGAGGAGCAAATTACATGGAATTTTTGACGGGATTATTTATGGATTAATCTCTTGGCCTGCAACTTCAAATTGATTAAAAACTCATTTCCTGAATATCCTTTGATCTGTGATTTAATTTAGAAGTATTGATCATCATTGTTTGGAATAAAATTGTAGAAAATCACATATCTTGCGCTTTGTCATCTGCTCTGTTTATTTTTCTTCGCATCGCATCGCAATTGTATTATAGTTTTCTGGCATAAAAATTAATCGAGAAATTAATTATTTAATTTAATTTAAAACCACGCAACTAAAAATCAATGTTCCCTGTGTTCGACCTTGGTAGACTTGCCAAGTAAAAATACTCCACAACATTCAACGATTGTGGTTTTTATTGACCGAAATTCATCTCCTATACTACTACAATTTACGACTATTAAAGAGGCGATTTTCGAGATCATCACCTCCCCCCCTTAAAAATGACGACGTTTCTAGCCAGCCACAAAGCCCAAACAACTGCACAAGCCTTCGTACTCCCATCATCAGAGCACGACCAATGTTTGCTAATTGAGTTCCAGAAGGGCGACTTCTTGGTCCAAGTTAAACCCTGACATTCTACATTTTGCAACACGTCAACAGAACCAGGACACGTGAAAAACATATGGTCTATGTCTTCCATGGGTGATCCACAACATCTGCAACCCGTCTCAACACATGGGAAAATTCTGACTCTCTTGGCCGCCGTTAGAACTCGCTCTCTCCTAAGCAGCCAAAGGAAAATCTTCACCCTTGTCGGGATCCTCCAAGTCTAGATTCTCGCACAGTCCCTACTTAGTTGCATATCTGAGGCCGACTGCTGACCCGCGAGCATCTTATATGCTTTCCTGACCGAGAAGAATCCATCCCTCCAGCACCAAGAGTCCCTCCCTTCAGTTGCTGCATCAACTCTACCCGAAATGGTAGAGGCAGAAGAGCTCATCGACCCTTTGCTCATACAAGATTGGACCAAAAGTCGACGTCCATGAACCTTCCGACCACACTTCCGCCACAGATGCCTCCTTGTTTGAGGCCAATGCGAAAAGCCTTGAATATAGATCACACAACGCTCCAAGCTTTGTCCAGTCATCTATCCAAAAGCAGAATCCTCGTCCACTTCCCATCAGCGAGCGAAGAGATCCCACCAGATCAAGCACGACAAAACAAAGTCCTCTCCAAAATGTCGTAGGTGACGCAACACAATCAGCCCGAACCATCAGGTCTGACGAAACACCATAGATAGATCGAATCAACTTGCATAGAAGGTCGCTCCTGGGGATATATGAGAAATGATGATAGGGTCACTATGCATACGGCCCATTAATTAAGTGCATTTAGGTGTTTTATAATTCATAATTAGCATTCATGTATTTGAAAATAATTAGCATGACTTATCATTCTCATATTGCACTTATATCCACATGTATATATTACCTAATTTCACTTATTTTTGTCTTATTCATACTAACTCCAAATTGTATAAAACCAACTCCATTATGTACACATCACTCAGATTGACAAGCTATGTCCAGTCATCTGTCCAAAAGCGGAATCCCCATCCACTTCCCATCAGTGGGCGAAGAGATCCCACCAGATCAGGCATGACCGACCAAAGTCCTCTCCAAAACGTCGTAGGTGACGCAACACAATCAGCCCGAACCATCAGGTCTGACGAAACACCATAGATAGATCGAATTAACTTGGATAAAAGGTCGCTCCCGGGGATATATGAGAAATGATGTTAGGGTCACTATGCATACGGCCCATTAATTAAGTGCATTTAGGTGTTTTATACTTCATAATTAGCATTCATGTATTTGTAAATAATTAGCATGACTTATCGTTCTCATATTGCACGTATATCCACATGTATATATTCATCTAATTTCACTTATTTTTGTCTTATTCATACTAACTCCAAATTGTATAAAACCAACTCCATTATGTATACATCACGCAGATTAACAAGTGAAAAATACCATAAAAATCTAACATGTATATATGTGAAATAAACCTAAAACCCTAGTTTGAGATTGAAAAGCAGTAAGGTCGGATATCTCTCACATACAGATTCTTATAAGTCTGTACTCACTTTCGGAACTAATTTACATTCAATTACCTATAAATCAAGACCAAATTAGAAAGATTTATTTATGACATAATGAACTCTTTTTATTTATTATTTTTTCATTTATTTTCTTTATTATGTAATTTAAAAAGTTTCGTAAAAATCAAAATACAAAAAAATTGAGAAACTAAAGAAAAAGCCTTGTTCTGAGTCTGAAAATGAATGTTCTTACTTTATTTCTTTATTTTCTCAACTATTAAAAATCCCAAAAAAATAGATAATAGAGTAAATACATCTCTTTTATTTTCTTTTATTTTTGAATTTTTATTTTGAAATCACACAAAAAATCAAAACTTTAAAATATGGTATTTAATGTAAATAAAATGCCACCAAAAATGTGTGTTGTAATGATGATATCTTTTAGTCTGAGTCCCTTTATGAAAGTTGTAGATCTAAACGAGATGAACAACTTTCGTGAAGAATTTTTTATTTGAAGTCTTTTTCTATTTTATTTTGAGTTTCCTTTGTTTTTTGTTTATTGATTTTTTTGGGAACGACATGAGATCGCTCCCTCTCTTTCCAGTCATCTCTCCTCCCAACCATTTGATCAAACCCAGATCCAACGGCCAAGTTTTTCTCCCCTAATGTCCTAACCCTCCACAAGTCGACTCCCTGGTTGTTTGATCTTGGATGATAGAACGGCCAACAACCTTCTCCTTCCTACGACAACCTCCGACCACAGCAACTGAATGCCCGTCTCCAACCATATCCCTCTCTTATCCAGAAGCTCGAGCCTCATTGTTCCAATCCCTATCCCTATTATCTCACTAACCTCCACTAACCACCATCTCCGATCTGTACACAAACATTAACACCTGAACCCACAAAACTCCTTGGACGCCACCACACATCATCATCCGCCAGTCTAGAAATGAAGAACACCAGCCTCGACTCCCTTGTCGGTGACAGCAACAAAGATAATTGGGAGGCGACAACGGTCACGATACATCCTTGGGCGAGATCCAAGGCCCAACAAGGACCTTGCCACAGCTATGTACCCTACCAAGCCGTTGCAGAGCTTCGAAGCTCTCCGTTGGAGAGGCCATCGCTACTCCACCAGATCAGGAAAACTACAGAACTCCATCGGAGCACCACCGCGGGCAACATATCCAGCCATATCGTCGTATCTCAGGAACAACATTGCATGCATAGGAGAAGGAAGAACATTGGAGGAGTCGAGTGTACATGCAACATTGGATCGAAACACTCCATCTGAGCCGCACGAATACCATGTGATCAAAGCATCTTCGACCATCTGAACCAATGCTTAGTCATATGGGCCCAAGCACGTGACCTGAGAACAATTATAGAAATACCTTTACATATCCAAGCATTTTCGACAAGGTCTTGATTACGTGAATTACTCATGTGGTCTGGTAACATTGCACCCGTTCCAGCCAAAGTTCCTGGAATTGAAACTTCATCCCTGCTCTCTGAAAAAATTGCACAAAGTCCCAAGGGAATTTTGTTAATTACATATAGGCCCTATCTACATTTATTTTGTTTGATTTTATTTAATTTATTTGCACGTAGACCCTGTCTTTTGAGTGTATTTTTGAACCACCATTTATCAGCATGTTCTATTTCCAAAATATGCACGTCAGACATTGATTAACTCTCAACATTATGGAATTGATGTGGCATTTTTATTCATTGCCATTATTTATTAAATTAAATTTTGTGAACAAGTGCCTATTTTACCCATCCAAGCTTATGGAATTCATAATAAATTGATCCTTGCACTCAAAATTCCTATAAATTTACATTGTATAGAGTTGATTATGTTATGTCATATGCCCAAAAAATCAAGTCATTTGCATGCACAATTGCCTCTAAAGAAATCATTTAATAATCAGAGTATTTGATTTGTAATTCATCACTCATTAATTATTTTTCAAAGATAATTTTTTTTCTGGACCGTCCTTAAATGATCTACTTGGAACAATTTTACCTTGGATTAATACGGATATTCGATAGTAGTCAAAATAAAATAACTCTAAATCACTTTCTCTACGGTCATTAATTCATATAAATACCATTTCGTATCATAAAAATCCAAAAAAAGTTACAGAAACCTCATTTTGCATCACTTTACATCCAGACGAAGTCTCGTATTTTTGAACTTCCTTTGATAGAAATTTTACAAAATCACTACTAGGTCATTTTTTTGCATTTCTGCATCTAAATTACAGAAAATATAAAAAAAATCCTTCTTAAAAATAATGTGCAGCAAATGATCTAAATTGATTCCTATCCTTGTAAGGTTGCCTCTTTGTGTCGATCTTGGGACTTACCCAAGTAAAATACATAATTGCACATTGAACTGATTGATTGTTTTTGTGTGATTTTGATCGATCTATGGATTTCCATGCTACATCTGATAAATCGCTAAATCCCATAATTAATTGATTGTTTTTAAATGTACCACGGAATTCTAGCGATCAATCAAAATATTGAAAGTGATTATTATTTCAATCATGATAATAGAGAAGGGAAAATTACCATTCCTTTGATATCTATTGATTTGTCAAAGCTCTTTCAGAAGAAGCGGTGTTCATTCCTTGTTCTCAGGTGGGGCATGATTGATGCATATGCTCCTATTGAGCACGTCAAAGATATTCTATCAGGGGTACTATTTCTTTTATTTATACTACTACGTACTTCCCCATATTGGGATTTTCTCTCTCTATATAAAAAAGACTCTTAGGGTTACATATAATCCTTTATTTCTGTTTTTCTTCCACGCATCTGGTAAAAGTGGTGAAGAGAATGTGGAACTATGAAAAAAAGCATGACAAACCAATTTAAGGAAAAAAAGTTCTCAAGACCAAAACTGAAACGGATAAATCAAAAGTACGCATTTTACAAGAAAAATAAAAAGTCTCACCACATCAATAAGAAGACATTTCAAATAAGACTTTTCAGCTCTTCGCAAACGATCAATTGTAATCCTCAAGTAGGGTTCAATCCACTCATCTACCTGACCTCTACAATTTTGAAGCACCACCTCCATAAGCTTTGGAGCGGGAGCAATATCATTATCTTCCATATTCTTGTCTGACAATACCTACACGAGTCAATAACAGAGAAATTAGCATAGATAAAGAATTGGTCACTCTTACCAAGCAGCAATAATTGTCCCATCGTATTACACAGCAAACAATATTGAAAGGAGGAATAATTTATCTAGGAGAGGCACATGAACAAGCTACTTACAGATGAAAGCATATTCCAAAGGCTCTGCTTGTAGTCGGGATCTTTGCATGTTAAAAAATGCACAGTACCCCTGGATATGTAATTGTCTAGAGGAACAAGTATATCTGAAAGCAAAATTTTCATCAAACGTCAATAAAGTTGGGCAAAAGAAAGTGAAACTCTCGAAAATGTCTATGAGGCAGAAATTTAGAAAGATGGTTAATTACCTATTAAGGCATCTCATATATAAAAAGAAATTCAAAATTTATTGTGCATGGGGTCACTCTCTTTGGTCTCCTTTTTAAATGGACCGACTTTAAAAAAACTCTCTTATTGCATCCCCCATACCCCCCATCCCCCCCCAACACACACAAAACTATAATAGCAAGTGTGTTAAGCAGCACCACGTGACAACTGCACCTTTCTCTTACATTGCCACCCTCGGATCCATCATTTTTTACTTTTGAATCAAGCTCTTCTCATCCTCCTTGTTACAACACCACCATCCCTGACAATCCTTCTACAAAGATGGATAGACAATGAAAAGGCCTCCAGGGTTGTACAGTAGTAGGTACAACCATGAAATGTTAACCTTTTTTCCTTTCGGAATAAAAGTTCAAATTTTTTTGAGGAAAAAAGGGTGGCCTCCTGATGAAAGCAAAATCTGTCACTTTAATAATGTCGAATTAACGTAGCACTGGAGGAAGATTTTGATCATGCAAAAACCAGACCTTCAAATATGTGAAAGTTACTTTACTTGGTAAGTATACCAAGGTCAAATACAGGGACACGAGCCTCTTCGTCTAATTATCGAAAATCTTGTTTAATTCAAGAGTGAGTATCTTCTCATTTTAGGTCTTCATGCAGATGCACAATAAAATGCAGATAAAACAATGCAAGGAATGATGCATGTAATTTTTATTTGATTTTTCGATGCAATTAAAAGATGATGCATGAACATGATGCATGACTAAATGCAAGGGACAAGCATGCATGGCCTCAAATTTCAGCGAAATTCGGTCGAATTTCTGTCGAATATCGATATCCAATCGAAATCGAAATTCGACCGAAATGACTGAAACGACCGAAATATGGGGGTGCTAGTATAAAAAATGATCGAAATGACCGAAATTTCAGTCGAAATTCCACCGAAATTCCATCGAAATTCTGTTTTGGTCGATACCGAAATGATGACCGAAACCGACATTTAAGGCCTTGCAAGCATGCAAAAGACTATCTACAAATATGCCCTACAGAATATCAAATCAATAAGCACAAATTATGGGTTAATTCCAGAGTCAAATCGAGTGTCAAAATCAAGAACAAGTATCTATTACTGGCGTGGATTTATAAAGCAAGAGACACTATATATAACATCAAAATTCATCATATTTAATTTAGTGTGAAGTCAAGAAATTAAACATGCCACTAAATAGAGGGCGAAACAAGCATCAAAATGAAACTAAAATCATGCAATTTGGATGTAAATGCTCAAGATATGCTCAAAAAAGTGTGAAGGGCATAAATGTGATAAAAATGCAAGGAAAAGAAAGATAAATATTACAAATAGACCCCTAGAGGGCCTATTCACAAGTAATAAAAAAACAGAGGGGCATAATTGTAATTATCAAAACTTGGTTGAGTTTCCCTGTAAAATACCCCAGGCGCGACTATGAGGCACGCGCCTGGAGAACCTAAATGTAATATCTGAGAATCCTGAGGTCTTCACTGCTATATTACCCAACCCCCTCACGTACCTTGCATGCGAGGGGCCAGGCTTGGGAGGAGCCCCGGGTTCAGGCCATATGATGTGTCATGGTGCTTCAGGAAGGGTGGCTTAGTCGTCCGAGGCTGCAGGTCTGGAATGGGTGACGTGGCTCCATCAGGGTCGTAGGATGGTCGCCGAGAGGCGCCTGTGCTTCTTCACCGCCGGGGGAGCAGCGGCGTAAACATGACTCCGGCGAGCTCGCTAGAGCCCCTTCATGCTCCTTCATGGTCGTAGCACATTGACAGAGCTTCGTGATCACCTAGCGGTGATGGTCGACGGAAGAGGGAAGCTCCCAGGTTGGCTGATGATGGTGGTCGACGTCGCTTCGCTGGAAAGGATAGTGGAGATCAAAGCTGGATGCTAGGCTCCATCCATTGACGAGTCATGCACTGTTAGTATAGCCGAAGCGACTCGTGTGTGCGGTGTGAGTGAAGTGAGGGTCCAAAGTGGCGGAGAAGGCGGGGACCCAATGGGTTTTCTCCGGCATGCTGGAGAAGAAATGGGGCCGTGCGAAGGAGGTTCTGGAGGAGGAAGACTGTGAGTGGAGGGGTCGACGTGAATGACTGGTCGATGGCGAAGGGGGTGGAGTGGTTGATTATCGGTGGAGTGAATCGGGTGTGCGAGATTAAATAGGAGAAAACATAAGAAAATAAGATCAAAAGTACCGGAAGGGTTGAGAGGAAGAAGGTGAACGATGCGGCCTAGGCTGAAGCTCCTGGGAAGTCTCGAGGTTGTCGCACATCGCGGTCGGCCGGCCTCAGAGCTCGACAGCGCCTGGAGCGGCCGCTACATGGTCGGGGAGGCCATGGGTCATACACTGGAGCAAGGAGCCATGATGGCCCTCCTCTGACCTCCGTCAGTCATAGGGAGGCAGTGGAGGGCTAGGTCGATGCTTCTGAATTGGTGGACAAGGGTTTCGAGGGTCGACAGAGGTGGTATTATAGGGAGGAGGTTGGTCGTTACAAGAGGAGGACAGGTGGAGATATAACGAGTGTTTTGATGGCGTGGAGTGATGGAGAGAATTAGTGAAGGATGCGCGAAGATGAGGGAGATTAGGGCTACGTGGAGGGGGCGTTAGGTAACGAAGATGTGACCGGCGGGGAGGGCTAGAAATGGAAGGGGCGGGTGGAAATTCAGGCGTAATGTCTGGGGTGGAGGAGGAAGATGACTGTGGGCTGTTGGATTTAGTGATCCAACGGTCCACGTGGAGGTGGAGGCAGATGGTTTGGATCAGATCCATCAGGTCTAATCAAACGACTGAGAGATAATGGGTGAACGGCTAGGATGAGATGGAAGGGGGATCTGAGGGTTAAGGATGAAAGGGTGGTGCGGCGAGGGCGGAGCCGTAGGTTAGGCGGGAGATCATGCGGGCGAGGTTAGAGCGGGTGTGGGCGGTTGCGATTAGATTAGGGGGACTGATCTGACGGTAGACGCGCGAGGGGCGATGGGCGGTTGAGATAGAGGCGGGCGGGGGAGATCTAACGGCTGGGGGGGAGGGGTGGCAGAAGAGGAAGCGGTCGCATTGCAGCTCCAGAGAGCGCCATGTGGCCGCTCCAGAAAATTCAAATATTAATAAAACAAAGAAAATTCGGAAAGAATTAGTTAGAGACTGAATAAGGAAAAAGTCAAAACATGAAAGTTGAAGATCTCAATGAGATATACAAGTTTCATGTTGAACAAAAAGACAAAGAGGTAATTTGTACAAAAGTGAATTTTTGGGAGTACTTTTAATGAGTAAAAACACTTTTGTGGGTTTTGAGACTTTTTTCTATTTTTAATTTCTTTTAAAAGTCAAAACAATTATAGACAATAATTAATCTAATTATTAGGGATTTTAAATAAAATAGAAAACAAAGAAAAAAGTTAGTAATTAAATACAATAATATTAGGGTTAGAAAATAGGTTAATTGTACACAGTTTTATTCACAATATAATACAAGTTATTGTTATAAAATCGGAAGCGGAAGCGTAACATGGAAAAAGATAAAGAACAAAATAAGAACGGGATTTTTACGTGGAACCCTACTCCGTGAGGAGCGGGATGAAACCACGGGAGAAGCCCTCAAAGGGGCGGATACTTCATTCCTTTTTCTCAATGGATACAGGAGGTCTGGGGCTCCTTATATGGCCTCTCCAGAGCCTCCAAGTCCCACCACTGGACGATGTGGGACTAAATACTGGATGGGGTAAATGGATCTCCTCCAGGATCCATTTACCCTGCTACAACTCAATAGGCGCATACATCTTATGCTCCAACACTCCCCCTCAAGCTGGAGCATGCAATGCTCAGCTTGGACAAACAGACAGAAACTCAACTCAACGCTACAAGACACTACGGACAATATCAACCCAACACGCACATTGCTGCAGTCGAGGACGTTGCTTCTCATGCCGTGCAGGTGAGGAGGACGAACGGGCTGGAGTGTGAGTCAACTGAAGACTCAGAATCTGACCATCGAGTCTGAAATTGCGCCTGAAGTCTCCTCGTCGGAGAACTGGGCCTCTCCCATCTTGCTCAGAGAATGGTGCACTGCTCTGGTGTACCTATGATACCACATGAAAACCCTTGCCAACATATGGCATAAGGAATGGTCCTCTGCTCTGGAGTACCTATGGCTCACATGAAAACTCTGGCCTGACAACAAGACGAATGATGGGGACCGCGAAACAAATGATGGCAACTTATGCACATCTGACAATGACCGCACACTCGTGCGTGTCTGAAACTGGAGACTTGAAAACAATGATCGTCGAGTCTGAAACCGAACTGTGCATCTAAAACTGTAGAGTCTGAAATTCTGATCGGTCTGGATAATCTGCATCTGGCATCTGAATCTCTGATATATGGAGAAGACCTGTGACTCTACACCATACTCCCCCTTTCTCCCATACTTGTCGGAAAAATATGGACGTCGACCAAGTTGGGAGAAGATAAAGAGATACATAAATGGGGGAAAACAAAATAAGCCATTAGAAATTTTTCGGCTTCTCAAATCATGAATTTTGGCCGTTTCATTTTTTTACGGCTTTTTTTTCACATTTTTTTAAGCCGTCAACCTCTTTTTTTTCTTGAAATACTTGTGTACGGCTTTTGAGGTGTACGCGCCTTTTTTTTAAATAAGCCGTTGATTTTTTTTTACGGCTTTTGCAAACTACGTACGGCTTTTTCTTGTACGTGCCTTTTTTCCGGATTTTTTTTCTCGGAATTTTTTTTGACTAACAAAATATCCAGCCTCTTTTTTTTGTAAAAAAAAATTCTGGGATGCCCCCCTTTTTTTATAAGCCCACTGTTGGGCTCTTATATTCCCTTTTTTTTTTCTTTTGGCCCCCCTGCCTTCCCACTCTCTCTTTTTTTCTCTCATCATAATTTTTTTTAACGGCCCACTTGGACCTGTACATCCAAAAAGCCCACATGGGCGGCTATACGTAGGGTTTCCCTGTTGGAAACCCCCAATCATACGAGAATGGTGCCGCCGCCGACTTGGATGGGAACAGGAGAAGAGCTCGTGTGCGCCGCCTTGGACTGGAGATGGATCGCCGCCAGGGGCTGCGCGCCTGGGGCTTTGCTGCCACTACCGGGTTCTACGATGTGGCCTGGCTATCGACACTGGAGGGAGGCGATGGGCTTCGCCAAAGCCTGGAGATGTGCGTGCTGAGGGATTGAACCTCGCGCCGCCTGCGCGTGGGAAAGAGAAGATCGTGCGATGAAGACAGGGGGCTGGCGCTCGATGGAGGGCATGGACTGCAAGGCAGAGAAGGTCCCGCGCCGCCTGCGCGAGATCTGGAGATGCGACCCGAGTTGTGCAAGGACTTGCGCCTGCTGCTTTGGGAAATGTGCGTCTAGGTCCCATCGCATTGAAGATTTGAAGATCTCGAAGAAGAGCCTGCTAAGGTTCCGCCTGGAACGAGAGGCACGCCTGGAGGTGTTGCTGGAAGAGGAGGGCGCGCCTTTGTGCGTCGCTTGAAGCCACACAAGAGATCTGAACTCGGGAGGGGGCTGGCTGCAGGCGCTTGGGTGTGGGGGTTCCATCATGGAGCACCGCCTGTGCTATGGATCGTGGAGCGCTGCCATCCTTTGTCCAAGAAAAAGGGCATCATCTGGAATATCATCTGAATTGCAAGCATTGTGCTCCGAGAATTGTTGTTGACGTAAAATAGGTTTTCAACAAAACCGTAGATGAACTTCATATTCCATTTGAACTCAGAATATTAAATCATGAACAGAAGTAATGATCTTCAAGAACAACGGACAATATATCGAATCTCGAATACAAAAAAAGATATAAAATTCTCCAAGAATCGAACCCGCTCGGATACCATGTTATAAAATCGGAAGCGGAAGCGTAACATGGAAAAAGATAAAGAACAAAATAAGAACGGGATTTTTACGTGGAACCCTACTCCGTGAGGAGCGGGATGAAACCACGGGAGAAGCCCTCAAAGGGGCGGATACTTCATTCCTTTTTCTCAATGGATACAGGAGGTCTGGGGCTCCTTATATAGCCTCTCCAGAGCCTCCAAGTCCCACCACTGGACGATGTGGGACTAAATACTGGATGGGGTAAATGGATCTCCTCCAGGATCCATTTACCCTGCTACAACTCAATAGGCGCATACATCTTATGCTCCAACAGTTATTATTAGTGTTTTAGTAGTGGTTTTTATTGAGTTGTTTAAGCAAGGAGATTAATAATTAGCTTTTAACATGATGTAACTGAGATACATCATATCCGTATACTTAAACCATGCTCGTTTTCGAGCATCTAAGGAATGAAGGAGTCGGATTAATTCTTGCATGTGAAACTCAAGGCTCAATTCGTCGAAAACCCTTAATTTGAGTAATCCTAAAATTCTGGGCTCAACCATGCTCTAGTCAAAAGTAATCCAACTTTTTCTAATTATCAGACTCTCTGTTTATACATAAGGATATGAAAATTAGTGTACTGCAATCATGAGAGTCGAGCAAGACATCACCCAAAGTTCTATTCCAGGAGACTCTCCTTTAGACCTAATCCTCAACACTAGGAAATAAGTCTGTTTTTGCTTCAGTCAACCATCTCACTAGTTCTTCATACTTGAAAGTGTAGATGGACGGCCAGATGATGGAGGGCATAGGATTGTGTCCAATTTTCTCTCCCTCACAATTGAACAAGGGGTCTCTCGAGTGTCTTATTACTCAACACATGTAGATTTTTATGTTGTTGATCAATGTGTCCGTCAAGAGAATTCGGAATCATCTGCAGTTGTTTTTCTTAGAGTACACCGGGTTGCGTCTCTTTTGAGTATCTAAGATACTTTCGACACCCAAACTTTTTCGACACCCAAACTTGTATCACTATACGATGGAGAGCCCTTTTATGGTGCTAAGAGCGTTTAGCCTAAGTGAACACTTTGAAAATAGTTGGGAGCGATCGCCTTTGGGTGGAAGCTCTTTTGAATTTGACTTGTGAGGATAGAGCTTTTTCTTGATATATTTCTTTCTTTTTCTTTTTGGCTAGATCCACTACTTTTACCAAGAGTTGGTGCATATTGATCAACAATTTAATTAAGTTTCATCACACCCTGGCACATAAGTAGATATCAAATAATATCATGTGAACTTGTTCGCATACTGGTTAGGGTTTTGCTGACACTCGGGTTTCTTAAAGCCTTCATAACTTTATCTTATCCTCAAGTATCATTAGATCAGATCTAGACTCAAATCACCAGTCTTAGTTCCTCAAGTGATAACTCATCTCATCAATCTTGCAGTTGTCGATGTGTTGTGTTGATCATATTCTTTAGAAGGTAGAGATGAAGAATGCAATATAGCCCTCAACTCTTTCAAACTAGGGAAGTGTGGATATTTAAGTTCAAAACCCTAATGATTAAGGCTGGCTAACTCAGACTCTATAGATCTCAAAAATCAAGTATCTTTAAATCCTTAAGCCTTGAGTGCTAGTGAATGTTTCAGGAATACACCGATTCCTTGGTTAGTGATTTTTGTAATTTTTATCTTTTGCAAATTTTTATGAATTTTATTTAAAAAAAACTTCAAAGAGATACTGACTGGCTCAGGCTCATATGAATAGTTGCACCTACGTCCAGTCAGTATGGGTGTAAGTACGGATCGTTAGACGGGCCCGTGTTACTTGAGGACGGTGCCATAGACAGTGTGTCCTCTAAACCACCCATTCTGTTAAGGGAGACCGAATTTCCCTCATTGAAGAATAGCTACTCATTTTTAAGCCTAGTAGTTAAAGAATTTTTTTAATTTTTCAGATTTTTATGCGATTTTGAAAAAGGTTGATTTTATTTACAAAAAGTTAATCCCTAAAAAAAAGATTTTTACAGCAATTTTTATAAAAATCAATTCACATGTCAACTTAAACCAAACCCAAAAAGTTTTCAAAAAAAATTAAAACATGAGCTATGGCTAAAGTATATATACAATAATATACAGTATACCCCCATATACTTAACTTTTGCTATGTCCTCATAGCACAAGTGATATGAAGTCATAGTTCTGGTTAAATACAAGGTGATATAGCGGAACTGATCGGAGGGTCCTCCTATACTTAGGTCAAAAATGACCTAATCATAAGACGACAGCTGAAAAAGGTTGATTTTATTTACAAAAAGTTGATCCCTCAATTAAAAAGATTTTTACAGCAATTTTTATAAAAATCAATTCACGGGTCAACTTAAACCAAGCCCAAAAAGTTTCCAAAAAGTTTAGAGTAAATTACAAAAAAGTCCTTGAACTATACACTGGATTTCAATGCCATACCTGAACTTCAAAAAGTTACAATGTGGTACTTGAACTTTCAAATTTATCTCAATGTGGTCCTTCACCATAGAAATTTAGTTGATTATTAAGTCATTTAACATTAAATTTCAATAATCAAAGACCACATTGAGACAAATTTGAAAGTTTAGGTACCGCATTGTTACTTTTTAAAGTTCAGGTATGACATTGAAATCAGGTGTATAATTCAGGAACTTTTTTGTAATTTACTCAAAAATTTAAAACACGAGTTATGGCTAAATAAATTTAAAACACGAGTTATGGCTAAAGTATATATACAATAATATACGGTATACCCCCTATACTTAACTTTTGTTATGTCCTCAGAGCACAAGTGATATGAAGTCATGGCTCTGGTTAAATACAAGGTGATAAAGCGGAACTGATCGGAGGGTCCCCTATACTTAGGTCAAAAAACGACCTAATCATAAGAAGACGGATGGAGGGAAGAATGATTTAGTCAGGTACCCCTATACTTAGGCTCAAAATAGCATAATTAGCGGATGCGGAGTTTGGGTTGGGGGACCCGGGGCTGTTAGGGTTAGAGGGTGAATTTACACAGATAATATAAAGGAGATGGGAGGGGGTGGTGAGTTTGCACAGATGAAGATGCAGGAGACGGGGGGTGTGCGTGAATATACAGGGATAGTGGGGGGTGTAGACATATATAGATATGGATGAATGCATGTGAGCGATCTACTCTTTTTTCCTCTCTTTTTACACATGCGAGTCCTCGAACGAGGACCGCTAGAAATGCACATGATAGAATTTTTTTACAAGATAATGCATGAAATGTTGACTAAAGCTTCTTTGAATCTTCCTTGATTTCTTTTGCGGCTCCTCTCAGCGAGAGCTCCCAACTCCACGCCTCCATGTAGATTGAGCATCCTCGATCTCCATGGGCCATACCACAAAAGAATTAGTCAGAGAAAATATCAAGAGATTTTAATCATGAAATGATGATAAAACAACACGATGAAAAGACCGTAAAATTATTGAAAATATTCACATAAAAAATAATTCAACAGAAGTCAACAAATAAATAAAGGTGAGTCATGTCCCCGGCAACATCACCATTTGATGAACGCAAAATCTGCCCCTTTAATAATGTCGAATTATCATAGTACAGGAGGCAGATTTTAATCATGCAAAAACCACACCTTCGAACATGTGGACGTTATTTTATTTGATAAGTATACCAAGGTCTAACACAAGGACACGAGCCTTTTTGTCTATTTATCGAAAATCATTGTTTAATTCAAGAGTGAGTATCTTCTCGTTTTAGATCTTCATGCAGATGCACAATAAAATGCAAATAAAACAATGCAAGGAATGATGCATGTAATTTTATTTGATTTTTCAATGCAATTAGAAGATGAGGCATGAACATAATGCATGATTAAATGCAAGGGACAAACATGCAAAAGACTATCTACAAATAAGCTCTACAGAATATCAAATCAATAAGCACAAATTATGGTTTAATTCCACAGTCAAATCGAGCATCAAAATCAAGAACAAGTATTTATTAATGGCACGGATTTATAAAGAAAGAGACACTATATATAACATCAAAATTCATCATATTTAATTTAGTGTCAAGTCAAGAAATGCCACTAGATAGAGGGTGAAACAAGCATCAAAATAAAACTGAAATCATGCGATTTGCACGTAAGAGGCTCAAGATATGCTCAAAATAGTGCGAAGGGCATAAATGTAATAAAAATGCAAGGAAAAGAAAGAGAAATATTACAATTAGGCCCCTCGAGGGACCTATTCACAGTCAATAAAAAAATGACGGGGCCCAGTGCATTAATCCTTTCGCATGAAGGGGCATAACTGTAATTATCAAAACTTGGCTGGGTTTCCCTGTAAAATACCCCAGGCGCGCCCGTGAGGCACGCGTCTGGAGAACCTAAATGTAATATCTGAGAATTCAGAGATCTTCACTGCAAATTAGCCAGCCCCCTCGCGCCTTGCATGTGAAGGCGAAGCCCGGGAGGAGCCCCGGGTTCGGGCCACGTGATGTGTAATGGTGGTTCGAGAAGGGTGGCTTGGTCGTCCAAGGCTGCAAGTCCGGAATGGGCAACGTGGCTCCATCATGGTCGTAGGATGGCCGTCGCGAAGCGCCATCTGACGGCGCATGTGCTTCTTCTCTGCTAGGGAATGGCGGCATAAATGAGACTCCGACGAGCTTGCTAGAGCCTCTTCGTGCTCCTCTGTGGACGTAGCACATCGACGGAGATTAGTGATCATTTGGCGGTGATGGTCGACGGAAGAGGAAGCTCCCAGGTTGGCTGATGATGGCAGTCGACGTCGCTTTGCCAGAGAGGATGTTGGACATCGACGATGGATGCGAGGATCCGCCATTGACGAGTCCTGCATTGTTAGTATAGCTGAAGCGACTCATACGTGCGGTGTGAGTGAAGTGAGGGCCCAAAGGGCGGAGAAGGCGGGAACCCAATGGGTCTTCTCCGGCATACAGGAGAAGAAATGGGGCGGTACGAAGAAGGTTCTGGAGGAGGAAGACGGTGAGAGGGGGGTCGACATGAATGACCGGTCGATGGTGGAAAGGATGGAGTGGTTGATTATCGGTGGAGTGAAGCGGGTGTGCAAGATTAAATAGGAGAAAACATAAGAAAAATAAGATCGAAAGCACCTGAAGGGTTGAGAGAAGAGGTGAACGATGTGGCCTAGGCTGAGGGTCCTCGAGGTCGCCGCACATCGAGGTCGGATGACCTCAGAACTCGACGGCGCTTGTAGCAGCCGCTACATGGCCGGGGAGGTCATGGGTCATACACCAGAGCAAGGAGCCAAGATGGCCCTCCTCCGACCTCCGTCTGTCATAGGGAGGCAGAGGAGGGTAGGTCTATGCTTCTGAATTGATGGACAAGGGTGTCGGGGGTCAGCGGAGGTGGTTTTATAGGGAGGAGGTCGGCCATTACAGGCGGAGGACGGGCGGAGATATAACGGGTGTTTTGATGGCGTAGAGTGATGGAGAGAATTAGTGAAGGATGCACGAAGATGAGTGAGATTAGGGCTACGTGGAGGGGGTGTTAGGTAGCAGAGAGGTGGCCGGAGGGGAGGACTAGAAATGGAAGGGTGTGGGTGGAAACTCAGGCGTAATGCCTGGGGTGGACGAGGAAGATGATCGTGGGCCAATGGATTTAGCAATCCAACAGTCCACGTGGAGGTGGAGGCGGATGGTTTGGATCAAATCCATCAAGTCTGATCAAACGACTGGGAGATAAGCGTGGGTGAAGGCTAGGATGAGATGGAAAGGAGGATCTGAGGGTTAAAAATGAAGGGGTGACGTGAGAGGCGGAGCCAAAGGTTATGAGGAGATCGTGCGGGCAAGGTTAGAGCGGGTGTGGGTGATAGCGATTAGATCAAGGGGTTGATCTGACGGTAGACAAACGAGGGGCGATGGGCGGTTGAGATTGAGGCGAGTCAGAGAGATCTAACGGATGGGGGTGGCAGAAGAGGAATCGGTTGCATGGCAGCTTCAGAGAGCACCATGTGGCCGCTCCAGAAAATTCAAATATTAACAAATAAAGAAAATTCAGAAAGAATTGTTAGAGACTGAATTAGGAAAAAGTCAAAACATGAAAGGTGTAGATCTTAATGAGATCTACAAGTTTCATGTTGAATAAAAAAGTCAAAAGAGGTCATTTGTAGAAAGTTGATTTTTTAGGAGTAATTTTAATGGGTAAAAACATAGCTTTTGTGGGTTTTGAGATTTTTTTGTATTTTTAATTTCTTTTAAAAGCCAAAACAATTACGGACAATAATTAATCTAATTTTTAGGGTTTTTAACAAAATAGAAAACAAAGAAAAAAAAGTTAGTAATTAAATACAATAATATTTAGGTTAGAAAATAGATTAATTGTACACAGTTTTATTCGCAATACAATACAAGTTAATATTAGCATTTTATCAGTGGTTTTTATTGAGTTGTTTAAGCAAGGAGATTAATAAGTAGCTTTTAACATGATGTATCTGAGATTCATCACCTCAATGTATAAGTATATATATAGGATATTTATCCCATGGGCCCTATGACGATTTGAGATCAGATGACCCCATGTTGTCATCCTTCAGATCTTAATCCAACGATCATATTTTTTCTCGTCCATTCCCTTTCTAGCGCCAATCCTATACCATAATAAACTCCCTCTGCATTTTCCTCGTGACTGGTTTCCTTATTTGATTCGTAATTAAGTCTCGCTGACATTGCATTGTATTTATTTCTGAAATTTCCAAAATTATCTCCGTCATCCTCTTACTGCGAACTCTCAAGATCTCCAACGATAAAAAAGATCATCTTCAAGTTCTTCAATTTGTAAGTTTTTTTCGTTGCTTATATACATGCATATTATTTGAGAAGAAGTTTATGAACGCATTTTGAATTCGTATTCATATCCTTATTTAAGAATATCTTATTGCAGCCATTGTGATTTCCAACGCATTTGAGAAGAATCTCTTATTTGCAGCCATTTTGATTTTGTATTCATATCATTTTCTTATATGCAGAAGTTCTTATTTGAAACAGAGCAGTATTCTTACCAAAAAAGTCATTTTTATTACTATAGCTTATTCGAGTATTACTAACATCGTGAACTTTCTAAGTTACTAACACTATTGTAAAAGTCCCCCGACTAGCCCGACTAGTAGGTATGACAAGTCTAGTCAGTGGGTGGCCAACCGAAATATTGTCTAATTCCGACTAGCGACTAGTTGATCGATTTTTGTTTGGAGATACCATATTTTTACTTTTTTAAAAGTAAACTTATTTTAATATGCTTAATGTTTTATTTAAATTCAATCACTTCTTTTATTTCATTATGATAATATAAAAGATATACAAATGTTTATAAATATATACGAATATATGTATAAAAATGATTTATATATTTAAAATAATTTAAAAATTGAAAATCGATTAAAACCGACTAAATCCGATTAGTCTTCCGACTACCGATTACTCCTTAGTCAGTGACCCAACCGATCGAGTACCGACTATCGATTTTTGCAACCATGGTTACTAATGTATTTAATTTATTTACTTATAGTATGCTTTATGTTACTATTACTAAAACAAAAAGTTAATTATCAAAGTATTTTTTCAAATATTCTGAGTTACCAATGCATTTTTATTGTTTACTGACAAAGCCTTATAGTTTACAACTTATTATGCAATTGTTACCAAAGGCTATTCAAGTATTATTAGCATTGTGAACTTCTTAGTTACTAATGAATTTAATTTATTTACTTATAATATACTCTATGTTACTATTGCTAAAACAAAATGCTACTAACCAAAGCATTTTTAAATATACTAAATTACTGATGCATTTTTCTTTTTAACTGAAAATGCCTTATAGTTTACTACTGATTACGGAACTGTTATTGTAAGGGTTTAATTTGAAATACCTTCGTGTTACTTATGTTTTCAACTTTATATACTAGAAGTGTCTCCTGTTGTTACTGCTTACTCTTAAATTATTACAAGTCGTACCTAATGGATTACTAATTCAATTTTATTCCAAGTATGCCATATGTCTGAATACTTCTTATGTTTTTAGATGAAGATGTGAAAAAAAGAGATATGATGATCAGTACATTGCTTCATCAGTGACTCATAAACTCCAAATAAAATCTAATATGTAACTAGTACAAAAATTAATTAACAAAATTCAAAACACCAAAATAATATCAGTAACACATAAACTCACATCAGTAACTAATCATAATTTCAATAAAACGCTTAAGCGGGTACTATGAACATAGTACTTGTTAATCATAATATCATTAACAGTCAAAACAAGTCCAGTAATATGAATATTGGGAATCAGTAATATTCATATTACTGATTACTAATAATTATCTTCTAGTAATAATTCAAAAGTACTAAGTAACTCTAATATCAAGTAACCAATCACAGTGAGTTCGGTAATATAGACATCAATATTCAGTACCCGTTCGACTAACTATAATTTCAGTAACAAATCACGCGTAGAATAATTTTAAAGCACGTTTGAATATAATATTGATCTCACATCAATAATTACTTGTGAACTGAATATGTATTACTTGAGTAACATGCATGAATTACTAATCGTTGTCAAGGCTCAGGAAAGTGATATACATATGCGTTCGGACTGGTCAATGAATACTGAATAAGTGGTATGCAAGGGCATGTGCGGGGTATATGCGGTTCTACGCGATTTTCTAATTTTTAATTTAAAAAATAAATATTCATGAATAACATTACCACTGAATTTATGTATCTAATTGGAGTTAAAGATCTAAGAAAAATGGTTCTTGTGAGATAGGTGTGTATATATGCTTTTAATTGCATCATATTTAATCACAAAAAATATTTACCATAAAACTTCACATATTAGATGACCCGTAATAACAAAACTTCAATGCACATACATTAGCTAAGAAGGATGCCAAGGCACGATTGACTAGATGGATCTTTCTACTCCAGGAGTTTGATATTGAGATTAAGGCAAAGTCTAGAGTCAAGAATGCGGTAGCGGATCACCTCTCCCGATTAGAGCATCTTGAGGACGCAGAGACAACCACGCCTATTACCGAGACTTCCCCAAACGAGGCGATTCTTGCTATCACCTCTCTCTCCCTTGGTATACTGACATTGTGAACTATCTTGTTGCCAAGAAAGTTCCACAAGGTTGGACCAGGCAGCGACTTGAGATTTTCCTCGCAAAGACTAAGTCGTACCATTGGGAGGATCGCACCCTTTATCACGAAGAAGGGGATAGTGTCTGGCGTCAGTGTATTCCTCAGGAAAAGCACCATAATATCCTCACCTACTGTCACAAGCTTGAGGCAGGACATCACTCAAAAAGAAGGACAGTACAAAAGGTTCTCTAATCTGGCCTTTGGTGGCCAACACTCTTCAAGGATTCAGATGAATTCATGAAGATGTATACTGACTGTCAGAGGATCGGTAGTTGTGGTCATAGAGACATGATGTCGATGCAGCCCATTCACTTCTGTGATGTTTTTGACGCATGGGGCATCCATTTTATGGGCTCATTCCTGAAGAGTCAGGGATTTGAGTACATTTTGTCGGTTGTAGATTATGTGAGTCGTCAGGTTGAGGCCATCCTCGCCCGAGCCGCTGATGCGAGAATTGTTTGCAGATTTCTGAGGAAGAATATCATATCATAATTCGGGTTCCTAGAGTTCTGATTTCTAACATGGGTATTCATTTTATCAATGACAAGTTAAGGGCCATTGCTAACGAGTTCATCATAGACCATTGAGTTGCCACTCCATATCATCCACAGACGAATGGTCTTGCTGAGGTTTCGAACTGGGAGATCAAGTCTATATTGCAGAAGGTTGTCCGTCCAGACCAAAAGGATTGGTCACAGCTTTGGACTCAGTCTGTGGGCATATAGGACATCCCTCAAGACTCCTTTGGGAACATCTCGGTTTCAACTTAGTTATGGCAAGCATGACACTTACCTATGGAGATAAAGCACAAGTCACTATGGGCAATCACAGAGATATTATTGGATCCAGAGAGTGTAGGAGATCAGAGGAGAGCAGAGTTGTCAGCTCTGTAGGAGCTTAGAGATACAACATTTTTGAGTATCCTACGGTATAAGGACATAGTGAAGATATGGCACGATTCACATATCAGCCATGAGCAGTTTGAGCCGAATCAGAGAGTATGGCTATTTGATGCTACACTGAGATTATTTCCAGGGAAATTACAGAGCAAGTGGAAGGGATCATTCTATACATAGGAATCCTTTATCCTAAGTATATGGGGACAAGTCGAGTCGTTGATTTCATGTACATTCTCTTCTCGGTTTTCCCTTTTATAAAGTCTTCTACACTTAGGATTACTTGATCTTAAGTATAGGGGGGATCACCAACTTTTATTCATTTTATTCCTTCATTCTTTGAGTCGTTCTAGTATAGGATTCTTTTCACTTTTCTATACTTAGCACAAGTTATGTCTTCCTTTGTCGCTCTTTTGATCATTACGAGGACATAGTTCGAGCTAAGTATAGGGGTTGTCGTATATATTGTATATATATACTGTTAGAGTATTTGGAGCATGCGTCACTTATGTAATAGGTGGGTAAATGGATCACTCCAAGATCCATTTACCACACCACTGAGTTTAGTCCCATACCGCCTAGTGGTGGGACTTGGAGGCCCTGTAGAAGCTATATTAAGAACCCCATGCCTCCTGTAACAGATGAGAAAAGTAATAGAGAAACACGCCCCTTAGAGGGCTTCTCCCGTGGTTTCATCCCGCTCCTCACGGAGTAGGGTTCCACGTAAAATCCCGCTTGTTCTTTTCGTTATTTATCTTTATTCCATGTTATGCTTCCGCTTCCGATTTTCTAACATGGTATCAGAGCAGGTCGATTCTCGTGGGTTGTTATGTTTTTTTTTCTCGAGATTCGTTTTTCAAGTTCATATTCTTGAAGATTTGTTGAGGACGATTGAATTTGGAGTTTGGAGTTGTTCAAGTGCGATCTAAAATTTTAGGACAGTGTTATTCCTTCAACACAACTCAAACCCTAGATCCCAGGCTCGCAGTGCGGCTGCTATATCTTCTAGCAGCGTAGTTTTTTTTCGCAAGGAGGAGCATCCCCACGCGCACAGCCCGTGTTGCATCTCCTGGCGCTGTGCATCTTCCGCAAAGCCCCTGCGCGTGCAATCCTCCATGCGCATCAAGCGCACAGGTGCACATCCCAGAAGCATATCACATATCCTTGCGCGCAGGCAGGCATGTCAGCGTTCCAACGCACCGCACAGGCGGCGCGCGACTCAGTCCATGCGATGGCGCATCATATCCAGGCTGGGATCCAGGCGATGGCACGCGAAACCCTCCTCGCGACTCGTTGGAGGCGGCAACCTCTCTACATGCGGTGTATCTCACCACCGCTCATCTTCCAACGGCGACGCTCCTTCTCAGGCATGGCGCTACTTCGAAACCATTCCAAGCGGCTCCCTCATCTCCAGGCGGCGCCCCAGGCGCGATTCATCTAGCCGCACCAGCGAACGACGATGGCGAGTCCCAGCCTTTGGGCGGCAGCCCTTGAACCCCAGGCGGTGCTCTTCCCCATCGCGGCACCTCCTCCAGCCCCGCGCGCGATCCCCAGGGCTCCCTCTTCCTCAGCAGTGGCGACTCCAGGCCGTAAGAAGCCACCAGGCCCAGGCGATCTCCCCATTCTCTCAACTCTCGGCGGCGGCGGCGAATAGAACCCCCCATCAGGGGTGGCGATTCTTAAGAGAAGGGGTTTCCCCCGTGGGAACCCTAAAGAGCGGCCTGCATTATTTAAAAAAAATATTATTATTTTTGTTGAGAGGGCAGGCTGCTATGTATAAAAAAAAATTGGAGGGGGGTTGTTCACTATTATAAAAAAAAAAGAGGTTGAAGTGAGAGTTGGGCCCAAATGGGCCGGTGAAAGGTTAAAAAAAAAAGGTTGAATATTTTGGGCCCAAAGGTGGGCCGAGAGCTAGTTTGTAAAAAAAGAGAGAGAGAAAAAAAAAAGAAAAGAAAAAAAAATGAGAGAAGAGAGATGTTTTTTTTGGTTTGTTTTTTTTGTAGGCCTAAATGGGTCAAAGTTTTTTTTATGAGAAAAAAAAGAAAGAGAAAAAAAAAGGGCGCGTACATTTGAAAAAGCCGTACGCATATTAAAAAAAATGAAAGAGGCATGTACAAAGAAAAGCCGTACGAAAAAAAAAACGTGGTTCGAAAAAAATTATTAGAGAAAAAAAACAACAAAAATCATTATCAGTTAAGTGATGTTTTATTCATCCCCATGTTTATGTATTATTTTATCTTCTCCCAACGTGGTCATACAATGTCATTCCAACCAGTATGGGAGAAAGGGGGGAGTATATGTAGAGTCACAGGTCTTGTTCTAAGATTCAGATATCAGATTTTCCAGACTGGTCAGATGTTCAGAATCTACAAATTTCAGACTCGATGATGACGCATGCCAATCATTCTTGTTGGTCGGCCAGAGCTTTCATGTGAGCCATAGGGACTCCAGAGCAGAGGACTATTCCCTATGCCATTAAGGGCAAGGGTTTTCATGTGGTATCATAGGGACTCCACAGTAGAGTACCATTCTCTGGGCCAGATAGACACTCCAGCCCCGTTCGTCCTCCTCACATGCACGCCATGAGAAGCAACGTCCTCGACTACAGCAGTTGTGCGCGTTGGGTTGATATTGTCTGTAGTGTCATGTATTGTGAGTTGAGTTTCTTTCTGTTTGTCCAAGCTGAGCATTGCATGCTCCAGCTTGAGGGGGAGTGTTAGAGTATTTGGAGCATGCGTCACTTATGTAATAGGTGGGTAAATGGATCACTCCAAGATCCATTTACCACACCACTGAGTTTAGTCCCATACCGCCTAGTGGTGGGACTTGGAGGCCCTGTAGAAGCTATATAAAGAACCACAGGCCTCCTGTAACAGATGAGAAAAGTAATAGAGAAACACGCCCCTTAGAGGGCTTCTCCCGTGGTTTCATCCCGCTCCTCACGGAGTAGGGTTCTACGTAAAATCCCGCTTGTTCTTTTCGTTATTTATCTTTATTCCATGTTATGCTTCCGCTTCCGATTTTCTAACATATACTTTAGCCATTGCTCGTACTTTAGGGTTAATAATATGGCTTTTATTTATAAAACTGGAATAAAAATGTCTTGAAAAATGTCTGCAAAATATGTAAAATTTTTTTGTAAAAAGTTTTGCAAAACTTTTTGTAAAAATGATTGTAAAAACTTTTGTAAAATTAGTTTTGTACAAATTTTTAAAAAATGTTTTGTAAAAATTGTTTGTAAAACAAGTTTTGAAAAATATTTTGAAAATGTCTTGAAACATTTTTGAAAAAATAATTGTACAATTTTTGTAAAATATTTTGTCACATGGTTTGTAAGATACGGGTATATAAATTATGTATATATATATATGTGTGTGTGTTATAAAATCTTTGTAAACAAAACTTATACTTATTTGTAAACTTTGTAAATTAAAAACTATATATAAAATTTGTAGATAAAACCACGTGTAAAAATTGTATACAAAACCTGTAAATAAAACCCTTCTAAATATATACATATTGTTACATATTTGTAATTTCTTTCTTCTCTTTCTTTATTAAAAATGCCATAAAAAAGGAAAAAGATAAAATCCATAAAAATTTGCAAGATTTCTTTGAAAAAATTTTCAAAAAGATTGTCTTCTATTTTCTTTTCTTTACAAAAATTTTTGTAAATACTTTTACTTGCATGTGCATATGCATTTTTCATAATAGTATTGATATTTAAACTAGTCTGGAATAAAATTGAAGAATGGAGCTTGGTTAAGACCTTAATCTGCTTAACTTCAGAAGAACCTTATAGGATGTGGAGTTGAGACTTTTCATGTCCTAGTGACTTAATTCTTCGAGTCCACAAGGCTATGTTTACATACCATCTTGATTGCTCTAAGTAGAATATTTCGAAGCACGCATAACCCTTACAAACAGTAGCTGACATGGACACGCACTTCACACATAGCTCTTCATGGATGAGGTGGTGAGGAGGCAGAATCCTTTGACTTGGGATAGCACACGGGTGTGTTACAGCTAGTGGAAACACTCGTCCTTGTCTAGGGAGGGATGTCCATCTCAACCTGATCTAGTAGCATTGAGGTCTAACGATAGGACGATGTGAGGTTGCGATAATGCTTCAAAAGAGGGATAGTCTACTCGCTCAAGAAGAAAAACTCTCTATGTACATGTTGTACATGTTGTATATATTTAAAAAAATGCAAAAACTCCAAAAAATGTATCACTTACACAGTATAAGTAAAGATTCATAGACATAAGAGTTTGCATATATATATATATACACACACTTGTTCTGACCTGATTGTTAAGGCAACCTGAATAGGAGTCTTGTGGAACTTGAGGTCGTCAGGACTTAAATCCATTTCTCAATAAAGTTCAGACAAACTAATAATCCAAAGGATTGGTCGAGCTCTATACTACAAATTTATAAAGATAAGTTTAATAATTAATAATGTTCTAAATTCTTTGTTTTTTCTTTTCTTTATTTCTTTTTCAAATAAATGTTTACTAAGGGACTAGCAAAGGTAAAGTATAAAGAAATGATGAATCCATGATTCGCATTCTTTATTCTTTTATTTTAGCAGAAATCCCTTTGTAAAATACCTGTAAATCTATATTAATTTCAATAAATTAGCATTATGCATGCTCTTGTAAATATTGTATATTTAACATTCTTTTTCAACAACAACAACAACAAAGCCTTTTCCCACAATTAAGTAGGGTCGGCTACATGGATTCTTCGCCTCCATTCAGATCTATCTTGGGTCAATCTCGGACTTATATCCAAAAAACTAAGATCCCTTCGTATAGTCTCTTTCCAACACTTCTTGGGCCGTCCTCGCCCTCTCTTAGCCGGCTCAACATCCTAACACTCGCACCTCCTAACCGGTGCATCAGTTGACCTTCTTTGAAAAATGACCAAACCATCTTAAGCGGTTTTCTCGCATCTTATCCTCGATCGGAGCTACACCAACTTTCTTTCTGATTGCATCATTCCGAATCCGATCTTTACGTGTATGTCCACACATCCATCTTAGCATTTTCATTTCTGCTACAGCCATTCTCTGCACATGTCTATGATTCGCATGCCAACATTCAGAACTATAAAGCCTAGCAGGTCTCACGGCTGCTTTGAAAACTTTCCTTTAATTTTTAAAGGAATTTTCTTATCACAGAGAACAGCGGAGGCTCCTCTCCACTTTAGCCAGCATGCATTTATTCTATTAGTAACATCTCCATCAATTTCCCCATCATGTTGCAAAATAGATCCCAAATATCTAAAGGAAATTCTCTTCTGAATGTTATCGTCACCAATCTTCAACCCGATTCCTTCACCATTGCTTCCATCAAAGGTGTATTCCATATATTCCGTCTTAGCCCTACTTATACGAAAATCTTTTGTCTCCAATGCATGTCTCCAAACCTCAAGCTTCTCATTTACTCCATCTCTAGTCTCGTCAATCAACACAATATCATCAGCAAATAACATACACCAAGGTAACTCATCCTGAATGTGACTTATCAACTCGTCCATAATCAAAGTAAAAAGAAATGGACTCAAAGCTGAACCTTGATGTAAACCAATGTTGATATCAAAATAGTCAGTCTTCCCCGTCGGGGTCCTTACACAAGATAAAGCCCTATCATACATATCCTTTATGAGATTGATGTATAAGACAGGTACTTGTCTCTTCTCCAAAACTCTCCACAGTATCTCTCGTGGGACGGAATCATAAGCCTTCTCCAAATCAATAAAGATCATATGGAGATTCTTCCTTTTAGCTCTATAAATCTCCATTGTTCTCCTCAGCAAATGGATGGCTTCAATAGTTGAGCGACCTGGCATGAATCCAAATTGGTTTTCTTTTACTTGGGAAACTTGCCTCAACCTTCTTTCGATCACACGTTCCCAAATTTTCATAGTGTGACTCATCAGCTTGATACCTCTGTAATTTGAACAGTTTTGAATGTCTCCTTTGTTCTTATAAAGAGGCACCACAATACTCCTCCTCCAATCTTCAGGCATTTTCTTGCTTCGCCAAATAACATTGAATAGATTCGTAAGCCAAGTCAAACCACGCTCACCTAAAACTTTCCGTACTTCTACAGGGATGTCATCCGGTCCAACACCTTTCCCAGGTCTCATAACCTTCAAAGCCTCTTCTACTTCTTTTCTTTGTATTCGTCTATAGCATGCACAATTCAAGTAGCTTTCACTACTAGCTAGATCACCCAAAGTGATCTCTCTATTTCCTTCTCCAATGAAAAGTTTATGGAAGTACTGCTCCCATCTAGTCTCTATATCCTTCTGAGTAACAAGCACGTGACCTTCCTCGTCCTTAATGCATCTCACTTGAGAAAGGTCTTTGGTCTTTCTTTCTCTTGCTTTGGCCAACCTGAATATATCCTTCTAGCCCTCCTTAGAGTTGAGATTTTTATACAAAACTTCATAAGCTTTTGACTTAGCTTCGCTTACAGCCTTCTTTGCTTCCTTCTTCGTTATTTTATAGTCTGTGACAGTTTCCTCTGTTCTATCCTTAGACATATCTTTAAAGCAAGCTCTTTTAATTTTTAGCTTCTCTTGCACCCCTTCACTCCACCACCAAGCCTCCTTTTGACCCGGAGCTCCTCCTTTTGACTCGCCTAGCATCTCTTTGGCTACCTTTTGGATACAAGATGCTACTGCCTCCCACATCTCGTTTGCACTACCGCTACAATCCCAAGATAAGTCTTCTAAAACCTTCTCCCTGAAGCTTGATTGCTTCAGCGGAAGATTCCACCACCTAGTTCTAGTGATCTTAGGAACCTTCCTTTTCTTTACCAGCCCTTTTATTTGTAAATCCAAGACTAACAAGCGATGTTGGGTTGTCAAACTCTCTCTAGGGATTACTTTGCATCTTTGCAACACAACCGATCTCTTCTCCTCAACGCAAAGTAATCTATCTGTGTTCTAGTTGATCCACTCTTATAAGTAATTAAATGCTCCTCCCTCTTCTTGAAAAGAGTGTTTGCTATGAAAAGATCATATGCAGTTACGAAATCCAGAATGACTTTTCCCTCTTCGATTTAACCAAAAAAAATTAAAGAAAAGTAATAAAAAAAAGTTGTAATTATGTAATGTTGACGCATATTTAGTTATTGTGTCTCTTTGCTATTTTATTTTCTTGTTTTCCTCTTTATGTAATTTACCCATAGGCTACTCTCCTATATAAGAGAGCCTAGGGCTATGGAATAAACAACTCATTCACTTTTCCCAACATGGTATCAGAGCGACGGTCCTAGACCGGAGTTCTCGAAACCTAACCCTACCCCTAACCCCACCCGCCGGCCTCTCTCTCTCTCTCTCTACTCGGCGCCGCCGCCTCTCTCTCTCTCTCCACTCGGCGCCGTCGACCTTAGCCTCCGGCCAGAGGAGCTCCAGCGCGTCTCGCGCAGTGGGCGCGCATCACGCATCGAGCGCGCCTTGCGCAGAGCGCATCCCACGCGTCTCTGCGCGATCTATGCGCATCTGCGCATCTGAGCATCTCACGTGCATGCTCCTCTCACGCGCGATCTAAGCATCTGCGCGATCTGTGAGCATTGAAGCATCTGCGCATCTCACGCGCATCTGCGCAGTTGCGCGATCTGCGCGTGCGCCTACCTAGCGACTGCTGCACATCTGCTGCGCATCTCCTTTGCGCGATCCTCTCAGCGCACCTCTCGTGCTGCGCCTCTCGTGCTGTGCGTCAAGTGCACCAGTTGTGCGTGTGCGCCTTGCACGGGCCTACGTGCCCTAAGCCCAAAACCCTAGGGCACACACACATCGTGATATACATGGGGCTAGTTGCTTGACGTCTACACAAGCAACTAATCCCGTCTATGTCAGTGTAGACAAAGATTATCTTCTCTCGGTCACTCCAGTCTTCCGTCTCCAGTATGTCAGAAAGCAAGGCAGATATCCCATCTATGGGCGCATTCCGTGGTCCAGCGCCAATTGTCAAGATGGATGGTACGAACTATGAACTGTGGGCAATGCAGTTCATGAGTATGATGAAGTCTACGGGTAAGAAGCATATTCTTACCGAACCCGAGCCTGCAGAGAAGACTGGAGTTCATGCCTCATGGGAGGCTGATGATGCTTATGCCAAGGTGTGGCTATCTGGCACATTGGCCATTGAAATCGCCAATGACATTTTACATCAACCTACAGCCAAAGACATGTGGGATATCCTGGCAGCAACGTATTCTCAGGCGAAGAATGAAACGAAGATCCTGCAGTTACAACATGACATATTCACAATAAAGCAGAATGGCCGCCCTTTACATTCTCTCTATACATCATTGAGAGGGATGTTTGAGAAGCTCTACAGCTTCATGCCTCTTACCGCCACGCCAGAACAGCAGAAGACATATAGGAATGCGACGATGGTGGGTGTGTTTCTCGCTGCACTTGATCCAGAGTATGAGGCAGCACGTTCACAGATTTTGGCAGACTCGACTATTCCTCCCATAGAGGAGGCTTTTCACAGATTGAGTAGGATCACGGTACCTTCAGCAGCTGCGAGTCAGAATCCCTCAGCCATGGCGGCCAACAGAGGCCGTGGCTCACATTACCAGGGCCGTGGACGTACTCCCCGAGGAAGGGGTGGTCGCACTAGGCCAACGTGCTCATATTGTCACCGAGTCGGACATACTGAAGATACATGCTACTCAAAGCATGGATTTCCTGCATCCGCACGAGCTGCTGAGCAGATAGAGCCCCCGTCTGCAGCTACATTGGATCAGCGATTAGATGATCTGGTTGCCCGTCTTAGGGGCATTATACCACCGTCTGGCCCAGCACCGTCGACGGAGAGCCATACTGATACTGCTGCCTCTGCCACTGCTTCTGCATCTACCAGTACTTCAGGTAGTACACTTGCACTCCACAGTAGTAGATCTCATATACTGCCATGGATCATGGACTCGGGCGCCACACATCATTTATGTGGCGACCAGAGTCTAC
Organism: Ottelia alismoides; assembly: GCA_037367405.1. Taxonomy (NCBI): domain Eukaryota; kingdom Viridiplantae; phylum Streptophyta; class Magnoliopsida; order Alismatales; family Hydrocharitaceae; genus Ottelia; species Ottelia alismoides. Next base: position 1,418,972 of record JAZKJV010007863.1, read on the forward strand.
TTACAGGATACACCCAGATCCCTCCAGGACGGACAGTAGTAATTGCTGATGGTACGCATTCCCCTATCACTGGTCAGGGGGAGATTAGATTGACACCCTCTATGCAGCTGAAGAATGTCCTACATGCACCACATTTTTCTATGAATTTGTTGTCGATTAGTCAGATCACGAAGGATCTTCACTGTCGAGCTATTTTTGATCCATCTTCTTTGATTTTTCAGGACATCCGTACGGGCAACGTGATTGGTCATGGCAATGAGCAAGGAGGCCTTTACCGTCTGAACCAGACCCCATTTGCTGGAACCACATCCTCTCCTGCTGAACAAGTATCTCCTCTCCTGTGGCATTTGCGATTTGGTCATTTACCGCTTCAGAAGTTGCGTCTAGTCCTACCCTATAGTCTCTCTCACACACCTATCCAGTGTGAGGCGTGTCAGTTGGGAAAACATCACAGGTCGTCTTTTCCCAGTAGTCAAGGTCGGAGTAGTAACTCCAAGTTTGAGTTGTTTCATGTCGATGTCTGGGGTCCAAGTCGTGTTCCCGATCATCAGGGACACAGGTTTTATATTGTATTTGTGGATGATTTCTCTAGAGCATCATGGGTCTTTCTGATGAAAAATAAATCTGAAGCTGGAAATATTATTATCCATTTTCTAAATGAAATTCAAAATATTTTTTGTACATCTGTCAAGATTGTGAGAAGTGATAATGCCTTGGAATTATGTACCAACATTCTAGCCAATTACTACTCCTCAAAAGGGATTATTCACCAAACATCGTGTGCTCATACGTCTCAACAGAATGGGGTTGCCGAAAGAAAACACCGTCACCTACTTGATGTTACAAGGTCACTTCTTATTCAGAGTCATGTTCCGTACTCCTACTGGGGTGATGCAGTCCTTACGGCATGTTACCTTATCAACCGTATGCCTTCGTCTGTCCTGAATGAACAAGTTCCTTTCTCACTTATTTACCCTGACAAGGATTTGTTTATTCTTACTCCTCGTGTGTTTGGTTCAGTCGCATTTGTCCATCAGTTGTCGCCCGGTACTGACAAGCTCTCTCCTAGGGCTGTCAAGTGCGTCTTTGTGGGGTACCCCAGAAACCAAAAGGGGTACAAGTGTTTTGACCCTGTGCGTCGGCGGTATATGATCAGTGCAGATGTTACATTCTTTGAATCCATTATGTATTTTTCAGAATCCGGGAACATGCAGCCACCACCATTATCTCCTGATACCGTATTCATGGCACCACCAACATCACAGCCGTCACCACAAACATCACAGCCGTCACCACCATTACCACCACCACCACCACCGCCACCAATAATATCCCCGTTACCATTCCATTACACCCGGCGGCCGAATCAAGCTCATGGTCCTGACCAGTCAACTAGCTCGCCTATGGTATGTAATGAAAATATTAATGTTGATGGATCTGACGACATTTCTCAGCAGGGTGCATTACAGGAGCATGGTGATATCACAGAGGATCTGGATGTTCCAATCGCTCTACGCAAGCCGAAGAGAAGCTGTGCCAAGTATCCAGTATCAGCAGCAGTTTCGTTTGAGAGGCTATCTGGACCATTCAGGACGTTTGCATTGGCACTTTCAGCTACAGATATTCCACGGAACCACCATGAGGCTTTGCAGGATTCTCGATGGCGGCTAGCCATGGAGGAAGAGATGGCGGCACTTCAGTCTAGAGGAACATGGAGCTTGGTTACTATACCACCGGATGTCAACCCGGTGAGTTGTAAGTGGGTATTTACAGTGAAACATAATGCAGATGGCTCAATTGACAGGTACAAGGCACGCCTAGTTGCAAGGGGATTCACACAGACATATGGAGTAGATTACCTTGACACGTTCTCCCCGGTGGCTCGTCATTCCACTCTGCGGATCCTCTTATCAGTTGCAGTTACTAGGGACTGGCCACTCTATCAACTGGATGTGAAGAATGCCTTTCTGTATGGCGACCTGCAGGAGGAAGTCTACATGCAACAGCCACCAGGTTTTGCTGTTGAGGGGGAGTGTTCCAAGGTTTGCAGATTACATAAGCCTATCTATGGCCTTAAGCAGAGCCCCAGAGCATGGTTTCAGAAGCTGTCAGACCTCTTTGAGAAACAAGGATATAAACGTTCCAATGCTGATCATTCCTTGTTTGTACAGAAGACGGCAAGAGGTATTGTTGTAATCATGGTTTATGTTGACGATATCTTGATTACAGGTGATGATGACCAGGGCATTAAGCAGGCAAAGGAAAGGCTGGGGACCGAGTTTGTCACCAAGGACTTGGGAGTCCTTAGATATTTTCTGGGGCTGGACCAGAAATCCGTATGGATTAGTCATGTCACAGAGGAAGTATGTCACAGATCTACTGAGTGAGACAGGTATGCTAGGGTGTCGACCTGCTACGACACCAATGGACCCTAGCATGAAGCTGTATGGTGATGACACAGAGGAGGTTGACAGGAGAAGATACAGAGAGCTGGTAGGCAAATTGTTATATGTCACGATCACTAGGCCAGATATATTATTTGCAGTGAGCCGTGTGAGCCAGTTCATGGAGCAGCCACGTCAGGTACATATGGATGCAATACACATGATACTTAGATATCTCAAATCTTCTCCAGGTAAAGGTCTGCTATTCAAGAAAGGAAAGGGGATTTCTGTCTCAGCATGCACAGATGCAGACTATGCAGGATGTCCTAAGGATAGGAAGTCCACCTCAGGGTATGCTGTCTATGTTGGAGATGCCCTAGTCTCATGGAGAAGCAAGAAGCAAACTGTGGTAGCTAGATCCAGTGTTGAATCCGAATATAGGGCTATGGCCCAGGCTACTACAGAGATGATGTGGGTGAAAGCGGTGCTGACAGATTTATGCTTAGATATACCACTTCCTATGAACTTGGAGTGTGATAATCAGGCTGCTTTGTTCATTGCAAACAATCCTGCATTCCATGAACGGACCAAGCATATTGAGGTGGATTGCCACTTCATACGTGATAGATACAGAAAGGATTCATTACCACATCCCATGTTACTTCAGAGAACCAGACTGCAGATATATTCACCAAGGCATTGTTACGTGGCCCGTTTCAGAAGTGTGCTTCCAAGCTGAGCATGATTGACATCTATGCTCCATCTTGAGGGGGAGTGTTGACGCATATTTAGTTATTGTGTCTCTTTGCTATTTTATTTTCTTGTTTTCCTCTTTATGTAATTTACCCATAGGCTACTCTCCTATATAAGAGAGCCTAGGGCTATGGAATAAACAACTCATTCACTTTTCCCAACATGTAATAAGTACAAACTGACCCAAACCCTGAGAGAAGGTCAAATATTGGCACGATCGACAAGAAATAAAGTATGGAGAGATAGGATCTCTATTTATTCATGAAATCCAAAGAAACATCTTGTAGATATTATTCATTATTTATCTATTTTTTAAAAATCTACCACTGTTCATTCATTAATAAAAAAGTGTATATATTGTACATAAACAAAATTAATTAACACACGTAATTAATATGTAAAAATCCAATGAAACGCTTTTACGCACTTCAAATTATTCCGTAAATAAATAAAATATAAAATATAATGTATTTTTGTAAAAATAATTAAAAAAATATGTATATAATATATAGGTATATTATACCTATAGATACTAACATATATTGTATGTACTATTATATGTATTATTAAATTTATTAAAAATAACAAAAAATAGCTTGTAAAATAACTTAAATTTTTCATTTTTATAACTTTTTTTAAATCATTTATTATTTTTTTATTATTTTTTTCTTTTATTTTGTAAATTCCTTTTCTATGATTGGTCAACGCAGGTCTGTTGACCCGGGTTAACCCTTCCCTTCCTAGGTTTGGACCCGGTTTGGTGTTGAGTTGAGTCGAAGCTCGTACGTGGCCGGAGAGCTCTGCCACATTCAGCCTCTTCCACCTTCCACGGTAGAATCGGGGCCACGACCCCATCGTTCACTCCGTCGTACTCCACGTTACACTTCAGTAGTTGCAGGTACCTTCTCTTGTCTTCAATTCGTTTCTGTTTACGTCCATCAGCCGTCGTCCATCATCAATGCTCCGACCCAAGTGTCGGGGACCCATATCCACTTCCCTCCGTTCAGATCGACACGTCATTTCATCATTCATCCTCACTCACAACCTAATCAACCTAAATCTTACTCATCAGAGCAGATTAGGCTTGGACTTCTTCCTCCACCTACATCGGAAGTCCTCTTCACCTCCCCGTCGCTTCTTTGCTTTTCGCTTAAAAATAACCTCGATCGGAGTATCAACTCCGAGCCCTGCACCCTTTTGCAGGTTAATGTGCATGTGAGAGGGTCATTTCGACCCTCCTCTGACACGGCAGAGCTGCACCAAGTGGTACACCTTCCAGATCGATGTCGAGCACCGCTCCGAGCTATCTGAGGCTCTAGTCCGATACGCAACCACTTCAGCGATGTACAGGACCCCTTGGCTGACCGCGCCGAGCTCTGTAGCGCTTGATATAGTCGATCGAAGCAGCCCCGGCGATCCCTTCTTCATAGTTCGTCCAACACTCTTCAGAATCGTCGGATCATGCAGCACCCTTCCATATCTGATAGAGATTGTCCATCCACGCCCAAATACTAACGGTCCGATTAGATCCACCTCAGATCCGAGCCACACATCAGTGTCAATTTGCAGGATCATTGGATATGTACCAGATCGTCAGATCTGAACCGCACGTCCCCGACATTCCACTAGACCGTCAAATCTTTCCCAGTACATCAAAGTCGTACGATTGTGCCATGCCTCCTTGTTGTCGGATCCTTTTTAAAGCCGCATGTCGTGCGCGCCTGCTAGGGGTATATTTCCCCTTTACCCTTGTTGTTTCCGCTATTTCCATTTAGTACAATAAATGTTATATTTAGTTAAGAACAATTGCAATTAGGACCTCACAGTTATAATATTTGCATTTTAGTCCAGCTGAGATGAAGTCACGTGCTTGTACACGTGTGTTGGTCGGAAATTTGGATATTCAAACCCGTGTTTTCATTTGTTATCTGAATTAGAAAAGGTTTTAAGTATTTGCATGCACGCCCTTATAAGTGCTAAAACACGTGTGCCCACATTTTCTATGGACTCTTTGCATGTTAGCCCCTGAGCTTCTATTTCCTGTCATTGTTCGGCCCTAGAAGTTAAAATAATTACATCCAGGTCCTCTGTGCATTGTTTAATTTTTATTTTCTTTATTAATTGCAATAAATGTTAGATTAAATCCAAAAATTCCACAAAAAATCTCTATAGCTCATGCTATTATGTTTATCATGAGGTGATTTTTTGAGTGTTGATTTTCTTTTATTTACTATTATTATAAATACAAAAACAACCTAAAAAGTTCATGTTTGCCTTAGAAATTTCATAAAAAATCGAAAATTGCTTTATATTTGCATTTTTTGAGTAGCTTTATTTTGACTTGTTTGATTTTCTGTCCAATTTTCATCTTATTTGCATTTATAAAACTCTAACAATTTGCAAAACCCTAAAATCACCATAAAAATTATATAATATCTTTAAAAAATTCAAAAATTACGATTTCAGTTTCTGCTTGTAGATATTTAAATATACTTTTTGCAAAAATTGATTTCCAAGAGTTTTGAGTTGATTTGATAATTTAAATTTAAAAAATACTCCTGGTTGTGAATTGTTTGTGTGTTTCGTAGTCTTGATTTTTATAAAATTCCAAAAATATCTACAAATCTCTGAAAATTACAAAAACATTAAAAAATTATCAAAAACACAAAAAAAAATTCTTGAATTTTTTGTATATTTTTGCTATAATTCAAAAATAAGAAAAGAGTGTCGTGTGTCTTCTATTCATTCCCTTTATTTGCCTTATTTTTGAAAATAAAAATTTGCAAAATTAAAAACCACTAAAAATCATAAAAGAAAAATAAAAGTCCTTTGAATCTCTTGATTTGACTACTTAGGTTTAATTGTACTCCTTGTGTTCGACCATGCTCGCTATACCAGGTTAACAAAAGTAGCTTAATCCATTCGCTTTATTTGTTTGATTTATTTTGTGGTTGAATAAGATTTTCTCGATTTTCACCTAGTCGGCTTAGGTAACAACAACACATTAATTAACTCCTTAACACGAGCCAGCTTACCGTGTCATCTTCACCCGAGAACTAGAGCAACGACGGGTGGTCCGAGGGCGCATGAGGTAAAGCCCAGACCCCAGTTAGGGGGAAAAACTCCAATGCCTCAACAGATATCAAGAACATATCAATGTGGGGCATGGATCTCGTTCCTCCACGTGTACAAGCACCCCGCCGCATTGATCACCCGAAGACCATGCTCCTCCACCATGTCCCACAGCTCGGTCGAGCCACAGTCCCTCCCACCACGATCACATGGACGATCCTCCGAAAGCAGAGTAACATTGAAATCCCCAGCAATAATCCAATCTATGTCAGATGCAATAGCCCTAGCCAAGGACATCACCTCCACAAAGCAATCCATGCTGGCCCCATTGCTTGGGCCATATAAATTCGTGATCAAAACACTTTTTCCATATGCCTTCCTTCGCAGCAATGTCTTAAGGGAAAAATTTACCCACATCTCCTCCTCCTCAAGGTCCAGCTTATCACCATCCCACCTCGTCAAAAGGCCACCAGATGCCCCCGCATATTCGAATGCTCTGCATTCTTTCATTTTGATGCCCCCAATATCCCTCTGATCCCTTCAAGTAATTGCGCCAATTTAGTCTCCTGCAACAATACAATATCCTCCCAAAGCTCCATCAATAGTTGATGCACCACCGCCCTCTTTTTCGGCTGTCCTAGACCCCTCAAGTTCCTTGTGATGATATTCATTTAGGAACCACTACCACACCTTTTGGTGCCACCAACACGAGACAATTAAGCAACCCCTCCTCCAAGTCCCCTATTTGCACCATCTCCGTCGGCAACACGGCTTCCCTTACAGACATTGGCTCTCCACTCCCTCACCCTCCTGCGAGAATAGCTCCTTCTAAAACGACCCCCGGTCTGCTGTGAGACCTCCAGATGACCCTCTGAAACAACCAAACTGTTAGAAACTATGAATGTGGAAGCTAATACCAGAGATAGAAAATAAGCATTAAAGAACAACGGGATGAAACCACAGGAGAACGCATCAAAGGATTAATGTGTTCATTACACTTTCTCATCTGATACAGAAGGTTTAGGGATTCTTATATAGCCTCCATAGACTCTCCTAGTCCCACTACTGATAGATGTGGGACTAAATACTGGATGTGGTGAATGGATCATGGTGGGGTCCATTTACCCATCTACAACAGTGACGTATATACTCCAACACCCCCTCTCAAGCTAGAGCATGCAATGTTCAGCTTGGACAAATAGAAAGAAATCTCAAACTCACACTACAAGACACTACGGACAATATCAACTCGACACACACACTACCGGTTATTATCGAGGACGTTGCTTCTCATGCCGTGCAGGTGAGGAACAAACGGGCTGGAGTGTGAGTTGAACTGAGTCTCCTCGTCAAGGAGCATGTGCTCTGTACTGCGCATGTCAGAGTCACTACAACTGAAAATGAGTCTCCACCTGGAGAACACTGGCACGCCACATCATGTTGATGCTTCATCTTTGGGTCGAACTGGAAAAGCCATAAAGACATCCACATCGGAGTCCACGATCTCTGGAGAATGGAGTTTGAAAAAGTCTTCTCGTTGGAGAATTGGGTTTCTCCCATACTGGCTTAGAGAATGGGATATCTACTCCGGAATCCCTATTAAACCACATGAAAACCCTAGCCCATATGGCATAGGGATTGGGATCTCTACTCTGAAGTCCCTAAGGATCACATGAAAACTCTGAGACCAAAAAAAAATGGGAACCAAAAAATTGATGATGGCAAACATGTGTGCATCAAACTGAAGACTCAAAATCTGGTCATCGAGGCAGAAATCTGAACATCTGTAGAGTCGGAAAATCTGGCTGGCCTGAATCTGAAGAATCTGAATCCGACCCGTAACTCTACATAATACTCCCATTTTCTCCCACACTTATCGGAAAAAATGGCATCGACAAACTTGGGAGAAGATAAGAAAATGTGGCGAAGAACAAGCCAATAACAATTTTTTCGAGTTTCTGTTCATTTTTTAACAAATCACTTTTTTCACAATTTTTTCCTTTTGCGTACAGCTCTTCTCCTTTTTTTGTACGTGCCTTTTTTTTAAATATAGTCGTTTAACATTTTTCGACTTTTCACTTCTTTTTTTCTCAAAACAGTTCACCTCCTCCTCCCCTTTTTTTTAAAAAAATAGGCTACCCCTCTCTTTTTTTTCAACAACGTCGAACATGGCCCAAAAGGCCCACCCCTCTTTAGGGTTCCCCAGCTGGGAACCCCTTACAGGAGCCACCCCCGATTGGGGCTTCTTTTACAAGTGCCGACTCTGGAACTCAAAGGAGGAGCAGCATTCTGGAGTGCTCCTCTGCCAAGAGGGGGAGAAGATCATGGCTCCGCCTGGAGCTACCTCATGATTCTGCCTAGGGCTAGAACTTCGATAAGGTGTATGCGAAGATCGATGAGGCGCTCTTGCTCGCGTTGCGCAATCGAAGATGCGCAACGCACGATGCATCTTGGACCTCACAAAACTGGAAAGAGTCTGGAGTTGTTGTGATGGGGTTACTATCGGTGCCCTCGTGCTAGGGCTTGCCGCCTGGAGCATTGCTGCTTACGGGAGGGCTCCACCTAGAGCAATGGAGCGTTGCCTGGAGTCGGAGAGCGATGGGGCACCGCCTTGTGAGGAGGCTACAGGTGGTATGTGCCACCGCATGTATGCCATCGTACGAGATGGCAGTGAGTTGTATATTGGAGGATGCTTCTCGATGACAAAAACTTTGCAGAACTAGGGTTGAACAAATTTGATCTAGTAGAGTAGGGTATCGGAAAACCCAAAAAATACTCTCGAACTCGATGATTTTGTAGAATAACCATCTTCAATCACCAAATGAATCTTGATCTTTGAAAACTAGTGTTTCAGAATAACCTTAAAACTGAAACTCGTAACTTGGAATAATCTTGAACAGCGGGAAAAAATAATCTTCAAGAACAAACTTTAAAATCAACCAAGAATGACCCACTCTGATACCATTTAGAAACTACAAATGCGGATGATAATATCAGAGATAGATATAAACATTAAAGAACGGCGGGAGTTTACACAAAACCCTACTCCCTAAGGAGCGGGATGAATACACGGGAAAATTCCTCAAAGAGTTGATGTGTTCATTGCACTTTCCAATCAGATATAGGAGGTCTGGGGCTTCTTATATAGCCCTCCACATACCCTCCAAGTCTCACCAACAGTAGATGTGGGACTAAACACTGGAGAGTGACGCCGTATATACCCCAACACAAACCATCCAAAACATCCAAACCAACCGACGCGGCGCCCCCAACCTCCGCTCCGATGCTGTGATAGCGAGAAATTCCCGCGATGATGCGGCTTCTGCCAAGCAGCAAGATCCCGATTCCACAACCCCTTTTCCAAGAGCCCCCACTTGTTGTTGAGCAGCTCTCACCAAAAAACAACTCCAAGCCGCCTTCCAGAACTCCAGCATCAGGTCCGCTTCGACGAAAAATTGATCTCTTGACCTGACATCTGAAGCAACGACCAGCATATCCGTGCAAAGTGCAGAAACAGCCTCATTTCCCAAGGTACACGAAGCATCAAATCTATCGCCCAATGGAGGCATCGCCTGGTGATCACTTTCCAACGCAGTTGGGTCCGAAGAAGCCTATTAAGCACGACCACACTCCAGCAGCGCCCTTCGACCCGCAGAAAAGCAATCGACCTCAACCGCATTCAGATGTTGATCCAACTCTTCTGCCAACGATTGCACCAATGGACCCTCCGATGAGCATCCTCCCGCCTCCACGAGCAGGGCTAGATCGACCAACTGATCCACAAAGATGTAAGGATCCGCGAAAATAAATGGGTCCGTAATAATAATTGCCTCCTCAGTCGACCCACCAATCAGATGAGACCTCGCACCCCTCTCGGATCTACCAAGCTACCAACCACACCCGAACCCAACCCAGAAGCACGACCCGAAACCACGTCCGAAAAGGACAACTTTCCACCCACCCACGTTAGCAGCGCCTCAGGGCCCCTGCCCACACTTCTTGAAGACCGTATCGGTTGCCAATACTGGAATCGATTATTCAAAACTCCCAAAAGCCCCCCTTCCCCTTTCAGAAATTTCTTCCCAGACGAGGAACCTCCTTCGCCCGGCACCTCTGCCACTGCATCAATGGCCGCTTTGGCTTCGCACACCACCACACGTAAAGAGCCTCCAGAGTGTTTTATGTCAAGCCATAGCAGTAGAGGGCGGAAAATCTCCATCCCAGTTGCCACCACCCCTGGAGGTTGACCGCGGCATAGCCCATCAGACAAAACCTCCTTGATCCGCACCATTGGCTCCAGCGCAGCCCGCACCGCCTCCATACTTCTCCCAAGCAATGGCAGACCCCTGATCCATATGCATTTTTCAAACTTCCGAACATCAAGCAGCCCTTCTCTCGCTAATGGAGCTCTCTAGTGGATACAGACGAGAGAAGTCCAGCAACCTCCTCGCCTCAACCTCCGCGAGGTCCCCCATACACACCAAGCCATCACCTAGTAGGACAACATCCCCTGTGAAAGAGTTTCAGATTGTTGCACCGATATCCTCCATCGCATCCGTCAACCAGAACAACTTTCTACAACATAACCCTACCAGAAGAGCGAACTTACCCGCATCGGGATGCCGCTCCAAGCCCACAAGCCACAGATCTCAAATCCGCATGAGGTCGACCTCGTAGGTAATAGAAACTATTGTGGCCACTCCGCCCGCATGCGAAGTACTTGATAGGATCGCGACAGATGGTTGCGTGATGCCCCCAACCACGACATCTCAGACATCTTCCCCGAAAAGATACAACATCATCCCCTCTTCGGCCTCGCTCGTCGACCTACGAAGCATTAGAGTGTTGGCTATGCCCAAAGCCCTAAATGTCAGCTTCGATCACAATTTCGGTGACCGACCTAAATTTCAGTCATTTTTGTACTAGGACCCCCCATATTTCGGTCATTATGGCCATTTCGGTCGAATTTTGATAACCTGTCAAAATCGAAACTCGGTCGAAATTCTGTCGAATTTCACTGAAATTTGAAGCCATGACTATGCCCCACCACCCTCGTCCACACTCTTCTGGAGCCCATCAAAAAGTTCAAAATCTTAACTCATCCTATCCTTCTAATCATATAATAGAGCCATCAAATCAAATCAAGATATTTCAGATGTATCAATTAATGTACAAGCGATGTAAATGAATTCCAAATATCCAAGCCCAGGAAAGTTCAAAATCTTAACTCATCCTATCCTTCCAATCATATAATAGAGCCATCAAATCAAATCAAGATATTTCAGATGTATCAATTAATGTACAAGCGATGTAAATGAATTGAAATATCCAAGCCCAGGAAAGATCATCCCATGCTAAAACACAATCGCAACACCCATTTACCGGAAATAGCCAACCTCTATTCGCATTTGATGACCCCCTAGTCCCTACTAACCAATTCATAAACACCCAAGCAACTGCAGAATAGGACTTGAGGGGGAACAAGACGAGAGGATCAGATGGCAAACTGAAATGAAAATGCCGCTTCTCGTCATGATAAAGTAATAAAACAAGGCTATTAAATAGGTGAAAGGTAATTATAGTAGCATGGGCGAAAGCAACGACGGCATGTGATTGCAGCATTGTAGCACAAAAACAGAGGAGGGTAGCGGGTTAAGTGCAGGGAAAACGGGAGAGAGTATTTTAAGCATCCATGTTAACACATTAGGAGACCATAAAACAAACTGATAAATAAGCATTCTACATCTATATAGAAAAAATGATGCCTACATTAGAACAATAAATATGCTTACTTTCAAAGTAATCGAGAGCCCACTCTCCAAGTGCTTCCATCATTAAAGGCCAAAGTGTCCACATCTCCAAAGAAATCGTTGGAGAATAGAATGTCATGTAAGATACAATTTCCAAAATCTCTTCATACACATCTGCAGAAAAGAAGAGAATCAGGGAAGCACGACATCGTAATCTTGCATCAAATCTTCATTCCCTGCCAAATTATGATGTCGGATGGAAGCATTACTAGCAGAACTTACCTTCAGATATTAAAAAAACACATTTAAAATGAATGCTAAGATTTATAGTTAGAAATTCTTCGGTATAATAGCTGAAAGTTCGTCAGTTGAGAAAACATATAAACATTTATGAAGTCAAATTATGCACCTTCAGATATTAAAAAAACACATTTAAAATGAATGCTAAGATTTATAGTTAGAAATTCTTCGGTATAATAGCTGAAAGTTCGGCGGTTGAGAAAACATATAAACATTTATGAAGTCAAATTATGCACCTTGACCATCAATGGACAGCATCTTCTTCATTATTGGTAAAAGAGTTGGCTCAATTTCAGAAAAAAGATGGGGAACCCCATTTACAGATTCCAGAATCGTTCCTATAGCACGCAAACATCCAGCTGCAGCCAAGGCACCCGCATCATCAATCTCATCATCAGCTTCAGATGAATTAGTGCACTTCCAAAATGCAGCAGCCTGGGGAAGAGCAAATCTCCATAACAAAAGAACGTCCAGCATCTTGTCTCAAAGCAAAAATTCAATAACTTAAGTATCAGGAAAAGCAAAATTACCAGGTTCTGGCATAGTCCAATTGCATATGGCGCCATTTCTTCTCCAAACTTGTCGACAATAGTTTCAAGGGTGAAAACAAGGTCTTCATTCTCAACTTCATTCATAAGTTTAAAGAATTCTGCAAGAAAAATAAATAGAAGAATACTAGAACTCTATAAGGCTAAAGCAGCATGTAGAGCGTTCGTCCAATACCATCAAGCAACTGTGGAAGAAATGGACGGATCTCATTCAAATCTGTAAAATTTTCAAAATTTATCAAATATGCCATTACATATTGAAAATTACTAAGCAGTTAAAAATTTGAAAAAGAAGACCTTTGCATGCTTCCACAAAAGAGCGCAATGCAAATACCGAATCAACGCGCACAGGAAGCTCTGGATCACGTAATCCAGAAATAACACTGTGCAATGCTCTCCGGAAGTTATTCTGATCAGAGAAATTGATAGAAGCAAATTGGCCAGCAACCCAAGCTGCCTGAAAGACCATAGAAACAAGATAATCATGGAGTATAGAGCAATGGATAATCGATGTACTCTGCAGACTCCAAAAATAAGCATGAACAAGATCTAAAGAGAAGAATGTTCTTATAATTTAATAAATGTTGGTGCGTGCATGGCTGAAATCTAACATATGGACCAGTGAATTCTTACAATTTACCGATTCTTAATCATAAATGCCATTCCCCGATCTTTCTATCTTGTTACGAGTGCAATTTAACTCAATCATAAATGCCATTCCCAAATTACCATTCGAGGGGAGATATAACTCACTCCCCAGTGTTTCTTTGTCTAAAGATATATGGATGGGGGCGGGTGATGAGATGAGGTCGTTCGGAGAAGAGTGTCTATTTATCGCCTAATATAATCGTCTTATGGTAGACATGTTACCAGACTTACCACTACTTATGGCACCTATGCTTTGGTAATTGTTGACGTATATAGAGTACCTGTATCTCTTCGTTATTTTATTTTTCAGTTGTCTACTTTATGTAATTTATCCAGAGGCAACTCTCCTATATAAGAGAGCCTAGGGCTTATGGAATAAAGAAACTTGCTCATTCTTCCCAACATGGTATCAGAGCGACGGTCCTAGACCGGAGTTCTCGAAACCCTAACCCTACCCACCACACCCGCCGGCCTCTTTCTCTCTCTCTCTCTATTCGCAGCCGATCAGCGCCGCCCTCCCTCCCGGGCGCTCCTCCTCTCCGATCAGCGTTGTGCGCTCCTTCTCTCTGATATGCGCTGCGCAGATCATCCCCGGTGGCGCATCCATTCCGTGCAAGCACGCATCTCCGGCGCAACTCCTGCGCGTGATCGCACATCTCCCATCGTGCATCTCCTGCGCGTGATCTGCGCATCTCCTACGCGTGATCGCGCGTCTCCCATCGTGCGCCTGCGCGTTACCTGCGCAAGGCTGTGCGTGCGCGCGTAACCTCCTGTGCGGCTGAGCAGTGCGCATGCCCAGTGCGCGCATCCAGTGCGCGTGTACAACGCATCCAGTGCCCAGCGCGCGTTATCTCCTGCGCATCCAGTGCGCATCCAGTGCTCCAAGGCGTGTAGCTCCTGTACGGGTGCACGGTTCCAAGCCCTAAAACCCAGAACATCATCATGGGTTTAGTTGCGTGAGGTCTACACGTGCAACTAAACCCGTTTATGTCATTGTAGACAAATCACATCATTTGTCAATCGTTCCAGTCTTCAATATCCAGTATGTCAGAAAGCAAGGCAGATATCCCATCTATTGGCGCATTCCGTGGTCCAGCGCCTATTGTCAAGATGGACGGTACCAACTATTAACTGTGGGCAATGCAATTCATGAGCATGATGAAGTCTACGGGTAAGAAGCGCATTCTTACCGAACCAGAGCCTGCTGAGAATACTGGAACCAATGCCTCCTAGGAGGCTGATGACGCATACGCCAAGGTTTGGCTATCTGGCACGTTGGCAATTGAGATTGCCAATGACATCCTCCATGAACCCACAGCGAAAGATATGTGGGACATTCTGGCGGTTACATATTCCCAGGCGAAGAACGAGACAAAGATTCTGCAACTCCAGCATGATATCTTCACCATCAAGCAGAATGGTCGCCCCCTACATTCTCTCTATACATCACTAAGAGGGATGTTCGAGAAGCTCTATAGCTTCATGCCCCTGACAGCCACGCCAGAACAGCAGAAGACATATAGGAACGCAACTATGGTGAGCGTGTTTCTAGCTGCACTTGATCCTGAGTACGAGGCGGCACGATCACAGATTTTGGCTGACTCTACAATTCCTCCCACGGAGGAAGCCTTCCATAGACTGAGTCGGATTACGGTTCCTTCAACAGCTGCAAGTCAGAATTCTTCAGCCATGGCAGCAAACAGAGGTCGCGGATTTCATCACCAGGGCCGTGGACGTGGACCCCGTGGAAGGGGTGGCCGCACTAGGCCAACATGCACCTATTGTCACCGAGTCGGACACAATGAAGATACATGCTATTCGAAGCACGGATTTCCTGCATCCGCACGAGCTGCTGAGCAGATAGAGCCCCCATCTGCTGCTACCTTGGATCAACGGTTCGACGATCTTGTTGCCCGTCTGAGGGGCATTATTCCAACATCCGGACCAGCACCGACTGCAGAGAGTCATTCTGATGCCGCTGCTTCTGCCTCTGCGTCTACCAGTACCTCAGGTAGCATACTTGCACTGAACAGTACTAGATCAGATACTTTACCATGGATTACGGACTCGGGCGCTACACATCACCTATGTGGCGACCAGAGTCTGCTTTCAGGATACACTCAGATCCCTCCAGGCCGGACAGTAGTGATTGCCAATGGCACTCATTCCCCCATCACTGGTCAGGGGGAGGTTCGATTGACTTCTTCTATACAGCTCAAGCACGTGCTACATGCACCTGATTTTTTCAATGAATCTATTGTCAATTAGTCAGATTACGAAGGATTTACATTGTCGGGCAATTTTTGATCCATCTTCTTTGATTTTTCAGGACATCCATACGGGCAACGTGATTGGTCGTGGTTATGAGCAAGGAGGCCTCTACCGCCTGAATCAGACTCCTTTTGCTGGAACCTCAGCCTCTTCTTCTGGACAAGTATCAACCTTATTATGGCAACTGCGTTTTGGTCATTTACCGCTTCAGAAGTTGAGTCAAGTTTTACCCTATGGTATCCCTCACACACCTATTCAGTGTGAGGCGTGTCAGTTGGGAAAGCATCACAGGTCGTCCTTTCCCAGTCGTCCAGGTCGGAGTAGTAACTCCAAGTTTGAGTTGTTTCATATCGATGTCTGGGGTCCGAGTCGTGTACCCGATCATCAGGGACACCGGTTTTATATTGTATTTGTGGATGATTTCTCTAGAGTGTCATGGGTGTTTCTGATGAAAAATAAATCTGAAGCAAGAAATATCATTATCCATTTTCTGAATGAAATACAAAATGTTTTCTCCACATATGTCAAGCTTGTGAGAAGTGATAATGCTTTAGAGTTGTGCACCAATATTCTGGCCAATTACTACTCCTCAAAAGGGATTATTCACCAAACATCTTGTGCTCATACATCTCAACAGAATGGGATTGCTGAAAGAAAACACCGTAACCTTCTTGATGTCACAAGATCACTTCTTATACAGAGTCATGTTCCCTACTCCTACTGGGGTGATGCAGTTCTCACTGCATGTTACCTAATCAACCGTATGCCTTCGTCTGTCTTGAATGAACAGATTCCGTTTTCACTTATTCATCCTGACAAGGATCTATTCACTCTAACTCCTCGTGTGTTTGGGTCGGTTGCATTTGTCCATCAGTTGCCGCCTGGGACTGACAAGCTCTCTCCTAGGGTTGTCAAGTGTGTCTTTGTTGGGTACTCCATAACTCAAAAGGGGTACAAGTGTTTTGATCCTGTGCGTCGGCGGTATATGATCAGTGCAGATGTTACATTTTTTGAATCTGTTATGTATTTTTCAGCATCAGGAGACAAGCAGCTACCATCTATACCTCCTGATGCCATATACATGACACCACCACCTCAGATGCCGACACCACCACCACCACCTCGGGTGCCATCACCACCACCACCACCACCGCCGCCACTGCCTATCTCACCGCTACCGTTCCATTATACCCGTAGGCCTCCTCCAGCTCATGGTCCTGACTTCGTCAACTAGCTCGCCTATGGTATGTAATGAAAATATTAATGTTGATGGATCTGACGACATTTCTGAGCAGGATATGGTGCAGGAGCCAGATGAGAATACAGCTGATTTGGATGTTCCAATTGCTCTACGGAAGTCGAAGAGAAGCTGTGCTAAATATCCATTATCAGCAGCCGTGTCTTTTGAGAGGCTATCTGGAGATTTCAGGTCGTTTGCTATGGCACTTTCAGCTACAGACATTCCACAGAATCATCATGATGCTCTGCAGGATAGTAGATGGCGGCTAGCAATGGAAGAAGAAATGGCGGCACTTCAGTCCAGAGGAACTTGGAGCTTGGTTCCTATACCTCCAGATGTGAACCCGGTGAGCTGCAAGTGGGTGTTTACAGTGAAGCACAATGCAGATGGCTCCATTGACAGGTACAAGGCGTGCCTTGTTGCACGTGGCTTTACACAGACATACGGGGTGGATTACCTTGACACATTCTCGCCTGTGGCACGTCATTCCACTCTGCGGATCTTGTTATCAGTTGCAGTTGCTAGAGACTGGTCGCTTTATCAGCTGGATGTGAAGAATGCATTCCTATATGGCGATTTGCAGGAGGAAGTCTATATGCAACAGCCACCTGGTTTTGCTGTTGAGGGGGAGTGTTCCAAGGTATGCAGGTTACATAAGGCCATCTATGGCCTTAAGCAGAGCCCCAGAGCGTGGTTTCAGAAGTTCTCAGATCTTTTTGAGAAACAAGGATATAAACGCTCCAATGCTGATCATTCCTTGTTTGTACAGAAGACGGCTAGAGGTATCATTGTAATCATGGTTTATGTTCATGATATCTTGATTACAGGAGATGATGAGCAAGGCATTAAGCAGGCGAAAGAAAGGCTGGGAACCGAATTTGTCACCAAGGACTTGGGAGTCCTTAGATATTTTCTGGGGCTGGAGTTTGCTAGAAATCCATATGGATTAGTAATGTCGCAGAGGAAATATGTTACAGATCTATTGAGTGAGACAGGTATGCTAGAGTGTCGACCTGCTACGACGCCAATGGATCCCAGCATGAAACTCTATGATGATGACACGGAAGAGGTGGACAGGAGAAGGTACAGAGAACTGGTAGGCAAACTATTGTATGTCACGATCACTAGACCTGATATATCATTTGCAGTGAGTCGTGTGAGCCGGTTCATGGAGCAACCACGTCAGGTCCATATGGATGCAATACACATGATTCTGAGATATCTAAAATCATCTCCAGGTGCAGGCTTGCTATTTAAGAAGGGAAAGGAGATCTCTATCACAACGTGTGCTGATGCAGACTATGCAGGATGCCCCAAGGATAGGAAGTCCACCTCAGGATTTGTCGTTTATGTTGGAGATGCCCTAGTCTCGTGGAGGATCAAGAAACAGACAGTAGTAGCTAGATCCAGTGCTGAATTTGAATACAGGGCTATGGCCCAGGCTAGCGCAGAAATTATGTGGGTGAAATCTTTACTTACAGATCTATGTCTTGATATACCGCTTCCTATGATGTTGGAATGTGACAATCAGGTCGCCTTGTTCATTGCAAACAACCCAGCCTTTCATGAGAGGACCAAGCATATTGAGGTTGACTGTCACTACATACGTGACATGATTCAGAAGGGGTTCATTGCTACATCTCACGTCACATCAGAGAATCAGACTGCTGATATATTCACCAAGGCATTACTTCGAGGCCCATTCCAGAAGTGTGCGTCCAAGCTGAGCATGATTGATATCTATGCTCCATCTTGAGGGGGGAGTGTTGACGCATATAGAGTACATGTATCTCTTCGTTATTTTATTTTTCAGTTGTCTACTTTATGTAATTTATCCAGAGGCTACTCTCCTATATAAGAGAGCCTAGGGCTTATGGAATAAAGAAACTTGCTCATTCTTCCTAACAGTAATCTTCCTTTCCAAAACCTCAAATATGTCCTTCCGAACTTATCTCCTCAAAAAATTCTCATGCAAGGCATACTAGTTTGGGAAGCATCATAGAAACTCCCTCCAATTTATAATCAAGGTTTTAAATCTCAATTTCGATTTCATTTCAAGATGACGAAAAAAACGAAACAATTTCGAAATTTCGACGAAATTACGCTAAGATCTAGATTTGTGGTCTATATCGAGATTTCGATTTCAGTTTCGGTGGAGCATCGAAATTGAATCTTCACCGAGATTTCACAAAATTTGAAACACTTTTTATAATGGTTGTCGTTCGAGTCGTCTCTTTAAACTTTTCATTTAAATATTTGGAGTCCTAATCATGTTCTTATTCATGAGGGACATCATTTTTATTTCGTTATTGTTGAGGACTTTTCTCGTGTTTCTTGGGTCTATATGTCTTAGAGTATTTTGACTACTTTCTTTGCATTGTTTTGTAGTTAGATGTTCAGTGTCCTAGTTGTGTTCTTCATCATCAAGGACATCATTTTTATTTAATTATTTTTTAGTATTTTTCTCAGGTTTCTTGGGTCTTTATAATTTAGACTACTTTCTTTGTGCAACTTCTAGATGGGCCTTGGGATCATCCACCAAACTGCATATCTCACACTTCTCAACAAAATGGAGTGGTTGAAAGGAAACATGTACACATTTTATGTTGTAGACACACTACTCGTGCATAGCAATGCCTTTGTCGCATATTAGGCAGACCCAGTTATGATTGTCTGCTACCTTATTAGTTGCATGCATTCCTTGCCGTTGGGGCTTCGCCACCAGAGGGGACACCATGTAGGATAAGATTGTAGAACGGTCTCAAACTACCCTAATTAATCATTCAGTGAAGAAAAGCATGGAGAGTTGAATTCCCCGAAAGGAGCGGTATCACAGGCGAAGGACTAGGTGATATGCCTCTTTCCCCAAGGTTCATATATATACACACACACATAAAATCAGGAAAGGTCTAATTGAGAAAGTACACATTCGGCTTGCATTCTCTATCATTCAGGAACAATCGGTGTACTTAAATCTTTTTTAAAAAAATGGATACTTTTAGTTCGCCCATGTATCTGTGGATCTATTGCCTTTATCTACAACCTTGGTCCTAGTTAAGACAAGCTAACACTTAGGCCTACCCGATGCATTTTTATGAGTTACTTCGTGATACAAAAAAGTTATAGACGCTTTGATACCTCTCAGTGTCATTACATTGTATCTGTCAGTGTTACCTTTTTTTAGTCTTTTCCACATATCTCATCTTCAAGGTCTCATGTTCAGACTTCTGAGTTTGCCCAGGATATTTACTTACCATTCACATTGCATATGAGCCTTCATCTCCTAGATACAATTAGGTTTATGGCAACTGAGACAAGACGTACACTCAGCATCTTATTGGAGGTCATGTCACACATGAAGCTTTTATCGTCGTCATAAGACAATTTTCCATTTCCCTTCTACCATCACTTCCCCACAAACATTCAAGAAAGCCTTTAGTGATACTTGTTGAGATAGATGTTTTTGTTTGTTTTGTATTTATATTTACTTATCATTCTATCTACTTTATGTAATTTTTCCTTAGGGTTTTTCTCCTATATAAGAGAGCCCTAGAGTCTCAATGGAATACGATTGAATCTTATTCCTTTCCACATGGTATCAGAGCTACGGTCCTACACTGGAACCTCTGCTCTAGCCACCCCTTCCCCACCTAAGCCCTAGGCGATGTCTCCCCTCTCGACTGCAGCGGCTGCAGGCCGCCTCTGCTGTCGTTACCGCTGCCAAGCAGCAGCAGCCCCTCGCCGACGACAACAAGTGCAGCAGTAGTCACAGCAGCCACCTGCAACTGTCGTCGCTGCCCTAGGGGGTCTCTATTGCCGCCCCCAACTCTCATGGCACCCGTGAAATCACCAACATCGTTCGTTGAGGCCGTGAAATCGCTCCAAGAACGATTTGATCCATTGTTCAGTCTGATTTTTTAGGTTTTTAGGGTGGTTTCGATCATCTAAACCACCCTAGCTACCCAGAGAAGCCTTTAACGGATGGAAGAGGTTGTGGTATGAGTCTACACCCACAACCATCTTCATGTAAGTATGTATGTATGTATGTATAGACGCATTCATCCTTGTCTAAAGCCCCAATCTTTGTAGCAACCTTCATCATGTCAGACAACATGATCGATTCCAATGTCGATGTCCCATCCCCGGGTGCCTTCAAAGGTCCAGCACCCAATGCCAAGATGGATGGGACTAATTGAGTTATGAGCTATGCAATTCATGGGCCTAATGGAGTGCACCAATAAGAAGCACATTCTGACGTAGGACGAACCAATTGACAAAACTGTGATTAATGCCTCGTGGCAGGCAGATGGGGCATATGTGAGCATCTATTTGTCTAGAAAGGTATTTGTGGAGATAACCAACGATATTTTGAGTCATCCTACAACAAAGGCAATGTGGGACATTCTCGCTGCTACTTACTCGCAGGCGAAGAATGAACAGTTGTCCTCTTCATGCCCTTTACACTTCTCTCAGGGGTATATTTGAGAAGCTCCGTGATTTCATTACCTTGTCAGCTTTGCCAGAACAGCTTAAGGCTTACAGAGATTAGGTGACGATCGGAGTTTTTCTAGTAGCCCTTGATCATGAATATGATACAGCTCCATCACATATTCTTAGTAATGTCACTATACCTCCAATGGAGGAGGCATACCGCAGATTGAGTAGGGTTTTTATAGCACCCGGTGGTGCTACTCAGCAGTTACATACCTCTTAGACTATGGTCGCATCTCGTCGTAGAGGGGGTTCTACACAGTTAAGAAGGCATAGTACTCGTGACAGTAGAGGGGGTAGTCGACCCCATCAGTCGTGCACCTATGGCCACAGACCCGGTTATTCAAAGGATACATACTACTCTAAGCATGATTTTCCTTTTTCAACTCGTGTTGCAGAATAGAATCAGCCATCTGGTGCTCCTCCAGCATCTAATCAGAAGTTTGATGAGTTTGTGGCAAGACTGAGAGATCACGCATGCACCTGGGTCGTCAACTGCTCCATCAGGATCTTCGGAGTAATTGTGTCAGCATCTGCCACCACATTAGATACTGCATATGCTTTTACTAGTTGTTACACAGCAGATTTGTCAGAATGGGTTATGGACTCAAGAGCTTCAGACCACCTCTACAGTGATAGAGGGTAGTTATATGCAAACAGATCAATTCAACCAGGCAGATCGGAATATAGCAGATGGGACCCACTCTCCCATCATCGGACATGGGGAGGTACAGTTGACTTCGGCAATAAACCTACAAAATATTTTGCATACTCCTGGTTTTTCTCTGAGATTACTGTGTATATCAGTCAAATCATTGTCGTTCAATATTTGATCTGCATTCCCTTGTGTTTCAAGACATTCTAATGGGCGGGGTGATTGGATCTGACCATGAGTACAGAGGTCTCTATAGACTAGTCAAGTCCCCATATGCCGGGCCTCGTCTATTCGCATTAGATCCAACTCTCCTTATTTGTGGCACCTTCGATTTGGTTACCTTCCTCTACAGTTGTGGCACGTGCTTCCGCAGATTTCTCCCCGCTATCCTCGAGTGTGAGGCTTGCCAACTTGGGAAGAACCATCAATCTACATTTTAGAGTCGTCGGAGTTGTAGTATATTTGAGTTGATTCATCTTGATATTTGAGGTCTGAGTCGTGTCACAGACCATCAGGGACACAGGTTTTATTTTGTCGTTGATGATGATTTTTCCATGTTGTCTTGGGTATTTCAACTTAAAAACAAGTTTGCTGCTTGTCATGTCATTCAATATTTTATTAATGGTATAAAGAACGTTTTTCTGCAAATATCAAGTATATTCATACTGACAATGCATTAGAATTATGTAACCTACAACTCTCATAGTTCTTCAAGGCCCTTGGTATTGTACAATAGACTTCATGTGCCTATACATCCCAACAAAACGAAGTGGCCGAACGCAAACATCGTCACCTTTTGGATGTCACCAGAACCCTCTTGATTTAGAGTCGTGTTCCTCATTCCTATTAGGGAGATGCGGTTCTAATTGCTTGGTACATGGTGAATCGTATGCCATCGTCTATGTTGGGAGAAAATATTTCGTTCTTGATGTGTTTTCTGAGAAGGATTTTTTCTCACTCACTCCTTGTGTATTTGGGCATGTTGCCTTTGTTCATCAGACGTATCCGGACCATAACAAGCTCTCTCCTAGAGCTGTCAAGTGTGTCTTTGTGAGGTATTCCAGAACCCAAAAGGGGTATCGTAGTTTTGATCATGTTCGAGGAAAACATTATGTTAGTGCGGATGTCACCTTCTTTGAGTGTATTATATTTTTCTCTCCTGCAAGTGATAGGTTGTCTCCTTCAGATTCTGGAGAAGAGGTAGGCATGCCTCTACGTCTGGTTTCGTCTACTACGCCACTCATTCCATCCCCAATTCCACTTGTCTCTTCATCTCCACCACCTTCACCATCAAGCTTGCAAAAGTCGGCCGACTAGTCGAGTCAGGGGGTTAGCCGACTCGACTAGGCCTAGTCGTCCTTTAGTCGGACCACCCGACTAGTCGACCGACTAGTCAGCCTAGTCGACCGACTAATCGGCCGACTTCTACAACAACCTTTTTTATTTTTTTAGTTTTCACTTTTTTTTAAAAGAAAACATATTCTATCATGCTTAATTTTATATTTAAAGTCAATTACTTCTTTTATTTCATTAAGATGGTATATAAAATGTACAGATATATGTATGTATATATATAAGAATATATGTATAAAAAATGATTTCTATATTTAAAATAATTAAAAATTCAAAACCGACTAATGACCGACTAAATCCGACTAGTCACCCGACTGTCGACTAATCCTTAGTAGGTGACCCCGTCGACCGAGTACCGACTACTGCTTTCTGCAACCTTGTTCACCATCATCACTACCTCCTCATCCTCCTCCTCCACCGATCACTTCCATCTTTTTTCCCACAGGCCTACGCTCACCGGTATCGTGCGCATAAGCCTCCTCCATCATCCAACATGCATCAGGTATGTTCTACCTCAATCATTGAGGAGGCTGAGGACATTGACGTGCATCTTGCTTTACGAAAGTAGAGGCGTACATATGCTACATACCCTCTTGCTTCCAATATTTCTCTTGCACGCCTCCCAGAGGAGTTTCAGAGGTTTGTTGTTGGACTAATGTCGTAGCCATACCACGAACATATCAAAAGACGTTACTGATTAGCTATGGAGGAGGAGACTGTTGCGTTACAGTCTCATGGAGAGTGGAGTGTCGTTCCTGCTCCACATGGTGTTTCTGTTGTGGGGATCAAGTAGGTGTTTACAGTAAAACACCATGCAGATGGTAGTGTGGATCGATACAAGGTCAGGCTTGTCGCTCGTGGTTTCACCCAAACCTATGGGGTAGACTATCAGGATATGTTTTCTCCTGTAGCCCGACATTTTACATTGATGATTCTTCTTTCTGTTGTTGTGGTACGTGATTGGCCTCTCTTTCAACTGGATGTCAAGAATGCCTTCTTGTACGATGACTTGCAGAAGGAAGTCTGCATGCAGCAACCACTAGGTTTAGCTACTGAGGTGGAAACTTATATAGTTTGTAGATTTCACAAGGCTATTTATGGCCTTAAGCAGAGACCGAGGGCACGGTTCCATAAGTTCTTTGAGTTGATCGAGGGGTATGGATTTGTCAAATCGACTGCTAATCACTTACTTTTCAGTCAGAGAATCCAGAGAGGTATTGTTGCTATTTTTGATTTATGAGGATGACATCAATGTTACATGGGAAGATGAGAAGGGTATTCAAGTAGCTAAGGATTTCCTTGGACGGCAGCTTGTGACCATGGACCTTGGCAACCTTCACTATTGTAAAAATCGGCCAACTAGGTTGACTAGTCGGTCCGAATAGTCAAGTCATGGGGGTAGCCGACTCGACTAGACCTAGTCGGCCATTAGTCGGTCAAACCGACTAATCAGGTCGACAACTCGATTGACTTTTACACAGAGATTTTGTATTTTCTTTATTTTTTTGGTTTTTCAAAATAAGATTATTCTGATACGCTTAGTGTTATATTTAAAGTCAATTACTTCTTTTGTTTCACTATGATAATATAGAAAATGTATAAATCTTTGCAAATATACAAGAATACATGCATAAAAAATGAATTATATATTTAAATTATTTAAAAAAATCAAAATCGACTAATTGACGATTTAATCCGATTAGTCGTCCGACTGTGATTAATCCTTAGTCAGTGACCCTACCGATCAAGTACTGACTACTAATTTATGCAACCTTGGAAAGTGTTGTAAAAGTCGTCCGATTGGCCTGACTAGTAGGTCTGAGTATTCCAGTCGGTGGGGTCGCCGACCGAGTATTGACTAACCATGACTAGGCCGACTAGTCGATCGATTTTTGCTAGAAGATACCATATATTTTTTTTAATTTTTTTCTTTTGTTAAAGCAATCTTATACTAATGCGCTTAATGTTTTATTTAATATAAATTACTCGTTTCCTTCCATTATAATAGTATAAAAATGTACAAGAATATGTATAAAGTTAATTTATATATTTAAAATAATTAAAAAAAATCAAAATCGATTAAAGCCCAACTAAATATGATTAATTGCCCGACTGTCGATTATTCCTTAGTCAATGATCCAGCCAACCGAGCACCAACTACTAATTTTAACAACATTGAATGTTTCTAAATAAAGGTTTTGACCTGGAATGTGAGAGGTCTATGTGACCCAAAAAATGATGATCGATCTATGCATGTTGCAAGAAATTAAGCTCGCCAGTTGTTTTAGTATTTTGTAGAATTCCTTAGGCATGGACTTTTGACGGGATACAGAACAATTCATGCAACTTGAAGTGTCGTTGCATGGAAAGAAACTCTTTTTACGTTTATCTCGTTGGTGAAGGGCAGACATGTCCTGAAGGTTTTTTGAAGAACCTTTTTTTTGACGCTCAAAAAAGGGGGAGGCATTCATCGGTGCTCGCCCCAATGCATTAATATAGAAGTTAGAGAAATACTTACAAGAGAGAACGGACGAACAGCAGTACAAAAAACAAAGAGCGGATGGTATCCAAGATGAGATACCCCCCGTTACAAAAGTAGCATCCTACCCAGAGGACCAATCGAGAAGGAAACCCGAGGCCGAAATACGTATATTCTCCGTGTAGAACCTCTGCCCAGCAAAAAGAGCTTCGTTTGTTCCCAGCCAAATGCTCCATAACCGCGCAATGGGTTCCAGCAGATCCACCCGAGGACGGCCCCTAGAGTTGACCAAGCTATCGCAGAACGAAACAAAGGTGGAGAGGTTAAGCCAGCCCATGTCGTCCTAAAGAGCAGAAACACAGCCACAGTGAAAGAAATGGTGCTCAATAGTTTCCGTCTCCGAGTCACAAAGGGCACAGTTATGCGAGGAGTTGGGAAGCATAATTACACAGCGGTCACGAATTAACAGTCTGCCACGCCGCAATAGCCAGAGGAATATGCCAATGCACTCAGGGAGCTTGAGTCCCTAAAAGAATCTACAATCCCGCAAGAAGGTTGCGTCATCCCCGACAGTGTGAGGGATAAGAGCCTGGTACGCCTTACGAGTAGAGAAAGGACCATCCTTCCAAACCAAATGATCACGACCAAAAGAAGGCATGGGAGCGTGACGAGCGTCAGCGAGAGCAGCCATGAGAGAGATGAAGTCCTCCAAACGCTGGTCCGATAAATTGTCGGTAATTGAAGGGCACCAAGAGCCACCGCCCCAGCAAGAAGCCACGGTGGCGTCTTTGTCAATGACCAGCGCGAACAACTGAGGGTATAAGTCCCGTAGGGCACCCCTCCCAGTCCAATCATCCGCCCAGAAGCGAAACAAATTCTCGTCACCGAGATTAGGAGTAAATAATAATCTGTTACGATTAAGGGCGTCAACCACCCCACGCCAAAAAGATGAAAACCGGCCCTGTAGACCCCCCCGAGAAGCATAGCCGATGTCCACCCCCGCCGCCTCCCTCAAGCAATTTAGCAAGAAATTCTCCTCTTGGCCCCAAACCCTAGCCGCCCATTTGAGCAAGAGGGCATCGTTCACCACCTCCATCCGCCTCACGCCCAATCCCCCCTCCCCCTTAGGTCGCGTAACCTCATCCCACCCCACCAGATGCACGCCCCTTCCCCCACCCCCCTTCTTCCCCCAAAGGAATCCCCGCATACACTTCTCCAACCTGGATCGGATCCCCTTTGGCATTCCACGCACAGAGAAAAAGTAAATTGGGATGGAAGATAGAACGGATTTGAGTAAAACTAACCGACCGCCCCTGGACAGAAGAGCCGCACGCCACCCGGCCAAACGAGCCTCCATCTTCTCCACAACCGCCCGCCAATCACGAATGCGAGCACGGCCCACCGTCAAAGGCAGACCCAGATAATCAAAAGGGAGATCGCCAGGAGGAGAGCCCAACAGCCGCGCGCAATCCCCAACCTCCGCCGGAGACATAAAGAAAGGAATGACCTTGGACTTATTCCTGTTAATTTGGAGGCCCGATAACTCGCTGAATAATTGAAGTGTAATAGCCATACTCGAAACGTTGGAGGTGCCACCCTCAATGAAGCATATCGTGTCATCAGCAAACTGTATAACTGGGACATGGTAGGGGCCAAAGGAGCACCCGCGAGTAAGTCCGGCCGCGACCACACCATCAATCATGCGCGGCAAGACGTCAACCGCCAAAACAAATAATAGGGGAGCAAGGGGACACCCCTGTCGCACCCCCCTCCGAGGTTGGAAAGAGCCCCCAGCCGTACGGCCATTGAGAAGAGCAGAAAGGGAAGCGGTGGTCACACATCGCCGCACCCAGGAAATCCAAATCGAAGGGAACCCCCTCCTCTTAAGTACGTCCACAGAAACCGCCAATCTAGTGTATCGTAAGCCTTCGCAAAGTCAATCTTCCATAAGATCCCCATCGTACCATTTTTGCGCCATGCCTCAATAATCTCCGACACCACCGCATAGCAATCACTGATTTGCCTCCCGCGAACAAAAGCGACCTGTGAAGGCAAGATGAGCGAGTCGAGGAGGGGAGCGAGCCGCCTGGCTAGAGCCTTAGCAATGATTAAGTAAATGGCATTCGATATGGATATCGGCCGAAAATCCTCAATCTGAATGGCTGACGTAGACTTTGGAATAAGAACAATAAGAGCCCTGTTGAGTTTATCAAAGCCACGGTTACCCTCACAGAAATCCCACGCGACGTCCAAAACATCATTAGCGACGACGTCCCAGATTCCCTGTAAAAAAACATGGGGAAGCCATCGGGACTCGGAGCAGCATCGGAGTTCAGATCCCAGACAGCCCCCTTGAGATCCTCCATAGAAAGTGGGCGGATAAGAGCCTCCGCCTCAGGCGTTGAAAGAGTGGAGGCCCCACGCCCCGACCATCTCCACTTCCGCGGAGCAGGGCTCCCAAACGCGCCCCTAAAATAATTCCCCACAGCCTCCCCCATCTCCTTCTCCCCATGGATGAGAGCACCATTGACCCTAATAGAAGAAATAGAATTGGTCCGCTGTCTGCCGCTCGCAATCCTGTGAAAAAAAGCAGTGTTCGCATCACCCTCCTTGAGCTACCGCAACCGCGAACGCTGGCGCCACTCGATCGACCTCTTCCGGTCCTCCACCCTTGCCTGTTCAGCAGCCGCAGCACGTGCGGCCAGCTCATCTGGAAGCAAATCCCTCTCGTTCTCGAGGAGGTCCAACCTCAAAATCACTTCCTCCGCCTCCTTGCGAGCGGCAATACGTGGCTGGCGAGATTCACGTTTAAAAGAAGCCAACAGCCTTCTGAGCGAAGAGAGTTTATGATCGAAGCGTCGGGCAGCACTACCCGCATAAGTAGTATGTGCCCAGTGATTGCGCACGAGGTCCTTGAAGCCCGACTCGAGAAGCAAACACCGCTCATATCGGAAGAGGCCTCGAGGACGATGATTATCCCCGGAATCCCAAATAATGGGGCTGTGATCAGAGAAAGACAGCGGTCGAGAGCTCACCGTGCATAAAGGAAAGACCTCCATCAGGCGAATATTCGCCAAGAATCTATCGATCCGCGATCTGGATGTATTATTCCTCCAAGTGTACGAGATATCATAGGGGACGAGCCCCTCCAGAGCCAGGTCACGAATGAGCTCCATAAAATCACCAGAACCAGGATCCTGACCCCCGCGACCACGAGGGCGGTCGTGCGAGAGCAGAGTGACATTGAAGTCACCTCCCAAAAGCCAAGGCATGTCCCCAAAAGCGAGAGCGTCGTCCCGAAATCCTCCCAAAGTTCTCGGCGAGCGATATAAGAAGTAGGCGCGTAAACACAAGTAAAAGCGACGCAAACATTAGAATCAGACAAGGTCAGAACCACAGAGAGGGAGTGCCGCCCAACCCGCATAGATGAGAAGGAGAAACGCGAGGAGCGCCAAGCCACAATGATTTCCGCCGCCCGCGCCAATCGCATCCACCGAGCGAAATACATCCATATGTCCAGCACCGAATGACCTCCACAGATCGACATCCATCGCCGACAGTTTGGTTTCTTGAAGAAAAGCAATGTCGCAATCCCATTCCAAGAGACGCGCACCCAATGCGCGCCTACGATGAAGGTCTCCAAGACCACGCACATTCCATGACAAAATCTTCATTAACAACAACAAGGGCCCTGATACCACAGCGTTCCTGCAGGAAGTCATCATAAACCAGCAAGCGATCGCCCCCCCATTGGGGTTAGACCTGCTGCCTCCGCCACGATCTCGTGCAGCACCAGAGAAGAAGAACTGAAAGAAACTCCAAGGCGAGAATGCCGTCTTCGACTGTAGCTTCGACCAAAACGAGAGGGGGCGAAATCCCCTCAGGCAAATGAGCAGGAGCGCCACCAGAGGAGGAGGAATCCAAAGCGTCCCCCGGAGTCCCGCCAGCAGCCGGTGAACCCCGCGGAGAGGGCTCCCCACCGTCATCTGGCATATAGGCAGGAGGGTCGCCTTGGGAAGATGAGGAGGTAGCCGGCAGCAATAAGGAGGGAGAATACATGTCATCCAGAAGGGCCAGCGGGTTGAAGGTCACCGAATTGATGGGCTGAGAACAGATATATTCGGATGTCCAAAGAAAGGGCCCTGAATCCACAATCGGGTCGGGCACAACCCGCGAAGTGGCCCAAGCACAGATAGCACCAGATCCGAGAGAAGGAAGCAATGGGAGCCTTGACACGTGCCGCGAGAAAACCGGATGCGAAGAGTCCGCCGACAGAAAGGAAGGAGTTGAGGGAGTCGTATCGACCTCGAAAAAGTCCAAAGCCACCAAATCTCTGCTGCCATGACACGCACGCGCGTCCCCAGGGGCCACAGACGATACCCCCGAACCGTTGCTCTCCCCGGGCGACGCTTCGTAAACATCCCTGAAAGTTGACACGTGGCTAGGAGAAGCCCAACCGTCCACCCCATGCCGAGAGACCGAGCCACCACCGCGCACGGCCGAAGAAGACGGTGAAGGATCCGGCACCGGCGCCGACGGAAAAAGAAGGAATTCGACCTTGAAGGACCAAGTACCCAGAGACAACCTCTCGAAGAGCATCTTGCCAGCCATAGCCTCAATAAACCGTGGAGAGCACTCAAGAAGGATCCGCGTACAAGTCCAGTCGGCACCTGGCGCAAGGCCATCGTATAGAACTGCCAGGACTTGCCCCCAGCGACCGACCACCTTCGACAGAGCATGCACCGTGTGGGAAAGGAATGGCACCCCCCGAACCTCCGCCACACATACCTCGGAGAGGGAGGCCGCACCATCCGCCACCCGCAATCGCCGCCACTTGACATCCATACCACCAGAAAGACGAAGAAGGTTCTCCCGTTGCACCGGGGAGAGCCCACGAACACAGCAACGAGACGCGTCCAGGATGACGAAATCCCCGGCGAAGTCTTCGGCCAGGACTCCCAACGTTAACGCACGAATGGCATCCCAAGAAACACCCGGCCTGAGCCGGACACCCACAGCAGCGAGGTGCTCTGCTGGAGAAGCATGCGAACCCTCCAGAGCCCTAACTCCATGCACCCCCGCTCCCTGACTTGCCACCCCGACGGCCTGCTCCTCAAGCAATCGCTCCCGCCGAACAACATCCCCGCCTCCGAGCTCCTCGTGCAACCACTCCTCACGCATCACAGCATCAGCCTCCAAACTCCCATGCACAGGTGCCTCTGAGCCGGAAGGAACTTTCGACCCACTTCCCACGTCAAAAGTGGAGCAGCATGCATGCTCATCCCCCCCGACAGGTGCAGGACCACCACCCAACTCCGCCTTGGGTGCACCACCCAGCTCCTCCTTGGGTGCACCACCTCTAGCAACGACTTGCGCAAAGGAGCGAGAATCTCTGACACCATGCGAACCAACGACACGTCCATGCGACACCGTGCGCTGCGAGCCCAAGCGAGGCCCGTCGCGACCACCAGCCGCAGAAGACCAGCAAGAAGACAAGTGATGTCCCACCTTGCCACAGAGGAAGCAACGCGGTGGGCATGGCACGCAGAGGCAATGTGACCTCGCATGCCACAACGGAAGCACCGCTTCCCCGCTTAGCATGCGAGACCTTCTCCCACGCACCCTCCCCGACCCCCTGCTCGTTGATGACTCCTCCTCCCCGTCTGTCGTCAGCCTCGCGAGCCCCGCCACTCCCGCCGCGCACCTTCGGTCTCCACGAGCGTCTCTCCATCCCTCTCTCGTGACTCTTGTTGCCGGCACTAATACAAGTTCCTCAGACCTCGTTTTTTGAAGAACCTTAGGGCGGACACTCATTTGCTTCTCTCTTGTATCTACAGCCCGAATTACGTGTTACTAGACGTGAGCTTCAGGAAGACATCCGAGAAGTTAAAAATCATTACACAAAAGTAGTATGGCTCATAGGGGGATATTTCAAAGTAACTTTGCTCAGTATTGGCCGTCCACCATAGTCGGAAATATCACGATATATAGTAATATATCGCCGATATATCGGTATCGACGAGATGTGAGTACCGATATTCATATAGATATCATCTTCCAGAAATCGACCGTTATCTCGCGAGATATCGGTGACATTTTGCAATATTGAGCCATATCGCTCGAAATTAAATGGTTTTGGTACAAAATTTCTCGACTATTGACCTATATCGTTGATATTTCAGTGATATCTTGCCGATGTCAATATATCAATGATGATATACTTGTGAGCTTGATTTCACTACTTATTTTACTACTCCTAGTATTAAAACACAGCATGACCCCTGCCTGGTAGGGGATGGTGCTACATGAGGTGCATACGACGGTTCTTCAAGTGGTGGACTTCATTCTCTTTGGCAATAGAGATGAAAACAAGTCTAATGTTGATCAAGTTAGAATCACAAGTCCAGAATACATCCCAGCAGACAGCTCATCTGTCAGCATTAACAGACAGTGATTTATGTGATATAATGTGTATTAGTGAGCTAAATACACCTCATTCTTGCATATAAATATTTATTTGTAGGTTATTTATTATTTTAATAACTAGGATGGGCGTAATTGGTGACAAAAATGTTTTTACGCTATTTTCGACCAAGCGGACTGATACGATATCGATATTTCCTACATCGTCCTTCACATAACTCTTGGTTCTAAACCCCTCATGATTAGGTAATCTCTTTTACAATATAGCATTAATTTACATTTTTTCATTTATTTTTGTGAATAGAAAAATCTTTATACCAAAGAAACATTGTCTCATTAATCATTATGTACATTTTTTGAATCAAATGATTAATCACGATGCCATTCACTATCTTCCATGAACAAAATAGGTGTTTTAAGCGTGCTTAACTTAGCTACTTTGATTCCAATTCCACTATTTAACACCAATCAACATTAACAATGAGATGTTCAATATGATCGATATGTGCGATATAAGGATCATAGATGATCGATATGTGTCATCCAAGTGTATATTTGCAAGTTATTTAATGTTATAAGAACTTGGATTAAATACAATTCCAATATCTATAAGTCAACAATCAATATTAACATCGATATGTTCGATATGATCTATATGTACGATATATGGGGTAAATGATCGATATTTGTGACATAAGTGTGTATTTGCATGTTATTTGTTGTTTTAGTTTCTTGGGTGATATTAATTTCTGGAAAAAAACGACAAAAATGGTTTGAGCCATTTTCAACATTTCCATTGATACCATCGACATATCGATGATATATCCTGATATATCCTTTTTCGGGCGGACCGATATGATATCGATATCGATATTTCCTACCTTGTCGTCCACGTCTAAGAGGCGGTCAAGACCCGAACTCCTTAGGGCCTGTTTGGTTGCAGGGTTGGGCAGGGTTGGGTTGGGCTGGGTTGGGATGGGTGAATAGTAATCTGTGAGGAGGAAGTACCCTTGTGAATAGTAGCAGTTGTTTGGATGGTTATGAGGGTTGGAATAAGGAATGTGATGTGGTGTCACATTGATTTGCGATGGAAGTCCAACCCAGGAATGGAGGGGGTAAACCGGGTTACCCTGAAATGAATCGGTAACCAAATGGACCCTTAGAGTTTGCCGAGCTTGTGGACGAGCTTCAGCTGGAGGTGATTGATGCACCCAATATTCATTACACCTGAAGAAGCACTGGCTCCTGCTCCAGGATTTACTGTTTCCTGGCCTACTCTAAACTACTGGACCTTTTCTCGTTAGACATGTCATACTCCATTATTGTGGGACTCGGGGGAGGAATTGATACCTCATGGTTTCTTCCAATTTGAGCGCGCATGGCTATGTTGGGAAAAATAAGAGAGTTGTTTATTCCATGAACCCTAGTCTCTCTTATATAAAGGAGAGACCTATGGGTAAATTACATACGATAGAAGTAGAATATTAAGGAAACAATATAGAAACACAAATATAACTCTACACTCCCCCTTAAGATGGAGCATAGATGTCAATCATGCTCATCTTGGATGAACATTTCTGAAAGGAGCCTCTGAGCAATGCCTTACTGAAAATATCTGCAGTCTGATCCCCATAACTAACATGAGAGGTAGAGTAGAGATAAAACCTTTCTTAATCATATCCCTTATATAGTGACAATCTAATCTACTTCAACATGTTTGGTTCTCTCATGTAATGCAGGATTGTTTGAAATGAACATGGATGCCTGGTTATCGCATTGTAACTGCATAAGAATAGGTACATCTATAAATATGCTAGAACTGCTCGGACCCACATTTCCGCAGTGGCTTGTGCCATAGCCCTATATTCAAACTCGGCGTTGGACCTGGAAACTACAATTTGCTTCTCACTCTTTCAGGAGACAAGAGAGTTACAAAGACCGCAAAACCTGAAGTGGCCTTTTTATCCTTTGGATATCTTGCATAGTCAGCATCAGCACATGCAGAGATCGTAAGTGTTGCCCCTTGTCTGAATAATAATCCTGCTCCTGTAGAAGATTTTAGGTACCTCGAGATCATATATAGAGCATCCATGTGGACCTATCGGGGTTGTTCCATAAATTGACTCACTCGACTAACTGTAAATGAGATATCCGGTTTGGTTATAATAACATAAAGGAGCTTCCCAACTATTACTCGGTATCTTCTCCGATCTACTTCCTTTGTATCATCATCATATAGCCTCATACTAGGGTCCATAGGGGTGGTAGCAGGTCGACATCCAATCATTCCCGTCTCAACCAGCATATATGTCATATACTTATGTTGGGTCATTACAAGAAAATGCTGATTTCTGGCAAACTCTAAGCCCAAGGAATAACGTAAGGTACCAAGATCCTTGGTAAAAAACTGTTGGCCCAGAAATTCCGTAGCCTTTTGTATCCCCTGCACGTCATCGCTTGCAACAATTATGTTGTCAACAAATACCATAATGGCTACCATGCCTCTAAGTGTTCGTTGTACAGAATGGCGAGTGCGAGTGCGAAGCGAGTGCGAGTGCGAAGGCGAGTGCGAGTGCGAAGGGGAAGGCGGTGTTCCAGGGGGGAGGGAGGAGAAGAGGGCAGTCAACGGCGATGAGGGCCCTCAAGAGGGTGGTGGCGGGGAGTGGTCGAAGGTGTCCCACAAGAAGCGCGACCGGAGGTGCTTTCGTTGCGGGGTCAGGGGTCATAAGGCCTCGTTTTGTCCATCTCCCCCAAGGTGCTTCTCATGCGGGAGAACGAGCCATCGTCAGGCAACCTGCATGGCATTTCGTGGGCATGTTCGTACGTCTACTCCAGCATTAAATCTTCGGGGTCGCGAAGGCCGGGGCATCGTGCACGCTGTTGTGGTTACCTGGGGTGGTCCTTTCGCGGAGGTGGTGGGGAACATGGGTAGGGGTGCAACTTCTTCGAAGCATGCAAGTGGTTCTGGAGCTCTGGTAGAGGGTGGTCGACCAACAGCCGCGGGAGGAAAAGGAGCGGGCGATCGGAGTTCAGGCTTGCATGCGCTCATCGGATTTGCTGTGAGGGGCGTTATCGATTTGGATGTGGTTCGATCCCATCTACGTGGGTTCTTGGGCCCATGTTTCGCGGGCGATGTGGTGAAGATCGGCTGCTTCTCAATGGAGATGCCGCCAACGTATGCTGGAGGATTTTTTGGTTTGCAGATGGTGCATGCTCGGAGTTGGAGGTGTGTGTGGCTAGGGTGAAGGGTGTTCCTTTCCTGTCACGCTCGCTGGGTTGTTTGAGGAAGGCCCTACGGCGGTGGGGCACGGTCCGGGTTGTGCTGGATGATTGGCTCCGTCCTGGGGTGTCTGTGGAGGACACGAGGGTCCTGTTCGAGTGTTCGAAGAGCTTCCTCGACGAGATTGGAGGGAGAAGCACGTTTTCGGATTTGGAGGTTAGTTGTTATTCTTTCAAGGTCGAGCTGTTGGTGGAAGAACCTCCGCCCCCTCCGGAGGAGCAGCGCCAGGAGTCCGGTGGTGGGTTCGGGGACGCTTCGGTTACTGCGATGGCGGTTGAGTTTCTGAGGGGATCCCTCGGTGGTGCGGCGCTTTCTCTCCCACGCACGCGGCACTTCGTTAACTCCTCCCCAACTCTGTTCTTGTCGCCTAACTTATTCTTTTTGCATGGTGACGTGGGTGGACGTTTTCTTGGACATTGGCCGAATGTGGTGGAGCCGGTTGTGGAGGTGGACCCTAGGGTCCGGGTAGTTCAGTCGGGCTTCTTCACGGATCCGGTTGCGGTATCTTTCTCTGATGCAGATCCGTTGGGCTTTCGAGGTTCGAATGGCGGTCGGGCGTATCCGGATCCCGTGTCGCCAGCTCCGTTTGCGTCGCTTGCTTCCTCTTCGACGTGGTTTTTCCATCTTGGAAGCTTCATGGTGCACAAGGGGATGCTTCGAAGGTGGGTGCTTTTTCTCTGTTCTCTCATGAAATGGAGGCGGGGAATGTTCGGGCTCGGGCTTCAGGTGTGGTCTCAGCGTCCTCCACATCGGATTCAAGCGGCCCCGACCGGGGTGTTGCAGATGGCTCCGTCTTGGAGGCGCCCGCCCTTCTGTGCGACGAGGGGACGAGCGACAGGAGAACCGCGAAGAAGTACAGAAGGCGGAATAGGTCTAGGTCGTCGAGATCAGAGATTGAGCCATGCCCGCCGTTGAAGCTGCTCGTAGCGGAGACCGTGGGGGTGACCAGAGTTCATTGGAGTTCCAAAGTTTCCAGATGAAAGTGCTCTCTTGGAATGTTCGAGGGCTCGGCGATCGGATAAACGGAGGACTGCGGGATCAAGGTGCATTGAATGGGGATGCGACATCGTTATGCTTCAGGAAACAAAGTTGCAGTCAATGGCGGACGGCGTTTAGAGGTCCTTTGGGGCGGGGTCTTTGGACCAGGTCTGTGCTTTCGACGCGGTGGGATCCTCGGGGGGAATGCTGGTGGCGTGGAGGTCCGCGGTCTTCTCCCTAGACTCGGTGATTCGTGGGCGGCACATGATGACGGTGTTTCTGGTACGTTCCGCTTCCTCACTTCAGATGGCGGTGTCTTGCGTTTATGGTCCTTGCTGTAACTAGGTTCGGGGGAGCTGTGGGACGATCTCCGGGAGGTTGGTAGATCTACAGATGGAGTCCCCTGGCTCATCGGGGGGGACTTCAACGTCACTTTTTTCTTCGGACAGGCTCGGGGGCAGGGGGTCAGGACCCGGGCTCGCTTGACTTCGCGGATGCTGTGGACTCCTTGGGCCTAGAGGTCATGGATGTGGGTGACACCGCGTATACGTGGAGTTCAACTCGAGGTCACGCCTTGATCAGTTCCTGGCTTCGAACGAGCTATTGGAGGCTTTTGCTTTGGCGTCGGTAGCAGCCAAGCCGCGGGTGTGTTCGGATCACAATCCTATTTTGTGGTGCTCGGGGAAGGCTCCTTTGCAGAGGGGGATGTTTAGATACGAAAAATGATGGTTGTTGGAAAGCAATTTCAGGGAGTTGGTGACGTCACATTGGTCGGGGGTGGTCGCTTCGGGCTCCGCTGCGTCTCACTTTGTGCAAAAATTATCGTCGCTGCGGGTTCGGCTGTCGGCTTTCAAGAGGGAGTCGAGGGAGGCCAGGAGCGCTTCCAGGAGGGACGCGGAGGAGACTATCTGTTCTCTTGACGCGATTGGTGACCACAAGGATCTCACGGTGGAGGAGCTGGCCGACCGCGCTGCGGCTCAGGTGAATATTGCTCTGGAGGATAAGAAGCGTGTGACGGAATGGAGGCAGCGGTCGAGAAGCGTTTGGCTTCGGGAGGGGGACGTGAATACTTCTTACTTTCACCGTCTTGCTAATGGGAGACGCAGGACAAATGCGTTGCACTCCATCACCATTGGTGGGCACCACGTGGACGGGAACAGGGAGATGGGGAGGGCTATAGCGGCCCACTTCAAGAACGTGTATACTTCATCTATTCCGAGGTTGTAGAGGTAGATGGGTCGTGACACGCGTACGGTGGCGGGCTCGCACGTTGACATGCTCGTTCGTGATGTCACTTTGGAGGAGCTTAAGGATGCGGT
Organism: Ottelia alismoides; assembly: GCA_037367405.1. Classification (NCBI taxonomy): domain Eukaryota; kingdom Viridiplantae; phylum Streptophyta; class Magnoliopsida; order Alismatales; family Hydrocharitaceae; genus Ottelia; species Ottelia alismoides. The sequence continues at coordinate 1,456,916 of JAZKJV010007863.1, forward strand.
CTGGGAGTAAAATGCTAATGCGGCTCCTGGCCCTGATGGGTTCCCGATGGCGTTCTACCGGGATTTTTGGGATCTACTCGACCACGAGGTGTTGGAGGTGACCTCGGAGTTCCTGCAGGGGAACACTGGCTTCGACAGGATCAATCGTGCACTAATCATTTTATTGCCCAAGTCGTCGGCGCCGGATAGCATCGACGACTTTCGCCCTATTGCGGTCTCCAACGCTACTTATCTTATTATTTCAAAGGTTCTGGCTATTCGCCTGGGCGGTATTCTTGGCAGCGTTATCTCCCCGATGCAATCAGCTTTCATTCCTGGGAGACAGATTTCTGATTCTCTCACGCTTGCGTCGGAGATCATTGCGGATTGGTAGAGGAGGGACGTAAGTGGTGTCCTTTGGAAGGTGGACTTTAGGAAGGCTTACGACAACCTTGATTGGAAATTTCTCGGGTCGGTGCTTCGGAGGAAGGGTTTCCCGGAGTTGTGGATCTCTTGGATGAGGCGGTGTGTCACCACTACCTCCTTCTCTTGTATGGTGAATGGTCGCCTGGAGGGGGAATTGGTTCAGCCTCGAAGGTGGGTACGCCAGGGGTGCCCTCTGGCACCCATGCTCTTTATCCGGGCGGCTGATGTTTTATCCGATTTTGCGACTCGTGTGGTCGGTGGCGGCATATCGAGGGGATACTCCAGGGGGGATGTGATGGTACTTATCTTACAATACGCGAATGATACGTTGTTCTTCATTGAGAGGGGGCTTGATGAGGCGAGGGGTATGGCCTTGGCTCTGGAGATCTTTGGCGAGTTGTCTGGGTTGTTCAATAACGATTGCAAGTCCAAATTCGTTCCCTTCGGCCTTGCGGCTCAGAGCAGTGGCGAGTTTGCGGTGGCTTTGGGGTCAGCCTGCTCCTCTTTGCCGATGGACTACCTGGGGATGCCTTTGTGCGTGGGGAGGACACGGCTGAGGGATTGGCTGAGGGTGGTGGAGAAGGTGGAGGCGAGATTGGCTGGCTGGAAGTCCGCGATTCTCTCGAGGGGTGGTCGGCTGGTCCAGCTGAAGGCGGTCCTTTCGTCTATTTCGGTTTATTTTCTTTCCAACCGGAGGATGCCTAAGGGGATCAGGGCTAGGCTGGAGAAGCGTATGCGGGCGTTCTTGTGGGGGAAGCAGGGGGGAGGGTCGACGGGGATCCACTTGGTGGGGTGGGAGGATATTACTTGCAGAAAGGATCAGGGTGGGCTGGGGTGAAGTCCATCAAGGATATAAGCGGCGCCTTGTTGCTTAAGTGGGCGAGCGGGATGTGGGGGTCGGGGGAGGATATGTGCAGTACTGTGGTGCGGAGGATCTATGACGTGGGGGGGGCCTTGTCATCGCAGGTCTCCCATGTGGCCTCTCCCACCCCTTTCTGGAGGGGGATCGTGGACGTGTTCTTGAGAAATTCCACGCTTTTCAGGCCGGTCCTTGGTGGGAGAGAGTCTTTCTCCTTTTGGACCGATGACTGGGCGGGGGGGGGTCGTTGTGCTCTCACTTCCCGCGACTCTTTGCTTTGGCTGAGGATAAGTCGTGCTCGGTGGCGGCCTACTGGAATGATGGGAATTGGTGCCCCAGCTTTGTAAAGAATTTCTCTAATCGGAGGTTGGAGGAATGCTTGGCTTTGCTCGATGTGGTGAGGGAGGTGGGTCGCCCTCTGGGGGGGCGTGACCACTGGTGTTGGCGGGAGGCCCCGTTCTCGGTTAAGAAGGCTTTTGGGGCTATTTCTCGCCCGCCGCCGTCGCTGTCGGAGGCTGTTGTCCGGGATTTTGTTTTTATGTGGGCTCTCAGGCTCCCCAAGAGGGTTGGCTTCTTCTTGTGGCTGCTCAGGAGGCAGAGGCTCATGACGAGGGATCGGTGTGTCGGGCTTTTAGGTGGCATCTCCGATAGGTGCGTGCTTTGCAATGCGGCGATTGAATCCGCGGAGCACCGCTTCTTCTGGTGCCCCAAGGTGTTGCAGGTGTGGCAGGGGGCTGGGGTGGATTGGTGCAACACGAGCGATCTCCCGACTTTCTGGATCTCGCTTCAGGCAAATAAGCGGTGGCCGGTGAAGGAGGTGCTTTATCCTATCGCCATTATGTGGGCAATTTGGCGGGGTAGGAATGATTTACTGTTCTCGGGCCAAAGGTTCTATCGGGAGAATGTGACGATTTTTGCTAAAAACCTGGTGGTGGCTTGGGCGTTGTAAGGGCTTCGTTTTATCGGGGCGTGGTTGTTTTCTTTCACCTTCTTTTCTCCATCTCCTATTGAATAAAATTTTTGGGGCATGCACCTACGAGTGTCTCCCCCTTGATTCTGGATTTCAAAAAAAAGTGTTCGTTGTACAAACAATGAAAGATCCGCATTTGATCTTTTAAACCCCTGCTTCTCAATTAAGTCCGACTACTTCTCAATTAAGTCCGAGAGCTGAAACCATTCCCCGGGACTCTGTTTAAGGTCATATATTGCCTTATGAAGTTTACAAACATGTGGATACTTCCCCTCAGCAGCAAACCCAGAAGGTTGATGCATGTAGACTTCTTCTTGCAGATCTCCGTACAAAAAGGTATTTTTAACATCAAGCTAGAAAAGAGGCCAGTCACGTACCATAGCAACAGAAAGAAGAATTCGTAGAGTAGAATGATGAGCCACTGGGGAAAATGTGTATAGGTAATCCACGTCATATGTTTGATTAAATTCACGAGCAACCAGTCTGCCTTTGTACCGATCCAGAATCCCATCTACACGGTGTTTAACAGTAAACACCCACTTGCAACTGATGACAGAAGCTCCCTCAGGAGTTGCAACCAAGCTTCAGGTACCACGTGACTGTAAGGCAGTCATCTCTTCTTCCATAGCTAATCGCCACCGACTATCTTTCAAAGCCTCTTGATATTCCGTGGAATGACCACTACAGACAGTGCAACTGCAAATTTCTTGAAATCCCCAGTCAAGCGATCAAAGGAGACCACGGATGTTAACGGATATGATGCACAACTTCGCTTTTGCTTCCGAAGTGCAATAGGTAAGTTCAGATCATCAACCTCCACGTCCGTCCCCTGTAAAGGACCCCGCTCAAGTAGACCATCAGACCCATCATTAGAAACTATGTATTCAGAACATACCTCATGTATGCTAGATGACGAGCGGTGACCATGAGCAAAAGCAGGTCGGCGGGTATAGTAGTGCGGCAATAGTAGGACAGGGACAATGGGGGCTGAGGGAATAGTTGGTGAAGGTGGTGGTGATGGTGATGATGATGGTGGTGGCGGTAAAAGAGGTGGTGATGATGGTGGTGGCAGCATGTAGATTCATCATCGTGGTCTGAAGAAATCAACCTATTACCTGTAGGAGAAAAGTACATCACAGACTCAAAAAAGGTGACATCAGCACTAACTTAATACTTCTTGCGCATTGAATCATAACATCTATACCCTTTTATGTCCTAGAGTACCTCACAAAAAACTGGAGAGAATTTGTCAAGACCTGGAGACAACTGGAGGACAAAGGCAACCGAGCCAAACACGTGAAGAGTAAGCGAGAACAATTCTTTCTCAGGAAATGCAAGAGAGGAAGGAATTTTCTTACCCAAGACCGACGAGGGCATGCAATTAATAAGATAGCATGTCGTAAGAACAGCATCACCCCAAAAAGAGTGAGGAGCATGACTCTGAATCAGAAGAGTTCTAGTAACATCAACAAATGACGATGCTTCCTCTCTGCAATGCCATTTTGCTGGGAAGTATAGGCACATGATGTTTGATGAATGATACGATGAAATGAAATATAGTTGGAAAGCGTATGAGTACAGAGCTCCAAAGCATTATCAGTTCTCACATATTTCACATACAAAGAAAACACATTCTACATTTCATTAATAAAGTTCTTGATAACATTTCCAGCTTCAGATTTATTCTTTAACAGAAAGATCCAGGATAGACGAGAGAAATCATCAACAGTAACAAGATAAAACATGTATTCTTGATGATCAGGAACACGATTAGGACCCCAAATATCTATATGAAATAACTCAAAAATGGAGCTACTGCTCCGACACTGTCAACTAGGGAAAGGTTGACCGATGATGCTTTCCCAACTGACATGCCTAACATTGAAAGGACGAGTGAGGAGAAATCTGAAGCAGAGCACGACACATTCTGAAGCGGGAGATGACCAAAACGTAGGTGCCACGTAAAGGGTGAAACAGGTCCAGCAGAATGGGAGGAAATGCCAGCATAAGGAGTTCGAACAAAGCGATAGAGATCGCCCGGTTCAGGGTCACTGCCAATCACCTTGCTCGTAAGGATATCCTGAAATACAAGAGAAGATGGGTCAAAATAGCTCGACAAAGTAGATCCTTCGTAATCTGACTAATAGATAACAAATTCATAGAAAATTCAGGTGCATGCAACACATTTTGCAGACGCATAGATGGGGGAATGAGGCTCATCTGCTATAACCACAATTCGTCCTGGAGGGACCCGTCTGTACGTTGTAAGTTGACAAGTGTCTCCACACAAGTGATGTGTAGCACCAGAGTCCACAATCCATTCAATGACGTCAGATCCACTACAGCTAGTAAGTGCATAAGTTCTAACTGAGGTACTAGAAGATGATGAAGCAGCGACATCTAAGTGATTTCCCGAAGTCGATGGAGAAGCAGTGGGACTAGCAGAGGTATAATTCCCCTCAATCGTGCCACAAGGTCATCAAATCTCTGATCAAAGGCGGCAGCAGCCGGGAGCTCAATTTGCGCAGCCACTCGAGCAAAGGCAGGAAAGCCATGCTTGGAATAGCATGTATCCCCTGTATGTCCAGGCTGATGGCAGTAAGTACATGGCTGACGAATACGACCTCCCTTTCCACGAGGTCCGTGTCCACAAAACTAGGAAGAGCCTCCTCTACCTCGGGAGGCAGCCATCGCTGAGGAAGTCTGACTCAGAGCAGAAGATGGAACAGTGATCCTATTGAGTCATCTGAACGCCTCCTCCATAGGAGGAATGGTAGCATCTACTAGGATCTGTGATCGAGCTGCCTCATATTCGGGATCTAGCGCTGCAAGGAAGACACCAACCATAGTAGCATTCCGATAGGTCTTTTGTCGCTGAGGAGTAAATGTAAGGGGCATAAAACTGTGTAGCTTCTCAAACATCCCACGCAGGGACGTATACAAAGAATGTAGTGGCCGTCCATTGATAGTGAAAATATCATGTTGTAACTGTAGTATCTTTGTCTCATTCCTTGCCTGCGAATAAGTTGCGGTGAGGATATCCCACATCGCATTGGTGGTAGGCTGATGTAGCACATAGTTGGCAATTTCAATCGCCAAAGTACCAGACAACCATACTTTCGCATAAACATCATCCACCACCCATGAGGCATTAACCATAGTCTTCTCCATCAGCTCCTCTTCGTTAAGAATATTTTTCTTACCGTTAGACTTCATGAGGCTCGTAAATTGCATAGCCCCAGAGCTCATAGTTAGTCCTGTCCATTTTGACAGTAGGCGTTGGACCTTTGAAAGAGCCTGTGGTGGGTACGTTGACCTTGTTCTCAAACATATTGCCAGATGTAGAAGCGTAGGGTTTTGTAGACCAAAGTGTGAATGTCTACATAAACATACGTGGATTTGAATGCATATGTAGTAGACTTATGCACCCAAATTCATCAAATAAAATGAGGAACCGACATCGACAGAAAGCGGGCGGCTAGAAGACGAGCCGCATGCAGATGCGTTGCACGTAGCGCTGGGCGCTATCTGGGTCAACCCAAACAACCCACCCAAACCACTACAAAGGGTTTAAATGGATTGGGTTATTTGGATTTTGGGTTGGATTTGACCCGATCCATAATATTTATTTGGTTTATGGTTTGATTAATGGGTTTGAAGTAATGCACCCGACCCACCCAAAAAACCTGAATTGAAATACCCATATAAAAAAGTTAAAAAAAAAACCTTGTTGTACATTGGATCCATTCTAGCTGCAAGCTACATGCACCCAATCCACCGGACTCCCATAATACATGATGACTTGAGTCTCTTGATTTTGGTCATTTGAATTTGGAATCCCTTCCAGCTGCAAACTTATAGCTGCAGTCCTACCCTTGGAGGCCTAAATATTGGGGAGAGTACTCGTCCGCCTATGATTTACAACATTTGTTGTATAGGAAACGAAGGGTGTTACCCATTAGGTGCTCTTCTTACTCTCATCTATTCCACGTTCCTGAAGCTCTTGTTACTCGTTGCAATCTTGTGCAAGAGGGAGAGGAAGGGGGAAAAGGAAAGGGTAAAGAGGGAGGTAACCCATAAATACTTGCAGGTAAATCTTCCTTGCTTCTAGTCTACTTTTGATGACATTTTCGCTATTTGTATAGGATTTTTATTGGATTTTCTTGTCATCTCTATTAATCAACATCTTGTGATGAAAATAAATACAAAACTTGAATTCTGTGTCATTGTGTATAGGGTTTTTGTATGAGGTTTCTCATTTCCCAATTGGATTTTTCAAAGTTTGATTTTAACCCAATCCGATCGCGGACCAAACCCAAGACCCAAATAGCTTCACCCGATTTAATTTGGTTGGGTCATGGGTGGCCATTTTCTAAACCCGAACCGAATTAAACCTGAAATATATTGACTCAAACCGACCAAATGCCCACCCCTAGCTGCACACGGGGGTGCAGGGATGCGTGCTCGCGGGACTGCAGGGCAAAGGTCGACGTGCAGGGAGGCACGGGCTACGCGCAAGGATGCGCTGGTGTCGCGCAGGGCTACGTGGGGCAGTGCAGGGCTGTGCGCAGGGATGCACTGGCTGCGTAGGGCGGCGCTGGGTCGACTGCGAGCGGATGTGGGTGGCGCGCGGAGATGGGGGGTGGGAGGGTGGCTAGGGTTAGGGCTTTTGGGCACGAGAGCTCTGGTCTAGGACCGCTGCTCTGATACCATGTTGGGAAAAATAAGGAATGTTTATTCCATGAACCCTAGGCTCTCTTATATAGAGGAGAGACCTATGGGTAAATTACATAAGATAGACAAAAAAGTAGAATATTAAGGAAAAAATAAAGAAATACAAATACAACTCAATAGAGAACTTTAGAGAATTAGTCACAAGTCACTGGACCACGACAGAGTGCTCAGGTTCAAAAGATCCTTGCATGAACCAAAAGCTGACCCCTTTGCGTACCAAACTTTATTCGTAGAAGGAGGTTAGAGAGGCTAGAAGAGCTTGTCGGGCGGAGGCAGAAATAGAGAAGAGAAGACTAGATGGGATAGAAAACACAAGATATCTTGCTCCTGACAACCTCAGAGAAAGAGTTGTGGCAAAAAAAGATACTACTGGCTGAAGATAAAAAGCGAGTGGTTGAATGGAAACGAAGATTGTGGCAAAAGTGGCTTAAAGAAGGGGATACAAACACAATGTATTTTGATAGAGTTGCAAGTATGGAGACGACGTCATAATCTGATATATGCATGGTTCAAAAAAACGTGCATTGAGGCGCAAAGGTGCTCGAGGCGAAATGAGACGGAGGAAAACAACCTCGAGACGACCGCCTCGGACCCCCTGGCTGAGGCGAATGCCTCGGATGACCGAGGCGATCAAGGCAAGGCAACGCGGTGAGGTGCGGCGAGGCGGTCACCGAGGCTTTCTGGATTTATGAAGCATTTTTTAATAAAATAATTGGTTCTATTGGTAGTTTCAAATGTTTATAAAGGCATATTTGTTAAGGATATATTCAAACAAGATGAATGCTTAAATTTGACCTCTTTCTTATTTGCATTTATCATTAACATGTTCAATTATTTTAATGAACTCCTAATAGTACACCCATAAACATATGCATTCACAAATCTCAGATAAATGTGAATTCAAATACACATATAAGAAAAATTGTCGAGACAGGGGCGCCACCTCCAGCAACCCCCGCAAGGGGGGCCCATGTTGACCGGGCAACGAGACCCCGGTACTGGGAGGGTATGATGGCACATGGGGACATCGGTCCATTCTTCAACTGGGTTCAGCAGAACATACAGTTAGGATTTAAATAATATGATTTACATCAACATCCCAGATATATAATATATTTAACGATAACTACAGCCAATGACTCCCTCTTTGATAAACAATTTAGCGATAGTTATAGCCAATGATTTCTTGAATGGGTAGAAATTTAGTAAAGCTTTATAAATTGACATAATCTTTTTTTCATGTTCTTACCTTCATAATTTCATACTATATTGCAATGTTATATTTCATATGTCTATCAGATTAGATTATTTAATCAATAAATATATATATTATATTTTTGCACTTATTTTCCTATACAAACCGAGGCTTACGCATCAACCGCCTCGAGGCTACGCCTCGCCTCTAAGTAAAACACCTCGTTCCGCCTTTCGTTTTTTCAAACCTTGGATATATGTTCCATTGTCGTAGATGAAAGAAGGGTGTGGGGTGATCATGAAATGGGGCAAGCGATACCAGATCACTTCCAAAAATTTTCACGTAGGTTTGTGGGTAGACCTTGGAGATGGGCGAGTTTAGGGGCATCACAGCTCTCTAAACAACATGCAAGTCATCTAATACTGCGCTTTACGATGGAGGAGGAAAAGAATGTGGTATGGAACTTAAACGCAGATGGTGCATCTGGACCGGATGGGAGTTCTGGCATTTGGTGGAAGGGAGGTTTTTGATGTGTGATGCAAACTCGATGCCACCTACGTGGAGTTGTGGGAATTAGTGTGATGTAAACGCCTAAATGACCAAAGCAAGTAAAAGGGGCTTGTGACGCAAAAACTTCGGGCCGAAATGCGAAGAGTTATATTTAGATGATGAGATGAGGACTAAAAATCAGCAAACATCCTTCAGCAAATTCTTGAATTCCAGCACGGATTTTCACCACAAACTTAGGGCAACTCAAATAGTTAAAGATTAATGGAAATAAATAGCAATATTGCGGTCACAGAACCTCAATAGTTCACCAAACTAAGCAGCAATATATCAATCCACGAAACTACTATTATGCGGTAAGATATTTGGGAGAAATGGCGCTCATACCACAACCGGCGAGGGGAGTGCGCAAGCTTCAGACCTGATCATCGTTGGAAACAGTGGCTGGGCGGAGAGGAGGGATGTGTGCTGGAGTGGCGGCGGCGAGGGGAGGTGCAGGCGCGTATGTTAGCGCGGGAGGCGGCGGCGAGGGAAGTAGGGTGGGCGCAAGAGGCGGCGATGGGGAAGAGAGGTTGGGGCGCAGGAGGCGGCGGGGGGGGAGAAGAGGGTGGGATGTAGAAGGCGGCGGCGAGGGAAGGAGGTAGTCGCGGGAGACGACGATGAGGGAGAGAGGAGGTCGCGGGGAGGAGAGGGAGGGTTGGGGTTGGAGAGGTGACGGCGTGGGGAGGGGTTTTAGGGTTCGGAGGAGGGGGAGCACGGGATGGGGAAGAGAAGTCGAGAGGTCAGAGAGAGAGAGAGGGAGAGAGAGAAATAAGTGAGGGGAAAATTAATTTCATTCAAAAACTAAATTCCAACCCTAGCTATTGGGGTGCCTTTACATAGGCCAAATCCCCTCAAATAGCAACAACCTTTCTAAAAATAGAAAAAGAAAGCAAGCAGAAAAGAAAAGATGATAAGGCCTTGTATAATGAGCCTTTTACATAAATAAATAAATAAATAAATAAATATGTCGACTAAAAGGTAGTATCATGCTGCATCAATGTGATGATTGAGCTTGCATGAGACAATGTAGGGTTCGAGAGGCTTAATAGGGCACTTTTATTCTTTTTGCTGAAGAAGTAGGTTTCTGAGAGGGTGGAGGATTTCTGTCCGATTGCCATGTCCAATGTTATATATTTGATTGTTGCAAAGATCTAGGCAGTTAGATTGAACAGGTTCATGGACTATGTCATCATGCCACTCCAATTAACTTTTATTCTAGGAAGACAGATTGCTGACAGTTTAGTCATGGCAACTGAGATCATAACAGATTGGAAGAAAATAAACACAAAGGGCTTTTTGTGGAAGGTTGCCTTCTCTAAAGAGTATGATACTGTTGATTGGCATTTCCTTTTGATGATCATGGCATGACGAGAGTTCCCCTATATTTGGATAACTTCGATGAACAAAGTGTCACTATAGCATTTTTTTCGGTCCTTATTCATGGGAGACCTAATGGAGGCTTTTTCCAATCACAGAGAAGAATATGGCAAGGGTGCCCCCTAGCACCCAGGCTATTTGTTTTTACAGCTGATGTTTTGGCCTGCATGGTGAACTAGGTGTTACATTGTAGAAAAATAGCATGATACTCTGTGAATGATATATGTATCCTCTTTAAAATATGAAGATGACACCATCCTTTTTATTGAAGGTAATATGGAGGAAGCTAAAGCGATGGCGTTGATCATCGAGAACTTTGGAGAGTTGTTTGTGCTAAATTATAACAAGTTTGTTGTTAACCCTTTTGGACTAGCAGATGTTGATATCCAGGCCTATTGTGAGGTATTAGGTACAGAATGTGGGACCCTCCCGATCCATTATTTAGGTCTTCTTGTGACCAATAAAAGACTTAGAATGAATGACTAACTTCTCGTGATTGAAAAATTGGCGAGAAAACAGTCAGGGTGGACAATTTTGTCCCGAGGTGGATGTCTAGTTCCATTATTTTAAAAGGCACGCCTCGAGGCGGTGAGGCGTAAGCCTCGAGGCGTTTTTTGACAAAAAGCACCTCGAGGCTTGAGCCTCACCCAAAAGTTCTGTAGTATGAGCCTCAATATACTATAAGGTGGTGAGGCGGTAGAGGCGAGGCTGAGGCGTATGCCTCAAGCGCATGGCTGTTTTTACTTTTGGGTTATGTGCTTTGCACATAACCTTGTTTTGTCCTAAAGATTATATATTGCTATGCAAGTATTTTTGTTTCCACGTTAAGCCTTACATATTTCTATAAATGAGTCCATACAAAGAGAATAGATTGCTTGAAACAAGCAAAACTCGATGATCTTGTATGCATCATATTCAATTTATCACATTGCATCCACACATACTAGTTCTATTGTACACAACATACGTGATTGTGTTTGAATTATAATAAAACTTTTATACAAACTTGCAAGTTTGCAACTTGATGTTATTTGGTTGTTCTTAAAATAGTTATCACGTATATGAAGAAGCGTCGTTGAAAAGAAACGTGTGTTGTGAATAGTAGAAGCAAATATTAATTTTTCTGAACTTCAGTGCTTTCAATGATTATGTGTTGTATCTTTTACTAGTGTGAAATTATTTTTGAATATGTTTTTGACAAAACTTAACATTATATTTATTTATTTAATGCATTTTACAAACTTTGATTTTTATTCCCAAAAGATAGAGGCTTACGCCTCGCCTCACATTTCGAGAAAAACCCTGAACCGTCTCATGCTTTTTTAAACCTTGTAGGTTCTGGTGGAGGTTGTGCTTTCGGCAATCCCTGTTTTTTTACGTAAGTTGGTCTCCTCCCTGTTGGAATCAGGCATCGGCTTGATTTAACCATGCGGGGATTTTGGGGGTAAAACAAGCCAGGAGGGTCATGAATCCATTTAATTGATTGGGAGATAGCTACACAACCAAAGAGTGCTGGTGGGATAGGGATCTCCAACTTAGAAGCTATGAACAATGCACTTATCCTAAATCGGAATAGTAGAATTCGGGGTAGAAAGGATGACATGTGTTGCAGCCTAATTCTCTATATCTATAACATCAGAGCCTAATGCAATATCTTCAAGCAAACCCCCTTTGCATCTGTTTTTGGGAAGGGCAAAAAAGCAGTGGTGCCACATTTTACAGACATGTTTCGTCCAGCACCTCACTTGTAGATGGCATTTCTTTTGCTTTTGGGAAAGATCCCTGCACAGGTGATGACCCTTTCTCTGCCAGATTCCCACGATTGTTTGCATTATCTACGGATCGTGAAACTCAAGTCTAAAACTGTTGGGTTGAGGGTAACCGGATGTCCTCTTTTTTCCTCTTTTTTGACAGACTTCTCATATCAACATTTAGAGGAGTTTCTTATCCTGTTGGATGTACTACGAAGAATGGAAGGCTCGACAATTGGTCGGGACCATTGGGTGTGGAAAGTGAACTCATTTTCGATTAAATGGGCCTACAGAGCCTTGGCTAGACCACATCAGCCAGTGCCTAACGCTTTAGTTTGTGACTGCAATTTCATCTAGGAGCTAAAGCTACCATGCATAATCGGTCTTTTTATTTGGCAGCTAAGAAGAAAGCAAATTATGATAAGGGATCGTTCAGCAAGAATCTTTACATGGGTTTCTAGTATGTGCCCTCTTTGCAACGTGCATATAGAGACGGCAAAGCATCTCTTGTTTCATTGTGAATAGACCTATCCGGTTTGGGAAGAGCTTGGAGTACAATGGCCGAAATGACAAAGTCTGGATTTGTTCTGGGATTCTTTACTTTCGGTGAAGTACAGCGTCAGATATGCACTCCTCTTGCCGATCGCAATTATTTGGGGAATCTGGTTAGTTAGAATGGTGTTCTCTTTACCTCCCAGCATTTTTATTCCAAAATTGTAGCCTCACATACCATGTCTCTATTGAGTCTTGGTTTTTGTAAGTTTTCTTGTAACCCTTATCTTTTTAAATATATTTTTTGGGGCGGACACTAGTGTCTTTCCCCCTTTTTGACTCAAAAAAAAAAACAAAGGTATCCCATGTAGAATATTATGTGCAACAGAGGTCCTCTATCCGAGATGTGTGATCGCATTGGAATATAATGAATACATCTTCTTCCATTGTCTGGTGTCATCAGAAGTTAGGAACTACTGCTTTTTCCCTGGCTGCCAACATTCTCATCATAATAATTTTAGCAGTCCACGGTGGTGGCTTATTAAGCTTCAGCAGATGGTTGCTTTCACCTGCTCGTTGTACTTCGAGCGATCTAGCTCTCTAGAAATGGGGTTAAGTTCAACGATGAACGAATCTACACAAAGCGTGCTATAGCTCTGTAACCTTTTTGATCGATTTAACCATGTATTTTTTATTATTTCGTAAAAGAGCCTTAGGTGCACTGCACCTTGGGAGCAGACATTATTTTGGATTAAAAAAAGGACCTGTTTTGTTCAGGGATATAGGCCGTTACAAGGAGGAAATTGAATAGAGTTGGAGATACACTAGGGTTCTCATGTAAATGCATAGTTTACAAGGAATATTGTGTAATGGTGAAATCTCACAGAAGCATGCACATGAAATATCCAAAAAACAATCATTCTAGTCTACAAGAATTATATAATACAAACAATCATAAAGTATACCAACAAAACGCAAAAGCATCTTAAAAAAAGTGAGCATTTGAAGAAAAACACAATATCATGTTAAAGGACCTCCGTTGAGATTTATGCATCTTACAATGTTGTAAATATTAGACTTTCCTTGATTATCACAAGCATTTTATTACTCTGTATCATTAAATATATCAACAATAAATCTGGATCAGTTTTTAGTCAGCATGAAGGAGCAAAAGCAATTATTTGATATACATCATCAAAAAACATGTCAGAACTTATTTATAATAAATGTCTACATGTTACGGATAAAGGTCAGATAATACAACCATCTAGAAGGGCACAAGTTAAATTCATAAGTAAAGCCATTATACCTTGGCCCTGAGATGCCCAACATGGCAGTTAAACTCCGAAAAAACATGTTGCACAAGCATACTTTCGACCTCTGATTTGTAAGGCTCTGTTTGCTTTAGTTTGTCACACAATGTTCCAACAACAAGAAGTGCACCGTCTTTTTGCCGATATGATCTAGATTCCACCGGTGCCTCATCATATCTAAAAACTCAATGGTTCAATTGTTTGGATAAATACAGAATTTCTGCCCAATATAATTTATTTAGATTTGAAATACCTCCTAAAAATCACAACAATGAACTGGATAAATTTTTGAAAATTTTCTTTGCCACGCTTCCTCACCAACTCACTCACAAAGTCGAGCGCTGCTGTTCGAGGACTGTAAAGGTCCTCGATAATATCTGTAATAGAACAAGAAGCTATCAACAAAGTATTCATCATGTTATCACATTTCATGAGTTCATGTTCATAAAGCTCACCATAACCTTTCCTCACGTATTCATGAGGATCTTCATTCCACAACTTCTCATCATTATCATTGAAGCAGATAAGTGAGAAAATAATATCGAAAAGAACAACATCCAGTTGTGGTAGCAGTATGTTATACATGCTTAGCTTTGATATACTGTCAAAAATCATTGACAATGTAAGTGGGAAAATATCAAAAAGAACACCCACTTGCAGTAGCAGTATGTTATGCATGCCTAGCTTAGAAATACTACAAAAGCAATGCACTGTGTACACATTATAACAAACTACAATTAGATTTTCAGCAGCAAAATTGAAAACAGAAAGCACAGATGCAGGAGTTTGTTTATATCAAATGCTGATTGACTAAAATTCAAAAGAAAAAAACAAAGATGTGTTGTGTCCATCCTTTGCAACAAAAAAAAAGGTGACAGCTTATGCCGCTTTGAAAAATGGGAAAAAGATGAACTTCGTTCAAAATTGATATGATACTATTTACCATACTATTTCTTGTAACTGAAGAAGGGACAACCGAAGCTAATTTAGCCTAGATAAAGGATGACCTCCAATTCAAGATTGTTACAATCAGAATTTTATACCGTTTTTCCAGATGTGAATGTTTTAAGTCTTTGCCATGGCGTGAAAGAACCTTCTGTTCGTGCCACCTTCATTCAGCCATTTCTTCCTTGACCAATGACGTCATTCCATATCCTTCTTACTATCTTCTTCCCCAAACGACCAGTGAAAAATGTTATAGGCATGCATCTCATCATCCTCAATACACGCTCATCCTCCAACTCATCCAACAGAACAATCTACTCCTGGACATGAGCCCTAGGCATCTCCCACTGTAAATGAGACACACATTTGAAAATAATAAGCATCTTATAAAGCTCGGATAATTTGACAGCTAGCCGCTTCATTGTCAACCAACAATGTTCCGGCCACCCCAGAACTCCGCAACTTTCTCACGAAAGCCATCCTCCAGCAGACACAATTACTGGTATATTTACAACACAACAGGTGAGCCCCCTCTACATTTAGTGATGAGCATTGGGTCGAGCCCATCCAGCTCAACCCCAAAATTCGGCCATCATAGCCCAGCCCGGCCCAAGCTTAAAACTGAAACGGACCAGGCCTTGACCCAATTATAGGCCCAGATGAATTTTCGGAACTTATACTGGATTCGGTTAATATCAGTCTCATAGTCACAACATTTTCTAACTTATTCGATGGCTGTCAACTAAAAGGAGATATTTTCTCGATCTTTGTTATAACCATTGCAACCGCAAATGTAGAAGAAAAAAAGAAATTCTTTGTTGCCCCTTTCATGATACAGGAATTATGAATCTAGATCCTTAGAAAGATAAGAATGAGTGGGAAAAGGATGGGATAGAAAAAAATTGAGTCTTAATTATTTTAGATGATATTCCATATCAGAGGACAAATTGGCTATATCATACTTATAGAACGGTAAATTATCGAGCTTGGGCCGAGGCTCATCTGCACCCCCCATAGCCCAATATGATATATGTATATAGTATTACAATTTTTTATAAAATCAACCTTTAGGACACAGGATTCGATGTTCTCTGTTATTAATCATGTGAGTAAATTGTTCTTCATTCATTTTAAAGTCTTGGTTATTGTGAAGACGCTATGTTATGTAAAATAAACTTCTACTTCATGAGACCTTTCCTATAACAAATTATAAGTGTAATGTATAATATTTTCCAAAAACCTTTGATAAGAAATTATACAAGAATATTTAAGCTTGACCCTTTTCAATAACGAACTTAATGAGTATGCACTAATAATATTATTATTGAATGAGGAACTTGGGAGATCAATGAATTTTGTTATTAGATGTATAAGAGGCTTGTGTTGGCCAGACCCAAGTGTAATCCATTGATTTCGAGTTGGGCTTGGGTTTAGGCTGTACTTTAAAAGATTTTATGGGTCTATGCACCACCCAAAGCCCGCTATGTTAAATGGACTTTGGCTCGGGTCTTGCATAGCCCACAAGGGCGCAGCCCAATGCTAATCCCTATTAACAGTTCCCGAGAGCAGAAGAGTATGATTCAACCACGATTTAAGGAAAAATCTAGCCGATGACAACTGAAATAGATTCAAGCTCTCCACCAATAAGAGGAACCAATAGATGCAAAACTTGGATGAAGAATTTATCCATGCAAACATGTAATTCACAATATCTAAGACCACTAATGCTATGTCATAAACCAAGCTAGCAAACATTCACGAACTAGGGTCCACGTCTCTTATGGCGCATGGGCAATAATCAGAATGCAACATGACATTGAAGACACATCCAAGACCCAGGATATCGCCAAAAATACTAAAAGAACATTCCCGAGCTCACCCCCAAGATCTACATTCAAAAAGGCCCCTAACTATACATAAACTTATGATCATTCTAGTACCACCATGCATCCGATCCAAGACCATCATAACTGGCCTACTAGAAAGGGAGTTGTTAACCCACCAAAAAACCTCACTCTTCTAACCAACGACAATTTCTCCGGAGGATGCCACAACTTCAACTGCCATGCATTCCGTTATTCGAACTCTATACAAATCTCCATTAAATCAACTCCCACCAAGACATTGGCCTCTTGCAAGAGAAGGATGTCCACTTGCAACAAACCAAGCAAAGACGCTACAGTTGCCCTCTCCTCCGCATGCCCTAGCACTCTAACATTTAAGGTCAGTAGCTTCCAAGCAACTTCTCCTAAGGTCCTCTTACCGCCATCGTTGGATTAAAGCCACTGCCACCTCGGCCTCAGTTCCTTCAGTCACAGCCACCTCCACCCTCGATGGGAACATGGTCATCACATCCCCATCCACTCGGATAATCAGGTTTCCTAGCTCATAAATTTTGTATCTCCGTTGTTTTATAGAAAAAGTGAGTATTCATTTTGACGTGAGTACAAATCCCTCTACCTCTTGCCTAAAGGACTTCAGTACCTTCAGTCGCAGGCTCGCAGCCACTTCCACCATCGATGGGGACATGGGCGTCACCTCCCCATCCCGTCAACGCTTCTCAAATGATAGTGTCTCTTAACTCAAGGTGTCGTATCTCAGTAGTTCTGTAAAAAAAACGAGTAGATCCTTCTTACGTAAGAGCAAGACATAGACCCACCTATGTTGAAAGTTGATAGTTCATCATTGCGTAGCATCGACACTCCAACCAGCGCAACCAACGAAGCAGCAGGTCCAACCACTATAGAGGTTGTCATTTGGATATAGAGGTGGCAACAATGAGTAGACTAGAACAAAGTCAGATCTGAGGAGGTTTAAAACGAAGATCGAGTTTAAAGGACCAAAATACATTGAAATAAATAAGTTAAAGGAAACATTCGGATTAGAGTGACTTAAAATCGTTTGAAGCTAGTGTTAGGGACACATTTTCTCTTACAAACACCATGATTCATCCATCTATCGCGCTACCAAATCCTCCGCTAGATTCACCCGAAGATCTGTGAAGGGATTTTTCATACATTCCATTGGACAAACCTCGAATGTGCCATCGCCAATGGAGCGAGAGCTAAGCAGCCCAAGTTCAATAGATTATAGAGCAATATGTTCAAGTGGGGTTCCTCTTCCATTATAACTCCCCCTAGAGTTGGAGAATAGATGCCCACCATGCTCAGCTTGGGCCACAACATTAAGAGACTTGTAGCAATAAGAAGAAGTCTTTTTTTATGAATCAAATTTCAAATATCTCAAGATCACGAGTACAGCAACCGGTGCACTTGACACGGTTTGATCATGAACCAAGCTTCACACAACGCCCTAAAATGTATCATCAAATTCTCCAAACAGTGTTCCACACGAAATATAACCCCATTCTGAGAGACCTAAAAAACCCATAATACAATAAAAGGACGCAGGCATCCCTCGTGGGCGTGCATAGCCATGCGACAGGGAACAATTAGCTCAAATGGCCTAAGTAGATAATCTACCTTGCTTCATTAGCCAAAGACATCTTCACACAAGGTGGAAGAGAGGATCTCCATATATGTCGATAGATGTCCCTATGCTCAGCGTGCACTGAAGTATTGAAACGATATGCCTTCTTCACTAAAAATCGACCATCTACCCAAGCCCAAGCATCCCTCCCAGAACATCGAACCGTCCGCTCCATCAAGATCGAACAACATCGCCAAGAAATCCTCCACAGGTTACTATGAGAGTTCTGATGTAAAAGCAACGCACCAATTTCGTTAATCCAAGCCGCAGCCACTTCAAGCTTCTCATCTCTGGAGAATGTGAAAAGTCTTAGTATCGTTCATCTAAGTTCCCTTCTCCTATCCAACCATCTCTCTAATGTAAAAAAGAGTATCATCACCCATGGTAGGTCTCATCATATGCCTATAAGTGAAATCTCCTCATAGACCCTGCAAGAAAACAGAGGGCATATTAAATGCATTTTGGATGTTATTTGGATTCATATCAACGCCATAAATACACGGTAGCCTAATAACTAGATCATCGTGGGATCTACAAATTCTAAGAACCCACTTCCAAGAAGAACTTGATTCAATTTATTTAATCTTTTGATCCCAAGACAACCATGTAGCTTGGGCATGGTGACCGAGTCCCAAGCAACAAGGGCATAGGGAATCTTCACATAGTCATGCTTAGGATCCATAGGGAACAATGACATCTCTGCCCCTAGCGTTCTAGTTTCTTGTAGAAGATCGATTACATACCTTCTTTGTGAAAGAAACAGAGAACTAGCATTTCTAACAACTTCAATGCCTAATAAGTAGCAAAGTTCCATGAACCCTTTGTGACGAAGTGATTTACATTATACATCCTAGTATTTGATATACCACAAGTATCATCAAAAATTATAATGATATCATCTACATATACCAGCATTGTAGTCGTCCCTTCCTATGTTTTCCTAACAAAGAGAGAGTGATTCGTTGCGCATTGACTAAAGCCAATTTTGGACACAATACTTATTTTTGCAACCAAGTTTTGGGACTTTGTTTGAGGCCACATATTGCTTTGTCGACCCTACACACCTTCTGATACTCCTAGTGTTATTAAAGGCATGAGACATTCCAAGGCAATACGGGTCCAAAATGCTGGAGGCGCTAAGAGCTCTCCAAGGCGAAGATCTGCAAAAAAACAAGGAGTTGTGTATATAAATAAATTATGTGTAAATATGTGCGTGCGTGCACATATACACACATGTACATGTGTAGAGATGTAAATGTATGTATGCATCACCTAAATCACAATATAAGATAAAATTGAGATAAATGTGTGTGTCTACGCATATGCGCATATAAATGTGTATGTATACATGTGCATGTGCATGTACATATATGTGTGTGTAAATGCAAAAATATTTCACCCGATTATAATTTATTATTAATCCAATATATACTACTATATGACTTATTTATTTGTGTGTGTGTGTGTATATATGTATGTGCATTATATATATATATATATATATATCAAGTGTAGAGATGTAAATGTATGTATGCATCACTTAAATCACAATATAAGATAAAATTGAGATAAATGTGTGCGTGTACGCATGTGCGCATATAAATGTGTATCTATCTATACATGTGCATGTGCATGTACATATATGTGTGTGTGTAAATGCAAAAATATGTCACCTGATTATAATTTATTATAAATCCAATATATACTACTATAGGACTTATTTATTTGTGTGTATGTATATATGTATGTGCATTATATATCTATGTCTATGTGTGTATATCTATATCTGTGCATGTGTCTATGTACATATGCATGCACATTCCTATGTATGCGTATGCAAGGCCTTAAATGTCGGTTTCGGTCACCATTTCGGTGACGACCAAAACAGAATTTCGATGGAATTTCGGTCAAATTTCGATCGAAAATTCGATCATTTCGGTCATTTTTTGTACTAGGACCCCCATATTTCGATCATTTCGGTCGAATTTCGATTTCGACTGGATATCGATATTCGACAGAAATTCGACTGAATTTCGCTGAAATTTGAGGCCATATGTGTATGTAATTGTATTTTTCATATATACTTATATTTGTTATGTTTAATCATGCATATATGCATATGTGTACTTATAGTACTTCAGTTCAAACTAATAAGTATGTGCAAATAGATGTATATGTAATATTTAGAATGAATCAATGAATGTATATATGCACACGTATATGTAATGAAAGTGCGTGTAAATTGCACAAATGTATGTGCATGTATAAGTATGTATATTAATTATACTTGAAATTAATATATATGCAATGTAAAAAATCCAATAATTGATAAAAATCAAAAAACATGGGTAAAAAGCGACAGTTTTGCCTCAGGCGCTCGCCTTGAGGGTCCAGAGCCTCAAGCCAAGCACTCGCCTAGGCAACGCCTGAGGCAAAATGCCTCACCTGGAAGGAGGCAAGGCACCAGAGCCTTGCCTGGGTGCCTAGGCAAGCACCTAGAGAGATGTTGATATCACTAAATACTCCCCCTTAGCGGTAACCCAAGAGGATGTTGCATATATACCTCTTTATGTAGGTCACTATATCGAAAAGCATTCTTAAAGTCAAGATGATGGCGTGGTCAGGATAACTGTACAGCGATAGAATCCAAAATAATCATCGACGGAAGGCAATCAACTAGAGAGAAAATCTTCATGTAACCTACTCCATACATTTGGGTATAACCCTTGAGCAAAAATTCAACTCTCTACCTTTCCACAAAACCATCTAGAAGGTTCTTAATGGTAAACACCCAGTGACTACTTATAGCCATGGCATCCTTGAGAGGATCAACTAAGGTCAAATGCCTCCGTACAAAAGAGTGGTCATTTCTTCCTACATGGGTTGCATTCCATTCACGAACCAAGAGTCTATGCTAATAGGTACAAGGGATAGTGATTGTTAGAAGTCCTACCAAAATGGTTCTATCTCCTAGAGATAACCTTTCCATAGAGACAAAATAAAGGGATAGGGTGTAACATGCATGTATGTCTCCCTTCAAAAAATATTATCAGGAGATTGGAGTGATCATGAGAATACTGGATATCAGAAGACTGGATATCATCTTCAGCAGAGTGTTTACCATTAAGGACGAGTAACATGCATGTAGGCAGTGGACACTTCGTCCTCAAGCACTAAATCGTTAATGTTTGTATTTTCACATATAACGGGGTCAGGTATTGATGTGGCAATAGGGGGTGCCATCTGACGGGCATAGACCAACCTATAAGGCTAAACGTTGAGAAGAACACTACTCGATGGAGATGGCATATGGAGAAATATAGTCGCATTCACACTTGGAGACACTACATGAAAGCAAAAGGTAGAATAATAGGGCATAGACACAAAGAAAGTCGCATCAACGGTAAAATAGTACTGACGGTGGACCAGATCAAGGAAGGTTGTATCGATATCGATATCGTTTCGGTCCGCCCGAAAAAGGATATATCGGGATATATCGCCGATATATCGACGATTTCGGTGGAAATGTCGAAAATGATCCAAAAAAGCCAATTTTTTGCCATTTTTCAAAAATTAACGTCATCCAAGATATAAAACAAACAAATAACCTAGAAATAAACACTTATATCACACATATCGGTCATTTATAGACCATATATTGCACATATCGGTATCGCACATATCGGTCATATCGAATATATCGATATTAATATTGATTCTTGACTTATAAATATTGAAATGAATTTCATTCAGGTTCTTATAACATGAAATACTACAAATATACACCTAGAAAATACATATAGATCATTTATGAGGACTATGATCCTTATAGTGCACATATCGGTCATATCGAACATATCGTTGATATTGTTAGTTGTTGACATACTATATATATATATATATATTGAAAATGGAGTTCATCCAAGTACTTTGATCACTAAATAATATACAAATGTACTCTTACTCTCTTAGATAACACATATCGATCATCTATGAACCATATAACGCATATATCGATAAGGTGGTACTGTTAGTTGTTGACATATATATATATATATATTGAAAATGGAGTTTATCCAAGTTCTTAGATCACTAAAAAACTTACAAATATACTCTTAGATCACACATATTGATCATATATAAAGCTTATATTGCATATATCGATCATTTCGAATATATCGATATTAATGTTGATTCTTGACTTATAGATTTTTTGAAGAATTGACTTATCGATATTGGAAATGGATTTCGTTCAAGTTTTACAACATGAAATAACTTGTAAATAAACACCAAGTTGAAGAACCATTGTATGCACTCTCTTGTCGCACCATACCCTACCAGTACGGGGGTCTCGCTGCTCGGTCAGCGAGGTGCGGGGGCAGCGTCTTCGACTCGGAACAAAGTATATAAATCATAGATTGTTTTAATACTAGGTGTAGCTAGATAGGTAGTGGAATCAAGCTTGCATGAAAAATAACAATGATATATAGGGATATCGACAAAATATCGGCGATATCGGTCAATATCCTATATTTTTTGTATTGAATCCATTCATTTCTGACCGATATGGGCCAATATGGCGATATATCACCGATATATAGGTGATATATCACCGATATATACACTCCAATTTCGATACCCCCAACCTCTCGGTACCGATATATCGGCGATATATCGCCGATATATCGGCGATACGGCCTTCCCTAGACCAGATCATAACAATTGTAACCCTTCTGAGTACTAAAAAATCCCATAAAGACATACTTCATCGCACGAGGAGCAAGCTTATCGCGACCAACGAAATGCATGTGAACAAAAGACTTTAGGTTGAACATGGAACATATTTTTTTCAAGAAAGATAAAAGTATGTGGATTTTGCTCTTACAGAATGGTGGACAGCATTTGACTTGTTTATATGTAGGAGTGAGTACAGCATCTCCTTAAAAGGAAAGCGGGGAATATTCTAGCAACATCAAGGTTGTGACAGTATTTTCGCTCAACTACGCCATTCTCTCAAGATGTATAAAGTCATGATGATCAAGGTCGAAAATATCGATATCGATATCGTATCGGTCCGCTCGAAAAAGCATATATCAGGATATAAAACCATATATCGATGATATCGGTGGAAATGTCAGAAATGGCTCAAAAAACTACTTTTTGTCGGGTTTTTTTAAATTAAGATCATCCAAGATACTAAAACAATAAATAACCTACAAATACACACTTATATCACACATGTGATCATTTATACCCTCATATATTGCACACATCGATCATATCAAACATATCACCATTAATGTTGATTGTCGACTAATAGATACTGGAAATGGATTTAATCCAAGTACTTATAACATTAAATAACTTACAAATATACACTTAGATGACACATATAGATCATCTATGTCCCTTATATAGCACATATCGGTCATATCAAACATATCGTTGTTAATGTTGATTGGTGATTAATAAACATTGGAATTGGAATCAAAGTAGCTAAGTTAAGCACACTTAGAACACTTGTTTGTTCATGGAAGATAGTGAATGGAATTGAGATGAGTCATTTGATTCAAAAAATGTACATAATGATTAATGAGACAATGTTTCTTTGGTATAGAGATTCATCTATTCACAAAAACAAATGAAAAAAATGTAAATTAATGCAATATTGTAATAGAGATTACCTAGTGACGAGGGGTTTAGAACCAAGAGTTCTGTAGAGGGCAAGATAAGGAATATCGATATAGATATCATATCGGTCCATCTGGTCGAAATGGCGTAAAAATGATTTTTTCATGAATTAAGATTATCTTAGTTATTAAAATAATAAATAACATACAAATACACATTTATATGCAAGAATGAGGTGTATTTAGCACAATAATAAACATTATATCGCACAAATCGTAGGTTGTTAATGATGACAGGTGAGCTGACTGCGGAGATGTATTCTGAACATGTGATTCTAACTTGATCAACATTAGACTTGTTTTCATCTTTATTGCTAAAGAGGGTGAAGTCCACCAATTGAAGAACCGTTGTATGCACCCATTGTAGCATCATACCCTACTCGAAACAAATATATAATTCATGATGTGTTTTAATACTAGGAGTACCAAAATAAGCAATGAAATCAAGCTTACAAGAGTAATATTATTGATAGATATAGATAGATATCGACAAAATATCGGAGATATTGAGCGATATCTGAGAAACTTTATACTGAAACCATTCAATTTCGAGCGATATGGCTCGATGTGGCGATATATCGCCGACATCTCGCGAGATATCGGCTGATATCCTGGAAAAAGATATCTATATGAATATCGGTGCTCGCATCTCCTCGATATCGATATATGGACGATATATCGTCGATATATCGCGATAATGTCTACTATGATGTTGATCAATAGATGATTCCAATCGCAACTAAAAATGAATCTTCGAAATTCTTTTTTAAAAGGAAAAAGAAAGTGCAACATCAAGAAGACGCCTGCCAAAAAGCATCTATATATTCATAAAATTATATTATAAGGTTACAAAGACCATGAAACTTGAAGGCTTTTGATATGTTCTAAGACATTCTCTGTATCCATCCTCTCCAAAAGGAAAATGACTCCATTCTGTATTAGCCACATGGATCGAGAATAGTCGCACCCAAACCTTGACATGTCCTCTATCAATGTATTCGAAAAAAGCACGTGAGTTCAAAGTTGTCTCCGAGTCAATATAATTTGTTGCCCAAACATTCCTTGATATAATGCACCCAAAGGAAAGATGCTCGATATCTTCAACAATCGTAGTGCATCGTTGAAACGGTCCATCAATGACCAAGGAAAACCTAGTTCTACGTTCATTACGCAATTATTGATCCCTCCTTAAAAGCCTAAAGAACCAAGCACGTAACACCACCTTCCAAATCCAAATCTATATGTACCAATCTGATGCATCCCATGGTCAGAAATTGTCACTAACTAGAAGGCCATGTAGACATTTTGCATTGTATGAGTGATGATCCACTCATGTCCCAACTCATCAATCCACGGTAAGCCTTCAAAAGAAATAGAAAATTCGCAAAGCAAGTGAAGTAAGAAATCGAGAAAGCCACCTATCAACCTCCATGCCCTACCCTCACGAGGCAAATCCCAATAATCTTCACACCAAGCATACGAGATAAGCGAACACCAAGAGTACCATAGTACGTCCAATTATCCGTCCAAAAGCAAAAACAATTGCATCCCTCAGTGAGACAACACGAGGAAAATTATAACGGATGAACCTTTAAAAGTTTGATGGTGCATTCGATGTCCCAACCTGTACAGAGAGATCCATAGTAACCAACAAATAGTGTGAATCATCTACTCAACAGATCAAACCCGCCCAACCCCAAATGCATGCCAGCGAAGCTCCATTCATCTCATTCATGCTCCAAACCCCCAAGCCCCTATCATTATCCTTGAGCATTTTAAGGTCTTCCATCCCACCAAATGTAACCCTTGTAGAAGCCCAAAAGAAGCCCAAAAAATCTCATCATCAACACCTCAACTCTGGCCTTAACCCTAGCAGGAAGGAGGCGAGTAAACAAGAAAAGATCGAGATAACATATAGATACGCCTTCAAAAGCAAAAGTGACTACCCCTAAAAACGCAAGTCACATGCTAGCCCACCATCTTCCGCTACATCTTCTCAATCACAAGTAACCAATTTGCCCGCTTCAATCTACTACCAACCAAAGGTAAACCAAGATAAACAATTGGGAGCACCCCCTCTACGTCTGAAGGGAAGCCATACAACCCGCAACCTCTCCTTCACTCATCCCAAAAAGACAAACACCGACTTGTCATGCTTAATCCGCAACACAGAAACCATCCCAAACTGCTCAAGCACAAGAGTCCCTCCTGCAATAAACCTACATCACCATTCATAAAAAAATATTGTGTCAACAACATATGGAGTATCGATACAGAACCATCTCTGATGTTAAAACCAACAAAGACACCATCCATTGCCTTCATAATCATTCTGGCCAGCGCATCAGCTACAACAACAAAAAGCAACAGCCCATATATAGCTCCTCGACCACATCTAAAGCCTCATGGTGAAACAAATCCAAGAGTTCCATGAACAAAGAATGAAAAGCCATTCAAACCCAACGAGCCATCTACATTCAAATCAAACATCACACTTCCAACCACTACAAGAATGAATGGTTGCATAGACTCCTCATTATCACGATGAATCAAGCGCATTATTAATACGATATATTTGACATGAAAAAAAACCAAAACATTCTTCACTTCTAACAAGAAGTTTTTCATAATAGTGACCACTTCGAGTCTTGATTTCATAAGAAAACCCCAAGATATACGAATAAAGTCATCAACATTAACAAGGTAAAACCTACATTCAAAATGATCTCAGACTAGCTAGGTCCCCAAACAATGACTTGGAAACAAATTTTAATGATGTTTTACAAGTTGGCATGATTCATAGTGGCAAGATGTGGATGCAAGAATTTGAGGGAGGACTCTCATTTTTAGCAAAGATAGCTAAGACTAACGTGTCAAGTATAGGCAGACAAACCCTATAGATATGTCGTGATGTATTGAAATCTACCAACCACTAAAATGGATTTGTTAAATCTCGACAAGCAAAGAAATGTGAATGTACCTTACATATCAGCTAAGGCTGCAATGTCTGTTGAGATGATGTATGTTGTATGCATCGTGATATATGCATGATATAGCATCGATATATTAATATTGCTAGAGGGGGTTTCAATATTCGAGTGTATATAGTATTTCATGATATTGTTGAATATCTCGCAAGATATCAGTAACTCATCTTATATCGGTCAAAAATTAAATATTTCAATACAAAATTTTCAGAATATCAACCTATATCGAGCGAAACCACCGATATGGGGTCGCTCAATATTACCGGTTCTTATATTATTGGTTTATTCATTTGGGCGATTGCTTTTATATTTACTCCTGGAACTAAAAACACGTTATAATTTATAGATTTTTTCAAGTCGGGGCGTTTCCCCCACATCCCCACAGGGGGAGTGCACCTTTCCCCCTAGACCCCCCCTCCCGCCAAGGTTTGTTGACCGAGCAACGATTAACGATGGAGATGAAACAACTCTAGAGTTAATCAAGGAATGCTTGCATACATATATGTTATTATGTTCATTAGCTTGTTCTTATAATATCCGATATAGCTCAACATTTTTTTTATATAATATGCGATGTAATGTAATGTTAATGTACTAAAAACACCTAATTAACTTCTCTAGGTTGTTATTGTTTGAATTATATCTTTCCTTCCTAATACACATTTTGTTTATTTGTATGCTAAATACACATCTTCTTGCATTTAAATGTATCTGTATGTTATTTATTCTTTAACAAATATGGATCATCTTAACTTGCAAAAAAAACTCTTTTTACATCAATTCCAAAATTTACACCAATATTGTTGATATATCCTGATGTATCCCTTTTCGAGTTGATCGATACGATATGGACATCGATATTTTGAACCTTGGTTGTATGTAATACTCATGAAGTGGATAATTCTTGTTGAGATATTACTCCATGTTGGTTCAGTCACTGAATAAGATACTCATACTCTGTTGAGGATATGCTGGAAGTAGAATCATCAAGCATTGTAGAAATTGCCTGACAAGCAGTTTGGGGTTTCCCATATTTCCCCTAACACTGATATTCTGTGTGACCAATGCGAGCATGGAAAGTGCAGTCGTGTCTAATATACATAGGTGTATCACGACAATGGCTTCATCCTTGGAAGAAGGCTTCGCAACCTCTACTGGATAAGGCAGCCATAGCAAAAATGTTCAATATGTTACTTTGTAGGAGCAGAGATGGGCAATCTACTAGAGGCCTCTTCCATATAATGGATCTCATATACAATAACCTTTGTGCTTATGCAGCCTCATATGTAGGGTCCAAGACTCCAAGAAATAGTTCGACCATCAAGCACAATTTTAAAGCAGTTTGAGTCTCACATGCGTAGACAAGCATGTATGAATTCAATTGCTGAAAATTGGAATTCAATGTAACATAGTAATATGCTAGAGGTTGTGACCATTCTGCTTCATTTGAGACATGTTAACATAGATTTAAAGAATATGAGCATATGTGTTATCATCATATTATGCATAGTTGAAGATTCTCCCACATGCCCTTATCAATCTTGTAGTGCAAAGTATCATCCGTGATACGTGAAAAACAATTGTTCATAATCCACGCCTTGACCATAAAATTGTCTTTTATTCCATGTTACATGCTTAATGATTTTCTTCTTTACTTCATTATC
This sequence comes from Ottelia alismoides, assembly GCA_037367405.1. NCBI lineage: Eukaryota > Viridiplantae > Streptophyta > Magnoliopsida > Alismatales > Hydrocharitaceae > Ottelia > Ottelia alismoides. The sequence goes on from JAZKJV010007863.1 coordinate 1,485,336, forward strand.
GATAATAATGTGCTCTTTGTGATGTTCTTCAATCACATTTAGACGCGCCTGAGACCATAGTACATAGTTCCCACCATCCAACTTGGTGATTGGACCAAAGAATGTCCCATATGCACTTATCAATCGTGCAGTGCGCAGTATCATTCACGATACGTGAAACACAACTATGCATAATTCATGCCTTGACCATAGCATTCTCTTTCTTCCATGTTACATGTTTATCGATTTTCTCCTTCGGCTTATCATCGATAACAATGTACTCTTTTTCATGTCCTGCAATCACATTTAGATGCAACCGAGACCATAGCACATAGTTCTCACCATCCAACTTGGTGATTGGACTGAATATGTGTTTACTAATTTTCTCCTTCGGTTCATTATCGATAATAATGTGTTATTGTTCATGTCGTACAATAACATATAGATGCAACTAAAACCATAGCACAAACTTCCCACCATCCAACTTGGTGAATGGACTAGATCAAAGAAATTCTTCATTTCCCCTTCATGAATTGACAAGTCTGCTATTTCAAACATATTTCACGACTATTGGAACCACAAGAGTAACCTAACATAAGCAACGAACATAAATCACATAAAGTGAATTATTATGCCACATGATACTCTTAGAATAAAACATTGGCTTGCTGGCAGATACAAATGTTCCGGTAATCTTCTGATGGAACCACTTAGTCGACAGTCTAGACCGAATAGTCGGCTCGGCTATGAGGTGCAACGAGGGAACTAACTGAGTAAACAATATCCAATCAATATTGGGTCTGACAAGAATAGTTTGTCCTCAGCCAACTATGATTGACCGTTGAAAAAAAACATATTTTTATATTTTATTTTTCAAGGATTATGATTTATCCCAATATCACCACAAATTTAAAAGCTTCATTTTAGCTTTCCATGTAGTCTCTTTTATAAAAAAATGGGTGCAATTACCACGATTAATAAAAGCTATGATGCATTACTTCTTTTTGGTATTAAACCCACCAATTTAGCATCTTGACTGTCTAAAAATCAATTGGAACTTTTATCTTGTTATTTGATGACCATATGTGTATAAATAGATAATAATATATGTATTTAATATAACTTTTATATGTAAAATAATTAAATCTACATAATATAATAACTCTGAATATTCGTCCGAATACTGTGTATTCCTTAGCCAGTGATCCATCCTAGTGAATATCAAAAATCAATTTTCCAACACAGAAAAGATTGCTACTACAAAGAGTATTTGCATAGGATAGTACCATAATTAAAAATGAGCATTTGGTCGGGCTCTTACGATCATGCAAGGCCAAGAGGCCCAATCCCATTTAACATAGTAGGATGTGAGTTGGGCTTATGCCCAAAAAATCTATCAAAGTCCAACCCATCCAAGCTCAGCCTAAAAGTGGTAGGTCGAGCTTAGATCAGGCCAGCCTAAAGTAATAATTGTCAAATTTTCCTCATTCATAGACAATATTATTAACGCAAACTCCTTAGTTCATTTGTAAAGGATCAAGCTCTAGTATTCTCATATTATCTATACATTAAACTTTTAATTAGTTATAAGAAAGAATCCATTAACTAGATGTTCATTCAATAAAGTATAGTATGTTCACATCAACCTGAAGAACAAAATACCCACAAGATTTTTCTAAGAGAACAATAAAATCTAATATCATTCAACACATACTATATCATTTTTAACATTATAGATTATATTAGGCTAGCAGGTCGGATCGAGTTTGGGCCAACTTCAACTCAAGCCCGACCTAAAAAACCATATGGGCTTCAAATTTATCCCAGACCCGACAAATTTCAATTTTGGGCTTGCGTCAGGTTGGACTAAGAGGGTCGGGTTTTGGGTTGGCATGGGCCGGCCCGACCCAATGCCCATCCCTACCATATAAGTACAATAAAAGTGAACTCTGATATCCACAATGCTAGAGGTGTATGTTTGGCTAAGATCAAGGACTGTTGAGATAGTATCATTATGAATGATGCCTCCAATATAGCTCGGTGGAGAGGACGACACCGAGGGGCATCGTGATGCCTCTTGTTGTTACTAGGACTGTTGCTGGAAGGTTTTATGCCGGTAGTGACACTATGTAGCCGAGAGCAGTAGTGGTGCTAGCGTCGAAGGTGGACGAGGTAAGGCCAATGATGGATGAGATAAGGTTGACGATGACATTGGCATAGAAGGAGATGTATTCTAGCTGAGGGCGATGGTGGTGCTAGTGTCAAGGGAGAAGTATTGGTGGAGAGGGAGATGGTGGTGTTGGTAGAGAGGGTGTTCTTGGTGTTGGCGAAGAGGGATATGGTGGAGGAGAGGAGAGGCAATAGCTGCGTGACGATTAGGGTTGGCTATTGAGTCACGGCTCGATGAGCCAGGCTCGGGCTCGGCTCGATAAGGGCTCGTGAGCTCGGCTCGTTAGGTTATTGAGCAGAGCTCGAGCCAGATTTTTGGGCTCGATAGCTTAACGAGCCAAGCCCGAGTCGAGCCCTGCTCGGCTCGATAACTCAATAAGGGGCTCGATAAGAAATATATATATAATACTAATATATTTATATATAATAGAAATAAGACATATGAATGTTAATAGTTATTTTATTCTTCCTCTATTGTTTCCCCGTTCCATCCAACGCGTTACAACGTATGAATATAAATGAGATGTAGTTCCCAAAGAGTTTCAACGTAGTACTCTGGAAAGTGGAAATCCAAAACACCTTGAATCAAAAATCATAATAACAGGAACATACATCACCAACAAAACAAAATCACACAATTCACAACACCTTCACATTTACGCTTGCTCGCCACGGATCCTCCTGGCGAGTTGAATATCCTCGGGCATGATGGTCACCCTCTTGGCACGGATCACGCACAGCTTCGTGTCCTCAAAAAGACCCACCAAGTACGCCTTTGCCGCCTCCTACAGAGCCGCAACAGCTGAGCTTTGGAACCTAAGGTCTGACTTCACAAGCTCTGAAAGGGGAGCTTCCTGATCAGGAGCTTCGTGCTCTTCTGGTACTTGGGATCTCATGGAGGGGCGATGTGGCTTCTTCACACCGTCAGTGGTAGGGGCGAACTTGCGAGCAGCCTTGGTGACGAGCTGCTTCCTCGGGGCCTTGCCGTCGGTGGACTTGCGAGCTGATTCCTCGGGGCCTTGTCGCCAGGGCCTTGCCGCCGGTGGACTCCAGAAGAAACCTAGATGATTATTCTCGCACCTTGCTTCAGTTGCACATGTTTGAGAGAGCAGAGGCTAGTGGTTCCGTGAAGGTGTTGTTGCGCATTCCTCTCCGATGAAGGCTTGGAATAGAGGGCTCCAGGTGCTTCCAACCTCCAACTACACCTGCAAGTTAAACTCACCTCGAGCACGAAGGGTCGGACAGAACTGATACACAAAAGAAAGAGGGTGCATGTAATGAGTGCTTCCTATCTGGTGGCGGAAGGAGTTGTATGCGTGGAAGATCGTGTGAATGAGAGGGAAGGTTTGTTGAGCTCGGTTGAAGGGGAAAAATGGTTGAGTGGGACTCAAGTCTATGCTTTACTTAGTCCCACATCGAGAGAAGCCGAGTAGGAGGATTGTGGGGACGTGGATATAAGCAGAGGAAACCCGCATAGATACATATTAAACTCGGTTCGAGCCTTATCGAGCTCGAGCTGGCTCGATAAGAGGCTCGAGTTCATTGAGCCCGAGTTCGAGTCAGTTTGGTTGGGCTCGATCGAGTTTGAGCTCGAGCCCGAGCTCAGTAGGGCTTATCGAGCCCGAGCCCGAGCCCGAGCCAGTGTCTAGCTCGGCTCGTTGGGCTCGATAGCCAGCCCTAGTGACGATGGGAGAGAGTTGGCTTCATAGGAGAAGAGTTGTCATGGAGAAGAGAGCTGGGAATGAGAGATCGGGAGTCGTGCCCCAGTGCACAAGCCTAGGGATGAGCATTGGGTCAGGCAGGCCCATCCCATATAGCTTGGCCCAACCCAAGCTCAAAATAGAAATGGATCGGGCTTGGGCTAAATTCTTAGGCCCATTTTTTGGGGATGGGCTCAGGCTTGGCTTGTCCAAGCCCGCTTAAGCCGTGAGCCCGGCCCGATCGTGGCCCGCAATGTTGACCCAAAGACTCAGCCCTATAGGTGACCCGGAGACCCTTCCCATTGTTAATACTAAGTAGGTATACATAATTATCTGAGAGATCATCTTCTCTTTTAAATCTCTTCACAATTTTCCGAACGAGTGCTCTTGAATTTCTGCCTACAAACAGTATGTCATATCAATGTGCCTGGGCATTTTCCCATCACTTGAAAAGGTTGGATCTCTTTAATTCCACCATATATGCTTACAGTAATATATCTTTCCTTGCAGACTCTTGCCCTCGTTCCTGAAACCTGTACTTATGGATAGCAGGCTAGCAGCAATATATTTGCTCCAAATGACAGCATTTTCCTGGACCCCTTCACCACCTCGTGCACTGCCATTAGTGCCTGCAGTTTAATTGATGATTTCAGAATTTATATGACTTGCAAGAAAGAACCAAATTCATGCATATCTGCCAGATTATCAGCCGCGATGCCTCGGCCAATCAGGTGGTATTCATTCTTTTCGTCGAGCAGCAGATGTCCCATTGCAGACATCAGAAAGATAAACATTTTGGTTCTGAGCTCACCATAGAATTTGAAGCAATTACAAGCAGTTTTCATATAAATTCGATTGTTCAACTCTTTAAGAATGAAATATAAGAAATCATCCTCGAAGGATGAGAAGACAAGTGGCTGAAGCCACTTGATATCGAATGTTGGGATGATTACATTGGTTAAAGTGTGGCTTAACTTGGGAAGCTTGTCGAATGTTGGGAAAAATCGAGGCGGGCCAACCTGGCCCAAGCCCGGCCCATGAAAATTGGGCTTGGGCCGCCCAGAAAAAATTGTGGGATTTGGGCCCGGCCCACAGTTCAAAATTTTTAATGGGCTTGGGCCTGGGCCCTTCAGGGCCTGGCTCATGCTCATCCCTAGTTCTCGGGCAGTCCAATTCGAGAATTAAGGACCGGGTAAACCTAGGCCCAAACTGTGACTATGTGGGCCAGGCTCGGGCTTCATTCATGAAAATAACGCGAGTCTAGGCCCAGTCCATTCGCCCACCAAAACTAATGGGCTCAGGTTGGGTTCAACTGGGCCTGACCCGATGCTCAATCTTACACAAGCCTAAGGCTCTCGTATCATGCAAAAATATTTGAAATTAATTTTTCTTCTCTGTTCACGTGTGCTACCACTTCCTTATATATCCTTATAAAATAGGGAAGTGTTACCAACATTACATAACAGCCCTTAGAGTTTGGAATGTAAAACAAGTAGAAAGATAAGTATCTACAGCCTTTAATATATACTCAAGTCAAAGCACTGATCTGAGTGTCAAATATCGAACACGCCTTAAGATGTATTTCAAGCTACATCACAAAGATCTGATAAGGTCCCTCTTCAAATTATGGTGTTATAGTATCTTACTATAGGGGGTATAAATAAAGAACATAAAATTCACTATTGGAATAAATGCTCAAAATAATAGTAAAATTTAAAAGTCACACCAACCTGCTACTTAAATATTGAAGAATAAGGTTGACAACTCTTTCTGGTAAATATTGACCTACACGGATTGCATTCAGCAACCGCAGATGGCATTCAAGAATTTTCCCCGCATAGCTCTTGTAAAACATCTGAGCAAAAGCTTTATTCTCTGGCTTTTGGAGTTTCACATCCCCAAACCTACAAGAAAGCAACACAGGCATTATTTAGAAATTAAGATGAGTCCTTACATAAATTAACAAAAATAATTGGTGCAACTAGATCCTAAATCATAAGGCCTACCGAGTATACAGCCGATTTAAAATATGAATCGTCCATTTCTTCACTTTCCACCATCCCCATGATTTTCTACTTTCTGGATCCACCGGCTGGCCTTCTGAGGGGACAGGTCTTTCTAATATATGTAAGAACAAAATCATCCATGCATTGAACATGTTCTCGTCAAATAACTGCTTTGGGATCTCTAGCTGAAAAAGAAATAATATTATCACTATAAAATGCAACGACCATTACCATTACCGTAAACTTCATTGATGAGAAACTTACATAAATGGATGACCAAAATATTTTGCATATAAGTTTGATTAAGTCAGCTACTTCCAAGGGAGGATTGTGAACTTGGATGAGCTTGTTAAAAATAATCAACAAATGAGGAAATGTCTCATCCACAATCTGACAAACAGGTTTCCTTTCCTCGTCGGATTTGAACCTACGCAGAAAACCAGATAAAATAAGTCACACAAAGAAATCTAATTGCTGCAGAAACAACAAATAACACGATCATGCTGGAGAATAAACAATACATTGTAATCCAATTTTTGAAATATCAAATTACTGTTAATTCGTGTATGTTATTTATAAAAACTGCTATAAAATCGAAATAAGACCACCAACGGTGCCTGCCCTTTTTCATTCACAAAAAATAATAAACCATGTGAAACGGTTTTTCATAAAAATAAATTGATTTTGTTTGTTAACCACAAATTACAAAATTGTATTAAAAAATTTAAGATATAAGTAATTTGAGTGCAATAGATTTATTCGTCAAGCCTTATTTACATATAACATTCCCTTTTTAGCAAATTTCAAATAGCACTGAGGAAATACACAAGGATTATGATTTACTTTCTCAGATGAAGATTCACGAAAATGAAAACAGTAATAAAAATGATGTTCACAGTAAATTCTCACAATATTCCATATTTATGTAGTACTTGTTGAAAGTTCCGTAACTTTTTAATAAATTAAGGTATGCCCGCGCTTCGCGGCGTGAGTTGTTTTTTAGGGTAAAGTATGAAATTAAGATGTTAAATTATAAGAATGTACATAGAACTTAATTGACAAATTATAGAAAAACAAACTTCGTACAATTTATCTATCTTTTGAAAAGATTGTACTTTAGTAACATTATTGAAAAAAACATAAAAAGTATGAATTTAAGAGGTTAAATTATATGAATGTACTTAGAACTTCATTGTCAAATTATAGAGGAACATATTGCGTACAATTTATCTATCTTTTGAAAAGATTGTACTTCAGGAAATATTATTTTAAAAAATGCATTTGTATATTAAACTTACTTTTTTGCTTTGAATAATATCTAAAAATACAAAATCATTCAAATACAATGAGTACTTTTAGGGTAAAGTATGAAATTAAGAGGTTAAATTATAAGAATATGCGTACAACTTAATTGTATAATTGTACTTAAAAAAAATAAAATTATTTAACTTGTATATATTTTAGGGAGAAATAATGATTAACCTAAATAGCAAATAATATCTTCTTATTGTTATTTGCTTAAGTATAAAAAGTACGCTTATTGTTATTTGCAGCAAATGTGTAAAACTCTAACATGAATTGGCAAATTTATAAGATTTAAATTTCAAGGGAACAAAAAATTATGGAACATTTGTCTTGAATAGGGATTTTTACACCCTTAACCCTGAGTAATTTCGCAATAACATTCATAACCCTGCATAATCGCAAATTACGCTCAGGACCCTGAATAAGTGTGTCGTCTTACACCTATAACCTTTTGTTACTTTACTTCGTTAACTCAACCAGATGATTGAGTTAATCTAACCAATCAATGATCTAACGGCTGAAATTTAATCTAAATAAAAAAGATAAATATCCCGTCTCTTTCTCTCAAGCCAACCCATGCATCCATCGTGACTCTAAATTTCGGATGACGAGCTTGCATGCGGCCGGGAGGGAGATAGTGGAGGGCAGCGACAGGAGTGGGGATGCTGCATGTGGAACGATGGTGGCAGGCTGCGGCAGCTCGACGATGGTGGAGGGATGTGGCGGGCCAGCAGGCGGGCGGGTGCAGAGGAGAGGTGGAGGGAAGCAGCAGGACTGGGGGGAGGCTTGAGAGGCACGTTCGGGAGGGGGTGTGTGGTTCTCGCAGAGATGGTCGTGTGTGGTGGGGGGAGGGGGGCTTCGGTCCGGGGGGTGAGGGATTGGAGATTGGGTGGGCGGGGGGGAGTTGACGTGGGGGGCTTCGAGCGGTCGGGGTGGGGGGGTATGTCGATGGGGGCGGGGGGGATCGGGCTTCAAGCAGCGGTACGGGTTTGGATGGTGGGCTTCGAGCAGGGGAGCAAGCTTGATCTCCCAGGGGGGGTGGGGTGCGAAGGGGATGGAGCTCGACGGCATGGTTCGAGCAGGGGAGCGGGCTTGCTCAGAGGTCGACGGAGGGTCCGAAGGAGATAACCTCGGTGGCGAGGCGCTCGACGCATGGCCTGCAGGGGAGGCGGAGGTGGTGCTCGGCAGGGGGAGAGGGCGTTCGAGTGCGGGGGAGAGGGAAGTGTCGATGGCATGTTTTGCAAATAAGAATGGATATTAGAGGAAGTTTTGTATTTTTTTAACGGAAACCGTCAAACATAACGGGCATCCCAAATGGAACATGACACTGAGTTATGTCGTGTAAGAGTTAAGAATTACTCGTGGTTCCTCATGTAATTCGTGATTATGCAGGGTTATGAATGTTATTGTGAAATTACTCAAGGTTGGGAGTAAAAATCCCTTTTGAATATACATGACAAATTTATTAGGTGAACCCGAACAGAAATGGTAAATTTAATTAACGATGATATTATCAAACATAAATCGTAAGTTGACTCACACACATGTATACACACAGTCATATAAACATTTGTAATAAACTTTGCCCACTATACTGAAAAAAGCCAAAAAAAGACAAAAGCTCTACATTAAAGACTCATACAATAACCCCAAAATATTATGGTAACCAAATAACTCACATAGAACAAATTTTTATAAACCGGAATATTCATCAGGATCATCTGATTTTTAATAATGTTTAGAATATTCTCCACCTACGAAAAATAATTAGAAATACAACAATCAGAAAAAGTAAAGTGAATTCATCCAAAATAACATTTATGTACTTCGTGTGAACCCCCAAGGATCCGGGTACCCGTTAATCACACATTTCGCGTTTACAACATTTACTACTATCGCATTAAGTAACTGAAAGTACGGGGAAAAATTTTTCGCGAATGAAATAATTTCATCTGACATTCACATCAACATTTATAACCACAAACTCATAGAACAATGGTCACCAAAATTTCATTTCATTAACTTCCATATATTTTACATGTACAAAGTCTGACAGTACATATAGTATATCCCAAAATCTGACTGAAGAGAAAGAAACATAATACATTGCAAATTGAACAAAAACTGGCACAAAATAAACCATACCGTTGGGTATAAAATTTATCTCCTGGACCCATGTATGGCTACTGAACTTCAGGTTGTTTGCCTCCCAAACATGTTAGGAAAGAAGAGGAGTCAGCGGTTGCTGGTACCTCCCAAAAACTTATATAAAATAACAGGCATTTATTGTGACCAAAAGCAGGCAAGTAGAGAGGCAAGAACAACTCAAATTAAAATTTATTTCTACTTGCAATTGAAAAAAAGTTTCCAAATTCTAGTAAGCACCTCTTATGATTAGCTATTATCCCAACATTCCCCACATAAGCATATTTCTATCGTAAGTGATTGTATATTTTATTCTCATAGTACTCAGAGATCATTTTTATGGATTTTTTATGATGGGAAAGGTGAGATGAGAAGATATAAAGATTTATTAAAATCTTAAGTCTAGTGGATAGTCTGTGGTCTTGGTTCTTGTGAAAACCTCACACTATGACTCTAAGACATGGGGAACGTCTTAGGGTTGGGGTGCCTCCGTAGGCATGCGGTGTTGTATAATGCATCCTAACTAAGTTCCCAACACGTCCACTAGCTTAATGAGATTTCGAATTAGATTATAGTCTTTTCCATTTATTCAACTTTAATTGTAACCCCTTAAAACCTCAAATGCAACTGTCTCAGATGTAACTCTATAAGATGTAGATATAGAAATGAATGATCTGGATGTAAAATCAATCCCTTCGAACCTCTGTGCAACAACCTAAATGTAACTCTAGATGATGTAGATATAGATATGGATGATATGGATGCAACATCGCCAAGTCTGTTGACGAAGAAAAACTCAAGCGGTGAAGAAGCCAACAAAAGGCTCTTCCGTCTCGCCCTCTAATTGGAAGGACGGTCCAATAGAGGGATAGGTCTACACTCCCAAACTACGCCACTGAGACGGGTGAGAGGGACTTCCCGGAAAAGTCACTCTAGAAAAACAGCCCGACCGGTAACGGGCAACCGAGCTCGTACGTAAAACTGAAAACCAAGGATCCCCTGCCTGGGTATCCTAAACAACGGGTCAGCGTAACTGGTCTAAAGTCGGGATCCAAACGAGGCGTAAAAACACTGTGAGCTCACATTAAAAACCGAAGGGGGACTGGGATCCTAGACCCGCGCACTTGGCGGCCGCTGCCCAAACTGGGCTTCCTTTCCTCCGCCCAGTTGAGGGTCACCGCGCCCTCGCACGGTCAGGCCTAAGGTCGTCCTGACCGGCACTTATCATAATTTGATCATCTTAAGGATGTATATGGTTTCATCCTTCTTTCTCAATCTCATATATTGTATGTGTCGTGAGAAAATCATTCACCACTAATCACATCATTCACCCTAGATCCAATATCTTTAGAGAAAACACAAGCAAGAGATGGACATGGTGGACAAGGTTCACAACTAGTGTTCTAGAACTATAGCGGTAAATTATGAATGTAACAAACTAAATGATGAACATTAGTAGAGGGTTTGGATTGCATCATAATCTTCTCATTTGTAAGCATGATTTCATTTGCGAGTGATTTAACATCAGAATTTGACGTCAATCTCTCAGTATGCCAAAAATATTGATGAGATTAATATTCATAATGATATCAATAATTAGTTAATTTGACTCAAAAGAGAAAGATGTCCAATCCTAATATTTGTTTCCCAATACTCATATAAGGTCATGTGTAGTAACTTAACAATGACTTGAATATAGAGAGTTTAAGAGATTTGTCAGTATGATGCTATTCAACAAGTACTCTCTTGTGATCAGATGTCAAGGAATGAAGACATAAATGTTGGACTATATATATACGAAGATCATTAAATTTGATGATTTCTTTGCTAATATAGATAAATGGTGAGTTAATGTTTTACCAGATGCTTGAATGATTAGGGTCCCCTTGAAGACATAATGATCATGCCCCAGGCATATAGCTTCTTTATTAGTGTACAGAAAACAACCGGGCATCTCTCCGATTCCTTGTCTATACCACATCAGTGCTTGTTATTTAAACACCACCTAAGATGGTTTTTATTATATTTTTAAGAATGTCTGAATATTGTTAATTCAACATGCTCAGTTTAGAGAAAATGTTTAACTCAAAGGTAAGTAGGACCTACTTAATTAACGAATGTCTAGAAATGCAAAAAATATAATTTATATTAAGTAGAATCATACTTTAGATACTGAAACACTGTTCACCTAATATAGAAAGAAGATAGAAACTTAGATGGAATAGCATGCATAGTAAATAGAAATAAAATTTTCCCTGATTTCTTAACAATAGCAGAGAATTTTTTTAGCTACATACATATATATACACACTTATAAAACGTATATATATCAATTTAACAAATTTATCCACACAGAGAATTAATAATTCAATCAAATATATATTGTTATATATATACACACACTGTAACATGTTATAATATAGTAGAAAATCAAAATTTCAATTCCATACCCCTTTTTTTTCAAAAAGTAGACGCATTTAATATCTTGATCAAAATTTAATCACGGTTCAATCTTTTCTTCGTCAATTCCAGCCCCCCCCCTTTTTTTATTCGAATTGATTTATTACTTGAAATTATCTTTCTATTAAAGCCTTTTGATGCAGATTTCAAGTATTCATATAATTACCAACTCATATTGACAACTGCATCTATACGTTATATAACAAAAAAAATAAACTGAAATTGTATTACTCCCTATATCCATGCTTTCCAATTTATTTCCTGTAGCAATAAAATAAAGAAAAGCAGGAATCTTAACTATATTTTTCAGAATCCAGTGGGCAAGAACAACCCTAAACGTCCCTAAGACTCTACTAATACCACCACATAGATCATGATTAAAAATTATGGACATTTAGAATTTAAGATCGAAAATGTGCATGTTCACACCATTTGTAAAGAAAAAGGATGGCATAGATCATGCATGGCAGCAAGAAGGAGGGTGAAAAGGGATTGTACCTAACTGATTTCAAGAATGGAGAAGGTTGTGGCTGATCTTGCATGCAGTGCTTGATCAACTGCTGGAATTTTGGCCAGCAAATTCTCAAGGAAAGAGCATCTCCAGGGCAGAAATCACCTCTTTTTGGAGCTGGAGAAGACGTTGGGCAGCAAATGGAAGTGTGTGTCGAACTTGGAAACGACAGAGATTTGGAAATTTGGGGACTCTTCCTCGTGGAAGATGGAATACAAGAGAGATGTAGGGGTTGTGGGGTTTTTATAAGGTAAAAGAAGGCCCTATGGTATGACAAGTGGTGAAATAAGGGCCAAGTGTTTAAATTTAGATAAAGTGGTTATGGATTTGTTTTGTTGTTACGGTTATAGCAGAACCAAAAATTTTATATTATATTATTTTTTTTTAAACCAAGCAGTTGTCTATCAAATGATTTAATTATATATATATTATTTCCCTACTTAACAAATATAAATTCGACCGTAATTGAGCCTCGAGCGTCGAATTTTGACGAGTAATATCTCATTTTGATCGTCTCTAAACGACGATCAATATGAGTATAATATTGATATACTTCCGGTCGAGTTTTAAATACCCGAAATTTTCGGATACGGTTTTTGTTTAAGATTAAATTTTACGGTTTTAAAATATCAAACGACTTCCGATTGACGAACGGTCGATTCCGTTGGTCTTGTATCGTCGAATCGGATCTAATGACGGTCTTGGTTCGTTTCACGGTTTCCGAATTTGCGTCGCGGCTTTTTGTGACGCGCATTACGAAGCGACCTATTTTTGGATTATCTCGCCCGAACGACTTTTGATTCTTGATCAAATGATCGTTTTAGGTTATCTTATAATGTCAGATAACTTGGTTGGGTTATTCGGACCTTATTCAGGTCGAGTTCGGGTTTGGCGGATTCCGGATGTTACAATTATAAAAACCTCAAAGGGAGTCTCGTCCTCGAGACTCGGGTCAAGATCATTATATATCTTGTTTGAATATCATATGGCCATAAAAACCTCAAAGGGTTTTGAACCCATAAAAACCTCAAAGAGAAAACAAGCCATATATTTTAACATATATCTAAAAGCTTGTTTTGATTTTTTTTACCTCAGAAAAGTTGCGGGTATCGTGCCCGCATGTCGGCTTCGGTCTCCCATGTCGCCTCTTTGACGCCGTGTCGGTGGCACAACACCTTGACCAATGAAATCTCCTTATTGCGAAGCTTCTTCTCAGCGCGGTCAAATATCTGGACTGGCTTCTCCTCATAAGTCAGATCCGGCTCTACATCGAGATTCTTGTAACCGATAATGTGCCGAGGGTTGTGCACATACTTCCTCAGGTTGGATACGTGGAAGACATCGTGAATAGCAGAAAGATGTGGAGGAATAGCTACTCGGTAAGCAACCTTCCCCACTCTAGCCAGAATCTCGAACGGTCCAACATATCGCGGCGCCAACTTGCTACGAACATCAAATCTCTGTACTTCCTTTATGGGAGATACACGGAGAAATACCCAATCTCCCACCTTTAATTTACAGGGATGTCATTAGTACGTGGTTAAGTTGAACATATATATATATGTAATAACTGGATGGATGAAGAGGAAAGAATTGGATTACTTGGAACTCCAAGTCTCTTCTCCGACGGTCTGCATAGCTCTTCTGGCGGCTCTGTGCCGTCAGAAGTCTCCGTCTCACAAGATCAACAGCTCTCGCAGTCTCCTCCAAGAGATCCACGGAGTAAAGAGCATGATCACATACTTCATGCCAACTGAGAGGTGTGAGGCATCTCCGCACGTATAGGGCTTCGAATGGTGCCATATCAATACTGGAGTGATAGCTGTTGTTGTACGTGAATTCCACCAAAGGCAAATGGTCCTTCTAGGACCCTTTCCACTCCAAAGTGCAAGCGCGAAGCAAATCCTCTAGTGTCTGAATGGTGTGCTCACTCTGACCGTCAGTCTGTGGATGACATGCAGAACTCATTTTCAGCTTTGTCTGTAGTGCTGACATGAACTGATGTCAATAATGAGATGTAAATCTCGAATCCCTGTCAGACACCACTTCACGTGACATACCATGTAACCTAATGATGTTCTGCACATACGGCTTGGCCAACCTGGATGGAGTGTAAGTCGTGTTGACAGGTATGAAATGGGCTGACTTGGTCAACCTATCAACAACGACCCAAACGGAATCATGGCCACCCGGTGTCTTTGGTAATCCTATGACAAAATCCATAGAGATGCTCTCCCACTTCCACTCAGGAATGGAGAGAGACTGCAATAATCCTGGTGATCTCCTGTGCTCGGCCTTGACCATCTGACAGGTCATGCATATGCTGACATGTAGCGCCACATCGCGCTTCATTCCATCCCACCAGAAATGTCGGCGCATATCACGTTACATCTTCGTGCTACCTGGATGGATCGATAACCGTGAACTGTGCGTCTCATCAAGAATATCTCTACGTAACTGCTCGTCGTTAGGCATAACGCCTCGACCCACCTTCCATAAAATAGACTCTGTCACAACAAAATTATCAACCTCGTCCTTGACAGCGCGTATGTATCTGTCTCGAATCCAAGGATTTGTCTTCTGGCCTTCGACAATGCGATCCCACAACTACTGAATCGTGGAGGCACGGCAGTAAAAATGGATGCGCTCTCATGAGGATGCCAATCAATCAAAGATGCGAGCATATCCCATGTATATAGCCAGTTCGCCGTACCATCAGCATGCGCTCTCCTGCTAAGTGCATCAGCCACTACGTTTCCCTTACCGGGATGGTAAGAGATCGTGCAACCATAATCCTTCAACAGATCGAGCCATCTGCGCCGCCTCATGTTCAGTTCCTTCTGATCAAAGATGTACTTCAGACTCTTGTGCTCTGTAAAGATCTCGAAATCTACCCCATATAGGTAGTGGCGCCAGATCTTCAAGGCGAAGACAACTACCGCCAACTCCAAGTCATGGGTTGGGTAGTTCCGCTCATGTGGTCTCAACTGTCATGATGCATAAGCAATCACCTGTCCTTTATGCATCAATACTGCTACCAGACCTTTTTCAGATGCATATGTGTAGACTGCATAGTCTTGAGGCCTGAAGGAAGAGCTAGAATGGGCGATGTAGTCAATCTTTCCTTCAGTGTCTGGAAAGCCTGCTCGCATGAATCGTCCCAAACGAATGGAACTCCCTTCTGGGTCAACCGTGTTAGAGGGCGAACAATGCGTGAAAATCCGCTGATAAAGCGTCTGTAATAGCTTGCTAATCCGAGGAAGCTCCGAATCTGAGTAACAGTCTTTGGCTGCTCCCAAGACATAACTGCATCAATCTTCCCAGGATCAACTGCGATGCCCGCTCCAGAAATAACATGCCCTAGAAATGAGACTTGGGATAACCAAAATTCACACTTGCTCAACTTGGCATATAGCTTGTGCTCTCACAGTGTGTTCAAAATAATTCGTAGATCATTCGCATGATCCTACTCATTCCGTGAATAGATAAGCACATCATCGATGAACACCACTACAAACTTGTCCAAGTATGGACGGAAGATCATGTTCATCATATCCATAAAAGAGCCGCAGGTGAATTGGTGAGCCCAAATGGCATTACCACAAACGCGTAGTGTCCATAGCGAGTCCTAAAGGCTGTCTTCGAAATATCCAACTCGCGAATCCTCAACTAATGGTAGCCTGAGCGAAGATCGATCTTCGAGAATACCGAAGATCCCTGGAGCTGATCAAACAAATCATCGATACGTGGCAAAGGATAACGGTTCTTTGTCGTTCTCTTGTTCAGTTGCCTGTAATCGATGTATAACCTCATGGATCCGTCCTTCTTCTTGACAAATAAAACCGGAGCACCCCAAGGTGAAGTTCTCGGCCGTACGAATCCCAAATCAAGTAGCTCCTGCAACTGCACCTTCAGCTCCCTCAACTCGGTTGGTGCCATACGGTAAGGAGCCATTGAGATCGGCTGGGTGTCTGGTAGTAGTGTGATCCCGAACTTGATCTCTCTCTCTCTCAGGAGGTAATCATGGTAGTTCATAAGGAAACACATCTGGGTATTCTGATACTAATCGGATGTCTTGTGTCATTGGCTCCTGATCAGATACAACCCGAACAAATGCAAGTTATGAATCACAACCCTGATAAACAAGTCGCTGAGCTCGCAACATTGAATTACACTTCGTGGTGGAGTCATGTATAGCACTCTCAAAAGTGAACTCGGGTAAATCTGTAATTCTGAAGACAACTGTCTTCCTAAAGCAATTAACAAGTGCATGGTGAGTAGATAGCCAATCCATGCCCAAAATTAAGTCAAACTTATGAAGTCGTAGAAGTAGACAATCTGCGAGCATCTCGTATCCTTCAATCAGTACGAGCTAGTGCCTAACTATCTAAGAAATAACAACCAGTTGGCCACCTGGCCCTTGAATGTGATATGAAGAAGAGAGAGTCTCTGCGACTCTACCTAAAGAAGCAAGTAGCCTCGAAGTAAGAAAAGAATGTGTCACACTAGAATCAAATAGACTATGGAAAGGTCGATACGAGTAGTCAGTATGTGTGCTAGTTTGTTAGTCATCTCATGGTCTGGTCGGGATGACGTGGCTCTGCATTAGAACCATTTATTAGTCATAAAATCAATGGTTCGCAGATAATATGATATATGTTTTTCTCTTCTTAGGATATAATATGAAAATTAATGAAATTGGTGACAGCTGTGGTGATTGAATCTGAATGTCATATTTCCCTTCTCGGACTCACGACAAGTCGGAAGACTGCCGCTATCCGAGAACTCAATGCGATCGGAATTGAAATACTGCGAATGTGCGTATCGGGGTACCACTGCTCAGATACCAAATTGTAAACCCCCGAGGATCCGGGTACCCGTTAATCACACATTTCGCGTTTACAACATTTACTACTATCGCATTAAGTAACTGAAAGTACGGGGAAAAATTTTTCGCGAATGAAATAATTTCTTCTGACATTCACATCAACATTTATAACCACAAACTCATAGAACAATGGTCACCAAAATTTCATTTCATTAACTTCCATATATTTTACATGTACAAAGTCTGACAGTACATATAGTATATCCCAAAATCTGACTGAAGAGAAAGAAACATAATACATTGCAAATTGAACAAAAACTGGCACAAAATAAACCATACCGTTGGGTATAAAATTTATCTCCTGGACCCATGTATGGCTACTGAACTTCAGGCTGTTTGCCTCCCAAACATGTTAGGAAAGAAGAGGAGTCAGCGGTTGCTGGTACCTCCCAAAAACTTATATAAAATAACAGGCATTTATTGTGACCAAAAGCAGGCAAGTAGAGAGGCAAGAACAACTCAAATTAAAATTTATTTCTACTTGCAATTGAAAAAAAAGTTTCCAAATTCTAGTAAGCACCTCTTATGATTAGCTATTATCCCAACATTCCCCACATAAGCATATTTCTATCGTAAGTGATTGTATATTTTATTCTCATAGTACTCAGAGATCATTTTTATGGATTTTTTATGATGGGAAAGGTGAGATGAGAAGATATAAAGATTTATTAAAATCTTAAGTCTAGTGGATAGTCTGTGGTCTTGGTTCTTGTGAAACCTCACACTATGACTCTAAGACATGGGGAATGTCTTAGGGTTGGGGTGCCTCCGTAGGCATGCGGTGTTGTATAATGCATCCTAACTAAGTTCCCAACGCGTCCACTAGCTTAATGAGATTTCGAATTAGATTATAGTCTTTTCCATTTATTCAACTTTAATTGTAACCCCTTAAAACCTCAAATGCAACTGTCTCAGATGTAACTCTATAAGATGTAGATATAGAAATGAATGATCTGGATGTAAAATCAATCTCTTCGAACCTCTGTGCAACAACCTAAATGTAAATCTAGATGATGTAGATATAGATATGGATGATCTGGATGTAACATCGCCAAGTCTGTTGGCAAAGAAAAACTCAAGCGGTGAAGAAGCCAACAAAAGGCTCTTCCGTCTCGCCCTCTAATTGGAAGGACGGTCCAATAGAGGGATAGGTCTACACACCCAAACTACGCCACTGAGACGGGTGAGAGGGACTTCCCGGAAAAATCACTCTAGAAAAACAGCCTGACCGGTAACGGGCAACCGAGCTCGTACGTAAAACTGAAAACCAAGGATCCCCCGCCTGGGTATCCTAAACAACGGGTCAGCGTAACTGGTCTAAAGTTGGGATCCCAACGAGGCGTAAGAACACTGTGAGCTCACGTTAAAAACCGAAGGGGGACTGGGATCCTAGACCCGCACACTTGGCGGCCGCTGCCCAAACTGGGCTTCCTTTCTTCCGCCCAGTTGAGGGTCACCGCGCCCTCGCACAGTCAGGCCTAAGGTCGTCTATCATAATTTGATCATCTTAAGGATGTATATGGTTTCATCTTTCTTTCTCAATCTCATATATTGTATGTGTCGTGAGAAAATCATTCACCACTAATCACATCATTCACCCTAGATCCAATATCTTTAGAGAAAACACAAGCAAGAGATGGACATAGTGGACAAGGTTCGCAACTAGTGTTCTAGAACTATAGCGGTAAATTATGAATGTTGAATCTAACTGATGAACATTAGTAGAGGGTTTAGATTGCATCATAATCTTCTCATTTGTAAGCATGATTTCATTTGCGAGTGATTTAACATCAGAATTTGACGTCAATCTCTCAGTATGCCAAAAATATTGATGAGATTAATATTCATAATGATATCAATAATTAGTTAATTTGACTCAAAAGAGAAAGATGTCCAATCCTAATATTTGTTTCCCAATACTCATATAAGGTCATGTGTAGTAACTTAACAAGGACTTGAATATAGAGAGTTTAAGAGATTTGTCAGTATGATGATATTCAACAAGTACTCTCTTGTGATCAGATGTCAAGGAATGAAGACATAAATGTTGGACTATATATATACGAAGATCATTAAATTTGATGATTTCTTTGCTAATATAGATAAATGGTGAGTTAATGTTTTACCAGATGCTTGAATGATTAGGGTTCCCTTGAAGACATAATGATCATGCCCCAGGCATATAGCTTCTTTATTAGTGTACAGAAAACAACCGGGCATCTCTCCGATTCCTTGTCTATACCACATCAGTGCTTGTTATTTAAACACCACCTAAGATGGTTTTTATTATATTTTTAAGAATGTCTGAATATTGTTAATTCAACATGCTCAGTTTAGAGAAAATGTTTAACTCAAAGGTAAGTAGGTCCTACTTAATTAACGAATGTCTAGAAATGCAAAAAATATAATTTATATTAAGTAGAATCATACTTTAGATACTGAAACACTGTTCACCTAATATAAAAAGAAGAAAGAAACTTAGATGGAATAGCATGCATAGTAAATAGAAATAAAATTTTCCCTGATTTCTTAACAGTAGCAGAGAATTTTTTTAGCTACATACATATATATATACACTTATAAAACGTATATATATATATATCAATTTAACAAATTTATCCACACAGAGAATTAATAATTCAATCAAATATATATTGTTATATATATATACACACACTGTAACAGGTTATAATATAGTAGAGAATCAAAATTTCAATTCCATACCCCTTTTTTTCAAACAGTAGACGCATTTAATATCTTGATCAAAATTTAATCACGGTTCAATCTTTTCTTCGTCAATTCCACCCCCCCCCCTTTTTTTATTCGAATTGATTTATTACTCGAAATTATCTTTCTATTAAAGCCTTTTGATGCAGATTTCAAGTATTCATATAATTACCAACTCATATTGACAACTGCATCTATACGTTATATAACAAAAAAAATAAACTGAAATTGTATTACTCCCTATATCCATGCTTTCCAATTTATTTCCTGTAGCAATAAAATAAAGAAAAGCAAGAATCTTAACTATATTTTTCAGAATCCAGTGGGCAAGAACAACCCTCAAACGTCCCTAAGACTCTACTAATACCACCACATAGATCATGATTAAAAATTCTGGACATTTAGAATTTAAGATCGAAAATGTGCATGTTCACACCATTTGTAAAAAAAAAGGATGGCATAGATCATGCATGGCAGCAAGGAGGGTGAAAAGGGATTGTACCTAACTGATTTCAAGAATGGAGAAGGCTGTGGCTGATCTTGCATGCAGTGCTTGATCAACTGCTGGAATTTTGGCCAGCAAATTCTCAAGGAAAGAGCATCTCCAGGGCAGAAATCACCTCTTTTTGGAGCTGGAGAAGACGTTGGGCAGCAAATGGAAGTGTGTGTCGAACTTGGAAACGACAGAGATTTGGAAATTTGGGGACTCTTCCTCGTGGAAGATGGAATACAAGAGAGATGTAGGGGTTGTGGGGTTTTTATAAGGTAAAAGAAGGCCCTATGGTATGACAAGTGGTGAAATAAGGGCCAAGTGTTTAAATTTAGATAAAGTGGTTGTGGATTTGTTTTGTTGTTACGGTTACAGCAGAACCAAAAATTTTATATTATATTATTTTTTTTAAACCAAGCAGTTGTCTATCAAATGATTTAATTATATATATATTATTTCCCTACTTAACAAATATAAATTCGACCGTATTTGAGCCTCGAGCGTCGAATTTTGACGAGTAATATCTCATTTTGATCGTCTCTAAACGACGATCAATATGAGTATAATATTGATATACTTCCGGTCGAGTTTTAAATACCCGAAATTTTCGGATACGGTTTTTGTTTAAGATTAAATTTTACGATTTTAAAATATCAAACGACTTCCTATTGACGAACGGTCGATTCCGTTGGTCTTGTATCGTCGAATCGGATCTAATGACGGTCTTGGTTCGTTTCACGATTTCCGAATTTGCGTCGCGGCTTTTTGTGACGCGCATTACGAAGCGACCGATTTTTGGATTATCTCGCCTGAACAACTTTTGATTCTTGATCAAATGATCGTTTTAGGTTATCTAATAATGTCAGATAACTTGGTTGGGTTATTCGGACCTTATTCAGGTCGAGTTCGGGTTTGGCGGATTCCGGATGTTACACTTCGTACTGTTATTTAAAGCAAACTTGTAACACTATAACATAAACTGACAAATTTATACAATCAATAGTATATAACATATTGTCAATGAAAATTTATCGAACATTTATTTTGAATATAAATGTTAAATTTAGCAGATGAAGCTGGACATGAATGATAAACATAATCAAAGATGATATTATAAAGAATAAAGTGCAAGCTGACATATACAACCATATAAATATTCGGAATAAATCATACCTACTATACTGATAGAAAAGAGAGACAGATACTGTAATTAAAAACCACCCATAATGATTTCAAAGATATTATATTAACCAAATAAATCGCACAGTACATATTTTTACATATACACAAATTAATCTGGATCATCTGTTTTCTATAGTATTTAAACTAATGTGTACCTAAAAATAACAGTTAAATACACCTATTACAAAAAATATATAATTCTCAATGTAGGGGTCAGAGAAACCACTTGAATAAAAATACAATCACATGGATAGATGATGTATTTAACAATAAATAAATGATAACATAAAAAAACTGTAAAAATTCCTCTCCAAATTCGAACACATGGCTACCAACAAAAAGGCTATAGCCGGAGAAAAAAAGATAACATATACACGAAGTGCTACGTGCAATTGAAATCAAAATGAAGAGGGAAACATGAATCATCAACCATCCAAATATAGCAACCTTGAGGGAGAGAGATAATAACTCGAGTGAGAGAGAAACTCGCAAGAGAAAGAGAGGCGCAAAAGTGGGAGAGAGATCATCAAGGTAGAAAGATGGAGTAAAGAGAGTAGTGGCGCTGGGAGTTTGAGAAGCGGTGAAAACTCTCTCAAGAGAGTGCCATGTGTCAACAAATCCGTGAATCTCAGTTTTAAAATGGTCATAGAGATAAGCACTCCCATCATTTGAAGTATAGCACTTTGTCCATCCATTATGAAAATCTACAATCTTTTTATTTATTTTTAAAATAGAACCTCATAACATGGATAGCAATTAATAGGCATTCTAATAAAAGGGTTATGATTTACTTTCTTGGATGAGTATTCACGAATCAAGATTACGAAAATGAAAACAGTAATAAAAATGATATTCACACGCAATTCTAGCAATATTCATATCTATGTGGTACTTGTTCCAAGTTCCCTAAGCTATTAAAAAGTAATCATCCCCATCAGTTGAAGTCTAGAACTGTGTCCATCCATTACGAAAACCTGAACTCTCTTTGATTTGTTTAAGAAATCGAACCTCATGGAAAACAAGGATAGCGACTAATAGGTGTTCTAATAAAAGAGTAATACATCATTTGAGACTAGGAAATGTTTTCTTTTAAAATACAATACCCATGACTCAGTATATACGAAGATTCCTAGTGTTAAGTTGACATCGAAGAAACGCCAGATCAACAAAATACATGTGCATCACTAAAGGGGTGTACAAAATATCTTTCAATACTTCCCCTCAAGCTGGAGCATATATAACAAATTTACACATAAGTTGGCAATTAGAAATAATGCAAGGGGTAAGAGAAAATGAGAGTTAAAGGAAGGGTCATAAATTCAAATTTAAACGATATAAATAACCAACTAGAAAAAAGAATGAAAATGTTCTAAAACATTCAGGCCTGGACGCAAAATACCGTGTGCATAAAAACCGCGTGAGCAGATAGTAGAAACGAGGGCTCGTATACAAAAAGGGAGTCTCAAGGACCGCCTCGCAAATTGTCAAGCACCTAGTGCATGAAAGGAGGAGCGATGAGGTGCTCCGTGTTGCAGTGGTGGCGGGTCGAGGGAGGGGCTGGGATCGGGGGAGGAAGGGGAACATTATATTCAGCTGAAACCATAGACGTGCGAGAAGTTTGGTGACTATGTTACAGTCTAATCTCCGAGGATAGAAGTTGGTGACCATATTATAATCTAATCTTTGAGGAAACAATAGAGGTGTGCAACATGCACCAACCCTCTTTGTACCAAATCTCTAGTGCAATGACAAAACTTCAACATGCTTCGTGTACACATGAAACATGAGGTTGTTGGCTATGCATATTTCTATGATGTCACATCTGAGTTCCATAACCCTAATAGTTTGTAAGTATGGATCGGATCCAAACATGAGGTTGTTGGCTATGCATATTTCTATGATGTCACATCTGAGTTCCATAACCCTAATAGTTTGTAAGTATGGATCGGATCCATATTAACTATACCACGGCATGGGTCGTTACTCCACACTCGCTCTCTGCACCGGAACGAGAACAAATGCATGTTTCACCCATAATCAACTTCAGAATAATCTATAATATCAAAGGTAACCCACTTGATGAATATCGATCTCCTTCCTAAAGAGAACCAATATATCTCAAGACCATCGTGCATACATCATAGTAAGTTGGAGTAGGAGAATCCATGAACTGACTTAGCTTACCAACTACAAGTGACGTTGTTAGAAAATCGGAAGCGGAAGCGTAACATGGAAAAAAAATAAATAACAAGAAGAAAGAACAGCGGGATTTTACGTGGAACCCTACTCCGTGAGGAGCGGGATGAAACCACAGGAGAAGCCCTCAACGGGGCATGCTATGCATTACTTTTTCTCAATGGATACAGGAGGTCTGGGGCTCCTTATATAGCCTCTCCAGAGCCTCCAAGTCCCACCATTGGACGATGTGGGACTAAACACTAGATAGGGTAAATGGATCTTCTCCAGGATCCATTTACCCTGCTACAACACAATGGGCGCATACAACGAATGCTCCAACACTCCCCCTCAAGCTGGAGCCTGCAATGCTCAGCTTGGACAAACAGAAATAAACTCAACTCAACGCTACAAGACACTACGGACAATATCAACCCAACGCGCACATTGCTGCAGTCGAGGACGTTGCTTCTCATGTTGTGCAGGTGAGGAGGACGAACGAGCTGAAGTGTGAATCAAATGAAGACTCGGAATCTGACTATCGAGTCTGAAACTGCGCCTGAAGTCTCCTCGTCGGAGAACTGGGTCTCTCCCATCTGGCTCAGAGAATGGTGCACTGCTCTGGTGTACCTATGATACCACATGAAAACCCTTGCCCTCAATGGCATAGGGAATGGTCCTCTGCTCTGGAGCCCCTATGGCTCACATGAAAACTCTGGCCAGACAACTAGAAGAATGATGGGCACCACGAACAAATGATGGCAACATATGCTCATCTTAAATTGACCGCAATCATATGCGTGTCTGAAACTAGAGACTCGGAGATGTCTGATGTCGAGTCTGAAATTGGATCTGAACCGTAGAGTCTGGAATCTGCATGGCCTGGAAATCTGCATGTCAATCTGGATCATCTGAATATGGCTGGAAGAAGACCTGTGACTCTACATATACTCCCCCTTTCTCCATACTTGTCGAAAATTGACATCGACAAAGTTGGGAGAAGACAAGATAAACGGGGGTGAACAAAACATGAAATTTGTGGCTTTCATCATTTTTTTAAGCCGTCATTCTTTTTTTTTTGAGATTTTTTTAAGTCGTTCCAATATTTTCTTTTACGGCTTTTGCAAATCATTTGTCTTTAACTTGCATACGGTTTTTTTCCGTACGCAGCTCTTTTTTAAAAAATTAATTTTTTTTGAACGCCCAACTTGAGCTCAACCTCCTTTTTTTCAGCCCCCTTGACTTCCCTCTCTTTTCTTCTCTTTCTTTCTTTTATTTTTTTTTCAACGGCCCACTTGGGCCTGTACACACAAAATACTTTTTTTTAAAATGATGGGCCTCGGTCCATACATAACTGTAGCCTTAGGGTTCTCGTAACCCTCAACACGCACGATGTCGCCCCCTCCCCCTTTTTTGTTGGCGCCGCTGTTGATGCGGCTGGGGAATCGACCTGGAGACGCGCCGCTGTAGCAGATCGCAAGGGCTCGTCGTTATGGAGGGGCGGCGTGACCAGCAAGGTACCAGCAGTTCCACGCCGCCGAAGTGGAGGGATCGCGAGGGCTTATGGAGGGGCAGCGCGACCAGCAGTTCCACGCTGCCGAAGACTACTGCCTGGTGCACCCTTCCTGCGCGATAGAGTCGATGGAGTCGGAGGACAGGAGCGAGGGAAGAGGCGCGGGGATGGACTGCTAGCGCGCGCCGCGAGCACCAAGGAAACCCTCGTGGAGATTCGTCTTCGACTGTTGAGAAGGGACGTCTGGGGTGTGCGTCTCGCAAGGCAAGAGGGTGCGCCGATATTTGAGGAAATCATCGATCTGGAGTCGCGCGCCCTGGGGCCACGCCTGGTAACTGCGCGCGCGAGATCGGGCTGCCTGGGAGTCGGGCATCTGCGTCGCCGAGTGTCGAGGGAGAACCCTCGCGCCGCCTGCGCGAGGGAGGAGAAACGTGGCTGGGCCTGGAGCCGCTAGGGCTGCTCCGCGGGAGGTAGTCGCCTCTGGCCTAGTGCCGCCTGCAAAGGAGGAGCGGCCTGCGCCACCATCTGGAGCGGCATGCACCGCCTGGAAGAGAGCCTGGAGGCTCCGCCTGCGTGCCTTGAGAAGGTGTTGCACAAGAGATGAGAGATCATGTAGCATCGCCATTGACAATCACGTTGTTTGCCTGACCACTAGACAGAATGCTCGATCACGGCCAAAAATTAGGGTTTTCAGCAACAAACCCTATGATTCTTTCACAAGCATGAACTTGAATAATCTCATATATGATAATCTTCATCAAAATCGACTCTCGAAAAATAAGCAAAAAATAAGAACACATCTCCGAGAATCGAACCCGCTCTGATACCATGTTAGAAAATCGGAAGCGGAAGCGTAACATGGAAAAAGATAAATAACAAGAAGAAAGAACAGCGGGATTTTACGTGGAACCCTACTCCAGGAGAAGCTCTCAACGGGGCATGCTATGCATTACTTTTTCTCAATGGATACAGGAGGTCTGGGGCTCCTTATATAGCCTCTCCAGAGCCTCCAAGTCCCACCGTTGGACGATGTGGGACTAAACACTAGATGGGGTAAATGGATCTTCACCAGGATCCATTTACCCTGCTACAACACAATGGGCGCATACAACGATTGCTCCAACAAACGTATATGAGTGTATGATGGTCAAGCTCTCCAATCAACCTTATATAATGACTCGTGACTCCAGTCTCTCTAAACTCGTATATTCATTATTCATACCTTGGGATTTATGGAAATTAGTGATGCCATGTATGCCAATCTCCTGCTATAGGTGAGCGACATACTTTCTTTAGGATAATACCTGACCTCATTTAGAGTAAGCAATCTCAATCCCATGAATGTATTTAAATGGTCCAAGATCTTTGATCACAAATTGTTCAGTTAGTTTTTCTTAACCTCCACAAAGTCCTCAGGATCATCATCAACAAGGATAATATCCTCCACATATACTAGCATGGTCATTGTGCCTTTTCCGTATCTTTAGCATGAACAAGGAACGGTCAAATGATGATCTAAAGAAACTAAAACTCTTAAGGATCGTTGATCCATGCGAATCTATGCTGGTTGGTTGGATCCCAACATCACAATCTCAAGTAAAAGGTCGATGACATATCGTCTCTAGACATTACCAGATCTCATCTGGAGTGAGCAATCTCAATCCCCAAAAAGTATAATGGTTCCATATCCTTGATTACAAACTATTCTTCCAACTTTTTTCTCCATAATGCCCTCAGAATGATCACCAGCAAGGAAAATATCTTTGATATAAACTAGCATGGCCACCATGTCTTTCCTCATCTTTCACATGAACAAGGAATGGTCACATAAGGATATAGAGAGTCCCAAACTCCTTAGGACCTTTGATAATTTGTGGAACATGGCTCAAGGATTCTGCTTGACACCATAAGTCACCTTATTCAATAAGCACAACTTCAGACGCTCTCACTGAGTTTCGAAGCTAAGAGGTTATTTCATAAAGACAACCTTTGTAGATTGTCATATAGATATGCATCTTCACATCAAGTTGATAAAGGATAAATAAAGTTGTATTGCCAAGGTCAAAAACGTATTGTTGAAAGACATGCAACTGGGGAAAATGTGTCTAAGAAGTCAACTCAGTATGTTTTTGTGAAGCATTTGTGTACTACCTTATCTTTATAACGAGCAACCAAACAATACGAGTTGTATTTTATTACAAAACCCATGTGGACCTAACTACCTTGCCATCTACATGTAGATGTCCAAGCTGTCATGTCCCATGAGAGAGTTCATCCATTGTAAAATGCCATCTAGAATTAAGAAGTGTTTCAATATGGTTGTGGAGAAACTCAAATGCTAACAAAGCCTCGACAAATTGTTAGTAAGTCTACGGAATGCTGGAGAAGGATGTTACTACAGTGATAAGGAGTGTGACTGACTACTTTTTCCCATTCTGAGGTATATGGGAAAATATATCACATCAACGGATGAATTGACTACGGAATCATCTCCTATAGTGGTATCACTGAAGGAAGAAAGGTGGTTAGTTTGCAAAATTTCCATCTAAGGACTCACCTCGTTAGGAGGAGCAAGTGTTCGCTCAGAAGGATACTATCTTCGTTAATATTGGATCCAAAATTGAGTATCGTGTGGCTCTGCGTGAGGAATACAAATAGGTACCAAAGCAATCTAAAAGATAATGCAAGGCAGGGACATGAATATTTGTATTGAAAAGAAGGAATAGATTCAAATAAGGTGACGTCTAATGTAACATAGTGCCTTTGTGACCTTATAAAGATTAAAGAAGCAATAGATTCTCTTCGCATCTTCATTTTCGGGACAACTTAATCGCAAATCAATTTAGACATGTCATTCAGTGTCGAGACTGAAAGCAATTTTATGAGATATTTGGTTAAAATGCAATGGTGTAATTTTTAGAGCAGAGCAATTTTATATTGAGAATGTTATTCACTTAACTATATCTCTCCTTAAGACATGGTTTTTAATAAGTTTAACCACTTTTAATATATTCTAGGGCAGATAATATCATGGGCGTTTTACCCTTTCTATTCAAAAAAAAACATGCCCTTAAGAAAACACATTTGATAGCTCCGGGAGCCAACTTATCCCTCCACCAGCCAAAAATATGAACAAAAGTAACAAAGCCAAAACTTTTGGAGGAATAGGAAACACCCCTTTTCCGAGGAAGAAAACCTCAACGGGAACGAAACACCCATTTTCCCAGATAGAAAACCTCAATGGAAACATTCCCATCAATAGATGTAGTAAACATGTTGTTAATAGAAAGGTAACAGTGAATATTACACAGGAATGCAAACAGATCGACAAATATGAATACATGTGTTCCCATATCCGTAACGATTTTAAAATCATAATAAGGCAGATATTGAAAATCGCAAACCATGTCTTTAAATATGGATACATATATGGGAATGGATAAGAATGATTTGGATACAAATATTTAACAAACTGATACAAATTACCCTACGAATAATACATGTCTCCAAGCACTTCTTTTCGAAAGACATTATTTTTGTAAGAAAAAATTCCTAATATGTTAAATTTAATAACATGTATGAAAAATTATTAAATAACATAAAGATATGTATCTATAATTATATATTAATGCATTTTAAAAGGACTTCACGATGTTATATTATATGCGACATTAGATCCTATTAAGATATAAATCTATGCACACAATAATTTACACAATACACACTCATAGATTCAGTGATGCATGTATCTATAGCCACATCAATCAAAAAAAATATAACCACGTTAGAGACCAGATCCTCTAAAAATGAAAATAACATTTGTATTCATATCCATATCCATAGAAAATAGTGTTGCAGAAGTCGGTACTCGTTATTCAGTCGGAGGGGTCACTGAATAAAAAATAATCTGTATTCGTGCGACTATTCAAGTTTATTCGATTATGTAATTTTTTTATTTTAAACATAAAAAATTATTCTAATATATTTTTCTTCTATTTTTATACAAATAGTCATTAATTAACATGAATACAAGATTAAAGTACCAATCAACAAGATATATATAGAGAGAGAGAGAGAGAATTTGACATTTCTGGTTAAAAAATAAAAAATTTCAAAAGTCAAACACCAGTCACACAAATAGTCACACAAATAGTCGTACCGACTTCGATCAAGTCGACTATTGGCCGACTAGAGGTATGTTCAGTCAGCCCCTCCCCCCCCTCGCACCTCATAGTCGGACCGACTATTCAATGTAGTCAGTCGACTATTGCAACATTGATACAAAACATGAAAACACATATCCTTATTCGTATCCAAAAATCAAAAATGTGTGTTTATTCACATTAAAATGGATAGGATAACAGAAGGATACGGATATATCCATATACAAATGCATCCCTAACTGCATGGATATATCCGTATATAAATGCATCCCTAACTGCACAGATATCCATACACAAATGCATACTGTAGAAGGATACGGATATATTCGTATATCTGCAGTCTGCACCCAAATATGAGCTAGGATAATGGAAGTGTATGAGCTAAGTACGTGATCAAGAAGATGTCAATGTATTCGTTTGTTACCCATTTTATGATGTGAAGTATGAGAACAAGTGCTCAGATGCGCAATTCCTCGGGAGGAGAAGAAAATCGGTAACTCTAATGAGAGAAACTCTCTGCATTATTACAGCCCAGAGTATTCACGGTGGCTCCAAGTTGAATTTTTAATTCATAGGAAACCTGACATTAACAGAATTAACATCAGACCTATTTTTCATCAAAAAAGGGTCTATGGGAAAAATCTTCAACTAGAATAAGATAATAACAATTCCCTGAACAATCAAGATATTGACGAAGTCCCTAAATATCAAGATGAACCAACTCAATAAAGTTGTAGAATAAATAATAACAAAAACAAGATATGAATTTTAGCGTTTCCCAAACAACAGACCTCACATCCAGTCAACTCAAACAAATGGACAATACAAGGGAGCTAGGGAAGTTCCAATGAATCGTCTAAGAGAGGAATGACCTAAGCGTTAGTGCCATAGAGAAACTAAGATGGAGAAAAGCGGATTTTAGAGAAAGCAATAGCACTTGAGGACTAGACCAAGTAATAGATATGTCCTTGTCATAGAGAAACTAAGAAGGAGAAAACCGAATCTCGGAGCAAGTAATGGCACTTGAGGATTAGACCAAGTAATAGCGGTAGAAGAGGAGGAAAAAGCGAATAACGAGGAAATTGCTGCCAAGGCTGATGGAGAAAAGACGTCTTCGGTGGCTGAACCTCACATCCAATCAATGGCTGCGATAGGAGATGACTCGGGAAGGGCTTCTGATCTTGAAGTTGAACAAATGGTTGGGATCAAGATGGCAGAGAATCTTCCCTTGAGAAATGGAAATCCTAACGTGGAACGTGCGGGGGCTCGGCCAACCTGAAAAGAGGATGGTTGTCTATTCCATGTCGGGGGGCGTGGAATATTGGTGTGGCGTGTCTGCATGAAACTAAGATAGACTATTGGAAAAATGGGAGTTGAAGCTCCACTTCTGGACCCCATGTCTTAAAAATTTTAGAGCGATGTTAGCAAATGGCAGCTCCGAGGGAATTGTAGTTGCGTGGAATGGGAATCTGTTCAACTTGGTTGATGAGATCAAGATGGTGCACTCTATCTCAATTCTCCTGGTTTGCAAGGCGGATCACTCCCGCGTTGTGATTACAGCGGTGTATGGTATCTCGAGTACCTCGCCAAATGGCATTATGTGGGAAGAACTTCGAAGAATCAGGGAGCGGTTCACGAGCATGTCATGGGTGGTGGGTGGAGATTTCAATCTCACGGCGTACGTTGACGATAGGCCTAGTGGCAGAGGGGCACAAGACCCAGGTTCTGATTTTTTTCGCCGATACGATAGAGAATTAAATTTGGAGGTTGTCGACGCAACAAACTGCAAGTTTACGTGGAGGAGCTCCTCATCTAGATCACGGATTGACAGGTTTCTCATGTCCGTAGAGGCATTGGAAATGTTCAGTTTGGCGGTTGCACGTTCACTACCTAGGTCGAAACGGATCACACACCACTTTGTTTGGATATGTAGAGTAGCAACGGTTCATCATCATATTTCATATTCGAAAGAAGCTGGTTGTTGGAGGAAGGCTTTTGTGATCGGGCTACTTCTGTCTAGACGAGTTTGGAGGTAGAGGGCGTTCGTCTATTGTTATTTTCGCAACAAAACATGTGGCTTTGCGAGGCAAGTTTCTGGAGTTCAGAAAGGTCACCAAGGCAAAGTGAGGGTTGAGAAGGAGCCAGGCTTAGGATGAGATGGTGAGATTGGATTCGCTAGAAGACGAAAGGGATCTGGACGACGAAGAAATCTTGAATCGAGGGGGGTGCGAAAAGTACTGGAGGATAAAAAAAGGAAGGTGGAGTGGAGGCAAAGAACAAGGTAGAGGTGGTTGAAGGAGTTTGTTGCGAATACTAGGTTCTTCCATGACGTGACAAATGGCTGAAGAAGGCAAAACCCGATACACATGATTGAGGTGGGGGTAAAGAAGTACAAGGGGGATGGAGGCGGCAAGTGCAGCCACGAGCTACTTGAAGAACATGAACAAGATGGCACCACACAGTGGCTCAAGATGGTTGGGTCTGGGGTGAGGAACATTTTCGAGGAAGATGTGGAGGATCTGACGAGTATATTTGGGGAGAGGGAGGTGTGCAGAGGTTGTTCGCTCTAAACTTGTATGGTTGTCTAGGATCAGATGGGTTTCCTGTCATTTTCTACAGAGAGTTCTGGGACCTTCTTGCAAAGTGATTAGAATAGCAAGTCTATAGATTTATAATCGGACTGCATCCTCCCTATCAGAGTGAAGGATTAGTTCATCACATCCGATTATATAACCTCCATTAAGGTCGTGTTTAGTCGTTTGCGGCAACTCGAGACTTATCTATCTTTTCCTGTGAACTCAAGACTTATCTTAAACAATCTAATCATGCTCGGGTTGCATATAATACTTCTTTTCTTAAGACATCCAAACGAGGTGGTCTCTATAATTCATGTGAGGTTGAGGCGATGAATCCGGTTAAGGTCGCGGCCGCAACGATCCTCCATGCATTCATTACTACATATCCAATCATCATCCAATAGGAGTTGAGCATAATTCGACAAGCGTCCGCAGGTCAAATTAGCTTCTTCTTCAGATCATGAGGCGCATGCATCTGAGGGTGAAGGCGGGGTAAGGGGTATTCCGATGGAGGCAACGTTGACAACGATGGTGGTGGGTCCACCGACTGAAGTTGCGATGAAATCTATGATGAAGCTACGGGATTTTGAACTCGAAAATAGAAGGAGCTGGAGGTTGGCGAGGCTCGACCATTTCAGCCGAATTTTCCGAAGATGCTCTTTAGCCGGCCCTGCTTAATGTGGGAAAAGGCTTTGTTGTTGTTGCTACTTCAGAGCGTTTGGATTTTGGCTTCCTTATTTGAAGGGATTCAATAGGGTTCGTGGATCTTATTCGATCAGACATGTTTAACAAGTCTACTAGCTCTTTCGATCCTTGAAGCATTGTAGGAGATTCGGGTCATGTAAGGCTATCTTTGGGGTCTCTTGCACCGACTCAATGTCGGAGATTTACTGGATCCTCTTATCTTCACGGATCCAGTGAAGCTGCCTTTACTAAACGATGGGGTTTACTTCGTGGTAGACCCGACTGCGTTTGAGGAGGTGGCACCACATACAATGGCGAATACATATCACAGGCTGCTCTACATCAAGAAGCATCAAGAGGCAGGGATATTGCTGCTTGGTGGGAGTGGTCAACCACCCCCTCCAATTACACTCGAGGTTCTGAGGGTTGGAATGTGTTCTGCTCCAGCCTCGTCAAGCTCTTCGTCGGGAAACAACTTGCGGTGGAAGAAGGGGAAAAGATACATGAAGAGAAAGAAGAACTCGGGGAGAGGAAGGAGTTCTAGGGAGAGGAAGGAGCTCTATAGAGAAGAAGGTGAGGCAAAAAAGGACGTAGATGTGTTTCCTGAAGCCTAGTTGTTGCTGAGAAAAGTTATAGCTCAGTTGGCAGGAGTCGCCCCTACGAATGGAAAGAAAAACCAATCTAAATGAAGGTCCTAATATGGAATGTTAGAAGACTAGGAGACCTCGAGAAAAGATCGATTGGGTCTCTAATAAGCAGGTGGAGCTGTGATATTGTACTTGTTGGGAAAAATAAGAGTTGTTATTCCAAGGAACTCATGGTTCTTTTATATAGAGAGACCTATGGGTAAACTATATAAGACAGACGGAAGAAAAGAAGAATAGAAAAATAAAAAATTAAACATAAACATATCTCTACACTCCCCCTCAAGATGGAGCATAGATATCAATCATGCTCAGCTTGTTGGAATGGTTCTCTGAGGATTCCTCGGTGAAAATATCTGTCGTTTGATCTGCAGAGCTGACATGAGAATTAGAGATATAGCCTTTCTGAACCACATCTCGTATATAGTGGCAGTCAACTCCAATGTGTTTCGTTCTTTCATGGAATGCAGGATTATTTGTTATAAATAGGGCAGCCTATTTATCGCATTTCAGTGACATGGGAAGAGGTACATCTATGTGTAGATCTGCAAGTACTGCTCGAACCCACATCATTTTTGTACTTGCTTGTGCCGTAGCTCTATACTCGGATTCAGCACTAGAGCTGGCCACCACAATTTGTTTCTTACTTCTCCAAGAAACAATTGAATCTCCAACAAATATAGCAAAGCCTGATGTGGACTTTCTGTCCTTAGGGCGCCATGCATAGTCTGCATCTACACATACTGAAATAGTAATATCTCAACCTTTTCTGAATAACAACACTGCACCTAGAGATGATTTTTGATACATTAATATAATATGTATAGCATCCATATTGTACCTGATGCAGTTGCTCCATGAACTGATTAACTGACTAACTGCAAAAGATATAACGGGTCTAGTAATAGTCACGTAGAGAAGCTTTCCCACCAGTTCTCTATATCTCTTCTTATCTACCTCATTGTACCGTCAGAATACAGTCTCATGCTTGGATCCATAGGTGTAGTAACAGGTCGACATCCAAGCATGCATGTCTCACATAGCATGTCCATGACATACTTTCTTTGGGTCATCACAATATCCTGCTGATTCCTGGCAAACTCTAAGCCCAGAAACTATCTTAGGGTGCAAAGATCTTTGGTGATGAATTTTTTGCCCAAAAATCCTTTTTCCCTTTTTATTCCTTGATATCATCTCCTATAACCAGTATATCATCAACATATACCATAATAACCACTAAACCTCTAGAGGTTTTCTATACAAAAAGAGAATGATATGCATTCGACCTTATGAACCCCTGCTTCTTAAACAAATCTGAGAGCTTCTGAAACCAAGCTCTTGGGCTCTACTTAAGGCCATATATTGCCTTATGGAGTCTACATACCTGTTGGTACTCCCCCTCAGAAGCAAACTCCGGAGGTTGCCGCATGTAGACCTCTTCTTGAAGATCACCATACAAGAAAGCATTTTTAACATCAAGCTGGAATAAAGGCCTATCACGTACCATTGCAATGATAAGGAGAACCCGTAGTGTAGAATGTCGAGCAACAGGAGAGAATGTGTCCAAGTCATCCACCCCATACATCTGAGTAAAACCACGTGCAACAAGGCTAGCCTTGTACCTATCAAGGCTCTCATATGCATGATATTTCACCGTAAATACCCACTTGCAGCTCAAAACAGATGACCCACTAGGGCCAGGTACCAATGTCCAAGTACCTCGGTACTGTAAGGCAGACATCTCCTCCTCCATGGCTTTGCCTCCATTGATTGTCTTCTAATGCCTCTTGATAATTCCGTGGGATATGCACAGTAGACAGAACAATAGCAAATCTCCTGAAAATTCACATGTAAGTCGATCGAACGATACTTGAGAAGCAATAGAATATGATGCACAAGAACGCTTCTGCTTTCGAATAGCAATGGGCACATCAAGATCACTAGTTGTATCCCCGATAGTCTCCTGTACTACATCATGTTGAGACACTTCTCCAGACTCATCGTTAGAAAATTAAATTCAGGACAAACCTCAAGCATGTTGGATGATGTCTATGAACATGAACAGGAGGAGGTTGATGACTACAGTGAAGTAGTAACGGTGGAATCGGGATAATAGGTTGAGGAACTGGAGATGACGTTGGTGAGTGTGGAGGAGGAGGTGGTAAGGATGGTGGTGAAGATGGAGGTGGAGGTGGGATGTATATTTCAGTATCAAAGTCTAAAGGAGTTAAGCGATCACCTGTTGGAGAGAAATACATTATGGACTCAAAAAATGAGACATCTAAGCTGATATAGTAGTTCTTGTGCATGGGATCATAACATCTATATCCCTTTTGAGTTCTAAAATATCTCACAAACACACATTTGACAGCTCTAGGAGAGAGCTTGTCAACTCTAGGAGAAAAGTTGTAGACAAAGGCAACACATCAAAACAAATGAGGACCAATAGTAAAGAACTCCTCTGGGAATACAATTGAGAAGGGAACTTTTTCTCCCAAGACAGAAGACGATATTCGATTAATAAGGTAACAGGCTGTAAGAACGGCATCTCCCCAGAACGAGTGAGTATGACTCTGTATAAGAAGGGTACGAGCAACATCAAAGATGTGGCAATGTTTTCTTTCAACGGTCCTATTTTGTTGAGATGTGTAAGCACGTGTTCTTTAGTGAATTATACCATGAGAAGAGAAGTATTGAGTAAGATCACGAGTACAAAATTTTAGAGCAATGTCAGTACTCATAATCTTGACATTGAAAGAAAAAACATTACGAACTTCATTAAGAAAGGTTTTAATCAAGTACCCAGCGTCAGATTTATTTTTCATCAAAAACACCAATGACAAACGAGAAAAATCATCCACTGCAACTAAATAACAGTGGTATCGATGATGATCATGAACCCAACTTGGACCGCAAATATCAACATGGAACAACTCAAAAGGAGAACAACTACTCCGACTCTGACGACTAGGAAAGACAGACCGATGATGATTTCCCAACTGACATGCCTCACAATCAAAAGATGTTCGAGGTGAAATCTGAAGAAGGACTTGACGTAACTTCTAGAGGGGAAGATGATCAAAGCGTAGATGCCATGTAAACGAAGACGCAGGGGTAGTAGATTGTGTTGATAATCCAACGCAAGAAACTTGAACCAATCTGTAGAGGCCCCCCTGCTCACGGCCACAACCAATTACCCTGCCAGTTAGATTGTCCTGAAAAATAAGAGACGATGGGTCAAATATATCATGACAATTCAAATTTCTAGTAATTTGACTTGTTGGAGAAAATGAAATAACTTGTTATTCACGAGACCCTAGGGCTCTCTTATATAGGAGAAAAGTCTTAGGTTAACTACATGAGAGGTACATAAAGAAAATGAAATAAGCAATAACTATAAAGAGTTACAACTATCTCAAAACACTCCCCCTCAAGCTGGAGCATATATGCCTATCATGCTCAGCTTGGAATAGCATCTTTGGAAAGGGCCTCTAGTAAGAGCTTTGGTGAATATATATGTAGTCTGGTCTCCAGTAGAAACATGAGAGGTGGATATGAAACCCTTCTGGATCATATCTCTGGCATAGTGGCAATCCACCTCTATATGCTTTGTACGTTCATGGAATGCAGGATTATTTACAATAAAAAGTGTTACATGATTGTCATATAGAAGCTGCATGGGAAGAGGTACATCAACTGCAAGATCATTCAAAACCGACCTAACCCACATCATCTATGTGCTTCCCTGAGCCACGGCCATGTATTCGGACTTTGCATTAGATCTAGCAACCACTGTCAGCTTCTTATTTTTCCATGACACGAGTGAGCTGCTAACAAAAACAACGAACCCAGAAGTAGACTTCATGTCTCTAGGGCATCCTGCATAATCTGTGTCTGCACATGCTGTCACCTCAAGAGAAGTACCTCTGCTGAATATAAGACCAGTACTAGGTGAAGACTTCAAATATCTCAAAATCATATAAATAGCATCCATATGAACCTTCCTGGACTGCTCCATGAACTGGCTCACTTTGCTTACAGCAAAGGATATGTCTGGCCTGAAGATAGTGGCATAGAGAAGCTTGCCAACAAGTTCCCTGTATCTCCTCTTATCTACTTACTCAGTGTCTTCATCATATAATCTTATGCTCGGATCTACAGAGGTAGTAGCAGGCTTGTACCCTGCCATCTATGTCTCAAGTAGAAGGTATGTCACAAACTTCCTTTGGGTCATCACAAGACCCCGTTGGTTCCTGGCAAAATCTAATCCAAGGAAATAACGAAGACTACCAAGATCCTTGGTCACAAACTGTTGACCTAGGAACTCCTTTGCAGCCCAAATGCCATGCTCATTATCATCGTGACAATAATATCATCAACATAACAACAACAAAGCCTTTTCCCAGTTTAAGTAGGGTCGGCTACATGGATTTTTTGCCTCCATTCAGATCTGTCTTGGGTCATTCTCAGGCTTAGATCCAAAAAACAATAATATCATCAACTGAAATCAGAATAACAATTGTACCTCTCTGTATCCTCTGGATAAACAACGAATGATCTGTAGTGGATCGCACAAACCCCTGGTTCGTGAACCACGCTCTCGAACTCTGCTTCAGGCCATAAATCGTCTTATGGAGCCGACAAACCTTTTGAGACTCCCCCTCAGCAGCAAATCATGGTGGTTGTTGCATATTAAACGCATTCTTCACATCAAGTTGGTAAAGAGGCCAATCTCTAGACACAGCAACTGACAGAAGAATATGCAATGTCGAATGTCTGGCCACCAGTGAAAAAATATCTTGATAGTCCACCCCATAAGTTTGGGTGAACCCCCTTGCTAGCAGCCTCGCCTTGTAGTGATCCATATTGTCATATGCCCGATGCTTCACTGTAAAATCTATTAACACCCTACAACCGATGCACCTAGGGGAAAAGAAACAACACTCCAAGTACCACGAAACTGCAAAATGGCCATCTCCTCCTCTGTGGCAAAACGTCAACTACTATCATGCATGGCTTACTGGTAAGTCTGTGGTATATCAATAACCGATAGTCCCATGACAAACCTCATGTACTCCTCTGTGAAACATGAGCAGCTAGAAAATATGTGGCACATTTACGATGTTGCTTCCTCACAGTAATAGGAACATCAAGATCACTGTCCTCTGTTATCACCTCCTCCTGTCCAATATCCTGAGGTACAAGCATATCACCAGTACCATTAGTAGAAACAATGTATTCATTACATACCTGAGACGTCTTGGATGATGGAGAAGGCGTATGAGTAGAGCGGCGAGTGGAGAATCTGCGAATGCAGAAACGTGACAGGAACTGTGTCAGGGTAGATGGAGGTGGAGGTGGTGGAGCCGATTGTGACTCAACCAGAGGTGATGGTGGTGGAGATAACAGAGGTGAGGGAATAAAAATATCCTCTCCAGAGTTGGAGTTAGATAACCTGTCACTTGTAGGAGAAAATACATAGACTAAAAAATTGTGACATCAGCACTCACATAATATCTTCGTCCAGATCCAAAAACCCTGGGAGGAGTAAGGCAGGATAGGTCGTTCTCGTGAAATGCAATCAAGAAAGGAACCTTTTCTCCAAGAACCGTGAACGGGATGTGATTCACAAGGTAACAGACTGTCAGAACCGCATCACCCCAGAAAGAATGAGGAGCTCGACTCGGAATCAATAGAGTCCTTGTGCCATCAAGAAGATGATGGTGTTTGCGTTCAGCAACACCATTCTGTTGCGACGTGTAAGCGCAAGACGTCTTATGAACAATATCAAGAGATCTTAATAATTCAGATAATTGTAAAGTGGAAAATTCCAAGGCATTGTCAATGCAAATGAACTTCACATTAGTAGAAAAAATATTCTCAATTTCAATAAGAAACAATCGAATGACAGGAACAGCTTCCAACTTATTCTTTAACAAGAAGACCCAAGATAATCTAGAGAAATCATCCACGGCAACCATATAGAACCTATGTCCCTGATGATCGGGAACACGACTAGGACCCCAGATATCAAAATGAAACAACTCAAACAACTGACTACTGTGATGACTCTGGCGACTCGGAAAAGAAGACCGCTTCCCAAGCTGGCATGCCTCACACTCCAAGGTGGTTCGAGTAGAGATCTGAGGAAGAACATGACACAGCTTCTGCAGAGGAAGGTGTCCAAAGCGAATATACCACATATAAGGAGAAACAGATACAGACGGAATGATAGCAGCACCAGCACAAGGAGGTTGGACCAGACTGTAAAGTCCTCTCTGCTTACGGCCACATCCAATAACCCTGCATGTGAGTATGTCTTGAAACACAAGAGAAGACGGATCAAATATGGCATGGCAATGTAAATCTTTTGTAATATGACTAATAGACAAAAGATTCATCTAAAATGCAGGAGCATATAAAACATTCTGCAGACGCATTAAGGGAGATAGGACAATCTCCCCCTGACCAACGATGGGTAGATGAACCCCATTAGCAATCACCAGTGATATACTAGGAGGGATAGACCTGTAAGTACTAAACTGAGCACGAACGCCACACATATGATGCGATGCTCCGAAGTCCATGATCCAATCAGTCACATCTAAACTGCAACAACTGATAATTGCATAAGCAATACCTGGCGAACTTGTAGAAGCTCTGACGGTCGGTTAGCAGCGGCAGGCTGGATAGCCGCCCGAACGACAACGACGGAGAAGAGAGGGTTAGGGGCTAGCGGGTAGAGTTAGGGCTTTTGTGGGATATGGGAACCCCGGTCTAGGACCGTTGCTCTAATACCATGTTGGAGAAAATGAAATCACTTGTTATTCACAAGACCCTAGGGCTCTCTTATATAGGAGAAAAGTTCTATGTTAATTATTTGAAAGGTACATAAAGAAAATGAAATAAGAAATAACTATAAAGAGTTACAACTATCTCAACATGACTGATAGACAACAAGTTCATAGAAAAATCCAAGGCATGTAACACATTCTGCGGACGTATGGACGGTGTCAAACTACTCTCTCCATGTCATGTGATTAGGGAATGGGTCCCATCAACTATGTTAACAGTTTGTCCATGAGGAATCCGCCTATATGAATTAAGCATATCTTATTACCACACAAGTGGTGTGTCGCCTCGGAATCAAGAATCCACTCTGTAATATAAGGGTCACGACAAGAAATAGATGCAATAATGTACCTGAGGTGTTGGTTCCAGCAGAAGCTGCCACGTCATGACTTGATGTATCATCAGAACTGACAGATGACATAATATCCCTCAGACGGCAAACAAGATCATCATATTGCTGCTCAGAGGAAGACGCAGATGCTAAAGCTGAACCCTATTCTGCAACATGTGCAGAAGATGGAAATCCATGCTTGGAATAGCATGTGTCCTCTGTATGTCCAGACCGATGATAGAAGGTGCAGGATAACGAGCGACCATGACCTCATCTACCACGTGATCCACGACCTAGGAACTGAGAAGCACCTCCCCTTCCATGGGAGGCCGCCATAACAGAAGAATCCATAATTAGACTAGGGGATGACACATTAATCCCGACTTAATCTGCGAAAGGCTTCCTCCATGGGAGGAATAGTAGCATTTGCCAAGATCTGTGAAGATGCCGCCTCATATTGTGAATCTAGAGATGTCAAGAAGACACCAACCATTGTGGCATTCACATATGTCCTCTGTTGTTCAGGAGTCACTGCGAGAGGCATAAAACTATGAAGCTTTTCAAACATCCCTCGCAGGGACGTCCATTCTTCTTTATGGTAAAAATGTCAGGCTGAAGTTGTAGGATCTTCATCTCATTCTTTGCCTATGAATAGGTTGCTGCAAGAATATCCCACATTGCTTTCGCAGTGGGCTGATGTAGAACATCATTATTTATCTCTAACGTCAATGTACGAAATATCCAGACCTGTGCATCAGCATCGTATGCCTCCCAAGAGGCATGTGTCCCTGTCTTCTCCACCGGCTCTTCTTCGGTAAGAATGTGCTTCTTACCCATAGACTTCATAAAGCTCATGAATTGCATGGCCCATAGCTCGTAATTTGACCCGTCCATCTTGACTATCGGTGTTGGACCATGGAAGGTGCTTGTGGCGGGGATATCAATTTTGTGGTTGGGATATCAATTTTACTTTCTGACATGTTGCTGGATGGAGAAGACAGGGATGTAAACTAGGAAAACTTTTGTCTACACAAACATAATGGGATTTGGTTGCATGTGTAGACTCAAGCAACCAATCCCATCAACCATGAGTCGAAGGTTGCGGTAGAAAGAGAGGTGTGGCGAGGCACCCTAAGAAGAAAGGTTAAGTGACGGCACCCTAAGGAGAAGGTTGCGGCAGCTCGGCGGCACCCCTTAAAGAGAAGGGCGGCAGCTCGGCGGCACCCCTTAAAGAGAAGGGCGGCAGCCCCCCTAAACGAGAGAGAGGTGTGGCGGCACCCCAAGGAGGGAGGTGCAATGGCGCACCTTAGAGAGAAAAAGGGCAAT
This sequence comes from Ottelia alismoides, assembly GCA_037367405.1. Taxonomy (NCBI): domain Eukaryota; kingdom Viridiplantae; phylum Streptophyta; class Magnoliopsida; order Alismatales; family Hydrocharitaceae; genus Ottelia; species Ottelia alismoides. The sequence continues at coordinate 1,527,162 of JAZKJV010007863.1, forward strand.
GGCCCCCTTAAAGGAGACAGGAGTGGTGGCACCCCAAGGAGGGAGGTGTGGCAACGAACCTTAAAGAGAGAAAGGGATAGCGACGCGATGTGCTGAGGACGGGAGACAGAGAGAGAGGATGACGACAGCATGGTGGGGTTAGGGTTTATGGGTATGAAAGCTCGGTATAAGACCACCGCCATGATACCATGTTGGAAAAAAATGGAGAATTGTTATTCCAAGGAACCCTAGTCTCTCTTATATAGAGGAGAGATATGTAGGTAAATTATATAAGACGAACGGAAGTAAAGAAGAATAGAAAAAATAAACATAAAACGTAAACATATCTCTACAGTATTGTTACAAGAGACATGTCCTTTAAGTGAGAGTGTGTCCATGTGTATCGAAAGTGTCTTTCACTAACAGGTGGAAGGAAAGTCTCTACAAGATTATAGTGCATAGGGGGCTTCTCTTTCATCTTAGCTTTTCTGTAGAAGCAACAGAAAGGAAGCCATTGAATCTCCTCATCACTCATGTCCTAGGTTTCAAATAACAATTAGATGATGAGGATGCAACACGGGGAACGTCTGATTGTTTGAATGGAATCGTGTTGTGTCACACCACGCTTACTTACTCCCTCCTAATATACAATGGGTGGCATGACCCTTGAAATTTCACGTAGTAATTAGTCGACGAAGCTTCGATGATGAACCGATCAGCTTTGGGGCTCTTTGGGAACCAACAGTTATTCGAATACACTGCTCTAGATATTGTGCGGAGTGCAAGGGATTCTTGTATTGCTTGGAAAGGTGATTTTTTAGCATGGTTGCAGAAGTTAAAGGGCAAATACTAACTCGATACTCTTAAGATATATTCGAAAGGGAGCTTGCTTTTTAATCTCATGTGTTTATGAACCAAATGACCTCGCAATCAGAGGAAAATTACGAGCCAAATTATAGGATATTAGATAGCAACATCAAGGAGTGGCATGGTTTGTTGGGTGGAGGGACTTCAATATCTCTCTCCTTTCTACACATCGTCCAAGATTCTTGGGAGGACAAGATGTAGACTCAAAGGACTTCGTAGAGCTGATAATCGAGATGCAATTGGAGGTCCTTGACGCTAGTGATACTCATTGTACCTAGAAGAACATTGGATCTCGGTCAAGATATTGGTCGGTTTCTGGGGTCAATAGAGTTGTTGGAAGCTTTTCCTTTATCGAGTGTCTCTTTTAGACCATGATCTAGGTCAGATCACACCCGGCTCGTCTGGAAGTTGGGGGAGGGAGCTCAACCTCGCTCTTTCTCCAAATTTGATGAGGCTTGGCTTCTTGAGGACGATTTAACAGGCTTGGAGACGTATCACTAGACCATGTATGATTGCGTGGGCTCAGCGTCAATCAAACTAATTCAGAAACTGAATTCCTTGCATAAGAGACTCGGTCATTTCAAAGAGTTAAGGGAGAGAAGAAAGATCCATTGCACAATTGCATAAATAGATGTCTAGAGACTTGACAAAGAGAAAGATACCAGGGAACCGAGGGAGGATGATATGAGACTGTGGATTTCGGCGCGGCGCGGGAAATAGATTTGACTGTGGATTTTTCGATGGTAGAAGAAAATAGAGGGGTTGAGAAGAAGAAACTGGAAGGGTTGAGAAGAGAAGACACGCCGGATGCGCGGGGTTAGAGAAGAAGAAACGCGTAGACCGCGAGGGGAAGAGAGAAGAGACTCGTCGGGAATACGAGGGGTTTGGGAGAAGAAGAACACGTGTAGATCACGCGGGGAGAAGGAGAGAGAGGGGAGAGGAGAGAGAGATAAATCTCTATTTTATCACATCTTGAACTTACTAAAACATTGGACCCTCATCCCTTTATATAGGAGGGATGACATTACAAGAATAGAAAATACTTTAAACCGACAACCAATTATCCTAAACTGACTCTAACTAATTAACCGACTAACTACCAAATTTGAAATTCAAATTAAGACTAATTGAGATCACACACGATCTCTTTATTTAAAATTGCGACAACTTAAAAAAACGTAAATAAAATTAATGACCACAATTTAAATAATTAGACGGCCCTACATGTCGAGTCCACGCTGCATCACACCCTGTCCATGAGAGTATGTCCTGAATAATAAGAGAAGAGGGGGTCAAAAATGGCACGACAATGCAAGTACTTATTGATTTAACTCATAGAAAATATATTCAATAAAAAAATTGGTGCATGTAGCACTTTCTGCATGCGCATGGGTGGTGTCAAGTACCAACTAGACCTCCCAATGTATCATGTAACGAAAGAATGAGTCCCATGTGCAATGACGACTGATCTGACATGGGATACAAATCTGTATGAAGTAAATTGCACCCTATCTTCACACAAATGGTGGGAAGCACCAGAATCCATGATACACTATGGCATATCTGCCATGCTACAACTGGTAAAAGCATAAGCTACACATGAGGAGCTCGAAGATGATCTGGCAGAGGCTGCAACATCTAAAGGACATGTGGTAGTATCGACAGCAGGAGTCATTATTTATCTCAGACGGGAGATAATATACTCTAACTACAGATCTATAGTACAGGTCGAACTTGCAATGGACTCACAGTCTGCTCGGCTACATGAGCAAATGCGGGAAATCCATGCTTCTGATAGCAGTCTCCTCCGTATAACCAGGATAATGGCAATAGGTGCATGGGTCACGTTGACGTCCGCCTCCTCTATCATGAGGGTCAAGCCCTCTAAACTTAGTAGTAACCCCCTACTGCGAGACGCGATCATCGTCGAGGAGGTCTGTGTGGTGGCAGCGGATGGGACAAAGATCCTGGTGAGAGGACGGTACGCCTCTTCCATGGGAGGGATAGCCACACGGGTAAGAAACTGGGTGTGTGTTGCCTCGAACTCGAGATCTAGAGCAACTAGGAAAACTCCAACCAATAAGACATCCATGTACGCCATCTGTTGCTCAGTAGAAGTGATCACTAAAATGAAGCTGGAAGCTTCTTGAACAAGCCACGGAGCGAAGAGTAGACGCTATCTAGAGGACGACCATTCTGTTTGGTCGTGAAGATGTCAAACTGCAACTGAAGACGCCCAGAGAATAGCCATGGTATACAGCCGCTCCCTCCTTGGTCTAGCCTTATTTGTGTAGATCAAATTCCAGAAGGCATGAAAGTCATCGAAGCAGCACCAAGCAACATCAGCCTCCTGCCAAACTTGAGATACCACGGGACAAGAAAGAAATAGATGTTCTACAGATTCAATCGCACTATCACAAATCAGGCACCTGATCGCAATGAAGCCCAGGAGCCTGACGCACCGATCACACGTCATCAACCTCTTCCTCCTAAAAAGCCACAAGAAGATCCCAATTCTCTCAGGAAGGTTAAGGGCCCAAATATTTGCACAATCCCTGCTCAGCAGTTCCGAGTTTGCCGGTGGCGGCCTGGAGATGGCCCCGTAAGCGCCCCGGACCGAGAACAGTCCATCCTTCCAATACTAGTGATCTCCTCCCCCACTCGGAGCCCCCACCTCCCTCAAGGCGTCAAGCAGCTCCAAGAACTCATCAAATCTCTGATCTGAGAAATTAGCTGAGAAAGAAGGCCACCAAGTCCCACCACCGAGCACAGCTTATTTTCCGCCAAGGCATATAACCGGGGGAATCGAGAGCCTATAGCTCCCGCCCCCGTCCAATCATCCACCCAAAAGGAGAAGGTCTCCCCCCTCCCAATAACTGGTCTGAAGAGAGCTAAATTTTTCACGAAAGCCTTCCAACACCAGTGATCTCCTCCCCCACTCGGAGCCCCCACCTCCCTCAAGACGTCAAGCAGCTCCAAGAACTCATCAAATCTCTGATCTGAGAAATTAGCTGAGAAAGAAGGCCACCAAGTCCCACCACCGAGCACAGCTTATTTTCCGCCAAGGCATATAACCGGGGGAATCGAGAGCCTATAGCTCCCGCCCCCGTCCAATCATCCACCCAAAAGGAGAAGGTCTCCCCCCTCCCAATAACTGGTCTGAAGAGAGCTAAATTTTTCACGAAAGCCTTCACCACGCCCCTCCAAAAAGGCGTCATGGCTGACAGATTATTAAGCTGCGAACGAGGTGCTCCCTTCACTCCATATATGCTTCGAACCACCATGCAGACGAGACCTTCTCCCGGGCCCCAGACCCTACCTGCCCATTTAAGCAAAAATGCCTCATTCATCTGCTCAAGTGATTTCACCCCAGACCCCCCAAATCCTTACTACGTGTGATATCATCCCATCTCACAAGATGGATCCCCCCACGGCCATTTACGTGATTCCCCCACAAAAACGCGCGCATCCTCTTTTCCAGCCTCGCACGAATCCCCTTCGAAATCTTGCGGTTAGCAATAAAATAAGTTAGTATGGAAGATAATACGACCTTGAGCAGAACCAACCTAACCCCCCCGACAGGATAGCAGCTTTCCACCCCGCCAATCTCATCTCTACTTTCTCCACCACCCTCAGCCAGTCACGGAGCCTCGTTCTCCCCAGAGCCAGAGTCATGCCGAGGTACTCAAAAGGCAAAGACACGCGAGCAGACGCCAAGGCCACGGCCAACCCATCAGCGACCTGCTCTGCAAGCCCGAACGGGACGAAAGACGATTTGTTTTCATTTTTGCACAGCCCAGACAACTCGAAAAATATCTCCAGCGTCGCAGCCATTCCAGTGGCCTCCTCGATACCCCCTTCAATGAGGAAAAGAGTGTCGTCCGCATATTGGATGAGTGGAACCTGTAACCCCTCCCTTGAATAGCCTCCAGAGAGCCCATGACTGATCACCCCCGATGTCATATCAGCCAGCACATCAGCCGCAAGGATGAATAGCATTGGCGCAAGAGGGCACCCCTGACGCACCCCTCTACGAGGTTGGATCCAACCCCCCTCCGGCCTTCCATTGATCAAAATAGAAAAAGACGTCGTGGTGACACAGCGCCTCATCCAAGAAATCCATTTTTCCGGGAAGCCCAATCGCCGCAAAACCGACCACAAAATTCTCCAATCAAGGCTATCATATGCCTTAGCAAAATCCACCTTCCAAAGGACACCGCTCCTGCCCCTCCTCCGCCAATCCGCAATTATCTCAGAGGCAAGGGTTGTGCAATCAGAAATCTAGCGACCGGGGACGAAGGCAGATTGAGCCGGTGAAATCAAGTTCCCCAAAATGCCAACTAACCTCGCGGCAAGGACCTTAGCCGTGATTAAATAGATGGTGTTCGATATGGCAATGGGGCGAAAGTCCCCAATGGAAGACGGAGCAGAACACTTGGGGAGCAAAACGACGAGCGCCCGGTTGATACGGTCAAAGCCCCTATTTCCCTGACAGAACTCCAACACCACCTCAAGCACCTCCTGACCAACAAGATCCCAAAAATCCCTGTAAAAAGAGATCGGGAAACCATCCGGACCAGGCGCCGCATCAACGTTCAAATCCCACACGGCATCCTTAACTTCTTCCAAGGTAACATCACGGATAAGAGCATCATGGTAATGTGTTGCCACCAACCTAGTACTCCGGCCCAACCACTTCCAGCTCCTCGGGATTGTTGCAGAAGAGACGTCCCTGAAATGATTTGCAACCGCTATGCCCACGGTTTTGTTCCCTTCCAACCTGACACCATCAACCACGATGGAATGTAAGACGTTGGATATGCGTCTTCCGCTGGCGATACGATGGAAAAAAGCAGTATTCGTGTCTCCCTCCCGAAGCCATGTGCTCCTCGATCTCTGTCTCCACTCCGTGACCCGCTTCTTATCCTCCAAGGCAACCTTCTTCTGCGCTGCCAACCGCGATTCGAGCTTAGACAGCGTGAGATCCCTAGTATCCTCCAACGCGTCTAGCTTTTGAACCTCTTCCTCTGCGGCCTTCCTAGCCGCGCACCTAGCATCCCTTGTTTCCCTCTTAAAAGTTGCCAACCTGACTCGTATGGTGGAGAGTTTTTGATCACACCTGTATGCAGCGGAGCCCGAAGTAACCACCTCACCCCAATGCGAAGTTACAATCTCCTTGAACCCCTCCTCCAACAGCCAGCATTTCTCGTACCTAAAGAGCCCCCTTTGTAAAGGGGCAGCCCCATAGCACCACAAAATTGGGATATGATCCGAATAGGATCTCGGTTTGACCTCCACCGACGCCAAGGGAAAAACATCCATCACCTCGTTCGAGACAAAGAAGCGGTCGAGACGCGATCGCGATTTCAAATTCCTCCACGTGTAAGCCACGTCCCCGACGTCTATCAACTCGAGACCGAGCATGTCAACGGTGTCAGCGAACTCATTGGAGCCCAGGTCCTGGCCCCACCTCCTCCCAGGTCTGTCCGTGGCTAGAAGGGTGGCGTTGAAATCACCCCCCATCACCCACGGCGTCCTCCCGACCGCCCTTCCAGCCTCCAACAAATCCTCCCACAGTTTACCCCGCAACCCGCTACTACAAGGCCCGTACACACATGAAACCGCCAAAAGGTCGAACAAGGACGTACCGGCTAAAATCACCGTCAGGACGTGCCGACCGCGAGCCAACGAGAAAAAAGACCAGGTCGACGAGCGCCACGCCACAAGCAACCCACCCGAAGACCCCGAAGCCTCCAAAGTTCTGAACTGATCAAGGCCACCTGCGCCCCACGCCCTCCGTCAAGGACTGAAGCTTTGTTTCCTGGAGCATTACGATGTCGCAATCCCATTCATTGAATCTGAAACCCATGGATTTCCGCTTATCCGGATCCCGAAGGCCACGAACATTCCAAGATAAAATTTTCAGTTGGAAACTTCAGCCGGCCCCTGCAGATGTGCAACTCCAGCAGCTGCCGCCACAGTAATCTTGAACGGAGAGCAGGGTTTTGCCTCTGGTCTTGAAATCCTGGCTTTGTTTCTCCTTCTATATCTCTTCCCGCTCCTTCTGTCGCTAGGCCCGGCCTCCGTAACACGAGAGGAGATGCCCTCATCCACGGGAACCCCCTCTTGGACAGTCTCCGAGCTGGAGGTGGCCATGGCGGGGTAGACCAGCGGCCGAGATCTAACCCTTCCAAAGAGATTGCAGGGGACAGGGGGGATAACACCTGGGGGCACCCACCATAGCATCACGCAAATTCACCGAGGGGAGGAGCTGCGTCGGGATGTCCGAGAGAGCAACGGCATGTACAGTCTTGAAAGGGTCCGAGATCAGCAAATGGACATCCGGATCCGAAATACCCCACGAGCTAGCCCGATCGCCCGATTGCGAGTCGGAATCCGACACTTCATACCCAGCACCCGAATTCACCTTTTCCTCCGAAAAAAGCGTCTCCGTGGGCGGATCCAACAGCCACTTGCCCACGTCACACTGCGAAGGGAACATTCCTGGCGACAGATATACATGTTGGGGATATTGCTCGAAATGCCTCGTGCCAGTAATCATGTGGGCCCTTCCTTCGAAGGGTCCTCTCGGGAAACCAACTGCCAACGACGAGCCCGACGTATCCCCTGGTCTTACAACTTTCGCCGCCCTCGTAAGCATCGCCGGCCTCGGAACCACCGGCGGAGGCGATGGAACATCGACGGCAAGCTCAATCACGAAGGAGAAGCGCCCCATGATCAGCTCCGCGAACTCACTACGCCCCCCGATCTGGTCGAGGAAGGACTTGGGACATTCGAACAGAATCTTCGTTTCCTCCACCGCGGAGCCCGGTCGAAGACCATCATCAAGGATTTCCCGAACAAAACCCCAGCGGCTCAAAGCCCGCCGCAAGCAGCCAGCCGAACGGGAGAGGAAGGAGACTCCCCTTACCATAGCCAAGCAAACCTCCATCTCACTACAGGATCCATCCACATAGCGCAATGGCTTCCATACTACGTTCCCGACGTCCCCATTACGAACCAAATGCGTCGCCTGCGGCTCCGATAAACCGCGAGCACAGCACCTTCTATCATCAAGCAGCACTACGTCCCCCGCGAATTGCGGGCCCAAGAACCCAACCAAATGCGATGATACCACGTCCATGTCGATAGCGTCTCTTACCGCCTGACTGATAACCGCGTGCATCCCCGAAACTCGCACGTTACACGATCTTTTGCCAACACGATGGTCTCCGCCAAACCCACCGCCAACAGGATTTGCGCCCCCATGGCTTGTCGCAGCACCCTCCAGCGATGCATTCCTAACTGCATCCGCATACGAAGACCCCCCTTGCACCACGCGAGAAGAACCTCCAAACGATGAGCCACCAACGAAGGCTGCCTGCAGGCCTGCAGGCCTCGCCTCCTTGAATGACATGGACGCCATGCAGGAAGCTTGCCGATGCCCCACACAACCGCACGAGTAACACCGAGGGGGTAGCCGGCAGAAGGAGGCACCATGGCCCCTTTCCCCGCAGCGGAAGCAACGTCGCCCCGGTTTCTTGTGGGAAACGAACGTCCACTCTCCACCTTTCCCGCTGCTGCACTCCACCTTCACCTCCCCACTACGCCATACATCCTCCCCGAAGTGGAGAACCTTCTTTCCCTTGTCCAGCAGATGCTTCCCCACTTTGCCTTCTTCCACCACCACTCCTCCTTCCCAAACCCCTTTACCTCCCCCATGCAGCCCCACCTTCTCCTGCAGCCTAACTCCAGACTTACCACCTCCCCTAGTATCTCTCTCCGATGAGCCCTCCAGGCAAGGACCGTAATAGGTTCCCATCGCACCCGCCATCTCACTCTCCTTCGCGGTCGCCTTCGCAGTCGCCCTCTCAGTCGCCTTCACTCGCCACCAACGTTCCATCGATGTTGTTCCAAGATCGCCCTCTCAGTCGCCTTCGCGGTCGCCCTCTCAGTAGCCTTCGCGGTCGCCTTCGCAGTCGCCCTCTCCTGATTTTTGTGTAGTTATTAAGTGATGTTATGGACGAATGGAATTGGATCTCATGTTTTAGACTTAGGAAACATGATTTCATGGTGATTTTTGTTAACAAAAGGTGTGTAATTAATTGAATCCGAAAATAAAAAAATAGATCTACAGTTTAATGAGATTTTTGTTCATGTAATTTGGGGCTTTTGATTTGTGTGCAATTACTAAGTGATGTTATGGACGAATGGAGTTGGAGCTCATGTTTTAGACTTAAGAAACATGATTTCATGGTGATTTTGTTAACTAAAGGTGTGTAATTAATTAAATCCGAAAATAAAAAAAATAGATCTACAATTTAGTGAGATTTTTGTTCATGTAATTTAGGGCTTTTGATTTTTGTATATTTTTTTCAGAGTTCATCTGTATACAGCAAATCAAGATCATGGCACACTCCAGTTCAGACTCTGATGGTTCTTGTAGACAGTTGGACTTAAACGGTGGAGAGATTGGTTGGAGGTATGCTACCGCTTCAGATAGCAACAAAGCGAAACCACAATGCAACTTCTGTAGGAAGATGTTGGGAGGAGGGGGCATTACTAGACAGAAGCACCATCTTGCTGGCAACAATAAAAATGTTGTCAAGTGCACTCATTGTCCAAAAGACGTGAGGGACTTGGTGAAGGCTGGCATGGAGGGGAAAAAGAGAAGAATGTAGAGAGGTCCAGGTGTGATGAACAGTTCAAAGAATTCATTTTTGAAAAGGAGTTCAATGTCCTCTCAGATTCAAATGACGACGACTTTGTCTACCCCGACAACATTCAAACCGTAGCGGAGTGGAGGGCATACAGGGGAGACAAAAGAGTCCATGAGGAGCAGTTTGAGAGGAGAGAACTCAGTGGTGCACGTAGCGGCTTCCCTGAAGCTGGTGGCAGTGGGAGTACTTCTGGAGGTGCACCAGTACCACACCCACTAAGAAACACAAGGGGAAGGGACCGAACCATTCTTGACGAAGAGTGGGTCCATGCAGTAAAAGCCAAGCAAGGATCCGAGGCAAAAGACAGTGAAAGGGATGTTCATCAATGCATGGGAGAGAATGGGCAAGGCCTTCTCTTCTTTGGGGCTCAGAAGGAAATATCGATATCGATATCGTTTCGATATCGTGTCGATATCGATATATCGCCGATATATCGCTATATCTAGGAATCTTTCTGAAGAAAATGCCTGAAATCGGATATATCGATATATCGATTTCGATATCGATCCCATGTCGATATCGATATATCGGCGATATATCGCCGATATATCGTCGACATGGCCTTCCATCCCAGCCCACGTTGCTAGTGGACCCTTTCAGCAGGACGTCATTGATGAGATCGTCACAGCGGGAACGGGAGTGAAGGCTCCCACTACAAAGGAGCAGATGAACAAGTATCTTGGGCAGGAGGAGGAGGTGAACGAATACATCTCCGAGCTGAGGATGAGATGGTCAGAGTCCGACGTGACGCTGATATGTGATGGTTGGACAAGCCATACGAGTAAGCAGATCATCAACTTCCTCATTTTTAATGCGACGATAAGACCATTTTTCTTAAATCCATCGATGCATCGAAAAAAGTGAAGGGCTATAAGTACCTGCTGAAGTTGATGAAGGACGTCATTAAGGATGATGGGAAAGAGAACATTGTATAGATTGTCACAGACAATGGCAGGGACTTCAAGAAAGCAGGTGAAACGATAACGAAGTCTAGCAGCTACGGCATTTTTTGGACACTGTGTGTTGCACATTGCATAGATCTAATTCTAAAGGATTTCGGTAAGAGGAAACCCGTCGCAAAGGTGATTGAGCAAGCACGGACGATCACGACTTTCATTTACAACTATTCCAAAGTGTTCGCATTGATGAGGCAGACGTGCAATGGTGAGCTGGTGAGGCCTGGCATCACACGCTTTGCAACCAATTTTATAGCGATGTAGAGCATCAAACAACACAAGATAGGGTTGAAGACCATGTGTTGCCAAGGTGAATAGTTCGAGAACCCAAAAGCTCGGACCGGAGGAGGACGGAGGTTGGATACAATCATCAATGGTCTCCACTTCTAAAATGACATGACAAGGGTCACGAAGATAATGGATTCAGTTGTTTCTGCATTACATATCGTAGATGGGGACAAGAAGCCAACTACGAGAGTGATCTACGAGGCAATGCACCGCAGGAGGAAGAAGGTAAGAGAAGCAGCTGGGAGAGGATTTAAAGCATGATTGGACATCATAGACAAACGATGGTCCAAGATGTTCTCACATTCTTTTCACAAGGCCGGTATGTATTATCTAATAAATCTTTTTTATCCATTTTGGTAAGCATTGTAGAAGGATTAAAATTTTAGAATTGTTCATCTCCAACGTATTACTTGAATCCGAAGTACCAATAAAAGAATAGTCTTTGTACAAAAGATGACCTTCTAGTCGTTGTATAAGTTATGGTGGAGAAGCTCGTCAAGGACGAGAAGGCACAAACTGTATACATGAATGACATAATTTTGATTGCATAATGTACAGTCTATAGTCTCCTAGAGTGAGTTTAAAATAATTTTGAGGCACAAACCCTTTTATGACTTAAAGTTTTAAATAATATACAGATCAAATACTTTAGGGTTGCATTAGATTCTTTGAGTAGAATTATCGCGATTAATGGACGAGGTAGTATTCTTTCTAGAAAGGACTAAAATGAAAAAGTCTATTGATTGTGATGTATAACAATTTTACTACTATTGATTTATCTCTTTTGGAATTTCCGCAGTCGAATGGTGGTTACTGTATGGGATGGAAGCTCCCAACCTACGGAAAGTAGTAGAGAAAATATTGTCCCAAACCGCATCTGTTGGTGATTGTGAGAGAGATTGGAGCACATTCAACTTGATCCATTCGAAGAGACGGAACAAGTTGGAAGAACAAAGGCTCCACGATCTTATTTTTGTGCACTACAACTTGAGAAGATGAAACATGCAAGAGAGGGGCATGACAAAGAGGACTACACAGACCCCATTGATCTTGCATATATTTTCAAGATGCACGACGACGATGCAGATGAAGATGTTCTGCAGAAGTGGTTGGATTCCAACGGTGCTCCAGTGTTCGATCAACCAGGAGGCAGGTCGAATCAGAATATAAGCCAATAAATACGAGCAGATATTGGTGACTACATGGTCAAATCTGGGTGAAGATGAAACATGCAAGAGAGGGGCATGACAAAGAGGACTACACAGACCCCATTGATCTTGCATATATTTTCAAGATGCACGACGACGATGCAGATGAAGATGTTCTGCAGAAGTGGTTGGATTCCAACGGTGCTCCAGTGTTCGATCAACCAGGAGGCAGGTCGAATCAGAATATAAGCCAATAAATACGAGCAGATATTGGTGACTACATGGTCAAATCTGGGTGAATTACGGACCCCCTTGGAGGGTGGAGCTTGATGCGATTGTGGACAACATTCTCTCCATTGGGTCTAAATCCAATCCAAATCAAAAGATGAAAGAGGGAGTGATGATGATGATGATGGTGGTGGTCGTGGTGGATTAGGCGACGGGGAAACATATTCAGAGGGTTCACGGTCAGCAGGGAGTGGTCGTGGACCACATGATGATACAAAATTCGAGTCAGGGCGAGAATATATGGAGCGGTGTAGAAACATACATAGGCAGTTTATCCCAAGTCCGAGTCCAAGACCTATGGACTACGATGCATATGGATGACGTGGCAATCGTCCTACAGATAGCTACATGGACAATTTGATATCATCTATAGATTCGTTGAGTTGCATGGACATTGGCAGAACATACTGTAGAGGAACACCAAGTCCCCTGGGTGGATATAGATCCTCACAAGATGAGAGATCATTTGGCATCTTCCCTTAATATTTTCATTCTCCTCCACTTGGACCTCCTCCTCAGGCGTATACTCCTCCATCATATGGATATGGCTACAACAGTGGGTATGGAGGATATAACAGCTACAGCGGTGAGAACTACCAAGGTAGCCAACCCGAGAAGAGCCATGACAGCTTCTTTGGTAGTGATAGTTTTGATTTCTTCCCTGAGTACTAGCTCCTCCTCCAGGTCCTCCTCCTCCGCAGAGATCTTATCCTACTCCGTCGTCGTCATCCCAAGGATCTCAGGCTAGTACATCGCAGCCTCGTCGTGCACCTCGTGATACCGTATCTAGCGATGCTTATCCTCGACTCGGGATACTCATAGGATTGATGACCCTCAATACAGGCAGTATATCATGGATTATAAGGCCATGTACTCCTACATGACATGGGAAAACTATTAGGAGTTCATTGAGTCTGCAATCCGCTATGAGAGACAACAGGGCATGGGTGTCGATTTTTAAATCCGTCGCGGAATTCTTGATTTTAAGTCATCTCTTTTACAATATTACATTGATTTTGATATTTTTCACTTATTTTTGTAAATAGATAAATCTTAAAGATGATCGATATGTGTGATCTAAGAGACTAAGTACATTTGTAAGTTATTTAATGATCAAAGAACTTGGATGAACTCCATTTTCAATATATATAGTAGGTCAACAACTAGCAATATCAGCGATATGTTCGATATGACTGATATGTGCAATATAAGAATCGTAATCCTCATAAATGATCTATATGTGTTATCTAAGTGTATATTTGTAGTATTTAATGTTATAAGAACTTGAATGAAATCCATTTCCAATATTTATAAGCCAAGAATCAACATTAACATTGATATGTTCGATATGACTGATATGTGTGATACCGATATATGCGATATATGGTATATAAATGACCGATATGTGTGATAAAAGTGTGTATTTGTAGGTTATTTGTTGTTTTAATATCTTGGATGATCTTAATTTCTGAAAAAAAATTGCAAAAAAATGATTTTTTCAGCCATTTTCGACATTTCCACCCAATGTTATAAAAGTCACCCGACTTGCCCGACTAGTATGTCCGACTAGTCTAGTCAGTGGGGTGGCCGACGAGTACCGACTAATTCCGACTTGGTCCACTAGTCAACCAATTTTTGCTTGGAGATACCATATTTTTTTACTTTTTTGAAAGCAAACTTATTTTAATACGCTTAATGTTTTATTTAAATTCAGTTACTTCTTTTGGTTCATTATGATAGTAAAAAAATGTATAAATCTATGTAAATATATAATAATATATGTATAAAAATGAATTATATATTTAAAAAATCAAAGTTGATTAAAGCCTGACTAAATCCGATTAATCATCCGACTGCCGATTAATTCTTCATCAGTGACCCAACCGACCGAACCGACTACAGACTTTTGCAACCTTGTTTCCACCGATATCGTCGATATATCGACGATATATCCCGATATTCTTTTTCCGTACAGACCGAAACGATATCGATATCGATACGGTCTTCCTTGTTCTTAACATTAAGTTGGAATAAAAGCCAATCATGTACCACAGCAACTGACAGCAGAATTTGTAGCGTGGAATGTCGAGCAATTAGAGAAAAGGTGTCGAGGTAATCAACTCTATAAATCTGCATAAATCTGTTGGCCACCAAACATGCTTTGTACCGATCTGCAGAACTTCCCACCGTGTGCTTGACAGTGAATACGTATTTGTAGATCACAACAAATGCCCCTTTTGGAGCAGAACAAGAGTCCATGTCCCACGAGATTGGAGTGCATTCATCTCCTCCTCCATGGCAAGCCGCCGGTGAGTCTCCTTAATGACCTCTTGGTATGTGTGTGGGATTTCAGTGGCACATAATCACACAACAAACTTCTTGAAATACTTTAAAAGTCGTGCCAAAAATATGTGTCCAGCGAGGGGATATCTCGCACAGATACGTTTGCATTTATTCAAGGCAATTGGCCACCCTAAATCATTCTCTTGTAGTGGTCCCTTCTCATCTTGTACATCTTCCTGCTTATCCAGTAAATATTCATGTTCACCATTCAACCCACCAGGGTCATCATTTGAAATCAAATTTCAAAATTTACCTAAGGCGTACTAGATGCAAGGTTAATCGATATCGATTAGTCGCCCTAAAAATCGGAGATAGATCGGGATATATCAACAATATCAGTGTAATCTCAAAAATGACAAAAAATGATTCTGTTGCAAACTAAGATGAGGTGTATTTAGCAGACCAATAGACATTATGTCTCACATATCGTTGTTGTAAATGAAGATTGTTGACTGGTAAGAAATATTAGAAAGAAAATGAAATTCAAACAAAAACTTAGTGACATCAAGGACGTATGTTTAGCACATTAACCTTACATCACATAATATATTATATCTAAATGAAATACCAAGCTATATCGGATATCATACAAACAAGCTAATGGGCATGATAACAAATATGTATGCAAAAATTTCTTGATCAGCTCAAGAGTTGTTTCATCTCCATCGCAAAACAAGGTGAAGCCCCCTATTCAAGCGCCCCCAACCCAAAATATATATATATATATCACAATAGGTTTTAATATCAAGAATATATACAGAAGCAAACTCCCAAACAAATAGACTAAAAATTAAAAAATATGTGATATTGAGAAATATCGACACCATATCAATGGTATATGATCGATATCTACCGATATTGGGAAAATCTGTATTGAAATCTTAAATTTTTTATCGATATGAAACAAATTACCGATATTTCATAGATATCCCACGAGATATCATATAACTTTATATGCACCCGAATATCGAAACCCTCCCTCTAGCGATATTGATATATCACCGGTATATCATGATATTTTGAACCATGCTACATCTCCTAAATTTAATTATTTATCCGTATCGAACTTGTTTCCAAATGTGTTAACATAGGGAGTGGCTAGAAGATCTCAACCACTCAACTTTTAAAGGTTAAAGAATACAAAATTACCTACCAAGCTTTTTTCTTTATAAAACAAGCAATGAATTCAACTAACATAGATGATATCAATAATAGAGCATCGATATCGACATGATAACAATGATATAACTTGAAATAAGGAAGGTTACACTAAATACTTAAAATTCCATAAATATCGATGATACTAGATAACATTTTTTATGGGAAATGGGGTGAGATCCCAACGTGGGATTCACCACTTGATTACTTCATTAATTAAAAAAGCATATCATATTAGCGATATGATACCAGATAACATATCGCTAATCAATCGCATGATATCGATTAATATCGATATCTATAGTAATATCGATATCCCCGACTTGTCGATATGGATACATCATCGATTTATCGAGGATATATCGAGATATTTCGATCCATGACTGGATGTTGGAGAAGGCATTGGATCATGAAGAACATGATGAGGTATATGTGTAGGAGGTGGAAGAACTACCTCATCCCTAGACTCAGAGGGACTCAATATGTCACATGTAAGAGTATAGTACATGGACTTGAAGAAAGTAACATCAGCACTAACATGGTATTTTCCCTAAACATGATCCAAAAACCTATAACGCTTTTGGGTACGAGAGTACCGAACAAACATGCATTTAACAGCCCTAGGAGCGAGCTTGTCACGACCTAGATGTAGAAGGTGGAGAAATGACACACAGCCAAAGACCCATGGCACAAGAGAAAAAAGGTCCTTCTCATGAAAAGCAAGAGAGAAGGGTGTCTTTTTAACCAAAATGGTAGAGGGCATCCGATTGATGAGGTAACATGATGCCATCACAACATCACCCTAGAAGGAATGAGGAGCTCAGCTCTGTATGAGAAGAGTCCTAGTCCTAGTGGTATTCGAAAAGATGACAGTGTTTGTGTTCCACAACATCATTATGTTGTGAAGTATAAGGGCACAAAGTCTGATGAATAATGCCACATGAAGTAAAGAATTGGGACAGTTAGTAGTACAGAACTCCAGAGCATTATCAGAATTAATATATTTAACAAAAGGGAAAGTATTTTTCGTTTCAATCACAAAGCTCTGAATGATAGTACTAGCATCAGACTTGTTCTTAAACAAAAATACCCATGACAATCTGAAAAAAAATCAACAGCAACCAAATAATACATGTGCCCTTGATGATTTGGGACACGACTTGGACCCCATATATCAAATGAAAAGCTCAAAAAGACTTTCACTACTACGACCTTAAAGGTTGCAGAAAGCGGTAGTCGGTACTCGATTGGTGGGGTCACTAACTAAGGATTAATCGACAGTCGGGTGACTAATCGGATTAATTCGGTCATTAATCGATTTTGAATTTTTTATTATTTTAAATATATAAATCATTTTTATACATAGGTTTGTACACTTTCTATACTTCTGTAATGAAACAAAAGAAGTAATTGACTTTAAATATAACATTATTGCATATTAGAATAAGTTTGCTTATATACTAACATAGATTTGTACATTTTCTATACATTCATAATGAAACAAAAGAAATAATTGACTTTAAATATAACATGAAGCATATTAGAATAAGTTTGCTTTTAAAGAAATAAAAAACGAAAACATATAAAACCTTGATGTAAAAGTCGGTACACTAGGCCGACTAGTCGGGCTGACCGACTAATGGCCGACTAGGCCTAGTCGAGTCGGCTACCCCCCCTCCCCCCCTCCTCAAGTCGAGTAGTCGGTCGACTTTTACAAGTTTGACGACCTTGATGACATGGAAAGCTAGATCGGTGATGCTTTCCAAGTTGATATGGTTCACACTAAAAAGTAGACTTGAGAGAAATGTCAAGGATGAGACAACAGATCTTCTGCAACAAAGATTCCCAGTGTATGGAGATATCGATCCAACTGAAAGAGAGCAAGTACCAGCAAAAGGAGATTGGATCAACCTGCAAAGTCTTCCATGGTTATGGCCACACCCAATCACTATGCTCGTGAGTATATCATGAAAATCAAAGGAAGCAGGGTCAAAAATAGCACAGTAATGTAAATCTTTTATGATCTAATTGATAGGCAATAAATTCATAGAGAATTCTGTTGCATGAAAAACATTCTGCGGGTGCATTAAGATAGTCAAATGGACATCCCCTCCTTTCCGATAATGGGAGAATGTGCCCCATCAGCAACCACCATTGATCTAACAGCAGGTTGTTCATGGCTATAAGAACTGAACTGTGAGCAATCTCCACATAGATGATGAGAAGCTCCAGAGTCCACCATCCATTATAAAGGTCTGATCGAGAGCGACTAGCAAATGCATGAGTAATACCTAAAATGTTGGTGGATGTAGAAGCAACAACATCTGAAGAGCCAGCAGAAACACTAGAAGATCCAGGAAGTGGGGGCATGATCTCTCTCAGTCGTGCAACAAAGTGATCAAAAAGATGACCGTTAGAATCAAGAGCAATATAGACCTGCTCAACAGCATGGGTTGATGGTGGAAAGTCGTGCTTAGAATAGCATGTGTCCTCTGAATGACCTGACCGATGACAATACGAACATGGTTGGCATAGACGCGGGCCACCTCTACCGCATGTGCCACTTCCACTGAATTAAAGCAAACTACCTCTACCACGGGAAGCCACCATAGTTGATGACGTCTGAGAAGATGTAGCAGAGGGGATGGTCAGCTTCCGGTATCCATAGGCGGTAGCATCTGTAAGTAACTAAGAGCAAGCTGAGTTATACTCAGGGTTAAGAGTTGCCAGAAAGACCTATCATAACAGAATTATCAATAAGCAATATGTTGCTCTGGCGAGGCCATCAGAGGTACGTAACTATGAAGTTTGTCAAACATACCCCTAAGAGGTGTGTACAGGGCATAAAGAGAACGATCATCTTATTTGGTCGTAAAAATATCATGCTAGATTTGCAAAGTCGTTGACTCATTCCTCGCTTGAGAGTAAATAGCGACAAAGATGTCTAACATTGCCCTCGTTATGGGCTCAAGATATCATTGGCTATTTCCACAGAAACAGTACCAGATAGCTGAACTTTTGCTTAAGCATCATCTGCCTCCCATGAGGCATTCTGGTCTCCGTCTTATCCATCAGCTCATCCTACGTCAGCGTATGCTTCTTACTAATTGCCATGGCTCTGCAATAGATTCATGAACTGAATTGCCCACAACTCAGTCTGTGCCATCCATCTTGACAACATGTGTCGGACCTTAAATGCACATGTGGATGGAATATCAACTTTTTTCTGACATAGTGCTAGATTGGTACATGACTAGGGTCGTAGACAGACGATACTATCTACATGAACATCAAGGGAGTGGTTGTAGGTGTAGACTCATATCACAACCAACCCTAAGAAAAAATCGTTCACGCTAGGGCTCAACAGAGACCACAACAATCTGAGTTTGCCCTTTTTAGACCAAAATCAGACCAAATAAGACCAATATGACCGCGTTGGGCGGTAGCAAGATGATTGTGGTGACGATGGGTGACAGCCAGGTGGTGGTGGGGCCATTGAGCAATGTTGTGGGGGCTACGACGATGTTGTTGGACGGTGGTTGAGGGACCCAGGGCCCACGCGGCAACCTGGATGTCGCTAGAGTGGTGGAGAGTCCACACGACCAGACCGAAAAGCAGATGACGACGATGCGGGAGAGGGGCAGACGACGTGCATATGGCTAACATGTGGGATAAGATCTAGGGTACATGCTCCAGTCTAGGATCGTCGCTCTAATACCATGTTAAAAGAAATAGAATTGTTGTTATTCATAGTGCCTAAGGGCTCTCTTATTCAGAAGAGATAAACCTCAATGAGTAAATTACATTATAAGAACTGAGAAAAAAATAAACAAAGAAACAACTGATATAAAACTCTCGGCATCAACATATCCTAACCTGGGGAAAGTGAGTGTAAAAATGTTGTCCCAAATTGCATATGTTGGTGAATGTGAGAGGAATTAGGGCGCATTCAACCTCATTCATTCACAAAGAATAAATAAGTTGCGAGAAGATAAGCTATGTGATCTTATCTATGTACATTACAACAAAAGGTAGAATATCAAACATGCAAGATGAGGCATTGACAAAAAGCATATAAAAGATCAACTATGCATATATTTTTAAAATGCAAGATGACGATGTGGAGGGAGTTGTCATTCCGAAGTGGATGGATTCTAATTGAGTGCTCAAATATTTTTTTTTAGAGAAAGAGGTTGTAACCCACAATAAGAAATATATTACTAAATAAATAAAGTTATCGTACATATGATCAAACCAAATGCAGGACCATAAAGGTCCACTACATCCTCAAAATTAAAACACAGATCGCGGAAAATATATTTGTTTATAGCATACCAAATAGCCCATAGTCAAGTGAAGGAAATGAGTTATCCTCCTGAGAGTTGTCACAAGGGGCCCCGAATGGAGCTCTAAAGAATAGTGGTGTCCTTTGTCATAAGCTATGGGATTCTACACCTTCACGAACCATAGTCGAGAGCCTGCACTTGAAGAAGTGAGGGTTTATCCTCGGCATCATCACCGCATCTTGGGCAAAACAAATTCCTGGAATGAAGAATGTTGTCTCCATGCGCCTTCATAAGCATGCGGACATGCTTCACAAGTCAAATAAAAATTTAAACTCACTCTGATATCTTGTTCTTCCAAATTATCAACCAATCCCAGCTAAAGTCCCCATGCACCAGATTCTACGACCGTAAGAAAGCCCAATAAGCCTTCCTTATTGAAATAAGGGTCATGAGCCCAAACCCAACGATCTCGCCCAAGAGAGTGACTCTAATCATCCTCCAGATCATTGATCATGCCAAAGAAATCGACCAATCTCTATTCGAGAAAGTCCGTGGAAAAAGGAGGGAGCCCATGTATCCGTCCTCCAATCATGATTCACCGATAAGTTTCAATCATGGGAAAGAGCAAACAATCATGGATAGTGATCGCAGAACGGGCACAAAGTCCAATCATCTGATCAAAAAAACGAAATGCTTCACCACTGCCCACCACCGGTCTAAGTAAACAACCATCTCCGGAAGAATACTTGAAATGCCTTGCAAAAGAGAATGCATCGAACTGACTAGGAACCGTCACCTTAAAAACTCAACAACAGACAGCACACCAAGTTCTCCTTCTTGTCCCTTTAGTTAGGAGGGCCTTATTCATGTATTCAATTATCAAGACACCAAGCCCTCCCTCTGTTGACCTAGTTATGTTCTCCCAATCAAAACAGAAGTCGAGAAATAGGTGTAAATCTTAACAATTACATGGCAGGATCTGGGCGAATGACAAACCCTCTTGGAGGGTGATGAATCGTTAAATGTGTGTATTATATGAATCCGTTGTAGCATGGGCATTCAGCTTGTCATACGGAACCGAATGAATAATTTCCGTGAGGATTCGGCTTTAATTTATATCCTGGGAAGTCCATGGTCGAACACAAAGATGCAAGCAATTTAGTGATTAAATTTAAATGTCAAATATTTTAATTGGCAATTTATAGGTAAATTATTGAGAGAAAATGCACAATTCACAAAAGAGATGGTTTTTAACACACATTTTTATGCACTCAAATTATATGAAACCATAATGCACAAACAATAAGCTTATATTACTCACAATGCAATTAGAAACACAACGTACAATCGGGGTTAATCACAAGAGTTTCCTGACTAATGAGATCTAGAATCAAATCTAAAGATAGATTTAAGCAATACTTGATCTAGAAAGCAGTTTCAGAACATCAATAATATTCAATTTCACTTAGATATTCATAATCACTCTAGCAAGCAATTAAACCATTTATTAACGTTATGATAGTGATCAAACATAATTAAAAATTGTTCATCAAGAATAATTAATAATAACATGTGACATTGTTCACTGAGATGTCAATTTTTACTTCATTTAAGAATCTAATTAAGCATTTAGAAGAAGAAATTAATTGCTCATGAATTTTAATGCAAAAATATCAATAAAGCATGCCCAAAGAAAGAGCAATACAATAGCTTTCAAATGAGACCAAAATCACTTTAATTGGATTAATAGATAAAAAAATATTGAACAATCAATCCAGGGGCATTTTTGCAAGAAGAACTCCAAGTTTTATTACAATGGACAACTAGGGACTAAAATGTAAATAAATAAAACTACTCCGATATGTTTGCAAATTTTCCAAGGATGGGGACTTATCTGCAATTTCTACTTTGAAGGGCTCCACTACAAATTATCCCGGTCACACATATGCAGCGCGTGCCTCTGCTAGGCTTGGTTGGTCTAGCTCAGGTCACGTGGCGCGTTCTCAAGGCTCATAACAGGTCCGATGACTCTGAAGCTACGGCCCGAAGCGCTGCTTCGGACTGGATATGTGGCTTGATGCAGTTCCTTGGATCTCACCCAATATGTCTGATCCAACAGTTGTACTTCGCCTCTCAACGAAGCTCCTCCGCATGCGGTGGCTCTGTGACTGGGCTCCGGTAAAGATCGTTGTTCTTGTTCACGCTCCTCTGATCCATCTTAAGGTCATGGAACTTATGCAAGGATCCAGCGAAAATGATGATATTCTCAAGATCCGACAAGAACCTAAAGATCGTTGGTTTAGTGCATGCTCGTCGGAGGCGGAAATTGTCAACTCAGCTCCGGTTGAATTCCGTCCATTGAAGACCTGCAATGATTAGTGCATAGACGAAGTGCAATACGAATCTTTAAGGATGTATGTGAGGAGGAATGGAATGGAATGGAGGGCTCCTGGAAGAGATGGATTCAAGCCTTAAATTGAGTCCAGGCTTTTCCAAAGCATGGAGTGGATCGGAGGTGAAACACTTATGGAGGAGCGTCGAGGATTCATGGGATATCACGCGTGGATCGTGGATGTTATGCGAAGGATTCCATATGACAAGATCTATGAAAAGTTAACTGAGATAAACTAGAAAATAGACGAAGACATGATAGAAATAGGATGAATAACTTACCTGGAAAATGGAAGGGAGATGAAATCAAGTGATTTGTGATGAATCAACGCCTGGTTGGAGCTTCAAAAGCTCCAGGAGTCTTCGCTTAACCACGAGGGCTTGCATGGAAGCTCTAGCAGCGCAGATGATGGCTACAACACGAGGCAAAACTTGTGGATCTCGTCGGAGCAAAGTCTTCCGTCGTCGCTCGTCTCGAGACCTTCCCATTGTCACTGGATGGTGGAGAAGCTAGGAGACTGGCTCACCAAGTGGCAGATGCAATTACAGAAGGCTGGGAGGGAGGAAGTTCGGAGGTTGGCGACAAGGTGGTGGTTTCAACCACCGCCTCCGACTAGGAGAGGGAAAGTTGGGAAGTTAAGGGATGGGCAAGGGTTAGGATAGACTGGTGTAGAGAATGGTAGAAATGGTTGAGAGAGAAGTTATCGGAGGTTTTCGAGAAAATGATAAGAAGTTGAGTAGGGACGAAGGGTTGCGACTGTTGGAGAGGAGTGGGCGGAGGATGAAGAAGACATCTGGGTCGTTGGATCAAGATCCAACAGTCCAGAATGAGGCGAATTGGATTGAAGAGGCGGGGCCACGTCGGCGGCTGTGAAGGCACCACATGGCCAATAAGAATTAAGATAAATGATAAAAACCCGAGAAATTTGGTAATAAATAGTTAGAGTCAGATTTGGAAAAAATGGTGAACATGAAATTTGTAGATCTCGATGAGATCTACAACTTTCATGTCGAAGTCAAAGAGATCAGAGATCATTTATACAGAGATAAAAATTAAATACGAATTAAAATCATATAAAACAATTTTCTTTTATTTTCTTTTCATTTATTTTATGTTATTTTATTTATGCACAATTTTACTCTAATTTTTATTTGATTTTAATAAGAAATACATAAAATAATAGCACAATAATAAGGTTATATTAATATATGTAATTAGTGTCAAGTATATGCAACACATAATTTGGTAATTAATGTTAATTAGTCAATGAATCTTGTGATTTAACCTAAGCAAGAGAGATAATAATGATGATTAATGATGATAAATCGAGGATTTATCAGAGGGTTACAAATTGACCATGATGCAGATGGCATAGTCCCAACCTGTTCTAAAGCAAAATCAAGTCAAAATCAAATGATGACGGTAGAAATGATGAGGATGAGGATGCAGTTGATGGTGGTGGTGAATCTGGTGATGAAATATTTAGAAGGTCGATTACATGGCATGCAATACAAGGAAGCACTACAAGCATGTCATGAGTTTATGGAATGGCGAACAAATACACATGGAAAATTTGTCAGAGATCTGAGTTCGCATCATGTGGAGGCTATAGATTATGAGTGATACCACCATGGCAGCTGAAACGATAGATACATGGAGGATTATTTTTTGTGGGTTCTATGAGCACGGGTATGGGTAATTCACATCATAGCGGAGGAACAACATCAAACCCTCTGTGTGGATACTGATCAAACAATGAAAGATCATTTAGCATGTTCCCTTAGTTCTTTCATGCTCCTCCTCAAAACTCCCTCATCGTATGGGCACAGTACAGCTATGATTGCAGTAGGCAAAGATATCATGGTAGCCAATATTTCAGTAAAACTACCCCGATCAGACCGAGACACTTTTTGGAGGTGATATTTATGGGATCTTTTATGACTATAACTCACCAATGCCTCATTTTATGTAGCAAATATCATCTCCAATTCTGCCATTATCATCACGAAGTTCCTCTTCGCATTCATGTCATGACACCCCTGATACCAGCTCCAGTACTGCTTATCAAGGTGTCAAGATACTTTCACCCGTGGATGAACATGAATATAGGCAGCATGTTATGGATTACAAGGCTATGTACTATAGGATATGGGAGTATTATTCTGAGTATATAGAATGGCAATTCAATACGAGTAATGACTAAGTCATGTGGATCCACCTCGCGACACATGGTTTTGATCATCTTCCCAGGTAATGAACTTCTATTTTGTGGCATGCAGTCATTTATCTTTGTGAACGAGATATTATTTATATGTGTGTATCTAGTTGCTTTTAGAACATGTAACATGTCATCGTGTATTTTTACGAATGAAAAGCTAGTGGATCTAGACATGGTTGGCAAGGATTATGCCTCGGTCTTTTGGGATTCTACGGATCAACATAGCGGTAGGGCAAAGCCAATTAAGATTTGATTTGCAACTATTTTGTGGGTCATGTGGTTGGCTAGGGATGGGGTGATTTTAAGTAAAGAGATTTTATGTCAAAATTGCCATGGAGCATGCCAGGGTCATGAGGGAGTCCTGATCTTTAAATATCTTATACGATAACTTGTGATTACAAAATTTTTTAGGTCGGCATCTTCTCCGTGCTTCACCGTTTTTCCTTTAAAAAAAAGAGGATACATTTTCATTGACCTCTTACAAAATTTCTGAAAACTAAATCTAGCAGCAATTCTTGGCATGCATGCATAAATTAGGTTTTTCAAACAGCTTCATTATCCTTGAATGACCATGACAATGCACGTTCAAAGCTCCAATAGTTTCATTAGCATACTTTGCATCAATAAGCATTAGTAAAAAGACTGATCCATATGAGGAAAATCAGAAATCACATACTCATATTTCCGAGAAAGAATCCTCAATACATATAAAGCACCAAATATTTGCTGATCTTGTTGCACTTGCAAGTTGCACTTTATCCATGAGAGGAGACCAGGCCATTGTTCAGGATAATCAGCATAGATAATCGTTTTCAGACATTCACCAAGTTGAGCTCTACAGCAGCCAAATAAACACTAACTAAATTCAATAGGAAATTTATCTATATAAATTTTATTCAGTCACAGAAGCATGTGTAAGTGGCAGACAAGAAACAGAAAATAAACATGTAAAAGGCCTTGACGGAATCAAAGGTGTGAGAGATCATGCTTCTCGGCAGATAAAACAAAACAAATATGCTCAAGGAAATATTTTTAAAAAAATAGGCTTCAAACTTGATGATACAAAAATCCACAAGTATCATGACACTTCACACGAGATTTTACCATATCACAAAGCTAAATCCCATTCTGAAAAGAAAAAGGTTCACTTAAATTTGAAACAAACAAGTATAACATATAATACCTAAATTGCAGATTGAACCCATTTGGAGTGAAATCTTTCCTCGATCATTTTCTTACATGCATCCTTAACTGTTTTTGCTTTCACATACCACTTCAGAGGTTATTGATATAGTGGAGCGACTAGGGAAAAGGGCAGATGAAGTCAAGACTTAACCATGTTAATTCTTCCCATTTCATAAAACCCAATGAACCAAAGACAACTTCGGGGAGCAAAGAAGGAGCTCCTCTCGCTTGATTATAGCTCGACAACTTTTCATCTCATCTTCATTGCCTACTTGTGGTTCCTCCTCAGTTTATGAGAGATTAAGTGTTGTTATTGAACTCAACTTTGCATTCCTCAGATTTGTCCCATCCCTCTTTCCCTTTATCTTTCAAAGAGGAAAGGAGGATTTTGGGATGTTGACAGCGCTAGGCATATTAGTGGTTTTGAGACGCATACTTTTAAGGGTAGCCTGGCACCTTAGGTCAGGAAAATCAAGTTTCTGGGTAAAGAATAAAAGCAGAAAGAAGAAAGGGACAAACTAGAAATAGGTACGCAATGAAAACAACAAACTGGCCTTCAAAATGAATAAAAGCAACAAACTACTACATGGTATGATTGCAGACCAAGATATGCTCCCGGATATAGTCTCAAAATATAACAGATTAAGATTCACTTCTCCAGTAACCTTCTTGCAGAAAGAAACCACGGAGCAAACTTGATATTTTCTGACATTATCATAACTCCACTAGAAGTAATACGTAAACCACATTTTAAATCCCGCATTTCTACATTAAGTAAAATCAATTGCCTCAATTGCATGGATTCGTAACCACAAACAGCAATAATGTATATCACATCCGGGTATAAATCAGCATAAGCTAGGGCGTTTAGTGACCTTATAATCACCTCCCAATATTTCTCAACATCCCAAAACTCGCATCTCCTAGCTGATGCATTAGCCGACCTCCTCTGCAAAAGGTCAAGCCACCTTAAGCGGTTTTCTCGCATCTTTTTTTTTGAAGCCATACAAGGGGGAAACCCTCGTAGGTGTCCACCCCAAAGATGTACTCATAAAAAGAAGAGCGGAAGAAAATACCAATTACAAAGAGACGCTCTAACCAAGCAACAATCTTAACAAACCCGACACCTGGGTACAAACACTCTCCCTATAAAACCTTTGACCCGAGAACAGAAGCGCATTCCTAGCCAACCAAATGGCCCAGAACACCGCAACAGGGCGAAGCAGCTCCCTCCTCGAACGATGCTTGGCCGCTACCAAGCTACCACAAAAAGACACAAGGGTCTCCACATTGACCCAGTCCAGCTCAGGTTCATCCCAAATAGGCGCCGACTCCTGACACGAAAAGGAAAGATGCTCAATCGTCTCAATTCCCACTCCACACAGAAGGCATCTATCAGAGACCATCCCAAGTAGCCTTGCACACCGGTCCCGCGTCATCAGCCTCTTCCTCCTGAATAACCATAAGAAAAAGCCAATCCTCTCAGGAAGGCCTAGTCCCCAGAAGAAACTGCAGTCTCTCGCCAGCTCGGCCGAAAGAGAGGCGGGGGCCTGCAAATCGCCAAGTACGCCTTTCTCACGGAGAAAGAACCCCCGTGCCACACCCAATGATCTCGCTCCTCGGAAGGGCCTCTCACCACCCTAAGCACGTCAATCATCAGCAGAAACTCCTCCAAGCGCTGATCCGAAAAATTGGATCGAAACAACGGCCAAAGCAAACAAACGCGGGTAACGATCAAACAAAGCTCCCCCGTTCGTCCTGTCGTCCTTCCAAAAAGCAAAGGTCACCTCGTTTCCCAATACTGGCCTGATAAAGCCCAAAAGTTGGGGGTGACTGCCAAGATGCCTTATAAAAAGGCGAGGGCCTTAGCCCCTGGGTACCGCCCCCCGACGCAGCACCAAAAACCGCATAAATCCGACGAATAAGAGTGGTGCAAAGATCCTCCCCGCTCCCCCAGATACTGGCCACCCACTTCAGCAATAGGGCTTCGTTCAGCGCGTCGATCCGCCTGATCCCAAGCACGCCCTCGCACTTCTGGAGAGTGATAGACTCCCAATTGACAAGGTGCATACCAGCGAACCCCTGAATGCTCTTACCCCACAGAAAACGCCGCATCAGCCCCTCCAACCTCCTCCTAATACCTGCCGGCATGAGCCTCATGGAGGAAAAGTACACTGGAATAGCCGAGAGCACCGCCTTCAGGGGTACCAAGTGCCCTCCCTTAGAAAGGATCGCCGCCTTCCACCCCGCAAGCCTCCTCTCCATCTTCTCGACAAGCGGAAGCCAATCCGCCAACTTTGACCCACCAATGGCCAGCGGAACTCCCAGGTAGTGAATGGAAAGACCGGCGCATTCTGTTCCCATCTCTAGCCCACAAAGTCCCGCCTCCTCACCAGCTAAAGAGAACAGAACAACCTTTGACTTCTGGCATTCTGAAGCAATCCCGACATCTCACTAAAAAGCTCGAGTGTAGTTGCCATGACACTAGCCTCCCCAAGACCCCCCCTCAATGAAAAAAATAGTGTCATCAGCGTACTGAAGCAGAGGGATCCTCAACCCATCCCTCGAGTAGCCACAAGTGATACCACTTTGCTGCACCCGATCAACCATACAAGCCAGAACGTCTGTGGCAATGATAAAGAGCAATGGAGCAAGAGGGCATCCCTGCCTCACTCCTCTCTGTGGCTGGAAAAATCCCCCCTCCGGGTGCCCATTCACGAGGACGGTCATCGATGCAGTGGTCACGCAATGCTTCATCTACGATATCCAGATCTCCGGAAAGCCTCTCCTATGCATTGCCGCCCAGAGGAAATGCCAATCAACAGTGTCATAAGCCTTTGCAAAATCCACCTTCCAAAGCAACGCCTTCCTCCCACTCCGCTTCCAATCGGCAATAATCTCAGACGCCATAACCAAGCAATCCGCTATTTGCCTTCCCGGTACGAAGGCCGACTGAAAAAGGGAAATAATGTGCTCCAACACCCAGCTCAATTTAGTTGCAAACACCTTAGCCACAATCAAGTACATTGCAATGGAGATTGCATAGGCCAAAATTCCTCAATCCTTTCTGCACCCTCCTTTTTAGGAAGGAGCGCCACCAGAGCCTTATTAATCCGCTCAAAACCTACATTGCAGCGACAGCATTCTACCACCACCTCGAGCACCTCCATGACGACCAGCTCCCAGAACTCTTTGTAGAAAGAGGCGAGGAAACCATCCGTCCCCGGCGCACCATCCCCATTGAGATTCCACACTGTCGCCTTCAACTCCTCCATGGTGACCGCTTGAGTCAAGCTAGCTACATGAGCGTCGGACAACTGCGCGGCTCCCAACCCAACCCACCTCCGCCGCCTGCCAGCACCTCTCGCAGACACCTCCTGAAAATGGTCCGCAATCGCTCTCCCCAGCTCCATGTTGCCTTCCACTCTTACTCCACCAATGACCACTGCCCTGATGGCGTTTCCCCGGCGCCTCCCACTAGCAACTCTGTGAAAGAAGGCCGTTTTCGCATCACCCTCCTTGAGCCAAGTGTGCATGGACCTCTGCCTCCACTCGATGACTCTCTTCTTGTCCTCGTCGAGTATCTTCCTCTACGCCTTTGCTCTCAGCCTCAATTCGTCCTCCGTCAGCGGACGGTCATCCTCCAGGGCGTTCAGCGGGCAAATCTCACTCTCCGCCGCCCCTCTGACCGTGTGGCGGGCCTTCCTCGATTCTCTTTTAAAAACGCACAGCCGCGCCCGCAAGGAATCCAGCTTCTGAACAAATCTCAATACCGCCGAACCCGAAACAACTACCGAAGACAATGCGACACCACCAAGTCCCTGAAGGAATCCTCAAGCAGCCACGCCTTCTCGTAACGGAAGAAGCCCCGAGGAGGCGAGAGCTCACCGGAGTCCCACAGAACGGGCGTGTGATTCGACCTAGTCTGGGGCCTGCTAGTAACAAACGACAAAGGAAAGATCTCCATCATCTCAGGCGATGCCAGAAACCGATCCAGTCGAGACCTGGAGCCAACGCTTCTCCAGGTATACTTTGTGCCCGCCGCGTCTAAAACCTCCAGCTCCAAGGAAGCCACCACCTCCACGAACTCCTCAGAGCCGGGGTCCTAACCTCTCCTCAAATGTGGCATGTCCAACGAGAGCAACGTAACATTAAAGTCCCCTCCCACCAACCACGGGTTGCCACGAAAAGCCTCTCTAGCGGCCTTCAAATCCGCCCAAAGCAGATGACGCGTTGAAGCCTGACACGGTCCATAAACACAGGACAGAGCAAACACCATACCCGAGCGAAGGCACTCCAACTAAATCGTGAGGACATGGGTGCCTCTCGCCTCCGCCCGTTGAGCAAAAGCCGAGCCCCTCCAAGCGACAAGCACTCCGCCCGCAGAGCCAACCGCTCCGATAGAGTTGAAGTCTGACACCGCCCCCGCACCAAAGGACCGCCACTCCACGTCAGTGATAGACTCCAACTTGGTTTCTTGTAAGAGACAATATCACATCCCCACTCCGTGAAACTCGATCCTAGAACCCGCCTCTTCTCCGGGTCATCCAGACCCCTTAAGTTCCAGGAGAGAATCTTCATTTACACCCAAGCTTGACCCCTCCCCCCAATCTCACCACCCGCGCCGCCTCCGCAACCTTAGCTTTCAGCTCGGAGATCGGCGCAGGCTCTGCTATAGCAGCCCTGGAACGCTGCCTTCTTCGGTACCTTTTCCCGGACCTTTTATCTGGCCCCCCTTCACCAACTTGACCAGTGAACGAGCTCCCTTCCCCACTACCCACAGCGGCCTCACCTCCCTGGTTTTCTCGCATCTTATCCTCGATCAAAGCTACACCAACTTTCCTTCTGATTGCATCATATGGAATCTGATCTTTACGTGTATGTCCACACATCCACCTTAGCATTTTCATTTCTGCTACTGCCAATTATGTATGTGTCAATGGTTCACAGGCCAACATTCAGATCCATAGAGCATAGCAGGTCTTACGGCTGCTTTGTAAAATTTTTCTTTGATTTTCAAATGAATTTTCTTATCACATAGAACGGTAAAAGCTCTTATTCACTTTAGCCAACCTGCATTTATTCTATCAGTAACATCCCTATCAATTTCATCATCATATTGCAAAATAGATCCCATATATATAAAAGAATATTTCTTCTGGATGTTATCGTCACCAACCTTCACATCGATTTCTTCACCATTGCTTCCATCAAAAGTGCACTCCATATATTCGGTCTTAGCCCTACTATACAAAATTATTTAGTCTCTAATGCATGTCTCAAGACCCTAAGTTTTTTATTTACTCCATCTCTAGTCTCATCAATTAACGAATAACATACACCAAGGTATCTCATCCTGAATGTGGCTAGTCAACTTGTCCATAATCAAAGTAAAAAAGGAATGGTCTCAAAGTTGAACCTTGATACAGACCAATGTTGATGTCAAAATAGTTAATCTTCCCATACTGGATACTTACACAAGATGAAGCCCTATCATACATATCCTTTATGAGGTTAATGTATAGGAAAGATACTTGTCTCTTTTCCAAAACTCTTCACAATATCTTCTGTGGGACAGAGTCATAAGCCTTCTCCAAATGAATAAAAATCATATGGAGATTCTTCATTTTAGCTTTATAAATCTCCATTGTTCTCCTTAGCAAGTGTCATACTTTTATAAGAATATCATCAGGTCCTACTCATAAAGAAGAGTCATAAGGCTTCAATAGTTGAGCGACCTGACATGAATCCGAATTGGTTTTCTTTTACTTTGGAAACTTGCATCAACCTTCTTTTGATCACTCGTTCCCAAATTTTCATAGTATGATTCACAGCATGATACATCTGTAATTCGCACAATTTCGAATGTCTCTTTTGTTCTTATAAAGAGGCATCATGATGCTTCCCCTCCAATCTTCAGTCATTTCCTTGCTTCACCAAATAACATTAAATAAATTTGTAAGCCAAGTCAAACCACGCTCACCTAGAACTCTACATATTTCTAGAGGAATGTCATTAGGTCATACACCTTTCTCATGTTTCATAACCTTCAAAGCCCTCTCTACGTCCTTCCTTTGTATTCGTCTATAGCTTGCACGATTCAAGTAACTTTCACTACTAGCTAGATCTCCCAAAGTGATCTCTCTCTTTCCTTCCCCAATGAAAAACTTACGAAAATATTGGTTCCATTTAGTCTATATATCATCTGAGTAACAAACATGTATCCTTCCACATCCTTAATGCATCTCACTTGAGAAAGATCATTGGTCTTTCTTTCTCTTACTTTGGTCAACCAAAATATATCCTTCTGGCCCTCCTTAGCGTCGAGACTTTTGTACAAAACCTCATAAGCTTTTGACTTAGCTTTGATTATAGCATTCTTTGCTTCCTTCTTCGTTATTTTGTAGTTTGACAGTTTCTATGTTTTATCCTTAGACATAGCTTTAAAGCATGCTCTTTTAATTTTGAGCTTCTCTTACACCCCTCCACTCCACCCAAGGCCTTAAATGTCAGTTTCGGTCACCATTTCTGTGACTACCAAAACAGAATTTCGATGGAATTTCGGTCAAAGTTCGATTGAATTTGCGATCATTTCAGTCATTTTTTGTACTAGGGCCCCCATATTTCAGTCATTTCGATCATTTCGATTTCGATTTAGACTGGATATCGATATTCGACAGAAATTCAACCGAATTTCGCTGAAATTTGAGGCCATGACTTAACCAATCCTCCTTCTGGTCAAGTACTCATGATCAAATTGGGTTAATTTAATCTAATCACCACGCCGAATTGCATAGTCAAACCGATTAGTATAACTTTTGCAAGCTTGATGTTCAAGGAAACCACTATTCTCCATAAAATCGTCTTCATTATTAAGTAATCTCAACACCTCCTTCAATAGGAGAGCATAATTTCAAACTCTCATATCGTTCACAGCAAGACCCCTTTTTGCGTACTTCACCTAATGCAACCTACATGCAAGATAAGAACTAAAATTCATGTACAATATAGGAATTTTACGAAAGAAAATCAAATTTGCATTATGATTCAAAGGCAAAGAAATAAATGAATAAATGAAATAACATGAGCATTGATCAAGAATCAATTAGGAAGAAACCAATCCCCCTCAGTTTCACCTTCATGTACGCCCAGAGGACAATGAGAACCCCTCCCCGAGCTCGTTGGAGTCCATCAAATCTCCTAAGACCCTTTTTTGCATACTTCACCTAATGCAACCTACGTGCAAGATAAGAACTAAAATTCTTGTTCAAAACAAGAATTTTATGAAAGAAATTCAAATTTGCATCATGATTCAAGGATAAAGAAATAAATGAATGACGAAATAACATGAACATCGTCCAGGAATCAATTAGGAAGAAACCAAGAACCCTCATTTCCACCCCATAGTACGTCCAGAGGACAATGAGAACCCCTCATCAATCTCATTGAAGGTCATCAAATCCCCCTCCCCCAAGCACCCTCATTTCTCGCCTGAAACCATGAGCAAGCAATTGGATTTCATGTTTACAAGTGGTTCACACCAAAGAGGTATTTGATTCTTATGATGTGGTCCACCAAAGGAGATGGGAGGAGGGGGGATGAGTGGCAACATTCAAAAATATAATATATTAAATGGGGCGAAAGAGTCAAAAATTAATCGATCGTGTTAATTTCAACTGAAAAATTTATCGGAAGATAACTAAGGGGCATGAGATGTGATGGTCGGTTAGCCACTATCCAAAAGTTCGGGTGTGATTTGTAATTAAGGAGGGATTGGAATGCAATTATGAAAGTATACAATGATATGTGTAAAAAATCTAAAATAATAACAAAAATCAAACAACAGTTTTATAGAGCAAGATTTCATCCACAATCATTTTGGCCAACTGAAATAATTAACAGAATGGAGAAATATAGTTCGAGAAGGTCACACCTCATGGGATCCCAATTATTCAACAAAATGATTGTTGCGTTATATTCCCACAATCAAAGAAAGGAGAAAAGGTAGGGAGGGGGGCTCTTATTATCCGAATTAAATTGTTGCATTACAACCACACAATCAAAGAAATGAAAAAAAGGTAGGGAAGGGAGCTCTTATTATCCGTAGTGAACAAGTAGAACTATGTAAACAGCATCGCCTTTAATTCAAACCATGCAGTCCGCAAGAGAAGGGAGAAGGGGTTGGAAATATGTAGGAAGTGGGGTAAAAGTGCCAACAATTAGCGGTTCATGTTAATTGTAACAAAGAAATTCGACTAAAGATATTCTAAGAGCATGTCATGTGATGGTTAGCCACTATCCAAAAGGTTTACATGTGATTTGTAATTACGGAGGGTTGGAATGTAATTATGAAAGTATGCGATGGTATGTGTGTGAAAATCCAAAAATAATATAATAATAGCACAAACCAACTTTATATAGCGAGATTTCATCCACAATCATTTAGGCCAACCGAGAAAATTAACAAACAAAGAATTATAGTTCAATAAGGTTGCACATAATGGGATCTTAATTTTTTACCAAACCAATTGTAACATTTCAATCCAACAATCAAAGAAAGGAGAAAAACGGGAGGGGAGCCCTCATTATCCAGAGTGAAAAAGGAGGATTATGTGCATAGCATCAGCTTTGGTAAAATATAAATAAGGCAACCATGTACTCAACACAATTGAGGGATGTTAATGATGGCACAGCTAGCCCAATAAACCATAAAAGGAGGTCAAATCGATGGTGCTCAGCAAATGGTGGGAAATGACGAAGGAGAATGAGGGAGAAGGGCTTGAATGTGGCGCAATGTTAGTGGGAGATGGGGGATGCAACGAGGGGTATGTTGGACATCCGAGCTCACGGCGAGCCATTATGGAATAGATGTTGTTGCAAATATCGCTTCCTGATCTGAAATAAAGAATAATTAATTTGTATAATAGGTCCCTTAGTACAATTAGAGTTATGTACCATGGTCATCTTAATAATCATACAGATGTTGATTCAATTATTGAATCATAGAGATTGTTGCTTGGATGAATATCTAAAGAGTTAGATTGAGGATTCATCAAGCACCATCAAATGATTATTAAGAGATTATCTCCAGCCTGAGTAAGAGATGTCAATCTTTTCTCTTTTTGGTCGATACCTGATCGACCTCTCGATGCAGGTCATCTGCATAGGAATAGAGATTCAGAGGTGTCAGACACATTAGGTCAAAGAGTTGACTTAACAAGATCGAGATAACCAAAGACCTATGTCGCATGCTGTCACGATATAAGCACACATCCTCTGACCGAAGAGAGATGTGTTACTATATGTTTGAGTATGTGCATTTGGCAGATCGATAGGTTGATGATCTAATCAAGGTCTATACACCGGCGAGCTGTTGTGTATACAAGGGCATATGAGTATTACGATCTTTCAAATGGATCATATAGATTCATTAATGAATCAGAAGACATGAGCTCACTCATGAGATATTGAGAATCAAATTCCGTGCACGACCGTCTCGCTTTAAAAGCTTGACTGAATTTGTAGTTTGATATATGCTTCTGGAAAGTATATGATCAATACATGGTTATGATATATGCTTTTGGAAAGTATATGATCGATACCAACTCCTAATGATCAAATGAGAAACTTAATGAAAAATATGAAGGAGATAGACTAAATAAGATTTAAAACTTCATGTTTATTATAGGTCTTCCAGTATGCAGGATGCACACGTATTAGGAATACCTGAGGGTGATGTGATCATAAACGATTGTATAACAATGACGCTTACATTCCGAGCGAGTGATGAAATAGATCTGAATTTTAGTGACTTCTCTCAATTGAGAAGTAATCTAATCTTAGTCCAAATGTTGTACATTGATCTGAATACAATTCAGATGTAATGAGAAGATTAAAATAAAGGCTTTGATTTAATCAAACATCTTTGGGAGGTCCCCTTGAACTGGATTTGAGATATGATCTCAATATCCAAGTCGCTATACGTGGAATGTACAATCGCTCTGTCCTTATCTCCAAATCCACAGAGAAAGCACATTGTTCTTGAAAGAGTTCAGGAGTAATTCCATTGATGAATTATGTATCTCAGTATTCAGATATTGA
The DNA here is from genome assembly GCA_037367405.1 of Ottelia alismoides. Lineage (NCBI taxonomy): Eukaryota > Viridiplantae > Streptophyta > Magnoliopsida > Alismatales > Hydrocharitaceae > Ottelia > Ottelia alismoides. Next base: position 1,563,091 of record JAZKJV010007863.1, read on the forward strand.
TAATTAAATGTGATTTAATTATCATGAATAATGTGAATATAACTCATATCATTTAAATACATGAGAATGATGATCAAGAAAATTAAATATGATTTAATTATCAAAGATATGAATAATGTGGATAGTGCTATCACATTTATAAAATATTAGAGAGCTTGTTGTAATTAGTATTTTCAAATTAATTGTTGATGTGAATTGGAATCACATTGAAAATTAATTAGAAATACAATTTACATTTTATTTAGGGTTGTGAATGTGAATTACAATTATTTATTTAACGGCATGATTGCAATATTCATAAAATTAATTTAGAATTATCTTTGTAAATTAATTTACAACAAACGTTGGTGTGAATTAATTTACTACAAAATTATATGAAGGATTTTTGTGAGAATTTATATCTCACAAAAAAAGAAGGCTAACACCTACCATTTTATCAATGGTGGACGGCCACCATTTGACTCATTGTCAAGGGTGGTCGTCCCCCCTATTTTAGGAAGGTGGGTGGCCTCCTTCCTAATCATTCTATCCTAATTGATTTAGCTGAAATTAAATTATGTTGATTATTCAATATATTTAATTTAATCTAAATCAATTGTTATTGTATTTTTACAACAAAATCATAGCCATTGAATAAAAACACAAATCAATCTCAACCATTGATTTTGTGTTTCACGTGGATTGTGATCCATGGACTCCAAAATACTATAAAAGAAGAGGCAACCCTAGCCCAAAGTTCAAGAAAGCAGTATGCGTATGCGTTCGGACTGGTCACTAAATAGCGATTAAGCGGTATGTGTGGGCATATGTGGGGTATATGCGGTTCCAAGGTTCAGGAAAGCGATATGTGTATGTGTTCGAACAGGTCATTGAATAGAACTTAAGCGGTATGCAGAGGCATATGCGGGGTATATGCGGTTCTACGCAGTTTCCGAATTTTTTATTTAAAAATAAATAAATATATACAAAAGTACTACAACAGAACTAAATTTATGTATAATTGTGGTCCAACAGAAGATCTAAGAAAAATAACTTTCATATAGAGTTCAAAACAATCCCTATCAATCAAATAACAATACTTCAATAGAACGATTAGCACACAAAGTAACTGACAACAATCAACAAAATAGAAAAGTTACCACACAAAATGCCTCTATTGTTGACTATAATGTCATTTATCTATGTCGTTATATTTATAAATGATCCTCCATCATAAGTACCAAACTTTACATATAATATATTGCATTCATAATAACTATTAGTTGACTAAATTAGTTTGCTAAATTATTGGTACATTATTCTTTTTCCTCCTTGCGTGTTTACTCCAATCTCGCGGTACAACTACTTTGTCGATGAATTTAAATAGTCATGGAATACTTGGTTGGCATACATGCAAAAGCAAGGAAAATGTGGCACAAATAACACAACAAAAACGTGAAAAAATTAAAAAAATAAAAAAAGTGTGTATGCGGCCGCACAGCCTGTATATACGGCTCGCATAAGCGCACATGGCGCATAATGGGGGGCTTCATGAAAGCGGTGCACTGAAGGCATTGCATACTCATATGCGGCCTCATAGGCCGCTTTCGTGAACACTGTGCGTAACGACGCGGTTTCCTAATTTTTTATTTAGGAATATATAAATATATACAAAATTGACTACAATTGAACTAAATTTATGTATAATTGTGATCTAATAGAAGATTTGAGAAAAATGACTTTTATATAGAGCTCAAAACAATCTCTATCAATCAAATATCAATACTTCAATAGAAAAGTTAGCACGCATAATAATTGACAACAATAAACAAAATGTGCAAGTATCCGAAAGAAAATCAAAATTTAACACTAATAACATTAGTAATGTACTAATTAAAATAGTATAAGAAAGCATAAATATTCAAGCGCCAATATTTTAACTGGTAAACTCCAATATGTAGAGGTGAAACTTGTAACTATGTATGTGTACTAAAATTCATGATACGATGATATGATGTCCTTCTTAATAATAAATTAAGTGGACTGACTTTTGTAGCAACTTGTATACCAATATATATATATGAATATATATTTGTATAAATGCCTCTATTATTGAATTATAATGTCATTTATCTCTATCATTATATTTATTACTAATTCTCCATCAAAAGTACCAAACTCTACATATACCAATATATTGCATTCAAAATAACTATTAGTTGACTCAATTAGTTTGCTAAATTATTGGTACATTATTCTTTTTCTTCCTCCCGCATTTCCTCATACAATAAAAAACGTGGCACAAATAAAAAATATGGCACAAATCATACTATAACACACATTTTATACACAAATGTGACACATTTCAGAACAATAACATGAAATTGGTGGTTTAAACAGACACATATGAAAAATCACATATAAAAAATCACAATAAAAAAATTACACATAAAAAATCATATTTAACCCAAAGAGGGCGCACAGAGGGCATATGCGGCCGCACAGCCTGCATAAGCACGATGGGCGCATAATGGAGTGCTTATAGAAATCGATGCGATGAAGGTACCGCACACGTATATGCGGCCGCATAGGTCGATTTCGTGAACACTACCCTAGCTCTTCTTTTGCAGGCACACAATTGAATCTCATCTCTCATTCTCATACTACACAACCCATCTCTCTCTATGTGACCGTCCACTTTGTGTCTTAGAGAGAATCGTCGCCGTCGCCACGTTGTTGTACCGCCACTTCAACCGTTCGTGGATCTCTGTCTCCTTCGGTGTGCCTCGCTCATGAAGAAGACATCGGATCTCGTGTGACGAGATCAGGAGATTCGCCGCATGGATAATCATCTTATATTGCGAGAAGCCCATGTCTCATCAACACGCTCGCAAGTGTCTCCTCTATCGGGTCGGACTTGAGACAGGAGGTCTCTTCGTTTAGAGACTTCGATTGCAATCACGCTTCAAGAGGTAAACCTAATACCTCTTTTTGTTTAGATGAACGATCCGAGAAGTGTTCTTAGATCATACGGTTTCATCGCATTTAAATTTTTTAAAATTCTGATGCCCTGAGCAACTAATGCGACTAGTCGCTCTCGATCGCATATGATGCGATCATCTCGCTTTTGTGATGCGTTTAAGGATCTTTCCATATCCTTCAAGTGGTATCAGAGCCTTGGTTAAGGTCTTGGATATGATTCGAAATCCTAAACGATCAAGGTTCAAGTTTCGGATACGCGGGAATCATTGTTTTTACATTGGATGCAAGATTCGAATCGATTTTTCGTAAAATAAAAACCTATTGTTTGTGCATTGTTTGGACGTGTTTTTTGGTTAATAAAATGTATTTAGAATGTCTAAATATGTCCCAAAAATAGTAACCTAGAATTGGTACTAAAAGTGCATTCGAAGAGATCGCGCTATGAAAGATGTTTTGCATGAATTCACAGGGATCTGTAAAAAAATTAATTTGCTTATTGTTTCCCCGTCATAAAAAATGAAATAAACACTTGGATTAAGTAGAGAATCAAACCAGCAAACCACACGAATTTATTTCACGTGATTCCGACTCTGTTTGTCCTAGATATCTCATATTTAGTGGAGATGGGTCAGAAGATGATTAGATCATCAAACCTTTTTACTTAAGGTGTTTATAATTCAATGGAAACCATGGAAATTATGAATTTTCCTTAATTAAATATGTTGTCTAATAATTATAAAAATAATTGATTAATCATCATAGACCTTTGAATGAATGTTTTATGAAAACTCTATTTTATCCTAAAATAGTTGTAGGACAATCTCTAAATGCAAAACATTATTACTTAAATAGGATTGGGGATTTGTTTAGCAAATCTCCTTATAATATTAATCAAAATGATTTTGATAAATATTTATATGTATAACTTCAGTTGATAGACCAATAATCATCTCAAATAAAATATTATGAAATCACATTATCATGGCCTGAGGCGGATATGGTGTCCAGTCAGGGATCGTTGGAGTAGCAGGTTACTCCGTGGTCTGTCTTATATCATGTACGCACTGGTCGTGATAACAGGTAAAGAAAGGATAATGCTTGAAATGATCATGAGGTATTTTTCTAATTATTAAAATATGAATGAGACTATACCATCCTTCAAGTAACAATCAAGATTGTTTGTTGGTTTATTGAATTAGATTAATGATTGATTTAATATAATTAAATTAATTAAATCCAATTATACGCTCTATTTTGAATAAAGTTGTAATTCCCTCGGAAGAATTAATTATGTGAATATGATTCATAATAATTAATTAAAATTTGAACATGATATGGAGGATCATATAAGTGACATCTATGGTCTCTCGTCAAGGCGAAAAGCTCCGTCGCCACGGATTGTATGTAGGAGATGCATGTCCTAAGTGACAGCTCATGCATACAAGCGCACATGGATCGGGTTTTTTTCTATTTTAAATATATTTTGATGGGGCGGGCACCACCGAGTGCTTCCCCCTACCTTGCAGACTTCAAAAAAAATGGATCGGGTTTTTTGCTTCTCGAAAGAGTAAGGTCATGTGCGTAGTGACTCCAATATCGGGTCCTCTATTATTGGGGTGATATTAGATTGCGCATAGCGAGTTCTAAACTTTTTGACGGTTGGTCCAATTAACAATGGGTCAACATCACCTTAGCGGTGGTGGATCCAGGTGTTAAAGATCGAATTGGAAAATGCAAGTTGGACTTGCAAAGCGGAATGAGTTCCCGCTTCTTTTTATCTGAGTTACAATCTCATATTATTGAGATGTAACAAAGGTAAGAAGATCTCATATCTTACTTGAGATATATTGGTATATATTGGTAAATATATCTCTTACTTTGAAAGTGAATAAGAGAATGAACTTTCAGAGTTGACAAGGCAAGACAACTTTGATATAAAAATCCTAAATCAAAGTAAAATATGTATTTATGCATATACTTCTTATTTCAGATAACCTAAATTAAACCCACTCAAAACTGTACTCAATGATAATCAGCAAAATATCATGGATTGGATCCATGATCGAGATATTGTACTTGCAGTTGGACACATAATGTACGTGGTTGCAATGGGCAAGTCTCCTCATAAAATGAGGAACGATAATTAAGTAGACAATAGTACAACAACCTTGGGTTTGTATGTCTCTATAGTCTTGACATCTCATCAAATGTGCTTTGTAAGTATCATATCGACGATGATCGTTATCAAAAATCCTTATAAAACCTAAGAAAATGTTTTGGCAGACATATGTGCTCTCAACATCTAATCATGAATGACATGATTCACTGCATTATGCAGAACGGTGGCCGGTAAGAGATGATGTGCTCAAAATGTTTGAGCACCTACCTGAACCAAAGTCTTTAAGGATTAAGATGGATGTAGATAAGATGATGTCATCATTCTACTATCTATACTCTAGTCTTTCGTGAAGCTTAATAATATTCATATTGTATGAATTAAATGAAGCATATATAAATGTCGAAATACTCTTATATTGAAATTTTTGAGTACAACATAAGAGATTGTCTTAAGCAATGGTTGCTTATAGATGAAGGAAGCGTAGTAGAAGAATGGGTCTAACCCAAATGAGAAGGAAAGTCAATGAGTTGACTGTACTTCTATAATTTCCACATATATGGCATCCAAAGAGTTGGATGAATGCCAGTACTGCAACAAGCTGATGTACTGATAGTATGACTATTTAGACTATCTAGGATCCTTAGAGAAAGACTCAGATAGTGCATCGGCATATTATACATCTACATATAATCATTGAAATTAACTTTCTTATTAGATAAGATCAAAGCCAAATAATTGTATCTCATTCTTCTATTAACACTTACAATTGGTTGCATATGTTTTAGAAGACTGAAAATTTGATCTTAAGGTTTAATAGTCATCCACATGATGCAATTGTTGCAACAATTTCCATTGGATAGATAGACTTCATATTTTAAGTAGGAGAGCTGTTAATCTTAGAAAATGTCTCTATGACTTAGAAATTAGAATACACTCATTGATTATTTCTAAATGTTAGAAATAAACATGTATTATGGAATAGATCTATCATAAAGAGTTATGATGGATGAATTTCATATAATAATCTAATATCTAGAAGACTACTAAATTAGAATATTAATGAATACTTCATTCACATTTTTAATACTGGAAATTAAACCGTAAAAAGATCAATAGGAGAATGATGATCATTTGACAATGATCTGACCTCAAGCCTTGGATATATGTCTGTTGATGTGATTAATAGACTAGTAAAAAAACTTTAGACTGACTAAAATTTCAAATCTTACATACCTGTGAATATTGTATTCTGAAATAAAATGGCCAATACACCCTTCTCTGTGAATGGTGTAAGGTGTCAGGATATTCAAAATCTCATACATGTTGATGTATGTGGAAAATCTATATCATAATATACATTAATGATATTTTATATCTATTGATGATTATCTGTGATATGAGATTTCTTACCTTTACCTTAGAAACATTTGAAATGTTCAAAGATTTCACAATTTTGGTTTAGGACCAAAGTTAGAAGGAAGGTGAAATAAATTTGATCTAAACTAGGTAGTCAGTACCTATTAGATGAATTCAAGAAATACCTTATGGAGACAAGAATATCATTCCTATCTCACTCCTACTAAACTTTAACTCAATAGAGTTGTAGGGAGATACAATTGGATCATGTGTGACATGATTTGATCAATGATGAAATGGATTATATGCACCTACACATGATCATTGAAATTGACTTTCTTATTAGATAAGATCAAAGTCAAATAATTGTATCTCATTCATCTATTAACACTTGCAATTGGTCGCATATGTTTTAGAAGACTGAAAATTTTGATCTTAAGATTTAATGGTTATCCACATAGATGTTGATGCAATTGTTGCAACAATTTCCATTAAATAGATAGACTTCATATTTTCAGTGGGAGAGTCCTTAGTCTTATTGAATGTCTCTATGACCTGGATATTAGAATACACTCATTGATTATTTCTAAATGTTGGAAATAAACATGTATTATGTAATAGATCTATCATAGAGAGTTATGATGGATGAATTTCAAATAGTAATCTAATATCTAGAGGACTCTACTAAATTAGAATATTAATGAATGATTCGTTAACATTTCTAAGACTGGAAAATAAACCTTAAAAAGATCAATATGAGAATGAAGATCATTTGACAATGATCTAGCAGGCATTCAAGATCTCGTACATATTGATGTATGTGGATCATCTATATCATAATAAACATTAATGATATGTTATATCTATTAACGATTATTTGTGATATGAGATTTCTTTCCTTCACCTTAAAAACATTTGAAATGTTCAAAGATTTCGTAATTTTGATTTAGAACCAAAGTTAGAAGGAAGATGAAATGAATTTGATCTAATTTAGGTAATCAGTACCTATTAGATGAATTAAAGGAATACCTTATGGAGACAGGAATATCATTCCTATCTCACTCCTAATACACCTTAACTCAATAGAGTTGTAGGGAGAGGCAATTGGATCATGTGTAACATGATTTGATCAATGATGAATCTTAGCATAAATACATCTCAGTTTCCATATATATATATATATAGTAGAGACTACAATATATATCCTTAATAAGATTCCATGCAAATCTAAACCCCAAAACCCTCATAAGCTATGCTTTGGAACCTAGTCTTGTGTAGGACACTTGAGGATTTAGGGTTTGTTTGGTTGCAGGGTTGGGCAGGGTTGGGTTGGGTTGGGGTACTATTCATAGGGGTACCCCCTCCTCGCAATTTACTATTCACCCAGCCCAACCCAACCCAACCCTGTCAACCCTGCAACCAAACGAACCCTTAGGATTGTTTGGTCCATAACCTTGTCATGGATGCAAGTAAGCTGGAATCTAGCACCATAGAGTGATGCTTCATTTGAAAAATAAAGGATGGTATTGGATATCTACTTTATGACCTTGAGATTCTTAGGTTTCATCTCTAAGGATATGATTCTTAGAGGATGACTTTCTTGAGAATCAAGATGTAAATGAAGTAAAGGAACTCATTGAATCTTCAGAAGATAATGAGGCTCCTGAAATCAGAAACAAAAGGACAATTAAAGATGAAACACTCATACCTTTTTAAATGAGTTTGAGGATGGATTCCATGTGTCAGATAAGTCTGACAATGATCTGACTTAATATGATGAAGCATTTAAGGATCATGACATGGAGAGAAGAATGTTAACAATAATGTCTAAAGTAGACTTCATATACAAGTGTTGTATATGGACCCTCGAGGATCTACCTATAAGGGTAAGACCCAATAGGTGTAAATGAATCTTCAAGAGAAAGAGGGAACCTGATGAGAAGATAGAGACATTAAATGCATGGCTCGTATTCACAAGATACTAAGAGAAGACATCGCTTTCGATGAAACTTGCTCTTCAGTAACCTTGCTTAAACCCATCAGAATATTGCTAACTATAGTTACATAACTTGACTATGACATCTACGAGATGGAAGTCAAGATTGCATTCCTCTATGAATTCGTCATCGAGGATATTCATATGAAGTAGCCCCAAGGCTTCATAGTTGAGAAAGCAAAGTGTGTAAGAGAACTCCATCAATGGACTCAAATAAGCTTCTAGTAGTTGGAACATCAGATTTAATGAAATTATAAAGGTTATGATTTCATACAAAATCTTGATAAACCGTGTAAAGCTTAGTGGTAGTGATATCGTGGTCATCATGCTAAATGTAGATGAAATCCTAATCATTTAGACTAATGTAAGGATGAGAATAAGTGTTTTATAATATGGATGTTCCATACCTTGAGATGTGATGTCAAGGATACCTCTTATATCTTAGTTCTGAAGTTGTTCAAAAGCAAATAGAAGAATGTAATGGGACCGTCACATTAGTGGCACACCTTGGACATGCTCCATTTTTTTGGAACCCCAAGGAAGGCTTTCTTCCCTTAAGATATGGTACTGACCTATCTGAAGGTATAGCACCTCAAAGAGTTGAGTGAATATTAAAACCGATCGACCTAGTGCATCAGTTATGAGAAGCCTGGTGTATGTTAAATGTGTACAAAAAGTCAGATATATGCCATGCAGTGGGAGTAGTAAAGTGTTACTAATCCTACTATGGAGAGAAAACACTTGATTGCGGTAATAAAAACACCTTCAAAGATGACAAGACTTTTGAGATAGTGATCTCAAAGTTTAATATTCAAGAAATTAAGACTTTATAGATAGTGATCTAACCTTATAGGGCTTAAGACTTGTTCTTAGTCTTAGGAGATAGAGATCTCCGAGAATAAGGGCACTCAGATAAGGATAATAGAAATTGCATACTGGTTATAATAATTAATTGAGTTGTAGTGTCAAGGACAATATAAATGTTGTAACAAAATTGAGTATTGGTTGCAAAAAATGCAACACTCGCATCATGGAAGGTTGTATCGGTGATATATCGCTAATATTTCGATTTCGTCAGACTTTAGATCTCGATATCCCATGGTATATCTATTGCCCGGTGTCAGCGATATATCAGTTGTCGGCGATATATCGCCGACACAGAGAATATTCGTTGCTTAATTTACAAGGTTTCAGTCCCATTTCGCCCTCCATTTCGAGCATCTCAACGATGAAGGCTGCAGGTGCTTGAGTTCCCTTTTTCCATAATTCCATTACATTTTGAGGTAAAATATTCTCTTATTTGATGTATAAAAATACAAAATTAGTCAGGGCTTTTGTTCATGGTGGTTATTTGATGCATAATCCTTTTTTTGTAAAATGGAATAAATCACTAGATCTTCCATTGCTTTTGTTCATGTAATTTGGGGCTTCTGTTTATTGTTTAGTTATTAAGTTAGGCTATGGATGAATGATGTTGGATGTCATGTTTTAAACATAGGAAACATGATCTCATGGTGATTTTTGTTAACAAAAGATGTGTAAATAATTAAATACGAAAATTTAAAAATAGATCTAGAATTTAATGAGATTTTTTGGTGAAGTAATTTAGGGCTTTTGATTTTTGTTGAGTTATTAAGTTAGGCTATGGATGAATGAAATTGGATCTTATGTTTAGACATAGGAAACATGATTTCATGGTGATTTTTGTTACCAAAAGATCTTTAATTAATTAAATCTGAAAATTTAAAAATAGGTCTACAATTTAATGAGATTTTTTGGTGAAATAGTTTGGGCCTTTTGATTTTTGTTGAGTTATTAAGTTAGGTTATGGATGAATGAAGTTGGATCTCATGTTTTAGACATAGGAAACATGATTTCATGATGATTTTTGTTACCAAAAGACGTGTAATTAATTAAATCCGAAAATTTAAAAATAAATCTACAATTTAATGAGATTTTTTGGTGAAGTAATTTAGGGCTTTTGAATTTTGTTGAGTTATTAAGTTAGGTTATGGATGAATGAAGTTGGATCTCATGTTTTAGACATAGGAAACATGATTTCATGTGATTTTTGTTACTAAAAGATGTGTAATTAATTAAATCCGGAAATTTAGAAATTCATCTACAATTTAATGAGAGTTTTTGGTGAAGTAATTTGGGGCTTTTGATTTATGTTGAGTTGTTATTCTCCTTATATGTCTCATGAATGTTTATTGTTTATTTTTTTTAGATTTCATCGATCATACAACAAATCAACATCGTGACACACTCCGGTTCAGACTCTGATGGTTCTTGTGGACAGTTGGATTTGGACAATGGAAAGATTGGTTGGAGGTATGTTACCGCTCCAAATGACAACAAAGTGAAACTACAGTGCAACTTCTATGGGAAGAGGTTGGGAGGAGGTGTTGGAATATGTGTTATGTGCGCCCATTGAGTTGTAGCAGGGTAAATGGATCCTGGAGGAGATCCATTTACCCCACCAAGTTGTTTAGTCCCACATCGTCTAGTGGTGGGACTTGGAGGCTATGGAGAGGCTATATAAGGAGCCCCAGACCTCCTGTACTCATTGAGAAAAAGCAATGAAACATATGCCCCTTTGAGGGCTTCTCCCGTGGTTTCATCCCGCTCCTCACGGAGTAGGGTTCCACGTAAAATTCCGCTTGTTCTTTTCGTTCTTTATATTTATTCCATGTTACGCTTCCGCTTCCGATTTTCTAACATGGTATCAGAGCGGGTCGATTTTCTGGGATTTCAAGTTCTTTATTGTTTTGTTCATTCGAGATTCGATGTTATTATTTGTTCAAGATCTCTCTGGGTATTTTAGGGTTTGTTTTTAAACCCAAATTTCTGTGAAGATGAAGAATGTTAGGGTTCCAACTCTGGAACCCTAGATCTGGTTCTACACCCAGGTAGTGCTCGGCATCTATCCAGTAGTTTTGCTCGTGTTCCAGTTCCTGGAATTGCTTGGGGAATATGTTATAGACGGCAACATCGCTAAGCCGCAAGGCTTCAATCGAAGATCATTTCCATCGTCAGCCGTTGCAGCCTCCAAGACTATCGCAGATGCGCCAAGATCCAATCGACGCCTTCAGACGGCGTCATTTCCTTCCCAGGCGAGCCATCTAGGCGCACGAACAACTTGCGGCACTCGCGGCACCTCGAGAATCGAACCTCGCGCAGAGCCCCATCGCTCCTGGGATTTCGCCGACCTCTCGCTGGCGGCACATGGCCGCAGCAAGCCTCTTCCAGGCGGAGCCCATCTCCAGGCGGCGCCCTCCAAACCCGCCTCTCGCCGCGAGCCCCTCTCTCCATGATCCATCACAAAGGTTGCGCGCTCCAGCATCTCCGCCGCGAAGCCCAGGCGGCAGCGGCTTCATCCCCGTGACTCAAGCATATCCACGGGGACTCTGCATCGAGTCCAGGCGACGCATCCACGCGCAGACGCACCCTCCTTCGAAGACGACGCAACATCAGGGACTCCGGCGCAGCCACGCGCATCGCCTGCCATCGCAGCACCGCCCGACCGAGCGGCGGTGGCGCATCTTTCCTCTTCAACCGCACGCAGGCGGCGATGGCGGAGGCACATCTCCAGGTCGCAGCCCCCTCGCGGCACCTCACCTCCGATCCCCCTGCCGCTGGCGCTCCCCCATGGCCGCGCTCGACTCCAGGCGTCTCCATCAGCGAGGCAGCGCGACCTCCAGTCCCTTCGACTCCCATCTCGCAAGATCGAAGCACCACGCGGGCTCCTCCAGCCCCCCCTGGCGATTCCTCTCCCTACAGCGGCAGCAAATGTTTTATCGTGAGGGTTTCGGGTTCCCATTGTGGGAACCCTAAAGGGCAGGCTGCGCATGATGCTTTGGGGCCCTAAGTGGGCCGTAAGTTTTTAAAAAAAACGGAGGGAGGGGGAGTCTTATTGCATTTGGGATAAAAAAAAGAAAGGGGGCAGCAATGTTGTTGGGCCCAGCCCAAGTTATCAAAAAAAAAGTGCGTGCAATAAAAAGAAAAAAGAAAGAGCCGCACGTATTTCAAAAAAAAATGATTGAAAGCCGAAAAAATAAGGTGAAGCGGCTTTAAAAAAATGTTTTTCAAAAAAAAAGAAGAGAAAAACATGACAGCTTAAAAAAATGATGAAAAAGCCGCAAGAAAGTTTTGGAATATTCATGTTTTTCCCCATCATTGTTGTCTTCTCTCAACTTTGTCGATGTTCATTTTCCGACAAGTATGGGAGAAAGGGGGAGTATATATGTAGAGTCACGGGTCTTGATCCAGATCCAGATTCAGATGCCAGTCTCCAGACCAGCCATATTTTCCAGACTCTACATATGTTCAGTTGTTCAGACTCGACGATTGATTCCGAGTCCAGTTTTCAGACACACACATGGATGCGGTCAATTTCAGATGAGCATATGTTGCCATCATTGTCAGGGGTCCCCATCATTCTTCTAGTTGTCAGGCCAGAGTTTTCATGTGAGCCATAGGGACTCCAGAGCAGATGACCATTCCCTTGAGGGCAAGGGTTTTCATGTGGTATCATAGGTACACCAGAGCAGTGCACCATTCTCTTAGCCAGATGGGAGAGACCCAGTTCTCCGACGAGGAGACTTCAGGCGCAAGTTCAGACTCGATGGTCAGGTTCCGAGTCTTCAGTTGACTCACACTCCAGCCCGTTCGTCCTCCTCACCTGCACGGCATGAGAAGCAACGTCATCGACTGCAGTAATGTACGTGTTGGGTTGATATTGTTCGTAGTGTCCTGTAGCGTTGAGTTGAGTTTCTGTCTGTTTGTCCAAGCTGAGCATTGCATGCTCCAGCTTGAGGGGGAGTGTTGGAGTATGTGTTATGTGCGCCCATTGAGTTGTAGCAGGGTAAATGGATCCTGGAGGAGATCCATTTACCCCACCAAGTTGTTTAGTCCCACATCGTCTAGTGGTGGGACTTGGAGGCTATGGAGAGGCTATATAAGGAGCCCCAGACCTCATGTACTCATTGAGAAAAAGCAATGAAACATATGCCCCTTTGAGGGCTTCTCCCGTGGTTTCATCCCGCTCCTCACGGAGTAGGGTTCCATGTAAAATTTCGCTTGTTCTTTTCGTTCTTTATATTTATTCCATGTTACGCTTCCGCTTCCGATTTTCCAACAAGTGGGGGCATTACTAGACTGAAAAACCATCTTGTTGGCAGCAATAAAAATGTTGTCAAGTGCACTCGTTGTCCAAGAGATGTGAGGGACTTGGTGAAGGCCAGCATGGAGGAGAAAAAGGAGAAGGATGTGGAGAGGTCTGGGCAGGATGAACAGTTCATAGAATTCATATTTGAGAAGGAGTTCAATATCCTCTCAGATTCAGACGACGACGAATTTGTCTACCCCGATGACATCATACCACATCGGAGAGGAGGGCATATAGGAGGGTGACAAAAGAGTCCATGAGGAGCGAGTTTGAGAGGAGAGAACTCGGTGGTGCATGTGGCGGCTTCCTGGTGTCGGTGGTAGTGGGAGTGATTCTGGAGGTGCACAAGTACCACCACCCACCAAAAAACACAAGAGGAAGGGACCGGAACCATTCTTGATGAGGAGCGGGTCCATGCAATAGAAACCAAGCAAGGATCCGAGGCAAAAGACGAAGAAGGGGAAGTTCACCAATGCACGGGAGAGAGTGGGCAAGGCCATCGGCAAGCTCTTCTTTGGGGAGAGCATCCCAACCCACGTCGCTAGTAGACCTTTTCTGCAGCACGCCATTGATGATATCGTCGCAGCGGGAACGGGAGTGAAGGTTCCCACTGCCAAGGAGTTGATGAACAAATATCTTGGGCAAGAGGAGGAGATGAATGAGTGCATCTCCGAGATGAGGATGAGATGGCCAGAGTACAACGTGACGCTAATGTGTGATGGTTGTACAAGCTATACGAGGAAGTTGATCATCAACTTCCTTGTTTCCTGTGACGGTAAGATCATTTTTCTTAAATCCGTCGATGCATCTGAAAAGGTGAAGGACTACAAATACCTGCTGAAGTTGATGAAGGAAGTCATTAAGGACGTTGGAAAAGAGAACATTGTACAGATTGTCACGGACAATTGCAGCAACTTTAAGAAAGCAGGTGAACCGATAATGAAGTCTAGTAGCTACGGCATTTTTTGGACACCGTGTGCAGCGCATTGCATAGATCTAATTCTAAAGGACTTCTGCAAGAGGAAGCTCGTCGCAAAGGTGATGGAACAAGCACGGACGAACACCACTTCTTTTACAGCCATTCCAAAGTGGTGGCTTTGATGAGGCAGACGTACAAGGGTGAGCTGGTGAGGCCTGCCATCACACGCTTTGCAACCAATTTTATACCGCTGCAAAGCCTCAAACAACACAAGACAGGGTTGAAGACCGTGTGTTGCCAAGGTGATTGGTTTGAGAACCTAGAAGCTCGGACCGAAGGAGGACGGAGGGTGAAAACAATCATCAATGATCTCTACTTCTGGGATGACGTGACAAGGGTCACGAAGATAATGGAACTCGTTGTTTCTGCATTGTGTATCGTAGATGGGGACAAGAAGCCAACTTTGGGAGTGATCTACGAGGCAATGTGCTGCATGAGGGAGAAGGTTAGAGAAGCAGTTGAGACTGAGTAACAAAATATTTATTATGACACTTTATGACTTAAAGTTTTAAATAGTTTCATATCAAATACTTTAGGTATGCCTTGGTTTCTTTCGATAGAATTAACGTGGTCAATGTTAATGGACAAGGCAGTACCTTTAAGGACTAAAACAAAAAAGTCTATTGACTGTGATGTATAACAAATTTACTATTATTGATTTATCTCTTTTTGGATTTTCTGCAGCCGAATGGTGGTTACTGTATAGGATGGAAGCTTCCAACCTACGGAAAGTGGCAGTAAAAGTATTGTCCCAAACCGCATCTGTCGGTGGCTGTGAGAGAAACTGCAGCACATTCAACTTGATCCATTCGAAGAGACGGAACAAGTTGGGAGAATAAAGGCTCCACAATCTTGTTTTTGTGCACTACAACTTGAGGTTGAAGATGAAACATGCAAGGAGGGGCATGACAAAAAGGAGTACACAGACCCCATCGATCTTGCATATATTTTCAAGATGCAGATGAAGATGTTCTGCAGAGGTGGTTGGATTCCAATGAGGATCCATTGCAAGGCCTTAAATGTCGGTTTCGGTCACCATTTCGGTGATGAACAAAATAGAATTTCGATGGAAATTCGGTCAAATTTCGATCGAAATTTCGATCATTTTGGTCATTTTTGTACTAGGACCCCCATATTTCGGTCATTTCGGTCGAATTTCGATTTCGACTGGATATCGATATTCGACAGAAATTCGACCGAATTTCGCTGAAATTTGAGGCCATGATCCATTGCTTGATCAACTGGAAGGCGGGTCGAATCAGAATATAAGCCAACAAATGGGAAAAGATGTTGGTGACTACATGGCCAGATTCGGGCGAATCACGGACCATCTTGGAGGGTTGGAGCTTGATGCAATTGTAGACAAAATTCTCTCCACTGGGTCAAAATCCAAATCAGGGTATAAAAAACCGAACCGGACCGGCCGGTCGGACCGGTTGGACCGGGAACCGGCTCCGATCCGGTCGGTTCGGCCGGTTCTTTGTAATTAATTTTAAAAAAAAATAAAAAATAAAAAATCGGGTCCGACCAGTGGTCGGACCGGGTTGACCCGGATGGTCGGATCGGGTTGACCCGGATTGACCCAGTTTCGATGGTTTGGTGATTTTCAAAAAATAAAGATTTAAATAATGAAATAATGGGGTTTTTATCATATATGCCCTTCTTAACTTCTATGATATAAGATATGTCCCTCTCTTTTTTGGAATTTACGTTATGTCAATACTTTCTTAGAGTAATTTTCTTGAAACAAGTATAAATAAATGATTACAATATTATACTCATATATACTTCTAGAAAATGCGACTAACTTTGTATAGTTTTACTTGAAATAGGCAATCATGTTATTCTATTTAAAGATTTGAAATTTCTAACGATTATTTCGTTGATATATAAATATATACTTACATATATGTATCCGATTTTATGGGTTCAAAAAACCGGTTCGATCGGTCTGACCAGTAAATTAAGCCCGGTCCGATTTTTTCCGAGTCAATGAGAATGATGACGTCATGCTGACATCATCACCGGTCCGACCGTTTTGGACCGACGGTTCGACCCGGTTGGACCAAACCGAAGACTGACAGTTTCAATGTCCGGTCCGGTTTTTAAAACCTTGATCCAAATACAAAACAAAAGATGACAGTAGGAGCGATGATGATGATGTTGTTGTGATCGTGGTGGATCAGGTGACGGGGAGATATATTCAGAGGGGTCAGGGTCAGCAGGGGGTGGTGGTGGACCACATGATGATACAAGATTCGAGTCAGGGAGAGAATACATAGAGCGACGTGGAAACATACATGGGCAGTTTTGTCCCAAGTCTGAGTCCAGGGCCTATGAATTATGATACATATTGACGACGTGGTCATCGTCCTACAGATAGCTACATGGATGATATGATATCATCTGTAGGTTCGTTGAGTTGCATGGACATTGACAGTCCATACCGTGGAGGAACATAAGACCCCTGGGCGGATATGGATCCTCACAAGATGAGAGATCATTTGGCGTCTTCCCTGAATATTTTCCTGCTCCTCCACATGGACCTCCTCTTCCTCAGGCGTATACTCCTCCATCATATGGATATGGTTGCAACAGTGGATATGGAGGATATAACAGCTACAGCGGTGAGAACTACCAAGGTAGCCAACCCGAGCAGAGCCAGGGCAGCTTCTTTGGTGGTGACAATTTTGGTTCTTTCCTGAGTACTACGCTCCTCCTCCGGGTCCTCCTCCTCCGCAGAGATCTTCTCCTACTCCGTCGTCGTCATCCCGAGGATCTCAAGCAAGTACTTTGCAGCCCCGTCGTGCACCTCGTGATATCGGATTTAGCGATGCTTATCCTCGATTCGAGATACTCATAGGATTGATGACCATCAATACATGCAGTATGTCATGGATTATAAGGCCATGTACTCGTACATGACATGGGAAAACTATTGGGAGTTCATTGAGTCCGCAATCCGCTATGAGAGACAACATAAGGGGGTTGATTTAGATCCGCCGCGGAATTCTTGGTTTTATGTCATCTCTTTTAGAATATTACATTGATTTGTATATTTTTCATTTATTTTTTGTAAATAGATAAATCTTTATACCAAAGAAACATTGTCCCATTAATCATTATAGACATTTTTTGAATCAAGTATATATTTTCAAGTTATTTCATGTTGTAAGAAATTAAGTGAAATCAATTTCCAATACGATAATATCTCTAAGTCACTTCTTTTAAAAAAAATATCTATGAGTAATGACTATATATTATATTTATAAGTCAAAAATCAACATTAGTATTGATATGTTCGAAATGATCGATATAAGCGATATAAGGTTCATAGATGATTGATATGCGTGATCTAAGAGATTAAGATTACCTTTGTAAGTTATTTAGTGATCAAAGAACTTAAATAAACTCCATTGTCAATATATATAGTAGGTCAACAACTAACAGTATCAGCGATATATTCGATATGACCGATATGTGAAATATAAGGATCATAGTCCTCATAAATGACCTATATGTGTTATCTAAGTGTATATTTGTAGTATTTCATGTTATAAGAACTTGAATGAAATCCATTTCCAATATTTATAAATCAAGAATCAACATTAACATCGATACGTTCGATATGACCAATATGTGTGATACCGATATGTGCGATATATGTCTATAAATGATCGATATGTGTGATATAAGTGTGTATTTGTAGGTTATTTGTTGTTTCAATATCTTAGATGATCTTAATTTCTGAACAATGGCAAAAAATTGGCTTTTTGAGCCATTTTCGACATTTCCACCGATATCTCGATATTTCCTTTTCCGGGTCGACCGAAACAATATCGATATCGATACGACCTTCCTTGATTCGCATTGGATGCGAGCACTGTTACTGAAAGATATGCCGATGTCGTAAATGGACTTGGCGTAGTTTCTCGGGAATAGAGTAACTAGTCAGCTTACTTAGATATTTTTCTAAATAGCTTATGATTAGCGCATGAGTGTGGGTTTAAAGATTATCCCACTAATGGCTCTTTGGACTGGTGGAAGATGTTGGACATGCGAGCCTACGGCGAGCCATTATACAATAAATGCTATTACAAATATCATTCACTGATATGAAATGAAGAATAATTAATTTGCATAATAGGTATCTTAGTAGAGTTAGGATTATGTGCCATGGTCATCTTAATAACCACACAGTTGTTGAATCAATTGTTGAATTATAGAAGCGAGTGCCTGGATGAATATCTAAAGAGTTAGATTGAAGACTCATCAAGCACCGTCAAATGATTATTAAGAGATGATCTCCAGCCTAAATAGGAGATGGCAATCCTTTCTTTTTTTGGCTAATATCTGACCAACCTCTAGATGCAGGTCCTCCCATAGGAACAGAAATTCAGGGGTATCAGATAAGTTAGGTCAAAGAGTTGACTTAACGAGATCACCTATATCGTATGTTGTCACCATATAAGCACACATCCTTTGATCGGAGATAGATGTGTAACTATATATTTGAGTATGTATATTTGACATATCAATAGGTTGATAATCTAATCAAGGTCTATACACCAGAGAGCTGGTGTGCATACAAGGGTATATGAGTAATACAATCTCTCAAAGAAATCATACAGGTTCATTACTGAACCGGAAGACATGAGCTCACTCATGAGATATTGGGAATCAAATTCCGTGCATGGTCATCTCGCTTCGGAAGCTTGAATAAATTTGTAGGATTGATATATGCTTCTGGAAAGTATATGATCAATATCTGAAAATGATATATGCTTTTGGAAAGTATATGATTGATACCAACTCCCAATGATCAAATGAGAAACTTAATGATAAAACCATGAAGGAGACGGACTAAATAAGATCTAAAATTTCATGTTTATTCTAAGTCTTCCAGTATGCATGATGTATAGGTATTAGGAATACATGGGGGTGATGTGATCATAAACGATTGTATAACCATGATGCTTCTATTCCAAGCGAGTGATGAAATAGGTCTGGATTTTATTGATTCATTTCAATAGAGAATATAGTCCAAATGTTGGACATTGATCCAAATACGATTCAAATGCAATGAGAAGATTAGATTTACAGCTTTGATTTAATCATACATCTTTGGGAGGTCCCCTTGATCTGGAATTGAGATATGATCTCAATATCCAAGTCACTGTACGTAAAATGTACAATCGTTATGTCTTTATCTCCAAGCATCCGCGGAAAAAGCGCATTGTTCTTGAAAGAGTTCAAGAATAATCCCATTGATGAATTATGTATTTGAGCATTGAGATATTGATATTAAATGTGATTCAATTATCATGAATAATGTGAATATGATTCATATCATTTAAATATACGAGAATGATGATTCAAGATAATTAAATGTGATTTAATTATCAAGGATATGAATAATATGGATAGTGATATCCATGTTATTTATATATATATATATATATATTATAAATGTGATTTATAATATATTAGAGAGAGCTTATTGTAAATAGTATCTTCAAATTAATTGCTGATGTGAATTGGGTTCACATTGAAAAATAATTAGAAATACAATTTACATTTTATTTTAGTTTGTGAATGTAATTCACAATTATTTAATGGAATTATTGCATTATTCACAAATGTAATTTGGAATTATTTTTGTGAATTAATTTACAACAAAAGTTGTTGTAAATATATGAAGGATTTTTTTGATATTTTACATCTCACAAAATTAGAAGGCCAACATCTTCCATTATATGAATGGCGGACGACCACCCTTTGACTCATTCTCAAGAGTGGTCGTCCCCCCTATTTTAGGAAGGTGGGTAGCCTCCTGCCTAATCCTTTTATCCTAATTGATTTAGTTCAAATTAAATTATGTTGATTATTCAATATATTTAATTTAATCTAAATTAATTGTTATTGTATTTTTACAACAAAATCATGACCATTGAATAGAAACACAAATCAATCTCAACCATTGATTTTGTGTTTCACATGGATTGTGATCCATGGACTCCCAAAATACTACAAAAGAAGAGGCAACCCTAGCTCTTCTTTTACAGACACACAGCAATTGAATCCTCTATCTCCCATTCTCATACTACACATCCTATCTCTCTCTAAGTGGCCGTCCACTTTGTGTCTTAGAGAGGATCGCAGTCATCACCACGTCGTTGTGTCGCCGCTTCGACCGTTCGTGGATCCGAGAAGTGTTCTTGGATCATGTGGTTTCATCACATCTATTTTTTTAATTCCCTTTTTTTTAAATCCAAAAGAGGGGGTAACACGCTATGGTGCCCACCCCAAAATTATATTAAAGAAGTGAAAAGTAACAAAATACAACGAGACAAAATTCACACCAGAATCCAGTCCTCAACAAAACCCTTGGACTGAATACAAACATTCTCCATATAGAACCTCTGGCCAGAGAACAGTAAAGCGTTCCTAACCAACCAGATAGACTAAAGCAAGGACACAGGGCCAAGGAGCTCCCTCCGCGACCGTTGCCGAGTCAACCGCATCGATCCCCATAAAGCGTCGAAGGATCTCGGACTTACTCACCCCAGTCTAAGTTCCTCACAACCCACCAGTGCATGAGTAGGCGAAGAAGAGATGGTCCACAGATTCGATACCAGATTCGATACCATTCCCGCACAAGGGGCACCGATAAGAAATCGACTCGAAGAATCTGGCGCAGCGATCTCGCGTCATCAAGCACTTGCGTCTAAAAAGCCAAAGGAAGAAGCCAATCCTCTCAGGTAATCGAAGACCTCAAACAAAGTTACAATCCCCAGCAAGCTCATCAGTACGCGCAGGAGGCGGCCTGCGAATCGCCATGTATGCCTTTCTGACAGAGAAGGATGATCCCCTCCACATCCAGTGGTCCCTGCCTCCCACGGGGCCCTCACAGCCAGCCAGGGAGTCACACATATGAAGGAATTCTTCCAGCCTCTGATCGAAGAAGTTTGCCGGAAAAAACGACATCCAGTTTCCATCGCATCAGCAGTTAGCAACCCTCGCACCCCGATCAGTCGCCAAGGCGAAAAGGTGTGGGTAGCGACCATCGAGCGACCCGCCACCCGTCCAGTCCTCCATCCAGAAAGCAAAAGACTGCTCATTCCCCAGCTCAGGTCTAAAGAACTCGTGGAACCGAGGTAGCACCGACAGAATTCCCTTCCAGAAAGGGGATGGCATATTCCCAGCAGCAATTCCAACCGGCGAAGAGCTGCAGAAACCATAGATGTGTCTTACCAGATCACAGCAAATATCCTCGCCACTCCCCCAAAACCTGGACACCCATTTTAATAACAAGGCTTCATTCATAGCATCCATGTGCCTAACTCCCAGACCGCCCTCCGCCTTTGGCAGTGTGATAGTACCCCACTCAACCAGGTGCATACCATTAGCCTCCTGACCGCTCTTGCTCCACAAAAATCTCCTCATCATGCTCTCAAGGTGATTACGAATCCCCTTGGGCAGGATACGCGAGGACATAAAGAAAATCGGTATAGCAGCAAGAACCGCCTTCAAAAGAACAAGGCGTCCCCCCTTAGAAAGGATGGAGGACCTCCACCCAGTCAGCTTACTTTCCAGTTTCTCTACAATCGGTAGCCAGTCCGCCAGTTTGACTCTACCTGTCGTCAGCGGCAGACCAAGGTAGCAGATAGGCAACTTGCCGCAAGTCGTACCCAGTTCGGCGCCACACAAACGCTCCTCCTCAAGAAGAGCAAAGGGCACCATAGTAGATTTGTCCTGGTTCTGCACGAGACCCGACAACTCACCAAAAAGCTCAAGAACGACAGCCATACCGCTTGCTTCCTCCCTGCCACCCTCAATGAAGAAAATAGGGTCATCCGCATACTGAATAATAGGAATAGCCAGCCCATCTCTCGAGAAACCCGGCGTGATCCCACAGCTCTGAACCCGGACGACCAAGTAGGCAAGCACATCAACGGCAACGACGAATAAAAGAGGAGCTAAAGGGCAACCCTGTCTGACCCCCTCTGAGACTGGAAGAACCCCCCTCCGACGGGCCATTAACAAGGACCGCCATCGATGTAGTAGTTATACAACGCTTCATCCAGGATATCCAGAGATCCGAGAATCCCCGTCTGTGCATAGCCTCCCACAGAAATCGCCAATCCAGCGTATCATATGCTTTTGCAAAGTCCATCTTCCAAAGCATCGCCTTCACGCCACGCCTTTTCCAATCAGCAATGATCTCTGAAGCCATAACCAAACAATCCCCGATCTATCTATCCGGGACAAAAGCCGACTAAAAAGGGAAGATAATGTGTTCCAAAACTCTGCTCAAGTGGACCGCAAAGACCTTAGCCACAATCAGATATATCCCATTGGAGAGAGCTATTAGCCTGAACTCCTCAATGCGCTCAGCAGCATCATACTTTGGAAGGAGAAAAATCAAAGCCCTATTTATTTTGTCAAACCCAGCGTTGTGCTGACAAACCTCTTGAACCACCTCCAGCACCTCTAAGGCAAGAAGATCCCAAAAGTCCCTATAAAAGGAAATCGGGAAGCCGTCCGGGCCAGGAGCCCAATCCGCATTTAGGGACCAAACAGCAACCTTCACTTCCTCCAAGGTGACCGCCTGAATTAAACCCGAACAGTGTTCCCCAAAAAGATGCTTCGCCCCAGACCCGACCATCTCCATCGTCGAACGAGACCCCTCGATGAGAAGGCGTGGAAGTGGTCTACGATCGACCTTCCCATCTCATTATTACCATCAACCCGGACACCATCTACAATCACTGACCGGATAGTATTGCCACAGTGCCTCCTGCTAGCAATTCTGTGGAAGAAAGTAGTGTTCGCATCACCTCCTTGAGCCATCTGTGCCTGGATCTCTGCTTCCACTCCGTAAGACACTTCCTATCCTCCAACGCCACCTTTTTAAGCGCCTCCGCTCTCCTATCAAGCTCGTCCAAAGTAAGAGGCCCTGAATCCTCCAATCTGTCAAGGGCAGCAAGATCCTCTTCCGTCGTCACCCTAGCCGCACGTCGTGCCTCCCGCGATTCCTTCTTAAACGCGCAGAGCCTTCCACGCAATGAAGTAAGCTTTTAAACAAACCTCGCTACAACGGAGCCCGAAACCACCGCAGAGGTCCAATGGGACAAAACCAGTTCACAGAAGGAGCCCTCCAAGAGCCACGCCTTTTCATACCTGAAGAACCCCCTACGGGGCGACTGCTCCCCAGAATCCCAGAGCAAAAGTGAATGATCCGACTGAGTCCGAATCCTACTGGTTGCAAAAGACAGAGGGAATAATTCCATGAGCTCAGAGGACGCCAAAAAACGATCAAGGCACGAGCGAGAGCCAGAGTTCTGCCAGGTATACTTCATATCTGCATCATCCACCACTTCGAGCTCCAAATGGTCCACTAACTCCACAAAATCCGTCGATCCCGGATGCTGACCACCACGCAGGCCCGACCTATACGAAGATGACATTGTAACATTGAAATCGCTCCCAACCAACCAAGCGGCATCCGAGAAAGAAGCCCTAGCCGAACGCAAATCCGCCCAAAGCTGATGTCTAGCCGCCGGTTGGCAAGGCCCATGTACGCAAGAAACCGCAACAATCGAACCAGTGGAAAGGCTCTCTACAAGCACGGTGAGAACGTAGGTGCCCCTCAGCTCCGATAGGAGCACAAAGTTAAGATCCTTCCACGCAATCAGTAAGCCACCCACGGAACCAACCGCGTCAATCGCACGAAACCCAGTCAGTGATCTCGCGTCGAAAAAGCACTAAACCTCCCTCGAACATGAGTCAAGCTTAGTTTCCTGAAGCATAACGATGTTGCATCCCCACTCAATGAATCTAGATCCCAAAATCTCCCTCTTTCACGGGTCACCCAAACCTCTTACGTTCCATGATAAGATCTTCATTTAGGACCAGCGGAATTGCCCCAAAGGCGGATAACTCCCGTCATAGCAGCCACCTGAGCTTTACGATCCGACACCGGTGGAAGGTCGTTCCCCTGCCTCCGCGAGCGATGTCGCCTCTTGTACCTTTTGCCAGTCCACCGGTTGCCAATCCCCAAAGGGGCCAAATTCGAGGTCGAGCCCTCCGTGGACCCCATCCGTGATTTGGACCCCTCATCAAGCAGAACCACGACCTGCCCCTAGGAACACAGCTCCAAGTCGCCGCCAACAGGGACTGCACTAGAAGGAAACAGGTTCCACCCGCTCCAAGATGCCTCAGCTACACCGCTTGGGCACCCCCGAGAGCGGTTAGGGGCGAGCTGTGAAATAAACGGACCCCCCAAGAGAAAGGGAGCCGAGACCAGTAACCGGTCTGCAATCGGATCCACCGATCCGCCTTTGCGGAGAAAGCAAACCGCCCACGTAAGAAGCGCACGAGTTTCCAGAATCGGAGAGAGAGATAGCGCAGACTCCCGCTGCTCTTTCCAGGGAAGGCCAAGCGCCATCTCACCTGGGCGCGTAACTTCTGGCTCCCAAGAGATCTCAGCAGACGTGACGCAATTTCCAACACCATCCACCTCGAAAGGCTCCAACTGAAGAGTCGGAGGGACCAAAGGGAGATCCCCCTCGGCACACAAAACGACGCAAGCCACCCACGAGCCGGAAGGTGGAGCGTCTCCAACACAACCAATGCCGGAGTGGGAAACGTCGCCACCGCCACGACCCCTTGGCAGCGGCGGTAGCACATGATCAAGGAAACACACCTGCAACGGAAAGAGGAAACGATCGATGGCCAACTCCGCCGAAGAAGAAGGACAACAGACAACGAGGCATTCCATCAGCACCAGAGTAACCTCGGGGTCTGACCCTGAGAGCGTGCCATTATCCAAAATCTGCAACACCGAGCCAAGCTTCCTAAGAGGCAGGCCCAAGCAAGACACCGTGCGAGATAAGAAAGGCACCCCCCGCACCTCTGCCACCCTCCTCGATGAACGATCCACGACCCCATCCGCAAATCTTGGAGGCCTCCACACCAAGCCTTCTGAACCACTCACTGTGAGCAGATGCACCAACTGATGCTCCGACAGGCCCCTCGCACAGCACCTTCGTCCTCCCAATTCCACCACGTCCCCAGTGAACGCATCACCAAACTCCTGCGTGAGGGTTGCCCACACTTCTGGCACCGAAACGGAGTCCTCCAGCAAAGAGCCAATAAGGATGTCGTTAGCAGAGGAGAGATCAGATGTGCGAACCACCGAAGCGAAAGACCTAGAGTCCCTGCCTGCGCCTGGCCAAGGGCCCGAAGTTTCGCCCGGCGACGAAACCCGCGACGCCCTCCCCCAACCCGCCGCAACACTTTGGAGACGGGGAGACGAACAAGAGTTGTGACGATGACCCACCTTCCCGTACGAGGAACACCTTGGAGGAGACGCACAAACCGCCGCCAAATTCCCCCCACGATCGCACCAGAAACACCTCCGACCATGCTTCCTATGAGACACAACCACCCATGCATCGCCAGCCTTCTGAGCCTCCTTCGTGCAGCCAAGGTCCCCACCGACATAAGAATTCCGCGCACTGAAGGCCCTTCTCCATTCCGTCGCCCCGGCCCGAATCTCCCACCTAAGCCTCTCACGCCTTCTCTCCATCTACCCCCTCTCACACCCTCTCCTGGTCTGATGTTTTTTGAAAGAAAAAAAGAGCCCCCATCGCATCATCAATTTTTTTTCAATTCAGTTGCCCGAGATGCGTTTTTAATTCCGAGCAACTAGTGCGACTAGTTACTCTCGATCGCATATGTTGCGATCATCTCACTTCCGTGATGCGCTTGAGGATCTTTCCATATCCTTCAGGGCATAATGAACCTTTTTGCAATTCACCCTATACAAAAAGGTCAGAAGCATTAAAACATGCAAAATTTGGCGAGAGATCTAAAGAACAACATTCTGTGAAATTTGTTAATCAGGTCTATATTTTCACGATCTTTATTCTTTAGTGGATACTTAGAAGGAATATCTATTTTAGTTTCAATATAGAGGCGGTTAAGTGTTCGACCACGTCATTAAACCCTACACTAGTTCTCCCATGCATTGGAGTGGGTTTCCATCAAGAATTAGTGGAACACTAAAGCCAGACACTCTCTCAAATGATTATCAAGGGATCTATTAGAGAAGTCATTATATGCAAAATCGAGTTAAGTTAAAATTAGATCCCATCTGGATAGAAAGTCCGTTGTAAAACATCACGATAAATATCCTAAATATTAACCACTTCGGTTTATCCATCAATTGATGGGTGATACGTGATGATGTAGTAAACGAATATCATGATGATAGTAAGTGCGGACTGGAAATGACCTAAAAACCGTGTATAACGTTCAGAGGTAAAAAAACATGGAACATTGTGCAAATGAAAAAGATGAAAGAAAAACAAATTTCCAACATGAGAGGCATCAAACATCTCTTTGTATGCAATGGTATTGGCCATTCCTTAGAACCTATCTAACACAACAAAGATAGTGTCAACCTTTTAGTTGTATGTAACAAACTCAAAAAAAAACAATAATGATGTCTTCCCAAGGTTGCATCAAAATCGATGAGGCTATGTAAAATCCAATGTTTTGCCTATGCCCTTAAAATATTTAACTCGTTTAACATTTATACGCAAATCCAGTAACATCCTTCCGCATGGAGAGAACCGAAGTCTTTTATTTTCCCACCCAAAGTACCCCACTCCATCATTTTATAGTTCAACAATGATTGAATGTAAAACTGGTGCACTTTAAGGAGAAACACCTCATGAAGGACATATGGTGTCATGGTGTCAGCCCAGTATTAACAAAATTAGCATAAATAAGACCAAAATTAGGAGCAATGTAGTGCATGTCAATAAGAGAATCGAATCCATTAGTACCTGCAGACATTATGGTAAAGACATAAAAGTGTTTACTCAGAATATTGGCCACTCAGTTCGGCCAGACTTATGCTTAAGGTGAAAATGCATTCTGGGAAAAGATTAACCCACCTCGCATGACATTTATTAAGGGCAATGCCGCATGATTAACATTTAAGCATGAACCCACGTCGAAGAAGGTAATGTCTCCAATACTCAATTGCTCACACCATGGCTTAAAATTCAACATCGCGTGTGGAGTATTGTGTCGTGGCATCAGTTTGTTTCTCTATAAAAAATGACACCTAACATCCTCCATAGCTAAGGAAGATGCTTAATCCAGTGTGGGAAGCATCACAATCGGCCATGAACATCTTGGAGAGATCGAAAAGCTATAACAAGGAATGGGTCGCGTGTTCCGCATTCCATTCATTTGTGAGAACTAACCCCAAGTTTAACAGGTGTGGTCTCTTTCAATGAACCTGACAGTACTATCACCAGAAAAAATAAGCATCTTTTCTAGATGATTGCTTTTAAAAGTATATAGACGATTGCTTTTTGAACAACTTCTTCCCAGTCTCAACAACTTTGACAATACAGACTATGAAATGGGTTCAATGACTAGATTAACGATACTGCAACTGATATATGGAATGGAACAAATGACAATCACGGGTTTTAATTTACAGGTCCTCCCATTGAACTAACACAGGCAGTAGCACCTTAATTTCAGGAGCTCATTGCCGCCGCCTATGTTTCATAGGCCATAACCCTACATCATTATTAATCAAAGAAGTGGCTGGTGGTAAGTTACAAACCTTATTAAAGCCGGAACTTGAATGATGAAATTAAGAATATTCTCCCTGACTACACTTTTGTCATTCGGAGATATTTTGTGGGGTTCGCCTGCAGACAAAGGGCAACTTCATTAAAAACAATTCGTGCACCAAAATATGAACAAGCTGACAGGTTTTCAAAGCACCTGTCTCACTAGGCGTCCAATTCTTAGCTATAAAGTTCTTAAAATGAATGCTGGCAACTTGGCGTACAGCAACGTCAAATTTCCCGTCAACAATAATCTGCAGTAATCTGACTAAATGTTGCGGGGTGTACTGCAACTGCATGGAAATAAGGAATGAATATAGCTGTTACAATAATTGTAAAATTGGTAAATTGATGCCAACATCCACATGCAATCAAATAATATAGGACACTGATAAAAGTCAACACCAGATGCTTTATGATGCAGCGTGGACTCGACATGTAGGGCCGTCTAATTATTTAAATTGTGGCCGTTAATTTTATTTACGTTTTTTAAGTTGTCGCAATTTTAAATAAAGAGATCGCGTGTGATCTCAATTAGTCTTAATTTGAATTTCAAATTTGGTAGTTAGTCGGTTAATTAGTTAGAGTCAGTTTAGGATAATTGGTTGCCGGTTTAAATTATTATCTATTCTTGTAATGTCATCCCTCCTATATAAAGGGATGAGGGTCCAATGTTTTAGTCAGTTCAAGATGTGATAAAATAGAGATTTATCTCTTTCTCCTCTCCCCTCTCTCTCCTTCTCCCCGCGTGATCTACACGTGTTCTTCTTCTCCCAAACCCCTCGTATTCGCGACGAGTCTCTTCTCTCTTCCCCTCGCGGTCTACGCGTTTCTTCTTCTCTAACCCCGCGCATCCGGCGTGTCTTCTCTTCTCAACCCTTCCAGTTTCTTCTTCTCAACCCCTCTATTTTCTTCTACCATCGAAAATCCACCGTCAAATCTATTTCCCGCGCTGCGCCGAATTCCATTTTGCATCAATTGGTATCAGAACATGGCAACCGAATCGTCCTACGATTCGATGATCCCGTCGCGCATTGGAAGATGCAATATGATTTGAGTTGCATATCTCATGATTCGCGTTCACGCGCACGTCGACACAAGTTCATGAAGCGCCTTATGCCAAGCCTCAAGGTTCAAGCAATTCGTCGGGAGACGAATTTTTTAGCGAAGGAGAGTTGATGCAGCGTGTACTCGACATGTAGGGCCGTCTAATTATTTAAATTGTGGCCGTTAATTTTATTTACGTTTTTTAAGTTGTCGCAATTTTAAATAAAGAGATCGCGTGTGATCTCAATTAGTCTTAATTTGAATTTCAAATTTGGTAGTTAGTCGGTTAATTAGTTAGAGTCAGTTTAGGATAATTGGTTGTCGGTTTAAATTATTATCTATTCTTGTAATGTCATCCCTCCTATATAAAGGGATGAGGGTCCAATGTTTTAGTCAGTTCAAGATGTGATAAAATAGAGATTTATCTCTCTCTCCTCTCCCCTTTCTCTCCTTCTCCCCGCGTGATCTACACGTGTTCTTCTTCTCCCAAACCCCTCGTATTCCCGACGAGTCTCTTCTCTCTTCCCCTAGCGGTCTACGCGTTTCTTCTTCTCTAACCCCGCGCATCCGGCGTGTCTTCTCTTCTCAACCATTCCAGTTTCTTCTTCTCAACCCCTCTATTTTCTTCTATCATCGAAGAATCCACCGTCAAATCTATTTCCCGCGCCGCGCCGAATTCCATTTTGCATCATTTTAGACCATAGTTTTGTGAAGCCTTCTAGAACATATTAATTGCGGATTTTTTAGCGGTTTCATAAAATTTCATGAAAAGACCGCATCTTGATGCCCCATGCATATACCCTTAGATATGTGTGTGCATTACTAGCAAAACCCCGCAACCTTAAAAATGCTCGGTTAATTTTTCTTTTGAAATGAATCGGCTAGATTCGGATGCCAGCATCAGTTCCCATGAGTTCATCATCGAATTGGCACAACAGAAAAAGAGTATGCTAAAGAACAATGACGATATTCTGAAAAAAAAACAGGAAATAAGATTGAAAATTAATAGCCAGGCAAGCTATTACAGGAAAAAATGTGCTGATTAAGCTAATTACGCCGGAAGTCGAAGTCCAATTGCACTTTTATATCATTGGGCGCCAACTCCACCAAACAACTCGAAGTCTCATCTCCACCAAAAAAAAGTTACAAACAAAATCAAGCAACTGCACACACCATCTAATCCAACAAGGCCGTACCTGATTGAGTCTCTCCTCCGCATCCTTCCTCTCGCTCGGGTTGGGGCTCAGCGCCGCCTGGAGCACCGCAGATAGACTTCCCAGATCCATCACAACAAGTGTGCAGCACCCTTGGTCGTCGGGTAAGCAAGATCGATTACAAGCACGTCTAGATTAGACGGACCCCGAGAATCCCACTCAAGCAAACCAACAGCATGCCAAGTCGAATCGCAAAGCAATTGGGAGATCGGGAGACAGAGAAAGATATTCCCTCCCTCTCTGGTCTCCTTCCCCTCTTTTACCTCGCTCTCGCTCGCTCGCTCGCTCGCTCGCTCTCCTCTCTCTTCTTTTGTCGATAGTTATACGATCCGTGCTAGGGTTTTGAGAAACCGGGCAAGCGGGAAGGAGGAGGATTTAGAGGCTTTGGACCGTTGGATCATGAGAAGGCTGGGCGCACCCGTGTGGGCTGCAGACGCGCTGGATGCAACCGGAGGGTCCTCGATGCTTTTGCCACATCCGAATTGGCAATTGACTGTACTGCGTTTTTTTGGATCCGCAGTGTTTGAAGTCCAGACTGGAATGTCCATGCCACCTGCCAGCCTTAAAAGGGGGGCGGTGCCGATGTCTATCTTTTAGATTTCACCGACCGAACCATGATTTGATATCTTTTAACTAATTTGTTCAACTGGGTCTATTCAATAAAATAATCCTATTCTTTTCATTAATACTGACCAACTATGCAATCTATATAGTCCAAAGTTACACTATGTGGAAGGAAATATCGCGATATATCAACGATATATGGATATCGATATGGGATCGATATGAGCACCGAAATGGCAATATATCCAGATTTCCATGTATTTTCTTCACAAAAGCTTGTCGATAGGATATTTCGACGATATATCGACGATATATCGTCGAAATATCGAATCGATACGATATCGAAACGATATCGATATCGATACAGCCTTCCATGGATATAGGTACTTTACGAAATATGTTTTCAAAAGCCATGCATGTGTCAAATCTTTGCCGTTTGATATTAATACGTGCTTAATCAATATCAAATAAATGTGATTCAAGAGAAATATTGTCTTAATGGTTGAAGGGCCGATATGGGGACAGTTAGTCGAGGAAGAAGCCATAAATGTTGGCTTGGGAGGTCATAGAAAGGAGAAAGATAATTTTTGACTTCATATCATACCATCTCAAAAAATACCAAAGAATTTTTTTTGAACATATGACAACATGTTAAAAAATATGTGAAAAGAAATACTTGAGTAGTTAAATTACCAATAAACTTACTACACTGAAAGTAAGACTTTGACATTAATAATTTTTCATACAAAATTTATAAATACAATAAGTCATTCCTCTTTGTTGTGATTTAGGATTGTTCCAGGAAGGATAAATTAATCATGTTATAATTTTTTATAATATAGAAATAAAAGAGTTCGAATATACCTTTATCTTAAGCTATCTAAAATGCACTCTCCTTGACTTTGAGTCATACCCGTCTATAATTGATTCTGTTGAAATATTTTCTATAGCTTCTTTCTCAATGTGTGCCAATAAACAATTTATAAGAAAATCGTCTTCTCTCTTGTTACAAAGCTTGCATTTGATAATCTTCATCATCAAAATGCTCTTTTAGATGTTGTAGTGGAGATCTAAAGAGTCAAAACAAGCCGAAAATAATGGATCAATCAGATAATATATACTTGATTTACTCATTTTGAATAATTCCTGACAAAGGTCAACAAGATCAGAGGGTCTACTAAGAACTGGATGAGCATCAAATTCTGATTTTTTATGCAATAATTGTTTTTCTAATAAAAATCTCTCTTGTTTAGAGAAATCCGTTGAATAGAAACCCCCCAGTAATTTACAAATATCAATACTACTAAATGTTTTGTAATTGTCTCTTGGATCTAAAGTCACTATAAGTGTAAGAAGCTTGGTGGCATTTCCGTCGAAGGGGTTGTTAAGTCTTAATAATTAAGAATCAATTGCAGTTGTGTGTGTATATATATATATATATATATATATGATAATGATGAAGAAATGAAACTTTAGCTAGTTGACCATGAGACCTAGTTCGACTTGTCGAATAGAAGGAATTCTGGTCCAAAAGTTCAAAATGTCTTCTTTTAGAGAGCATGCCAATCCTCAAAAATAATGTTCCTCAACCATTTTCTCTTGAATTTTGAAGGTGTTCTTTGGTGGATAAGACAATATGTATGGTATTTTAAATATTTAAAATTTTCTTTAGTAGAACTTGGCATAATTCTTCTATTATCCTCAAAATGTCTTTCACAATATGCATGATAAAGAAAATATTCAAAGGAAGTTGCATCTTCATGTGCTTCATTTGCTTCTGCAAATTGTCAATAATTATCACCTCCATCAATGATTGTTAAAAGTATCTTGCAAATGGCATTACACATTTTGATAAAAAAATGCAATATCCTATACCAAATTGAACTTCATTAACTGGTAATAAAGAAGCAATATCATTCACACGAGCAGTTTGTAATTCATCATGTCACTGAAATGGTTGATGAATCTCCATTTCATCACATTTATTCTTTTATTTTGACCATAAATTCATAGCTAAATACATGTATATAGCATTAATTTGTATAAAATAACACTCAATAATTGATATTAAATATTGTATTAATATTGATACTTAATTCTAAAATAAAAGACTAAAGGAAAGAAAAGAAAAGGAATGAAGTGTCAAATACACTGAATGACCATGTCCTTGATACAAATAATCATGATGACTTGGTCGATAAGGAATAAAGTATGGGGAGACAGGTGTGACGACCGTCCCCATAGGATCCAGGTGCCCGGCAAACCAATTCCACATGCATACCATTCTACATTCGAAGTACACAACATATTATAAAAAGAAGGAGCAAATAGTATAAAAGATTGGAATTAAAAATATCCCATCCATTCACCTCATAACATGTCCATCATTACATTTCATTACAATCTCATCCATGTCCACGAGAATATATTACATGTATGCATTCAAAAAAAATTCATACATACAGTATGCATGTGATGTCTCCCAAAATGGTACAAGTAGAGTAAAGCAGTAAAAAAACTATAACAAGTATTGTACCACAAAAAGGAAGCTGTGTGGCTGGACAAAAAGAAGTAGCTCCAAGTAAACAAGCACCGCTCACTACTGCGGCTGCTTCTGAGAACCTGCAGATCTAACATTGTAGGTACGTTATAAGCAAGGTTGTTCAATACGATAGAAAAAAAATACAACATGAAAAATATAATTAAAAAGTGTGCAAAAGAAACAATTGGATAAATTGTCCTCACAAAAGAGGTAAATTTTAACCATTACTATTTAATTTAGATCGCTCAAGCTTCGTGGATAGTATGTAGTCTTGGTCTGGGTGAGATCTCACACTATGACTCTAAGGCAAGAATAAGAACTTAGGGTTGGGGTGCCTCCGTAGGCATGCGGTGGGGTACAATGCAACCTAACCAAGTTCCCAATATATCCATTTGGCTTCACTTATAAGATTGTAACTCTAATTCCCTAGGTGATTTTCAACCCGTGAATCATCGCGAACTGCCCAAGTCTACCACCCACGTGTAAGAGTCCACATGATGTAGGACATGAGTAAGGGCATTGATTACAGGATCATTCCTTCCTTAGCCCAAATCACTACGAATAATCCAATCCCCCTTATACACAGGAGATTTTCATTCCCAACTTCATTAACCACATTTTCTCGGAGCTTCCCTCTTAATGTTCCCACTCGGAATACTAACCAACGTGGCCTACACCAGCCAGTACACGAGTGTTAACTCTAAATTAACAAGCGTAACACTAGACCACCAACCATGACTCTTAGTTCGTACTCGAAGCACTGGGCTAAAGGCATGCAAGTGTTGAAGCTGAACACCGCGTGGTGACTCCTCGGTTTACCAAGCAACATGTCCTCCAACCATCGCAACTACGTAGTAGCGTTTGGGATCATGGTTCTTTAGGCTTCTACCCGAGGCTCCAAGGGCGCACGCCCCTTCCGTGGTGGCAACTACTCCACTACCCGATCATCACAAAACCTCACCCAAGGAATAATAAAATAGATCGACATCTCACTATTGCAATATGTCCAACGATCCACTAAAAGTTGAATTGTTGGCATACTTGTTGATACATTCGTACACCAAGGCTCTTATTTCTATGGTTCCGACCCATCAACTTGATATATCTACTTGATGGTCATCTATTTATCAAAATCTGACCTTTGATACCCATACATATGATCGAGTTGACTTTATAAATCACTTTATACATGATACATGTATCTATTATCTCTATGCAAATACATTTACAAGAAAAGTTCCATAGCATCTAATATTTGAAGACATCTATGCAGTAAAGATTTATAGTGACCATATGTATCTGTCGGCTAACTAAGCACGGTTTCACGTCATTTAAGATAATGGTTGCAAATCCTCTCTATAATAACAATGAGTGTTTGTTGTTTGAACAGAATATGCACCCATCAAATCATGTTATGAATCAAAATATCGAGAGACTGTTTGTCTTTCTATTTGAGTATGATCAACGTAAAAAAACTTGGGATTTGTTATATTCATGCTGCCAAATATAAACCATCGAGTAAAAAATCCCATTAGTTTCATTGACACATGACAACGAATATTGTCTCTATTTATATATAACGAACATGCTGATATGATAATCAAAATGAATGCTTAACATTGAGAAGAGAAAGAGATTGACACATGTCATTTGAGTATTCATCTAATTACGCTATACATGAATCATGCTTATTTAATCACAAAGGTGCATATTTTAGCATAACCAAGGATTGAAAATAATCTTCACGATGGAGCAAGGTACAACACCACAAAAGTATCATGTTAATATCGAAATAAACTTATGTTGATATCGAAATAAACTTATTTCTCAATGACTCCATGCAGGTAACATCTCTTGAACCATGATCCATGACAATAGCACACTTTACTAACTGAGCCATGGAGTCTAATTGTATTAATTTATAATGGCCAGATAACTGCATGATAGGATATTAGTACTTAACATGACCAATTAGGTTAATCCACCTAGGCAAAATTTCATTTCCTGGATCATGTTCAACATCACATCCTCCATCAGAATGTTATTCCTTTCTAGTTATAATGAATGATTATGCATTATATAAATTGCACGGGCTTTCAAAACCTTTCTTGCACCTATAAGTATATGAAATGCCACTTGTCATTGTTAACAAATTCCGACAAATAGAATGTCATTATCTAATGCCTTAATTTAGTCGCAAGGAATCCCAAACACATCTAATCTTTTACTCTTTTACGTTAATCATTGCAAATTTATAATTGGTCATTAAGAGAAATTGCATGTTGCCTTAAAGAAGTATAAAAAAGACAATTGAATGAGACCAATGTATGGCACTCACTATATCTATTTAATTGAAGAAATCAAAAAAAGAGAGGTTGTCAAGTGTGGGGCATTTTAAAAGGTGCTTGGTTCATATACATTATCGCTGGGAGCAGATTTGGATAACCCATTTCTGTTACTTCCTGTTAAAGCCGATCTCACCCTATTTCTTCATGATAACGAGCAGAGATCCTGATAATCGATACATACATCACTTCCTAAATTTGGCATCTATAATGACTAAAGTAAACCCTTAATGTCATGAATGTAATAGTGAATACAACCCTTGAGTGGTCTCTGATAGAATGTAATCATGCAAGCAAGACAGTGCGCTAAAGTATACAGGTAAGCATGCAGGCGCATAAACAACAAATAAGAATATTACATATCCAATCAAAAGCAACCCACTGGTTCTACAAATATTCAATCACATACGATCAGAGTCATGTGGAACCCGCAACAAGGAGAAAGGGGATATCATACCTCAAAAATCTCGCTTTTTCGGTTTCTCCTCCCATAGAGAACGGCACGCTCGACACTCTGATGACGACGCAAAACCGCACATGAAGGTGACCTCGACCTCTTCTATACGGGGGCGGCTTTGGATCATCGATTCGTCGTGTTCTAGTGAGCTCTGACGGGGGGGATTTCTGTTGGAAGGGGGTTAGGGCATTTGGAGACGAAAGGCTGATTTTGAGGGTTTCTACATGGAGAAATATTCGGATTCGGATCTTGGTTCTGACCCGAAAATGAGCTGAACACCGGCTCGCTTAAACGATCATAACTTGAGCTCCCGAACTCGGATGTTAATGTTCTTGGACTCTTTGGAAAGGTCTCAACGAGCTCTGCGCGATGGAATACTCGAACGAACTTGTTGGCTAATTTATAAAAAGAAGATTTTGTAATCAAGTCTAGGTCCAATTACGAGGGGTTTCACATCATAAAAATCCTAAAGGAAGTCTCGTCTCTGAGATTTAATGTAATTCTAGTTGATTTCTAAACCCGATCTCATCATATCAAAATCTCACAGAGGAATGGGCTCAGGAAAATCTCAAAAAGAGTGAAACCCATAAAAATCTCAAATGGAATTTGAGTTTGCTTTCAATTCCATACCTATGAATAAATGAGGGTACTTCTCTCTCATGTCCACCTCATATTCCGACGTCACCTCCTCGACATCTTGACCCCGACACAAGACTTTGACTAAAGGTATCTCATTTCACCTCAACTTCTTGACCACATGGTCCAGCATTTGTACCGGCTCCTCAGTGAAGGAGAGGTTCGATTCCACCACTGGGTCCTCGTAGTTGATCAAGTGCTTAGGATCTTGGATGTACTTCCGAAGATTTGACACATGGAACTGAGGGTATGGGAAAATCCTTAAGCGCATCACGGAAGCGTGATTATCACATCACATGCGATCGGGAGTGACTAATCATACTAGTTGCTCGGGGCAACATAATTTAAAAAATTTTGAACGACGAAACCACATGATCCCATAAGACTTCTCGGATCATTTCATCTAAACCACAAACAAATATTAGGTTTACCCCTTGAAGCGTGGTTGTGATTGAGTCTCTAAACGAACTGACCTCTTCTCTCAAGTCCGATCCAACAGAGGAGACGCTTGCGCGTGCGTTGATTTAAGACATGCTCCTTGCAATCCATATTGATGATCCAAATGGTAAATCTCCTGATCTCGTGTCACGAGATCTGACGTCTTCTTCACGAGCCAAGCACGCCGAAGAAGATGGAGATCCACAAGTAGTCAATCTTGCAGCACAACAGCCTCGTGATGATTGTGACCCTCTCTAAGGTTTAGGGCGGACGTTCACTCTAAGGAGGGAAGAGGGGGCTTGTGTAGAGAGAGATGGAGAGAGTTTAATTCCTCTTGGAATTATGTGTGTAGTCTAAAAGACAAGGGCTACCCTTCCTTTTATACTAGGTAGATGTATATGGTTCTCAATCCATGTGCCCTCTTAATCCAACGGTTTAGATTAAGAGGTTATTAATCAATGACCATGATTAGTTGCTTTTCAATAAAAACAACAGGTATTAATTAAAATAAATTAGTCATATCCTCTATCAAGATAACAATCAACTCAATTTAATTTCTAATAAAAATACATAAATAATATGGAGGACAATAACCCTCCCTAAAATAAGGTGGTCGTCACCCCCTTGAACAAGTCTAGGTGGACGACCATCTTTTAGGTGGGATTATTTCCTCCATAGTATATATGTATTATATATTAGTATACATCAACCATTATTGCATTTATCTTCACAAAAATAATTGCAAATTAAAATTATGAAAACTTCAATCATGCATTGGCAAATATGAACCATATTCATATATCCAACATAATATGTAGATTATATTTACAATTAATTATTTATTGTGAATCCAATTCACAACAACATATAACTTGTAATTCTATTTACAATTAAACCTCTCCAACATATTATAAATCATATTTATAATATCCATGATTATTGTGGATAGAGATATCCATATTAATCATATCTTTGATAATTAAATCACATTTAATTATCTAGTTATCAAATATGACTCTTCTCATGTGCCCAAATAACATGAATCGCATTCACATTATTTACATCGTTGACAATTAAATCAAATTTAATTATCATAGATAACTCTCCTTATATGGCCAAATAATATGAATCAAATTCATATTATCCATGATAATTAAATCACATTTAACTATCAATTTTACTCAATTCTCAAACACACTAATTCAACAACAAAATTATCCTTGAACTCTTTCAAGAATAATCCGCTTTCTCCGCGTATACTTGGAGATAAGGATGGGGCGATAGTACGTTCCACGTATAGTGACTTGGATATTGAGATCAGATCTCAAATCCAGATATCGGGGACCTCCCATAGATGCTTGATTAAATCAAAGTCGTAGATCTAATATTCTCATTATATCCGAATCATATTCATATCAATGTCTAACATTTGGACTAAGATTAGATCACTCTCTATGAGAGGAGTCACTAAAATCCAACACCGTTTCATCACTCCCTCGCAATGGAAGTGTCATGGTTATACAATCGTTTATGATCACATCACCCTCGAGTATTTCTAATACCTGTACATCATGCATACAAGAAGACCTAGAATAAACATGTAGTTTTAGAATATCTTCTTCAGGATTTTATCATTAAGTTGCTCATTTGATCGTTGGGACTTGGTATCGATCATACACTTTCCAAAAGCATATATCATACCCATGTACTGATCATATACTTTCCAAAAGCATATATCAAACCTACAAATTCAGTCAAGCTTCCAAAGTGAGACAGCCGTGCATGGAATTTGATCCCAATATCTCATGAGTGAGCTCACGTCTTCCAGTTCAGTAAATGAACATGTATTATCCCTTTGAGAGATCGTATTACTCATATGCTCTTGTGTGCACACCAACGCGCCAGTGTATAGACCTTGATTAGATCATCAAATATCGGTCCACCAAATGTACATACTCAAACATATAGTAATACATCTGTCTCCAGTTAGAGGATGCATGCCTGTATCATGACAACATATGGCATAGATTTTTGGTTATCTCGATCTCATTAA
The DNA here is from genome assembly GCA_037367405.1 of Ottelia alismoides. NCBI lineage: Eukaryota > Viridiplantae > Streptophyta > Magnoliopsida > Alismatales > Hydrocharitaceae > Ottelia > Ottelia alismoides. The sequence goes on from JAZKJV010007863.1 coordinate 1,602,629, forward strand.
GTCAACTCTTTGACCTAACTAATCTGACACCTTTGAATCTATGTTCATATGTAGAGGATCTGCATCAAGAGGTCGATCAGATATCTGCCAAAAGATAAAGGATTGTCATCTACTACTTCGACTGGAGATCACATCTTAACAATCATTTAGCAGTGCTTGATGAGTCCTCAATCTAACTCTTTAGATATTCATCCGAGCACCAGCCTCTATGATTAAACAATTGAATCGATAGTTGTATGATCATCAAGACAGCCATGGCACATAACCCCATTTGTACTAAGGGACCTGTTAGCAAATTAATTATTCTTCATTTCAGATCAAGGATGATATTTGCAATAACATTTATTGCGCCGCATGTCCAACAATCTCCCACTAGCCCAAAGAGCCATTAATGGTCTAATCTTTAAACCCACACTTATGTGCTAATCATAAGCTATTTTGGTAAACTGACTAGTCACTCTGTTCCCAAGAGAATACACTAAGTCATTTTACGATACTTGCCTATCTCCTAGTAACGATGCTCACATCCAATTTGAGTGTTGTACCTTATGCAACCATTACTCAATTTTGAAGTAGTTGTAGAGTCGTTTACATTACAACTCAATAATCGTCATAACCAATATGTAATTTCTATTATCCTTATCAGAATACCCTTATCCCAGATATCTCTATCTCCTAAGACCAAGACCCGGTCTTATGTCTTAAAAGGCATATGCAGTTAAGACTTTTTATATCTCTATTTCTAAAGTCTTAAGTTCTTGAAGACGGGACTTATAGATCACCATCTCTAAAGTCTTGTCATCTTTGAAGATATTGTTATTACTGCAATTAAGTGTTTTATATCCATAGTAGGATTAGTAACACCTTACTACTCCCTCTGCATGGCAGACATCTGACTTTTGTACACATCTAGCATACACTAAGTTTCCCAATGATGATGCACTAGGGCACGTAGCTTTGGTATTCACATCCTCAACTCTTTAAGGTGTTATCCCTTAAGATAGGTCAGTATCTTAAGGGAAAAAGCCTTCCTCAGAGTTTTCCCAGAAATGGAATATGTCCAACGTGTACCACTAATGTGATGGTTCCAATACCCTTTTCTCTTTGACTCTGAACATTTTCAGAGCTAAGATCTTAAGAGGTATCCTTGAGATCATATCTCAAGTTATGGAACAAGAAGATTATAAAACACTTATTATTATCCTTATATCATTCCAAATTACTAGGATATCATCTACATTTAGCACGATGAACATAATGGCACTCCTACTAAGCTTCACACGGTTCATCAAGATTCTATCTGAAATTATAACATTTTTAAGTTCATCAAATCTAATGTTCCAACGACACGAAGCTTATTTGAGTCCATAGATGGAGTTTATTAAGCTTACACACCTTACTTTCCTCGACTATGAAGCCCTCGGGCTACTTCATATGAGTATCCTCGTTGAGGTATTGTTTGAGAAATGCCTATCTTGACTTCATCTTTCAGATGTCACGGTCAAGTTGTGTAGTTATAGCTAGCAACAATCTGATGGATTTAAGCATGGTCATAGGAGAGCAAGTCTCATTGAAAGCGATGTCTTTTCTTCGTGTGTATCTTGAGGATACGAGCTGTGCTTTGAAGGTCCCTACCTTCTCATCAGGTTCCCTCTTTCGCTTGAAGATCCATTTACACCTAACATGTCTTACCCTTATAGGTGGATCCCCGAGGGTCCATATACAACACTTCTATATTATGTCTACTTTAGACTTTATTTCTAACATCCATCTTTCCATGTCATGATCCTCGGAAGCTTCATCATATGAAGTCAATTCATTGTCAGACTTAACTGACACACGGAATCCATCCTCAAACTCATTTGAAGAGGTATGAGTGTTTCATCTTTAATTGTCCTTTTAGTTTCCAATTTTAGGAGCCTCATTATCTTCTCAAGATTAAATGAGTTCCTTTACTTCATTCTTATCTTGATTCTCAAGAAAGTCATCCTATAAAAATCATATCCTTAGAGATGAAATCTTTTAAGAATCTCAAGGTCATAAAGTAGGTATCCAATACCATCCTTTATTTTTCTAATGAAGCAACACTCTCTGGTACTAGATTCCAACTTAATCGCATGGAATAATATTAAGGATATATATCGTAGTTTTGTTGAGCACGGAAATTCGGGGGTTCTTGATTTTTTATTTTATCCCCGACAATGGCAATGTCATTTTGTTGTTAGCGATTCTTGAGGGGATCGGATAAAATTATTGATGGTAAACAATCATGTCGTTGTTATCCCCAAAATCCCGTGATAAACAAAAAATAATTTTTTTATTTTTGCTACTTATTAACCTTTATAGCGAAAAGGGTCGAACTCAGAGAGGCTACAAATCCCGAGGGTTATTCAATTAATCAAAAATCAATTAAGAGAAAACAAGAATCTCAAAGGACAACTATCCTTGGTTTTTGTGATTTTTTATCTTTTTAATTTTTAATTATTTTTTTCTATTTTTTATTTCCGATTTTCAAATTTTTAGTGATTTTGATTTTGTAATTTTTTTATTTTTCAAAAATAACACAAAGCAATATGCACAAGACCAAAAATGCGCACACCAACTCTTTTTATAATTTTTCAATTTATAAAAAATACTCAGAAAAATCCAAAGAAAATATTTTTGGGTTTTAAAAATTTTGAAATATTTTTGAGAATTTTTGTGAAATTTTCAGATGTTTTCGTATTTTTCTAAAAATCAAACAGTGAGAAAATGTGAAAATGTGCACAGCCTGGAGTAATTTGCAACTTAAAAATATTTTAAGCGCCCAAAACTCCTGACAATTATTTTTAAGACAAACTAGAAGCAATTATCTAAAAACAGGAACTGAAATCATAATTTTCGGATTTTTTGGAATTTTTATGATTTTTATGTTTTTTTGAAATTTTTCATTTTTTTTGAGTTTTATAAATAATTAATATGTGAAAATTGGTCAGAAATTAAAAGACAATGAAACACAACTAGTCTGTTTTTTTGGAATTTTTGAAACAATATTTGAATTTTTATAAATTTTAGAATTTCAAACATGAAAAAATGACATGTTTTTTTAATAATAATAAAAAGGGCAAAATGCAATGAAAATTTTATGCTAAGAAGAGAATCACATCAGAAGCATAGCACAATTTTTGCAAGATTTTTAGACTAATAAAAACATTTATTTCAATGAAAAGCACAAGCAAATTATTTTTCTGCAGTTCAGGCACTAAAATGTAAATAAGTTTTGTTTTTGCATTAAATAAATACCAAAAATAAAGCATAGGGGAGAAGGCGCAATTTTACCGCATATCATGTGCAAGTCATGTGCTTCAGGCTCTAGCAGGGGCGCAGTTGTGATTTCAAAAACTTCTGGGACCAACCCCTATTGCCCCCCTGATTTTCCATCCTACAGGCGCGGTGGGGAAAGGTAGGAATACCACCAGTCATCATCGGTATAGAACCCTGTGGGGAAGCAGAGGAAACCCCTCCTCCGGGCACCTCCCCGCCACATTGGACCAGGAACGACAGACCCCTCGCATGTGTACACGCTACTAAAAGGTTGCAAATCTTCCAATAAATACTTGAAAATCAAGACCCTAACAAGGGTTCCTTCGTTCTTCAGGAAAGGCGGAAGTAGAGGCAATGGCCGCCTCTCTCCTTCTTCTCCAAGGCGGTGAGCGGCGCCGCCACTCGCAGGTGGTTGGCGGGCGGCGCAGACGAAGGGTGTAGCACCGGGCGGCGGTAGCGGACTGGAGAGGGGGGTGGGGTCCAGCGCGGAGGATGAGTAGAGGGCACCGTGCATAGAAGGTCGGTCACGTGTGGAGTTCGGCGGGGCTGCACGCGTCGAGCAGGGAACCGGTGGAGGACTCCTGGAGGAGGAGGGCGACACTCGGCTGGCGTGGCTTGAAGGAGCGGGGCAGCGCGACCTCGCCTGATGGGGGCGCGGCGGTTGCTGGAGTCACGCGCGGGCTTCGGCAGGCGGGAGAAGGAGGTCGCCGCGCGGGGAAGGTTGGGTGGTCGATCTGACGGAGGGAGAAGCACCGCCCTCGCACGACGGAGTTGCTGCACCCGGAGGACAGAGGGCGGCGGGGGGTGATGTCCCCGTAGCCTGTAGCGATTTTTTAAAAAAAAATTTATAATGATGTAAACATTAGTAGAAAAAGAAAAAAACCTTTTTTTATTTTTTGTAAATACGAAAAATAAGAAAAAAAGGATAAAGAAATTCTCTTTTTTATTTATTTTTATATGATCCTGCAAAATAAACGTTAGAGAACAAATTTTTTTATTTATTTATAAATCAGAAAATGAATGGAGATTCGACGGAGATGAGGGATTCGAATCCGACCTCCGACCACCGTACGCGGCTGAAGTTGAGAGATCGTGGACGATAGAAATAGAACGCGTGGAGATCAAGAAAGTGAGATGAAAAATTGAGTCGGTGGCGGAATAAATCATGGTGGATTTTAAGATCTAGATGAACAAAAAAATGACAACGAGATAAAAATGCGAGAAATAAACTATGATTAAACTAATAAAAATAAGAAAAATGTGGATCTCACCTTAGGAGTGGAAAAGGACCGTGATCACCTCGACAAGGCCGATTCGCTGTCACCGGACGGCTCGGAGGCTAGGCATAATTCTCGATGAAATTTTCTCTCGAAGATCGGGCTCCTCTTTCTAAAGATTGATCAAGTTGAAATGAGGGAGAAGGAGCCATATAAAAAGAAAAAATAGAATGAAATTTGAATTTTTGAATTTTTTTTGGATAAAGGGAGATGAAAATTGAAATGAATTTTCGATTTTTTTGATAAAGAGAGATGAAAATTGAAATGAATTTTTGATTTTTTTTGGTGAAAGGGATAAGACGGATGAAAAGAGAAAAAAACAAAAGAGATAAAAGTATGTAAAAAATTATCTATTTTTTTGAATTTTCGACACTTTATTTATTTGAATTAAAAAATGTTAATTTTTTATTTTTTATGGTGGTTAATTAAAAATAGCAACTATATACATATACTATATACATATATGACATTATATACAAGGGTAAATGAGGAAACTAGCCTTTTTTGTTTTTAAAGAATTTTAATTTTTTTATTTTTAATTTTCTTTTAAAAATTAGTAAGAATATTTACAAATATGTACAAATACAGTATTTACAAAATACATGTGAAAATTACACAAACCACCCTATAAAACCGACTTTTCAACTGTAACTCCAAAAATTATGAAAATACAGCCATTTTGAAGATAATTTAATTTAAAATCCAATGGAAGTGATATTGGTTCAATTTAAGTTCATATGGAGCTAGAATTGGTCTTTCAATTAGTGCTTAGTGGCTTTTTCCAAGTGTGGCTACTTTTATTCTGTACATGATTTAATTGTGCAATTATTTTTATTAACTAGAATACATTTTTATTTACAACTTTGGTTTTGAACGTTATTTGATTTGAGGTCAATTAAGACACAAATAAATTAGTGTTAGTTATATACAGATATACACAAAATAAGTGAGAATATTTACAACAACACGCAATTTTTTTGGATTTTCTGCTTAAGGACCATATCTCCCCCTACTTTATTCATGGTCGATCATGTCAAGTCTTGACCTTCTCTCGGGGTTCAGGTCAACCTGTATCTATTACATATATACAGTCTTCCATTTTTATTTTCTTTTCTTTATTTTTCTTTCTTTCTTTCTTTATTTATTTTAGGTTAAAATTAGTCAGAAATGTACAATATTTACACACAGATGCAAGTTAGTAAGAATATGTAGTTAGTGTTTTATGCAGGTGTTTTATAAGGGATTTTAAGCTAAAATAAATGAATAAAGATGATGAATCGCAGATTCATCATCCCCCTATGCTTTACCTTTGCTAGTCCCTTAGGAAACACTTATTTGAAAGAATAAGTGAAGAAAAAGAAAATGAATAAGAAAGGGAAAATAAAGAAAGTAGGACAATATTGTGTATTAAGCTTATCTTCATAAAATTGTAGTTTGGAGCTCTGTCGGACCTTTGGATTATTAGTGTGTCGGAACTTCTGTGAGACTTAGAATTTTAAAATCGACAGCCTTCAAGTTCTACACATCATTGTCACCGTTTCGGCTCAGAAGTCATCTTAGATCAATCCTCTTCCCAAAGTATATGCTATGAACATTGAACAATCGATTCATGTGTGTGAAAGGTTTTAGCTCTTCCCATCCAGAATGCCAGACTACCATGCAAATCTCCTCTTCAGTAACTCATCCTCGGGGAGTCAGGTATTTCCTTCTAAGGTCTGTCGCGCTGTATTCACAATCGAATTGGGGGAGAAGTTAGAAGAAGGAGAAAAGAACTGGAGGGTGGCCAGTGTAGTCACCTCTCCTTGAGAATCTGGCCAGTGTAGCCGAGTCTTCACCAAGATATGTAGGTTTTCTCGAAGCTTGGACCTTTTTGGTTAGATATTTATTTGGTAGTGGCTTCTTTGTATTTGGATTTTTGGTGGTTCTGCTTGGATCTTGTTGTGCCCCTACGAATATAGAATCTTTTTGGTTTTGTACATTTTTTGGGGTCTTAGAAAAAATTGTGCCCAGTCGTCCATCCCTTTTCCGAAGCTTTATTTCAACCCGTACTCCGGTCTTTAGATTTCCACGCTACTAGAAAAGAACCTCACACAATCTTCCAACATCCCGCCTGAGTTGAGCTAAGTGCATAGTGTGAGAGAACAAATTAATTCCCTATTCCAGAGTTGTACCCAGAATGAAGAGACCGGGTTAGACACTAAGAGTCAAACGTTGTACATTATCATGTGGAACTTAAAGAATTAAGTCAAAGACCTGAAGCTTCTAAAATCCTATTTCACGATGAAGTTCCTCTGAGAATTAGGTGGATTAAGGTCCAACTAAGCTCCATTCTTCAATTTTATTCCATACATAGTTTAAATGTCAATAGTATCCTGAAAAATACACATGCAAATGCAAGAAAATATGAACAATGCAATGCAAAGATTTTTTTGGAAAGAAATGATGCACATGCGAAAAGAAAAAATTTGTTAAACAATTTTCTAATTTTGAACTTTTTACAGATTTTTGGAGGAAAAATGCAGATGTGAAAGAAAGGTTTTTTTTGAATTATGCAAATTTTTATAGATTTTTGGTTTTGTAGTTTTTTTAAAGGAAAAGGGTTAGTAAAATATATACAAGTATATACAATTTTTTTTGTTTTTTTTGTTTTGTTTGTTTTTTTGTTTGTTTTTTTGTTTTTTTGTTGTTATTTTTTTGTTTGTTTTTTTTGGTTTTTTTGTTTGTTTGTTTTTTGTTTGTTTTTTTGTTTTGTTTTTTTGTTTGTTTTTTTGTTTTGTTTTTTTGTTTTCTTGTCTTTTTTTGTTTTTTTATTTTTTAAAACATACGTGGATTTTACAAAATTATATATATAACCCTCAAATAAACGTATCTAAAAGTACGAGTTATGTCTAAAGTATATATACAATATATACGACACCCCATATACTTAGCTCGAACTATGTCCTCATAGTGATCAGAGAGCGAAAAAGGAAGACATAACTCATGCTAAGTATAGAAAAGTGAAAAGAACTCCTATGCTACAACGACTCAAAGAAAAGATAAAAAAGAAGAGAAGTTGGTGATCCCCCTATACTTAGGATCAAGTAATCCTAAGTATAGTGGAGTGTACAAAAGGAGAAAACCGATGAAGAGAATGTACATACTCAAAAATAAAAAGACACGATATGAACAACATCACCCCCTATACTTAGGGTAGAGTATCCCTAAGTATAGGCAACGATAAGAGTGATGAACATGACGAATATGAACAGCACAGATCGTTCACCCCCCTATACTTAGGACAAAGCACATCCTAAGTATAACATATACACACACACGGAAAAGGGGTGAAAGATAAAATGGGAGAAAAAAGAGTGAAACGAAAGGATATACAAGAGGAGTGGATGTACAAAAGTCAAGAAGGTCGAAATCGAACCTTCTTGCAGGACCGCTGAGGTATGGATTTGACAAGGTGTAGGTCGATATTGGGATCATCATTAGACATAAACTGAGTATGATCGACTAAGAATGTATCCTCAGTGGTTTCAGAGTGTGCAGGCCTAAACCACTCAGTGGAAGTAGTATGGTCATGTCTGGCCTGGGAAGTCTCGTAAATATCAAAGTAAAAAGGCTCGAATTCATTATCCGAAAAGTAGGATCAATTTCAGCCTGGCGAGCCTCTACTGGATCATCATCTTTATCAAAAGGCCCAAATTCCTTTATAAAAGCAATAAAATCGAATTTGGCATGATCGGTCTCATCTGAATTAGGGTGAATAGGAACGAACTCATCAGTGAAAGTAGTCAAATCATGTTCGTTCTGTCTAGTCTCAAAATCTGCCTTCCGCTCAAGGGTGTCTATCGTGTAAATTCCGCGGATGTCATCAATGCATCTCCACATACCAGAAGGGCGAACTCCAAGGTCTATGCTTTCCGAGTCTTCCTCATTCAAGAGGAATTCTTGGGTTTCCTTATCATCCAACATATAATAAGAATCTCTGATATTATCATCGAGGTCAAATTCCTTGGGGTTGGCTAACACATGCGGGTTCTCATGGTTTCTGGGCAGTAGTGGGTGTAGTGATCAAGACATCGCTCCCTACATCAGAATGGAAGCGAATCTCTCCCGAACTATAATCAATAACGGCTCCCGCAAAGGCAAGGAAAGGCCGTCCCAGGATTATTGGAGGGTGCTCCACAGGGGTGGAGGTCTCCACGAGCTTTACAACTAAATCCGAAGTGAAATTCATGCTCTGAATGAGAATGACAACGCTTTCTAGAATACCTTTTGGCCTCTTGATAGATCCATCAGCAAATTGAACTATCATCCTGGTTTTCTTGAGAAGTCCAAGATAAAGAGACCGTACCATAGAGAAGGGTCTTATATTGATTGATGAACCACCGTCAAGGAGAGTGTTATCACAAGAATAGTCAGATATAGAGCAACTCACGAGAGGTGTGGCAATGTTCCCTTTCTTAAAATACGGACGATGAGAGATGGCGTAGGCAGTGGCCATGGTCAAGATGTGACGCTCAGATCTTCTCCTTCGCCTTCTCTTCTTGTGTTGAGGAGTAGATAAATCTGTCATGGCCTGCTGAAGTGGGGCTTTAATGATCTCATGAAGGGTGACCACCACTTCGGGTTTAGTCAACATTTTTTAAAATTTTTGGACCTCATCCATACAAGGGAGGAGGTCGGAATCAACATTTACACGAGGATTGCCAAGAGCAATCTGTATAATGAAATCCTCGTGGTCAAGGTTGGGACATGAGGTGGATATATGTGTGGGTAAATAATTGGGCATTTGGGTCCTCTCCTCACAAAATGAATCGATAATGTGTCTCCCAAAATCTTTTTGGCCTTTTAAATTTTTCTCATTTTTTTGTATTTTAGATGATTACAAGCTCTCATGATTATCCTCAAGTGGTTCTATATCCTCAAATAGTGGAGCAGCGTTCTGGCTCTCATTTATGTTAAATAGATTGCTAATCCTCGAATTCATATGCTCTATCATTTGGTTCAATGTCTTAAATGTGGAAATCATGAAAGGTGACTCCAAAATCCCAGGATCGGGTGGGTTGAATGAGGGTGGGTGAAAATTAAAGTCCTCCGATTCCTGAAATAATGGGTTAGGCAAATATGCATAAAAATCAGGAGGAAAGTTCTCTTGGAAAAAGGAAGGTGGATCGTCTGGAGAGTACGAGGTATCCGCGAAGATCAGATTAAAATAACTCCAGTCGGCCATCTTCGAAACAAAAGACGGGATCGAGAGAGCACGAGTGGTCAAGTCAAAAGATATGGAGAAAAAGGCGCAAATGCACAGAAGGATCGAGTATGCATACAAGCAATCAAATACAATACAAACCCCAGTTCACCAACTCAACTCAAAGTGAAGACCGTGAAGGTTCGGTTAATTATCTTGTCAATTTTAGAGTTTGGTGAGAATACAATATATCAAAGTGGTTAAAAGCGAGCTATTAGGAACCTAATGCTCTCAGGAGACTGGCCTAATCCCAAAGTTAGATATTCCCTAGCCAGTATGAACTGCGGATCATTTACCGACTACCCGATCAATTCAATCTGTTAAGGACGTCACGTGCCACTTTACCGGCTACTGGAGAGATCCTCACTGGAGAACGACTAACCCATGATAGTAGTCTGAAAAGAGTTCGGGCGTGGCTCTATCCTAGTGCGTGGGTCGCTCTCTCGCTCAAGTAAACCAAACAATGAGGGGGTTACTCCCCCCAAAACAATGATTTTTCCTTGTATTTTTAGGGTCGAGTTTTCTTTAACAGTCCCGGTTTTAACAGTTATCACTTGGTTTAAAATATTTTCAAAGAATCACCTACCGAGTGTCCAATTTTCTTTTTAACTTATGTGAGTGAAAATAAGGAAGGAGATCGGAAATGCCAATGCACGATTAAAAACAATGATGCATGCTGAGGTTAGAAATGCGTACCTTGTCGCCAGTATTCTACATGCAAGTGATCCGCACAGAATTGAAATAAACTATCCTATATGCAAATGCAAGTGAACCGTCCTAGATGATAGCTTCTATTAACGGACAAGAACAAGTTAATTTGACCAAGTCCAAATTACACTCTACTCTATAGGAATAGAAATTTCTTGTTCATGGTGTTTGGACCTAATCAATTACCTGGCTCAAGCAAATTAGTTAAAGCAATCAAGAGGTAGCTCACAAAATCCGCGGGAAACAAAGAAAAATAAAGGCGATGAAAACAAAGCCGGTGAGGTCCCCCAAGTGCATCGGCACTTGGCGAAACAGACCTCACAACAAATGAATGCCCTTTTACAGAGTTCAAATGGAAAAGAAACTCTCTCTCTCTCTCTCTCCTTCTCTTTTAATTTTTTTCTCCTCTTCTCACGCTATCCTGCGGCTCGGTGAAGAATCAAGCCGCCTCCACATCGCTTGGGTGCTTCGGCTCTCCTAGGATCGCCTCCTTCACTCCGTGAGCCCTCGCAAGAAAAAGAAAAGAGTATGTGTAAGAAATACAATTATCAAATAAAGAGAAAAAAATGAAACAAATACAGTGATATGAACAATGGAATGAATGACAAAAATGTAACAGATATTTACAGCCAAGATTAGCAGGTCAAAAGAGAAACCTGACTACCCTCGCCGTGCCTCCCCGGCAACGGCACCATTTTGTTGGCACATGAAATCTGGGGGTTTTTTATTTTTTTATTTTATCCCCAGCAATGGCAATGTCATTTTGTTGTTAGCGATTCTTGAGGGGATCGGATAAAATTATTGATGGTAAACAGTCGTGTCGTTGCTATCCACAAAATCCTGTGACATACAAAAAATATTTTTTTTTTAATTTTTGCTACTTATTAAACTGTATAGCGGACATGGTCGAACTCACGGAGGCTATAAATCCCGAGGGTTATTCAATTAATCAAAAATCAATTAAGAGAAAACACGAATCTCAAAGGACAATTATCCTTGATTTTTGTGATTTTTTTATCTTTTTAATTTTTTAAATTATATTTTTCCTATTTTTTTATTTTATGATTTTTAAATTTTAGTGATTTTGATTTTGCAAATTTTTTATTTTTCAAAAATAACACAAAGCAATATGCACAAGATCAAAAATACGCACACCAATTCTTTTTGTAATTTTTCAATTTACCAAAAATACTCAGAAAAATACAGATAAAATATTTTTGGGTTTTGAAAGTTTTGAACGTTTTTGAGATTTTTTGTGGAATTTTCAGATGTTTATTTGTATTTTTCTAAAAATCAAACAGTGAGAAAATGTGAAAATGTGCACAACCTAGAGTAATTTGCAACTTAAAAATATTTTAAATGCCCAAAACTCCTGGAAATTATTTTTAAGACAAACTAGAAGCAATTATCTACAAACACGAGCTGAAATCACAATTTTTGGATTTTTGTAGAATTTTTTATTATTTTTAGAAGATTTTTGATAATTTTCATTTTTTGGGTTTTATAAATAATTAATGCGTGAAAATTAGTCAGAAATTAAAAGACAATGAAATACAACTACTCTAATTTTTTTGGAATTTTTGAAACAATATTTGAATTTTTATGAATTTTGGAATTTCAAACAGAGAAAAATGACATGTTTTTGATTTTTTCAATAATAATAAATGAAGGCAAAATGCAATGAAAATTTTATGCTAAGAAGAGAATCATATCAGGAGTAGCACAATTTTTGCAAGATTTTTGGACTAATAAAAGCATTTATTTCAATGAAAAGCACAAGCAAATTATTTTTCTGCAGTTCAGGGACTAAAATGTAAATAAGTTTTGTTTTTGCATTAAATAAATAACAAAAATAAAGCACATGGGAGAAGGCGCAATTTTACCACATATCATGTGTAGGTCATGTGCTTCAGGGTCTGACAGGGGCGCAATTGTAATTTCAAAAACTTCTAGGACCAATATTGCAAATCTTCCAATAAATACTTCAAAATCAAAACCCTAACAAGGGTTCCTTCGTTCTCCAGGAAAGGCGGAAGAAGAGTCAATGGCCGCCTCTCTCCTTCTTCTCCAAGGCGGTGGGCGGCGCCGCCACTCGCAGGTGGTTGGCGGGCGGCGCGGCCGAAGGGCGTAGCACCGGGCGGCGGTAGCGGACTGGAGAGGGGGGTCGGGCCCATCGCGGAGGATGAGTGGCGGGCACCATGCACAGGAGGTCGGTCACACGTGGAGTTCGGCGGGGTTGCTCACGTCGAGCGGGGAACCGGTGGAGGACTCCTGGAGGAGGAGGGCGGTGCTCGACTGGCGTGGCTTGAAGGAGCGGGGCAATGTGGCCTCGCCTGACGGGGGCGCGGCGGTTGCTGGTGTCACGTGTGGGCTTCGGCAGGTGGGAGAAGGAGGTCGCCGCGCGAGGAAGGTCGGCCGGTCGATCTGGCGGAGAGAGAAGCACCGCCCTCGCGCGACGGAGGTGCTGCGCCCGGAGGATGAAGGGCAGCGGGGGGTGATGTCCCCACAGCCTGTGGCGAATTTTTCTTAATTTTTTTGTAATGATGTAAACAGTAGTAAAAAAAGAAAAAAACTCTTTTTTTTATTTTTTTTGTAAATCCAAAAAATAAGAAAAAAGGATAAAGAAATTCTCTCTCTTTTTATTTATTTGTATATGATCCTGCAAAACAAACGTTAGAGAACAATTTTTTTTATTTAATTACAAATCGGAAAAATGAACGGAGATTCGACGGAGATGAGTGATTCGAATCCGACCTCCGGTCACCGTACGCGGCTAGAGTTGAGAGATCGTGGACGATAGAAATAGAACGCGTGGAGATCGAGAAAGTGAGATGAAAAATTGAGTCGGTGGCGGAATAAATCGTGGCAGATTTTAAGATCTAGATGAACAAAAAAATGACAACGAGATAAAAATGCGAGAAATAAACTATGATTAAACTAAGATAAAATAAGAAAAATGTGGATCTCACCTTAGGAGCGGAAAAGGACCGTGATCGCCTCGACAAGGTCGACTCGCTTTCACCGGACGGCTCGGAGGCTAGGTACAATTCTCGATGAAATTTTCTCTCGGAGATCGGGCTCCTCTCTCTAAAGATTGATCAAGTTGAAATGAGGGAGAAAGAGCAATATAAATAGAAAAGATAGAATGAAATTTGAATTTTTGATTTTTTTGGATAAAGGGAGATGAAAATTGAAATGAATTTTCGAATTTTTTTGGATAAAGAGAGATGAAAATTGAAATGAATTTTTGATTTTTTTGTTGAAAGAGATAAGACAGATGAAAAGAGAAAAAAAACAAAAGAGATAAAACTATGTACAAAATTATCTTTTTTTTTTTAATTTTCGTCACTTTATTTATTTGAATTAAAAAATGTTATTTTTTTATTTTTTATGGTGGTTAATTAAAAATAACAACTATATACATATACTATATACATATATGACATTATATACAAGGATAAATGAGGAAATTAGCCTTTTTGTTTTTAAAGAATTTTATTTTTTATTTTTATTTTTATTTTAAAAATTAGTAAGAATATTCACAAATATATACAAATACAGTATTTACAAAATACATGTGAAAATTGCACAAACCACCCTCAGAAAATTGACTTTTCACCCGTAACTTCAAAAATTATAAAAATACAGCCATTTGAAAATAATTTAATTTAGAATCCGATGGAAGTGATATTGGTTCAATTTTAGTTCATATGGAGCTGGAATTAGTCTTTCAATTAGTGCTTATTGGCTTTTTCCAAGTGTGGCTACTTTTATTCTATACATGATTTAATTGTGCAATTATTTTTATTAATTAGAACACATTTTTATTTACAACTTTGGTTTTGAACGTTATTTGATTTGAGGTCAATTAAGACACAAATAAATTAGTGTTAGTTATATACATATATACACAAAATAAGTGAGAAATATTTACAACAACACACAATTTTTTTGGATTTTCTGCTTAAGGACCCTATCTCCCCTACTTTATTCCTGGTCGATCAGGTCAAGTCTTGACCTTCTCTCGGGGTTCTGGTCAGCCTGTATCTATTACATATGTACAGTCTTCCATTTTTTTATTTTATTTTCTTTATTTTTCCTTTCTTTCTTTCTTTATTTATTTTAGGTTAAAATTAGTCAGAAATGTACAGTATTTGCACACAGATGCAAGCTAGTAAGACTATGGAGTTAGTGTTTTATGCAGGTGTTTTATAAGGGATTTTAAGCTAAAATAAATGAATAAAGATGACGAATCGCAGATTCATCAGTCACTACTACATATATACCTAGAAACTAAGAGGTAACTTTGCTAAGATTCATCATTGATCAAATCATATCACATGATCCAATTGCAACTCCCTACAACTCTACTGAGTTTAAGTGTATTAGGAAGAGTGAGATAGGAATGATATTCCTGTCTCCATAGGGTATTGAATTAATCTAATAGGTACATGCTACCTTGATTAGATCAAATTCTTTCATCTTCCTTCAACTTGGTTATAAAACCAAAATTGTGAAATCTTTGAACATTTCAAAGCTTTCTAAGGTGAAGGGAAGCATGCTCATATAACAAATAATCATCGAATGATATCACATATCATCAATGTTTATTATAATACATATGATCCACATACATCAATATGTATGAGATCTTGAATACCTTGACATCTTACACCATTCTCAAAGAAGAGTGTATTGGATATTTTTCTTTGAATACAATATCCACAAGTATGTAAGATTTGCAATTTCAGACATTCTAAAGCTTCGTCTCTTACTAGTCTATCGATCTCATAAATAGACATATGTCCAAGGCTTGATGCCATATCATTGAAATGATCTTCATCCTCGTATTGATCTTTTAAGGTTTAATTTTTAGTATTAGAAATATTAATGAACCATTCATTAATTTTTCGAATTTAGTAGAGTCCTCCAAATGTCAGATTACTATCTGAAATATATCCATCACAACTCTTTATGATAGGTCTATTCCATAATTTATGTTTATTTCGAACATTTAGAAATAAACATTGAGTGTATTCTAATATCTAGGTCATAGAGACATTCTCTAAGACTAAGGGCTCTCCCACTGAAAATATGAAGTCCGTCTATCCAATAGAGATTGTTACAACAATTGCATTAATATCCATGTGGATGACTATTAAACCTTAAGATCAAATTTTTCAGTCTTCTAAAACATATGCAAACAATTGCAAATGCTATTAGAAGAATGAGATACATTTATTAGACTTAGATCTTATCTAATAAGCAAGTCAATTTCAATGATTATATGTAGATATATATTATTCTGATGCAATATCCGAGTCATTCTCTAAGGATCCTAGATAGTCAAGATAGTCACATTAACAATACATCTGCTTGTTACAATATTGGCATCATCCAACTCTTTGGATGTTATATGGAAGTCATAGAAGTACAATCAACTCTTTAACTTTCCTTTTACTTGGGTTAGAGCCATGCTTCCACTACGCTTCCTACATTTATAAACAACCATTGCTTAAGACAAAGGATCTCTTATGCTAAATTCAAAATATTTCAATATAAGAGTATTTCAACATATACACATGCTTCATGTAATTCATACAATATGAAGCTTCATGAATGACTAGAGTATAAATAGTAGAATGATGACACTCGTCATATCTACATCCATCTTAACTTTTAAATACTTTGGCTTAGGCATGTACTCAAACATTTTGAGTACATCATCTCTTAAAGAGCCACCATTCTGCATGATGCAGTGAACCATGTCGTTCATGATTAAACATCGAGAGTGCATATGAATGCCAGAACATTTTCTTAGATTTTATAAGGATTTAGATGGATACGATCATCATCGACATGATACTTCCAAAGCACATTCGATGAGAGATCAAGACTATAGAGACATACAAGCCCTAGGTTCTTGTCTTATTGTCTATTTAATTGTCATTCCTCATCATTACAAGGAAACTTGTACATTGCAACCACATACGTCATGTGTCTAATTGTAAGTACAATATATTGATCATGGATCCAATCCATGATATTTTACTAGTTATTATTGAGTATTGAGTGGGTTTAATGAGGATTATCTAAAATAATATATTTGTATAAATACATATTTTACTTTGATTTAGGACTTTTTATATCAAAGCTATCTTGCCTTGTCAACACTAAAAGTTCATTCCCTCGTTGACTTTCAATGCAAGAGATATACTTACCATTGGATCTCAAGCAAGATTTGTGATCTCCTTTCTTATCTTTGTTACATCCCGATAATATGAAAACCCGCAACTCAGATAAAAAGGAATGAGAACTCATTCCTCCTTGCAAGTCCAACTTGCATCTCCCAATTCAGTCTTTAACACCTGGGCCCACTACCCCTAAGATAATGTTGACCCGTCATTAATTGAACCAACCGCTAATAGGGTTGGAACTCGCTATGCGCAGTCCAATATCGTCCCAATAATATGAGGACCCGATGTTGAGATCACTATGCATACAACCTTACTCTTTCGAGAAGCAAAGAACCTGATCCAGATGTGCTTGTATGTAGGAGCTGCCACTTCAGACGGAGGTCTCATACATACAATCCCTGACGATGGATCCCTTCGCCTTGATGGGAGACCATGGATGTTTTTTTGTCATCCTTCATATCCAAATTTTAATTAATCATCATGAATCATATTCACATGATTAATTCTTCCAAGGGAAATACTACTCTATTCATAATAGTTTTATAATATTTTTAATTATATTCCAATCAATACAATCATATTAAACTAAGATCCAATTAATATCCAACAAACATTCTTTATTTGTTACTTGAAATATAGTATTATCTTAAATACGTATTATTCAAATTTTAATAATTAGAAACATACATCACGATCATTTCAAGAATTGTCCTTTCCTTACCCACTGTCATGGACAGTACCGTTGGGAGTGTGATAGATGGCTCACGGAGCAACCTGCTACCCCATCGATCCCCGACTAGACACCATATCTGCCTCAGGTCAGGATAATGCGATTTGATCATTATGTAATTGAGATGATAATCGATTTTTCATCTGAAATTATACCATATAATATTCATAAAAATATTTTGATTAATATTATAAGGAGATTTGCTAAACAAATCCCCAATCATTTTGAAGCAACTATGTTTATTTGAATTGATGTAACCAATTGTGATCAAGATCAATTGTCTTATCATTTTGTTTAAGGCAATGCCATTCAAGGAGATAATCATAATCATTAAATATTTCACAAACATTCATCAACAATTAGTTTTGGAAATTAACCATTAATTTCCATTAATTTAATTGAATGACAATCATAAGATTCATGATCAAGTATGTAATTTCCAGCAGTGACCTATACTTACTAAAATTAGCATAACTCGATCGAATAAAAACCAAATAAAGCAAATTAAGTTTCTTTGATTTACCAATTTGATTTATAACAGAACCAAAATGACAAACACACATTTCCAGGTATTTTAAAATTGTGGTTATCTCTTGATTATGTTCTAAAATACCATTCCCCCAACAATAGATACATGTCCACTAAAACAATCACAACTTGAGCAAACAGATTCCAAATCACAAAACTCAAGTACTACGATTTTCTAATTTTATGGGAAACATAATTCAAGTGATAAAATCACGTTTTAAGGCATTTAAACATGGCAAAAAAATCATACAAAATAGGGCTACGTGAACAAAATGCGATAAAACTTCACACAACTTAAAATACCTATGTCATCATAGGTTTATGGATCGTATCCTAAACCTCCAACCTAGATATGATACCACTTGAAGGATATGAGAAATACTTAAGCGCATCACGAAAGCATGATGATTGCATCATATACGATCGGGAGCGAGTATTTGTACTAGTTGCTTGGGGCAGCGAAATTTAAAAAAATTTTGAACGATGAAACCACATGATCCAAGAACACTTGTCGGACTATTTCATCTAAATCACAAACAAATATGGTTTACCTCTTGAAGCGTGGTTGCAATCGAGTCTCTAAACGAAGATATCTCCTGTCTCAAGTCCAATCCAACAGAGGAAAAGCTTGCGTGCACGTTAATGAAACATGTGCTCCTTGCAATCCATCTTGATGATCCAAGTGGCGAATCTCTTGATCTCGTATCACGAGATCCGCCATCTTCTTTCACGAGCCAAGTGCACCTAAGAAGATGGAGATCCACAAGTAGTCAATCTGGAAGCACAACGACGTCGCGATGACTACGACCCTCTCTAGGGTTTAGGGTGGACATCCACTCTAAGGAGGGAGAGAGGGTGTGTGTGTAGAGAGAGATGGAGAGCGTTTAATTCCTCTTTAAATTATGTGTGTGGTTTAAAAGGCAAGGTCTATCCTTCCTTTTATACTAGGTTGATGTATATGGATCTCAATCCATGTGCCCTCTTAATCCAACGATTTAGATTAAGAGGTTATTAATCAAGGGCCACGATTAGTTGGTTTTCAAAAAACTAACAACAGGTAATTAATTAAAGTAAATTAGTCATATCATTTATCAAGATAACAACCAACTCATTTTAATTTTTAATAAAAAACACATAGGCAATATAGAGGACAATAACCCTCTCTAAAATAGGGCGGCCGTCACGCTCCTTGGACAAGTCAAGGTGGACGTCCACCTTTTAGGTGGGATTATTTCCTCCATAATATATATGTATTATATATTAATATGCAACGACCATTATTGCATTTATCTTCACAAAAATAATTCTAAATTAAATTTGCGAAAACATCAATCATGCATTGACAAATATGAATCGTATTCATATATCCAACAAAATACGTAAATCAGATTTACAATTAATTGTTTGTTGTGAATCCAATTCATAACAACATATAATTTGTAATTCTATTTACAATGAAATCTCTCCAACGTATTATAAATCATATTTATAATATCCATGATTATTATAGATAGAGATATCCACACTAATCATATATTTGATAATTAAATTGCATCAATTATCCAAGATGACTCTTCTCATGTGCCCAAATAACATGAATCACATTCACATTATTTACATCTTCGATAATTAAATTAAATTTAATTATCATAGATTACTCTCCTTATATGGCCAAATAATATGAATCAAATTCATATTATCCATGATAATTAAATCACATTTAACTATCATTTTTCCTCAATGCTCAGACACATTAATTCAACAATGAAATTATCCTTGAACTTTTTCAAGAATAATGTGCTTTTTCTGTGGATAATTGGAAATAAGGACATGGTGATTGTACGTTCCACGTATAGTGACTTGGTTATTGAGATCACATCTCAAATCCAGATCTCAGGGACCTCACATAGATGTTTAATTAAATCAAATCCATAGATCTAATCTTCTCATTGTATCCAAACCACATTCAGATCAATGTCCAACATTTAGAGTAAGATCAGATCACTTCTCCATGAGAGGAGTCACTAAAATCCGGACATGTTTCATCATTCCCTCGAAATGGAAGCGTCATGGTTATATAATCATTTATGATTACATCACCCTCAGGTATTCCTAATAACTGTACATTCTGCATATTGGAAGACCTAGAATATACCCGAAGTTTTAGATCTATTTAGATTGTCTTCTTAAGGGTTTTGTCATTAAGTTTCTCATTTGATCATTGGGAGCTGACATCGATCATATACTTTCCAAGAACATATATCATACCCAAGTATAGATCATATACTGCCCAAAAGCGTATATCAAACAAACAAATTCATTCAATCTTCCAAAGCGAGACGACCGTGCACGGAATTTGATCCCAATATCTCATGAGTGAGCTCACGTCTTCCAGTTCAGTAAACAAACCTGTATGATCCTTTTGAGAGATCGTGTTACACTATTACTCACATGCCCTTGTATGCTTACCAGCCCGCCAGTGCATAGACCTTGATTAGATCATCAACCTACCGGTTTTCCAAATGTACATACTTAAACATATAGTAACACATCTGTCTCCGGTTAGAGGATACGTGCCTATATCGTGACAGCATACGACATATGTCTTTGGTTATCTCGATCTCGTTAAGTCGAATCTTTGACCTAGCTAATCTAACACTAATCTAACACATCCGAATCTCTATTCCTATACAGAGGACCTGCATCAAGAGGTCGGTCAGATATCAGACAAAAGATAAAGGATTGTCATATCCTATTCTAACTGGAGATCACATCTTAACAATCATTTGATGGTGCTTAATGAGTCTTTAATCTAACTCTTTAGATATTCTTCCAAGCACCAGCCTCTATGATTCAATAATTGAATCAGCAGTTGTATGATCATCAAGACAACCATGGTACATAACCCTATTTATACTAAGGTATCTATTATTCAAATGAATTATTCTTCATTCAGATCAGGGAATGATATTTGCAATATTATTTATTGCATAACGACTCATTGTGGGCTCGTATGTCCAGCAGGAACATGTCGTGAATTCCCTCAAGGTGTGGGGGAAGGGCCACTCTGTAAGCCATCTTCCCAACTGGAGCCAAAATCTCAAACGAACCTACAAAGCACGGTGTAAGATTGCCTTTGACACCAAAATGGTGTACGCTTGTCATTGGAGCTACTCGTAGGAACACGAAGTACCCAACATGTGGTTATGAGGAATACTTTAGACACATAAGGTTGGTTAAGAATCATCTCCTTTAAGGAATGAAAGTAAGATGATATACCTGAAGCTCGAGGTCTCGGCAATGTTGGTCCGCGCCTGACGGCTCTATGCAGTCGACAATCTCTTCCTAGAGTTTCCTCTATGATCTGCAGGGTGAACATGGTGTTGTCACCCACTTGCTGCCAACACAATGGAGTGGTGTATCGCCTCCCGTATCAGCCTCAAAAGGTGCCATGCCTATGCTGGCATGGTTGTTGTTGTATGTGAACTTGACTAGTGGAAGGTGGTCCTTACAGGATCCCTTACAGTCAACAATGCAAGCTCGCAACAATTCCTTCATGGTGTAAATGGTCCTCTTAGACTGCCCATCTTTCTGTGGATGGTTAGCTGAACTCATATGCATCTCGGTCCTCAAGGATTCATGAATTCTCCTCAGTAGTGTGAAGTGAAGAGTGAATCTCTATCTGACACTACCTCATTGGGTATCCCGTACAACCGAATGACATGCTGAATATATAATCATGCTAGATCAACTGGTGTACATGTCATGTTGACCGGAATAAAATGGGCTTACTTGGTGAACAGGTCAATGATCACCCATATCGTATCAGGCCCACCTAGGGTATGCGCAAATGATGTGACGAAATCCATGGAAATGCTCTCCCATTTCCACATCGGGATGAGAAGAGGATGTAGTAAACCAAGGGGTCTCTAGTGCCCTGCCTTCACCATATGACAGGTAAGGCATCGACTAACGTGCTCGGCTATGTCCCTCTTCATGCCTTCCCACCAAAAGTGTTGGCGGAGGTCTCGATACATTTTGGTGCCACTTGGATGTATAGAAAGTTTCGAACTATGCACCTCATCCATGATATCTCTCCTCAACTAATCATCATCCCGAGACACATACAAGGTCCCCTTTCCATAGGATGGATTTACGGACTTGAAATCCATCAAACTCATCCTTCAAGCATCTATGGTACAAGTCTTGGATCCTCTGATCTGTCTGTTGTCCTTGGACGATCCTGTCCCATAAGCTACTATACGTCCACGCGCATAATCACTGCATGGGATGTATTCTCAAATGGATGCCACTCACTAAGTGTAGTGAGTGCATCCCAAGTCTGCAACCAAGCTGCTGAACCCTCAATGTGTGACTGCCTGCTCAAAGTGCTTGCCACCACATTCCCTTTACCAAGGTGGTAGGAGATGGTAGTACAATCATAGTCCTTCAATAGTTCCATCCACCGCCTCTACCTCAAGTTCAACTCCTTCTGATAAAAAATGTATTTGAGGCTCTTGTGTTCGATGAAGATCTCGAATATCACCCCATAGAAATAATGGAACCATATCTTCAATGCAAAGACTATAGCTGCTAACTCCAAGTCATGAGTGGGGTAGTTGCGCTCATGGTTCTTCAGTTGTCGTGATGCGTAAGCCACAACCTTCCTTGTTGCATTAGCATAACACCTAACCCTTCATTGGAAGCATCGGTGTAAACCGTGAAGTCCAAGATACCGGAAGGAAGGGTGAGGATGGGCACAGAAGTCAACAGCTCCTTGAGTGTACGGAATCTCAACTCATATTTTCCACTCCAGACAAATGGCACGTCCTTCTGTGTCAACCGGGTGAGGGGTAGGGCCAATTGAGAGAATCCTATTATCTCCTATAGTAACCGGTGAGGCCAAGGAAACTGCGTATCTCAGTAACCATCTTGGGTTGCTCCCAAGACACCACTACCTCAATCTTAATGAGGTCAACTGTCACCCACGCCTCTGAAATCACGTGACCAAGAAACGCCACCTCAGAAATCCATAACTTACACTTGCTGTATTTAACATACAACTGGTGTTCTCGGAGTGTCTCTAGCATAGTGCGAAGATGGGGTCCGTACTCGTACTCATTATGGGAATAGACTAGAACATCATCGATGAATATGATCATGAACCTGTCCAAGTACGCATGGAATACTCAGTTCATCAAATCAATGAATGCGGCAGGTGCATTCGTAAGTCCAAAAGGCATCACTAGGAACTCGTAGTGACCGTATATAGTACGAAATGCAGACTTCATCACGTCTGCATCCTTGATCCTCAACTTGTGGTATCCGGACCGTCGCTCAATCTTGGAGAACACCGATGCTCCCTGTAACTGATCGAAGAGATCATCAATCCATGGAAGCGGGTAACAGTTCTTGATTGTTCTCTTGTTCAACTGTCTGTAGTCTATGCACTACCTCAAGGATCCATCCTTCTTATTTACGAAGAGGACTGGTGTTCCCCATGGTGATGTACTGGAGTGGATGAACCCCTTCTCCAACAACTCTTGTAACTACACTTTGAGCTCCTTGAGCTCATTTGGTGCCAACTTGTAGGAGGGATAGGGATCGGCTGTATATATGGCAATATCATGATCTCAAACTCTATCTCCCTCACTGGTGGTAGTCCATGAAAGTCATCTAGAAACACCCTAGGAAATTCATGCACAACTCTAACGTCCTTAATCATCCGATCTTGCGTCGTTGAGTCTATCACGTAGGCAAGGTAGCATACACAACCATGGCTGAGAAACTGTTGTTCCCTCAAGGCTGAGATGCACTCGTTCCCACCCTCCAAAGTACACCCATCAAACTAAAATGGCAATACCCTAGGTAAGTGGAAGACCAACGTCTTCACAAAACAACCCAAGCATGCATGGTGCCTTTCTATCCAGTCCATGCCTAAAATATTGTCGAAGTCCTCTAACTGAATCAACTGTAGGAAAGCAGGCATCTCATGCCCACCTATATGCACTGCTACATCCTCTACTACCCGACGAATGATAAACAATTTGCCCCCATGGGCCCTTGATGTAGTACGGGGAAGCTACCTCCACCACAAACTTGCCCAATGTAGGCACCATACGATGTGCAACGAAGGAATGTGTAGCCCCTGAATCAAACAATGCATGTAAAGAAGTCCCATGAGCTGAAATCATACCTATGACGACCGATCCAGAAGCATGATCCTACTCATATGCCACTGCATTCAGTTGTCTTTGTGGTGGTGCATTAGATCCTGTAATGCTAACTATCTGTTGTGGGGCTCGCTGAAAGTCACGACCTCCTCGACAGGATCCTGATCCCTGAAACTGTTAGGAAGACTTAGTTGGTCTTCCATTCTGCTGTTGTTGTACGCTCGAGCTGCTGGCACGTGGAGGGCATTGGGCCTTGAAGTGGCTCGGCTGTCTACAAAGGTAACAAGTACGACTGTCTGCCTATGATAAGCTCCCACCATAAGCAAAACTGTCGTCCGTAAGCATATGGCACTGTGTTTGCGTAGTGGGGCAAGAAGAAACTGAATCGCGTCCTACCAAGGCATGCCCTAAGGTAGGGGATGGTGCGAATCTGCTAGTGGATGGGGCCGCCACTAGCGAGTGGTGGCGACGGTCTCCACGGTATCGAGAGGTCCCGACGTGCAACTCTACTAGGCTGGGGTGGAGGTAACTGTGATTGATCTCCCTGTAACAGATGTTGTGTAGCCTCCCACTTTGCTGCCTTCACAATAACCTCCTTAATGGAGGTAAGGTCCAAAGTAGAGAGTTTGTCCTGGACCTCCTCACGCATCCCCTGGAGGAACTTCTGCAAGTTCTCTTGTGGGTAATCTGTCATAGCATGGGAATGGCGAGACAACTCTATGTATCAGATCAGGTTCTCTTGGGCCATCATCGACCCCTGTATCAGCTCATCATACTCTCTCCTTTGATCCTCTACCCAATGGTCCAGGTAGAAATCCGTATGGAACTCGTCAACGAAGACCTCCCAAACGATGGGCTTAGTCAGGTCAATATTTTTTTGAATTTTTGGACCTCCTCTATACAAGGGAGAAGATCAGAATCAACATATACACGAGGATTGCTGAGAGCAGTCTGTATAATGGAATCCTCAGGGTCAAGATTGGGACATGTGATGGATATATGTGTGGGTAGATGATCGGGCATTTGGGTCCTATCTCACAAAATGAATCAATAATATGTCTCCCAGAATCTTTTTGGATTTTAAAAATTTTCTCATTTTTTGTATTTTGGGCGATTGCAAGCTCTCATGATTATCCTCAAGTAAATCCATATCCTCAAATAGTGGAGCAGCGTTCTGGCTCGTATTTATGTTAAATAGATTGCTAATCCTCAAATTCATATGCTCCATCATCTGGTTCAGTGTCTCAAGTGTGGAAATCATGAAAGGTGACTCAAAAATCCCAGGATCGGGTGGGTTGAATGAGGGTGGGTGAAAATCAAAGTCTTCTGATTCCTGAAATAATGGGTTAGGCGGATATGCACAAAAATCAGGAGGAAAGTCCTCCTGAAAAAAGGAAGTTGGATATCTGGAGAGTATGAGGTATCCACGAAGATCGGATTAAAATAACTCAAGTCGGCCATCTCCGAAACAAAAGACGGGGTCAGGAGAGCACGAGGGTCCAGTCAAAAGATATGGAGAAAAAGGCGCAAATGCATAGAAGGATCGAGTATGCACACAAGCAATAGAGTTTGATGACAATACAATCTATCAGAGCGGTTAAAGCGAGCTGTTAGGAACCCAATGCTCTCAGGAGACTGGCCCAATCCCAAAGTTAGATCTTTCCTAGCCAGTATGAATTACGGACCGTTTATTGGCTACCCGATCAATTCAATCTGTTGAGGACGTCACGGGTCGCTTTACCGGCTACCGGAGAGATCCTCACTGGAGAACGACTAACCCAAGATAGTAGCCTGAAAAGAGTTCGGGCGTGGCTCTATCCTAGTGTGCAGGTCGCTTTCTTGCTCAAGCAAACCAAACAATGAGGGGGTTACTCTCCCAAAACAATGATTTTTCCTTATATTTTTTTAGGGTCGAGTTTTCTTTAGCAGTCCCGGTTTTAGCAGTTATCACTTGGTTAAAATATTTTCATATAATCGCCTACCAAGTGTCCAATTTCCTTTCTAACTTATGTGAGTGAAAACAAGGAAGGAGATCAGAAATGCCAATGCGCGATTAAAAAAATGATGCATGCAGGGGTTAGAGATGCGTACCTTGTCGCCAGCACTATACATGCAAGTGATCCGTACAGAATTAAAATAAACTATCCTATATGCAAATGCAAGTGAACCATCCTAGATGATAGCTTCTATTAACGGGAAAGAACAAGTTAATTTGACTAAGTCCAAATTACACTTTATTCTATGGGTACAGAAATTCTTGTTTAGGATGTTTGGACCTAATTAATTACCTAGCTCAAGCAAATTACTTAAAGCGATCAAGAGGAAGCTCACGAAATCCGCGGGAAACAAAGAAAAATAAGGTGATGAAAACAAAACCGGTGAGGTCCCCTGAGTGCACCAGCACTTGGCGAAACAGACCCCGCAACAAATGAATGTCCGTTTACAAGAGTTCAAATGCCAGAAAAGAAAAACTCTCTCTTTTTTATTTTCTTCTTCTTCTCCTCTTCTCACGCTATCATGCGGCTTGGTGAAGAATCAAGCCACCTCCACGTCGCTTGGGTGCTTAAGCTTTCCTAGGATCACCTCCTTCGCTCTGCGGGCCCTCGCAAGAAAAAGAAAAGAGAATATGTAAGAAATACAATGATCAAGTATGAGAAAGAAAAATGAAACAGATGCAGTGGATATGAACAATGGAATAATGTGGCAAATTATAAACAGATATTTACAACCAAGAATAGCAGGTCAAACGAGAAACCTAACTACCCTCGCCGTGCCTCCCCAGCAACGACGCCATTTTGTTGAGCACGGTTTCTCGATGGATCAGATAAATTAATGATACGAATTATCGTTGCTATCCCCAAAAATCCCATGACAAACAAACAAATACATTTTTTTATTTTTGCTACTTATTAACATGTATAGCGGATATGGTCAAACTCAGGGAGGCTACAAATCCCGAGGGTTATTCAATTAATCAAGAATCAATTAAAAGAAAAAGCAGGAATATCAAAGGCAGACTATCCTTGATTTTTGTGGATTTTTTAAATCTTTTTTATCTTTTTATTTTTTATTTCTGATTTTATTTTTTGATTTCAAATTTTTAGTGAATTTAATTTTGCAATTTTTTTATTTTCAAAAATAATAAGGAGCAATATTCACAAGATCAAAAATACGCACACCAACTCTTTTTATATTTTTTCAATTTCTAAAAAATGCTCAGAAAAATTTAGAGAAAATGTTTTTGGGTTTTGAAAGTTTTGAAATATTTTTGGGATTTTTTTGTGAAATTTTCAGATGTTTTTCTATTTTTTTAAAATCAAACAGTGAGAAAATGCGAAATTGTGCACAACCTGGAGTAATTTGCAATTTAAAAATATTTTAATTGCTTAAAACTCCTATCAATTATTTTTTTGACAAAATAGAAGCAATTATCGACAAACAGGAACTGAAATCACTATTTTTGGATTTTTGTAGATTTTTTTGTGATTTTTATAAGATTTTTGGTATTTCGTATTTTTTTTGGATTTTATAAATGATTTATGCACGAAATTTGCACAGAAATTAAAAGACGGTTAAACAAAACTATTCTAATTTTTTAGAATTTTTGGAGTTATTTTTTATTTTTTTGAATTTTTGAATTTCTAAAAGTGAAAAAGACACCGTTTTTTATTTTTAAAAAATATTAAATGATCACAAAATGTAATGAAAAATTTATGCTAGACTTATAATCACATCAGAAGTATAGCCTGATTTTTCAAGAATTTATTGACCAAAGGAAGCATTTATTTCAATGAAGAGAGTTTGCAAAAACAATGCCTGGAATTCAGGGACTGAAATGTAAATAACTAATGTTCTGGAATAAAAAGTTAACAAGCAATAAAATAAAGGGGAGAGAACACAAATTACCCAAGTAACGTATACTCTGCACGTGACAGTCTGGAACAGGGGGGGCTTCTTTGCAATACCGAGAACTCTGAGGGGCAAAGATGTAATTTTTGCCCAAATGTATGCTTGATTCCAGCAGGGGATTTTCTGTAAATTGGAGAACGTCCGAGGGTTATGTAATTTGCCCAATTAAAGTAATAAGCCTAGGTCTCTTCTGTTGTTTTGTTCTTCTAACATGCAAGGGACAAGAGGGAGGGCCGCCCGCCGCCTCTTCTTCCTCTTTTGGTGGCGCAGCGTGCGGAGGTTGGAGGGTGGCCAAGTCAACACGAAGGTGGAGGCCCGGGGCACCGATGGCGGATGGTGAAAGCTTCGGGCGGACGCGCACTGCGTGTTGGAGGCTGGCGGAGGTTGAGCTCATGGCGAGGCGCGACCTGGCGGCGTGTCCTGGGCGCAGGCTACGCCGACGGAGGGGACGTGGAGCTCAAGGTGGCACCGCCTCGTGTGAGGCGGAGGGAGGTGTGCAGTCGGCGGACGACATCGGAGGAGTTGGCACGAGAGCTCGAGGGAGGCGTGCGGGCGGCGTGCAGCCCAGGTGGCCGGGCAGAGGAACGTGGATGCAGGCGGTGATGGAGCTGCGCAGACGGCACGAGTGGTGCACCACCGTCGCGCGGCTGAAGCTGAGGGGCCGCATGGGACGAGGACAGCGGCTACGCCGCTGGGTGATGGCGCATGGGCACGAGCGCCGCCCACGAGGGCTGAAGAGTGTACTGGCGGCGGGGGTGGTGGCCTGTCGCTTGCTGCAATTTTTTTATTTTTTACTTTTTATATGTAAACAAGAAACTGTAACAAGAATTTTTTTGGCAAATAGGATTGTAAATAGAGAATGAGAAATTTTTTTATTATTAATTTTTTAAAACTTTTTTTTATAGTTTTTATTTTTTCATGCAAAATAAAGGTTAGATAGAAAAACAACTATGCATTTTTTGTTTTTTATTTATTTATAAACAAAATCGTAGAAGTGAATGGATTCGGATCCACGAAATGGAGATAGATCTGTGACTCCGGTCACCGCGCGTGACCGGAGGTGGAAGATTGCGTGAGATAGAAATGTGAAATGTGGAGGTCGTGAGATGAGATGAAAATTCAGAATCGGAGACGGATCAAATCGAGATGGATTTTTTTAAACATCTAGAAAAATCAAAATTACAATGGAATTAAAATGCGACAAATGAAACTAATATTAACCTAAGATAAAAATAAAAAAATGTGGATCTATCCTTAGGAGCGAAAATGGACCGTAATCGCCTCGACGAAGGCCGACTCGCTGTCACCGGATGGATCGGAGGCTAGAGGCACTTTTCTCGACGATTTTTTCTCTCGGAGATCGGACGCCTCTCTCTTAAGATTGATCAAGTTGGATTGAGGGAGAAGGAGCCATATAAATAGAAAAGATAGAGATGAAATTTGAATTTTTGAATTTTTTTGGTGGAAGAGATGAGAGAGATGAAATTTGAAATGAGATAAAGTAAAACAGATAAAACTATTTACAAAATTATATATTTTTTTAATTTTTGTCACTTTATTTATTTGAAATAAAAAATGGTATTTTTTATGGCAGTTAATTAAAAATAGCAACTATATATATATATACTATATACATATATGACATTATATACAAGGGTAAATGAGGAAATTAGCTTTTTTTGTTTTAAAAATTTTGATATTTTATTTTTATTTTTTTATTTTAAATAATTAGTAAAAAATATTTACAAATATATATATACAAATAAAATATGTACAAAATACATGGGGAAATTGCACAAACCACCCCGGAAAACCAACTTTTTACTCGTAACTCCAAAAATTATGAAATCATAACCATTTTAAAGATAATTTAATTTAGAATCCAATGGAAGTGAGATTGGTTCAATTTGAGTTCATATGGAGCCGGAATCAGTCTTTCAATTGGTGCTTAGTGGCTTTTTCCAAGTGTGGTTACTTTTATTCTGTAAATGATTTAACTATGCAATTATTTTCATTAATTAGAACACATTTTTTTACAACTTTGGTTTTGAAAGTTATTTGATTTGAGGCCAATTAAGGTACAAATAAATTAGTGTCAGTTTTATACAGATATAAACAACATAAGTGAGAAGTATTTACGACGACACACACATTTTTTTTCGATTTTCTGCTTAAGGACCCTATCTCCCCTACTTTATTCCTGGTCGATTAGGTCAAGTCTTGACCTTCTCTCGATGTTTGGATCAGCCTGTATACAGTATTCCTTTTTTATAATTTTCTTTTCTTTATTTTCTTTATTTTTCCTTTCTTTCTTTCTTTATTTATTTTTGGTTAAAATTAGTAAGAAGTGTACAATATTTAAACAAAGATGCAAGTTAGTAAGAATATTGAGTTAGTGTTATATGTAGGTGTTTTATAAGGGATTTTAAGCTAAAATAAATGAATAAAGATGATGAATCACAGATTCATCAGGTGCTCCTTGGTGGTATTCCAGCATCGCTATGCGTCCCCAACAAGAGAGTACTCTACAAAAGATACCCAAGTGTCCTTGGGCGCATGTATCATCCTCGAAACTTTGGCCACCTGTGCCATCCACCGCTCTGCATCATCAGAAGTTGTGGTACCGAAGAACTGTGGTACCATCGCCCATTGGTATGCCGCATAGGTGCTTTGATGCCTCTATAAGGACGGTATCCTCCATCTTCTCAGGCTTATAAGAGAATGACAGGTCGACACTCTCCTCCCCGTCGTGAAAGGGACGGTAGGAGGAGTCGTCTTGCTACTGAAGCCGCTGCTCGATTGCCTTTTTGCGATGTTGGATGTCCTGCACGACCTGTACAAGGAAGGCCAGCTGCTATGCTACATACAGATCCACACGAGGCGGCATGATTCTACATAAATAACCACTACATTAATACTTTCTTTACTTAAGAGTGACATGTGGACATGGATATAAAATATGCAATTCTCCTTTTGATTCATGTTGGGTCAGAAGACTCTCAACACTATTATGTATTCCGAACACCAATGAGGAATGATATGAGTGGAATGGAATGGTGCGCCATTGTTCAGATACCATACTATGATGACCGTCCCCATAGGATCCGGGTACCCGGCAAACCAATTCCACATGCATACAATTCCATATTCAAAATACACAATATAATATAAAGAAGGAGAAAGTAGCATAAAAGATTGGAATAAAAAATTTCATCCATTCACTTCATAACATGTCCATCATTACATTTTATTACAATCCCATCCATGTCTACAAGAATACATTACATGTATGCATTCGAAAAATTGTTCCATACATACAATATACATCTAATATCTCCCAAAGTGCTACAAGTAGAGTAAAGTAGTAAATGTGACAACAAATACTGTACCATAAAAAGGTGAAGGATATGGAAGAATCCTTAAGCGCATCATGGAAGCGTGATGATCACATAGAGAAGATGGCCAAGATTTCGTGATCCGCTGCCAAACCTATTCCAATTCCAACAGCTCGGACTCGGATCGCCGGAATACTTCATATCAACAGATACTCGGTATATCAATATCCATTAGATCCGAGATCTGTTATTGAATTGCTCATTCAATGAGCATTCTCCATATTATGCCTTGAAGAGGACTCGAACCTCCACGCTCTTTAGCACGAGATTTTGAGTCTCGCGTGTCTACCATTTCACCATCAAGGCATCTCATATATGATCAAGAGCGACTAGTCACACTAGTGGCTCGATGCAACATAATTTTAAAAATTTAAAATGATGAAACCACATGATCCAAGAACTCTTCTTGGATCGTTTCATCTAAACACATAATAGATACAAGAATACCTCTTGTAGCGTGGTTGCGATCGAGCCTCTAAGAGAAGAGACCTCCTGTCTCAAGTCCGATCTGTTAAAGGAGAAGCTGGCGAGCGTAGAGATGAGTCGCTTGTTTCTCGCAATCCAAGTCAATGATCTAAACAATGGATATCCTGATCTCATCTCATGAGATCGAACATCTTCTTTATGAGTGAAATGCGTTAAAGAAGACGGAGACCCAAGAGTCATCGAAGCGGCAACACAACGACGAAGCGATGACGTAGGCAACCTTCTCTCTTTGAGAAGAGTGGACAACCACTCTTAGAGAGGGAGAAGGGGCGGTGTCAGAATGAGAGAGAGAGAGAGACATCGTACTCATGTAGCTCGAAGATCAAGGGATGCCTCTTCTGATATAGGGTTTTGGGAGTCCATGTATCCCAATCCATGGACATCACACAATCAATGGGTGAGATTGATTTGTGTTTCTTTCATTGGCCATGATGTTGTTGTAAAAAACACAATAATAAATAATTTAGTTTAAATTAAATTATATTGATAAATAAATATAACTAATTTCAAAGTTAAATCATTTGACTATTCTTGAGATAATAAGGAGACTAACCTCATCCCCTAAAAAGGGGGGTACGACCACCCTTCTCCTAATGGAGATTAGTGGCCGTCCACCCTTATGGGGTGGAATGAGTCCATCTCCTCAATTTATCATGAGATCTCATTATCTCATGATATCTCCAAGACTTACAACAACTCTTCTTGTAAATAAATTCAAAAAAATAATTCATAATTATCTTATGAATATTGCAATCACACCATTGAAAAAAATGTGAATCGCATTCACATCTTAAAAACAAAATATAAATTATATTTTTTTAATCACTTATCCAATGTGAATCCAATTCTCATCAATAATTAATCAACAAATAGAAATCACAATATTCTCTCTCTAATAGATTATAAATCACATTTATAATATACATGAATAATTAGATAGTGCTATCCACATTATTCACATCCATACTAATTAAATCACATTTAATTATATTGGATTATCATTCTCATGCATTCAAATAATATGAATCAACTTCACATTATTCATGATAATTAAATCACATTTAATTATCCATTTCTTAATGCTTAGATATAGTTCAACAATTGAATTACTCTTGAACTCTTTCAAGAATAATGCGCTTTCTCCGCAAATACTCGGAGATAAGGACATGACGATTGTATTGTTACACGTATAGTGACTTGGATATTGAGATTACATGTCAAATCTAGATCTCATGGACCTCTCATAGATGCTTGACTTAATAAAGGCCATAAATCTAATCTTATCATTGCATCTAAATCTCATTCAGATCAATGTCCAACACTTGGACCAATATCAGATTACTTCTCTACTGAGAGGAGTTACTAAAATCCAGACTTGTTTCATCACTCCCTCGGAATGGAAGCGTCATGGTTATACAATCGTTTATGATCACATCACCCTCAGGTATTCCTAATACCTGTATCCTGCATACTAGAAGACCTATGATAAACCTGGAGATATATATATATATATATATATATATATCAATTTTATATTGTCATCTTTAGGGTTTCATCACCAAGTTTCTCATTCTTGGTCATTGGGAGTTGGTATCGATCATATGCTTTCCAAAAGCATATATCATATCTTTAAATTCTTGTCATGCTTCCAAAGCATGACAACCATGCATGGAATTTGATCGATCCGAATACCTCATGAGTGAGCTCATGTTTTTCGGTTCACAAGTGAACATGTATGATCCCTTT
Source organism: Ottelia alismoides (assembly GCA_037367405.1). Classification (NCBI taxonomy): domain Eukaryota; kingdom Viridiplantae; phylum Streptophyta; class Magnoliopsida; order Alismatales; family Hydrocharitaceae; genus Ottelia; species Ottelia alismoides. The sequence continues at coordinate 1,636,323 of JAZKJV010007863.1, forward strand.
GAGAGATCGCATTACTCATATGCCCTTGCATGCACATCAGTGCGTCACTGTATAGACCTTGGTTAGGTCATCAACCTATCGGTCTGCCAAATGTACATACTCAGACATATAGTAACACATATATCTCCGGTCAGAGGATGCGTGCCCATATCGTGACATTTTATGATATATGACTTTGGTTATCTCGATCTCATTAAGTCAACTCTTTGACCTAACTAATCCGATACCTCCGAATCTCTATTCCCATGCAGAGGACTTGCATCAAGAGGTCGGTCATATATTAGCCTAAATGAGAAAGGATTGCCATCTCCTACTCAGGCTGGAGATCATCTCTTAACAATCATTTGACAATGCTTGATGAGCCCTCAATCTAACTCCTTAGATATTCATCCAAGCACCATCCTCTATGATTCAATCATTGAATCAACAACTGAAGATGGCCATGGTACATAATCCTGATTGTACAGAGGGACCTTATAGTGCATTCATTCAATTAATCTCAGAAAGGTAGTGAAAGGAAAACCAATAACTTTTTATGATAAATCAAACATTACAATAACATTTATTGTAAGAATGGTTCATCCCGGGCTCACATGGCTAAAAAAAGGAAGCCGTGTAGCTGGACAAAAAGAAGTATCTCCAAGTAAACAAGTGCTGCTCACTGTTGTAGCTGCTTGTGAGAACCTACGGATCCAACACGTAGGTATGTTATAAGCAAAGTTTCTCAATACGATAAAAAATACAACATGTAAGATAATTATAAGTGTACAAAAGAAAGAATTGGGTAAATTGTCCTCACAAAGAGATAAATTTTAACCACTATTATTTGATTTGGATCGCTCAAACTTAGTGGATAGTTTGTGGTCTTGGTCCAGGTGTGACCTCACACTATGACTCTAAGGCAAGAATAAGATCACAGAGTTGGGCTACATCCATAGGCTTGAGGTGGGGGTACAATGCATCCTAACTAAGTTCCAATACATCCACTTGATTTCACATATAAAATTGTAACTCTAATTCCCAAAGCAATTTCCAACCCACGAATCATCACGAATAACCCAAGTCCACTTACCACGTGTAAGAGTGATGAACAGGGAAATCTGGGGGTTTAAATTTAATTGAATTGATGCAATGTCGTTGCAACCCTAAAAATCCCTCATCAAAAAATTTTATTTATTTATCTAGCCAAAATAATAAGTAAATATTAGAAACAAAATCTTGCTATTTATTTACATGTATAGCGTACAAGATCGAACTCAAGGAGGCTATAAAAATCTCGAGGATTATTTAAATCAATGAAAAATTATTGAAATAAAATGAAAGAAGTCTATGCACACTACTCTTGGTTTTTGTGTATTTTTATCCTTTTTATCTTTTTATTAATTTTTATATTTTTTATGCTTTTCTGATTTTATTTTTTGTTAATTTTTATATTTTGCAAATGTTTTTAATTTTTGAAAATAAAAGAAAATAGAACAAGAAAAGAAAAGCAAAGAAAGGAAAATATTTTTTTTGTATTTTTCAAATATATCAAATATAAGTAGAAAATTCAGATTAAATTATTTTTGTTTTTTTGAGATTTTTCGAGAATTTTTAGAATTTTAAATATTTTCAAATAAAAAAAATAATAAAAATGTGAAATAGAAAATGCTTCAGATGAGTTTGGATTTTTAAAACAAGAAATCAGGTCAAAAATGGATGAATTATGCATGAACAAAATGATAATTTTTTTGCATTTTCCAGAAAGCAATTTATGTTTTGTTTGGATTTTCAATGATTTTAAACAATCTTTTAATGATTTTAATGTTTTTCATTTTTTGGTTTTTTATAAGGAAATATAAAGTGAATTTTGGTCATAAAATAAATCAAATAAACACACACACACACACACACACTCAATTTCTTCATATTTTTTCTAAAAGTTTTATATTTTTATTATTTTTTAATGCAGACATGACATATTTTGGTGTTTTGAATTATTAAAAATGCTAAAAATGATGACAATATGAAATAAAAATTATCATGGATAAAAGAGATTAGCGGGAGGTTATGGGATTTTTTTTGTGGATTTTAATGATGTTTTGTTATTTTCTAAGATAAATTAACATGTAAAATAAAATGCATATGCACAGGGGTACAAATGCAAAGAATGATAATTTCAGAACCAATTGAACAACCAAACAATGAAATACGTGGTGAAACAATGAATAGAGACGTGTGGAACTTAAAGGTTGTTAGGTCTTAAATTCATTCCCTATAAGGTTCCGCCACATGATTAATCCAACGATTGAGTCGAGCTATATTTTCACTTTTTATTCATGACCTTGGTATGGAACCCAAAATCATTTCACTTTTTACATTTCAATCTAGTTGCTCGGGAGAGCAAGGTTTAAGTATATGGGGTCGCTAAATCTATGATTCATCACTCTAAAAGTTGAAAATAGAGCATTGTTCACGAATAATTAGCTGCATTTCTCCATTTATTTTGCATTATTCTCATTCATGCATTTAAAATTAATGTCTGCATTTTAACATGCATATTTGCACTAAATAAGAAGCCAAATTCCCTTGTAAATATCACATGTATATTCACCATATTTTCCTTATTTCTATCTATTTTTCACTAACTCAGAATGGAATAAAATCAACTCTATAGTTTATATATTACTAACACTAATAAAGAAAAAATATCAATAAAATATTAACGTGTAAAATTGACCAATAAATCCCAAACCATAGTTTGAGACTAATAACCTTAAAACGTGAATATCTCTCTCATACATTCTCCTATGGACCCCTACCCACTTTTAATAAGTTCAATTATCTTCAAAACAAGACCAAATTTAAAAGAATCGAAGCTCGTATGTGAAACATAGGTTTTGGACCCCTTTGTATATTGTACATATGTCCCATTTATTTATTTATTTTATCTTTTATTTTCTTAATTATTAAAAATCTAAAAAATAGATTAAATTGTAAATATTTATTTTATATTTTTTGGATTTTATTTTGATTTTTATCTTATTAAAAAATAACAAAAAATTTCTAAAACAAAACAATTCAGTATTTTATACATGTAAGATGCCCCCCAAAATACTTTTTGTACAAATGATTTGTTTTGGTTTTTAGTCCTTCACAAAAGCTGTAGATCTTGTCGAGACGAGCAAATTTTGTGTTGACCACTTTTTGATTTGACCCCTTTTTCCATTCCATTTTTATTTTTCTTTACATTTAATTTGTGTTTTTTCTGGGTGCGACACGTAGCAGCTCCTAGAGCAGCCACGTGTCACCCCCTTTAATTTTATTTTATTTTTCTTTTAATTTATTTAATCATCATTTTATTTTCTTTTTATCTTTATTTATTTATTTATATTTATTTATAATATTTATTTTAATTATCATTATTTATTTTGTTTTATATTTATTATTTTATTTATTTATTTATATTATTATTTTACATATCTATTTATTTAATTTTAATTTTAAATTTTATTTTTTTCTTCTCTTCGCGACGTAGTTGCCTCTCCATCGCTCCACATGGCACCCCCATTCTCTTCTCCCTCTGCAGCACGCGCGACCGGCTCTTGCGCGGCTGTCCGCGCACCACGCGCAACCGCACCCCTGCCTCCCAAACGGTGTGCAGTCTCACCTTCCCTCTCACCCAAACACCTCCGTTATTTCCGCTAACCACTACGACCTGACCCTCGCCTCTCTCTTCCTATCTACTTGCGAATGCAACTACTGCATCTCTCTGCCTCGCACGACGATTGGCCCAACTTCTTGCATGACCACACGCTCATCAACAACCCCCGCATCCTCCACATCTTGACCCACTCCATCCACGACCTCCGCCCTTCTCACTCGATCCAACCGATCATAAAACCTCGTCATCGCCCCTCGCTCACGATTATCCGCCATTGATAGCGAGAGTGGGATATCCCCTTGAACCTTCTTAGGTGACAACTGAGAGGCTTGTGAGGTTGAGCGAAGACCCCTGTTGTTGGCGAGATCCGGCGAATACTAGCTCTGCCCTCTTGAGCTCGAACGAAGCTTGTTGAGATCCGTACCACCGCTGCATTGAGTGAGAATCGCAAAGCTCCTCCGAGCTCCGCAACCTAGGTAATCCCTATTCCTTCCTCTCCTCCGTTCTTTTTCCTCTTCTTCTTCTTGTTATTTCTTTCTTCTCTTCCTTCTACTCCCTCTTTCATCTACTTTCCTATTTCCTCTTCCATCTCCACCGATCGCAACCTCTCCCATCGCCGTACGCTTCACAACTCCGTTCGGAGACACCCCACCACTGCCTTGGAGTCTTTCCACCCACAGGTCCATAAACCACGCTCACCACCAGCGCCCCCGCACGATCGCATGCACTCCGCCTTTTCTGCAAGCAGTGTGACCGTCATCCTTTACCTCTGTCGCTCCTACGCCTGGGGATCCGCCAAGAAGCTCCTCCATCGCGCGCAACAGCCACGACTCTGCTCATCTCCCAGCGAGCCCCGCATCACCACTCGCCCTGTTCAACCTCCTCATCGGCACCAGCAGCCGTACCATCTCCATCAAGCCCACTCCGCCTATACGATACGGAGGACCATTCCTTGGGCGACACACCGCCTTTGCCTCCACCTCGAGCTCGCTCTCGACGTCTATCTTCCCCAGGCACAACATCTGTAGATTCCCTATTGGCCGAGTTGCCACCACCTTCATCGTTTTCCCACCTCTGATGCACCTCATCGCGGAGCTTAGCCACCCTCGACAACCCAACACCTCGCGTACCATGTACGTAGGGGTTGGGGTTATTTGTGCTCAAGTCCTGGAAGATCTAGGTGTTCACACATACGCCCTTCTAGTCATGAGGCACGTGCTTGACACATGCCATATTGGGTAAATAGCATTTAAACTGTTGAATATTCTGGTAATTAAAGAAGCACCCATATCGCTATTTTTTATTTAGTTTCTGTAATTGCACGAACGCCCCTATGTTTTGCTCTAATTTGGACATCATTTCATCATAATTTCTTTATTAAAAAATAGCATATTGTAGACCACTTAATTCTAAAACTTTGTTATTTATTGGAAATTTTGTGAGCATTCGTTAATTAACTAAAATTGTTTTGAGGAAAAAAATGCACATTTTACTTAAATCACGGTATGAAATTTGTATTTAATTAATGCTTGCTCCAAAAGTCGTGCAAAAATTTAAAATGATGCGCCTAAATGTGTTTTAATCTATATCTAAATTTCATTGCAAATTGAGATGTCTTGTGCCTAGAATAAATTCTTGAGTGATTTCAGTAAATGATTTTTAATTAAACGAATATTATTTTTGCGAAATTTTAACTCTTCTGGATTGCTTATTAAAATATCTTTTTGAGTTAAACTGCTCTATGGATAAATTGATTTTATGGATTAATTGGGAATTAAATACTCACATTCACTCTGTTTCCATTAAAAAATTCATAAAAAAATTCATACAGTGTCAAAAAAATCCAAAAAATTAAATGTAGTTTCATTTCATCACGTTTCACTTCCAGTAAAAATTTCATATTTTTTGCATTCTATTGTGTAAAAAATTACATAAAAACCCATAAAAAATGTGAATAAATTTACAACAAATGTGGTTATAGATTATGGAGAAAATCATGGGATGTGTAATCTCATGAAATAGGAGAAGGAAGCCTCCTTCCTAATGGGGAGGGTGGACGGCCACCAAGAGTCCTACTCCATGTAGGACCGTCCACCCCTATTGGAAACAGGCTTGCCTCCTTCCTATTTTTCCTATGATGAGCGATATGAATGAATTAAATTATATTATTGATTATTCAATATATATTTGATTTATTTAAATTAATTGTTGTTGTGTTTTTACAACAAAAATCATGCCCGTTGAAAGAAACGTGAATCAATCTCAATCATTGGATTTGTGTTGTCTATGGATTGGGATCCATAGACTCCTAGAATATTATAAAAGAAGAGGCAACCATATCTCTTATTTTAGGCAATATATAATAGCAAGATCTCTCTCTCTCTCTCTCTCTCTTGCCCATGTCCCCTCTCTCTCCTTAGTGTGGTTGTCCATTCTAAACCATAGAGAGCATAGTCATTGTCGCCACACCGTTGTGCTGTCGCTTCGACCGCTCGCGGATCTCTGTCTCCTTCGGTGCACCTCTCTCATGAAGAAGTGGTCGTATCTCGTGATATGAGATCAGAAGTTTCACCGCTTGGATCATCAACTTGGATTGTGAGAAGCCCGCATTTCATCAACACGCTCACATGCGTCTCCTCCGTTGGGTCAGACTTGAGACATATAATTTCTTCATTTAGAGACTTCGATTTAAATCACGCTTCAAGAGGTATTCCGATATCTACTTTGTGGTTTAGATTAAACGATCTCATAAGTTTCTTGGATCATGTGGTTTCATCCCGTTTATTTTTTTTTTAAAATTCTGCTTCCTCGAGCACTAGTACTACTAGTTGCTCCCGATCGCATATGATGCGATCTTGACACTTCCGTGACGCACTTAAGGTTTTATCCACAACCTTCAAGTGGTATCAGAGCCTTGGTCGAGGTCTTGGATATGATTCAAAATCTGAGATACGCGGGACTCTTTGTTTTTGCATTGGATGGATTCGAATTAGTTTTTCACTAAATTTAAAACATATTGTTTATGTTTGGATATTTTTTTATTATTAGAATGTATTTAGAATTTCTAAATATGTTCCTGATGAATCTCCATTTCATCACCTTTATTCTATCATTTTGGCCTCAAAAACCCCAGCAAATGCATGCAAATAGCATCAAATTGTATATAATAGCATTCATGATTCATTGTATTAATTCCACATTAAATAAGGTTTTAATGCCAAAATTATAGAATAAAGAAGAGAAAAGAAAAAGGAATAAAATATTGCAAATATTTTATGACCCAAACCCCGAGACCAAGGCCAGCATGGAATTGCTCGACAAGGAATAAAGTAGGGGGAGATAAGGGCCAAGAGTACAATAAATACCTTATTTATTAATTCATTCATTTATGCATTTTTGACACCTATTTTGTACATAATTATTCATTCATCAAATAGAGAAACTTTGTATATGAAAGTTATAGATAATAATGTAAATAAAAATACAAAATTGAGTTTGTGTAAAAATAATACTCAGTGTACATTTTATACACAAAATAAAAAGCAAACATCACAACTTCACAGACCCATATCTTGCAAATAAAAACTCCAAATCACCCAAACTCACCTTTAATTGTATATAGCATTTCAAGAACTATTTTATAAAATTAGTTTCATAATTTTTGGAGTCCATCTGTGGAAGTTAGGTTTTTGGTCCACCTTGTACATAATACCTGATTAAAATATTCATTTTATTCAATATTTATTATTTCTATAAATTTGTATTTTTAGAATTTTGTAAATAATGTATAGAATACATTTACATATTAAAATTAAAAGAAAACAAAAAATATTTTGTAAAATAAAATAAGTCTATATAATATATATAGGCAAAATACCTATGAGAAGGTTGTACATAAAAAAAAGAGGAAAAACATTCTTTAATTATTTCATTCTTTTATATTTTTATAATAATGAATATATTATATATAAATTATTAAAAATATAAATCCAAAATAAAAAAAACAAATAAAATTCATTAAATAAATAAAATGTATATAATATATAGGTAAAATACCTATAAGTATACCTACATATACACAAACACATTTATTTAAAAATATAAATAAACTCATAAAAATCAAACAAAAATATATTTATACTCATAAAAATAAGTTATAAATTTATAAAATAAACCAAGAAAATAATAACAGAAAATAAACAAATTAAAAATAAAATACATAAAAATACATGTAAATACATACATATACACATTATTCAAATAAAAATATAATAAAACACCTTGAAAAATTCAATAAAAATCATGAATAAATACTACATGAAATAATACACATATTTTATTTTATAAGCAAAAAGTAATAAAATCATTTACTCAGCTAAATAAATCAATTTATAATAAGGTTCCTTGTTTTGGCGTTTAGCGGCTGAGGTGGACCAATCAGGTCCCTCCGCGAGTTGACCCCGGTCAACTTGACCTCCAGCCGCCTGACTTGACGTGCACCATCTTCTCCCCCGATTTCTTCCCTTTTTTCCGCTCGATCCATCGCTCCATCAACAACAATCACTTCATGAGATTTGCTCTCCCTTCATCCATAATCCCCGCCGATCATTCAGATCCATTGTACATAGCCCCGATTCTTTAATAATCGTCGATTACTGGGGGTCCCTTGGAATGTATATAAATAACTCATCCCTCCTCCTTGGCCGAATTTGGCCAATTTCACCCCCTTCTTTGAGCTTGAATCAACTCCTGGTGGAGCCCTCGTGTCAGGAGGCGCTTCCCAGCACCTCGATTCAGCCATGGCGGAGGGCAATTTTGTCGCGGTGGCGCTCCGACGGCCACCCTGCTCCCTGGTGGCCCCCAGGTATAAGAGCTGCATTTTTTATATTTCTAGGTAGATTTCGATTCTAGCATTTCATTCCTGCAATTAGTTTTAGGTTTCGTTTATTAGTTTAGCGTAGTTTAGTTGTTTCGTAGTTCGCCGGAGCTCCGCTCCAGCGAGCTATCCACCGTGTATCCGACTTTGCCCCGACTCGCTTCCACCCTCATTTCGTTCCCCTACGCCTTCTCCACCTTCCAGCCACCTTGCCCAACCGGATTCGCATCTGGATCCGCGAATCGATGCTCACCTCCTCCGCATCGCCGGAGCATCGCCGCCCTCAACCATTTCCTATGCTAACAGCTTCAGTTTTGGGCCGAGGAGCACCGCCTCGAGCCGAGCTTCGTTCCTGTGCAGGTTAGGTGCGCAGTGAAGCACCAGGAGTCGAGTTTCAAGCGGGCTGAGGTACCTGGAGCTGCCATCCTTCCCCGAGCTCATGGCGGCGCTCCAGGGCATCTCCAGCCGATCCAACACCTCCAGCAGATCAAGCCACCTTCCAGGAAGCGATTGGGACCTTCAGGAGCAGCGATGATCGGTGGGAGAGCGAGATCGGGTCGGAAGAGGCTCGCCCCTGCGGGTGTTCTTCCCTGTTCTTGCACGTGTGCTCTCTGCCGTTGGATGAAGACGAAGGCCCCAGATGAGATCAGCACCGTTGGATGGAGCTCTGCATCAACCGCCAGATCATCTTGGCTGATCTAATCTCAGCCATACAGCAGCGAACCATCATCGGCGCACGTGGAGGCGCCACGTGGATTAGTGATGAAGACCAGCCGTTCGATTCAGCGCCTATTGGGGGTAATTTGCACATCCAGCCCCACCTTTTTTGTATTTAATATTTAATGCTGTAAATAAATTTGCACGTTATAAAATAATTGTAAATTTTGCAGTAGGACCCTGTGTTTCTTGAAATTGCGTTTAGGTCCTTCCGCGCCTCACGTGCAGTCCCACATGAGGCGCGTGAAAATTGCAAGTAACCCCTGGCGGTTTTTGAATATTGTAAATTAGTTCTAACAATTTAAATAAATGTTTATTTCTGTTGTATTTTTGCACTGATGCCCCTGGAACTTATTTTATTTGCAAAAATGCCATTACCAGGCTTAATTATTTTTGTGTCTTTTATCCATTTATTAAAAATACCTAGATGGCTTCTAAAAATCCACAAAAATTAGGATAGGTGCTCCATGCCATGCTTGTTCACGCCCATATTTTATTTCGCATTTTTTTGCATTTTTCCTAATTATTAAAAATGAAAAAGAAGCCATTTTTGTACTGTCTAAATTAAAAAATACAAAAAAATAGAAAATAATTTTGAAAAATTCCAAAAAAAATTATATATGATATAATTATATATATATTGAGTCCAGAAATCGAAAAACCCTAAAAATATGAAAAAGAAAATAAAAAAAACAGAAAGCTAAAAAATCCAACAAAAAAATAGAAAAATCCTTAAAAAACCCCAAAAATACATTTTTCTCTTTTATAATTATCTATATATTCTTATTAATGTATTAAAATTAATTTGGGAATTTTTGGAGTTTATTTTATAATTTTAAAACCCAAATTATATTCGGACATTTATTTAGTCCTATATTCCAGACATTTTTGGAAATTAAAAATACATAAAAATTAGAAATATTTCAGAAAAATAAAAAAAAATTAGAAAAATATTAAAAAGCTAAAAAAATTATATCTATATATATTTTAAGCATTTATATCTATATATATATTATTACTCCTCTCTCTCTCTCTCTCTTCTTATATATATATCTCTTTATATATATATCATATATATATATATATATCTATATTTATATAACTAATAATATAAAAAGAAAATAAACAAAAAATATAAAATATAAAAACAAAATAAAAATTATAAAAATAAAATTATAAAAAATATAAAAATCAAAACCCACAAAAACCACAAAGGGACATGAACAATTGATTGAATAATTGAATGATACATCACATACAACCATTCGCCTCCCAGTGTTCGACCTCTACCTGTACTTACACCAATACACATTTGCATGTAGAGTTATAATAAATTTTAACTCCACATTTTTGGATATTCATTGCATATATTTATTGTGGGTTAACTGTTGATTGATTCGGGATCTGTTGAGCGGTCGCCTCAGCGACATTGTGGTCCCGCCTTGTGCGGATTACTCTAGACCCTCGTCAGGTCCCTTTCATCAAATGGCGCCGTTGCCGGGGAGGCAACAGATTTTGTATGATTTTGTGAGCCTATTTGTTCATTTATTCAATTATTTGCTCATGTCCATCATTTATTTATTTGTGTGATTTTTAGTTTTATTTTACATTATTTAATTGATTGTTCTGACCCATCTTCTTTCTTTGTCTGGGATGCGAGGGACCGCCAAGCGAAGGAGGACCTCTTAGGAGGACCTATGCACCCAAGAAAGGTGGAGTTGGCTCTTCTATGCCAAGCCAACAGGAGAGAGCATCAATGATAGATGAAAGAGATGTGTTGAAGACAGTCTTTATTTTTAAGCATTTTATTTTATTTTATTATGTATATTCATGTGAGAGAGTGGCACTTAGAAACATGTAATAATACATGACTCTCACAGGTACACGAAGACTCCCGAGGTCTAGTGCCCGAGGGATTGTTCCTTGGGGGCCTCGATGGTTTTTGACGCTTTTCTTTTATTTTATTTTTATTATTTTGTGTGAGAATGAACCCTAGCTTAGGAGTTGCTTGCTCGTAGAGTTAGGTCCAAACACCCTAATAATGTGCATGTACCTATAGTTCGCTTTGGACCTAGATCAAACTCTAAACAACCGCTCATTTATCTCTTAGCCTTTGTGCCACAGCGAGCCCCGCAAAGCGCTTTCTCCTAAGCTCAAGTGTGTTGAGCACATAGGAGGGGTGAGCCAAGACCGGACTTTTTGAGGCTAGAGATGAATGAGCGACTTGTGGTGCTTCACGATAATAGCAATTCCTGTACCTAGGGCGATTTCTTCGGTTTGCATTTGCATGTAGCATAGCTTTCAAATTCTGTTTTGCATCCCGCATGGAGAGAGCTGGGAGGCACTGTAAGTCTTCTTACGTGGCATGCATCATCGTTTTCCGACTTGCATGGCTTTTCCGATCTTCTCCCTCTGTTTTTGCCAACCTAGGATGCTTAATGGAAATTGGAACCTCGATAGGCACGTGCATTGAAAATACCCAAAAAAGTGATAACTTAAATAAAATCGGGACTGTTAACTCTATCAGACCTAAAAATAAAACATAATAGACTTCCTTGTCTTGGGGAGAGCAACCCCCTCATTGTATGCGTTTTAATTGCTCACGTACACACTAAGGAGTAGAGCCCAAATCCCATCAAGCCTCCTAAGTGATTGTATAATTTTTGTGGTTCTCACCTAACTCTAAAATCGAAAAGATAAATGACCGTCACCTGATGGTCTTCACTGTGTTGAGTAGGTGAATTGGGGGTTTGCCTTGTGACTTGGAGTCCATTGTGTTTTTCATTCATTACTAGAGTAGTCGGTCCCGCCCGTATGAGTCATGCATTATTTTTCATCTTTGAGTCTCTCTATCTCTCTTATACATATATCTCTTCATTTGGCATCGAGTCATGATATTGGTGCTTGAGCTCAATCATTCTTCGCCAAGTCCTTTGTTTCCCGCTTCTTCACCATCTTCTATGTATCCATCGTACCATCTTCTCTGGTTCGAGGAGAGACCGCTCTTCGGACCGCAATTTTGACGGTGTTCCCGCCTTGTGTGGAACACCCAATTTTGTCTATGTACCGATCTTCTCACCCACCCTCCTCGTTCCCTCTGTATCACTTTTCTACCATCCACGATATTGGCACGCACGCTCAATCAGCTTCTCCACTTCACTGTGTTACTCTTCTTATCCATCTTCCTCGTGTCCCCCGTATCACCTTTCCCTTGACTCGGGAATGCTGTGCAGTTTGATGAAGCCCGCATCGAGGATTATTTATACAAATTATTTGTAAGTCGGGCCCATGATGTTGAGGATGCTGAGATTGATATGATGGATTTGTCTTTGATACAGGCATACAAGCTTATTGAGGATTCTTGCTGATGCATAGAGCATATGTGTGATGCATTATTGAGGAATTTTAGTTCTCGCACACCGGATTGAGGATGTGATATGATGCGATAATTTGGTGAAGATTTCATGAGTATTGATTGATCTATCTGTCTTGAGGATCCTCCCATCTTGATTTTGAGGATTGATTAATTATTCTAATTGGGACTTCCTGATAAGGTGTGCGGATCCGACATGATCTCTCGTCTTTCTGATTGACCCATCCTTTATCTCCTGACTCTATGATCCACCTAGGCACTTAGAGGACCCCTGACTATTTTTCGTGCCATCTCAGCTGACTGGGTTGACCCAAGGGATGTTTGGTGAATGACATGCTTATCTGCTCCCTTGCATGATCTTATGCCCTCCAAATGATTGAATGATTTATTGCTTTTGAGGACCTGAGGTGACTTGCCAGCATTCCCAAAACCTACATTGATATAGCTCGCATTCCTCCCCGAGGACTATCTGCGGGAGAATGCGATAATTTCTAGGACTACGGTTTCATTCAATGCTTTGGTCGCCATTGTGATGGGACCTGGAACCGAGTCAGATGATCTGCTTGATTGGCCTCCCCCTGTGATTGTGTACCCGACCTGTCGGTACACGAGGCCAATGCACTTGACTCGTCTGAGTCTGCTCTCCTTGACGGTCCTCGCAAGGCAGAGATCCACTTTTCTGATTATTCCTTGCCTAGCTCATAGCTCCTCGAAGGTTATCGGCGGGAGACTATGGCATATTTCCGATCTGATTGGTCTCTTCTGTTGGTAGCCACCTTGTCGACTACTGAGACCACATGATCTGTGGGTCCGTCTGATGGATCCGGCTCCTTTGAGCCCTCGTCTCTCCTTGACGACCCTCGTAAGGTAGAGACACGTTCTGACTATTCTTTGCTTAGTTCGCAGTACTCTCCGAGGACTATCTGCGGGAGACTGCGACACTCTCTTTACGCTCGGTTCCCACTTCTGACTGTGTCTCCTTTCTGTTGGAGCACGGAATCGAGTCGTCTGATATACATGATTTTTGGTCCCATCTCGAGTTGTGTATCTGATCTGCGGATCGTGGGACCTATCTGATTAGACTCCTTTGAGTCTGCTCGCCTTGATGGTCCTCGCAAGGTGGAGCTTCTGGTATCTGCTATTCCCATGACTAGTTGGCAGCCCGCTCCCCGAGGGTTATTTGCGGGACACTGCCACACTTTCTCGATTTTACGGTTTCTTCTGCTGGTAGCCGATCTGTCGCCTACCGAGACCGTTTCTATGATCCGTCTGATGGATCCAGCTCCTTTGAGCCCGCTCTCCTTGATGACCCTCGGAAGGGTGAGCTTCTGTTCTAATTATTCATTGACTAGCATGTACTACTCCCCGAGGGTTATCTGTGGGAGAGTACATCATTTTCTATGAACTCGGCTTCATCCCTGGTTGTGTCTCCTTTCTGATGGAGCACGCAGCCGAGTACTCTGACTATTCTCTGACTTTGCTTACCTTGAGGACCCTCGCAAGAGTGAGCCACATATTGTGTTGCTCGGTATATTCTTGTGACTTTCAGATTATATCACCGCCGTGCATCACACAGTCTCATATGTTTTACTTCCTATCTATCTGGGACTCTGATTGACCGGAGGAGTCTGTACTGCTCTTTCTTCCTCCCGGTCTTATGGTATCGGCTCCGTTCCCTCATGTTGACCCTATGAGCCGATTGACTGCTTCATGCGACCGGACCCGATATCTATCCTTTCGACCTGTTGTCTCCGGTAGCTGACACCCACTTGATTACAGATTCGGGTGTATTTTCACCTTCTGACGGCGTCCTCGTTCTCACAGGGAGACGACGACGAGAGCACGGTAGTCGCTTACCAGACACCGTCCTGTACTTCACTAGTTTCTTCACCACTTGTATATAGGTGTGCCTTGTTCATTCTTTCTCCCGCATGTTATGTGTGCCCTACATCTATCGCCATATCTTTGTGTCTACACTTAGGACGCACCTTGTCCTAAGTATAGGGGGGCACACACTGAGTTGTTCTTTCCTTGTGCAGTTTCGTCACTCCTGTTGTTGTCTATACTTAGGGATATCTCACCCTAAGTATAGGGGGAGTGATGCGTATAGTCTACACGATCTTTTCATCAATCTGTATTTATCTCTTCTTTTCTTCTTTTCTTCTTTCCCTTTTCTATCTTCTGTATCTAAATAAAAGGCGTCGCCCCTTTGTGTCAGTTTTCTGTACTTAGGACGTACTTTGTCCTAAGTATAGGGGGGGTGCACCCCTGATTTGTTAATTCTTTGATCTGTTTATTCCCACCCTTGACCCTCCCTGCTTTGTGTACAGTCTGCTATACTTAGGATTACTTGATCCTAAGTATGGGGGGAGCGGTCAACTTCTATTTCCTTCGTCTCTTATTCATATATTCTTTAGACTTGTCTATACTCAGTACGAGTTATGTCTTCTCTTTTCTTTTCGATCTATGAGGACATAGCTCAAGCTAAGTATAGGGGGGTCGTATATACTATGTATATACTTTAGCCATAACTCGTACTTTCGTATTCTCTTAATAATATGGCTAATAATTCTTTAAATTCATTAAAAACGCTTATTAAAAAGAGATGTGATTATTCCTCGAATTCTTTTTGTATACACTGATTAATAAATCAGGTGAAAATGTTTTTTGCAAAATGTTTGAAAAATAGTTTGAAAATCATTGTGAACATTTATTGAAGACTATTTTGAAAACGTTTTGTTACATGTTTTCAACCTTTGTAAAAAAATGTGTGGCTTGTAAAAATTTATTTTCTTTGTGTGAAATAAAATGTTTGAAAAATAATTTGCAAATGGTTTGAAAAATGGTTGCAAAAATATTTTGAAAATCTATATATACTGTTTTGAAAAACCTTTGCAAAATGATTTTCAAATGTGTGTACATGTTTGTAAAAATGTTTGTAAAAATTATTTTGGACTATAGTTTTCAAAAATTGTTTGAAAAATTTGTGTCAAATAAGTTTTAGGAATAGTCACATATAATAAATAACTAAAATACTATATTATTATTTTAAATAATAATAAACAAGATTCTTTAATAAGTGTACATATAAATAAAAACTAAATTCTAAATTCTTTAAATCATTAAAATAAAGTGGCACGCCCGTGTAAATAGTTGTACATATCTTATATTTTGAGTGCCCAAATTATTTTATTTGCAAAAAATTATTTGTGTAAAACTTTTCCTCTTTGTTTTCAAAATTCTTTGACAAATTGCATTATTCTTTGCATATTTGTAAATAGCATTTGCATAGCATTCTTATATTCTTTGATTGAGCTTGATGTTTGAACTAGTCCAATAAAGTCGAAGATTGGAGCTTGGTTGGACCTTACTGCACCTACTTGCATTGGAACCTTACGGGAACTAGGTTTAAGGTACTTCAGGTCTATTCAGACTTAATTCTTTGAGAAATCAGGGCTGGGTTCAAGTCACCTCAGTGGACTAACTAGAACTTTTCGAGACACACATATGACTCTTACCGACCGTGACCTAACTTGGACACTTGCACCTTTCACTTGGCTCAACTCAGTTGGAGTGGTGAGGGGGTTGGATTTGCCAGTTTGAGACGCACACGGGTGGAAACATTCGTCCTCGTCTATGGAGGGAAGTGCACCCCAACTTGGTCCAAAAGCCATGAGGTCTAAAGACAGGAGATTGTGGGTTGCGATAAAGCTTCAAAAGAGGGATAGTCTACTGGCTCAAGAGGAAAAACTCCTTATGTAAATGCTGCTGTGAATAGTATGTTGAAAAAAAAAATGTTCAGGCCTGTACAAAAATAAAATGCCTGCAAAGTATGTACAAAGTCAATAAGCAAGCTTGAGTTCCAAAGACAAATATGTGAGCCTGCAGCTGGGTGACTTGACTACACTGGTCTTGCATCCCGGGATAGGTAGCTACACTGGCTACCGTCCATTCTTCTCTTCACCCCCTCCTCTTGAGCTGGTTGTCACATGAACTTAGAAGGGAATACCCTGCTCCTCGAGGAAAGAGCTGTTGGATTGGGGAATCATTGGGTTGTCATTCTGGAGAAGTCAACTCCTTTATCATTTCAGTTGGGGAGAGCCACTATCACTTACACTGTACAAGTCAGCTTCATAGTTATAAGGGTTTGCGTATGATGTAGACTAGTTCTGACCCGGCTATTGAGGTGGGTTGAACCGAGTTCTGTGACTATCGAAGGCTGTTGTATTTTAGAGTTGGTTCCCGACTAGGTTCCACACACATTCACACCCAAGGTCTGACAGGAGCTCCAAATTCAGATTTTGTAAGGACATGCATTGCACTGAAAGCACCCATATTCACTCTATCTATCTTTTATTCTCCTTTTTCTTTTCTTTATTCTTTTTCTACTTATTGCATAAGTGTTTGCTAGGGACTAGCAAAGGCAAGTATAGGGGGGGTGATGAATCTCCATTTCGTCACCTTTATTCTATCATTTTGGCCTCAAAAACCCCAGCAAATGCATGTAAATAGCATCAAATTGTATATAATAGCATTCATGATTCATTGTATTAATTCCACATTAAATAAGGTTTTAATGCCAAAATTATAGAATAAAGAAGAGAAAAGAAAAAGGAATAAAATATTGCAAATATTTTATGACCCAAACCCCGAGACCAAGGCCAGCATGGAATTTCTCGACAAGGAATAAAGTAGGGGGAGATAAGGGCCAAGAGTACAATAAATACCTTATTTATTAATTCATTCATTTATGCATTTTTGACACCTATTCTGTACATAATTATTCATTCATCAAATAGAGAAACTTTGTACATGAAAGTTATAGATAATAATGTAAATAAAAATACAAAATTGAGTTTGTGTAAAAATAATACTCAATGTACATTTTATACACAAAATAAAAAGCAAAAATCACAACTTCACAGACCCATATCTTGGAAATAAAAACTCCAAATCACCCAAAATCACCTTTAATTGTATATAGCATTTCAAGAACTATTTTATAAAATTGGCTTCATAATTTTTGGAGTCCATCTGTGGAAGTTAGGTTTTTGGTCCACCTTGTACATAATACCTGATTAAAATATTCATTTTATTCAATATTTATTTTTTCTATAAATTTGTATTTTTAGAATTTGGTAAATAATGTATAGAATACATGTACATATTAAAATTAAAAGAAAACCAAAAATATTTTGTAAAATAAAACAAGTCTATATAATATATATAGGCAAAATACCTATGAGAAGGTTGTACATAAAAAAAAAGAGGAAAAACATTCTTTAATTATTTCATTCTTTTATATTTTTATAATAATGAATATATTATATATAAATTATTAAAAATATAAATCCAAAATAAATAAAACAAATAAAATTCATTAAATAAATAAAATGTATATAATATATAGGTAAAATACCTATAAGTATACCTACATATACACAAACACATTTATTTAAAAATATAAATAAACTCATAAAAATCAAACAAAAATATATTTATACTCATAAAAATAAGTTATAAATTTATAAAATAAACCAGGAAAATAATAAAAGAAAATAAACAAATTAAAAATAAAATACATAAAAATACATGTAAATACATACATATACACATTATTCAAATAAAACTATAATAAAACACCTCGAAAAATTCAATAAAAATCATGAATAAATACTACATGAAATAATACACATTTTTTATTTTATAAGCAAAAGTTAATAAAATCATTTACTCAGCTAAATAAATCAATTTATAATAAGGTTCCCTGTTTTGGCGTTTAGTGGCTGAGGTGGACCAATCAGGTCCCTCCGCGAGTTGACCCCAGTCAACCTCCAGCCGCCTGACTTGACGTGCACCATCTTTTCCCCCGATTTCTTCCCTTTTTTCCGCTCGATCTATCGCTCCATCAACAACAATCACTTCACGAGATTTGCTCTCCCTTCATCCATAATCCCCACCGATCATTCAGATCCATTGTACATAGCCCCGATTCTTTAATAATCGCCGTTTACTGGGGGTCCCTTGGAATGTATATAAATAACTCATCCCTCCTCCTTGGCCGAATTTGGCCAATTTCACCCCCTTCTTTGAGCTTGAATCAGCTCCTGGTGGAGCCCTCGTGACAGGAGGCGCTTCCCAGCACCTCGATTCAGCCATGGCGGAGGGCAATTTTGTCGCGGTGGCGCTCCTGCGGCCACCCTGCTCCCTGGCGTCCCCCAGGTATAAGAGCTGCGTTTTTTATATTTCTAGGTAGATTTCGATTCTAGCATTTCATTCCTGCAATTAGTTTTAGGTTTCGTTTATTAGTTTAGCGTAGTTTAGTTGTTTCGTAGGTCGCCGGAGCTCCGCTCCGGCGAGCTATCCACCGTGTATCCGACTGTGCCCCGACTCGCTTCCACCCTCATTTCGTTCCCCTACGCCTTCTCCACCTTCCAGCCACCATGCCCAACCGGATTCGCATCTGGATCCGCGAATCGATGCTCACCTCCTCCGCATCGCCGGAGCATCGCCGTCCTCAACCATTTCCTATGCTAACAGCTTCAGTTTTGGGCCGAGGAGCACCGCCTCGAGCCGAGCTTCGTTCCTGTGCAGGTTAGGTGCGCAGTGAAGCACCAGGAGTCGAGTTTCAAGCGGGCTGAGGTACCTGGAGCTGCCATCCTTCCCCAAGCTCATGGCGGCGCTCCAGGGCATCTCCGGCCGATCCAACACCTCCAGCAGATCAAGCCACCTTCCAGGAAGCGATTGGGACCTTCAGGAGCAGCGATGATCGGCGGGAGAGCGAGATCGGGTCGGAAGAGGCTCGCCCCGGCGGGTGTTCTTCCCTGTTCTTGCACGTGTGCTCTCTGCCGTTGGATGAAGACGAAGGCCCCAGATGAGATCAGCACCGTTGGATGGAGCTCTGCATCAACCGTCAGATCAGCTTGGCTGATCTAATCTCAGCCATCCAGCAGCGAACCGTCATCGGCGCACGTGGAGGCGCCACGTGGATTAGTAATGAAGACCAGTCGTTCGATTCAGCGCCTATTGGGGGTAATTTGCACATCCAGCCCCCGCCTTTTTTGTATTTAATATTTAATGCTGTAAATAAATTTGCACGTTATAAAATAATTGTAAATTTTGCAGTAGGACCCCTGTGTTTCTTGAAATTGCGTTTAGGTCCTTCCGCGCCTCACGTGCAGTCCCACGTGAGGCGCGTGAAAATTGCAAGTAACCCCTGACGGTTTTTGAATATTGTAAATTAGTTCTAAACATTTAAATAAATGTTTATTCCTGTTGTATTTTTGCACTGATGCCCCTGGAACTTATTTTATTTGCAAAAATTCCCCTACCAGGCTTAATTATTTTTGTGTCTTATATCCATTTATTAAAAATACCTAGATGGCTTCTAAAAATCCACAAAAATTAGGATAGGTGCTCCATGCCATGCTTGTTTACGCCCATATTTTATTTTGCATTTTTTACATTTTTCCTAATTATTAAAAATGAAAAAGAAGCCATTTTTGCACTGTCTAAATTAAAAAATACAAAAAATTAGAAAATAATTTTGAAAAATTCCAAAAAAAATTATATATGATATAATTATATATATATTGAGTCCAGAAATCGAAAAACCCTAAAAATATGAAAAGGAAAATTAAAAAAAATCAGAAAGCTCCAAAATCCAACAAAAAAAATAGAAAAATCCTTAAAAAACCCCAAAAATACATTTTTCTCTTTTATAATTATCTCTATATTCTTATTAATGTATTAAAATTAATTTGGGAATTTTTGGAGTTTATTTTGTAATTTTAAAACCCAAATTATATTCGACCATTTATTTAGTCCTATATTCCGGACATTTTTGGAAATTAAAAATACATAAAAATTAGAAATATTTTAGAAAAATAACAAAAAATTAGAAAAATATTAAAAAGCTAAAAAAATTATATCTATATATATTTTAAGCATTTATATCTATATATATTATTACTCCTCTCTCTCTCTTCTTATATATATCTCTTTATATATATATATATCATATATATATATATCTATATTTACATAACTAATAATATAAAAAGAAAATAAACAAAAAATATAAAATATAAAAACAAAATAAAAATTATAAAAATAAAAATATAAAAAAAATATAAAATTCAAAACCCACAAAAACCATAAAGGGACATGAACAATTGATTGAATAATTGAATGATACATCACATACAACCATTCGCCTCCCAGTGTTCGACCTCTACCTGTACTTCACCTGTACACATTTGCATGTAGAGTTATAATAAATTTTAACTCCACATTTTTGGATATTCATTGCATATATTTATTGTGGGTTAACTGTTGATTGATTCGGGATCTGTTGAGCGGTAGCCTTAGCGACATTGTGGTCCCGCCTTGTGCGGATTACTCTAGACCCTCGTTAGGTCCCTTTCATCAGTTCCAAAAATAGTAGCCTAATATTAGTACTAAAAGTGCATGAAAATGATTCGAAGAGTTCCCTCCATGAAAATTATTTTGCATGTTTTCACGAATATGTAAGAAATTTATTTTTCTTACTATTTTCCCATCATGAAACATGAAATAAATACTTGGGTTAGTTAGAGAATGAAACATCAAATCACTTGAATTTATTTCACGTGATTACGACTCTGTTTTCCCTAGATATTCCATATTTAGTGGAGATGGGTCGGAAGATGAGTAGATCATCAAATCTCTTTTCTTAATGTATTTATAGTTCAATGAAAATCATGGAAATCATGGACTTGCCTTGATTAGTTATGATGCCTAATAATTTTGAAAATAATTGATTAATCAACATACGCCATTGAATGAATGTTTCATGAAAATCCTTGTTTATCCTACAATAGTTGGAGGACAAACTTTACATGCAAAACATTGTTATTTGAAAAGGATTAAGTATTTGTTTAGAAAATCTCCTTATAATATTAATCTAAATGGTTTGATAAATATTATATGGTATGACTTCAGTTGTAAGTCCGAATATCATCTCAAATACAAAATGGTCAAATCACATTATCCTGGCATGAGGCGGATATGGTGTCTAGTCGGGGATCGTTGGGGTATTAGGTTGCTCCATGAGCGGTCTGTCCCACATCACGTGCATACTGGCCCTGACATTGGGTAATGAAAGGATAATGCATGAAATGATCATGGTGTATTTTCTGATTATTAAATTTTGACTAATGTGTATTTTGAGATCATACCATCATTCAAGTAACAATCAAAATGTTTTGTTAGTTTATCGATTGGATTGATAATTGATTTAATAAGATTAAATCAATTAGATCCAATAAAAATAAACACCCTATTATGAATAGAGATGTAATTCCCATGGAAGAATTAATTATGTGAATATGATTCATAGTAATTAATTAAAATTCAACGTGATATGTAGTATCACAAAAGTGACATCCATGGTCTCCCATCAAGGTGAAGGGTTCCATCCCATGGATTGTATGTAGGAGATGCTTGTCCGAGGCGACGTTTCCTGCATACAAGTGCACATGGATAGGGTTCTTTGCTTTCGAAAAAGTAAGGTCGTATGCGTACTGACCACAATATCAGTTCCTCAATCATTGGGGTGATATTGGATTATGCATAATGAGTTCTAATCCTGTTGACAGTTGGTTCAATTAACGACGGGTCAACATCGCCTGAGGGGTGGTGGGCCCCTCTATTGAAGACTGAATTGGGAAATGCAAGTTGGACTTGCAAGTTGGAATGAGCTCCCGCTTCTTTTTATCCTAGTTACAATTTCTCATATTATTGATATGTAACAAAGGTAAGAAAGGAGATCCTAGATCTTGCTTGATATCTAATGGTAAGTATGTCTTTGAAAGTGAATAAGGGAATGAACTTTTATAGTTGACAAGGCAAGACAACTTTGATATAAAAAGCATAAATCAAAGTCAAATAAGTATTTATGCATATTATCTTATTTTAGATAACCTACATTAAAATCACTCATAACTATACTCAATAATAACCAGTAAATTATCATGGATTGGATTCATGATCACGATATTATACTTGCAGTTGGACACATAATGTATGTGATTTTAATATGCAAGTTTCCTCATAATAAGGAATGATAATTAAATATACAACATGATAACAACATTGGGTTTGTATGTCTCTATAGTCTTGATCTCTCATCGGATGTGCTTTGGAAGTATCATGTCGACAATGATCGTAGTTATCGAAAATCCTTATAAAACCTGAGAAGATGTTTTGGAAAACATATGTGCTCTCAAAATTTAATCATGAATGTCATGGTTCACTTCACTATGCAGAATGGTAGCTCGATAAGTGAAGATGTAATCAAAATGTTTGAGTACCTACCTGAACCAAAGACTTTAAGAGTTAAGATGGATGCAGATATGATGAGTGTCATCATTCTATTATCTATACTCTACTCATTCATGAAGCTTCATAATATTCATATTATATGAATTGCATAAAGCATGTATAAATGTTGAAATATTCATAAATTGAAATCTTTTGAGTTCAACGTATGAGATCCTTTGTCTAAAGCAATGGTTGTTTATAGATGAAGGAAGCATAATAGAAGCATGGTCTGACCCATGTAATAAGGAAAGTCAAAAAGTTAACTGTACATCTATGACTTCCATACATATGTTATCCAAAGAGTTGGATGACATTCAATACTACAACAAGCTGATGTACTAATAGTATGACTATGTAGTCTATATAATGTCCTTAAAGAAGGACTCGATAGTGCATCAACATATTATACATCTAGATATAATCATTGAAATTGACTTGCTTATTAGAAAAGATCAAAATCTAATAATTGTATCTCATTCTTCTAATCACACTTGCAATCGGTTGCGTATGTTTTAGAAGACTAGAAAATTTGATCTTAAGGTTTAATAGTCAACCACATGGATGTTGATGTAGTTGCTACAATAATCTCCAGTGGATAGATATACTACATATTTTCAGAGGAAGAGCCCTTAGTCTTAGAGAATGTATCTATGACCTAGATATTAGAATACATTCATTGTTTATTTATAAATGTTGGAAATAAATTTGAATTATGGAATAGACCTATCATAAAGATCTATGATGGATATATTTCAAATAGTAATCTAACATCTAAAGGACTCTACTAAATTAGAAAATTAATGAATGGTTCATTAACATTTCTAATACTAAAAATTAAACCTTAAAAGATCAATGGGAGGATGAAGATCATTTGACAATGTTCTGGCATCAAGCCTTGGATATATGTCTGTTGATGAGATTAATAGACTAGTAAGAGATGAAATTTAGACTGTCTGACATTTCAAATCTTACATACTTGCAAATATTGTATTCAAAGTAAAAATGTCCAATGCATCCTTCTGTAGGAATGGTGTTATATGCTAAGATATTCAAGATCTCATACATGTTGATGTATGTGGATCATCTATATCATAATAAACATTAATGATATGTGATATCTATTGATGATTATTTGTGATATGAGATTTCTTCCCTTCACCTTAGAAATCTTTGAAATGTTTAAAGATTGCACTTTTTTGGTTTAGAATCAAAGTTTAATGGAAGATGAAAATAATTTTATCTTACCAAGGTAGCAAGTACATGTTAGATGTATTCAAGGAATACCTTACGGAGAAAGGAATATCATTCCTATACCACTCCTCCTAATACACCTAGACTCAATAGAGTTGTAGGGATATGTGACGAATCTCAGATTCATCACTGTAAATCTCATTTATTAAGCTCAATTACCTCAAAATCATCAGCATTTCTGCATTTATTCTACATAATTAGCATTCATGCATGTTTTACTAAGAATTGCATTTTAGCACTAATTTCTGCACAAAATAAGAAGCCAAAAATCTCAGCCAAAATTGACATGTAAATAGCCTAACTTCCCTGATTTTTAACTCCTTCACGCTAACTCCGAATGATCCAAAACCACCTCCACTGTGTACATATCACTCACAAGAATAAATGAAAAATACAACAAAATAACTAACCAAATAAGTGGACCAAAAACCCAAACCCTAGTTTCAGGATTTCCGGACTAAAAACCTCATATCTTCCTCATCCAGTGTCCGTTTTAATCTTACTCACTTTTGAACTAATGTACATTCAATTATCTTCAAAACAAGACCAAGTTCAACTGAATCGGAGCTCATATGTGAAAGTTGGGTTTTGGGCCTCTTTTGGACATTGTGTATTTTAGCGATTTTTGACATGATATTTTATGTACATATTTTCTGTATTAATAAAATCCAAAAAAAGTATACTAAGGTGTCTTTATTTATCTTTGTTTTTTCCATATTTTTTCTGGATTTTTTTTCTAGTTTAAAAAATGACAAAAAATAGAAAACCCAAAAATCAAGGTATTCTATGTACATGGGATACCCCAAAAATTCACTTTGTGCATTTGATCGATTTTGGTTTTGATATCTTCATAAAAGTTGTAGATCTCATCGATACAAGAAATTTTCATGAAGAAATTTTTTCGATCCGAGGTTGTTTACTATTTATTTTTGATTTTATATAGTCTTTATTCTCGGATTTTTGTGGTGCTGACACGTGACAGCCCTGGGGCCGCCACATGTCAGCATTTTTTGGCCTCTTTATAATTCGTTTTTATTAAAAAAAATAAAGCCACCGCACGTGCATCGCACGTGCCTCCCAGGCACGTGCTTCGCACGTGCCTGCACCTTGCCTCCTGCCGCCACGCGTCTCCTTTCAAGCCGTCCGATCACGGGTCGATCGGACGGCTCAGGTCCATCGCCTTCAACCTCCCAGCGCCTCCCCGATTTCTCCACCGTTGACCTCACAACTGCCGCCCCTGATATCGCAACAGCCAACCGTCTCTGTGTCTCCCTCCGCCAACCTCCTTCACATCTCGCGTCACCTTCCATTACCGACCGCTCGACCCCTCTCTGCTATTTAAAGAACACGGCTGCACCCGACTCCCTAATCCGTCATTCAACGGTAGAGGCCTTCTTCTCCGGTGTTGACATCCCGGTGTACTCCTCCTATGGCGAGATCCGAGGGCTTCAACCCTCGTTGTAGCCCACCTCCTCCGTTGCAGCTGCTTCACTCCGGCGTGCACCGCCGTCGAGCCCATCTTCCCTAGGTATCTCCTCCTCCGCTTCACCTCCCTTCTTCCCGTCCGCAAGCTCCATCTCCGATCTCTCTCTCTCTCGATCATTATCCCCTACATCAATCCCATCGCCCCCCGAGCACCTCCGACCTACACCTGCTCCGCTTGGCCTCCGACTCGCTCAATCGACAACGCTCATCTGCATCGACTCCTACGCCGCCATCGCCGTTCGTCACCGACCAACATAGACCATCTCCGCCAAGCATCGCCTTCCCCAACGTCTTCAACACCACCGCTCAGAAGCTACTCCGACCTAATCTTCTTCGATGCTCCGCCAACGATCGCCGCTCCATCGACGACCGCCGACCGTTTGTCGGCCCAACTCCCCGATCCGCCTTGGGCCACCTTCACCGACGACCATCAACACCTTCGTCATAGACCACTCCTTTGATGCGTCATCTTCTTCGACAGCCAGGAGCTTTGCTAACATAACTCCTCCGCGCCACGCCTCCACTTGGCCATCGTCTTCGCGTCACCGGAGCCGCGATCAATCAACATCTAGTAGCTTCTCAACCGTCATCCACCGTCCAGGACCATGCCTAAGTTCGAGACCCTCCTCATGTGTTACATATGTGAGAGAGGGGACACTTTACGTCGAAGCCCCCGGAGAGCTCCAGATTTGCAAGCCGCCCCCAGGGTCACGTGCTCCTCACGTGACTCGCTGGGTTAATTACAGAGAGCCCCCTGAAGAACCTCCATATTACGCCAAGGTCCCCGCCTCCAGAGGGCACGTGCCACACACGTGTCCCTCTGATCATTTTGCAGAAGTATCCCTGAAGTTCATGGTACTTGCACTTGGGTCCCCCCACTGCATTTCTATATTTATTATGTTTATTGTAATTGCAGTTATACCCCTGTTTTTCTTTGTGATTTCAGACTCCCATGTTGCATTGTTTAATTATCCAAAAATAACATGATGTTCTTCCGTTAATTCTCTACTGTTTGGCATATTGTGGATATTTTTGTGATCATTGGTTAATTAACAAATAATTGTTTTATGGAAAATTGCATACTTTACCCATTTTATGCTCTAATTTTTATAGTTGATTAACCATGACTCTAAAAATTCCCGAAAAATCACATGTTGTAGAATCAATTGTGCTTGACATTGTGACCAAAAAGAATTAAATTTGCATACATACTTTGCCCTGTAAAAATCATTTTGCATATTTCCGTGTTTGATTTTTAATAGGTATTAAATCTCACATTTTCAAGGTTTAGGATTTTTCTGAGATCAATCACCTAGTGAAGATCTTAGATAATTTTGGTCATTGAAAATAAGTAGGTTTAGTATTTATCATAATTAAATATTGAAATTCATTTTATTTGTATTTAAAAATTCATAAAAAAATCATATTGCATCCAAAAATTCCAAAAAAATTACAGTGCATTCGTTTCATCATATTTTGCATTGTGGCCAAATTTCATATTTTCGGACATCATTTTAATGTAATTGACATTTTAGTCCCTAAAATAGGCCAAAATTGCATTTTACGTCCTTTATTGCTTTAACAATTACAAAAAAAGATCGCATCGAAAACCGTGCACGAATTTTGATAGACATAATTCTAGGTTGTTCCTTTGCATCCTTGTGTTCGACCTTGGGACTTGCCCAATTAAAATAAACATAAAACCACTCGATTAAAATTTGATTAAATTATTTTGTGGTTATTTCTTGACCGATTCCGATAGCCGCCTACAACGCACGAAACGACACATTAATTTTACGCACGATCACTAATAACAAATATCTCTTTAACACAACGAATATCGAACCCATCAATATGCAATTGGATCATGTGTGACATGATTTGATCAATAGTGAATCCTAGCATAATTACATCTTAGTTTCCAGGTATATATGTAGTAGAGATTGAAATATATAAGATTCTAAGTAAATCTGAACCCAAAAACCCTCAGAAGCTATGGTTTGGAATATATCGTAGTGTTGGACACTTAAGGATTTATGGTTGCTTGGTCCATAAACTTATCATGGATGCAATTAAGCTATAATCTAGCACCAGAGAATGCTACTTCATTAGGAAAATAAAGGATGGTATTGTAAATTTATTTTATGTCATTGAGTTTCTTAAAAGATTTCATCTCTAAGTATATGATTATTAGAGGATGACTTCCTTGAGAATCAAGATGAAAATGAAGTAAAGGAACTCATTGAATCTTAAGAAGATAATGAGGCTATTGAAATCGTAATCTAAAAGGACAATTAAAGATGAAACACTCATACCTCTTCAAATTAGTTTGAGGGTGGTGAGACCACCTAAAGCTAATGATATCCATGTGTCGGTTAAGTCTGACTATGATCTGACTTCATATGATGAAGCTTCTAAGGATCATGACATGGAGAGATGGATGTTAGCAATAAAGTCTAAAGTAGACTTCATATACAAGTATTGTATATGGACCCTCGAGTATCCTCCTATAAGGTAAAACCTGTAAAATGTAAATTGGATCTTCAAGAGACAGATGGAAGCTGATGAGAACGTAGAGACCTTCAAAGAACAACTTGCAGCCATGAGATGCATACCTAAGAGAAGACATTGCTTGCAATGGGACTTGCTCTTCAGTGACACCATGCTTAAACCCATCAGAATATTGCTAACAATAACTACACATCTTAACTGTGACATCTAAATAATGGAAGTCAAGATTGCATTCCTCTAGGAATACCTCATCGAGGACATTCATATGAAGTACTCCCAGGGATTCATAGTTGAGAAAGGCAAGATATGCAATCTAAAGGAACTCCATATATGGACTCAAATATGCTTCTTGTAGTTAGAACATTACATTTGATGGAATTATAAATGTTTTGATTCAGATAAAATCTTGATGAACCATGTGAAGCTTAGTGGGAGTGCCATTGTGTTCATCATGCTAAATGTAGATAAAGTCCTAATCATTTGGAATGATATAAGGATGCGAATAAGTGTTTTATAATCTAGTTGTTCCATACCTTGAGCTATGATTTTGAGGATACCTCTTAGATCTTAATTCTGAAGTTGTTCAGAAACAAAGAGAATAGGGCATTGGAACTGTCACATTAGTGGTATACCTTAGACATATTCTATTTTAAAGAAAACCCTAAGGAAGGCTTCCTTCCTTTAAGATATGGTACTGACCTATCTAAAGAGATAGCACCTCATAGAGTTGAAAAGGTGAATGCTGAAACTGCTTGCCCTTGTGCATCAGTTATGAGAAGCCTAGTGTATGCTGGACGAGTACAAAAGTCAGATGTCTGCCATGCAGTGGGAATAGTAAACTGTTACTAATCCTACCAAGGAGATAAAACACTTGATTGCAGTAATAACAATATCTTCAAAGATGACAAGACTTTTGAAATAGAGATCTCAAAGTTTTAACTTCGAGAACTTAATATTTTATAGATAGTGATCTAGGAGGTCTTAACTACATATGCTTATGACTTAAGATTGGCTCTTAGTTTTAGGAGATAGAGATCTTCAGGAATAAGGGCATTCTGATAAGGATGATTGAAATTGCATATTGGTTATAACGATTATTGAATTGCAGTGTTAAAGGCACTATAATTGCTTTAATAAAATTGAGTACTGGTTACATAAGATGCAACATTCGCATTGGATGTGAGCACTGTTACAAGGGGAAATGCAAGTACTTAAAAGGACTTGGCGTAGTCTCTCAAAAATAGAGTGACTAGTCAGCTTACTTAGCTATTTTTCCGAATAGCTTATGATTATCCCATGAGTGTGGGTCTATAATATTAGCTCATTAATGGCTCTTTGGGATACTAGAAGACATAGAAAATACAAAATACAAAATACAGAATACAAAAACAAAAAATCGAGACTAGTGTGCAGAGAAATTCCTTGATTCTTTTATCGAGTCTTAAATTAATTGAATAACCTCAGGATTTTGGTAAACTCCCTTAGTTCAACCATGTACGCTATACAAGTACCTTAAATTGCAAAATTCCTTTGCTATATTTTATTTATTTATTTCTTAAGAAACAAATAAATTTTTATTGAGGGATTTTTAGGGTTGCAATGACACTGCAATTTAATTCCATCTTTTAAAACTCAGAAAATGTCTTTCAACAAAACGACACCGTTGTCGGGAAGGCACATCGAGGTTTTCTACTGACTGTTATTCTTGATTGTTTATACTTGTTTTTTTTCCTATTTTTGTCTATATTTTTCTTACATTCATTTCTTTGTGCATATCACTGTCATTTATTCTTTTTATACATTTTTGTCAATTATTCCTTTCATTTATTTTGTTTATATATTGTGTGTATATATATTGCTGATTTGCATGTTGTTGTGGAGTGAGTACTCAAATCGATACCACGTGCCATTAGGGAGCTGATACAACGATTGCAGGATCCGATGTGTCGGACACCGAAAGCTCCCCGAGATCAAACTTAGGGATTCATTTGAGATATATTTTCACTTGCTCTTCTCACTTTGCTTCAGATCCACCTCATTGTTTGCTTGTTTATACTCATATATTTATTTTTAAATTGATTTTGCTCATATTTTTATAACCGTGTCTCTTACACATTCTTGTGTTTCCTCTTTCTTACGAGAGCTTGACGAGCGAGGGAGGCATCCTTAGGAGCGTAGGTGCACCCGAGCGAAGCGGAGGCGATTTATTTCTTCATCAAGTTGCAAGAAAGCATAGTAGGAGGAGAATAATAATTGGAAGAGACCAATCACTTGGAGCACAATACGTACAATTTTTTGTTTTATTTTAGCATTTTATTCACTCATTATTCTTTTTGTAATTGATGAAACTCAATTTCATCATCTTAATGTTCCATTATTAACCCCCTTGCTTAAATCTTTGTCAATAAAATCCTGATAATGTCCTGTAATTATCAGAGCCTTTAATAAATTAAAAACCACAAAAAAATTGGCAAAACTAAAATTCGTGGTATTTTTAGCCTTAAAAATACCCTTAAAAATATTTGTTGGCTACAGTTGACCTCATCTCCAGTTTTGGTCAACATGAAACTTGTAGATCTCATCAAGATCTACAACTTTCATGTTTTGAGTTCTCTCAAATTCGGCCTTCTAACCCCTCAAAAATCAATAATTCTCTCCTAATAATCAGATTGGGCCACGTGGCCCGTTCTGGGTGAGCCACGTGGCCCGTCTCTCTTTGTCTTATCCGCCTTCGCTCAACACCGTTGGATCTCCTTCTGATCCAACGACTCAGTTATCTCCACACCCGCTCTGACCCTCAGCCGTCTGATCTTCCCAGGTCTTCATCTGCATCGCACGTCAGCGCCCTTCTCTCTTCATGCCACGTGGCGGCTTGTACACCGCTTGATCGCGCCCCGATCTTCCATCACAGCCGCTCCGTCATAATGTCGCTCCTCGGCCCTTCGATTGCGCCTTCTTCGCATCACAGCCGTCCTCTAGCGCGCATGCCCCACCACGACACCTGGCATGCTACTGACGCTTCGATCGCTTCTCCTAGATCTCATCGTACCCACTCCTTAGCGCATCGATCCAGGCCGTTGGATCTCCAGATCCAATGGCCATACATCATCGTCAACCTCCGGCCCCTCTTCTTCCCCACGTTCATCACTTCGCGCACCACACTTCCCCCTTCCTATTATCTCGCCATCTCCAGCCATCATCTCAACTCGCCAACCGTCCCACTGCGTTCACCTATCATCCACGATCTTCGCCGATGCCTCCACTAACCACAGTCCACACCCATCCGCTCCACGTTCTCCAGCCAAACTACGATCCCATCATCAGAACCGCCGACTTCCGCCCTTCAAATACTCTGCCTCCTCCAACAACACCCCTCTTCCATCTTTACGCGGGAGGAGGCCCAGCCCTCCTCTGCCTCCCTGTGACAGGGGGAGGCGGAGGATCGAGCGATGATGACCTGGCCTCCCCGGTGAGACCCTCTGCTGATCGCGGCGGCGTTGCGGCACCACCGAGCCCGCTCGAGCTGCTCCGAGTCGCCGCCAGAGTCTAGCGAAGACCCGGGCATCTTCCCCGATGCCTAGCCTAGGCTTCCGATCCGCCCAAAGGCCAGGTAAGACTCCTCCAACTTCCTTTGCCTTTTTTTAATTTTTACTTAATTCCTCAGGTTACTATCCCCCTCTCCGACCTCCGATGATCACCTCCCGAGCTTCGCAGTTCATCCCCCATCCACGCGTACCTTCCCGACCACTCTCTTCTCCCTATTCCATACCTTTCCACCTTCGACCCATCTCCTCCGCCAACAACGATGGAGGAGCTCCGAGCTCCCACTTTCTTCGCTCGCCGAGCTCACATCCCACTCACGCACGCACACCTCTCTGCTTCGGCTATGCGTCATTAACTTGCAGGAGAACCTTCCTCAATGGTCGGAAGATCATCGGACCCGACTTCGACATACTTGCTCTCATCATCAGTGCTCTGATGGCCTGAGCCAAAATGCCCGATGCCTTCGCCGAGCGTCTATCTATCTCAATGCGCTTCCATGGAGCTCCGGTGAAGCCCACAGAGTTCAAGCAACAACGGCGGAGAGAGAGCTCCTTCGTCGGAGATCAAACTCCGCCCGCTACAACCCAAGAAGAGAGTACAGGCACCGTTGGATGCTCCTCCACGGAGTTCATCCAACGGTGTTGAATCAGCCACGTCGCCTGCAGCAGGGTTTACACGGACCATCGGATCATATTGTTTTGATGGCTCTGATTCGGCCACACGTCAACCTCCAAGGATCTCCAAGCCTCAGCACTAGATCACGAGGTTCGGACGCTCCGAACCTAGCCCGGGCCTCCCCCGAGCCTGCAGCGAAGCCGAGCCGACCCGAAGCACTTCCTAGCCTCTACCGAGCCCGAGCCTCCCACCGAGCCTGGATGGCGCGTGCCTGGCGCGAGCCATATGGGTGATTTGCACAGAGGTCCGCCTTCTTCTCCAATATTGCAAGCAGGTCTGATCACATGCAACACTGTGGGAATTTTGCATGAAAACCCTTGCGGGTTTTTAAAATTGCAAAAATGCCCCTGTGCGTGTGGGCAATTTACAGGAAAGGTCCCGTTCTTTTATGTATTTACATTTTAGTCCCTCCCAGGGACCTGGCTGCAATTTTATTTCATGTTTTATTTCATTTATGCCCTTGTCTTCTTTATTTCATATCTTGAGCTCCGTATGTCCGATTACGTTGATTTTAGTTTCATTTTAAATCTTGTTTGACGTACTTTTTAATGGCATACTTGTTCTTCTATTTTGACACTGTGATCTCAATGTATTTCTTTAAACAACTCGAGTGTTTCTTATGCCTTTTTGACTAATCTTGCAATATATGTCGAATGAGTTATTGCTTCATTTAAGTCTGAAATTAACTTGTGGTTTAGCTGGCTCATCATTTTGACCTAGGGCGTATTTGTGATGCATTTCATGGCGTTTATTTGCATGATAAAATAAAATAAAAAAAGCATGTTTCGTTGTAATGCATTGTTGTGTCTCCTTGTCCTTTAGCATTCATAATTTGACCTATATGACTTTAACTCAACACTTAATTAGATAGATAAAAATCCGAATAATTCGAGAAAGGCTCGTGTCCCTGAGTTCGATCTTGGTTTCTTGCCAAGTAAAAAAATACACGACCATCTCAATTTGATTGATATATATATTTAAATGAGATGGTCCTTTGATGAGCCCGAATTGGCCCGATTGCGATGACATTATCAAGTGCTAATTCAACAATATTAAAGGGCCGATTTTGCGGTTCGTCAAATGGCGCCGTTGTCGGGGACACGACTCATTTCTTATATTTTTTGGATTTTTGTTTGTTTAATTTAGTGTCCCTTTTTATAGGTCAAATGTTCACATATTTTGCATTATAAAATTTTTCTTTTTTATTTGATCTCTTATCCTTGTTTCTGTGGCATGGCCCTTGATCAATCAAGGAGGCGAGGAGCTGATGTCTCCCGCTGCGAGGAACCGCAGGAGCATGCTTGGAGCACCTAGAAAAGAAAGGAAAAAAACGTGTCGCACTTTTATTTCCATGCCATACTTGTAATAAACTCGTCTTTTATAGCGGTCTTCGATCGAAGGCTCGCGGTTGTAATCGAACGATCGTGGTTGTGTGGGGATCGTCCCTACTTGAGTGTCGACCTAGGACCAGGCACACGGCTCTTCGAGCTTAGTTAATTTTTGTATTTTTATGTGCTTGCTCGTAGGTAGGACACACCTTAATTCAAGACGCAAGTAGCATCGCTTCACTTAGTCAAATTAAAAGAAAATTTTCCCTGCTAATAGAAGCATGTTAGGTGCGGCTTTCTGATGACTTGCATACAAGAGTTTTTTTTCAAAACAGCCCAAGTTTTCACGTATTTCTCGTCAAATCACTGCATGTTTTCTCGCTTAGCTTGGATCGCGGTTTTCATCGAATGCACGGCTTTTTCTCGATTTCTCCCTCCTAGCTTGATCACCTAGGCTAATGGAAAAAGGGAATGAACGGTAGACAATGATTTCTTGATTTATGTGCTAACCTTAATTCAGAGACAACCTTAAGAATAATTGGGACTGTTAATTGCAAGTCAACCAACAATGGAGTAAAACTTTGGTTTTGGGAGACAACACCCTCGTTTACGCTTGATTTTCATTTAACATTTTTTCTCTGCGTAAAATCAAATGTTTTATCACCAATAAAACCAACAAGATAATAAACCAACCGCGGTTGGTTTCATGTGTGAGTTGGTGAATTTAAGGGTCTTGCTTGCTTGATTGAGCCTTGTTTGCTTCGATACACTCCCCAAAACCTTAGTCACTCCATCCATCTCCGTAGATTCATCCGCTCATCTGTACATCCATCCATCTTCTTCGTTCCCCTTGGGTCCCTCCCAACATCAATTCCCATCTTTATACTTAGGCTAATCTCAGCCTAAGTATAGGGGGGACCCGAGTCCCCGTGATTTTTCTCCACTCTTCTTTCCTTGCCTTTATACTTAGGTTATTTCTAACCTAAGTATAGGGGGAGCCCCTCTTAGCTCCCGTATATTCCTATATATTTAAATGGACCTATGTACTTGCAACATTTAGTGCTATGAGGACATAGCAAAGTTTAAGTACAGGGGGTATACCGTATATACCGTATACTTACTTTAGCTATAAATCTGAAAAATTTGAAAAATTTAAAACTTTTTGGCTAAAGTAAAGTTCTTTGGACTAAGAGAACTCAAATGATTTCACGGCTTTTCTATACTGTGTTACGCTATTTTAATATTTTCGAAAATGATTTTTCATTGTTTTGAAAAAAATTCTTTTGAAAATGTTTTGAAAATTTTGATTTGTGTGACATGGTTTTGAAAATCTTTTATCTCTTTTCAAGGAAAGTTGAGTCTAACTTGTGTTTTAACCTTTTTATTAAAATCCATAAAAATGAGAAAAACCCAAAAATCTTTTAGGAGCCATTAGTGACCACTAAGCCCAATTAAGTAAGCCGCATTCAGTGAGGGTTCACCCTTAGCAGATTGGATGGTTTAGAGGACATCGCGTAAGGCCCTGTCCTCAAGCAACGGGCTTCGGCCTGTACTTACATCCATACTGGCTGAATGCAGATGCTCAATTGCGTTTAGGCAGTCCTAATATCTCTTGGAGTTCAAAAAAAAAGTTTTGTTTTTGAATGAAGGAGTTGGATTAATCCTCTACACTTACACTTCCACCCAGGATCTGAAATGATCAAGGAGACTTAGCTTGATGAGGTCTTTGAGATTTTAGGTTAACCAGCCTTAGCCATCAGGGTCATAGACTTAATCATCTACATTCCCCTAGTTTTCTAGATTTGCATGCTATATTCCATGCTTAGTGATATCGCTCCCGCACCCTTAGTTAACTCGGTCAGATTAATGTCCAAATTAATTTTAAGTGTTCGTTGTAGTCGGATACGAGAGGGAATATCAAAAACCACTTAAATTAGATTCGAGTTAATTTCAAGCGGCAGATTTTTTTTTACTTGGTGAAGTCCAAGGTTGAACTAGGGAGGCATCTGTCTCCTTAGATGAATTAGTAGCAAAGTCCAATGTTCGATTTTCAGGGAATTATTTTTTTGGTCTTTTTTTATTTCTATGCAAGACACATGCAACAATCAAGCCAATTTAAAGTTAAATCAGTTAAGATATCAAATTAATTCCAAAAATTATGAAACTTGGCCAGATTATGAAATGAGATAAATTAAGCTACCCTAATTTTTTTAGAATTTTTAAGTGCACAAATAATAAAAAATGCAGACCTTAGTGAAAATGACTAAACCAATTTTAATAATTATCAAACGATGATATTTTTCAGAAACAAAATTAATCCAAATAGGTCTAATTAAGAGCTATCTAAATCAACTTAAATTTCGTTAAAACACTTCACGGTTGATTAAATAAAAATCGATTAAGATTTTCACTAAATGATTTCTCTATGACAAACTAAACGTGCAAATGGTGTGATTTTTGGATATGTTGTAGCATAGACCTATATCTACCAATGGTGATTTTTCAGAGATTTTTCGGTAAGCATATAAAGCGTAACCAATTAATCAGTAAAAAATGGGCAAAATATTGCAATTTTTACCAAATTAAATTCCATCAATATTGTGCAAATTAGAAAAATACAAATAAATAATAAAATGGTAGAACAAGAGTTATGCTACACAATGCAACTTTTGGAATTAAAAATGAATGACAAAATGATGACAAAATAAACGTGCAAATGCAAGGGTATGAGTGCAATACAAAAATAGAAATATGAGATGAAATGAAGTACATGGACTTACATGCAATTACCTAAAACTTGAACTTCCTTTGAGAACTTGCAAGGGGGTGCAAGTGTCCCCTTTGCAAATACCCACTTTGTTCTTATTATGCGATATTGCCTCCTCTGCTTTGTTGCTTGAAACATGGGAATGGAGATGAGGAGGTTCACGGTGGGGAAGGAGGCGGCTCCTCCGCTCGCCTTGGAGATGGTGGCACTGTCAGGGAGGGCACACGAAGGCGCGAGGGCCGCGGGGGCGGCGCGTAGAGGGCGCTCGCGGCTGGCAGCTGTGTCGCCACTGACTGGTGCGATGGCTGGGGCTCGGCCGTAGGTGGCTATCGAGCGGAGGGGTGCGGTTGGAGGGCTGTGCCTGAGCGTGGATGAGCCTCCACTGGTGATTCTAGAGCTCGGCCGCAGGTGGCTGCGGTGTTCGTGGAGGTGATGACGTCAGCGGCTGGGGGCGGGGGCGGGAGACGTCCGGCGAGGACCTGCAATGAAGGAGAAAGCTCGAGCCAAGCTCGGCTATGGTGGAAGGAAGGAAGAAGAAAGATACCTGGGGGGGGGCAGAGGGGATTTTACAAAATCCCCTGTTGCTCATGCATTTGTTTAGCGGGCCGCGAATAATGGATAAATCGATTGACAAAATCTCGTCGAAAAATTAGTTAAAAATCACCGTTGCATTTGCAACGTGTGATTTATCCGTTGAAGTGCAATCGATTTGGTGATTCTGTGATCGGACGAGGATGAATTGAATAGAGAGAGATAATGGTTGTAGGAGAGGAAGAAGAAGAGAGGAAGAAAAAGTTACATGTAGATGGAATGGACGGATGCTTGGGGAAGAAGCTCTTGCTGGAGCTTCAGATCTTCGCTCAAAGCAGCGATAAGGTGTTGAGCTCGGGCAGCTTGAGTGGGAGCTGCAACAAGGGGTGGGGAGCCCCTTGGATCTCGCCGGGAAAGGAATGGTCGTCGCTCTACCTGAGTCGATCTCTGCTGTCATCAGGAAGGCTAAG
Organism: Ottelia alismoides; assembly: GCA_037367405.1. Taxonomy (NCBI): domain Eukaryota; kingdom Viridiplantae; phylum Streptophyta; class Magnoliopsida; order Alismatales; family Hydrocharitaceae; genus Ottelia; species Ottelia alismoides. Next base: position 1,673,855 of record JAZKJV010007863.1, read on the forward strand.
GGAGCTCTCGTCCTCTCACGATGATGGAGAATGGCGAGCGGCGCACGCGCGAGCCTAGGGAAAAGCTCGTTGGTGGCGCCACCCGATGTCGGTGGGGCGGGCGGACAACGGCGAGGGCATGCGGCGGGCGGAGGGGCTCACTGGCGGAGGAGGGCCGACGGTCTGGGCGCCTATGCACCGCGCGCGGAGGGCAGCCGCGCGGTGGGTGTGGCGGAGCACGCGGACTGCCGCGCGGTAATCGGTAGAGGGGATGCCCCTGGAGCGGTGGCTATGGCGGATCACGCGGACTGCCGCGCGGTGGTCGGAGGGGCTGGGAAGCGCGAGGGCAGCCATGCGCGCGGGCCGCTTGCTGGCTGGAGTGCGGCTGGCCGCGGCAGGGCTGGCGCTGGAGAGAGGACGGCGGCGACGCTGTTGGCGTGGAGGAGGGCACCGCCGGCGTGGAGGTAGGGGGAGCGGCTACGGCTGCTTCCTCCTGTTCTCTTCCTTTTTTTTGATTTTTTTGTTGTAATTTTTTAATGTAAACAAGAAATAAAATGTGTATAAATTGAAATGAAATGGAGTGGTGGTGTATGATGTATAAAATGATGGTATGGTTTTTGATGGGGATAATAATGAAAGAGATGAGTATGATCGTGGCTGTGGTGAATGAAATGATGGTGAAAATGTGGTTGTTTATGAATTGTTTTGGTGACAAACAAGATAAATAATGTGAGAAAAACATTGACAAAGAAAAAGGAGAAGGAATACTTACTTGTGATTCGCCGAAAGTGAAGCCGCGTCGTGCGGCTTCCGTCGTGACCTCAAGAGCTTGGCGTGAGAAGCTCGAAGCTTGGCAGCCTCACGAGTGGGGCTACTACGGCGAGAGATCGCCGGATCGCACCTGAGAATAATCTTGAGGAGGTTGTTGCTCAACCGTGAAGAAGCCGCAGCTGTCACCTGAAACTCCAAATAGGGCTCGCTCCTCTCCTAACGAAAGGTGGATGGTTAGAAATGGTGGAGGAGATGTGAATATAAAGAAGGGGAGGAAGTTGGAGAAGAGATGGAGAGAGTGGAGAGAATGGTGGAGGAAGTGGGGTTGATGTGGCTTGGATTAGGGAATAAGAAAGGAGAAGAGGTAAAAGGGGATTAAAATAATTTATTAATAAAATAAATATAGTAGGCTACTAAAAATAATTAAAATAATAATAAATCTGAAAATAATAAAAAATTCGAAAATAATAAAATAAAGGGGTGACATGTGGCGGCTCCAGGAGCTGCCACATGTCGCACCTAGAAAATTCAATAATTAAATGTAAAGAAAAATAAAAAAGAAATAACAAAAGGGATTAAATCAAAAAGTGGTCAACACGAAAGTTGCTCGTCTCGATAAGATCTACAACTTTTGTGAAGGGCCAAAAATCAGAGGAAATCATCTGTACAAAATGTATTTTTGGGTAGTACCTTATAGGTATAAAATACCATTTTTTCCTTTTGCAATTTTTGTCATTTTTAATTAAGAGAAAAATCAAAATAAAAATAGAGAAAATATGAGGAAAATATTTACAACTTAATCTATTTTTTTGGATTTTTAGTAATTAAGAAATAAAAAGATAAAAATGAAGGGCAAACCGGTCAATATGTACAATATACAAAAGGGGCCCAAAACCCAAGTTTTGCATACGAGCTCCGATTTTAATGAAATTGGCCTTGTTTCGAATGAATGTATATTACTTTAAAAGTGAGTAGACCTAATTAGGAGGTTGTATGAGAGAGATATACACATTTTAAGGCTCTTAGTTTCAAACTTGGATTGGGGTTTTATTGGTCAATTTTACAAGTTAGTATTTTTTTGATATTTTTCCTTTATTAGTGTTAGTCATATATACACTATGGAGTTGGTCTTATTGGATTTGGAGTTAGTATAAAATATATACAAATAAGATGTTTTATCTAATATACAGGTGAATATTTACAAGTGAATTTGGCATCTTATTTTATGCAAATATGAATGCTAAAATGCAGATGTTATCAATGCATGCATGAATGCTAATTATGCAATATAAGTGGAAATATGCAGCTATTTACTCGGTAACAAAGCTCTATTTTTGACTTTTAGAGTGATGAATCATAGATTCATCAACCCCCTATACTTAAACCTTGCTCGTCCCCGAGCAACTAAAATGAAATGCAAGAGTGAAATGATTTTGGGTTCCATACCAAGGTCATGAACAAAAGTTGAAAATGGAGCTTGACTTAACCTTTGGATTAATTGTGTGGCAGAACCTCATTGGGACCTGAACTTAAGACCTAACAGACTTCAAGTTCCACAAGTCTTCTATTCAAGACTCCTTAATAGTCAGGTCAGAACAAATCCTCAGACGCAAATTTCTGATGACTATGATTCTTACTTGTACTGTGTAAGTGAAATGTAACTCTCCACATCAGAAATGGTTCAGAACCAACCTCCTCTAACAAGGTAACTCAAATAACCCGGTCCAGTAACTCTTTCCTCGAGGAGCGGGGTATTCCCTTCTAAGTTCAAGTGCGACCAGCTCAAGAGGAGGGGGTAGAGAAAAGAATGGACGGTAGCCAGTGTAGCTACCTATCCCGGGATGCCTGACCAGTGTAGCCAAGTCATCCAGCTACAGACTTCTTGCTAATATACTCCGACAGGCAATATATATATTTTTTTGTTTTGGCCTGTCTATTTTTTCTATAGTTCTTGCATTTTTTTCTTTTTTTCTTTTTTTTGGGAACTATATACAAGGTGCAGCATGTACATCAAGAGTTTTTCCTCTTGATCCAGTAGACTATCCCTCTTTTGAAGCATTATTGCATCCCACAGCATCCTGTCCTTAGATGTCAACACCACCAGACTAGGTTGAGATGCACTACCCTCCCTAGAGGAGGACGGATGTTTCCACCCATGTGCTACTCCAAGCTAAAGGATTCTACCTCCTCACCACCTCATCAATGAAGAGCTACGTGCATTGTGCTTGTCCAAGTTAGGTCATTATCTAAAAGAATCATGCGTGTGCACGAGATATTCTACTTAGACTAATCAAGATGACATGTGAACATAGACTTGCGGACTTAAAGAATTAAGTCACTTTACCTGAGAAATCTTAACTCCAGTTCCTATAATGTTCCTCTGAAATTAGGTGGATTAAGGTCAAATCAAGTCCAACCTCAATTTCTACTCATAACTTGGTTCAGAACCCACTAGCTTTTCACCTTGCATATGCAAGATATGCAGATGAGATGCAGATGTCATGCTATATAGATGAATGAAATGCAAGACTCTTTGTTTTTTTTAATTTTTTTTGAATGCAAGGATGATTTGCAAGAGTAAATAAGAAGCCTTTTTTTTGCTTTTTTTGTTTTTTTGGTATACCTCCTATGTTACAACAATTTACAAGAGTTTAATAAGTATTATACAAATTTTACAATATACAAGTATACATTTTTTTTCAATTTTTACAAAAGGTTTACAAGTATTATACAACAAGTATAATTTTTTTTCAATTTTTACCCACTCGTAATTATTGCAAAATATATACAAAAAGTACGCGAAAATACGCGAAAGTACGAGCTATGGGTAAAGTATATATGTAATATATACATGCCCCCTATACTTAGCGTGTGCTGTCCTCAGAGCACGAAAAGCGAGGAAAAAGACATATCTCGTGCTAAGCGTAGGAGAGCTAAAATAACAAAAATGTATAGAAGTCGCTCCGCCTCCCTATACTTAGGCTCTGGCAGCCTAAGTGTAGAAGAAGATAAAAAATGGGGTGGGAGAGGTTAAGAGGGGAAATGGAGGAGTATATACACGGTGGGCATCGGTCCCCCTATACTTAGGCTCTGGTCAGCCTAAGTATGGGACAAGAATGAGTGTGAGAATCGATGAGATCTAGAGAATATACAGCGAATGGTGAAGGGACTCGGGTCATTCTCCTCCCTATACTTAGGATTTGATCATCCTAAGTATAGCCATAAAATGAAATGCTATGGAGCCGGGGCGAGTGATTCGAATCACTGGAGAGGGAGAAAAAAAAATATACAAGGATAATTGAGAATATACAGGGATCAAGAAGGTTTGTGACGAACCTTCTTGCGGGATTGAGGAGGTGGATAATATACATATGTGTCGCTGTCGGAATCGTCCTCAGATGAATAATAGTGAGGTGTAGGGATTGTCCAACGAGGGTCGACACACGACTGCTTGCTTAGATAAGGCTTGAGAACAACCGAACTGAGCTCACTCATATAAATCACCTTATTCAGATCCGATGAGGATTCCTCTGAAAATTCCTTCTCCGGAATGTTGAAGGAAATTTTCTTGGTCGGTTTTCTAAAACCTGAATCATTGAGAGGGAGATGAGAGCGACGTGCCTTGAGAGGTTCGGGAGAACACCTCGAGGAATCAATTCTTGACTTCCTCTCACTAAATAGCCGACCAGAAGAGGGAGCAACCGTGTTTTGATGTGAAGTCAATTCAGTCTTGGTTGTTTCCTTTAACGGTCCAGGTGTGGTGCTGACCATGGGTTCTTCATCAGATGAGTCACCATATAGATTAGAATATTCCTGAAGGGTCAACATGCATCTCGGAAAGGTGCTAGTGATCTTAGTTGGCTTGACATTATTGGGCTCTTGTGTCGGATCATCAAAATGGTCAAGACAATCAGCAAAAATCATGTCTGACTCGATGTCAGCTTCTGGTCACGAGTCCTCCTTAGAAGCTGTCACGGTGGTGGTGCAAGCAGTTGATGAAGTGGAGGTGTAGGGAGTCTCAGAACCAACGGTCGTCCGGACAGTCGGTCTCTCAGGTGTAGCAGAGAGGTGGGACTCATCTACCTCTCGATTGTCACGACTGCCAATGGATGTGCGGGTCACCTTAGAGTAAAGTGTATCAAAGAATGGGTGAGGTCGAAGCGCTCCCAATGCTGAAAAATTGATCTCTCGAGTCTCGCAATCTATAGTCGCCTTAGCCAATGCTAAGAAGGCTTCCCGAAAATAATCGGAGACTGGGTGAACTCTCCTCGGTGCTCGATATCAATGATCGTGAAGTCCACCTGGAGTAGAGCACCTTGGAAAGTAACGATGACTGAAATGTTTCCTCTCGACTGTTTGATGGATCGATCAGCCAGCCGAACGATCTCTCTAGACTTTCTGATTGGCCTGAGTTTGAGCTTGTCAAACACAGAGGTCGGGAGGATATTTATCGGGGAGTCATCATCGATTCTTGCATGGGTGAAGATAGTGTCTTTGATTTCACATTCAACTCGGGGTAACAACTTCACTCTGCGGCTTTTGCTCTTTCTCCCCATCACCAAGGAGGTGGCCATAGACACTATGTGTCTTTCAGTCCTTGTCCTCTTATTACCTGACCTCTTGGGCATCAATTTACTTCTCACAAATCGTTTGAGGTCGGGAAAGTGATCTATGGCCTTTATTAAGGGAAGTTTGAAAATTAATTCTTCATCGAGTGCTTCCCTTAGGGTAGGATCCAACTTTTTTAGGTCTTTTTCATTTTCAATTTTTATGTGATTTTTTGGTTTTTCAATTTTTTGGTGTTTTTAGTGGATGAATGATCAGACTCTGGATTGGAAGACAAGGGGTTAGTAAAAGAGGGAGATAGAATGGACTCCAGCTGTACAGACGATGTGGGTTCCCTAATGCTTGCTCGGTTTTCAACATCGGATCTACTTACTTCCTTCTCCACTTTCATACCTAGGCTGGCAGATATTGAGTTCAATATTCCCATGACATCTCTCAACTCGTTACCAAATGATTCATTTTTCTTAATAAGTCTAGAGATGTCATCCTCCAAAAAATTCTCATGACAAATCATGGGAGAGTTCTGCTCAATTGGAGGATACTACTGAGATATTGGGGTCCCATACTCAACATACCTAGACTCTGGCATGTAATGCTGGGTCGAGTATGGACCATCTAGATGGCAAATATTGGTCGGAGCCTCATATGATGAAACAAGGACTGATAAGTCTAGCTCATGAGTCCAATCTTGTGAATGTGTGGGCTCTCCGAATGAAGGATGGTTAATGAAGGCTTGATCACTAAAGTCAATCAAGTCTAGAAAATCCTGATGTTCAGGCCTCTCTATTTGGGTTGTTTGATCGACCAAGTTATGCCCTAAGGTCAAGTCGGGATGTGTATATGCAAATTGTTGTATGATCCCTACTTGAGGTGAGAATGAAGTATGCGGGGGCATACAATTTTGCCAATCATCTGTCTCAGTAGTGGCTTCCTCTTCATTCGGTTCTTTGATTCCTGCAAGCTCTCGAGAATAAGTACAGTCAACCCAAGATGGAAGTGGATCCGGAGTGTTAGAATATGGAGTAGGTGAGAAATGCGAAGAAGTGGAGAAGTCAGTCGAAGTTCTGACTTCATAATCGAGTTGAGGTGGAGCCGACCACGGATAAGGATCTCCCATGGGTGGCGGAGGATACATGAAAGAATGAGAAGGCGGAGATGAACGGTATATGGTCGAGGAGGATTGACCAGAGGTCACAGGGTATGGGGACCAATATCCCGACATCTTTGAAGAGGAAAGGATAATTGTAAGCAGATGGAGGTAGAAAAAGTGCAATTACACAGGATAACACACACAGACAGACTCAAAGACAAACGCAACAGCAAACCCCGAGTTCACACTCAACACTGTGAAGGACCCGAAATCGAGTCCGATTAATCTGGTTAATTTTAAGTGTGATTTTTCAAGCAAGATAGCAAGGATTTACGCAGCCTATAGGGAAGTCGGCTCAGAGCCGGATGCGTCTTCCCTGTGTAACCTGTCGCCTAACATACCGCCGGTCCTTCCTTTCTTTGCTCCTATCCCAAGTTGATGGATTCAAAGACCACACCCCTATCTACCTGTAAGCAAGCGGAGGCTGACAAGGCCGGAACTTCACCCCGTGGGGTTACTAGCAACTTGTCGTAAAGTACCGCAATTTCGCCCCTATCTACCTGAGACAGGCGGAGGCTACTTGGTACTAGTCAGTGAATCTTAAATATTCGACTTGTGATATTTGCTAGGATTAGTCGGAACGTGATATGGAAGGCGGGGATTTGGGCTTTGCCTTAAGGTGTTCACACACACTCAAGTACCCTCACTCAGCCTGAAAACAAGGTCGGGGATTAATCTCCCGCAAACAATTTTTCCAATTTTATTATTTTTTTGGTCAATAGTGTTTAGCAGTCCCGGTTTTAAGTTAAGTTCTCACTGAATTAATCCAACCACACAGCACGCCTATCGGCCAGTCCCAATTTCCTTTTTAACTTAAATGTGAAAAACAGAGGGGGAAATCGAGAAAAGCTGATGCAAGAAAAATAATGATGCGTATGCTGAGTTCAGGAGACTTACAGTTATCCCTTCGCTTTTTATGCAGGATGCAAAACAGAATTGAAATCTTTTTAAACTAAATGCAAATGCAAGCGATAAAAGCTGCTCCTAGACAAGCAGTTCTATTAGCGAATGAAGAACAATTTGATTTGGCTAAGTTCTGCGGTCTAAGTGCGTCTTTTAAGTGGTTGTGTGGTCCTAAAAATTGCGAGCACAAGCAATTCCTAGATTGGCTCGGGGAGCCGCTAATGCAAGCTAAATTACCATTCACCCACACAGCACACGGGGACACAGTTTCACTATATTTACACGCGCGAGAACCCAAACGGGAACCGCTGGAAATAATGCGAAAAAATAAATAAAAATGAAAATACAGATTTTCTCAATTCAATAAATTACAATGCCGAATCTTCGAAGCGTCTCCTCGCGTTCCTCGCACAGAAATAAATTGAGGTTAGAGAAAATCAACAGAAAAAATGCAAAAATTAAAAGAGAGAAAATAATCACAAGAAAACCGGGGATCAGACTACCCGGGGAAAGAAAATCAAACACTTAAAAATCACTGAAAATTAATCTAAGCCGTGCCTCCCTTGCAACGACGCCATTTGATAAATGCCTCCCACTACCCTAGTTATATTAGGCAAATTAATGTCCAAATTAATCTTAAGTGTTCGTTGCAGTCGGATACGAAAGGGAATATCAAAAACTACTTAAATTAGATTCGAGTTAATTTCAAGCGGCAGATTTTTTTACTTGGTGAAGTCCAAGGTCGAACTCAGGGAGGCATCTGTCTCCTTAGATGAATTAGTAGCAAAGTCCAATGTTCGATTTTCAGGGAATTATTTTTTTGGTCTTTTTTTTATTTCTATGCAAGACACATGCAACAATCAAGCTAATTTAAAGTTAAATCAGTTAAGATATCAAATTAATTCCAAAAATTATGAAAACTTGGCCAGATTATGAAATAAATAAAATTAATCTACCCTAATTTTTTTTAGAATTTTTAATTGCACGGATAATAAAAAATGCAGACCTTAGTGAAAATGACTAAACCAATTTTAATAATTATCAAACGATGATATTTTTCGGAAACAAAATTAATCCAAATAGGTCTAATTAAGAGCTATCTAAATCAACTTAAATTTCATTAAAACACTTCACAGTTGATTAAATAAAAATCGATTAAGATTTTCACTAAATGATTTCTCTATGACAAACTAAATGTGCAAATGGTGTGATTTTTGGATATGTTGTAGCATATACCTATATCTACCAATGGTGATTTTTCAGAGATTTTTCAGTAAGCATATAAAGCGTAATCAATTAATCAGCAAAAATGGGCAAAATATTGCAATTTTTACCAAATTAAATTCCATCAATATTGTGCAAATCAGAAAATTACAAATAAATAATAAAATGGTAGAACAAGAGTTATGCTACACAATGCAACTTTTGGAATTAAAAATGAATGACAAATGATGACAAAATAAACGTGCAAATGCAAGGGTATGAGTGCAATACAAAAATAGAAATATGAGATCAAATGAAGTACAGGGACTTACATGCAATTACCTAAAACTTGAACTTCCTTTGAGAACTTGCAAGGGGGTGCAAGTGTCCCCTTTGCAAATACCCACTTTGTTCTTATTATGCGATATTGCCTCCTCTGCTTTGTTGCTTGAAACATGGGAATGGAGATGAGGAGGTTCACGGTGGGGAAGGCGGCGACTCCTCCGCTCGCCTTGGAGGTGGTGGCGCTGTCAGGGAGGGCACACGATGGCGCGAGGGCCGCGGGGGCGGCGCGTGGAGGGCGCTCGCGGCTGGCAGCTGTGTCGCCACTGTCTGGTGCGATGGCTGGGGCTCGGCCGTAGGTGGGCTATCGAGCGGAGGGGTGCGGTTGGAGGGCTGTGCGTGAGTGTGGATGAGCCTCCACTGGTGATTCTAGAGCTCGGCCGCAGGTGGCTGCGGTGTTCGTGGAGGTGATGACGTCGGCGGCTGGGGGCGGGGGCGGGAGACGTCCGGCGAGGACCTGCAATGAAGGAGAAAGCTCGAGCCAAGCTCGACTATGGTGGAAGGAAGGAAGAAGAAAGATACCTAGGGAGGGGCAGAGGGGATTTTACAAAATCCCCTGTTGCTCATGCATTTGTTTAGCGGGCCGCGAATAATGGATAAATCGATTGACAAAATCTCATCGAAAAATTAGTTAAAAATCACCGTTGCGTTTGCAACGTGTGATTTATCCGTTGAAGTGCAATCGATTTGGTTATTCTGTGATCGGACGAGGATGAATCGAAGAGAGAGATAATGGTTGTAGGAGAGGAAGAAGAAGAGAGGAAGAAAAAGTTACATGTAGATGGAATGGATGGATGCCTGGGGAAGAAGCTCTTGCTGCAGCTTCAGATCTTTGCTCGAAGCAGCGGTAAGGTGCTGAGCTCGGGCAGCTTGAGTGGGAGCTGCAACGAGGGTGGGGAGCCCCTTGGATCTCACCGGGAAAGGAATGGTCATCGCTCTACCTGAGTCGATCTCTGCTGTCACCAGGAAGGCTAAGGGAGCTCTCGTCCTCTCACGATGATGGAGAATGGCCAGCGGCGCACGCGCGAGCCTAGGGCAAAGCTCGATGGTGGCACCACCCGATGTCGGTGGGGCGGGCAGACAACGATGAGGGCGTGCGGCGGGCGGAGGGGCTCACTGGCGGAGGAGGGCCGACGGTCTGGGCACCTGTGCACCACGCGCGGAGGGCAGCCACGTTCGCGGTGGGTGTGGCAGAGCACACAAACTGCCGCGCGGTGGTCGGTGGAGGGGATGCCCCTGGAGCGGTGGCTGTGGCAGATCGCGCGGACTGTCGCGCGGTGGTCGGAGGGGCTGGGAAGCGCGGGGGCAGCCGTGCGCTCGGGCCGCTTGCTGGCTGGAGCGCGGCTGGCCGCGGCAGGGCTGGCGCTGGAGAGAGGACGACGGCGGCGCTGTTGGCGTGGAGGAGGGCACCGCCGGCATTGAGGCAGGGGGAGCGGCTACGGCTTCTTCCTCCTGTTCTCTTCCTTTTTTTTTGATTTTTTTGTTCTAATTTTTTAATGTAAACAAGAAATAAAATGTGTATAAATTGAAATGAAATGGAGTGGTGGGTGTATGATGTACAAAATGATGGTATGGTTTTTGATGGGGATAATGATGAAAGAGATGAGTATGATCGTGGCTATGGTGAATGAAATGATGGTGAAAATGTGGTTGTTTATGAATTGTTTTGGTGACAAACAAGATAAATAATGTGAGAAAAAAATTGACAAAGAAAAAGGAGAAGGAATACTTACCTGTGATTCGCCACAAGTGAAGACGCGTCGTGCGACTTCCGTCGTGACCTCAAGAGCTTGGCGTGAGAAGCTCGAAGCTTGGCAATCTCACGAGTGGGGCTACTACGGCGAGAGATCATCGGATCGCACCTAAGAATAATCTCGAGGAGGTTGTTGCTCAACCGTGAAGAAGCCGCAACTGTCACCTGAAACTCCAAAGAGGGCTCTCTCCTCTCCTAATGAAAGGTGGATGGTTAGAAATGGTAGAGGAGATGTGAATATAAAGAAGGGGAGGAAGTTGGAGAAGAGATGGAGAGAGCAGAGAGAATGGTGGAGGAAGTGGGGTTAATGTGGCTTGGAGTAGGGAATAAGAAAGGTGAAGAGGTAAAAAGGGGATTAAAATAATTTTTTAATAAAAAATATAGTAGGCTACTAAAAATAATTAAAATAATAATAAAATAATAATAATAAATCCGAAAATAATAAAAAAAATTCGAAAATAATAAAATAAAGGGGTGACATGTGGCGGCTCCAGGAGCTGCCACATGTCGCTCCTAGAAAATTCAAAAATTAAATGTAAAGAAAAATAAAAAAGAAATAACAAAAAGTTATTTAAATCAAAAAGTGTCAACACGAAAGTTGCTCGTCTTGATAAGATCTACAACTTTTGTGAAGGGCCGAAAATCAAAGGAAATCATCTGTACAAAATGTATTTTTGGGTGGTACCTTATAGGTATAAAATACCATTTTTTTCTTTTGCAATTTTTTGTCATTTTTAATTAAGAGAAAAATCAAAATAAAAATAGAGTAAATATGAGGAAAATATTTACAACTTAATATAATTTTTGGATTTTTAATAATTAAGAAATAAAAAGATTAAAATGAAGGGCAAACCGGTCAATATATACAATATACAAAAGGGGCCCAAAACCCAAGTTTTGCATACGAGCTCCGATTTTAATGAAATTGGTCTTGTTTCGAAGGTCTCTGAATGTATATTACTTTAAAAGTGAGCAGACCTAATTCGGAGGTTGTATGAGAGGGATATACACATTTTAAGGCTCCTAGTTTCAAACTTGGATTGGGGTTTTATTGGTCAATTTTACAAGTTAGTATTTTTTCGATATTTTTCTTTTATTAGTGTTAGTCATATATACACTATGGAGTTGGTTTTATTGGATTTGGATTTAGTAAAAAATATACAAATAAGGTGTTTTATCTAATATACAGGTGAATATTTACAAGTGAATTTGGCTTCTTATTTTATGCAAATATGAATGCTAAAATGCAGATGTTATCAATGCATGCATGAATGCTAATTATGCAATATAAGTGGAAATATGCAGCTATTTACTCGGGAACAAAGCTCTATTTTCGACTTTTAGAGTGATGAATCACAAATTCATCACTTAGTCTCAGGCATAAAGAATTTGATCAGCACATCACATGCACGACTGCGGTTTTTGATGAGATGAGTTGATTTTTCACTTGAGGAATTGGGATGAGGAAGTCGAATTTGGATTTGATCTAATGATGCTCGAGGATGGGATAAAATCTTTGAAGGCTTCATGAAACCTGAGTGTCAGCAATATTAGCCAGTATGAGAACTTGGTTCTTATACTAATCTCTTGATGTTGACCTAAGTGCCAGGGTGTGAAATAAATAAAAAATGTTGATCAGTGTGCGCCAACTCTTGGTAAAAGCAGTGGAGCTAGCCAAAAATTATTCAAGTCAATGAAATTCCAAAGAAAAGCTCTCATTCCACAAAGACAAATATCAAAGAGCTTCCACCAAAGGCGAGCACTCCCAAACTTTTCAAAGTGTCCACTTGGACCACCGCTATTAGGACCAAGAGTCGGGCTTGCACCAAAAAAGGGCTCTGCATCGTAAATGCTACAAGTCTGGGTGTCGAAGGTACGATAGGTACTCAAAAGAGACACACCCCGGTGTACTCCCAGGAAAACAAGTGCAGATGACTCCAACTTCTCTTGACGGACGCACTGCTCAACACCAAAAAAATGTGTTGCGTAATAAAGGTACTAGAGAGAATCCTTGTTCCAATGAGAGGGAGAGAAGAAATGACATAATCCCATGCCTTCATTACTGGCCTGCCATCTACATTTTCTAAGTCTGACAACTAAAGAGACGGTGGAATGGATGCAAGATTTGATTTATTCCCTAGTGTTGAGGATTGGGTCCTTAGGAGATTTTCTCGGACCGAGACTTTGGGTGAAGATTTGACTCTACTCTCGGAATCACAGTCAACACTAAAATTCATATCCTTTAGATTATATGTACATCAGAGAGAGTCTGGAGAATTAGAGGAATTGGATACCTCTTGATTAAGGCTGGGTTGAATTCTAGAATTTTGGACCTCTAAAGTTGAGTAGACTTGACCGGATCGGATCCTGTACTCTCATGCACAAGGGGGTTAATCCAGCTTACTCATTTTCTTTGATGCTCGAAGACGAGCATAGTTTAAGTATAGGGAGGTGATGAAACTCAACTTCATCATCTTAATGTTCCATTATTAACCCACTTGCTTAAATCTTTGTCAATAAAACCCTGATAATGTCCTGTAATTATCAGAGTCTTTAATAAATTAAAAACCATAAAAAATTGGCAAAACTAAAATTCGTGGTATTTTTAGCCTTAAAAATACTCTTAAAAATATTTGCTGGCTACAGTTGACCTCATCTCCAGAATTGGTCAACATAAAACTTGTAGATCTTATCAAGATCTACAACTTTCATGTTTTGAGTTTTCTCAAATTCGGCCTTCTAACCCCTCAAAAATCAATAATTCTCTCCTAATAATCTGATTGGGCCACGTGGCCCATTCTGGGTGAGCCACGTGGCCCGTCTCTCTTTGTCTTATCCGCCTTCGCTCAACATCGTTGGATCTCCTTCTGATCCAATGGCTCAGTTATCTCCACACCCGCTCTGACCCTCAGCCGTCTGATCTTCCCAGGTCTTCATCTGCACCGCACGTCAGCGCCCTTCTCTCCTCATGCCACGTGGCGGCTTGTACACCGCTTGATCGCACCCCGATCTTCCATCACAGCCGCTCCGTCATAATGTCGCTCCTTGACCCTTCGATTGCACCTTCTTCGCATCACAGCCGTCCGCTAGAGCGCATGCCCCACCACGACACCTGGCACGCTACTGACGCTTCGATCGCTTCGCCTAGATCTCATCGTACCCGCTCCTTAGCGCATCGATCCAGGCCGTTGGATCTTTAGATCCAACAACCATACATCATCGTCAACCTCCAGCCCCTCTTCTTCCCCACGTTCATCACTTCGCGCACCACACTTCCCCCTTCCTATTATCTCGCCATCTCCAGCCATCATCTCAACTCGCCAACCGTCCCACTGCGTTCACCTATCATCCACGATCTTCACCGATGCCTCCACTAACCACAGTCCACTCCCATCCGCTCCACATTCTCCAGCCAAACTACGATCCCATCACCAGAACCGCCAACTTCCGCCCTTCAAATACTCCGCCTCCTCCAACAGCACCCCTCGTCCATCTTTATGCGGGAGGAGGCCCAGCCCTCCTCCGCCTCCCTGTGACAGGGGGAGGCGGAGGATCGAGCGATGACGACCTGGCCTCCTCGGTGAGACCCTCCGCCGATCACGGCGGTGTTGCGGCGCCACCGAGCCCGCTCGAGCTGCTCTGAGTCGCCGTCGGAGTCCAGCGAAGACCCGGGCATCTTCCCCGATGCCCAGCCCAGGCTTCCGATCCACCCAAAGGCCAGGTGAGACTCCTCTAACTTCCTTTGCTTTTTTTAATTTTTACTTAATTCCTCAGGTTACTATCCCCCTCTCCGACCTCCGATGATCACCTCCCGAGCTTCGCAGTTCATCCCCCATCCACGCGTACCTTCCCGACCACTCTCTTCTCCCTCTGCCATACCTTTCCACCTTCGACCCATCTCCTCCGCCAACAATGGCGGAGGAGCTCCGAGCTCCCACTTTCTTCGCTCGTCGAGATCACATCCCACTCACGCACGCACACCTCTCTGCTTCGGCTATGCGTCATTAACTTGCAGGTGAACCTTCCTCAATGGTCGGAAGATCATCGAACCCGACTTCTACATACTTGGCTCTCGTCATCAGTGCTCCGATGGGCTGAGCCAATATGTCCGATGCCTTCGCCGAGCGTCTATCTATCTCAAAGCGCTTCCATGGAGCTCCGGTGAAGCCCACAGAGTTCAAGCAACAACGGCGGAGAGAGAGCTCCTTCACCGGAGCTCGAACTCCGCCGCCCGCTACAACCCAAGAAGAGAGTACATGCACCATTGGATGCTCCTCCACGGAGTTCATCCAACGGTGTCGAATCAGCCACGTCGCCTGCAGCAGGGTTTACACAGACCATTAGATCATATTGTTTTGATGGCTCTGATTCGGCCACGCGTCAACCTCCAAGGATCTCCGAGCCTCAGCTCCAGATCACGAGGTTCGGACGCTGCGAACCTAGCCCGGGCCTCCCCCGAGCCTGCAGCGAACCCGAGCCGACCCGAAGCACTTCCTAGCCTCTGTCGAGCCCGAGCCTCCCGCCGAGTCTGGATGGCGCGTGCCTGGCGCGTGCCATCTAGGTGATTTGCACAGAGGTCTGCCTTCTTCTCCAATATTGCAAGCAGGTCCAGATCACGTGCAACGCGCGTGCACTGTGGGAATTTTGCATGAAAACCCTTGCGGGTTTTTAAAATTGCAAAAATACCCCCGTGCGTGTGGGCAACTTACGGGGAAGGTCCCGTTCTTTTATGTATTTACATTTTAGTCCCTCCTAGGGACCTGACTGCAATTTTATTTCATGTTTTATTTCATTTATGCCCTTGTCTTCTTTATTTCATATCTTGAGCTCCGTATGTCCGATTAAGTTGATTTCAGTTTCATTTTAAAGCTTGTTTGACGTACTTTTTAATGGCATACTTGTTCTTCTGTTTTGACACTGTGATCTCAATGTATTTTTTTAAACAACTCGAGTGTTTCTTATGCCTTTTTGACTAATCTTGCAATATATGTCGAATGAGTTATCGCTTCATTTAAGTCTGAAATTAACTTGTGGTTTAGCTGGCTCATCATTTTGACCTAGGGCGTATTTGTGATGCATTTCATGGCATTTATTTGCTAGATAAAATAAAAAAATGCATGTTTTGTTGTAATGCATTATCGTGTCTCCTTGTCCTTTAGCATTCATAATTTGACCTATATGACTTTAACTCAACGCTTAATTAGATAGATAAAAAGCTGAATAATTCGAGAAAGGCTCGTGTCCCTGAGTTCGACCTTGGTTTCTTGCCAAGTAAAAAAAAATACACGACCATCTCATTTTGATTGATATATATTTAAATGAGATGGTCCTTTGATGAGCCCGAATTGGCCCGACTGCGATGACATTATCAAGTGCTAATTCAGCAATATTAAAGGGCCGAATTTGCGGTTCGTCAGTAATGTATAATTAATTATTTGGCATTTTCCTATTTTTCTGTTTTCTAAAAGGCCACTATATACCTTTTGTTTGCGGGGTCTGTTTTGCCAAGTGCTGATGCACTTGGGGGCCTCAACGGTTTTGTTTTCATCACCTTCTTTTTATTTGTTTTCTCGTAGTTTGTGTGCTTAAGCCTTTAGAAGTAGGTTTAACTATCTTGCTTGAGCTGGGTAATTTATTAGGTCTAAAGCCCCTATATAAGAATATCTATACATATAGAGTAGAGCGTATCTTGGACTTAGTCAAATTAATTGGTTCTTTCCCATTAATAGAAGTTGCTTCATGGACAGTTCTCGTGCATCATATAGGTCAGTTTATCTTACGTATTTATTTTCTGCGTGAATCACCCTACATGTAGAGTGTTGGCAACAAGTTACATCCTCTATCTCCTACATGCATCATTGAATTTTCTTGCGCATTGGAATTTCCAAATTCCTTCCTTGATTTCACTCACATAATATCAAAAGGAAATTGGAAACTCGGTAGAAAATTCTTTGAATAAACCCAAAAAATGACAATTGTATACAATCGGGACTGCTAAAATACTTGACCCTAAAACTAAACGTATGGACAAAATCATTATTTTGGGGAGAGTAACCCCCTCATTGTTTGTAGGTACTTACCACAGAGTGGGTGAGGACGTACCTGTAAGGATAGAGCCCAAATCCTAGACATGGGCCTTAAGGACATGCACATTACTTTTCGATGTATGGTTGCAATTGTAAGCACTTTCCTCTGAGCATAGAAAATTGTTTTGGTGTGATAATCCTCATAGTTGGTGAATTAAGGGTTTGTATTGTGTTTGTTTGCTAGTGATAGAGATCCCTCCATGCACTTCGCACCTTTTTTCACTTTCTCTCTCGTGTTGACCATCATGTTCTCACATCTTTCCTCTTGAGATCGAGGATGTCGGATAGGAGAATTTCTCATTCGGACTTTGCGAACTCATTTCACACTCCAAACCAGTCATCTTCTACTCGAGAAGACTCATTTCTCGAGTATTCTTCTTTTCCCCACCTCACATTTCACATCATCGATCAATCCACTATTAAATATTGATTCTAATCTTGAACTATCATTTGAGACTACATCATTTTTGATGACTACTCAAGTGTCGTATGCATTCACGGAAACTGAGTCTGCACACTTGATGCCACCTAAGGGAAAGAGTTACATGGTTTAGCAGAGAGAGAGAGAGAGATCAACAATACGATATTTGCCTCCATACAAGCCATTCAGGCACAATTGGACTGAACAGGCTGACATCTAGGCCGGATTGAGAGATATGATCTTGGAGCTAAGACAAGACAGATAAGAGAGGAGAGAGGATGATAGAAACCTTGGAGGAGGTGGGAATAGGGAAGATGATCCATTACTTGTGCTAGTGGCTAAGCTCACATTGAACGATGCCTATAATACAGGGGTAGGATAGACCAACTCATGGATTAGAATCCCTATGATTCATGGGCATTTTGAGCTAAAGTCCACTATTTTTCCAATTCTCCCGATATTCCACGGGCCACATAAATGAAGAACCTTATGTACACCTCCAACAGTTTGATCACATCTATGACACCACACACTACCCAAATGTACCATTAGAGGTAGTGAAGATGACATCCTTCCCGTTCAGTATCATGGATAAGGCTTTATACTAGATCAACCACTTGTGAAGGGTTGTCACTACTTGGGAAGAGTTGAGGTCCGCTTTCTTGAAAAAGTATTACCCACTCAGATGTCTCAACCAAATGCGATCATTGATTGCCAACTTCTCCTAGATTTCCCATGAGCCTACTCACGAGGCATGGGAAAGATTCAAAGACTTGACGGAGAAGTGCCCCCATCATGATATTCCAAAGACTAGCATAGTGCATAAATTCTTTGGGGGCTTGAGAAGAAGCTAGTAGATGCCGCTTATGGGGGTAGTAATGAGTGTTTTTGATTTTTTTAAAATAGCAAACAATAATAAAAATGTCCCAAAATTTTTGTGAAATTTTTAGACAGTGGCAGGGGTCACATATCCAAATTTCACACGATTTGGATTTTATTTTGATATTTTATTCAACCAATAGAAGACACACAGCACACATGGACCTAAGTGCAAGAAAAACTAAGTTCCAGGGCCAATGGGTAACACATGTAAAAACCACAGGGCCCAAGTTGCAAAAAGTCCAAACAAGCACGCGGCACACTTGAGGAGATGGTAGAGAGCTCAGCAACTCTTTCTTCTTCCCATGCATTCCAGAAGCTTTCTGTTCCTTCTTCTTCTTCTGCATCACCCCACAATGCTGTCAACACGATGACATCACATGATGTGGAGAGGGTGGATAGTTCGGTTTTGACTATCATTAGAAATCACCTATCCAAAGTGGTCATTATTGAGAAACAATCCAAGGAGATTAAGAAGCTCCAAATGATGGAACATAGGACAAAGAAACTGGATAAGCTGGATGAGATTATGAAGCATCTGGAGCTTCTTGTGAGTACTATCAACACATGCTAGAGTACGAGTGCAGTAGGTGATACTTCTGCTTATGAGTAGACTTCTCCCACTTATGCAGAACATAGTACCAGAGGGCTGTCCACAGTTCAACATGTTTACTATGTACAGACTCCTGAACAAGTTCAACAATAACTACACCAGCTAGTACTGTACCAACATGAGATTCCATACATTCCTGAGCAACAGTCTCCACCTCCACCTCTCATTCATGAGGTGAAAAGTATTTAGTTTGATCGAGAGCGCAACTAGCCCCATCCGTCAGGGCAAGGACAATTGGGTTCCCAAGCAAGATCAGTGACCTGCCCACTAGTTTTAGGGAGGAAGATAGTAACAGTATCAGCACCAGCAGTTCCAGCCTCACTATTAGTCTCCATCTCACTTCCAGAACTGGAGACATGGCCAACAACAGATGCAGTTTGCATACTTTCCACGGCCTTACCACCGACAGTATGCATCATATGGACAATATTCACATCCTCCTCCTCCTCATTACCGGCCATAGTATGGATACCAACAGCCTCTTCACTCCCAGTCTCAACGACAATATGTCATTGAGCACCCCGAGGCACCTTCGGTGAAACCCGCACTTGATCAGTTAGCATTGTTGATGAAGAACATGAATGATCTGACTCACAGGATCGACGACCCGAATACTACGAAGACATTGATTCATGCACATGTTGAAGCAAATCCCAATAATTTCAGACGTGAGGAGCAGGTAGCCCATGATCCATCCACCCTCGAGAGATGTATGGCCCTTGATTTTACATGTTTATCTGATGGAATTCATCTAGGAGATTGCAGCCACCTTCATAGCCCTTGGGTTGGGAGATCGATCCACTGAGAGAGCCTCACCTTCCACATCATCATCTTCTTCACCAACAGAGCAACGATCCAGTGTAGCAGCACCAGTTCCTGTAGCTTCACCATCTTCGTCTCCACCGCCACCACCTTCCTCATTCAGAGAGAGTTGCATTTCACCATCAACACAGAAGGAGTACACACTCGTTGCATAATCTCCTTCTCCACTAGCTGTAACAACCTGTCATGTTGTCGATTTTATTTCTTCTACCCCTGTTTTTGTTAAGACTGTATAGACTGATTCTGGTTGTCCAATTGTACATGAGGATTCTATTTTGAATAAGCGAAATAAGAATTTGAATGTTTATTCTGATTCTGTGCCACTTACATCTGCTTTGGAATAAAAATAAAAAATTCAAAAACTAAAAACAACCCTATCTGATCTTGGAGTGGTAGAGATCTTACAGAACATCTTTCTATAGATGCCACTCCATAAGGTCATGTAGTACATGCATCAGTGAAAAAGGAAATGAAAGAAGCATGTACTCAAAAGCGTTAACCCCAAGCAAAACATATGAAAGAAGACAGAGAAACTCATCTTGACCATGGCCACAGTTCATGCCATCAACAACCTCCCACCCAAAAAAGAAAGATAAGGGAGCACCTCACATCCATTGCCATATTTTTTTATAATGAATTTGATCATACTCTTCTCGATAGCGGATCCTCCATTAATCTCATGACATCCTCTCTACTCACTGAGTTTGGGTTAGGGCCTCTTAAAATCCACCAGAATGATCCTTCAGTTTGATGATAGATCGATTAAGAGGCCGAGAGGCATATTAGAGGACGTTATTATAACGGTGCAAGGAATGAGATTCCTAGTTGATTTTGTTTTCATGGATATGAACACCTCTACACTGTTACTCCATTCCTCGATCATACTAGGCCAATCATTCCTTTGAACAACCAAAGTGGTAGTTGATTATGGTACCAGAGAGGATCATCTTTCACTCTCGTAGTGACATTGTGAAAATTGAGACAATCCATGATCTTAGACCATCATCGCCACCAGCAGCATATGAGAGACAGACAATTACTCCAACCCTGAGGACTACGATTTTCTTGCTGAGTTTAGAGAGACAGATCTTTTCACCGATTTCATGGATACCCAGGAATTCCTTGCTGAGAAGGAATCCCTGGAAAGCAAGTCGACATGAGTTCCCTTGTTGATCCTACCGAGTTGTTTGCTGATCGGCAGTTTGAGCTGAATTTTTAGGATCAACCTGACATATTGGAGGTACATTCTGTGATTCATGAGACACATTCCTTTATTGGGATTACTGATGAGAGACCTCCTATTGAGATTTCTGAGATTGTTGTTGAGGATTCCGAACAAACTGATGAACGATTCCTTTCCGAGCAGAGATCATTCGTTGCAAATATTTATGAGATTCTACTTGTTGAGCCGACAATAGCCATGGTGGATAGTTTACAGAGTACAGATCATATACCATCTACTAGAGTAGTTGCAGAGGTTGTCACAAAGCCAATTCAGACCCCACATGAGCTCAAGGTTTTACCTTCTACGTTAAAGTATGCCTTCCCTTGTGGGTCCCCCAAATGTTTCTGATCATCCTCAGCTTGCAGTTGACCGAAGAACAAGAATCTCACGTGCTAGAGGTTCTTGAGAGAAACTACAAGGCCATTGGATGGAATATTTTAGATCTCTATGAGATTAGTCCATCTTTTTGATCACATCATATCTACTTAGAGGATGACAACAAGCCCTCCCGTGAGTGTCAGAGACATCTCAATCCAAACCTTCAGGATGTTTTCATGAAAGAGATCAGGAATGGTGCGATGCTAGCTTTATTATCCATTTCAGATTCCAAGTGGGTCAGTCTTTACATGTGGTCCTGAAGAAAATTCGAGATTACTATCGTAAAGAATGACCGTGGTAAGGAGATTCCTTCCTGTGTACCTAATTCATGGAGTGTCTGTGTAGATTACCGGCACCGGAATGCAGCTACCAAGATATAATCACTTTCCACTGCCCTTTATTGATAAGATTATTGAGAGGTTGGCAGGGAAAGAGAATTTTTGTTTCCTGGATGGGTACTCGAGATATAATCATGTTGCTATCGCTCTTGAGGATCATGAGAAAACTATTTTCACTTGTCTGTTTGGAACCTGTGCCTTTATATGGATGTGAAGGATATGAGAAGATCCTTAAGCACATCACAGAAGCTTGATGATCGCATCGAGTGCGATTGGGAGCGACTAGTCGCACTAGTCGCTCGAGGCAGTGGAATTTAAAAGTTTTTTAATGTGATGAAACCACATGATCCAAGAACACTTCTCGGATCATTTCATTTAAACCATAATTAGGTTTTAAGGTTACCTCTTGAAGCATGGTTGCGACCGAGTCTCTAAACGAAGAGACCTCCTGTTTGAAGTTCGATTCGACGGAGGAGGGCGTTTGTGAGCGTGTAGATGAGACACGTACTTCTCGCAATCCATGTTGATGATCCAAGCAATGGATCTCCTAATATCGTCACATGAGATCCGACGTCTTCTTCACGAGTGAGGTGCACCGAAGGAGACAGAGATCCATGAGCAAATATTCCGGCAGCATAACAACGATGCTGCGACGATGACAACTCTCTCAATGTCTCCATGGTAGACGGCCATATTGAGAGAGAAATACATAGACGACATGTAGAGAGAGAGAGAGCGTATGTTGTTGTCGTAAACATGTAACTCAAAGAGCAAGAGGTGCCTCTTCTTATATAGGGTTTTGGGATCCGTGGATCTCAATCCATGGACAACACAAAATCAATGGTTGAGATTGATTTGTGTTTCCTTCAGTGGGCCATGATGCTGTTGTAAAAAACACAACAACAATTGATTTAATTTAAATAATTTACATTGATAAATCAATATAATTAATTTCAAATTTGACTAGTCTTGGAGATAATGAGGAGATGGACCGCATCCCTTTAAAGGGAGAGGGGACGACCACCAAGTGGACTTGGTCTTTCTCTTCAATATTCCATGAGTTCTCATTATCTCATGAGATCTCATTATTTCATGATTCTCAAAAAATTTACAACAACAATTTTTGTAAATTATTTCACAAAAATAATTCATAATTATCTTGTGAATATTGCAATCATGCAATTGGAAGAATGCGAATCACATTCACATCCCAAAACAAAATGTAAATTATATTTCAATTAATTATCCAATGTGAATAGAATTCACATCAATACTTAATCAAAAAATATAAATCACAATAGGCTCTCTCTCTTATATATTATAAATCACATTTATAGTATATATAAATAATTTGACAATGCTATCCACATTATTCATATCCATGATAATTAAATCACATTTAATCATCTTGGATCTCTATTCTCATATGCTCAAATAACATGAATCACATTCACATTATTCACATCTTTGATAATTAAATCACATTTAGATATCTTAGATAACTCTCCATATAATATGAATCAAATTCATATTAATTCATGATAATTAAATCACATTTAATTATCAATATCTCAATGCTCGGATACATACATCAACAATGAAATTATCCATGAACTCTTTCAAGGATAATGCGCTTTCTCTGCAGATACTTGGAGATAAGTACATGGCGATTGTATTGTTCCACATATAGTGAGTTGGATTATTGAGATCACATATCAAATCCAGATCTTGCAGACCTCCCAGAGATGCTTGATTAAATCAAGGACCGCAAATATAATCTTCTCATTACATTTGAATCATATTCAAATCAATATCCAACATTTGGACTAAGATCAGATTACTTCTCTATGAGAGGAGTCACTAAAATCCAGACCTATTTCATCAATCCCTCGGAATGGAAGCGTCATGGTTATACAATCGTTTACGATCACATCACCCTCATGCATTTGTACATCCTGCATACTGGAAGACACAAAATAAATCCGAAGTTTTAGATCTCTTTTAGTCTGTCTCCTTGAAGGTTTTATCATTAAGTTTCTCATTTGATCATTGGGAGTTGGTATCGATCATATACTTTCCAAAAGCATATATCATACCTAGGTGTTGATCATAAACTTTCAAAAGCATATATCAAACCTAACAAATTTAGTCAAGCTTCCCAAAGCAAGACGACCGCACGCGGAATTTGATTCTTCCCAATATATCATGAGTGAGCTCATGTCTTCCGGTTCAGTAATAAACCTATATGATCCATTTGAGAGATCGTATTACTCATATGCCCTTGCATGCACATCAACGCGCTAGTGTATAGAACTTGGTTAGGTCATCAATCTATTGGTCTGCTAAATGTACATACTCAGACATATAGTAACACATCTGTATCCGATCATAGGATGCGTGCCTATATCGTGACAGCATATGACATATGACTTTGGTTATCTCGATCTCGTTAAGTCAACTCTTTGACCTAACTTATTTAACACGTCCGAATCTCAATTCCTATACAGAGGACATGCATCAAGAGATCAGTTAGATATCAACCAAATGAGAAAGGATTGCCATCTCCTATTCTTGCTGGAGATCATCTCATAAAAATCATTTGACGGCACGATGAGTCCTCAATCTAACTCTTTAGATATTCATCCAAGCAACAACCTCTATGATTCAATAATTGAATAAACTTCTGTATGATCATCAAGATGGCCATGGTACATAACCCTAATTGTACTATGGTCCCTATTACGCAAATTAGTTATTCTTTATTTCAGATTAGGGAATGATATTTGCAATAACATTTATTGCATAATGGCTTGCCGTGGTCTCGCATATTCAACAATTTTCCACTTGCCCAAAGAGCCATTAATGGTCTAATCTTTAAGCCCACACTCATGTGACATTCATAGGCTATTTAGAAAAATAGCTAGGTAAGCTGATCAGTCACTCTGTTCCCGAGAGACTACGCCAAGTCCTTTTAAGACACTTGCATATCTCCTAGTAATAGTACAAGAAGTCAGATCATTGCCAGTCTTACCTGACACATGGTATCCATCCTCAAACTCAATTGAAGAGGTATTAGTGCTTCATCTTTAATTATCCTTTTAGCTTCCAATTTCAGGAGCCTCATTATCTTTTCAAGACTAAATGAGTTCATTCACTTCATTTTCATCTTGATTTTCAAGAGATCATCCTCTAAGAATCGCATCCTTAGAGACGAGATCTTTTAAGGATCTCAAGGTCATAAAGTAGGTATCCAATACCATCCTTTATTTTCCTAATGAAGTGGCACTCTCTTGTGCTAGATTCCAGCTTTCTTGCATCCATGACAAAGTTATGAACCAAGCAACCCTAAATCCTCAAGTGTCCACCACTAGGCTAGGTTCCAAACCATAGCTTATGTGGACATGAATTTAGATATGCATGGAATCTTATTAAGGATATATATTGTAGTCTCTACTACATATATACGTTGGAAACTAAGAGGTAATTATGCTAAGATTTATCACTGATCAAATCATGTCACACATGATCCAATTGTATCTCCCTACAACTCTATTGATTTTAGGTGTATTAGGAGGATTGACATAGGAATGAAAATTCCTTTCTCTATAAGTTATTCTTTCAATTCATCTAATAGGTACAAGCTACCTCGATTAGATCAAATTCATTTCATCTTCCTTCAAACTGTGATTCTAAAACCAAAATTGTGAAATCTTTGAACATTTCAATGGTTTCTAAGGTGAAGATAAGAAATCTTATATCACAAATAATCTATGAATGATATCACATATCATTAATGTTTATCATGATACAAATGATCCACATACATCAATATGTATGGGATCTTGAATACCTTGGCATCTAACACCATTCCCAGAGAAGGATGTACCAATATTTTACTTTGAATCTCTATTCATAAGTATGTAAGTTTTGAACCTTTAGACAATCTAATGTTCAATATCTTACTTGTCTATTCATTTCATCAATAGACATATGTCCAAGATTTAATGCCAGATCATTGTCAAATGATCTTTGCCCTCCTATTGATCTTGGTAAGGTTTAATTTCAGTACTAGAAATGTTAATGAACCATTCATTAATTTTCTAATTTAGTAGAGTCCTCCAGATGTCAAATTACTATATGAAATATATCCATCATAACTCTTTATGATAGGTCTATTCCAGAATTCATGTTTATTTCCAACATTTAGAAATAAACTATGAATGTATTCTTATATCTAGGTCATAGAGACATTCTCTAAGACTAAGAGCTCCCCCACTGAAAATTATGAAGTCTATTTTATCATATAGAGATTGTTGCAACAATTGCATCAATACCCATATGGATGACTGATGAACCTCAATTTCATCATCTTTATTCTATCATTTTGGCCTAAAAAACCCTAATAAATGCATGTAAATACCCCTAATTCCTACATTTTAGCATTCATGCATGTGTATGTAAATATTGTATAAAATAATGTTTTTAAAGCCAAAATAATAGAATAAATAAAAGAAAAGAAAAAGAATAAAATATTGTAAATATTTTATGACCCGAAACCTCGAGACCTAGGCATCTCGATGAATAAGTCGACAAAGAATAAAGTAGGGGGAGATAAGGGCCAGATACCAATAAAAATCCCTTTTATTTAATTCATTCCTTATTCATGTTTGGGATATATTTTTAGTTCCACTTTTTATAATTCAAATAAAGAAACTTTGTACATGAAAGTTGTAGATAATTAAATATAGAAAAATACAAAATTGATTTCACACGAAAATGATGTACAGATAAAAAGTTATGATCTAAATAAAATTCCAGAATTCCAACTTCCCAGACCCGTATCTCTCAAATAAAAACTCAAAACGTGTCAAAATCACTTTAATTGTATATAATTTTCAATAAGCAATTTAATGAAGGTGGTTTCATAATTTTCTAAGTTACGGTTTGAAAGTTAGGTTTTGGACCCCTATTGTATAACTATACTGATTAAAATATTCATTTTATTTATTATTCTTTATTTTTGTAATTTCATATTTTTATAATTTTGTAAATATAATTTATAATATATGTGTATATTAAAACAAGGATAAAATACTAAATAAAACATAAAAATAAAATACTTATACAAAACACATAGGTATAATACTTGTAAATATACCTATATAATTAATACTTCTATTTATTTAGGCGTATAAAATACATCAGAAAAAATAAAAATATATTTAAGTATATAAAAATCAGTTATAAATATATAAAATAATTAAGAAAATAATAAAATTAAAAATACAAAATAAAAAGAAAACAATAAAATATATAGATGAATACACCTATATATTGCCCTTAAAAGGTAACTTGTAATTTTATACCTCAAAAAAAATCATAATAAAATAATTTAAAAAATAATAAATATCTTTTATTTAATAACCAAAATTCAATAAATTAATTTACTATTTTAAATGAATTTTAAATCATTTTTTGCAGGATTTGCCTAGTTGGTCCACGTGGACCAACCAGGGGGTTTGAGAGTTGACCGCGGGTCAACTCTCTGACCCACCTCCTGTTGATGTCAGAACAATGGTTTTTCAACCAACTTTACGATTTTTTCGAGGCCGTTCCTTTCATCGTTTCACCTCGTTCCCTCTTTGACTTTTGTGCCTCGTATAGTGGTCTTTCACATCATAGGATTTATTGGGCCGAGCATCATTGATTCATCAAGATACGCCTCGTTCTTCCCAGCCGCTCGTCAAACCATTCAAATAGCATCTCCACCTTCCCTTTCGAGTTTGAACACCATTTGACCTAGCAACGGTCCGCCTCTCTTGCTCTAAAGTGCCTCCTGTGATAGGGGAGTAAACACCCACTGTTGGCAAGCCTCAGCGACATTTGTGGCGGTCTCCACCACCTCCGGTGAAGCTTCGCCATCGAGGTTCCCACCTCTGGGCTCAGCTGCCATTGAGGTAGTTTTATCGTCTTGTCTAAATTAGATTTAGTCCCATGATCGATTTTTGCATAAATCTGTAGTGATTAGATCTCAGGTTAGGGGTAAAGCACCATCTTCGTAGTTCGCCGGAGCCCCAGCATTGGCGAACCTCCATCAAGTACCCCGAATATTCCTGACCTCGCCAACCACCTTCATTCCCTTACCCTTCCATTTCTCGCCGCTCCTCCACCTTCCATTCAACCTTCTCCTACATGGAGCAGGATCCCAAGCTCCTACTCCTCCGCGTCACCGGAGCTTGACCACCCGAGCCATCCCCGCCTCATTTCACCGTCAGGAGGGTCGAGGTAGTTTGTCCCCAACCCTATTAACCCTCTTTGTAGGAACCTGGAGCAAGAGCATCTCCTTGAGGGCATTTTGGCACCTCGCCGGAGCTTCCTGGAGCCCCTCCTCGACTTCGACGCCGCAGGAGAACCCCAGGGATCAATGGCGACTTTTGAAGCCATCAACATCGAGAGAGGACCAACAATAGTCGATTCAGGCATTTTGGAGCATCAGATTCTGACGGAAGAGGAAGATCTCGACAGGGGAAGCTCGCCTTGCCGCGAGTTCTTTCATGTTCTTCGTCGACTCTTTTCCACCATCCGATCAACCCTGATCTTCCAGGCCAAGGAGCTACCATTGCATCCGCGCCTTCCTCGACCATCAGATCTGATCCGTGCTCTAATCGTGGGTGTTGATCCTCGAAGGGTATTGACCTCCCTGGGCATGCCACGTGTTCAAGTGAAGGAAGATCCGCCGTTGGATCACACACTAGGCTGGGTATTTTGCAACTATTACCCCGGTCATTTTTATAATTAACAATTAGTATTTAAAATTTTCTCTGTCATTTTAATATTTCTGTAACTTTTGCATTCCGCCACCCAAACTTTCCTTATTTGCACTTTCGTTCCTGGCCACGTCACCTCACGTGACTTATGCACGTGAGGCATGACATTTTGCGGCCAGGACCCTAGGGATCTGTGTATTGTGATTAAGTCTAGAAACTTTGTAATTAAGTTATTAACTTTTTTTTTTATAATTTGCAGTTTAGCCCCCATCTTTTTGTTAATTACAAATAGGTCCTCGCCAGCCACGTGCGAGTCACATGGTCATTAACGTATTTGTTGGAAAGCCCCTAGGGGACTGCTTATTTCTGATTGGCCCTTGAATTTTATTAATTACTTGTATGTTTTCTGGAAAAATTGCAAGTTGCCCCTAGAATTTTGCATAATTACAGAAATGCCCTTGCTAGTAGTGTAATTTCTTTTTGCTTCTTGCATTTATTTCACGCATCTCTAAAACTCTAAAAAATCCCTAAAAGATAGCATAGCTTCCTGTTTCATTCCTCTATCATGCCATATTTTTATTTTGCATTTTTGCATCATTTTAATATTTATAAAAATTCAAAAACATGCATTTTCATCTCTGTTTGCATTAGAAAATACCTAAAAAGTATAAAAACTCTTTGAAAAATTCCCCAAAAAATACAGTTTGCCTATTTCCATGTGTTTTATATTCAATCCAAAATCATTAAAAAATATAAAAGAAAACTCCTAAAAATTACAAAACTCTAAAAACCTTCATAAAAATATTAAGAACTCCTAAAAATATAATTTCTATTTCCTAATTTTCTCTATTTTATTATCTTTAAATTAAAATTAATTTTGAGAATTTTTGTCTTTATTTAGTATTTTATTTCTCCATTTTAATCTCAGATTAATATTTTATTAACTATTTTCAGTATTTTTGACTTTAAAAATACCAAAAAATTAGCAAAAATATAGAAAAATCACAAAAACATTAGAAAAGTATAAAAAGCACAACAATAGTTCATTTCTTGAATTTTGCTTATTTTTACCTATTTTTATAAATACATAACCTCTCTCTTTTCTTATATTATATATATATTTTATCAAAAGAAAAAGAAAATATAAAAATATAAAATATAAAAAGAAAATATAAAATCAGAAAATCAAAAATTGAAATATAAAAATATAAAATTAAAAATAAAATAAAAAATATAAAATTTAAAAAACCCACAAAAATAGCATTGATAGACAAATATATCACAATCACCTTTGTGCACTTCTGCCCTGATCTACCTGCTTGCTCCTTGTGTTCGACCTTTACACTACTTACACTATACACATCTTTTGTAGAGTTATAATAAGTTTTAACTCCACATCGCTTTTCATTGTTTGATTTCTGTTATGGGTTAATTGTTGACTAATTGGGGTTTCGTGAGTGGTCACCACAACGACTTTGTCTCTGCCTTGTGTGAGACATATTTTAACCCTCGCAAAATCTTGATTATCAAATGGCGTCGTTGTCGGGGAGCAACAACGTATAGATCAGATTTCTTTATGTTGATTGTGATATTATTTGTCTATAGTTTTGCTTCATTTTTTTCTTTGTTTTTGATATATATTATTTGAGCTGTCTAACCCCATCTCTTTGTTGACTTTGTGCGAGGTACTACAGATCGAGGGATGCACGTGATCCTAGGCACATATGCACCCACGTGAAGCCGACTCCTGCCTGCCAACCTAGCTCAAAGAAGACAAAGAAATTTTGCAGATTTAGCTCCCTTTATATTTTCTGTATTTTTTTGTGTAATTCAAGTGAGAGAGAGGCACATTAATTTGTAATATTCAGGACTTGCACACTTCGACACTTCACGAGGTCCATTGCCCGAGGGATTGTTCCCTTGGGGGCCTCACCAATTTTTGCTCAGTTTTCACGTCGGTTTTGTTTTCTTTGAATTTTCTATTATTCTGATTCACGAGGATTTAACCCCTAGATTTAGGAGTTTTTGTTGATTGTGATGTAGTTAGCTAAGGCCCCGTACCTAATATCTTGCCTACGCCTATAGATCATAATTGGACTTAGCTAATAAATCATTTAAAAAGATATTTGACTTGGATTAGAGACCACGTACTGAGAGAGGTCGTATACAACACTAGCAGGATCCACTGTGGTGGACACCTATCGGCCTCCTAGACCGGACTACGGGTTCTCTTCCTAGTTGATATCTACTTGTGCTTCACGATCAATAGAAATTGCTCATTTAGGGACGGTTTCCTCATGCATCACATAGGTAGTTTATTTTCTTGTCTGTAAATTTATGCGCGGATCACCCTGCATGTAGAGTGCTGGAGCAAGGTACACATTTCTAACTTTGCATGCATCATTGTGTTTGATCGCGCATCGGATTTTTCGACTTCCTCCACCATTTTAATGGACTCAAAATAACCAAGGAAATCAAAAAATTCGTTAGGCGTTGTTTTTTAGAAAAATACTAAAAAAGAGATAACCAAATAAAATTGGGACTGCTAATGCAAACTTGACCTTAAAACTCATCTCACTCAAAATTTTTGTCTTGGGGAGAGTAACCCCCTCCTTGGTTGATTTATCTGCAGCGAGAGAGTGACTCGCACACTAGGATAGATCCATATCTGAACTCCTCTCAGACTACTTCTCTAGGGTTAGTTGTTCTCCAGTGAGGATCTCTCCGGTAATCGGTAAAGTGGACCATGACGTCCTTAACAGAGTTAATTGATCGGGTAGCCAGTAAACGGTCTGCAATTCATACTGGCTGGGAAAGATCTAGTCTTAGATTGGGACAGTCTCCTAGGAGCATCGAGTTCCTACCAGCTCGCTTAATTGCTCTGATAGATTGATTGATCATCTAAATAAAACTGAAAAGATAATCGACCGAGCCTTTACGGTCATCAGCTCAGAGTTGCATAGGTGAACCAGGGGTTTGATTTCTCATCTTGTTTGCATTCTAGATCTCATCCGCCCTTTTCTCCAGATCACGATGATGGGAAGGAGTTCCCTTAGGCTACGTCTGGTGGCACCGCTATCAAGCCCTCCTCCCTATTCATCTAGGTCGGCTTTGGGGAGTTTAAACCCACTCTTCGAGCCTGAGTTTACGTCCACCTTGTTCCCCTTGACCACCCTTCTTCTTCTGTTAGTCCTGTGGTGTCAGAGTATAGTGCAACACAGATTTCTGTTCATATGACGGCACCTGAGATGGGTACTTTTGCCTTTGCAGAGACCCAAGATATGGCCAGCAGTGAGGGACACCCAGACGAGCAGGGACATCCTTCGTATGTGTTTGATTAGACTGCCATCAACAATTCATTGTTAGCTTTCCTAGAGACAATGTAAAGACATATCAGAGATCAGAGAGCTTTCATGGGTGACATCATGGGAGAGCTGGCGTAGATGCGAGAGGAAAGAGTAGACATACCCGAGGGCGGTGGAGAGATACCAGAAGCAGGAGGCGGAGCAGGAGAAGGACATCGCCAGGAGGGTCCACCACCGAGGACCATGAGACAGTTGCACAACCCTGGTGTGACTCTCATTCACCGATAGATCCAGCTTCCTCCCATTGACGGGAACTTCGAGCTTCACCCCAGACCATCCAGTTGTTGCCCAAGTTTCATGGGCTGGCCATCGAGGAGCCTCATCTTTATCTGCAGGAGTTCGAGATGATTTGTAGCACTGTCCACGACAGACTGGTGGACGAGGACACGATAAAGATGATTGCCTTCCTGTTCTCATTGATTGACAGAGCAGCCTATTAGCTGAAGCATCTAGGAAGGTACGTCACATCTTGGGAGTAGCTCTGGACCGAGTACTTAAACAAGTACTATCCACTTGGCCGGACCAACGCAACACGAGCTATGATAAGTAACTTCACTATGATCCCGAATGAGCAGTTCCATTAGGCTTGGGATTGATTTAGAGAGCTCATTGACCGTTGTCCACATCATGAGATATCAAATACCAACCTGGTTTAGTGTTTCTTTTGTGGGCTGACACCGGAGCTGCAGGGGCATGTGAATGCCTCTTGTGGTGGGTCCTACTTTTCCAAGGGTTAAGACCATGTTTGGGCCATCTATGAGGAGATGGTAGAGAACTCGATAGTGATGTCCCAAGATTGGGTATACACACTGCCGAAGGTCCCCTAAGGGGCAGTTTCATGCCAGAGAATCACACGAATCAATGCCGATTCCCACACTCCGTCCGCAGCAGCATCTCATATCGAGATCCTTGAGAAGAAGTAGAGCCAAGGGCTTGCACAGATGTACCAGTTGACAAAGAAAATGAGTGACCTGAAGACCCAGATCCTATGCATTCAGGAGGCACAGATGTCCACACAACAACCCTCCAGGTTACCTGTTGATTCCAGCAGTAGCAGCTCCACCCAGCCCTCTACCGCATACCGCCATGTTCACCATATCCAGGTAGAGCCGGTCCAGCAGCTACAACACTACCCATCGTCGCCACTATCTCAGGATACTCAGATAGTGGTCTACCAGCCGGATCAGCCACTGGCAGTTCTTCCTCCACCACCCTTCGAGCAGGAGCCATTGATGGAAGTCAATGGGATATGGTACGACCGGTACTCACACCAGGCCGGGATTCATCGCGATTACCCCGGATTCCGTTGGACCACTAGAGGCACCTCATCCCAACAACAGCCTCTCACTCAGGGCAATCAGAATAGCCAGCAACAACAACCCCATCACTCCCACCAGCATTACCAGCAGGGTCCTTGACCCTTTTATCGGGGACAACAGTGGAGACAACATCAACAGCTTCACCAGCCATACTCCCAGCCTCCCCCTCACTATTCACGGCAACAACAGCCTCATTTCCAGCATTAGAACACTTCTGGTTCTTCGGCACCTACCTTTGAGAACCCAGATCTTGACGACCTCGCTCGCTTGCTCTCCGAACAGCAGGCATCCTTCTGGTGGGAAATGGATGAGTTCCGGTAGGAGATGAGGGATATCATCAAGGGCAAGGCCGCCATACCAGCCCAGATTGAGCCTTACCTGAATAGTTTGAAAAGGAAATTTGAGCAGGTACAGTTACATAGGATACCACTCCTAGTGACTCTTTGCATTACATGTCCTCTTGTATGTTTGATGCTGATTTTGTGACAACTAGGAGCGGTAGGATGCCAGCCGATGACACCTCGTCTGAGAGACAACCACACGAGGAACTAGGAGCGCTAGACGAGGAGAATAGCGGTGCTGATGCTGCTAATGATGTTGATGACGGTGGTGCTGACGCCACCAAGGATAGAGATACAGTTGACGGTACTGAGGCCGTCGTGACTCTAGATGCAGGCGGTGGTGCTGATGCCACCATTTCACTTATTGTTGAGCCAGAGCGCGGTGCTGATGCCGTGAAGACAGATGCCGTGGGTGGTACTGATGCCACCACTTCTACTCCAATTGTGCTTCCATCTGTTGTGTTGCCACCTTTTGTATCTAAGGACCGTGGTAACAAGAAAAAGACCAAAAATATGAATAAAGGAAAGGTTTCTTTATCTACACTGAGTCCATATGTGTTGCATGATGAACTTGGTATGGATTCCATTCCTTCACAGGCACAGGAACCTCTTCCTAGCCCTCCATCTGAGGAGGGCCCAACCATCCCCTTCCCTCGAGCACTCTGCTTGGAGAAGGGGAATAAAAAAGAAAATCAAAAAAAGACACATCAGTTAGAGTTCAACCATCATATGATTGATAGATTTCAGATTCAGCTGACTCTATAGGAGGCACTAGAGCACATCCCCTCTTCCAAAAGAACTTGAGAGAGAAGACTACTGTACGTAGGAAGAGGAGGAACCATAGAGGAGAGATCCATGTGCTCACCTGTGCCACATGCTTTGCCATTCAGAACCGACTGCCAGCCAAGAGACCTGATGCAGGAGCTCCCTATGTCAGATGCAAGATTCAAGAGCAGCAGTTCGATCGTACTTTATTAGACAATGACTCTTCAATAAAACTCCTTCCGGCAGCCTTACTTGACCGATTCGAGTTTGGCCCTCTCCAGCGTAGTAGGACAGTCCTTCAGTTTGCTGATAGGTCTATTAAGAGGCCGAAGGAGTTGTTGAGAGACATGGTCGTTACCATTCAGGGCCTGAAATTCCCCGTGGACTTTGTTGTATTGGACATGGAGATCCCTGACTCGGTAACAGATACCCCTATCATACTTGGACGCCCATTCTTGGCCACTGCCAAGGCGGTATCTGACCATGATAGTGGAAAGGTGTACTTTCACGTAGAGGGCGAAAGTATACAAATAGAGACGATCGACGAGACCAGAGCGTGAGATTCAGCCTACTCTGAGCAGTTCAGTGACACGGAGCAGATGATAGAGGCAGAGCGAGACACCCACCAGGAGTGTGACTTTGTGATGACCTATGATGAAGCAATTTGGGGAGATCTAGTAGCATGAGCCCTCGCCTTGCCGATAGATTCAGAGTACGCACAACTTAGGGCAGTCGAGAGTTTGGATTGCACCCCCTGGCAGAGGACACACTAGAGGCCAACAGTTGCGGGCTGAGTGGTGCAACAGATTTTTATTCGTGCTCTTCTAGTTCAGATCCCTCGGATTCAGACATCAATTGGGATGACTTTGATGATTATTTTCCATGTTCGATTTCTTCTGAGTCGACAGCTAGGATGGAGTGCGAGCCAGCACAATTCACAGATATTCCAGCAGGGTTCCCTTCATCATATTTTCACGTGTAGCGAGAGTTCTCTCATGCAGACCTGGTAGCCTTCACTTAGACATATCAGAAACCAGATTTGCCAGCTCCCAGTTGCTCGCAATTGAAGCCCTTGCCACAGTCGCTGAAGTATATATTCCTTACGGGTGAGCCTGATATGCACCCAGTCATTATCTCAACTGATTTGACTGGAGAGCAAGAATCTCATTTGATGGAGGTTCTTGAAAAAAACCACAAGGAAATAGGATTGAGTATAGCTGATCTCTAGGGGATTAGTTTGGCTCTGTGCTCCCACCATATCTACCTCGAAGAGGATGCCAGGCCCTCGCGTGAGTTCCAGCAATGGCTGAACCCAAACCTTCGAGATGTGGTCATGAAGGAAATATCAAAATGGTGGAGCACCGATTTTATCTACCCCATCTCCGACTCCAAGTGGGTTAGTCCATTACATGTGGTACCCAAGAAGGCATGTATTACTACAATTGTGAGTGAGTCTGGAGAGGAGATAGCTACCCGGGTACCCACTTCTTTGAGGGTATGTGTGGACTACAAACGATTGAATAAGGACACCAAGAAGGATCATTTCCCACTGCCATTTATTGATCAGATTATTGAGAGGCTAGCTGGAAAGAGTCACTACTATTTTCTTGATGGGTACTCCGGCTATAACGAAGTGGCCATTGCGCCCGAAGACCAGGACAAGACGACATTCACCTGTCCATTTGGGATATAT
Organism: Ottelia alismoides; assembly: GCA_037367405.1. Taxonomy (NCBI): domain Eukaryota; kingdom Viridiplantae; phylum Streptophyta; class Magnoliopsida; order Alismatales; family Hydrocharitaceae; genus Ottelia; species Ottelia alismoides. The sequence continues at coordinate 1,709,534 of JAZKJV010007863.1, forward strand.
GCTTTTAGATGGATGCCTTTTGGTTAACACCCCGACGACATTCCAAAGGTGCATGTTGTCCATCTTCTCGAATATGGCACTGTTTATAGGTCTTCATGGATGATTTCTCTATCTACGGCGATGAGTTTGATTCTTCTCTTGACTGCCTAGACCGTGTACTCCAGCGCTGCATAGAGGTTAATCTTGTCTTATCTTGAGAGAAAAGTCACTTCATGGTGACTCAAGGGACGGTCCTTGACCATATAATCTCCTACAGGGGCATGGAGGTTGATCCGACTAAGGTGGATATCATCTGAAAACTCAATCCACCGTCTAATCTGCGACAATTGTGGTCTTTTCTGGGGCATGTTAGTTTCTACCGATGGTTCATTCAGGACTTCAGTCATATTGCCCGCTCGCTCACTGATTTGCTGACAAAAGACACCGAGTTCATTGTAGATGATAAGTGTCTTGCGTCCTTCAAGACTCTCAAGAATCTAGTTGTTAAGGCTCCTATCCTTCAACCACTCGATTGGTCTCTCCCATTTGAGATCATGACGGATGCTTCTGATTTTGCCGTAGGAGATGCACTTGGACAGAGGAGGAATGATTTGCTGTATGCCATTCACTACGCTAGCCGAACTTTGGATGTCGCTCAGTGGAATTACACTGTGACTGAGAAGGAGATGCTAGCTGTAGTGTTTGCGTTGGACAAATACATATCATATATTCTAGGATCAAAAGTGACTATCTTAACAAACCACACCGCCATCCGATACCTCATGGAAAAGAAGGATGCCAAAGCTCGACTTACCAGATGGACCTTCTGCTCCAAGAGTTTGATATTGAGATTAAGGATAAACCTGGAGTTAAGAATGTGGTGGCAGATTACCTCTCCCGATTAGTGAACCTTGAGGAATCTGAGCCCATTGCACCTATTATAAGACATTTCCAGATGAGGAGATCCTTACTATTGCCTCGCTCCCATGGTACGCCGACATTGTGAACTATCTTATCATCAAGACGGTTCCACATGGTTGGCCCAGGCAGCGACTTGAGACCTTCCTTGCGAAGGCCAAGTCATACCATTGGGAGGATCCCATCCTTTATCATGAAGGAGGGGATAGTATCTGGAGGAGGTGTATTCCTCAAGAAGAGCAGCATAGCGTCCTCACCTACTACCACAAGCTTGAGGCAGGAGGACATCATTCTGGGAGATGGACCGTGCATAAGGTGCTCCAATCCAGCCTTTGGTGGCCTGCTCTCTTCAAGGATTCCGATGAATTCGTGAAGAGGTGTACTGACTATCAGAAGATGGGTACTTGCGGACAGAGAGATATGATGCCCATGCAGCCCATTCACTTTTGTGAGTTTTTTGACGCATGGGGATTTGATTTCATGGGCCCATTTCCTAAGAGTCATGGATTTGAGTACATTCTGCTTGCTGTGGATTATGTGAGTTGTTGGGTTGAGGCCATACCCGCCCGATCCGCAGATGCTAAGACTGTGTGTCGATTTTTGAGGAAAACTATCATTTCACGGTTCGGGGTACCTAGAGTTCTGATTTCAGATGGGGGGACTCACTTTATCAACGACAAGGTAAGGGCCCTTGCATATGAGTTCAGCATTGACCATCGTGTTTCCACTCCATATCACCCTTAGACTAATGGTCTTGCTGAAGCATCGAACATGGAGATCAAGATTATTTTACGGAAGGTAGTTCGCCCAGACCGAAAGGATTGGTCACAACTTTTGGACTCAGTCTTGTGGGCTTATCGGACATCCTTCAAGACACCATTAGGGACATCTCCCTTCCGTCTCCCTTGTGGCAAGCCATGCCATTTGCTAGTGGAAATCAAGCACAAGTCACTATGGGTGGTTACAGAGTTATTATTGGATCCAGAGAGTATAGGAGAACAGAGGAAAGCAGAGTTGGTAGCCCTAGAGGAGCTGAGAGATACAACCTTTTCGAGTAGCCTACAGTACAAGGATAAAGTGAAGATATGGCATGATTCTCATATCAGCCATAAACAGTTTGAGCCTGATCAACATGTATGGTTGTTTGATTTTAGGCTGAAATTATTTACAGGGAAATTACAGAGCAAATGGAAAGGTCCTTATGTGGTCAGGAAGGTACACGACAATGGCAGTATTGATATATCCGAGTTGTCATCTTCCTGGACCTTTCGAGTTAACGGTCAGCGCTTGAAACTATATCTAGATTATGATCCGCTGACCGTTGACGTTGCCCCCATTCATCTGGTATGAGATGTGCTCTTTGATTCACATCACCTGCATCTCATACATGGTTATCACTTCCATCTCCCTCTGTATAGATCCATATGTCCATATCATTCATTCATTCTTTATGTCTGCCACCCGCCATCATCTTATGATTTTGCTATACTTAGGATACACCTTGTCCTAAGTATAGGGGGGAGCACACACTGAGTTGTTCTATTCTATGATCCCCTCTTCTATATCTTCTTCTTGTCTATACTCAGGGTATTTTACCCTAAGTATAGGGGGAGACAGACTGAGTTATGATCTGTTTATTCTCTTTTCTTCTTTTCTTCCTTTCCTTATCTTCTTCTCTATTCTTCCGACAAGTGTCGCCCCTTTTTGTCAGTCTTCTATACTTAGGACGTACTTTGTCCTAAGTATAGGGGGGCGTGCACCTTCTATCTGTTCATTCCCACCCTCGACCCTCCCTGCTTTGTGTACAGTCTGCTATACTTAAGATTATTTGATCCTAAGTATAGGGGGATGGTCGACTTCTCATTAGTTTATTTCTTCATTCATTTCTTATTTCTTTATTCCTTAGACTTTTCTATACTCAGTACGAGTTATGTCTTCTCTTTTCTCTCTGATCTATGAGGACATAACTCCAGCTAAGTATAGGGGGTCGTATATATTGCGTATATACTTTAGCCATAACTCGTACTTTCATATTTTTGTTAATATATGGCTAATTATACTTAAAAAATCATTAAAAAACTTAATAAAAAGATGCTATTTATTCCTCAAATTCTTTTTGTATTTACTGATTAAATAAATCAAGTGAAAATGTTTTTTTGCAAAATGTTTGAAAAATAATTTGAAAATCTCTTTGAAAAATCTTTTGAAAACTATTTGGAAAATGTTTTGTTCAATATTTTCAACCTTTGTAAAAATGTTTTGTTTGTAAAATTTATTTTCTTTGTGTGAAATAAAAATGATTGAAAAACTATTTGCAAATGGTTGCAAAAATATTTTGAAAAATCTATCTATACTGTTTGAAAAACCTTTGCAAAGTGATTTTCAAATGTGTGTACATGTTTGTAAAAATTATTTTGGACTACATTTTTCAAAAATTGTTTGAAAAACCTTTTTCAAGTAAATTTGAGGAATATATACATCATACCAAAAATTCATTATATATACTTATAAAATCGACCACCTACCCTTGTAAATTCTTAAAATCCACTTCTTGTAAATATAAGATGCATCCCTGTGTAAATATTTGTACCTAGTTTTTATCCAAAATCTTTGTTTTAAAATATCCCCAAAACATTTGAAAAATAAAACATCAAAAATATTTGAAAAATCTTTTTGAAAAAAACCAAAAAATTGCATATGCATCATCTTTTCAAAAATCCATAAAAAGTTCAAAATCTTTGAAAATTGCATCACAAAAATATTTCTGCATTCTGCATAGCATTTGCATAGCATGAGCATTTTTCAGATTGAGTTTGATTGTTGAAAAAGTCTAAGTAAAATCCGAAGATTGGAGCTTGATTGGACCTTAAAATCTACGTAAAGTAAGAACCTTAAAGGAACATGAATTGAGGTACTTCAAGTCTAGTTGACTTAATTCTTTGAGGATCACGAGACTTGGTTCAATGGATTCTTGACTACCTAAGTAGAGTATTTCGGAGCACACGTACGACTCTTGTTGATAATGACCTAGCTTGGACACCTGCACCTTTTACATGGCTCGACTCAGTTGGAGCGGTGAGGGGTTGGATTTTTCGGTATGAGACGCACGCAAGTGAAAACATTTGTCCTCCTCTAAGGAGGGAAGTGCACCCCAACCCGTCCAGTGATGAGGAATTCTAAAGACAAGAGAGTGTGGGTTTCAATAAAGCTTCAAAAGAGGGATAGTCTACTGGCTCAAGAGGAAAAACTCCCTATGTAAATGCTGCTGTAAATAGTCTTTCAAAAAAAAACTCCAAAAAAATGGACATGCCTGTATAAAAATAAAATGCATGCCGGAGTGTACATATGTTGTATAGCCAATAAGCAAGCTTGAGCATCAAAGTCAAATCATGTGAGCCTGCAGCTGGATGACTTGACTACACTGGTCTTGCATCCTAGGATAGGTAGCTACACTGGCTACTGTCCATTCTTCTCTTCACCCCCTCCTTTTGAGCCGGTTGCCACTTGAACTTAGAAGGGAATACCCCGCTCCTCAAGGAAGGAGTTGCTAGATTGGGGAATCATTGGGTTGTCATACTGGAGAAATCAGTCTCTTTGTCATTTCAGTTGGGGAGAGCCACTATCACTTACACTGTACGAGTCAGATTCATAGTCGTAAAGGTTTGCGTATGAGTTGAAATATTTCTGACATGGCTATTGAGGAGACTTGAGCAGAGTTTTGGGATTCTCGAAGGCTGTTGGATTTCAAATCCGATCCCCCTTAAGGTTCCGCCCACACTAAAATTCCAAGGGTCTGACTTAAGCTCCAAACTTTGATTTTGTGAAGACAAGTTTGATAATTAAATTTAATCCAATTTTCTTCCTTTTCTTTTCTTTGTTTTTCTTTTTCTACACTTATTGCATAAGTGTTTGCTAGGGACTAGCAAAGGCAAGTATAGGGGGATGATGAACCTCAATTTCATCATCTTTATCCTATCATTTTGGCCTCAAAAACCCTAGTAAATGCATGTAAATACCCCTAATTCTCGCATTTTAGCATTCAAGCATGTGTGCGTAAATATTGTATAAAATAATGTTTTTAAAGCCAAAATAATAGAATAAAGAAAATAAAAGAAAAAAATAAAATAAAATATTGTAAATATTTTATGACCCGAAACCCCGAGACCTAGGCATCTCGATGAATAGGTCGACAAGGAATAAAGTAGGGGGAGATAAGGGCCAGATACTAATAAAAATCCCTTTTATTTAATTCATTCTTTATTTATGTTTGGGACCTATTTTTAGTTCCACTTTTTATAATTCAAATCAAGAAACTTTATACATGAAAGTTGTAGATAATTAAATATAGAAAAATACAAAATTGATTTCACACAAAAATGATGTATAGATAAAAAGTTATGATCTAAATAAAATTCCAGAATCCCAACTTCCCAGACCCGTATCTCTCAAATAAAACTCGAAACGTGTAAAAATCACTTTAATTGTATATAATTTTCAATAAGCTATTTAATTAAGATGGTTTCATATTTTTCTGAGTTACGGTTTGAAAGTTATGTTTTGGACTCCTATTGTATAACTATACTTATTAAAATATTCATTTTATTTATTATTCTTTATTTTTGTAATTTCAGATTTTTATAATTTTGTAAATATTATTTACAATATATGTGTACATTAAAACAAGGATAAAATACTAAATAAAACATAAAAATAAAATACTTATACAAAACATATAGGTATAACACCTGTAAATATACCTATATAATTAATACTTCTATTTATTTAAGTGTATAAAATACATAAAAAATAAAAAAATATATTTAAGTATATAAAAATCATTTATAAATATATAAAATAATCAAAAAAATAAATAAAATTTAAAATACAAAATAAAAAGAAAACAATAAAATATATAGATGAATATACCTGTACATAGCCCTTAAAAGGTAACTTGTAATTTTATACCTCAAAAAAATAAATAAAAATCTTAAAAAAATATTTTATAAAATAATAAATATTTTTATTTAATAAACAAAATTTAATAAATTCATTTGCTATTTTTAATTAATTTTTAAATATTTTTTTGCAGGAATTTCCTGGTTGGTCCACGTGGACCAACCAAGGGGTCTGAGAGTTGACCGCGGGTCAACTCTCTGACCCACCTCCTGTTCATGTCAGAACATTGGTTTTCGACCAACTTTGCGATTTTTTCGAGGCCGTTCCTTTCATCCTTTCGTCTCGGTCCCTCTTTGACTTTTGTTCCTTGTATAGTGGTCTTTCACGCCCTAGGATTTATTGGGCCGAGCATCATTGATTCATCAAGATACGCCTCGTTCTTCCCAGCCGCTAGTCAAACCATCCAAATAGCACCTCCACCTTCCCTTTCGAGTTTGAACCCTATTTGACCTAGCAACGGTCCACCTCTCTTGCTCTGGAGTGTCTCCTGTGACAGGGGAGTCTACACCCACTGTTGGCGAGCCTCGGCGACGTCTGTGGCAGTCTCCACCACCTCCGGTGAAGCTTCGCCGTCGAGGTTCCCACCTCTGGACTCAGCTGCCATTGAGGTAGTTTTATCGTCTTGTCTAAATTAGATTTAGTCCCAGGATTGATTTTTGCATAAATCTGTAGTGATTAGATCTCAAGTTAGGCGTAAAGCACCATCTTCGTAGTTCGCTGGAGCCCCAGCTCCGGCGAACCTCCAACAAGTACCCCGACTATTCCCGACCTCTCCAACCACCTTCATTCCCTTACCCTTCCGTTTCTCGATGCTCCTCCACCTTCCATTCAACCTTATCCTACACGGAGCAGGATCCCGAGCTCCTACTCCTCCGCGTCGCCGGAGCTCGACCACCCGAGCCATCCTCGCCTCATTTCGCCGTCAAAAGAGCCGAGGCAGTTTGCCCCGACCCTCTTAACCATCTTTGCAGGTACCTGGAGCAAGAGCATCTCTTGGAGGGCATTTTTGCGCCTCGTCGGAGCTTCCTGGAGCCCCTCCTTGACTTCGACGCCGTGGGATAACCCCAGGGATCAACGACGACTTTTGAAGCCACCAACATCAAGAGAGGACCAGCAGGAGTCGATTCAGGCATTTTGGAGCGTCAGATTATATCGGAAGAGGAAGATCTGGACGGGGGAAGCTCGGCTCGTCGCGAGTTCTTCCCTGTTCTTCGTCGACTCTTTTCCACCGTCCGATCAACCCTGACCTTCCAGGCCAAGAAGCTAGCATTGGATCCACACCTTCCTCGACCATCAGATCTGATCCGTGCTCTAATCGTGGGCGTTGATCCATGAAGGGGTATCAGCCTCCTTGGGCGTGCCACGTGTTCAAGTGAAGGAAAACCTGCCATTGGATCGCGCGCTAGGCTGGGTATTTTGCAACTATTACCCCATTCATTTTTGTATTTAACAATTAGTATTTAAACTATCCTCTACCGTTTTAATATTTCTGTAACTTTTGCATTCCACCCCCCGAACTTTCCTTATATGCACTTTCGTCCCTGGCCACGTCACCTCACGTGACCTGTGTACGTGAGGCGTGGCATTTTGCGGCCAATACCCTGGGGATCTGTGTATTGTGATTAAGTCCAGAAACTTTGTAATTAAGTTATTAACTTTTTGGATAATTTGCAGTTTAGCCCCCATCTTTTTGTTAATTATAAATAGGTCCTCGCTAGCCACGTGCGAATCACGTGGTCATTAGCGTATTTGCTGGAAAGCCCCTAGGGATTGCTTATTTCTGATTGGCCCTGGAATTTTATTAATTACTTGTATATTTTCTGGAAAATTGTAAGTTGCCCCCTGGACTTTTGCATAATTATAGAAATGCCCATGCTAGTAGTGTAATTTCTTTTTGCTTCTTGCATTTATTTTATGCATCTCTAAAACTCTAAAAAATCCCTAAAAGATAAAATAACTTCCTGTTTCATTACTCTATCATGCCATATTTTTATTTTGCATTTTTGCATCATTTTAATATTTTTAAAAATTCAAAAACATGCATTTTCATCTCTGTTTGCATTAGAAAATACCTAAAAAAATATAAAACTCTTTGAAAAATTCCCCAAAAATATGTTCTTTGAAAAATTCCCCAAAAAATATGTTTTGCCTATTTCCGTGTGTTTTATATTCAATCCAAAAATTATTAAAAAATATAAAAGAAAACTCCTAAAAATTACAAAACTCCAAAAACCTTCATAAAAATATTACAAACTACTAAAAAATCCTAAAAATATAATTTTTGTTTCATATTTTTCTCTATTTTATTATCTTTAAATAAAAGTAATTTGGAGAATTTTTGTCTCTGTTTAGTATTTTGTTTCTCCATTTTAATCTTGAATTAATATTTTATTCACTATTTTCAATAATTTTTCTTTAAAAATACCAGAAAATTAGCAACAATATAGCAAAATCACAAAAACATTAGAAAAGTATAAAAAGCACAAAAATATTTCATTACCTGAACTTTGCTTTTTTTTACCTATTTTTATAAATACATTACCTCTCTCTTTTCTTATATTATATATATATTTTATTAAAAGAAAAAGAAAATATAAAAATATAAAATAAAAAAAGGAAAATATAAAATCAGAAAATCAAAAATCAAATATAAAAATATAAAACTAAAAATAAAAAAAATATAAAATTTTAAAACCCATAAAAATAGCATTGATAGACAAATATATCACAATCACCTTTGTGCACTTCTGCCCTGATCTACCTGCTTGCTCCCTGTGTTCGACCTCTACACTAGTTGCACTATACACATCTTTTGTAGAGTTATAATAAATTTTAACTCCCATCGCTTTTCATTGTTTGATTTCTGTTGTGGGTTAGTTGTTGACTAATTGGAGTTTCGTGAGTGGCCGCCACAACAACTTTGTCTCCGCCTTGTGTGAGACATTTTTTGACCCTCGCAAAATCTCTATTATCAAATGGCACCGTTGCCGGGGAGCAACAACGTATAGATCATATTTTTTTGAGATTGATTGTGATATTATTTGTCTATACTTTTGCTTCATTTATTTTCTTTGTTTTTGATATATATTGTTTGAGCTGTCTAACCCCATCTCTTTGTTGACTTTGTGCAAGGTACCTCGGATCGAGGGATGCGTGCTATCCTAGGCGCCTACGCACCCACGCGAAGCCGGCTCCTGCCTGCCAACCTAGCTCAAAGAAGACTTAAAGAAATTTTGCAGATTTAGCTCCCTTTTTATTTTCTGTATTTATTTGTGAAATTCACGATTAAATGTCGAGAGCACATAAGTATGGCAGGAACATCTTCTTAGACTTTATAAGGATTATTTGACAATTGCGATCATCATCGACATGTCACTTCCAAAGTACATTCGATGAGAAATCAAGAATATAGAGACATACAAACCCTAGGGTTGTTGTCCTATTGTCTATTTAATTGTCATTCCTCATTATTATGAGGAAACTTGCATACTACAACCACATACATTATGTGTCCATCTACAAGTACAATATCTTCTTCGTGGATCCAATCCATGATATTTTACTGATTATTATTGAGTATAGTATTGAGTGGGTTTAATGAAGGATTATCTAAAAAAAGGAATTTGTATATCTATATATATACATATACATATATTACTTTGATTTAGGAATTTTTTTATTAAAGTTGTCTTGCCTTGTCAACACTGAAAGTTCATTCCCTTAATCACTTTCAATGTAAGAGATATACTTACCATTATATCTCAAGCAAGATCTGGGATCTCTTTTATTATCTTTGTCACATCCCAATAATATGAGAACCTGTATCTCAGATAAAAAGAAGCGGGAACACATTCCGCCTTGCAAGTCCAACTTGCATCTCTCCATTCGGTCTTTAACACCCGGGCCCACCACCCCTATGGTGATGTTGACCCGTCATTAATTGAACCAACTGTCAACAGGAATACAACTCGCTATGCGTAATCTAATATCACCCCAATAATATGAGGACCCGATATTGGGGTCACTACGCATATGTCCTTACTCTTTCGAGAAGAAAAGGGCTCGATCCAATGGCTTGTATGCAGGAGCTGTCACTTCGGACAGTCGTCTCCGACATACAATCTCTGGCGACATAACCTTTTGCCTTGACGAGAGATCATGGATTTCACTTATGTGATCCTCCATATCATGTTCAAATTTTAATTAATTATTATGAATAATATTCACATAATTAATTCTTCCAAGGGAAATAACAACTCTATTTATAATATAGTGTTTTAATTTTAGTTGGATTCCAATTAATCTAATCATATTAAATTAATGATCCAATTAATATCCAACAAATATTCTTTTTTTACTTGAAATATGGTATTATCTCAAATACATATTATTTGAATTTTAATAATTAGAAAAATATATCATGATATCTCGAGCATTATCCGTTCCCTACCCACTAGCATAGCCAGTACCGATGGGAGTGGGAGAGACCGCACACCGTGCAACCTGCTACCCCAACACTCCCAACTAGACACCATATCTGTCCTGGGAAAAGATAATGCCAAGTCGATCACTTTGTACTTGACATGATAGTCAATTTTTCAATCGAAGTTATACCATATAATAATAATCAAAACCATTTTGATTATAAGGAAATTTTTTAAACAAATTCCCAAACCTATTCAAGCATTAATGCTCGTTGGAAGGTTCGTGTAACCTATTATGATCTAAATCATATCTAGTCAAGTTGGTTATGGTCAATGTCATTCAAGGAAATAATTATAATATTTAAATATTTCAAAAATATTTATCAATAATTATCTCAGGAAATTAACCATTAATTTCCATTAATTTAATTTGAATGACAATCACAAGGTTCATGATCAAGTCTGTTATTTCCAGCAGTGACCCATACTTACTAAAATTAGCACATCACAATCAATTTAAATCCAAATTAAGCAAAGTAAGTTTCAAAATTTGCTAATTTGATTTATAACAGAGTCCAAGTGATTAGCACACATTTATAGGTGTTTCAAAATAGCAACTAACACTTTAATTACGTCATGATTCGCCATCCCGAAACAATGGATATATGTTCATTAAAATAATCATATCTTGAGTTATCAGATTCCAAATCACACAAGCTCAAATCCTACAATTTCCTTAATTAACAAGGAATATTATAAAAGTGCTAATTTTGTGGTTAAATCATTTAAATAGGACCAGAAATATTCACAAAACAAGGCTACAAAAATGAAATGCGATAAACTTTTCACCATTCCTAACGACTCCATGTCTTCATAGGTTCATGGATCGCATCCAAAACTCTAACCTGCCTCTGATACCATTTGAAGGATATGGGAAGATCCTTAAGCGTATCACGTAAGCATGAGGATTGCATCGAATGCGATCGGAAGCAACTAGTCGCACTAGTTGCTCGAGGCAACGGAATTTAAAAAAATTTAATGTGACGAAACCACATGATCTAAGAACACTTATCCGATCGTTTCATCTAAACCACAATTTGGTATTAATGTTGTTGGACACACGAGTCCACAACGAGCCATTATGCAATAAATGTTATTGCACATATCATTCCCTGATCTGAAATGAAGAATAAATAAGTTGCATAATAGGTCCCTCTGTACAATTAGGATTATGTACCATGGCCATCTTGATGATCATTTAGCTGTTGATTCAATAATTGAATCATAGAGGCTGGTGCTTGGATGAATATCTAAAGGGTTAGATTGAGGACTCATCAAGCACCGTCAAATGATTATTAAGAGATGATCTCCAGCCTGAGTAGGAGATGGCAATCCTTTCTCACATAAGCTGATATATGACCGACCTCTTGATGCAGGTCCTCTGTATGGGAATAGTGATTCGGAGGTGTCAGATTAATTAGGTCAAAGGGTTGACTTAACGAGATCGAGATAACCTAAGTCCTATGTTGAATGCTGTGACAACATAGGCACACATCCTCTGACCAGAGACAGATGTGTTACTATATGTCTAAGTGTGTACATTTGGAAGACCAATAGTTTGATGACCTAACCAAGGTCTATACACCGACGAGCTGGTGTAAATGTAAGGGCATATGAGTAATACATTCTCTTAAAGGGATCATACAGGTTCACTTATGAACCGGAAGACATGAGCTCACTCATGAGGTATTGGGACCGATCAAATTCCATGCATGGTCATCGTGCTTTGGAAGCATGACACGAATTTTAAGGTATGATATATGCTTTGGGAAAGCATATGATCGATACCGATTCCCAATGACCAAGATTGAGAAACTTGGTGATCGAACCCTGAAGAAGACAGTGTAAAATTGATCTTCATCTTCAGGTTGATCATGGGTCTTCCGGTATGCAGGATGTGCAGGTATTGGGAATACCTGAGGGTGATGTGATCATAAACAATTGTATAACCATGACGCTTCCAATCCGAGGGAGTGATAAAACATGTCTGGATTTTAGTGACTCCTCTCAGTAGAGAAGTAACTTGATCTTAGTCCAAGTGTTGGACATTAATCTAAATGTGATTCAGATGCAATGAGAAGATTAAGTATACTGACTTGATTTAATCAAGCATCTGTGGGAGGTCCGTTAGATCTGGATTTGAGATGAGATCTCAACATCCAAGTCACTATACGGGAACAATACAATCGCCCTGTCCTTATCTCCAAGTATCTGCGGAGAAGGCACATTATTCTTGAAGGAGTTCAAGAATAATTCCTATGATGAATTTAGTATCCAAGCAAGAAGGTCTTGATGATTAAATGAGATTTAATTATCAAGTATAATATGAATGAGATTCATATTGAGAGAATGATTGTTCAAGATAATTAAATGAGATTTAATTATCAAGTATAATATGAATAAGATTCATATTGTGAGAATGATTGTCCAAGATAAATAAATGAGATTTAATTATCAAGTACAATATGAATGAGATTCATATTGTGAGAATTATTATCCAAGATATGTAAATGAGATTTAATTACCAAGGATAAGCAGATCGTGGATAGTGCTATCCAGAATATCTGTGTATATTATAAATGGGATTTATAATATATCAGAGAGAGAGAGAGAGAGAAACTTTGTAAATAGCATTTGTTAATTATTAATGTATATTGGATTCACATTAGTTAATTAATTGGAAATGTAATTTACAAATTAGTTTGGGATGTGAATATGATTCACATATTTTTGAATAGCATGATTGAAATATTCACAAATTAATTTGGAATTAATTTGGTGGATATTATTGCAATAAAAGTTATTGTAATTTATTAAGAAATAATAGGATAAAATAAAAAGGAGACAAATCACCACCAAAAGGGGCGGCGTCACCAATGGCTTAGTCATAGGTGACACCCCCTATTTTTTAGGGGTGATTTGTTGTCTCCCTTTTTGTTATCATGTTATATCTTAATAATTAATTTATGTTAAAGTTAAATTGTGTTGATAATAATGCAACATATATTTAATTTAATATAAATTAATGTTGTTGGTTTTTAACCAACAACAATCATGACCGTTGATTGATACATGGATCAACCTAGCCGTTGGATCTATATATGCCATGGATTGAGATCCATTGGATCCCAAACTAATATATAAGGAGGGCAACCATAGACCTTGAGATAAATACATCAACAACACACAAGAGTAGACGCCTACTCTTCCTCTCTCTCTCTCTCATTCTCCTCTCTCTCTCTCTCTCTCGCTAAGGTGGCCGTCCATCTTATGTATTGAGAGAGACCTTCTCATCTTCGCCTTCGACTACACGAGGATCTCCATCTTCTTTGGGGCTGCTTGCTCTAAAGGAATATGATGGATTTCGTTGGATGAAATCAGGGGATTCGAGGCTTGGATCTTCATCGAGGATTGTGGGAGTCACGCATCTCATCATCGCGCCCGCAAGTGCTGTCTTCGTGGATCGGACTTGAGACAGGAGGATCTCTTGCTTTAGAGATCTCGTGATCGCAACCATGCTTCGAGAGATATTTCTAATACTTTGTGGTTTGATGAAACGATCCAAAAAACATTCTTGTGATCATGTGATTTCATCATATGTTTTAAAAAAAATTTTAATTCCGCTGCACCTTGCGACTAGTGCGACTAGTCGCCTCGATCGCATAAGATGCGATCATCACGCTTCCGTGATGCGCTTGAGGATTCACAATATTCTTCAAGTGGTATCAGAGCCTTAGGTCAGAAAAGGTTTTGGATACGATCCATGAACCTAGGACGACTTGGGTTTGAAAAGGGTCACGAAAGTTTTTATCGCATTTGAATTTTTGCACCTCTGTCTAATTGATTTTTCGGCACTGTTTAAATTGTTTAAATATGAAATATTCAAGTGGATTTTGTTTCTCAATAAATAAGGAAATCATAGGATGTGAGTTTACTAAATTTGGATTTAATTTGCTCAAGATATGGCCTTTTGAATAAGCATGTATTCACTGTTGCGGGAACATCAAATCTGAACGTGATTAATTTGTTAATTACGGTTTTCATATGCTTCAAAATGCGTGAAATATCACTTAGGTTCTATTGTAAATCAAGTTGACAATCTTAGGAAACTGATTTTGTTAACTTTGAATTTAAATTGACCAAGATAAGTTAATTTTAGTGATTATGGGTCACTGCTGGAAATTGACAAAACTTGATCATGAACCTTGTGATAGTCATTCAAACATGTTGATGAAAATTAATTGTTAATTTTATGAAATTGGTTATTGATAAATATTTGTGAAATGTTTAAATATGATAATCAATTCCTTGAATGGCATCCCACTAACCATAATGATAAGATAGTTGATCTTGATCATTGGTTAATATGAAATCATCAACAAACATTGTTTTCATGCAAAATCCTAGGTCATCCTACAATAGTTGTAGGACAACTTTTACATGCACCCTCTTGCTTGAATAGGATTGGAGATTTGTTTAGCAAATATCCTTATAATATAATCAAAATTGTTTTGATGTATATTATATGGTATAATTTCGGTTGAAAGACCGATGAGCATCTCAAAGTACATGATGATCTATCTGGCATTATCCTTTCCTGAGGTGGATATGGTGTCTAGTCGGAGAGCATTGGGGTAGCGGGTTGCAACGTATGTGGTCCATCCTACTCTTGTCGGTACTGGCCATGACAACAGGTAGGGACTCGATAATGCCGGAGAAATCAAAGTGTATTTTTCTAATTATTAAAATTCGAAATAATACGTACTTTGAGATTATACCTACTATTCAAGTAAAATTTCAAAGTTTGCTGATTGAAAATTGGATTGATAATTAATTTAATGTGATTAAATTAATTATATCCTATTAAAATACTCTATTATGAATAGATGTGTATTTCCCTTGGAAGAATTAATTATGTGAATATGATTCACGATAATTAATTATTTCCATTTGAATAAGAGGTGGAGGATCACATAAGTGACAGGCATGGTCTCCCGTCAAGGCAAAGAATTTCGTCGCCAAAAGTTGTATATAGGAGACGCCTGTCCGAAGTGACAGATCCTATATACAATTATTTGGATCGGGTTCTTTGCTTCTCGAAAGAGTAAGGCCGTATACGTTGTGACCCCAATATCGGATCCTCATATTATTGGGGCGATATTGGATTGCATATAGCGAGTATTAAGCCTGTTGATGGTTGGTTCAATTAATGACGGGTCAACATCACCTTAGGGGTGGTGGGCCTGGGTATTAAAGACCGAATTGGGAAATGCAAGTTGGACTTGCAAGGTGGAATGTGTTCCCGCTTCTTTTTATCGGAGTCGCAGGTTCTCATATTATTGGGATGTGACGAAGATAGGAAAGGAGATCCCAGATCTTGCTAGAGATATAATGGTAAGAATATCTCTTACATTGAAAGTGATTAAGGGAGTGAACTTTCATTGTTGACAAGGCAAGACAACTTTAATATAAAAATTCCTAAATCAAAGTAAAACGTGTATATATAATATATATACCCTTATGCAAATTTCTTATTTCAGATAATCCTTCATTAAACCCACTCAATGTTCTACTCAATAATAACCAGTAAAATATCATGGATTGGACTCACGATCCAGATATTGTACTTGCAATTGAACGCATAATGTATGTGGTTGCAATGTGCAAGTTTTCTTGACATAATGAGGAATGACAATTAAATAAGACAATAAGACATTAACTTAGGATTTGTATGTCTATAGTCTTGATCTTTCATCGAGTGTACTTTGGAAGTGACATGTCGATGATGATCGCAATTGTCAAAATAATCCTTATAAAAATCTAAGAAGATGTTCTGGCATACATATGTGCTCTAGACATTTAATCATGAATGACATGGTTCTCTACATTATGCAGAATGGTAGCTCGAAAGAGATGATGTATTCAAAATGTTTGAATACCTACATGAACCTAAGTCTCTAAGAGTTAAGATGTATGTAGATATTATGAGTGTCATCATTCTACTATCTATACTCAAGTCATTCATAAAGCTTCATAATAATCATTTTGTATGAATTTAATGAAGCATGTATAAATGTTGAAGTCCTCTTGTATTGAAATCTTTTGAATTCAACATAAGAGATTCTTTATCTTGAACAATGGTTGTTTATAGATGAAGAGAGCACAGTGGAAGCGTAGGTCGGACCCATGTGAGAAGGAAAGTCAAAGAGTTGATTGTACTTCTGTGACTTCCATATGACATCCAAAGAGTTAGATGAATGCCGATACTGCAATAAGTTGATATGTTGATAGTATGACTATCAAGTCTGTCTAAAATCCTTAGTGAAGGACTCAGATATAGCATCAGAATAATCTACATATAATCATTGACTTTGACTTACTTATTTCATAAGATAAAGTCTGCTAATTGTATCCCAATCTTCTAATGACACTTGCATTTGGTTGCATATATATATTAGAAGATTAGAAATTTGATCTTAAGGTTTAATAGTCATCTACATGGATATTGATGCAATTGTTGCAGCAATCTCTGTTGGATAGATAGACTTCATATTCTCAGTGGGAGAGCCCTTAGTCTTGGAGAATGTCTCTATGACCTGGATATTAGAATAGATTCATTGTTTGTTTCTAAATGTTGGAAATAAACATGAATTCTGAGATAGAACTATCATAAAGAGTTATGATTAATATATTTCAGATAGTAATCTAACATCTAATGGACTCCACAAAATTAGAAAATTAATGAATGGTTCATTAAGATTTCTAATATTGAAAATTAAAACCTTTATAAGATCAATAGAAGGATGAAGATCATTTGACAATGATTTGGCGTCAAGTCTTGGACATATGTCTACTGATGAGATCAATAGATTAGTAAGATGTGAAACTTTAGAATGTCTAAAATTTCAAATCTTACATACTTGTGAATATTATATTCGAAGAATGTCCAATACACCCTTCTCTTAGGAAAGGTGTAAGATGTCAAGGTATTCGAGATCTCATACATATTGATGTATGTGGATCATCTATACCATAGTGAACATTATGGATATGTGATATCTATTGATGATTATGTATGATATGAGATTTCTTCTCTTCACCTGAGAAACCTTTGAAATGTTTAAAGATTTCACAATTTTGGTTTAGAACCAAAGTTTGATGGAAAATTAAATGAATTTGATCTAACCAAGGTAGCAAGTACCTATTAGATGAATTCAAGGAATACCTTATGAAGATATGAATATCATTTCTATCTCAATCCTACTAACACACCTAAACTCAATGGAGTTGTAGGAAGATACAATTGGATCATGTGTGACATGATTTGATCAATGATGAATTTTATCATAATTATCCCTTAGTTTCCAGGTATATATGTGTAGTAGAGACTACACTATATATATCCTTAATAAGATTCCATGCAAGTAAGCTGGAATTAAGCACTAGAGAGTGCTACTTCATTAGGAAAATAAAGGATGGTATTGGATACCTGCTTTATGGCCCTGAGATTCTTAAAAGACCTCATCTCTGAGAATGTGATTCTTAGAGGATGACTCTCTTGAGAATCAAGATGAAAATGAAGTGTAGGAACTCATTTAATCTTTAGAAGATAATGAGGCTCCTGAAAATCGGGAACTAAAAGGACAATTAAAGATGATACACTAATACTTCTTCACATGAGTTTGAAGATGTATTCCATGTGCCAGTTAAGTCTGACAATGATCGGACTTCATGTGATGAAGCTCCTGAGGATCATGACATGGAAAGATGGATATTAGCAATAAAGTCTAAAGTAGACTTCGTATACAAGTGTTGTATATGGACCCTCGAGGATCCACCTATAAGGGTTAGACCCATTAAGGTGTAAATGGATTTTCAAGAGAAAGAGAAAACCTGATGAGAAGGTAGAGACCTTCAAAGCACAGTTCATAGCCATGATCTATACACCGGAAGAGAAGACATTGCTTGCAATGAGACTTTCTCTTCGATAACCATGCTTAAAATCATCATAATATTGCTAACCTTAGCTACACAACTTGACTATTGCATCTTCAAGATGTAAGTCAAGATTGCATTCCTCTAAGAATACCTCTCTGAGGATATTCACATGAAGTATCCCCAAGGCTTCATGATTGGGGAAAGTAAGGTGTGAAAGCTAAAGAAATCCATCTACAGACTCAAATAAGCTTCTTGTTGTTGGAACATAAGATTTGATGAAATTATAAATGTTATAATTTCAGATATAATCTTGGTGTACCATGTGAAGCTTAGTGGGAGTGCCATTGTGTTCATCATGCTAAATGTAGATATTCATTTGGAATAATATAAGGATGATAATAAGTGTTTTATGATCTGGCTATTCCATACCTTGAGATATGATCTCAAAAAGATGCCTCTTGGATCTTAGTTCTGAAGGTGTTCAGAAGCAAAGAAAAGAGGGTATTGGGACTGTCACATTTGTAGTACACCTTGGACATGTTCCATTTTTCTGGAAATTCCAAGAAAGGCTTTCTTACCTTAAGATTTGGTACTGACCTATCTAAAGGGATAGCACCTCAAAGAGTTGAGGAAGTAAATGCTAAAACTGGTTGCCTTTTTTTGTGCATCAGTTACATGAAGCTGAAAGTATGCTAGATGTGTACAAAAGCCAGATATCTGCCATGCAGTGGGAGTAGTAAACTGTTACTAATCCTACTATGGAGATAAAACACTTAATTGCAGTAATAACAATATCTTCAAAGATGACAAGGCTTTAGAGATAGTGATCTCTAAGTCTTATCTTCAAGAAATTAAGACTTTTAGATGGAGATCTAAAAGGTCTTAACTGCGAATACCTTAGGAGATAGAGATCTCCAGGGATAACGGTATTCTGGTAAGGATAATAGAAATTACATACTGGTTATAATAATAATTTTTGAGCTGTAGTGTCAAGGACACTATGACTGACAATATTGAGTATTAGTTGCATTAAATGCAACATTCGCATTAGATGCGGGCACTGTTACTGAGGATATGCAAGTGACGTTAAAAGGACTTGGCGTAGTCTCGCGGGAACAGAGTGACTGATCAACTTACCTAGCTATTTTCTAAATAGCCTATGATTGTCACATGAGTGTGGGTTTAAATGATTAACCCATTAATGGCTCTTTGGGCTAGTGGGAGATTGTTGGACATGCGAGCCCAGGACGAGCCATTATGCAATAAATGTTATCGCATATATCATTCCCTGATCTGAAATGAAGAATAAATAATTTGCATAATAGGTCCCTCTGTACAATTAGGGTTATGTACCATGGCCATCTTGATGATCATATAGCTGTTGATTCAAAAATTGAATCATAAAGGCCGGTGCTTGGATGAATATCTAAAAGGTTAGATTGAGGACTCATCAAGCACCGTCAAATAATTATTAAGAGATGATCTCCAGCCTGAGTAGGAGATGGCAATCCTTTCTTACATAGGCTGATATCTGACCGACATCTTGATGCAAGTCCTCTGCATGGGAATAGTGATTCGGAGGTGTCAGATTAGTTAGGTCAAAGAGTTGACTTAACGAGATCGAGATAACCTAAGTCCTATATTGAATGCTGTCAAAACATAGGCACACATCCTCTGACCAGAGACAGATGTATTAATATATGCCTTAGTGTGTACATTTGGCAGACCAATAGGTTGATGACCTAACCAAGGTCTATACACCGGCGAGCTGGTGTGCATGTAAGGGCATATGAGTAGTACAATCTCTTAAAGGGATCATACAGGTTCACTTATGAACCGGAAGACATGATCTCACTCATGAGGTATTGGGACCGATCAAATTCCATGCATGGCTGTCGTGCTTTGGAAGCATGACAAGAATATGAAGGTATGATATATGCTTTGGGAAAGCATATGATCGATATCGATTCCTAATGACCAAGATTGAGAAACTTGGTGACCGAACCCTGAAGAATACAGTGTAAAATTGATCTTCATCTTCAGGTTGATCATGGGTCTTCCAGTATGCAGGATGTGCAGGTATTGGGAATACCTGAGGGTGATGTGATCATAAACGATTGTATAACCATGATGCTTCCAGTCCGAGGGAGTGATGAAACATGTCTGGATTTTAGTGACTCCTCTAAGTAGAGAAGTAACTTGATCTTAGTCCAAGTGTTGGACATTGATCTGAATGTGATTCAGATGCAATGAGAAGATTAAGTATACAAACTTGATTTAATCAAGCATCTGTGGGAGGTCCGTTAGATCTGGATTTCAGATGAGATCTCAACATCCAAGTCACTATACGTGGAACAATACAATCGCCCTGTCCTTATCTCCAAGTATCTGCGGAGAAGGCACTTTATTCTTAAAGGAGTTCAAGAATAATTTCTATGATGAATTTAGTATCCAAGCAAAAAGGTCTTGATGATTAAATGAGATTTAATTATGAAGTATAATATGAATGCGATTCATATTATGAGAATGATTGTTCAAGATAATTAAATGAGATTTAATCATCAAGTATAATATGAATAAGAATCATATTGTGAGAATGATTGTCCAAGATAATTAATTGAGATTTAATTATCAAGTACAATATGAATGAGATTCATATTGTGAGAATGATTATCCAAGATAATTAAATGAGATTTAATTATCAAAGATAAGCATATCGTGGATAGTGCTATCCAGAATATATGTGTATATTATAAATGGGATTTATAATATATCAGAGAGAGAGAGAGAAACATTTTAAAGATCAATTGTTAATTATTAATGTGGATTGGATTCACATTAGTTAATTAATTGGAAATGTAATTTACAAATTAGTTTGGGATGTGAATATGATTCACGTATTTTTCAATGGCATGATTGAAATATTCACAAATTAATTTGAAATTAATTTGGTGGATATTATTGCAATAAAATTTATTGCAATTTATTAAGAAATAATAGGATAAAATAAAAAGGAGACAAATCACCACCAAAAGGGGTGGCGTCACCAATGACTTAGTCATAGGTGACACCCCCTATTTTTTAGGGGTGATTTGTTGTCTCCCTTTTTGTTATCATGTTATCTCTAAATAATTAATTTATGTTAAAGTTAAATTGTGTTGATAATAATGCAACATATATTTAATTTAATATAAATTAATGTTGTTGGTTTTTAACCAACAACAATCATGGCCGTTGATTGATACATGGATCAACCTAGCCGTTGGATCTATGTATGCCATGGATTGAGATCCATTGGATCCCAAACTAATATATAAGGAGGGCAACCATAGCCCTTGAGAGAAATACATCAACAACACACAAGAGTAGACGCCTACTCTTCCTCTCTCTCTCTCTCATTCTCATCCTCTCTCTCTCTCTCTAAGGTGCCGTCCATCTTATGTATTGAGAGAGACTTTCTCGCCTTCGCCTTCGACTACTCGAGGATCTCCATCTTCTTTGGGGCTGCTTTCTCTAAAGGAAGACGACAGATTTCGTTGGACGAAATCAAGAGATTCGAGGCTTGGATCTTCATCGAGGATTACGGGAGTCACGCGTCTCATCATTGTGCCCGCAAGTGCTGTCTTCGTGGATCGGACTTGAGACAGGAGGATCTCTTGCTTTAGAGATCTCGTAATCGCAACCACGCTTCAAGAGGTATTTCTAATACTTTGTGGTTTGATGAAACGATCCAAGAAACGTTCTTGTGATCATGTGGTTTCATCATATGTTTTAAAAAATTTTTAATTCTGCTGCACCTTGCGACTAGTGCGACTAGTCGCCTCGATCGCATAAGATGCGATCATCACGCTTCCGTGATGCGCTTGAGGATTCGCAATATCCTTCAAATGTTACCTCTTGAAGCGTGGTTGCGATCAAGTCTCTAAACGAAGAAACTTCCTGTCTTAAGTCCGATCTGTCGGAGGAGACGCTTGCGGGCGCGTTGATGTGATGCATCCTTCTCAGAATCTATGTTAACGATCCAAGCGACGAATCTCCTGATATCTTCACACGAGATCCACCGTCTTCTTCACGAGTGAGGTGCACCAAAGGAGACGGAGATCCACAAGCAAATACTCCAGCAGCATAACGACGATGCTACGGCGATGACAACTCTCTCAATGGATCAATGGTGGACGACCATAACGAGAGAGAGAGACATGACGTGTTGAGAGAGAGAGAGAGGGAGAGAGCATATGTGGTTGTCGTAAACGTGTAACTCGAAGAGCATGGGATGCCTCTTCTTATATAAGGTTTTGGAATCCATGGATCTCAATCTCTGGACAACACAAAATCAATGGTTGAGATTGATTTGTATTTCTTTCAATTGCCATGATGTTGTTGTAAAAAACACAACAACAATTGAATTAATTTAAATTAATTTATATTTATAAATCAATATAATTAATTTCAAATTTAAATCATTTGACTAGTCTTGGAGATAATGAGGAGATAGACCTCATCCCTTTAAGGGGGGGGGACGACCACCAAGTGGACTTGGTCTTTCTCTTCAATATCCCATGAGATCTCATTATCTCATGGGATCTCATTATTTCATGTTTTCTCCAAGATTTGCAACAACAATTGTTGTAAATTATTTCACAAAAATAATTCATAATTATCTTGTGAATATTTCCATCACACCATTGGAAGAATACGAGTCACATTCATATCCTAAAACAAAATGTAAATTATATTTTCAATTAATTATCCAATGTGAATAGAATTCACATCAATAATTAATCAACAAATATAAATCACAATAGGATCTCTCTTATATATTATAAATCATATTTATAATATATATGCTATCCATAATATTCATATCCATGATAATTAAATCACATTTATTCATCTTGGATCTCTATTCTCATGTGCTCAAATAACATGAATCACATTCACATTATTCACATCTTTGACAGTTAAATCACATTTAGTTATATCAGATAACTCTCCTTATAATATGAATCAAATCCATATTATTCATGATAATTCAATCATATTTAATTATCAATATCTCAATGCTCGGATACATATATGAACAACTGAATTATCCATG
Source organism: Ottelia alismoides (assembly GCA_037367405.1). Taxonomy (NCBI): domain Eukaryota; kingdom Viridiplantae; phylum Streptophyta; class Magnoliopsida; order Alismatales; family Hydrocharitaceae; genus Ottelia; species Ottelia alismoides. Next base: position 1,732,907 of record JAZKJV010007863.1, read on the forward strand.
AATACTTTCAAGGATAATGCACTTTCTCCGCAGATACTTGGAGATAAGGACATGGCGATTGCATTGTTCTACATATAGTGACTTGGATTATTGAGATCACATCTCAAATCCAGATCTTGCGGACCTCCCAAAGATGCTTGATTAAATCAATACCACAAATCTAATATTTTCATTACATTTGAATCACATTCAGATCAATGTCCGACATTTGGACTAAGATCGGATTACTTCTCTATGAGAGGAGTCACTAAAATCCAAACCTGTTTCATCACTCCCTCGGAATGGAAGCGTCATGGTTATACAATCATTTTTGATCACATTACCCTCAACCATTCCTAATATCTGTACATCCTGCATATTAGAAGACCCCGAATAAACCCGAAGTTTTAGATCTCTTTTAGACTGTCTCCTTTAGGGTTTTATCATTAAGTTTCTCATTTGATCATTGGGAGTTGATATCGATCATATACTTTCCAAAAGCATATATCATACCTTGGTGTTGATCATATACTTTCGAAAAGCATATATCAAACCTTACAAATTTAGTCAAGCTTCCAAACCTAGATGACCACGTGCGGAATTTGATTCTTCCCAATATCTCAAGAGTGAGCTCATGTCTTCCAGTTCGGTAATGAACCTGTATGATCCCTTTGAGAGATAGTATTACTCATATCCCTTGCTTGCACACCAGCACGCCGGTGTCTAGACCTTTGTTAGGTCATCAACCTATTGGTATGTCAAATGTACATACTCAGACATATAATAACACATCTGTCTCCGGTCAGAGGATGCGTGCTTATATCATGACAACATACGACATAGGACTTTGGTTATCTCGATCTTGTTAACTCAACTCTTTGACCTAACTTATCTAACATCTCTGAATCTCAGTTCCTATACAGAGGACATGCATCAATAGGTCAGTTAGATATCAACCAAATCAGAAAGGACTTCCATATCCTACTCCGTCTGGAGATCATCTCTTAATAATCATTTGACGGTACTTGATGAGTCCTCAATCTAACTCTTTAGATATTCATCCAAGCACCAGCCTCTATGATTAAATAATTGAATCAACAGCTGTATGATCATCAAGATGACCCTAATTGTACTAAGGGACCTATTATGCAAATTAATTACTCTTCATTTCAGATCTGGGAATGGTATTTGCAATAACATTTATTTCATAATGGCTTACCGTGGGCTCGCATGTCCAACAATCTCCCACTAGCCCAAAGAGCCATTAATAGGCTAATCTTTAAACCCACACTCATGTGACAATCACAAGCTATTTAAAAAAAATATCTAGGTAAGCTGATCAGTCACTCTATTCCCGAGAGACTACGTTAAGTCCTTTTACGACACTTGCATATGTCCTAGTAAAAGTGCTCGCATCCAATGCGAATGTTGCATCTTATGCAACCAATACTCAATCTTGTTAGTTATAGTGTCCTTGACACTATAGGTCAATAATTATTATAACCAGTACGCAATTTTCATTATTCTTATCAGAACACACTTATTCTTGGAGATCTCTATCTCCTATGGTATCCATAGATAAGACCTTTTAGATCTCCATATATAAAGTCTTAATTTCTTGTAGATAAGACTTTGAGATCACCATCTCTAATTCTTGTCATCTTTAAAGATTTTGTTATTACTGCAATCGAGTGTTTTATCTCCTTAGTAGGATTAGCAACAGTTTACTACTCCCTCTGCATGACAGACATCTGACTTTTGTACATATCTAGCATACACCCAGCTTCTCACAAATGATGCACAAGGGCAAGCAGTTTTAGCATTCACATCCTCAACTCTTTGAGGTGCTATCCCTTCAGATAGGTCAGTACCATATCTTAAGGGAATGAAATCTTTCTTAAGATTTTCAAAGAATGGAATATGTACAAGGTGTATAACTAATATGAGGGTCCCAATAACCTCTTTTCTTTGCTTCTGAACAGCTTCACAACTAAGATCTAAGAGAGTATCTTTGAGATCATATCTCAAGCTATGGAACAGCCAGACTATAAAACACTTATTATCATCATTCCAAATGATCAGGATATTATCTACATTATCACAATGAACACAATGGCACTCCCACTAAGTTTTACACGATTTATCAAGGTTCTAACTGAAATCATAACCTTTATGATTTCATCAAATCTGATGTTCCAACTACAAGAATCTTATTTGAGTCCATAGATGGAGTTTCTTTAGCTTGCACATCTTACTTTCCTCAACCATAAAGCCCTGGGGATACTTCATATGAATATCCTTAGAGAGTTATTCATAGAGGAATGCAATATAGAAATCAATCTTGAAGATGTAAAAGTCAAGTTGTGTAGCTATAGTTAGCAATATTCTTGATAGGTTTAAGTATGGCCATTGAAGAGCAAGTCTCATCGCAAGCAACGTCTTCTCTTCGGTGTGTAGCTCATGGCTACGAACCGTGCTTTGAAGGTCTCTACCTTCTCACCAGGTTCTCTCTTTCTCTTGAAGATCCGTTTACATGGATCCTCGAGGGTCCATATACAACACTTGTATATGAAGTCTACTTTAGACTTTACTGCTAACATCCATCTTCCCATGCCATGATCTTCAGAAGCTTCATCACATGAAGTCAGATCATTGTCAGTCTTAACTGACACATGGAATCCATCCTCAAACTCAATCGAAGAGGTATTAGTGCTTCATCTTTAATTATCCTTTTAGCTTCCGATTTCAGGAGCCTCATTATCTTCTCAAGTCTAAATAAGATCATTCACTTCATTTTCATCTTGATTCTCAAGAGAGTCATCCTCTAAGAATCACAACCTTAGAGATGAGATCTTTTATGAATCTCAAGGTCATAAAGTAGGTATCCAATACCATCCTTTATTTTCCTAATGAAGTGGCACTCTCTTGTGCTAATTCCAGCTTACTTGCATCTATGATAAAGTTATGGACCAAGCAACCCTAAATCCTCAAGTGTCCACTAGGCTAGGTTCCAAACCATAGCTTATGAGGATTTGGATTTAGATATGCATGGAATCTTATTAAGGATATATATTGTAGTCTCTACTACATATATACCTTGGAAACTAAGAGGTAATTATGCTAAGATTTATTACTGATCAAATCATGTCATACATGATCCAATTATATCTCCCTACAACTCTATTGAGTTTAAGTGTATTACGAGGATTGAGATAGGAATGAAAATTGCTTTCTCAATAAGCTATTCCTTGAATTCATCTAATAGGTACAAGCTACCTTGATTTGATCAAATTCATTTCATCAATAGACATATGCCCAAGATTTGATGCCAGATCATTATCAAATGATCTCCGTCCTCCTATTGGTCTTGGTAATGTTTAATTTCAGTACTAGAAATGTTAATGAACCATTCATTAATTTTCTAATTTAGTAGAGTCCTCTAGATATCAAATTACTATATGAAATATATCCATCATAACTCTTCATGATAGGTCTATTCCAGAATTCATGTTTAATTCCAACATATAGAAATAAACTATGAGTGTATTCTTATATCTAGGTCATAGAGATATTCTCTAAGACTAAGGGCTCTCCCATGGAAAATTATGAAGTCTATTTTATCCAATAGAGATTTTTGCAACAACTGCATCAATATCCGTATGGATGACTATTAATCCTTAAGATGAAACTTTTCAATCTTCTGAACATATGCATCCAATTGCGTGTGTTATTAGAAGATTGAGATATAATTATCAGACTTTTAATCTTATCCAATAAGAAAGTCAATTTCAATGATATATGTAGATGTGGATTATTCCGATGCACTATCTGGGTCCTTCTATAAGGATACAAGATAGACTTGCTAGTCATACTATAAATACATTGGCTTATTGCAGTATTGGCATTTATCCAACTCTTTGGATGTCATATGTGTGGAAACCATGGAAGTACAGTCAACTCTTTGACTTTCTTTCTAACTTGGGTCCGACCCATGCTTCCAATGCGCTCCTTTAATCTATAGATAACCATTGCTTAAGACAAATGATCTCTTATGTTGGAGTCAAAAGATTTCAATATAAGAGTATTTCAACATTTATACATGCTTCATTCAATTCATACAATACGAACATTATGAAGCTTTATGAATGACTTGAATATAGATAATAAAATGATGACAATCATCATATCTACTTATATCTTAAATCTTAAAGACTTTTGGTTCAGGCAGATACTCAAACATTTTGAGTACATCATCTCTTACTGAGCTACCATTCTGCATGATGCAGTGAACTATGTCATTCATAATTAAATGTCGAGAGCACATATGTATGCCAGAAACATCTTCTTAGATTTTATAAGGATTATTAGACAATAGCGATCATCATCGACATGTCACTTCCAAAATACATTCAAAGAGAAATCAAGAATATAGAGACATACAAACCCTAGGGTTGTTGTCCTATTGCCTATTTAATTGTCATTCCTCATTATTACGAGGAAACTTGCATATTGCAACTACATACATTATGTGTCCAAGTACAAGTACAATATCTTCTTCATGGTCCAATCCATGATATTTTACTGATTATTATTGAGTATAGTGTTGAGTGAATTTAATAAAGGATTATCTGAAAAAAATAAATTTGCATATATATACATATTTTACTTTAATTTAGGATTTTTTTACCAAAGTTGTCTTGCCTTGTCAACACTGAAAGTTCATTCCCTTAACCACTTTCAATGAAAAAGATATACTTACCATTATATCTCAAGCAAGACCTGGGATCTCCTTTCTTATCTTTGTCACATCCCAATAATATGCGAACCCGTAACTCGGATAAAAAGAAGCGGGAACACATTCCACCCTGCAAGTCCAACTTGCATCTCCCCATTCACTCTTTAACACCCGGTCCCACCACCCCTAAGGTGATGTTGACCCGTCATTAATTGAACCAACCGTCAACAGGGATACAACTCGATATGCGCAATCCAATAGGACCCAATAATATGAGGACCCGATATTGGGGTCACTACGCATACGCCCTTACTCTTTCGAGAAGCAAAGAGCCCGATCCAAATGGCTTATATGTAGGAGCTATCACTTCGTATAGGCATCTCCAACATACAATCTTTGGTGACGGAACCCTTTGCCTTGACGGGAGATCGTGGATGTCACTTATGTGATCCTCCATATCATGTTCAAATTTTAATTAATTATTATGAATCATATTCACATAATTAATTCTTCCAAGGGAAATAACAACTCTATTTAGTAATAGAATGTTTTAACTTTAATTGGATTCTAATTAATCTAATCATATTAAATTAATGATCTAATTAATATCCAACAAACTTTTTTTATTGTTACTTGAAATATACTATTATCTCAAATACATATTATTTCAAATTTTAATAATTAGGAAAATACATCATGATATCACAAGCAATATCCGTTCCATACCTGCTGTCGTGGCTAGTACCGACGGGAGTAGGAGAGACCGCACACGGTGAAACCTGCTACCCCAACGCTCCCCGACTAGACACCATATCCACCTCAGGAAAAGATAATGCCAAGTCGTTCACTTTGTACTTGATATGATAATCAGTTTTTCAACTGATGTTATACCATATAATAATAATCAAAACTATTTTCATTATAAGGAAATTTGCTAAACAAATTCCCAAACCTATTCAAGAATCTATGTTCGTTGGAAGGTTCGTGTAACCAATTATGATCTAGATCATATCTAGTCAAGTTGGTTATGGTCAATGTCATTCAAGGAAATAATTGTCATCTTTAAATATCTCAGGAAATTAACCATTAATTTAATTTGAATGACAATCACAAGTTTCATGATCAAGTATGTAATTTCCAACAATGACACATACTTACTAAAATAAGAATATCTCAATCAATTTAAATCCAAATTAAGCAAAGTAAGTTTTTAAAGTTTACTAATTTGATTTATAACATAACCCAAGTGATTAGAACACATTTCTTGGCATTTCAAAATTGTAACTAACACTTTAATTATGTCATGATTCGCCATCCCTGAAAAAATGGATATAGGTTCATTAAAATGATCATATCTTGAGTTATCGAATTCCAAATCATGCAAACTCAAATCCCACCGTTCCTTAATTAATGGGGAACATTATCCAAGTAATAATTTTGTGTTTAAACCATTTAAACAGGGTCGAAAATATTAACAAAACAGGGCTGCGAAAATGAAATTCAATAAAGTTTTCACAATCCCTAACGAGTCCAAGTCTTCCTAGGTTCATGGATCGCATCCAAAACCTCTAACCTGACTCTGAAACCACTTGAAGGATATGAGAAGATCCTTATGCGTATCATGGAAGCATGCGGATTGCATCGAATGTGATCGGGAGCAACTAGTTGCACTAGTTGCTTGAGACAACGAAATTTAAAAAACATTAATGTGATGAAACCACATGATCTAAGAACACTTCTCGGATCGTTTTATATAAACCACAATTAGGTAATAAGGTTACCGCTTGAAGCGTGGTTGCGATCGAGTCTCTAAACGAAGTGACCTCCTGTCTCAAGTGCGATCGAGTCTCTAAACGAAGTGACCTCCTGTCTCAAGTCTGATCTGACGGAGGAGACGCTTGCGAGCGCGTTGATGAGATGCGTCCTTATAGCAATCCATGTTGACGATCAAGCGACGAATCTCCTGATCTCGTCACACTAGATCAGACGTCTTCTTCACAAGAAAGGCATACTGAAGGAGACGAAGATCTACGAGCAAATACCCCGGCAACATAACGACGATGTTGCGGTGATGACAACTCTCTCAACGACTCCATGGTGGACAACCATAATGAGAGAGAGAGACACACATGATGTATAGAGAGACAGAGAGAGGGAGAGAGCATATGTTGTTGTCGTAAATGTGTAACTCGAAGAGCAAGAGGTGCCTTTTCTTATATAGTGTTTTTAAATCCATGGATCTCAATCCATGGACAACACAAAATCAATGGTTGATATTTATCTGTGTTTCTTTCAATGGCCATGATGTTGTTGTAAAAAACACAACAACAATTGATTTAATTTAAATTAATTTATATTGATAAATCGATATAATTAATTTCAAACTTAAATCATTTGACTAGTCTTAGAGATAACGAGGAGATAGTCCTCATCCCTTTAAAAGAGGACAAGACCACCAATGGACTTGGTCTTTCTCTTCTATATCCCATGTGATCTAATTATCTCATGAGAATCTCAGTATTTCATGATTTCTCTTAGATTTACAACAACAATTGCTGCAAATTATTTCACAAAAATAATTCATAATTATCTTATGAATTTTTCAATCATGCCATTGGAAGAATGTGAATCACATTCACATCCCAAAATAAAATGTAAATTATATTTTCAATTAATTATCCAATGTGAATCAAATTCACATTAATAATTAATCAACAAATATAAATCACAATAGGATCTCTCTTATATATTGTAAATCACATTTATAATATATATGAATAATTGGATAGTGCTATCCATATTATTCATATTCATGATAATTAAATCACATTTAATCATTTTGGATCTCTATTCTCATGTGCTCAAATAACATGAATCACATTCACATTATTCACATCTTCAATAATTAAATCACATTTAATTATCTCAGATAACTCTCTTTATAATATGAATCAAATTCATATTATTCATGATAATTAAATCACATTTAATTATCAATATCTCAATGTTCGGATACATATATCAACAATGAAATTATCCACAAACTCTTTCAAGTATAATGCGTTTTCTCCGCGGATACTTGGAGATAAGAACAAGACGATTGTATTGTTCCACGTATAGTGACTTGGATTATTGCGATCACATCTCAAATCCAGAAATTGCGGACCTCCCAAAGATGCTTGATTAAATCAAGACCACAAATCTTATCTTCTCATTACATTTGAATCACATTCAGATCAATGTCCAACATTTGGACTAAGATCGGATTGCTTCTCTATGAGAGGAGTCGCTGAAATCCAGATCTGTTTCATCACTCCCTTAGAATGGAAGCATCATGGTTATACAATCGTTTATGATCACATCACCCTCAGGCATTGCTAATACCTGCACATCCTGCATACTAGAAGAACCAGAATAAACCCAAAGTTTTAGATCTCTTATAGACTGACTCCTTCTGGGTTTTATCATTAAGTTTCTTATTTGATCATTGGGAGTTGGTATCGATCATATACTTTCCAAAATCATATATCATACCTAGGTGTTGATCATATACTTTCCAAAAGCATATATCAAACCTTACAAATTCAATCAAGCTTCCAAAGCAAGACGACCGCGCACTGATGAATCTCCATTTCATCACCTTTATTCTATCATTTTGGCCTCAAAAACCCCAGCAAATGCATGTAAATAGCATCAATTTGTACATAATAGCATCCATTATTCATTTGTATTAATTATATATAAAATAAGGTTTTTAATGCCAAAATTATAGAATAAAGAGAAGAAAAGAAAAAGGAATAAAATATTGCAAATATTTTATGACCCTAACCCCGAGACCAAGTCCAGAATGGAATTGGTCGACAAGGAATAAAGTAGGGGGAGATAAGGGCCAATTATCCAATAAATACTCCATTCATTTATGCATTTTTGGCACCTATTTTGTACATATTTATTTATTCATCAAATAAAGAAACTTTGTTCATAAAAGTTATAGATAATAATATAGATAAAAATACAAAATTGAGTTTGTGTAAAAATAATACACAGTGAACATTTTATGCACAAAATAAAAAGCCAAAATCTCAACTTCACAGACCCATATCTTGCAAATAAAAACTCCAAATCACCCAAACTCACCTTTAATTGTATATAGCATTTCATAAACTATTTTATAAAATTGGTTTCATAATTTTTGGAGTCCATATGCAGAAGTTAGGTTTTTGGCCTTTCTTGTATATAATACCTGATTAAAATATTCATTATATTCACTAATCATTATTTTTATAAATTACTATTTTTAGAATCTTGTAAATAATGTATATAATTCATATACATATTAGCCTTAGAATAAAACCAAAAAGAATATGTAAAATAAAATGAGTCTATATAGGCAAAATACCTATGAGAAGGATGCACATAAATAAAAAGAGAAAAGCATTCTTTAATTATTTCATTCTTTTATATTTTTACAATAATGTATATATTATATATTATTATTAAAAATACAAAGCTAAAATAAAAACAAATAAAATCCATTAAATAAATACAATGTATATAATATACATGTAAAATACCTATAAGTATACTTACATATACACAAACACATTTATTTAAAAATACAAATAAACTTATAAAAATCAAACAAAAATATCTTTATACTCACAAAAATAAATTATAAATTTATAAAATAAGCCAACAAAATAATAAAAGAAAATAAACAAATTAAAAATAAAATACATGAAAATACATACATATACATATTATCCAAATAAAACTATAACAAAACACCTCGAAAAATTCAATAAAAATCATAAATAAATACTAGATAAAATAATACACATTTTTTATTTTATAAGAAAAAATTAATAAAATCATTTAGGGCGTCAAATAAATCAATCTTCCTTCAGATTTGCTATTTTGTCTCGTAGCGGCTTACGTGGCCCAATGAGGCGCCGGCCAACGTTGACTCCCAGGTCAACTGTCCCATCCCCCGCCTGGCGTCTCTGAACTGTCTATTCCCACGATTTCATGCCTTTTTCCCGGGCACACCATCCATCAATCGACAACGCTTCCTTCACAAGAATTGTTCCCTAATCTTCCATGATGCCCGCCGAAATCAAAGATCAACGAGATATTCATTGGATCAGTCAATAATCGCCGGGTAATAAGGCCCCTTGCCAATGTTTATAAATAAAAAGCTCCGCCTCCTTCCTCGAATTTGGCCACTTTTATTCCAACCTAAAGCCTAGATCTCGTTCCTGGATTGTTCCTCGTGACAGGGGGAGTAGCCCAGCGCCGTGACTCGGCCGGAGGGAGGAGATTTTGACGCGGCGGAGCTCCGGCGTCCGCCCTGCTCCCTGGAGGCCCCCAGGTATAAGAGCTGCCCTTTCTAGGCATTTTTAGTTAGTTTTAGATTCTAGCTTTCCATTCCAGTCATTAGAATAGGTTTTGATTAATGCCTGTAGTTTAGAAATCGAAATTCGAAGTTCGCCAGAGCTCTGCTCCGGCGACTTCTCCACTGTGGATCTGACCGTATCCGACCGCCCCGTTCACCCCATTTCGTAGCCCAACGCTTTCTCCATCTATAGCACGCATTTGTTCAACCCAGGACCCTAGGTCCTGGCGAATCGGGGCTCCTCCTCCGCCGTTCGTCGGAGCCCCTCCTCCCATCTCCATTGTGCACCGTAGCTTCAAAACCCCGGGTCAAGGAGCAAGCTCTCTCGCCCGCGGTTCTTCCTGTGTAGGTACTTCGAAGAATCGAGCCCAACTGGACTCGCACGGATCTGGGAAGAGGTTCCTGGGGGCCCTTTTCTTCTCCGACCTCGCTTCATCGACTCGGACCCCCAGGAGCCATGAAAATGCCATCAATCGACGCGGGACGCTCCCAGCTACGTTCAGAACACTTCAGACTCGCCGGGGAACCCTGGAGGAGCCCACGCTCTTCGATCCAAGCTCGCCAGCTCCGAGCTTCTTCCCCGTTCTTCCAGGGGGCTTCAGCGCCGTCGGATCAGGAGAGCCGCCCCAGATTTAACAGCAACCGTCCGATGGAGCACCGTATCCACCGTCAGATCAGCGGAGCTGATCTAATCTCAGCGCTCCATCGGAGAAGCGTCATCGGGCGTCAAGGAGGCGACGCGTGGCAAGTGAAGAGAGCTCCACCGTTGGATGCCACGCCTCTGTTTAGGGGTAATTTTCACATCCAACCCCCTTACTTTTTGTATTTATTATTTAATGCCAAAAATAGGAGTTTCAGTTGTAAATAAAATGTATATTTTACGAAAGGACCCCCGATGTTTCAAGATTTGCACTTTAGTCCTCCCGTGCCTCTCGTGCAGCAACCATGTGAGGCGCGTGAAAATTTGCATCTAAACCCTGTCGGGTTCCTGTATTTATTAAATGGTCTTGAAAATAAAAGTTAAAGTGTATTTTTGTTGTAATTTTTGCATGTATGCCCCTGCCAACTATTTTATTTGCAACAATACCCCTGCTAGGCCATTTAATTTTTGAAGGCTTTGTCTATTTATTTTATGCTTCATATTAAATCGAAAAATCTTGCAAAAATAGACTTAAGCTCCTGTTTGGTCATGCTTGAACGCCATATTTTTAGTTTTGCATTTTGTTACATTTTTTGCATTTATTAAAAATAAAAAACATGTCCTTTATTCCCTGTTTAATTTATAAAATTCCAAAAAAATATGAAAATGCCTCAAAAAATTCCAAAAAAGTACCTATGGTGTATTTTGATCTATATTAGTGTCAGTCCAAAAATCCCTAAAAATCTCAAAAAGAAAACCTTAAAAATTCAAAAAGACCCAAAAACTTCAAAAAAATATAAAAAAATCGAAGAAAAATCAGAAAAATATAAACTCAGGCCCTATTTATGCTATATTTTATTATCGTTATTAGAAAATTAGGGTGGAAAATTTTTGAGGCTGTTAGCTATTTTTAATCTCTCTCTTTGTGACAGCCAGTACCTAGTCCACTGTTTGCTATCATTTAGCCATTTAAAAATACTAAAAATGTTTGCAAAAATACCCAAAAATCATAAAAACAGTAAAAAACCATGAAAATTCCAAAAAGACCCTTTTCCTGAATTTTTGACTATTTTTGAGTATTTTTGTGAATATTCTAATACCCCCTTTATGTATATATATCTATATTTCCTAAAAAAAAGAAAAAAAAGAATATTATATATATGTAATTAGTTATATGTATTCTCATTAATCTTAACATAAAAAAAAGAGAAAAAAATATATCTATATATTTATTTTTATATATACCTATATATATATATATTACATGTATTATAAGCTATATACTTACCCTCTATGGGTATATATAATTAATATATTTGTATTATATACAATTATATATATAATAATTAATTATTATATTTTATAATATTAATAAAAAAAATAAAAAAAAACCCACACAAGGATGACTGTGATTTACTTGTAGGCTGTTGCATTTTGTATTGCTCTCTATGGTTCGACCTCTACATATTTGTCACTATACATTTTTATGGTAGAGTAAATAAAGATTAATTCACATTTATTTTTGAGCTTGACTGTTGTATTCTTTGGATTGTGGGTTAATTGCTGATCGACCCGGGTGTTCCATGAGTGGTCGCCTCAGCGACAACACCTTTGTATTATTTATTCATGGCAACCCTTTTGGAATATTCCCGAGTCATCAGATGGCGCCGTTGCCGGGGAGCAATGAGCATAGCCAAATTGATTTTTGTCATCCTTGTATAAAAATTTTGATTCATGATTCATTTTTGTGTGAGCAGCTATTGTCTTATTGCCATTAATCACCATGCTTCATTTCTTTATTTATTGTGATTATTTTTGTCTGCTCTATTTGATTGACTAAGTATGCTAATGCAATCTTTTTGTGACTTTGATGCGAGGGACCGCCACGCGAGGATGGCTTCCTAGGAGGCCAAGGCAGTCGAGCTTGGAGGAGGATGGTCTTCTCTTCTCATGACCATCTGGAGAGTGCAGCAAAGAAGCAAAGAGAGGGGCATTAGATAGGCTAGATACTTAGGAAAAGTATTTTTGTAATTCATGGTGAGAGAGAGACTATTATGGAATGTAATTAAACAGGACTCTACTCTTCACAACGAGGTCCAGTGCCCAGGTGATTGTTCACCTGGGGGCCTCATCGCGGCTTTTTCGAGTTTTTCATCGCCTTCTTTTATTTTGTTTCCCACAGTTTTGAGCTTTCCGCCTTTCTTTTACTTTGTTTTGTGTGCTTGGAGCCCCTAGATATAGGTTGCTTGACTCGGTATCTAGGTCCAAACATTAATAAGAATGCATGTTCCTATAGTCTACTTCGATTGGATCTAGTCAAACTCAAACAAGTTGTAAATTTGTCTCTTAGCCCTCTGTGCCGTAGCGAACCCTGTAAAGCGCTTTCTCCTACCCTCAATTTGTTGAGCAGAGGAGGGGTGAGCCAAGATCGGACTCTCTTGGGCTAGAGACAAATAAGCAACTTATGGTTCTTCACGCTAACAGCAGCTTATGTTTAGGACGATTTTGTGCCTTGCATACCGACATGTAGATAGGTTTAAAAATTCTGTTTTGCATACCACATGGAGAGAGCTGGGATGCACTGTAAGTCTTCTAACTCAGCATGCATCATTCGGTTCAATGATGAGATTTCCATCATGGAACCACTTGCACGGCTTTTCCGCTATCTCCCTCTGATTTTGAGCACCTAGGACTTAAATGAAAATCTACAAAAACGTTAGGCGCTAGTATAAAAACAGATCCAAAAAAAGTGAAAACCAAAAAAAAAAAAATTAAAACCAGGGGACTGCTAAATAAACTTTGACCTTAATTAAAATCTGTAATGGACTATTATTGTACCGGGTTCATAAAGCCCTCATTGTTTTCAGGTACCTTGGAGGGGGACCAAAACCCTACTCCCTTGAACGAGTGCGACCCCTAAGGATAGAAAGCCCAAAACCCAGTCTGCAACTGCCTTGTGTATCACCTGGATTTCCGAAGTAATGGCGCTTCTATCGTACGTAGGCGAGTAGGACTTGGTCACCAATGGTGACTCTATGTTGTGAGAGCATCGACCCTGTCCGAAGTATTGAGCATAGGCCACGCCTTCACGGGGGTGTCTGTCTCATCGTCCTGCGTCCGAGTAGGTTCTTGAACGCTCACGGGTGATTCCGTTGCGAGCGAGAACCGAAGTATTGGTTTCGCCTATCGGCTTCCTCTCTCTTTTCTTTGGCTGAGTAGGGATCCAGGAAGGGTTACAAGGACTCCAAAAAGTACAGACTACAAGTTACACAGGAGGAGGACAAGTACGGGATACTCTTCTGGCAGTACTCTCTCTCCTATAGGGTAGCGTACTAAGGACTTGTTATAAGATATGCCGGAAAATCACAACTCTAAAAATGAAAAGATAATAAATAGCCGAGCTTTCACGGCTTCACATGGCGTGAGTTGGTGAACCCGATTTTGTCTTGTGTTTGTATGGATCTAGATTAAGGTTCAAAGATCAAAGTCCCGCGCCTTTGCGCAAATTTTATTATGTCTTTCTTTGACCACCCCGCTCAACCGAGCCTTTCTACTGTTTTACACTCCTTTTGTTCCTCGTTGACCATCGTATCATTCTTCCAAAAATCCGACATTCTCTTGTGCTCGTGAAGTTGATCCATGGATGGTTTCGTCGGGACCATGCTGACACCTACATCGATTCCATGGACTCAACCTCGCCAATAATTTCGAGGCGATTCCCGAGAACCGATCCGGACTTTGCGGATCGAACTCCAGACTCCTCGTTTTCTACCTTTCTCTTGGCCACCCAATAAACTGGGATCACTTTTGTCCCGCTACTGCCGTTGTGAATAGGAGTCGATTACAGTCTACATCATTTCTCCATTCACAACATGCTGGGGTTGACCTGAATTCCAGCTTCATCACGGCAGCTGAACATTAATTGCAAGTGATCTGATTCGGACCATCTCATTATGCAGATAGAAGACAGTGCGAGCCCTGGAGACTACTCCGGAGTTCATTTCGTCCGACTCAGACCCTGACATGGCGCCAGGAGGAAAGGGCAAGGGTCAGCAGCCATCACCAGAGGGACAGGTGCCAGATCAGAACCAAGTCAATGCACAGTTGCTGGCATCTATCCAGGCCATACAGCAGCAGCTGACCGAGCAGGCCCTTACACAGACTGCTTTCCAGGATATGTTGAATGATGTGATAAACCGCAACGACGGAGGAGGAGGCCGAGGCAGAGGAGGCAGGGGAGGAGGAGGTGGAGGTGGAGAAGGTGGTGATGACCCCAATGATGATCCTGAATTCCCACCACCGCCGAAATCGACACTCAAAGAAACATACAATCCGGGAGACAGCCAGATGACCGAGTGGATTCTCATTCCACCGGTACACGCTCACTTTGAGCTGAAGCCCCAATTCATAGCCCTTCTCCCTGCATTCCATGGCAACACCAATGAAGAGCCATACATTCACCTGCAGCAATTCTCCCGCATTTGCCGCACCACCCACTATCCGAATGTCCCCCTGGACATTGTCAAGATGACGGCTTTCCCCTTCAGTCTACAGGATAAGGCCCTCTATTGGGTCAATCACATGGGAAAGGTTGTGACGACCTGGGAGGAGTTGAAATCTGCCTTCCTGCACAAGTACTACCCTCTCGGTCGGCTCAACCAAATGCGAGCCCGTATTAACAATTTCTCCCAAGGAGCACATGATTCCGTACATGAGGCTTGGGAGAGATTCACTGATCTGCAGGAGAAGTGTCCCCACCACGAGATCCCTAAGACCAGCCTGGTCCAGCATTTCTTCGGGGGACTCAATATTGAAAGTCAAAGACTCGTGGACGCAGCATGTGGGGGCTCCCATTTCAACAAGGATGAAGATGTTGTACGGCAGATTTTCGAAGAAATGGCCGAAGGAGAGGCCTCCCTCTCTTCATCCAAGGCGTACCAGAAGCAGCCCCAGATCCTCCAGAAACAAGTTCACATGGCTGCAACCAAGGAAGCAGAGAGAGATGAGAGCTCCAACCTCAGTATCATTGGGGGCCATCTCTCTAAGGTCGACATAATCGAGAAGCGATCACAGGACCTTGAAAAACTCGCTGTGATCGAGAAGAGGACCCAGAATCTGGATAAACTCGATCAGATCAACAAGAACCTAGAGCTGTTGGTCGGTACGATCAACTCTTTCCAGTCGGCTACACCATCAGATGCTCCCGCTGAGAAGAAGGACGAGCCGCAACCGCAGCATCAGCCTCAGCTGAGCCAGCAGCCACCGGCAGTCCAGCACGTGTACTACGTGCAGGCGCCCGACCAGGGCCCGTCGCAGCAGCAGGTGGTCGTTTACCAGCCAGAGTTCCTTTCCATTCCTGATCCAGTTTTCCCACCACCACCCCTGATCCAAGAAGTTAACGGGGTATGGACGAATGATGCACAACCGACCCGTCCTCAAAGACAACCCCAGGGTCAGCAATTTGCCAACCGGCAGTACCACCAACCTCAGGGTGGTCGTTTTGGCCAAACCTCTCAACCACACCAGCAACCTCCCCAGTTTGCACAACAATGGAGGCAGAATTTTCCTTACCAGCAGCCGCAGTACCGCCATCCACAGCCGTATCACCAGTATGCGGCTGCTCAGCCTCAACCATACCAGCAGTATCCACCTCCGTCCTACCAGCAACTTCAACTTCCTGCTCCACCACAGCAACACCACCAGCAACCTCCCCACTCATCTAACCAACAGCAGCGTGGTCTGCACACTGCATCTTCTGATGTGCCCCCAGCTAATCCCACCATGGAGTGTCTAGCCCAGCTTGTTCAAGGGCTAGCGGAGATGACCAAGCGGCTTGATGACCTGACCGCCACTCGCACTACCATTCCGGCACAAGTCGAAGCCAACCACAACAATTTCAAGAAGAAGGAGCAGGTAGAATGTGATGTCCAGTCCGCGTGTGATAATGATATTACTGTTTATTCTAATGCTGTTACTCTCAGGAGCGGTAGGGCCTTGCCTCCGCCTGCTACCAGATGTGGGGTGAATAAAGAAACAGGAGGATCGTCATCTTCCGCATCAGCCGTGCCAACTCCAGGGGCGGGTGAGGAGGAAGAGGAAGGAGAAGCCAGTCCAGCCGTCGTGCCATGTCATCAGCCTCAGCCAAAAACACAAAAAAATCAGCAAAAACAAAAACAACAAAAAGAAGCATGTAGCAGAAGTGAAGCCGCGACATCTTTGGAGAAGCCGCCAGCAGCAGCCGATCCCTTGCCAGCTGATGGAGCCGATGCTACCCTTTTTGATCGCCCAGCAGCACCAGCATATTCAGATCCAGCTTGTACTCCTTTTTGTAGTCCGGATGTACAACATTCTGTGGGCGATGATTTTGATGTAAATAAGAACTCTAATTTTCCTGCCAGTAATGTGAATATTCCTTTTCTGCATGCAATACAAAAATCCAAAAAAATTGCAAAAAGAAAAAATGCATTGTCTGATCCAGGTGTAGTGGACATTTTGGATAAATTGACTATTGAGATTCCCTTGTTGAAGGCCGTGGAATACATGCCAGCTGTGAAAAAAGGATTGAAAGAGGCATGTACTAACAGGCGTCACCCAGTGCAAGACAACAGACGCCGAGAAGTAGAAAAACACGTTTTGTCCATGGCCACAGTTGCAGCCATCACCAACCTCCCCCAGAAAAAGCAAGATATAGGAGCACCTCTGATCAGTTGTGTGATTTTTGATCAGGTCTTCGAGCGTACTCTTCTTGACAGTGGTTCTTCCATCAACCTTCTGCCCTCGTCCATAATGCAAGAATTCGGGCTGGGACCGCTCAAGCAGACGCGTATGATCCTTCAGTTCGCTGACCGATCCGTTAAGCGGCCCCGAGGTTTGTTGGAAGACGTGATAGTTACCGTGCAGGAGATGAAATTCCCAGCTGACTTTGTAGTCCTTGATATGGACTCGCCTGCACCACTGCTCCAGACTCCTATCATCCTTGGCAGACCATTTCTCCGTACTTCAGGTGCCGTGGTTGATTACGGGTCTGGAAAGATCACTTTCAGCTCGAATACCCAGCAAATCACGATCAATATGAACAAGGAGCAGAATGCCACAACTAATGAGAGTCAAGCATCATCAGAAGCAGACTGTGATTTTATCGCAGAGATCAGAGATTCAGAGTTGTCACTAGATGATCCATGGACCCAAGAAATCCTCACCCTTGAGGAGGACTTGGAAAGCGCAGTCAGTATATGCTCCGACAATTCTTGGGAGACAGATTCTCAGGTGCAGGCACATCTTCTTGAGCATTCACTCCAGACCGGACTTGATCATCTTAGTGCGGAACCGTTCGGTACATCACTGGGATCTCAACAGGATGTTGAGGATGGTAACAGTCTCAAGGTACATCCCACCACCAGCATGGTATCAGAAGTGACCGATAAAGTGGACAGACTGAAACCAGAACTCAAGCCACTTCCTGCAGGCCTGAAGTATGCTTTCCTTGCGGGTGAAGAACACATGTATCCGGTCATCATCAGCAGCAGGCTGAATCTGGATCAAGAATCTCGACTTCTCGAGGTTCTAGAAAAGAACCGCAAGGCACTTGGTTGGAGCGTATCAGACCTCCGAGGGATAAATCCAGCTCTGTGCTCACACCATATCTATCTAGAAGACGATGCCAAGCCGTCCCGCGAATTTCAGAGAAGGCTGAACCCTAACCTTCGGGACGTGGTCATGAAAGAAATCACAAAATGGTGTGATGCAGGCTTTATCTATCCCATCTCCGATTCAAAATGGGTAAGCCCCTTGCATGTAGTTCCCAAGAAATCCGGGCTTACCGTGGTCACAAATGAAAAAGGAGAGGAAATTTCAACTCGGGTACCGACATCCTGGCGGGTGTGTGTTGACTACCGCCGCCTTAATGCAGCAACCAAGAAGGACCACTTCCCCTTGCCATTCATTGATCAAGTATTAGAGAGATTAGCAGGCAAGGAGTTCTTCTGCTTCCTGGATGGGTACTCCGGGTACAACCAAGTTGCGATCGCCCCTGAGGATCAAGAGAAGACTACCTTCACTTGCCCGTTCGGTACCTACGCCTTCAATAGGATGCCCTTTGGATTATGCAATGCACCCGCAACCTTCCAAAGATGCATGCTAGCTGTATTTGCCGAGATGGTAGGCAGTTTTCTCGAGGTGTTCATGGATGATTTCTCTGTCTATGGTGATAGTTTCGATTCTTGCCTCGAGCACCTAGACAGAGTGCTTCAGAAATGCCGGGAAGTCAATTTAGTGCTCTCATGGGAAAAGAGCCACTTTATGGTCACAGAGGGTATTGTGCTGGGCCATGTCGTTTCCAAACGTGGCATGGAAGTCGACCCAGCCAAGGTGGATGTCATTTGAAACCTTCAGCCACCTCAGTCAGTAAAGAATGTGAGGTCATTCCTGGGGCATGTGGGATTTTACAAACGATTTATCAAGGATTTCAGCCGCATTGCCCGACCTCTGACAGAACTCTTGTGCAAGGAGACGGAGTTCATTGTTGATCAGCCGGTTCTCCTTGCTTTTAATCAATTGAAGGAACTTATCACTCAGGCTCCAATCTTACAGCCTCTCGACTGGACTCTTCCATTTGAGATAATGACCGATGCGTCAGATTTTGCAGTCGGAGCTGTTCTTGGACAGAGGAAAGACAAGGCGCCCTTTGCCATTCACTATGCCAGCAGAACATTAGATGAAGCTCAAAGAAATTATACAGTGACAGAGAAAGAACTGCTGGCTGTGGTTTTCTCCTTAGAGAAGTTCAGATCTTATTTGTTGGGGTCGAAGGTCACAATTTTCACGGACCACTCTGCTATTCGGTACCTACAACAGAAGAAGGATGCCAAGCCCAGACTGATTCGTTGGATCCTTCTCCTCCAGGAATTCGATCTGGAAATCAAAGACAAACCTGGAGTTCAGAATGTGGTAGCAGATCGCCTCTCCAGAATTGAGCAGCATGAGCCTCCTGTGAGCAATGCACCTATCACAGAAACCTTCCCTGACGAAGCTATCTTAGCTGTGGATGCTCTCCCTTGGTATGCTGACATTGTCAATTACCTTGCCTGGGGGGTAATACCTTCGGATTGGACGAAGAATCAGAAGAACAAATTCATGTCGACCATCCGCTTCTACCAGTGGGAAGATCCACTCCTATTCAGAGAAGGGGCAGATTGTATTTGGCGCAGGTGCATCCCTCAGACAGAGCAATCTAGTGTCCTCGAGCATTGTCATTCGCTCGAATCTGGTGGGCACCATTCTGGAGATCGTACGGCAGCAAAAGTATTGCAGTGTGGCCTCTGGTGGCCCACTTTATTTAAGGATGCAACAGAATTTGTTAAAAGATGTATTGACTGTCAGCGACTGAAAGGTACACTCACAGCCAAAGACTCAATGCCCCTGAAAATTATTCAGATAGCCGACGTTTTCGATGCATGGGGCATTAACTTCATGGGACCTTTCCCTAACAGTCAAGGTTTTGAGCACATCCTTCTTGCCGTCGATTACGTGAGTCGTTGGGTTGAAGCTATTCCCGCCCGAGCCGCCGACAACAAAACTGTTTGCCAGTTTCTGAAGAAGAACATCATTTCGCGGTTTGGGATACCAAAGATTCTCATCTCAGACGGGGGTAGTCACTTCATCAACAAAGAGGTCAAGAAGTTAACGAAGGAGTACGGCATCGATCACCGTGTCGCATCTCCTTATCATCCGCAGACCAATGGCATGGCAGAGTTATCCAATAGAGAAATCAAGACCATATTGCAGAAACTTGTTAGGCCAAACGGAAAAGACTGGTCTCAACTCTTGGACGCAGCTCTTTGGGCTTACCGTACGGCCTACAAGTCTCCCATGGGCATGTCGCCCTACCGTCTTGTATATGGAAAACCATGCCATCTGCCCGTGGAATTAATTCACAAATCTCTTTGGGCAATTAGTAGTTGTAACTTGGACTCACGAAAAAGTGGTCAGAAGAGAAAAGACGATCTGAACAGGCTCTTGGAATTCCGAGACTGCGCATACGATAACACCTTGATGTACAAGGAGAAGGTGAAACGCTGGCATGACTGGCACATCAGACGAAAGACCTTCGACGTTGGGCAGAAAGTGTGGCTGTTTGATGCAAAGTTACGGATATTCCCAGGCAAATTAAAGAGTAAGTGGACAGGGCCTTTCCGAGTATGTGAAGTGCGTGACAACGGAAGCATTGCGATATCGGAATTGTCCCCTGACGCACAACCCTTCGTCGTCAACGGCCAACTACTGAAGCCTTACTTGGAACCCGATGCATTCTTGGCCATTGTTGACTCAATTCAACTAGTGCACCATGATGACACCTCCACAGCACCTGCAGCACCAAAAGATTCAGACGATGTACTCCAACCACTATTTCTCTGATTTTCTTCTTTTCTTCTTTTCTTCTTTTCCTTTTCTATTTTCTTTTTCCATCTAAAAGGTGCCGCCTTTGTAGACAGCTTTCTATACTTAGGACGTACTTTGTCCTAAGTATAGGGGGATGTGCATCTAGAGTTTTTGATTTCAGTTCGATCTTCTCCATTGTCTCCTCTTCTATACTTAGGAGTATCCTACCCTAAGTATAGGGGGAGACAATCTGAGTACGATCAGTATATTCCCACCCTTGACCCTCCCCGCTTTTTGTACAGTCTGCTATACTTAGGATTCTTTGATCCTAAGTATAGGGGGGACGGTCAACTTCTCATTCATTCATTACTTTCATATTTATTCTTTAGATCTGTCTATACTCAGTACGAGTTATGTCTTTGCTTTTTCCTTTCGATCTATGAGGACATAGCTCCCACTAAGTATAGGGGGGTCGTATATACCATGTATATACTAAAAGCCATAACTCATACTGAAAAATAAAATATCACTACAACATAAAATTAAATATAGAAAGTAGCTTTACAATAATGAAAGATGATTGTAAGTTCCTCAGACTCATTGTAATTGTACTGACTAGTGAGTCAGAAAAGTGTTTTGTACGAAACATTTTCCTTTGAAAAATCTTGTGAAATTTGTTTGAAAATAGCGTGAACAAGTATTCAATGTTTGAAAAATTAGTTTGTGTGTAAAACCTATTTTCTTTGAGTAAAAGCAAAAACTTTGTGAAAATTAGTGTGCAAATGATTGTGAAAATTTGATTGTCAAAAATTGTTTTGAAAAATCTATCTATGTTGTGTAAAACATTTGTAAAAGGATTTTCAAATACGTGTACATGTTGCAAAATTATTTTGGACTAGAGTTTTCAAAAACTCCTGTGAAAATGATTCTCGAACAAGTCTGAGGAATCCGCACAAAAATCTCTCATTTGTAAATAAGGAATAAGCCAAATAAAGTTTATAAGAACTGAAACCATATTGTACATCAAATACAATTTTTTTTCTTTTGTATTTACTGATTAATAAATCAGATACCTATACAGTATGATTTGAAAAATCATGTGACCAGTTTTGAAAAATTTGATGTGAAATGATTTCAAATGTGTGAAACTGTGTTGATTGCAAAACTTTTCTTTGTGTGGAAGAAAGGATTTCAAAAACCTATGTGCAAATGTTTTGAAAAATGATTGTCAAACTTATTGTGAAAATTGTATATATATACATATAGTGTGAAAAATCTTTGCAGAAATAGTTTTCAAATGTGTGTAAAGATTGCAAAAATTATCGTGTACTATAGTTTGCAAAATTATTTTCAAAAAGCTAATAAGAACACCATTGCAGATACTAGTAAATCAGAAACAAGACACATACAATTCTTTCTGTACATACTTAAATAAACTATTTCATTCACACCTGTAAAGTTGCTAAAAATTCCTAAATTTTGAAAATAAAGCAGCACGCCCGTGTAAATAAGCGTATATACTTTTTGAATATTTTCAGTTCGTACTTCCTGTGCAGAAATTCTTTTTGTAAAAACATTCTTTGATCTTTTCAAATTTTTGTGAAAAATTGCATCATTCATTGTGCACAACATAAGCATACCATTCATGTTCTTTTTGAGTGAAGCTTGATGATTGAATCAGTCTAAGAAAGTCTTAAATTGGAGCTCGGTTAGACCTTACCGCACCTAATTGCACTGGAACCTTATGGGAACGAGGTTTAAGGTACCTCAGGTCTATACAGACTTAATTCTTTGAGAAATCAGGGCTGGGTTCAAGTCACCTCAGTGGACTAACTAGAACTTTTCGAGACACACGTATGACTCTTGCCGACCGTGATCTAACTTGGACACCTGCACCTTTCACTTGGCTCAACTCAATTGGAGTGGTGAGGGGGTTGGATTTGCCAGTCTGAGACGCACACGGGTGGAAACATTCGTCCTCGTCTAGGGAGGGAAGTGCACCCCAACCGGATCCAATAGCAATGAGGTCTAAAGACAGGAGATTGTGGGTTGCGATAAAGCTTCAAAAGAGGGATAGTCTACTGGCTCAAGAGGAAAAACTCCTTATGTAAATGCTGCTGTGAATAGTATGTTGAAAAAAAAAATGGTCAGGCCTGTACAAAAATAAAATGCCTGCAAAGTATGTACAAAGTCAATAAGCAAGCTTGAGCTCCAAAGGCAAATATGTAAGCCTGCAGCTGGATGACTTGACTACACTGGTCTTGCATCCCAGGATAGGTAGCTACACTGGCTACCGTCCATTCTTCTCTTCACCCCCTCCTCTTGAGCTGGTTGCCACTTGAACTTAGAAGGGAATACCCTGCTCCTCGAGGAAAGAGCTGTTGGATTGGGGAATCATTGGGTTGTCATTCTGGAGAAGTCAGTTCCTTTATCATTTCAGTTGGGGAGAGCCACTATCACGTACACCGTACAAGTCAGCTTCATGGTTATAAGAGTTTGCGTATGATGTAGACTAGTTCTGACCCGGCTATTGAGGTGGGTTGAACCGAGTTCTGTGATTATCGAAGGCTGTTGTACTTTAGAGCTGGTTCCCAACTAGGTTCCACACACCTTCACACCCAAGGTATGACAGGAGCTCCAAATTCAGATTTTGTAAGGACATGCATTGCACTGAAAGCATCCCTATTCACTCTATCTTTCTTGCATTTTCCTTTTTCTTTTCTTTATTCTTTTTGCACTTATTGCATAAGTGTTTGCTAGGGACTAGCAAAGGCAAGTATAGGGGGGTGATGAATCTCCATTTCATCACCTTTATTCTATCATTTTGGCCTAAAAAACCCCAGCAAATGCATGTAAATAGCATCAATTTGTACATAATAGCATCCATTATTCATTTGTATTAATTATATATAAAATAAGGTTTTTAATGCCAAAATTATAGAATAAAGAGAAGAAAAGAAAAAGGAATAAAATATTGCAAATATTTTATGACCCTAACCCCGAGACCAAGTCCAGAATGGAATTGGTCGACAAGGAATAAAGTAGGGGGAGATAAGGGCCAATTATCCAATAAATACTCCATTCATTTATGCATTTTTGGCACCTATTTTGTACATATTTATTTATTCATCAAATAAAGAAACTTTGTTCATAAAAGTTATAGATAATAATATAGATAAAAATACAAAATTGAGTTTGTGTAAAAATAATGCACAATGAACATTTTATGCACAAAATAAAAAGCCAAAATCTCATTTTCACAGACCCATATCTTGCAAATAAAAACTCCAAATCACCCAAACTCACCTTTAATTGTATATAGCATTTCATAAACTATTTTATAAAATTGGTTTCATAATTTTTGGAGTCCATATGCAGAAGTTAGGTTTTTGGCCTTTCTTGTATATAATACCTGATTAAAATATTCATTATATTCACTAATCATTATTTTTATAAATTACTATTTTTAGAATCTTGTAAATAATGTATATAATTCATATACATATTAGCCTTAGAATAAAACCAAAAAGAATATGTAAAATAAAATGAGTCTATATAGGCAAAATACCTATGAGAAGGATGTACATAAATAAAAAGAGAAAAGCATTCTTTAATTATTTCATTCTTTTATATTTTTACAATAATGTATATATTATATATTATTATTAAAAATACAAAGCTAAAATAAAAACAAATAAAATCCATTAAATAAATACAATGTATATAATATACAGGTAAAATACCTATAAGTATACTTACATATACACAAACACATTTATTTAAAAATACAAATAAACTTATAAAAATCAAACAAAAATATCTTTATACTCACAAAAATAAATTATAAATTTATAAAATAAGCCAACAAAATAATAAAAGAAAATAAACAAATTAAAAAAACATACATGAAAATACATGTAAATACATACATATACATATTATCCAAATAAAACTATAACAAAACACCTTGAAAAATTCAATAAAAATAATAAATAAATACTAGATAAAATAATACACATTTTTTATTTTATAAGAAAAAATTAATAAAATCATTTAGGGCGTCAAATAAATCAATCTTCCTTCAGATTTGCTATTTTGTCTCGTAGCGGCTTACGTGGCCCAATGAGGCGCCGGCCAACGTTGACTCCCAGGTCAACTGTCCCATCCCCTGCCTGGCGTCTCTGAACTGTCTATTCCCCCGATTTCATGCCTTTTTCCCGGGCACACCATCCATCAATCGACAACGCTTCCTTCACAAGAATTGTTCCCTAATCTTCCATGATGCCCGCCGAAATCAAAGATCAACGAGATATTCATTGGATCAGTCAATAATCGCCGGGTAATAAGGCCCCTTGCCAATGTTTATAAATAAAAAGCTCCGCCTCCTTCCTCGAATTTGGCCACTTTTATTCCAACCTAAAGCCTAGATCTCGTTCCTGGATTGTTCCTCGTGACAGGGGGAGTAGCCCAGCGCCGTGACTCGGCCGGAGGGAGGAGATTTTGACGCGGCGGAGCTCCGGCGTCCGCCCTGCTCCCTGGAGGCCCCCAGGTATAAGAGCTGCCCTTTCTAGGCATTTTTAGTTAGTTTTAGATTCTAGCTTTCCATTCCAGTCATTAGAATAGGTTTTGATTAATGCCTGTAGTTTAGAAATCGAAATTCGAAGTTCACCGGAGCTCCGCTCCGGCGACTTCTCCACTGTGGATCTGACCGTATCCGACCGCCCTGTTCACCCCATTTCGTAGCCCAACGCTTTCTCCATCTATAGCACGCATTTGTTCAACCCAGGACCCTAGGTCCTGGCGAATCGGGGCTCCTCCTCCGCCGTTCGTCGGAGCCCCTCCGCCCATCTCCATTGTGCACCATAGCTTCAAAACCCCGGGTCGAGGAGCAAGCTCTCTCGCCCGCGGTTCTTCCTGTGCAGGTACTTCGAATAATCGAGCCCAACTGGACTCGCACGGATCCGGGAAGAGTTTCCTGGGGGCCCTTTTCTTCTCCGACCTCGCTTCATCGACTCGGACCCCCAGGAGCCATGAAAACGCCATCAATCGACGCAGGACGCTTCCATCTACGTTCAGAACACTTCAGACTCGCCGGGGAACCCTGGAGGAGCTCACGCTCTTCGATCCAAGCTCGCCAGCTCCGAGCTTCTTCCCCGTTCTTCCAGGGGGCTTCAGCGCCGTCGGATCAGGAGAGCCGTCCCAGATTTAACAGCAACCGTCCGATGGAGCACCGTATCCACCGTCAGATCAGCGGGGCTGATCTAATCTCAGCGCTCCATCGGCGAAGCGTCATCGGGCGTCAAGGAGGCGACGCGTGGCAAGTGAAGAGAGCTCCACCGTTGGATGCCACGCCTTGTTTAGGGGTAATTTTCACATCCAGCCCCCTTACTTTTTGTATTTATTATTTAATGCCAAAAATAGGAGTTTCAGTTGTAAATAAAATGTATATTTTGCGAAAGGACCCCTGATGTTTCAAGATTTGCACTTTAGTCCTCCCGTGCCTCACGTGCAGCAACCACGTGAGGCACGTGAAAATTTGCATCTAAACCCTGCCGGGTTCCTGTATTTATTAAATGGTCCTGAAAATAAAAGTTAAAGTGTATTTTTGTTGTAATTTTTGCATGTATGCCCCTGCCAACTATTTTATTTGCAACAATACCCCTGCCAGGCCATTTAATTTTTGAAGGCTTTGTCTATTTATTTTATGCTTCATATTAAATCGAAAAATCTTGCAAAAATAGACTTAAGCTCCTGTTTGGTCATGCTTGAACGCCATATTTTTAGTTTTGCATTTTGTTGCATTTTTGCATTTATTAAAAATCAAAAACATGTCCTTTATTCCCTATTTAATTTATAAAATTCCAAAAAAATATGAAAATGCCTCGAAAAATTCCAAAAAAAGTACCTATGGTGTATTTTGATCTATATTAGTGTCAGTCCAAAAATCCCTAAAAATCTCAAAAAGAAAACCTTAAAAATTCAAAAAGACCCAAAAACTTCAAAAAAATATAAAAAATCAAAGAAAAATCAGAAAAATATAAACTCAGGCCCTATTTATGCTATATTTTATTATCGTTATTAGAAAATTAGGGTGGAAAATTTTCGAGGCTGTTAGCTATTTTTAATCTCTCTCTTTGTGACAGCTAGTACCTAGTCTACTGTTTGCTATCATTTAGCCATTTAAAAATACTAAAAATGTTTGCAAAAATACCCAAAAATCATAAAAACAGTAAAAAACCATGAAAATTTCAAAAAGACCCTTTTCCTGAATTTTTGACTATTTTTGAGTATTTTTGTGAATATTCTAATACCCCCTTTATGTATATATATCTATATTTCCTAAAAAAAAAAGAAAAAAAGAATATTATATATATGTAATTAGTTATATGTATTCTCATTAATCTTAACATAAAAAAAGAGAAAAAATATATCTATATATTTATTTTTATATATATCTATATATATATATATTACATGTATTATAAGCTATATACTTACCCTCTATGGGTATATATAATTAATATATTTGTATTATATACATTTATATATATATATAATACTTAATTATTATATTTTAATAATATTAATAAAAAAAATCAAAAAAAACCCACACAAGGATGACTGTGATTTACTTGTAGGCTGTTGCATTTTGTATTGCTCTCTGTGGTTCGACCTCTACATATTTGTCACTATACATTTTTATGATAGAGTAAATAAAGATTAATTCACATTTATTTTTGAGCTTGACTGTTGTATTCTTTGGATTGTGGGTTAATTGCTGATCGACCCGGGTGTTCCATGAGTGGTCGCCTCAGCGACAACACCTTTGTATTATTTATTCATGGCAACCCTTTTGGAATATTCCTGAGTCATCACACACAGAATTTGATTTTTCCCAATACCTCATGAGTGAGCTCATGTCTTCCGGTTCAGTAATGAACCTGTATGATCCCTTTAAGAGATCATATTACTCATATGCCCTTGCATTCACACCTGCGCGCCGGTGTATAGACCTTGGTTAGGTCATCAACCTATTGGTCTACCAAATGTACACACTCAGACATATAGTAACACATCTGTCTCCGATCAGAGGATGTGTGCCTATATCGTGACAGCATACGAGCCAGGACTTTGGTTATCTCGATCTCGTTAGGTCAACTCTTTGACCTAACTTATCTAACACCTCTGAATCTCAATTCCTATGTAGAGGACTTGCATCTAGAGGTCGGTTAGATATCAGCCCAATGAGAAAGGATTTCCATCTCCTACTCAGGCTGGAGATCATCTCTTAACAATCATTTGACGGTACTTGAAGATTCCTCAATCTAGCTCTTTAGATATTCATCCAAGCACCAGCCTCTATGATTCAATAATTGAATAAACTTCTGTATGATCATCAAGATGGCAATGGTATATGTTGCGACCCCAATTCTGGGCCATCGGATCCTCCCATAACCGGATCTGGTTACTCAGCAATAATTTATTCAGCAATCACAACTAACATTCAGAAACATACTACAAATAACGTATATTCAGAAGAAAGTATTTCAATACTTTTCCATTCACAAAATAAAGTTCAGATGATACATTGTCCCACTATAACATTTACATGTACATCAGCTTGAAAGGAAAATATACAAAATATTACTAACTACCTTACAAAGTAAAGCTACTGTGGCTGGATGGATGTCAACTAAAGTCCTTGCGTTGGCTCACCGATACCTGTTGGGTTTTCCATAAATCATAGGATAAAAAAATAAGCGAATGCTAAGTAACGAAGAAGAGAAAAACAAACAAATGGATAATTTTGCAAAACTTTTTATCACAAAAGGTTTCATTCCTTTTCATTAATTTAAGTCCTATTCCCATTATTCCACGTCAGGGATTAGTCCAAGGAATTACCTCACCACTATAAGGACTCCGAAGCTGTGGACACTTTGGGATTGGAGATTGCGTTGATCTTGGTAAGTTTATGCCGCCGCACGTCGCCTCAACCAATCCTCCAATACTACCCTGACAATTTCCTTTTTTATTAAACAGGGTCTCAAACCCTTAGCCCAGAAAACAAATGAGCACACCGTCCTCGAGGAATCGATTGCTTAAAACCTTAGGCTAACATTTAATCATATAACCTAGCGGCTTTAAATACATATCATCGTGACCTAGCCGCAATTGAACCACCCATGCCTCCACATGGCACGACCACATCTTCCGTCATTCAACCTGAAGATATTGGCTCCTGGTACCATGCATTGCAAAACATTCAATTCGTGCGCACTTATCATAACAACGCAACCGTGTACCACCTAGGTAGGGAAACACCAATACGGGTTCCTTCCGACAAACCTACAGGTTGCATGCCTGACCTGTAGTTCTACTCCCAGTCATCCTTAACGTGACACACGATCTTTTTCAGGATCCAACTCAAACTACATCAGTTCCCATGATGTAATTCTTTCGTTAAGTCTTTGATTTGCATAATCAGCAACACTTAGTATAGACTCGCATATATATTATTCATATGCATATATACTCGTATTTATGTCTATTTTAACTCCCAAACCCTAACATTCAAAGCCACCGCATCGATTTGATGCTTAAACCTTATTTTAGTGGAAATCACAAAGCAACTGTTCAAACTTTTTCAAACTAGCCAAAATTAAGATTTTTCATAGCACAGAACATAAAATCAAGAATTTCAATAATCTCGTTTGAAAACCCAACAACAAAAGGAAGGATTTCATTACCTAATCGAGCTCTCTCTCTCGTGTATGCAAGGCTTTATCGTATTTCATTTTTATAAAGGATGTTTTAAGGCTCCTGAAAAGATCAAATTTCATTTTTGTATCAAAAACGCTAAGAACATGTCAAAAACGCGAAGAACGAACGTAGAACACGAAGAACGCGAAGAACATGAAAAACACGAAGAATGCCAAGAACATATTTTCTCTTGAAATTTCAGCAGAGCTTCCCTTATACGGGGTGATATTTCTAGGAAAATTTCGGCAGAGTTTCCCCTTATATCGGGACATATTTCAAAATAAAAAACGAAAAGAGTTTCCTCTATAAAATCAATCGTGAGGAAAACAACTGCAAAACTGAAAGAATTTACTCAAACAACAAGAGATGAAGAATCGGTAGACACCACGCATCTTAGGTGAGTGAATGTGTGACGAATCACAGTGTTCACTGACGTGCATAGCCGCCCGCAACTAAGTAGGGTATTACACAGATTTCTCCATCAAAATAACTATAAAAGCATAATTGAAAGAATAGAAACATAAGCGATGGAGAATCGGTAGACACCACGCATCTTAGATGAGTGAATGTGTGACGAATCACAGGTTTCACTGACGTGCATAGCCGCCCGCACCTAAGTAGGGTATTACACAGATTTCTCCTCGAACCACAACAGAAAATGAATCAGAAAGAAAGATGAATCAAGAACAAAGCTTGGAAGAAAAGAGGATGAATTGAAATCCTAGCTTATGAAACAAACTAAGAGAGGATCATACCTTTCTCCTCCTCGTTCTCTCGGCAGCGCTTCGCTAGCGCTCCTTCCTCGCCTCCCACTCCTCCTCCCGACCTCTCGACCCTAGTCCTTGGGGTGGTGGTGGTAGTGGAAATCGTAGAGAATGAATGGGTAGGGGGGGTCTATTTATAGGCTCCAGAAAACCACTAACCATGGTTAAAAAATCATGGTTTAGACCTTAACCATGGTTTAGCAGCCCATGGTTTTGGCCAAAATCTATCCCAAACTTGGGACTTAAGTTTAAAACATTCCAGATGATTCTAGATTCGCTAATGACGCTTAATTAACACTAATCGTGATTAACTTTCACTAATCGCAATTTAACTTTTGCGGTTTACACTTATCTTTTGTTAACTATTGATTAGTGTTGTTAATGATCATTAGTGGTTTTCAATCCATCATTAGTTTCTTTAATCACACTTAATTAGTCTTAATGACAATCATTATGGGTTAATGACTTCTTAACCCTCCTTACTTCTCTTTCTTCCGAAATCATAACAAATCGAAACGAAGTCCGATTCACATGAAACAAATTCCGTTGGTTCTCTTGATGAGCCGGATCCTATTATATAGGATCTGAGATATGCCAAGTTCAGGGCTTTACAGTATATAACCCTAATTGTACTAAGGGACCTATCATGGAAATTACTTATTATTCATTTCAGATCAGGGAATGATATTTGCAATAACATTTATTGCATAATGCTCGCCGTGGGCTCGCATGTCCAACATGATGCCCTTTGGATTGTGTAGCGTACCTGCTACATTCTAAAGGTGTATGTTGGCCATTTCTGCAGACTTGTTGGGTTGGTTTCTCGTGTCTTCATGGATGATTTTTTCATATACGGGGATAGTATTGACACATGTCTTGCTCATATAGACTAAGTACTTCAACGTTGCTGTGAGGTAAACCTCATGCTCTCGTGGGAGAAGAGTCACTTTATGGTGGCTAGTGGGATTGTATTGAGCCATGTCATCTCCAAACATGGTATGGAGGTTGACTCGGCTAAGATTGATGTGATCTCCAAGCTAGTGCAACCATGGAATTTGAAGCAGTTGAGGTCATTTCTTGGACATGTTGGATTCTATAGGTGATTCATTAAGGACTTCAACAAGATCACCAAACCTTTGACTGAGCTTCTATGCAAGAGAGTGAGTTTGTTGTAGATGAGAAATTCCTCCTTACATTTCACTAGATGAAAGAATGTTACTAGTGCTCCTGTCCTATACTCACCTGATTGGTCTCTTCCCTTTGAGATCATGATAGATGTTTCAGATTATGTAGTTGGAGATGTGTCAGGGCAGAGAAGGGATGAGATACCGTTTGCCATACACTATACTAGCAAGACTCTAGATGAGGCACAACGTAATTACACGATCACAGAGTAGGAGATGTTAGCAGTGGTGTTTGCATTAGAGAAGTTCAGATCTTACCTACTTGGATCACATGTAATTGTATTCACGGATCACACTGCCATACGATACCTACATGCAAAGAAGGATGCCAAACCATGCCTTATCAGATGGATCCTTCTTCTCTAGATCCTGATTTGGAGATTAGAGATAAACTTGGAGTAAAGAATGTTATGGTAGATCACCTTTCTCACATTACAGATGCAGAGACTTCTGACCAGAGCAGACTGCCTATTTCAGAGACCTTTTCCAGATGAGACCATTCTATCTGTGGGCTCACTCCCATGGTATGTTGATATTATGAACTATCTTATCTCCAAGAAAGTTCCAAAAGATTGCTGAAGCATAAGGTAGATAGGTTCCTATTAGAGATACATTTTTACCACTGGGAGAATCCGTACCTGTTTTGTGAGGGTGCGTATTGTATTTGGAGAAGGTGTATTCTTCAGGAGGAGTACACCAGCATACTTGAGCATTGCCATAAATTAGAGTTTGGTGGGCATCACTCAGGGAAATGCACGACAACGAAGATTTTACAGAGCGGCCTAAGGTGGCCAACTTTATTTAAGGATGCTACAGAGTATGTTCGAGGTTGTACTAAGTGTCAGAAGATGGGAGGAACCATTGGTTCCAAAGATACCATGCCCTAAGATAATATATATATATATATTTAAAATTATTTTGATGTTTGGGGTGTAGACTTCATGGGACTATTTCCTATTAGTAGAGGATATCAGTACATCCTGCTTTCCGTGGATTATGTTAGTCGATGGGTGGAGGCTATCCCCACCCGAGCCATTGATAGTCGTACGGTGTGTTCTTTTCTCAAGGACCACATTATTTCATGGTTTGGGATTCCCAAGATACTCATTTTAGATGGGGGAAGCCATTTCATTAATAGATATGTCAAGAAGCTTGTGAAGGAGTACACCATTGATCATAAAGTTGCGTCTCGTAACCACCCACAGACTAGTGGCTTGGCTAAGATTTCAAATAGGGAGATAAAGACGATATTGTAAAAACTTGTACGTCCAGATAAGAAGAACTAGTCCCATATGCTTGGCTTAGTTCTACGGGCTTATCAGACGACGTACAAGTCTCCATTGGGTATGTCTCCCTACAGATGGTGTATGGAAAGCCTTGCCATCTACCAGTTGAATTAATTCACAAATCTTTATGGGCACTTCATGTATGCAATTTAGATTATGAGAAGGCATGAAAGAATAGGAAGCTTGATCTGAATAAATTACTGGAATTCTGAGATTTTACATACGACAACTCACTCATGTATAAGGAGAAAGGCAAGAGTTGGCATGATAGACACATTAGAAGGAATACTTTCTCCCCTGATCAGAAAGTTTGGGCGTTTGATGCTAAATTGTAGTTATCTCCAGGCAAATTGAAAAGCAAATGGTCAGTACCGTTAATTGTAAGAGTTGTGTGTGACAATGGTACTATTGTCATATCTGTGTTGTCATCTGATGCCAGTCATTTGTTGTGAACGGACAGTTGCTAAAGCCATATCTAGATCATGATACATTCATGTCTGTGATTGGTTCTATATCTGTGGTATCAGATGATGACTTTTTGATATCTTCTGCGTATGATACATGGGCTGATTCTTTTTTGTATATATTCTTTCTTCTTCTTCTATTTTTATCGTTCACCTCTTTTCCCTTTGTATATGTTATACTTAGGATGCATTTTATCCTAAGTATAAGGGGGGTGATTTATTTGAGTTGTTCGTATTCGTTCTGTTTCATCACTTCTGTTGTTGCTTATACTTATGGACCCTGCACCCTAAGTATAGAGGGAGCGATGTATGCTCATTCTGTCTTTTTCATGATCTTATTTCTTGTATTTCTTATGTTCTCTCTCTTGTCCTTCAACTTGTTGATAATCTCTTTCTATACTTAGGGATCTTTTACCCTAAGTATAGGGAAGGACGAGTCGAGTCGTTGAGTTTGTTCATTCTTTTCCTCGATTTTCCTCTTTTATACAACCTTCTATACTTAGGATTATTTGATCCTAAGTATAGGGGGGATCACTAGCTTCTATTCTTTTCATCAATTCTTTGAGTCATTGTTGTATAAGTTTCTTTTCACTTTTCTATACTTAGCATGAGTTATGTCTTCCTTTGTAGCTCTTTGGTCACTACAAGGACAAAGTTCGAGCTAAGTATATGGGAGTGTCGTAGATATTGTATAGGTTCTTTAGCCATAACTCATACTTTTCTTAATAATATGGCTACTAATATTTATAAAAAAATATTTTGAAAAATTATTTGTAAAATCATTTCAAAAACCTTTTGAAAAACGATTCCAAAAATTGTTTGTAAATTATTTGCAAAAACCTTTTGTAAAATTATTTGTAAAACTATTTGTAAAAATGTTTGTTGCAAAAACCTGTTTGTAAAAATGTTTGTAAAATAGTTTGCAAAAATATTTGTAAAACATTTTGAAAAACCTTTGCAAAGTGTTTTGAAAAATGTTTTGTAAAATGTTTTGAAAAGGTTGTAAAATTTTTGTAAAATTATTTTGTCACGTGGGATATAAATTAGAGGATGTATGCATATAAATTTGTAAAATTTGCGTGTGTATAAATTCCTTAATCACTTCTCCTCCTATAAATAAAATTCTTTGTTGTATATAAGATTCTTTTATAAAACTTGTACATAAAATCTTCTTATAAAACCTTGTATAAAATTTGTATAATACTTGTATGTATACTTATATATATTCACTTTACTAACCCTTTTTCTTTATTAAAAAAAGAAAATTCTTTTCACAAAGATTGTTCTTTTTATTTTCTTTTTCTTTCAAAAAAAGTGTTTGTAGATATTTCTTGCATTTGCGTGTGCATTTTTCAGAATGATATTGACAATTAAACTAGCCTTGACTAAAATGGAAGAATGGAGCTTAGTTGAACCTTAATCCACTTAAATTTAGAGGAACCTTATAAGAAATGGAATTGGGATTCTTTAGGTCTATAGACTTGAATCTTTGGGAACAACAAGATAGTTCATTGTCGTCTTGATTGCATAAGTAGAGTATGAGCACACGGATGATTCTTGTCGATAATGACATATCTTGCACACCTGCACTTACTCTTTGCTTACCTCAGTTGAAGTGGTAGAGGGTTGGATTTGCCAACATGAGACACATGCCAATGGAAACGTCGGTAGTCATACATTTGTGGCCATTGTATCCCAACCCGGTCTAGTAGCAGCAAGGTCTAAAGACAGAATGTTGTGGGTTGCAATAAAGCTTCAAAAGAGGGATCGTCTACTAGCTCAAGATGAAAAACTCCTTATGTACATGCTGCACCTTGTATATATTAGAAAAATAAGCAAAAATCAAAAACTCCAAAAAAGTTGATAGGCCTGATTGAAAATAAAATGCCTGCCAAAGTATGTACATTTGTATAGTCAAATAAAAAAGCTTGAGCTCCCAAGTCAGATATTTATGAGCATGCAGCTAGTTGACTTGACTACACTGGTCATGCATCCAAGGATAGTTAGCTACGCTGGCTATCGTCCGTTATTCTTTCCACCTCCTTTTCTTGAGCTGGTTGTACTTGAACTTTGAAGGGAATACCTCGCTTCTCGAGGAAAGAGTTATTGGATTGGGGAATTAGGGTCACCATGTTGGAGAAGACTGACTTTTACCGCTTCAGCCGAGGAGAGTTACCTATCACTTACATTGTACAAGAAAGATTCATAGTCATAAGAGTTTGCATATGAGTTGATCTATTCTGACTTGGCTATTGAGGAGACATGAGTAGAGTTGTGCAGTTTCTAGAGGCTGTTGAGTGTCAAGTCCGTTTACCACTAAGGTTCCGCCCAAACTAATAATCCAAAGGTCTGACAAAGCTCTATACTTTGGTTTTATGAAGATAAGTTTAATACTCAATATTGTTCTAAGTTCTTTATTTTTCATTTATTCTTATTCTTTTTCTTTTAGTCACTTATTTTCAAATAAGTGTTTGCTAAGGGACTACCAAAGGTAAAGCATAGAGGGATGATGATTATGCAATTCACCATCTTTATTCATTTATTTAGCTTAAAATCCCTTATAAAACACATATAAATAGCAATAAATCCATTCTTTTGCTAACCTTAATTCTTGTATAATATTGTATATTTATCACTATTTTAACCTAAAATAAATAACTAAAGAAATAAAGGAAAAATAAAGAAAATAGAAGACTTTATATATGCAATAGATACAGGCTGACTCCAACCCCGAGAGAAGGTCAAGACTTGACCCGATCGAGAAGGAATAAAGTAAGGGGAGATAAGG
Organism: Ottelia alismoides; assembly: GCA_037367405.1. Taxonomy (NCBI): domain Eukaryota; kingdom Viridiplantae; phylum Streptophyta; class Magnoliopsida; order Alismatales; family Hydrocharitaceae; genus Ottelia; species Ottelia alismoides. Next base: position 1,769,279 of record JAZKJV010007863.1, read on the forward strand.
CCAAAAGCATAAAAAATTACAGAAACTCATCTGCCACTTGTATATATTCATCATCTGTACAATATTGTCTATAATACATATTCTTTCTTTAATTTACTCATTACCAAATTCTTTTTAAATAAAAATTATTTCTTCTTGAAAATAGTGAATAAAATACTTTTGTAAATAATAAAAATAACTGCAACAAAAATCTGTGTATATTACATCACTCTCAAAAAGCCACAAAGCTCAACTTTGAAGATCAATATCTTCTCCATCAAAACTCCAAATTCATCAAACTCACTTTCATTATACTCCAAATTAAATTATCTTTAAAATGGAGGTAATTTCATAACAATCATAGTTAAAGTGTGAAAAGTAGCTAATTGGGGTGTTATTGTATAATATACATATGTATACTATATACTTTAACTCAGCCATGGCCGGTCCCAAGCCCGGGTAAATGAGGAGGGTTGCGTGTTAGGTAGCCGACAGCCAGCGCAGGAGAGATAAATTCGTAAATAGTGTTCTTAAAGTTCTTCTAAAAACACTGCTTAGGAATTTATCTCGAAACCGTTCGGATCTTTTAAACATGGATTTAAGCAAACATACAGATTTCGCTGGGGCGTTCCCTACTTGTGACGCGTTGCATCGCCCGAATGCAATGAAAAATTGGCAAGGGCCGCTACATCGCAGCCTGGATGTAGTTCAAAATTTGCAAGGGTTCTTGCATGAGGAACACATGCGGGTAAATAAGCTAGTTCCGCTACATCACCGCCCGGATGCAGTCCAAAATTTGCAAGGGTTCTCGCATAATGGACGCATGCGAGTAAAGAAGTTAGTCCAAAAGAGATTGCAAAGGAAGTTACGGATTGGTAGTTGGAATATCGGTACTTTAACTGGAAAATTGATGGAGATAGTGGATACAATGGAAAGAAGGAAGATTCATATATTATGTCTTCAAGAGACTAAATGGGTTGGAGAGAAAGCAAGGGAGATCGAGAAGACATGCTTTAAACTTTGGTATTCAGGTAAAGATAAGGGCAGAAACGGTGTTGGAGTAATTGTTCATAAAGATTTGAAGGATTGTGTGGTTGAGGTGCAAAGATTTGGGGATCAGATTATTTTGCTAAAGTTGGTGCTTGAAGAAGAAATTCTGAATATCATCTCAGTTTATGCACCGCAAATTGGTTTAGATGAAAGGACTAAACAAGCTTTTTAGGAGGATCTGGATAAGATTTTACAAGGAATCCCACAAATAGAGATGGTTTGCATAGGTGGAGATCTTAATGGACATGTGGGAAAAGATGTTTCAGGGAATGCAAGCGTGCACAGAGGACATGGTTTTAGGGATAGAAACAAAGAGGGAAAAGTCATTCTGGATTTTGTAACTGCATATGATCTTTTCATAACAAACACTCTTTTCAAGAAGAGAGAGGATCATTTAATTACTTATAAGAGTGGCTCAACTAGAACACAGATAGATTACTTTGCGTTGAGGAGAAGAGATCGGTTGTGTTGCAAAGATTGCAAAGTAATCCCTGGAGAGAGTTTGACAACCCAACATCGCTTGTTAGTCTTGGATTTACAAATAAAAGGGATGGTAAAGAAAAGGAAGGTTCCTAAGATCACTAGAACTAGGTGGTGGAATCTTCCGCTGAAGCAATCAAGCTTTAGGGAGAAGGTTTTAGAAGACTTATCTTGGGATTGTAGCGGTAGTGCAAACGAGATGTGGGAGGCAGTAGCATCTTGTATCCGAAAGGTAGCCAAAGAGATGCTAGGCGAGTCAAAAGGAGGAGCTCCGGGTCAAAAGGAGGCTTGGTAGTGGTGTGAAGGGGCGCAAGAGAAGCTAAAAATTAAAAGAGCTTGCTTTAAAGCTATGTCTAAGGATAGAACGGAGGAAATTGTCACATATTATAAAATAGCGAAGAGGGAAGCAAAGAAGGCTGTAAGTGAAGCTAAGTTAAAAGCTTATGAAGTTTTGTATAAAAATCTCAACTCTAAGGAGGGCCAGAAGGATATATTCAGGTTGGCCAAAGCAAGAGAAAGAATGACCAAAGACCTTTCTCAAGTGAGATGCATTAAGGACGAGGAAGGTCGCGTGCTTGTTACTCAGAAAGATATAGAGACTAGATGGGAGTAGTACTTCCATAAACTTTTCATTGGAGAAGGAAATAGAGAGATCACTTTGGGTGATCTAGCTAGTAGTGAAAGTTACTTGAATCGTGCATGCTATATACCAATACAAAGAAAAGAAGTAGAGGAGGCTTTGAAGGTTATGAGGCCTGGGAAAGGTGTTGGACCGGATGACATCCCTATAGAAGTATAGAAAGTTTTAGGTGAGCGTGGTTTGACTTGGCTTACGAATCTATTCAATGTTATTTGGTGAAGCAAGAAAATGCCTGAAGATTGGGGGAGGAGTATCGTGGTGCCTCTTTATAAGAACAAAGGAGACATTCAAAATTGTTCAAATTACAGAGGTATCAAGCTGATGAGTCACACTACGAAAATTTGGGAACGTGTGATCGAAAGAAGGTTGAGGCAAGTTTCCCAAGTAAAAGAAAACCAATTCGGATTCATGCCAGGTCGCTCAAGCCATCCATTTGCTGAGGAGAACAATGGATATTTATAGAGCTAAAAGGAAGATCTCCATATGATCTTTATTGATTTGGAGAAGGCTTATGATTCTGTCCCACGAGAGATACTGTGGAGAGTTCTGGAGAAGAGACAAGTACCTGTCCTATACATTAATCTCATAAAGGATATGTATGATAGAGCTTTATCTTGTGTAAGGACCACGACATGGAAGACTGACTATTTTGATATCAACATTGGCTTACATCAAGGTTCAACTTTGAGTCCATTTCTTTTTACTTTGATTATGGACGAGTTGACAAGTCACATTCAGGATGAGTTACCTTGGTGTATGCTATTTGCTGATGATATTGTGTTGATTGACGAGACTAGAGATGGAGTAAATGAGTAGCTTGAGATTTGGAGACATGCATTGGAGACTAAAGGTTTTCGTATAAGTAGGGCTAAGACGGAATATATGGAATGCACCTTTGATGGAAGCAATGGTGAAGGAATCGAGGTGAAGATTGGTGACGATAACATTCAGAAGAGAGATTCTTTTAGATATCTGGGATCTATTTTGCAACATGATGGGGAAATTGGTGGAGATGTTACTAATAGAATAAATGCAGGATGGCTAAAGTGGAGAGGAGCCTCCGCTGTTCTCTATGATAAGAAAATCCCTTTAAAAATCAAAGGAAAGTTTTACAAAGCAGCCGTGAGACCTTCTATGCTTTATGGTTCTGAATGTTGGCCTCCGAACCATAGACATTTGCAGAGAGTGGCTGTAGCAGAAATGAAAATGCTAAGATGGATGTGTGGACATACACGTAAAGATCGGATTCGGAATGATGCAATCAGAAAGAAAGTTGGTGTAGCTCCGATCGAGGATAAGATGCGAGAAAACCGCTTAAGATGGTTTGGTCATTTGCAAAGAAGGTCAACTGATGCACCTGTTAGGAGATGTGAGTGTTTGGATGTTGAGCCGGCTAAGAGAGGGCGAGGACGGCCCAAGAAGTGTTGGAAAGAGACTATATGAAGGGATATTAGTTTTTTGGATATAAGTCCGAGATTGACCCAAGATAGATCTGAATGGAGGCGAAGAATCCATGTAGCCGATGCTACTTAATTGTGGGAAAAGGCTTTGTTGTTGTTGTATACTATATACTTTATTTATTTATTTGTTTTCTTGTGCATATTTGTAAATATTGTATTCTTAAATAATTGTTAATTTTGTATTTGACTTATATAAAATATAAATAAAAATCACAAAATCAAAAATCAATAAAAATAAAATCATGTATATATTGTATATGTATCTCTATGTATATACTAAACATATACTTATTTATTTAACCTGATAAATTAATTCTTAAAAATCAAATAAAAACACCATTAAAACCCTTGTAAAATATTTTAAATAAATAAAATATTAAATAATGTATATATTTGTATAATTAATTAATTAAAAATCAAAACATTGTATATATAGGTACTCACACCTGTCAATAATACCATCTATTTATTTTAAACCTTGTATATACATTATTAATTAATTAAAAAACATCAAAATTAACTTTATTTTATTCTTAATATTTTTATTTACATTATTTAGTTTTTAAATACATTTTCAATTTTAAACCATTTAGTTAAATTTTCCTTGCCTTTTTATCGTTATTCCTATTTTGTCTTATTCTACGGGCGTTCTGATTGGCCAACCCAGGTTTGCTGACCCGGGTCAACTGGCTGATCCCCACTATTCTTCTGCTCATCCTATGTGCTACCCGTCCTTCATCCATTTTTCCCACGCATCCTAACTACTAACTTCCTCCACGTTCTTCTCCAAAGTTCTAGCCACTCATCCCTCGTCACCGCCATCCTTCCAGATCCACCATCCTCGCCTCTGATCTCACCATTTTGAATTTCAAAACTCACCGGAGTTCATTATATAAATAGGCACCCTCCACCTACGCCGTGAGTTTGATATGGTTTTTGCCCAATTTCTTCCCCGAGCTTGAGCACTAGAGTTTCAACCAGTGATAAGGGTTGATCTCCTTCGAGCGGGAGTGCGAGATTTTGTACGAAAGATCATGATTCAATCACTCGTCGACGATTCTCTGATGCAGTTTCGACTCTCTACCAGACATAGCGGATCGAGGATGATTCACCTCCACTTTTCACTGTAGAGTAAGTAGAGATATTCAGATTTAGCTTTAGTCTTTATTTTATCGAATTTTGCTTTAAATTTAGTAATTTAGGTCCACTATCTTCAACCTCTGATCCACATGATTGGAGGAGTTTCAATCACCTTCGACTTCTTCCAACTACACCTACACCTTCACCCACGACTTTCTACATCTCTTCCACCCTTTACCCACCTTTAGATCTCACCTGGTCTGAAGACCGATCTCCATTCTGACCATACCTCACCAGAGATCCCCACTCAGTCACCATTACCTAATTTTGACCTAACATCTTGGCTGGAGGTTACCTCCGAGCATAGGCTTCTATTTGCAGGTCTAAAAACACGTATCGGAGCAAACGAGCGAGACCTGGGGGTTCACCAGAAGCTTAATCTATTTCAACCAAAAGATCCAAACTTGGTGATCTTTGAGCTCCATTGTTCCAACCGATCGATAGAGGAGGAGCTCAGAGAGCTGTTCCACAATCTAGCAACTGATTTAGGCGGAGATCAGTCGAGATCTCCTCGATTGAATCTCGTCGAAGTCAATCTTTTTCACGTTCTTCCAGATAGCTCCATAATCGCACAATCAAGAACAACATGTTAGTTTAGATCTCAACCGTCCGAAAAGCCCCGAATCTTGGTCGTTTATCAAATCGTCCAACATAGATCGAGGCCGTTTAAGCACGTTTCAACTATAATCATCCCATCTGAGTGTCGACGCATCACCACTGTCCAAGCTGCCACATACATTTAAGGGTATATTTGCGCCCGACTCCTTTCATTTATTTAATTTGCAAATAAATACTTGTTAGGACACCTGTATGTTTGTTTTTCATTGAATATTTGCACTTTGTTCCCCGTAGTTTAATGTATTTGCATATTAGTCCTGCTTAAACTATGAAGTGTGCGTCGCACGTGATATCTTATGGAAATTGCAATAAAGACCAGCATATTCCGTGTCAATATTTAGACCCTAGAATTAAAGTATTCACAGTTAGGTCCATTCCAGCGGGACTCACATGCTTGCGCAAATCTATTTTGGACATTTTGCAATATTTACACTGTGATTTTTATATTCGTTATCACTTAGTCCGCAAACTTTAAATCTTTACATATATGCCCTATCAGTATGCATTTATTTTGCATATCAAAAATCAAATAAAAAATACCAAAACATTTCTAAAAACTCCACAAAAATTATCTAGCCTCCTGTCACATAGATCTTTCATCCATAATTTTTATTTTGAATTTTCATCCTTTTTATTATTTTCAAAAATTCAAAACATTATAAAAATTCCTTATTTGCATTTGAAACTTAATAAAAGATATATTTTTTTTTAAAAATTCTAAAAAAAATCATATTTGCTTCTTTTGATTTATTTTAATTTCTATATATATTTAGCATTTATATTCCTCGTAAGAACGATAAAAATCATAAAACACTTAGAAACATTAAAATTTCAAAAAAATTAATAAAAAATTACAAAAAAAATCATAAAATACATTTTTTGGAAGATACAAAAAACTCCTCTTTCATACTGTATAAATTTCATCTAATTTAGACATTATTTGATATTTTAAAAATCCAAAAAACATTCATTTTGTGCTATGTTTATTTTATTCCTTATTTTTTATTTAAGGGTTTAAAAATTGTGGAAAATTATTAAAAAATCATAAAAACATTAAAAAATTGTCAAAAAACAAAAAATAACTGTGTAGAAATCTGACAACTTGTCTCTTTCTTTCCTTTTATTAATTTCTTTTATTCATTCTTATTTTCTTTTGTTTTATAAAATTAAAAATTCTTTTTCAATATTAAAACCAAGACTAGTATGCATAGAAATTCTATGATTCTTTTCATTGAGTCTTCAATTAATTGAATAACCCTCTAGATTTTTGTAGCCTCCCTGAGTTCGACCCTGTACGCTATACAGGTAAATTAAATAGCAAAATTCTCTTGCTACATTTTCTTTATTTATTTGGCTTGAGAAATGAATAAATTTTTGTTGAGGGATTTTTAGGGTTGCAACGACATTGCAATTATTTCCATCATTTAAAACACAAAAAATCTCTTTCAGCATTTCATTATGTAGGATATGGGAAGAACCTTAAGCGCATCATGGAAGCGTGAAGATCACATCATATGTGATCGGGAGCGACTAGTCGTATTAGTTGCTTGGGGAAGCAAAATTTAAAAAATTTAAATGCCATGAAACCACATGATTCAACAACACTTTTCGGATCATTTCATCTAAACGACAAAGGGGTATTAGGGTTACCCATTGAAGCGTGGTTACAATCGAAGTCTCTAAACGAAGAGATCTCGTCTCAAGTCCGGCACGTTGATGAGACGTGGGCTTCTTGCAATCCAAGATGATTATCCAAGCGACTAATCTCCTGATCTTGTCACACGAGATCCTATGTCTTCTTCATGAGCTTAGCGTACTGAAGGAGACGGAGATCCACGAGCAATCAAAGCAGCGGCACAACGACGTAGCGACGATGGCGATTCTCTCTAAGGCACAAAGTGGATGACCTCTTAGAGTGAGATATGGGGCATGTATTATGAGAATGAGAGAGAGAGAGGATTCATTTATTGTGTGTTTTCAATCCAAAAGAAGATATAGGGTTGCCTCTTCTTATATAGTATTTTGGGAGTCCATGGATCATGTGAAATATAGAATTAATGGTTGAGATGGATTTGTGTTTCTATTCAATGGACATAATTATATTATAAAAATATAACAATAATTAATTTAGATTAAATTAAATATATTGAATAATCAACATAATTTAATTTTAACTAAATCAATTAGCATATAATGATTAGGAAAGAGGCCACCCACCTCCCTAAAATAGGGGGGACGAGCACTCTTGAGAACAAGTCAAAGGGTGGTCGTCCACCATCCATTAAATGGATGGTGTTGGCTCCTCTAATCCATCATATATATTTGCAACAACTTTTTTTGTAAATTAATTCACAAAAATAACTCTATATTAATTTTGTGGATATTGCAATCATGCCATTATATAATTATGAATCATATTCACAACCCAAAATAAAATGTAAATTGTATTTCCAATTAATTTCCAATGTGAATCCAATTCACATCAACAATTAACTTGAAGATGCTATTTAAAATATGTTCTCTCTAATATATTATAAATCATATTTATAATATATATATAATAATATGGATAGCACTATCCACATTATTCATATCCTTGATAATTAAATCGCATTTATTTATCTTGGATCATCATTATCATGCGTCTAGAAAATATGAATCACATTTACATTATTCATGACAATTTAATCACATTTAATTATCAATTTTATCTATGCTTAGATATACTATTCATCAATGGAATTATTCTTGAACTCTTTCACAATAATGCTCTTTCTTAGTAGAGACTTGGAGATAAGGACAGGGTGATTGTACATTCCACATATAGTGACTTAGATATTGAGATCATATCTCAAATCCAGATCTCGAGGACCTCCCATAGATGTTTGATTAAATCAAAGCCGTAAATCCAATCTTCTCATTGCATCTGAATCACATTCAAATCATTGTCCAACATTTGGACTAAGATCATATTACTTCTCTACAGAGAGGAGTCACTAAAATCCAGACCTATTTCATCACTCCCTCAGAATGGAAGCATCATGGTTATACAATCATTTATGATCACATCACTGTCAGGTATTTCTAACATACATCCTACATACTAGAAGACTTAGAATAAACCTCAAGTTTTAGATCATATTTAGATTGTCTCCTTCCGGACTTTATCATTAAGTTTCTCGTTTGATCATTGGGAGTTGGTATCGATCATATACTTTCTAAAAGCATATATCTAACCAAGGTATTGATCATATACTTTCCAAAAAATATATATCAAACCTACAAATTCAATCAAGCTTCCAAAGCGAAATGATCATACACAAAATTTGATTATGAATATCTTATGAGTGAGCTCATATCTTCTGGTTTGGTAATGTACATGTATGATCCCTTTGAGAGATCATATTACTCATATGCCCTTGTATGCACACCAACTCACCGAAAAAATAGACCTTGATTAGATAATCAACCTATCGGTCTACCAAATGTACATACTCAAACATATAGTAACCCATCTGTCTCTGGTCAGAGGATGCATGCCTATATCATGATAGCATACAACATAGGTCTTTTGTTATCTCGATCTCGTTAAGTCAACTCTTTGACTTAACTTATCTAACACCTCTGAATCTCTATTCCTTTGCAGAGGACCTGCATCAAGAGGTCAGTTAGATATCAGTCCATTAGAGAAAGTATTGGTAACTCCTACTTAGGCTGGAGATCATCTCTTAATAATCATTTGACAGTGCTTGATGAGTTCTCAATCTAACTCGTTAGATATTCATCCAAGCACCAACCTCTATGATTCAACAATTGAATCAACAGCTGTATGATCATTAAGATGACCATGGTACATAACCCTACTTGTATTAAGGGACCTATTTTGAAAATTGATTATTCTTCATTTCAGATCAGGGAATACTATTTGCAATAACATTTATTGCATAATGACACACTATGGGCTCACATGTTCAATAATCCCCTACTAGACCAAAGAGCTTTTAATGGGCTAATCTTTAAAACCAAACTCATGTTCGAATGATAATCTATTTAGAAAAATAGCTAGGTAGGATTACTAGCCCCTCTATTCCTGATAGACTATGCTAAGTCCTTTTATGGTACCTGCATATCTCCCAGTAACAATACTCGCATCCAATGCGTATGTTGCATCTTATGCAACCAATACTCAAGTTTGTTAAAGCAATTATAGTGTCTTTAACACTACAATTCAATAATCGTTATAACTAGTATGTAATTTCAATTATCCTTATAAGAATACCTTATTCCCGGAGATCTCTATCTCCTATGACTAAGACCCAGTCTTAAGTCTTATAAGGCATCTGCAGGTAAGACCTTTTAGATCACTATCTACAAATTCTTAAGTTCTTGAAGATGAGACTTCGAGAACACTATCTCAAAAGTCTTGTCCTCTTTAAAGGTGGTTTTACTACCGCAATCAATTATTTTTATCTCCATAGTAGGATTAGTAACTGTTTATTACAACCACTTTATGGTAGATTTTTGACTTTTGTACACATCTAGCAAACACCAAGCTTTTCATAACAGATGCATAAGGTCAAGCAGTTTTAGCATTCACTTCCTCAACACTTTGAGGTTCTATTTCTTTAGATAGGTCATTACCAACTCAATAGAGTTGTACAAAGCTACAATTGGATCATGCGTGACATGATTTCATCAATGATTAATCTTAGCATAATTACCTCTTAGTTTCCAAGTATATATGTCGTAGAGACTACAATGTATATCCTTAATAAGATTCCATGAAAATCTAAACCTGAAATCCCTCATAAGCTATGGTTTAGAACCTAGCCTAGTGTTGGACACTTGAGGATTAAGGGTTTCTTGATCCATAACCATGTCATGGATGCAAGTAAGCTGGAACCTATCACCAGAGAGTGGTACTTCATTAGGAAAATAAAGGATGGTATTGGATACATACTTTATGACCTTGATATTCTTAAAAGATTTTATCTCTAAGAATATGATTCTAAGAGGATCACCTTTTTTTAGAATCAAGATGTAATTTAAGTAAAGGAACTCATTGAACCTTGAGAAGATAATGGGGCTGCTAAAATTAGAAACTAAAAGAATAATTTAAGATGAAACACTGATACCACTTCAAATAATTTTGAGGTGGTAAGACCACCTAGAAGGTATGGATTCCATGTGTTAGAATGATATGACTTCATATGATGATGCTTCTGAGGATCATGACATGGAAAGATGGATGTTAGCAATAAAGTCTAAAGTAAACTTCATATACAATTGTTGCATATGGACCCTCGAGGATCCACCTAAAAGGGTAAGACCCATTCAGGTGTACGTAGATCTTCAAGAGAAAGAGGGAACCTGATGAGAAGGTAGAGAACTTCAAAGGACGACTCTTATCCACAATATAAACACGAAGAGAAGATATAGCTTGTGATGAGACTTGCTCTTTAGTATCCATGCTTAAACTCATCAGATTATTGCTAACTATAACTACACAACTTGAATTTGACATCTACAATATGGAAGTCAATATTGCATTCCTCTGTGAATACGTCTCTGAGGATATTAATATGAAGTAGTGCAAGGGATTCATAGTTGAGGGAAACAAGGTGTCAAAGCTGAAGAATTCCATCTCTGGACTCAAATAAGCTTTTAGTTGTTGGAACAACAGATTTAATGAAATTATAAAGGTTATGATTTCATACAAAATCTTGATGAACCATGTGTAGCTTAGTGGGAGTGCCATTGTGTTCATCATGCTAAATGTAGATAATATCCTAATCATTTGGATGATATAAGGATGATAATGAGTGTTTTATAATCCAGTTGTTCCATAGCTTGAGATATGATCTCAAAGATTCCTCTTATATCTTAGTTATGAAGTTGTTCAGAAACAACGAGAAGAGGGTATTGGGACGATCTTTAAAAGCCGAGCTCACCACCCCTAAGGCAATGTTGACCCGTCGTTAATTGAACCAACCGTCAACATGAATAGAACTCGCTATGTGCAATCTAATATCACTCCGATAATACGAGGAACTTATATTGGGGTCACTATGCATACGACCATACTCTTTCAAGAAGCAAAGAGCCCGATCCTGATACGCTTCTATGCAGGAGCTGTCACATCAGACATGCGTCTCCTACATATAATCCATGGCGACGGAACCCTTCATTGTGACGGGATACCACAGATGTCACTTATGTGATCCTCTATATCATGTTCAAATTCTAATTAATCATTATGAATCATATTCACATAATTAATTCTTCTGAGGGAAATAACAACTCTATTCATAATAGAGTATTTTAATTGGATATAATTAATTCAATCATAGTAAATCAATTATCAATCCAATTTAATCAACTAACAAACAATCTTGATTGTTACTTGGAAGGATGGTATAATCTCAAAAATACGTATTATTCAAATTTTAATAATTAGAAAAATACATCATGATCTTTTCAAGCATTATCCTTTCCTTGGCCGTTGTCATGGCCAGTATGCACATGATGTGGGATAGACTGTTCATGGAGCAACCTGCTGCCCCAATGATCCCCGACCACACACTATATCAGCCTCAAGGTTAGGATAATGTGATTTGATCATTTTGTATTTGAGATGATAATAGGTCTTTCAGCTGAAGGTACACCATATAATATTTATCAAAACCAATTTGATTAATATTATAAGGAGATTTGCTAAACAAATCCCCAATCCTATTCAAGTGATAATGTTTTTCATGTAGAGATAGTCCTACAACTATTGTAGGAAAAACTATGGCTTTCATGAAATATTCATTCAAAGGCCTATGATGATGAGTAAATTATTTTCATAATTATTAGGCAAATTCATAATTTCCGTGATTTACATTGAATTATAAACATATTTAGTAAAGAGGTTTGATGATCTAATCATCTTCTGACCCATATCCACTAAATATGGAATAAACAACGTTGGAATCACGTAAAATAAATTCGGGTGATTTGTTGGTTTCATTCTTTACTTAATCCAAGTACTTATTTCATGTTTCATTATCGGGAAATAGTAAGCAAAATTAATTTTCTTACCAATCTATGAATTCATGCAAACAATCTTTCACAGAGGGAACTCTTCGAATCATTTTCATGCACGTTTGGTACCAAAATTAGGCTACTATTTTTGGGACATAATTAGAAAATCTAAATACATTTTATTAACAAAAAAACTTATAAACAATGGACAAAGAGTAGGTTTTTATTTTACGAAAAATCGATTCGAATCTTGCATCCAATGCAAAAACAATGAGTCACACACATTCGAAACATGAACCTTGATCCCCTAGGGTTTCAGATCATATCCGAGACCTCAACCAAGGCTCTGATGCCACTTGAATGTTATGGGAATAACCTTAAGTGCATCACGGAAGCGTGAAAATTACATCATATGAGATCGGGAGTGACTAGTCATACTAGTTGCTCGGGCCAACGGAATTTCAAAAATCTAACTGCGATGAAACCACATGACATAAGAACACTTCTCGGATCGTTCCATCTATATCACAAAGGGGTATTAGGGTTACCTCTTGAAGAGTGGTTGCGATTGAAGTTTCTAGATGAAGAGACTGCTGGTCTCAATTCCGACTCGACGGAGGAGACGCTTGCGAGCGTGTTGGTGAGACGCAAGCTTCTCACAATCCAAGATGATTATCCAAGCGATGAATCTACTGATCTCACCACACTTGATCCGATGTATTATTCATGAGTGAGGTGCACTGAAGGAGATGGAGATCCACGAGCAACTGAAGCGATGACACGACAGCGTGGCGACAACATCGATTCTCTCTAAGGCACAAAGTGGATGACCACTTAGAGAGAGATGGGGCATGTAGTATGATAATGAGAGAGAGGGAGGGAGGATTCAGTTGTTGTGTGTTGTCAATCCAAAAGGAGATCTAGGTTTGCCTCTTCTTATATAGTATTTTCGGAGTCCATGGATCACAATCCACGTGAAACACAAAATCAATGGTTGAGGTTGATTTATGTTCCTATTCGATGGCCACTATTTTAATATAAAAATACAATGACAATTAATTTAGATTAAATTAAATATATTGAAAAATTAATATAATTTAATTTGAACTCAATTAATTAGCATAGAAGGATTAGGAAGGAGGTTACCCACCTCCCTAAAATAGAGGGGATGGCTACCCTTGAGAACAAGTCAAAGGGTGACCGTCCACCATCCATTAAATGGATGGTGTTGTCTCTTCTAATCCTCCATATATATTTACAACACCTATTGTTGTAAATTAGTTCATAAAAATAATTCCAAATTAATTTGTGAATATTGCAATCATGCTATTAAATAATTGTGAATCATATTCACAACCCAAAATAAAATGTAAATTGTATTTCCAATTAATTTTCAAAGTGAACCCAATTCACATAAACAATTAATTTGAAGATACTATTTACAATAATCTCTCTCTAATACAATATAAATCACATTTATAATATATATACATACATAATATGGATAGTACTATCCACATTATTCTTATCCTTGATAAATAAATCACATTTAATTTATCTTGGATCATCATTCTCTTGCATCTAGGTATTATGAATCACATTCACACTATTCTTGATAATTAAATCACATTTAATTATCAATTTCTCAATGTTTATATATACTATTCATCAATGGAATTATTCTTAAACTCTTTCAATAACAATGCGCTTTCTTTGAGGATACTTGGAGATAAGGACATGGTGATCGTACATTCCGCATATAGTGACTTGGATATTGAGATCATATCTCAAATCCAAATCTCGGGGACCTCCCATAGATATTTGATTAAATTAAAGCCGTAAATCCAATCTTCTCATTGAATCTAAATCACATTCAGATCAATGTCCAACATTTGGGCAAAGATCATATTAGTTCTCTATTGAGAGGAGTCACTAAAATCCAGACCTGTTTCATCACTCCCTCAGAAAGGAAGCATCATGGTTAAACAAATCGTTAATGATCACATCTCCCTTAGGTATTCCTAATACCTATACATCCTACATATTGGAAGACCTAGAATAAACCCGAAGTTTTAGATCTTATTTATATGGTCTTCTTCAGGGTTTTATCATTAAGTTTCTCATTATATCTTTACGAGTTGGTATCGATCATATACTTTCCAAAAGAATATATCATACCTAGGTATTGATCATCTACTTTCCAAAAAACATATATCAACCCTACAAATTCAGTCAAGCTTCCAAAGCAAGAAGACCGTGCACGGAATTTGATTCTCAATATCTAATGAGTGAGCTCATGTCTTCCGATTCAATAATGAACCTGTATGATCCCTTTGAAAGATTGTATTACTCATATGCCATTGTATACACTCCTGCTCATAAGGGTATAGACCTTGATTAGATCATCAACCTATCTGTATAAAAAATGTACATACTCAAACATATAGTAGTACATCTGTCTCTGGTCAGAGGATGCGTGGCTATATCGTGACAGCATATGACATAGGTCTTTGGTTATCTCGATCTCGTTAAGTCATCTCTTTAACCTAACTTATCTAACACCTTCGAATCTCTATTACCGTGTAGAGGACCTGCATCAAGAGGTCAGTTAGATATCAACCCATTAGAGAAAGGATTGCTTCATCTCCTTCGAATCTTGTTAAGTCATCTCCTACTCAGGCTCCAGATCTTCTCTTAATAATCATTTGATGGTTCTTGATGAGTCCTCAATCTAACTCTTTACATATTCATCCATGTACCAGCCTCTATTATTCAAAAAATGAATCAATGGTTGTATGATCATTAAGATGGCCATGGTACATAACCCTAATTATACTAAGAGACCTATTATGCAAATTGATTATTCTTCATTTCATATCAGGGAATGATATTTGCAATAACATTTATTGCACAATGGCTCGACGCGGGCTCACATGTCCAACAATCTCCCATTATCCCAAAGAGCCATTAATGGACTAATCTTTAAACCCAAACTCATGTGTTAATCAAAAGCTATTTACAAAAATATCTTGGTAAGTTAACTAGTCACTCTATTTCCTAGAGACTACGCCAAGTCCTTTTACGGTACCTGTATATCTCCCAGTAACAATGCTCGCATCCAATGCGAATGTTTCCCTTATGCAACCAATACTCAATTTTGTTGAAGAAATTATAGTGTCTTTAACTCTACAGTTCAATGATCGTTATAATCAATATGCAATTTCAATTATCCTTATCAGAATACCCTTCTTCATAGAGATCTCTATCTCCTAAGAGTAAGACCCAGTCTTAAGTCCTATAAGGCATATGTAGTTAAGACCTTTTTGATCACTATCTACAAAATCTTAAGTTCTTGAAGATTATACTTTGAGATCACGATCTCAGAAGTCTTGTCCTCTTTGAAGGTGGTTTTATTACTGCAATCAAGGGTTTTTATCTCCATAGGAATTAATAACAGTTCACTACTCCACTGTATGACAGATATCTAACTTTTGTACACATCTATCATACACCAAGCTTCTCATAGCAGATGCATAAGGGCAAGAAGGTTTAACATTCACTTCCACAACTCATTGAGGTGCTATACCTTTAGATAGGTCAGTACCATATCTGAAGGGAAGGAAGGCTTCCTTGGGGGTTTCCCAAAAATGGTGCATGTCCAAGGTGTACCACTAATGTGACGGTCCCAATAACCTCTTCTCTTTGTTTCTAAACAACTTCAGAGCTAAGATATGAAAGGCATCCTTGAGATCATATCTCAAGCTATGGAACAACCAAATTATAAAACACTCATTATCATCCTTATATCATTCCAAATGATTAGGATATTATCCATATTTAGCATCATGAACACAATGGCACTCCCACTAAGCAACATATGGTTCATCAAGAATTTATATGAAATCATAACCTTTATAATTTCATTAAATCTAATGTTCCAACTACTGGAAGCTTATTTGATTCCATAGATGGAGTTCTTCAGCTTTCACACCTTTCTTTCCTCAACTATGAAACCCTGGGTCTACTTCATATTAATATCCTCAGAGATGTATTCATAGAGGAATGCAATATTGACTTCCATCTTGTAGATGTCAAAGTCAAGTTGTGTAGATATAATTAGAAATAATCTGAAAAGTTTAAGCATGGTTACTTAAGAGTAAGTTTCATTGCAAGTGATGTCTTCTCTTCATGTGTATCTTGTGGATATGAGCGAAGATTTGAAGGTCTCAACCTTCTCATCAGATTCCCTCTTTCTCTTGAAGATCTATTTACACCTAAATGAGTCTTACCCTTTTAGGTGGATCCTCGAGGGTCCGTATACAATAATTTTATATGAAGTCTACTTTAGACTTTATTGCTAGCATCCATCTTTCCATGTTATGATCCTCAGAAGCTTCATCATATGAAGTCCGATCATTCTAACACAAGGAATCCATACTTTCTAGGTGGTCTTACCTCCCTCAAACTTTTTTGAAGAGGTAAGAGTGTTTCATCTTTAATTATTATTTTAGTTTATGATTTCAGCATCCTCATTAGCTTCTCAAGATTCAAAGTGTTTACTTCATTTACATCTTGATTCTAAAAAAAGTCATCCTCTTAGAATCATATTCTTAAAGATTAAATCTCTTAAGGATATCAAGGTCATAAAGTACGTATCTGACGGGTCCGGAATTGCGCTTGTTAAGGAATATATTTGATCGTGTATTTGTCGTTCGCTAAAAATTATGATTTGTCGTTTCGTTGTAGGCGGCAATCGGAATCGGTCAAGAAAATAACCACAAATATTTTTTCAATTTTTAATCACGTGGTTTCATGTTTATTTTACTTGAGAAAGTCCCAAGGTCGAACTCAAGGAGGCAAAGGAACAACCTAGAACCATGTCTATCAAAATTCGTGCACGGTTTTCGAGGCATTTTTTGTAATTTTTAATGCAATAAAGGACGTAAAATGCAAATTCGACCTATTTTAGGGAGTGAAATATAAATTACACTCAAACGATGTCCAAAAAATATGAAACTTGGCCACTATGCAAAATGTGATGAAATGAATGCATTGTAATTTTTTTTGGAATTTTTGGATGCAAGATGAAATTTTTTAATGAATTTTTAAATGCAAACAAAATGAAATTCAATTTTTAATTATAATAAATATTAAACCTAATTATTTTCAAGGAATAAAATTATCTAAGATCTATCACTAGGTAATGGACCTCAGAAAAATCCTAAACCTCAAAAATAAAAGATTCAATACCTATTAAAAATCAAATATTGTACTTTACAAAAATGATTTTTACAGGGCAATCTATACATGCATATGCGATTCTTTTAAGGTACAATGTCAAGCACAATTAATTCTACAATATGTCATTTTTTGGGAATTTTTAGAGCAACGGTTAATCTATTATGAAAATTAAAGCACAAACTATGCAACGTATACAATTTTCCACAGAACAATTAATTAACCATCGATCACAAAAATGTCCACAATACGTCAAAACGTAGAGAATTTATTGACAAACAACATGCTATTTTTGAATAATTAAATAATGTAATGTAAAGGTCCAAAATAGTAGAAGAATACATGGGTATAACTGCAATAATTAAAATAATTATAAAAAAATGCAGAAAGGACAACTATGCAATTATCGAGAGTTGGGGGGGGGTTATGTAAAATTACCACCAGCTCATGTACCAAGCACATGACCTGGTCGGTGGGGGTCTGTGCGCAAAAAGGAGACGGTCCGGGGGGGGGGGGGTTCTGCAAAATAGCCAGAGGGGGCACATGCACAACACATGCCCTCTGGTTGTCTGGATCGAGCGACAAATAGAGAGTCTCCAGGGGGCCTTTCGCAAATGACCCAACGGGTCACGTGCGCTGCACGTGACCCCTAAGGAAGTTGGCATTGGCTGACGTCGTACCCCCCCACGCATGTGCGGATCATGTGCAGGGGGGTCTCGGGCCCTGTGCCCAGCTGATGGTGGAGAAGCGGCAAGGGGGAACCCGGCCAAGGTGGTGGCTTCTCTACGGGGCTGACGGAGCTCCTTGGCGAGGCGGGGGGGGGGGAGTGCCAGGTGTCTTCCGCTTGGTGGTTGCGAGTCGAAGGAGGTGGAGCGTACGACGGAGGGTGGTGTGCTGTCGATAACGGCGGAGTTGCTCCTGATGGTGTCGGAGAAGATGATGGAGTTGTTGGTGACGGCCGTTGGCGAAGTCGAAGCTGAGGATGACGAAGGTTGCGGAAGATGTTGAAGAGGTCTGGAGCTGGAGCATAGTTGAAGTTGTTGGCTCGACAACCACGAAGGCCGGAGCGGAGCAGGTGCGACGGAGAAGCGTCGTGGACTGCAGCGGCGTCGAGGGAGGATGCCGGACCTCGTCGGGTAGAAGATGAAGGGGTGACACTGTCACCACCGTCCCTTATTCGTTAATAGCTATCGGCGGATGAAGTGAGGACATGGCAACACAGAGTTTTAAATAGGGCTGGGGAGCTTGGTGGCGAGATCTGTGATTGGGAGAAGGTCAGTGATACGATTGGAGTTGACGAGGATGTGCCAGCCATTTCGAGATTTGCGGGGATCAAATCTTGGTGATGGAGGAGATTGGGAGATCTGGGACGAGGGCTGATTCGTCAAGGCGAAAGGGGATTCGATAAAGGGGTGATCGGAGATGAGGATGGGATTTGGGGGGTACGACGAAATCGTCGGTGAAATTGCGGGGAAGAAACTGGGGCGGCGACGGAGCTTCCAAAGGGGGCCGGAAGATGATGGATGATGGCCGTCCGATTGGCCAAGATCGGATGGCCAGGCAAGCGATGCGTATGGCGGAAAAGGGTGTAGGGGCGATGCACGTGCTTGGCGCGTGCCTGGGCGGCACGTGCCTTGCACGTACGGGGTCTTTTATTTTTTATTTTTTTATAAAAACTTAATAAATAAAAACCTTAAAAGCGACTGACATGTGGCGGCTCTAGGAGCTTCCACGTGTCAACACCACAAAAATCCAAAATTAAATACATTATAAAATCCAAAATAAATAAAAAATGGCCTTGGATCAAAAAGTTTTCTTCACAAAAATTGCTCGTCTCGATGATATCTACAACTTTCATGAAGACATCAAAACCAAATTCGATCATTGCACAAAGTGATATTTTTGGGATACCCCATGTACATAAAATACCTTGATTTTTGGGTTTTATACTTTTTTTGACATTTTTAAACCAGATAAAAATCCGAAAAATATGGTAAAATCGAAGATAAATATTTACACATTAATCTATTTTTTTGGATTTTTATTAATTAAGAAAAAGATAAAATAAAATAAAACATGAAAAAGATCAAATTTGTATAGGTAGTTAGTAAAGACTCGGACTCAATTTGTTTCTTTGATTTCAAGCTCAGTTTGGATTTGGATTTTTATGCATTTTAATAAAACTTTTATCAAAGAAGACAAGTGAATAAGAAATAAATTAAAATAGGTTAAATATGTACATAAAATACTAGGTCAAAAATCGCTAAAATACAAAATGTACAAAAGAGGCCCAAAATCCAACTTTCACAAATGAGCTCCGATTCACTTGAACTTGGTCTTGTTTTGAAGGTATTTGAATGCACATTAGTTCAAAAATGAGTAAGATTAAAACAGACACTGGATGAGTAAGATATGCGATTTTTAGTCTGGAAATCCTAAAACTAGGGTTTGGGTTTTTGGTCCACTTATTTGGGTTAGTGATTTTTTTGTATTTTTCATTTATTCTTGTTAGTGATATGTACACAATGGAGTGGTTTTGGGTCATTAGAAGTTAGCATGAATTAGTTAAAAGTCAGGTAAGTTAGGCTATTTACAGGTCAATTTTGGCTTGGATTTTTGGCTTCTTATTTTGTGTAGAAATAATGGATAAAATGCAATTCTTATGAAAACATGCATGAATGCTAATTATGCTGAATAGATGAAGAAATGCTATTGATTTTAAGGTATTTGAGCTTAATTAATGAGATTTAGAGTGATGAATATGAGATTCATCATCCCCCTATACTTAAACCATGCTTGTCCCTGAGCATAAAAAAGAAATGCCATGAGGTGAAATGAGATTGGGTTCCATACCAAGACCATGAGCTTAAGGTGAGAATGAGACTAGACTCGACCTTTGGATTATTAGTTTGGCGGAACCTCCGTGGGACTTAGGATTTCAAAATCAACAGCCTTCAAGTTCTACACATCATTGTCACAGTTTTGGCTCAGAAGTCATCTTACATCAATCCTCTTCCCAAAGTATACCCTATGAACATTGAACAATCGACTCATGTGTGTGAAAGGTTTTAGCTCTTCCCATCCAGAATGCCGGACTACCATGCTCCTATCCTCTCCAGTAACTCGTCCTCGGGGAGTAATGTATTTCCTTCTAAGGTCTGTCGCACTGTGTTCACAATCGAATAGGGGGGAGAAGTTAGAAGAAGGAGAAAAGAACTGGAGGGTGGCCAGTGTAGTCACCTCTCCTTGTGAAGCTGGACAGTGTAGCCAAGTCTCCACCAAGATCTGCAGGTTTTCTTGAAGCTTGGACCTTTTTGGTCAGATATTTATTTGGTAGAATGCTTCTTTATATTTGGAATTTTTGGTGGTTCTGCTTGGATCTTGTTGTGCCCCTACGGATATAGAATCTTTTTGTTTTCGTACATTTTTTGGGGTCTTAAAAAAAATTGTGCCTAGCCGTCCATCCCTTTTCCGAAGCTTTATTTCAACCCGTACTCCGATCTTTAGATTTCTACGCTACCAGAAAAGAAACTCACACAGTCTTCTAACATCCTGTCTGAGTTGAGCTAAGTGCATAGTGCGAGAGTACAAATTAATTCCCTATTCCAGAGTTGTACCCAGAATGAAGAGACCAGGTTAGACACTAAGAGTCAAGCGCTGCACATTATCATGTGAAACTCAAAGAATTAAGTCAAAGACCTGAAACTTCTAAAATCCTATTTCTCGGTGAAGTTCCTCTGAAAATTAGGTGGATTAAGGTCAAGTCCAGACCACTCTCGGTTTCTGCTCATAACTCGGTTCAGAACCCAATGACTATTCACAGATGCAAATGAATGTGATGCTGGATGAAGTGCAGGTGTGTGAAATGCAGACACATTTTTTTCTCTTTTTGTGATTTTTTTGATTTTGTATGCAAGGGATTTTTGGTTGGTTTTTTTATGCAAAATTGAATAAGAAGCCATTTTTTTCAAATTTTTTTGGGCATAGTCAGTTTTAGTAGCAAAACTCTTTATCTTTTTCTTTTATTATTTTTTTGTTTTTTTGTTTTTTTCAAATTAATTACCCACCCAATAAATACATATAGACTTACGCAAAAATACGAGATATGGGTAAAATATATATGAAGTATATATACAGACCCCCTATACTTAGCGAGTGTTGTGTCCTCAGAGCAAAAGAAGCGTAAAGAAGACATAGCTCGGGTTAAGCGTAAGAGAGTGAAAAAGGAAAGAAAAAGAACAAGAAAGAGATACATCGGGTCCACCCCCCTCTACTTAGGCTATGAACAGTCTGAGTATAGAAGAAGGGTGAAAAAATGAAGCGATCGGGGTATGTGAATGAGGAGAATATATACGGGTGAGCGTCGGATTCCCCCTATATTTAGGCTTTGGTCAACCTATGTACAGAAGAAGGGTGGAAATGGAGCGATCGCGAGAAGGAGTGTGATGGGGGAAATGGTATATACAGATGGCATCAGTCCCCCCTATACTTAAGCCTTGGCCTAAGTAGAGGAAGAATCTGTACACGGAGACCGATGTAGTCGAGAGGGAGGGTGCGTAGCCGATGATTAAGGTGGTTTTCGGCTGATCTTTTTGTGAGCCTGCGGTGGGAGATCATAATGAAGAGACAGAGATGAAGCATATGATTCCCAACTATTTCCGGTGTCATCCTTAGAAAAATCATGATGGATAGTAGATGAAGCGTATGAGTCAGATGAAAGGTAGCCATCATCAGAGTTATCCTCAGAGGAATAGTATTTGAAAGTGGACACACTCCATATATTCTTGTCTTTTTGTTTCTTCAGTTGTTTCCTCAGAATTCGTTCCTTCTTTGGATCAAGCGGTTTGTCCTCGGATGAATACTCAGAAGCACCAGTCTCAGTCAACTCATAAGAAATAAATCCAGTGTACTTCATGAGGGCAGGAGCATCAGCTTTGGATGAATAGTAGATAGGAAGAGAATTTGTCCAATGAGAATCGAATTTTGGTACCTTGCGAAGATATGGTTTTAGAGCTGCCGAACAGACTTCACTCATGTAGATTACCTTTTCCGGACCCGATGAGGGATCATCAGCTGATTCCTCTTCCGAAAGGTCAAGGGTAACTTTCTTTTTCTTGTTTCATGAAGGTGTCGGTCCACTTGAGTACCCAGATAAATAACCATTGGAATTATTTGTTGGACATGCGAGCCCACGACGAGCCATTATGCAATAAATGTTATTGCGAATATCATTCCCTGATTTGAAATGAAGAATAAATAATTTGCATAATAGGTCCCTTAGTACAATTAGGGTTATGTACCATGGCCATCTTGATGATCATACGACCGTTGATTCAACTATTGAATCATAGAGGCTGGTGCTTGTATGAATATCTAAAGGGTTAGATTGAGGACTCATCAAGCACCGTCAAATGATTATTAAGAAATGATCTCCAGCCTGAGTAGGAGATGGCAATCCTTTCTCATATCGGCTGATATCTGACCAACCTCTTGATGCATGTCCTCTGCATGGGAATAGAGATTCAGAGGTGTCCGATTAGTTAGGTCAAAGAGTTGACTTAACGAGATCGAGATAACCAAAGTCCGATATCGTATGCTGTCACGATACAAGCACACATCCTCTGACCGGAGACAAATGTGTTACTATATGTCTGAGTATGTATATTTGGCAGACCAATAGGTTGATGACCTAACCAAGGTCTATACACCGACGCGCTGGTGTGCATATAAGGGCATATGAGTAGTAGGATCTCTCAAAGGGATCATACAGGTTCATTACTGAACCGGAAGACATGAGATCACTCATGAGATATTGGGAAGAATCAAATTTCATGCACACGGTTGTCTCGCTTTGGAAGCTTGACTGAAATTGTAGGTTTGATATATACTTTTGGAAAGTATATGATCAAGACCTAGGTATGATATATGCTTTTGGAAAGTATATGATCGATACCAACTCCCAATGATCAAATGAGAAACTTACTGATAAAACCCTGAAGTAGACAATATAAAGTTGATCTAATACTTCGGGTTTATTTTGAGTCTTCCAGTATGCAGGATGTACAGGTGTTGGGAATACCTGAGGGTGATGTGGTCATAAACGATTGTATAACCATGACGCTTCCATTCCTAGGGAGTGATGAAACGAGTCTGGATTTTAGTGACTCCTCTTAGTAGAGAAGTAATCTGATCTTGTTGGACATTGATCTGAATGTAATTCAGATGCAATGAGAAGATTAGATTTGCGGTCTTGATTTAATCAAGCATCTATGGGAGGCCCGAGATCTGGATTTGAGATGTGATCTCAATATCCAAGTCACTATATGTGGAACAATACAATCGCCCTGTCCTTATCTCCAAGTATCCGCGGAGAAAGCGCATTATCCTTGAAAGAGTTCATGGATAATTTCATTGTTGATATATGTATCCAAGCATCGAGAAAATTGACAATTAAATGTGATTTAATCATCATGTATAATATGAATTTGATTCATATTATAAGGTAAGATATCTAAGATAATTAAATATGATTTAATTATCAAAGATGTGAATAATGTGAATGTGATTCATGTTATTTGGGCACATGAGAATAGAGATCCAAGATGAATAACTGTGATTTAATTATCATGGATGTGAATGATGTGGATAGAACTATCCATATTAATCATATATATTATAAATATGATTTATAATATATTAAAGAGAGTATATTGTGATTTATATTTGTTGATTAATTGTTAATGTGAATTGGATTCACATTTACTGATTAATTGAAAATATAATTACATTTTGTTTTGGGTTGTGAATGAGATTCACTTAATTTTAATGGCTTGATTGAAGTTTTTCACCAGATAATTGTGAATTATTTTTGTGAGAAATATTTGCAATAATTGTTGTTGTAAATCTTGGAGATCTCATGAGATAATGAGATCTCATGAGTTTTTGACGAGATAGACTCAGTCTATCTCATTATCTCCAAGACTAATCAAAGTGATTTAAATTGGGATTAATTATGTTGATATAAATTAATTCAAAATTAAACCAATTATTGTTGTATTTTTACAACAACATCTTAGCCATTGAAAGCAACACAAATCAATCTCAACCATTGATTGTGTGTTGTCCATAGATTGGGATCCATGGACTCCCAAAACCCTATATAAGAATATGCACCCCTTGCTCTTCAAGACACACAATAATGAATGCTCTCTCTCTCTCTCTCTCTCTCTCTCTCTCTTTCTCCACACGTCAAGCCTCTCTCTCTCTCTCTTATAATGGCCGTCCACCATGGAGCCATTGTGAGAGTCATCATCGACGTAGCATTGCCGTTATGCTGCCGGATCATCTACTCGTGGATCTCCATTTCCTTCAGTGCATCTCCTCCTGAAGAAGATGTTGGATCTTGTGTGACGAGATCAGGATATCCTCCGCTTGGATCATCAACATGGATTGTGAGGAGCACGCGATTCATCCCTGCGCTCGCAAGCGTCTCCTCCGTCGGATTGGACTTGAGACAGGAGGTCTCTTTGTTTAGAGACTCTATCACAACCACGCTTCAAGAGGTAATCCTATTACTTGTTTGTGGTTTAGACGAAATGATTCGAGAAGTTTTCTTGGATAATGTGGTTTCGTCACATAAAAATTTTTAATTTCCGCTGCATCGAGCAACTAGTGCGACTAGTCGCTCCCGATCGCATTTGATGCGATCATCACGCTTCCGTGATGCGCTTGAGGATTTTCCCGTATCCTTCAAGTGGTATTAGAGCCAGGTTATCGAAAATTTTGGATTAGATCCATGAACCTACGAAAATTTGGGCTCATTTGGGTTCGTGAAGATTTTTGCATTTCAATTTTCGCAGCCTTATCTTGTGATAAAATTTCGGCCCTGTTAAAATGTTTAAACACGAATTTTTAAGTGGATAGTGTTCCCCATTAAATAGGAAAACAGTAGGATTTGAGTTTGCATAATTTGGATTTCGTTTGCTCAAGATATGATCGTTTTATTGACCATATATCCACTGTTTCGGGGATGGCGATTAGAGACGTGATTAAGTGGTTAATTACAGTTTTAAAGCACATGGAAATGCGTGTTTATCATAGGGTTTCATTTATAAATCAAGTTATCAATCTCTGAAAATTGATTTTGCTTAATTTGGATTTAAAATGAATGAGATATGCTATTTTTAGTTAGTGGGGTCACTGCTGAAAATTGCATCATTATCCGAAACCTTGTGATTGTCGTTTAAGAAAATTGCGAGATTAATAGTTAATTTTCTGGAATAATTGTGGATAATATTTGAGAAATATTAGAACAATATTTATTCCCTTAAATTACATTGACTCAACCAAAGAATATTTAGATTAGATCTAGATCACCAATTGGTTGCTTGATACACATTCCAAAAAACATTGTTTTCATGAAAGCTCTAGTTTATCCTACAATAGTTGTAGGACAAAGTTTACATGCAAAACCTTGTTGCTTGAATATTATTGGGGATTTGTTTAGCAAATCTCTTTATAATATTATCAAAATGATTTTGATGAATATTATATGGTATAATTTTGGTTGAAAAACTGATGATCATCTCAAGTACAAAGTGATTGACTCGGCATTGCTTTTTCCCAAGGCAGATATGGTGTCTAGTCGGGGATCGCCGGGGTAGCGGGTCGTACCGGTTGCGGTCCGTCCCACTCCTGCCGGTACTGGCCATGACAACGGGTAGGGAACGAATGATGCCTGAGAGATCATGATGTATTTTCTAATTATTAAAATTCGAAATAATATGTATTTGAGATAATACCATAATTCAAGTAACAATTAAAAAATATTTGTTGGATATTAATTGGATCATTAATTTAGTATGATTAGATTAATTGGAATCCAATTAAAATTAAGACACTCTATTATAAATAGATGTGTTATTTCCCTTGAAAGAATTAATCATAATGAATATGATTCATAATGATTAATTAGAATTTGTATATGACATGGAGGATCACATAAGTGACATCCATGGTCTCCCGTCAAGGCGAAGGTTTCCATCGCCAGATATTGTATGTAGGAGACGCCTGTCCGAAGTGACAGCTCCTGCATACAATCCATTTGGATCGGGTTCTTCGCTTCTCGAAAGAGTAAGGTCGTATACGTAGTGACCCCAATATCGGGTCCTCATATTATTGGGGCGATATTGGATTGCGTATAGCGAGTATTAAGCCTGTTGACGGTTGGTTCAATTAATGATGAGTCAACATCACCTTAGGGGTTGGAGCCCGGGTGTTAAAGACCGAATTGGGAGATGCAAGTTGGACTTGCAAGGCGGAATGTGTTCCCGCTTCTTTTTATCCAAGTTACAGGTTCTCATATTATTGGGATGTAACAAAGATAAGAAAGGAGATCCTAGATCTTGCTTGAGATATAACTCTCACATTGAAAGTGATTAAAGGAACAAACTTTCAGTGTTGACAGGGCAAGACAACTTTGATATGAAAAAAATCCTAAATCAAAGTAAATATGTATATATATAAATATATATACACTTATGCAAATTTCCTATTTCAGATAATCCTTCATTAAACCCACTCATTGTTATACTCAATAATAACCAATAAAATATCATGGATTGGACTCATGATCCAGATATTGTACTTGCAATTGTACACATAATGTATGTGGTTGCAATGTGTAAGTTTCCTCAACATAGTGAGGAATGACAATTAAATAAGACAATAAGACATTACCTTAGGGTTTGTATGTCTCTATAGTCTTGATCTTTCATCGAGTGTACTTTGGAAGTGACACGTCGATGATGATCGTAATTGTAAATTAATCCTTATAAAACCCTAAGAAGATGTTCTGGCATGCATATGTGCTCTCGACATTTTAATCATGAATGACATGGTTCACTGCATCATGCAGAATGGTAGCTCTATAAGAGATGATATATTCAAAATGTTTGAATACCTACGTAAACCATTTTTTTGAGAGTCTAGATGGATGTAGACATGATGAGTGTCATCATTCTACTGTCTATACTCTAGTCATTCGTGAAGCATCATAATATTCATATTGTATGAATTTAATGAAGCATGTATAAATGTTGAAATGCTCTTACATTGAATTCTTTTTGATTTAACATAAGAGATCCTTAGTCTTAAGCAATGGTTGTTTATACATGAAGGGAGCACAGTGGAAGCATGGGTCGGACCCGAGTAAGAAGGAAAGTCAAAGAGTTGACCTACTTCTATGACTTCCATATGACATCCAAAGAGTTAGATGAATGCCAATACTGCAATAAGTTGGTGTCTTGATAGTATGACTATCAAGTCTGTCTAGAATCCTTAGAGAAGGACTTGGATAGAGCACCAGAATAATCTACATCTACTCATTGAAATTGACTTTCTTATATGATAAGATTAAAGTCTAATAATTGGATCTCATTCTTCTAATGACACTTGCAATTGTTGCATATGTTTTAGAAGACTGGAAAATTTGATCTTAAGGTTTGTAGTTAATTACATGGATATTGATGCAATTGTTGCAACAATCTCTGTTGGATTGATAGACTTCTGAATTTCAGTGGGAGAGTCTTAGTCTTAGAGAATGTCTCTATGACCTAGATATTAGAATACACTCATTGTTTGTTTCTAAATGTTGGAAATAAACATGAATTCTGGAATAAACCTATCATAAAGAGTTATGATGGATATATTTCAGATAGTAATCTAACATCTAGTGGACTCCACAAAATTAGAAAATTAATGAATGGTTCATTAAGATTTCTAATACTGAAAGTTGAACCTTAAAAGATCAATAGGAGGATGAAGATCGTTTGACAATGATCTGGCATCAAGTTTTGGACATATGTTTGTTGATGAGATCAATGGACTAGTAAGATATGAAACTTTAGAATGTCTAAAATTTCAGATCTTACATACTTGTGAATATAGTGTTCAAAGTAAAATGTCCAATATACCCTTCTCTGGGAATGGTGTTAGATGTCGAGGTATTCAATATCTCATACATATTGATGTATGTGGATCATTTATATCATAATAAACTTTGTGGATATGTGATATCTATTGATGAGTATGTATGATATGAGATTTCTTCTCTTCACCTATCAGACCTTTGAAATGTTCAAAGATTTCATAATTTTGGTTTGGAACCAAAGTTTGAAGAAAGATGAAATGCATTTGATCTAACTTAGATAGCTTGTACCTGTTAGATGAATTCAAAGAATACATTATGAAGATATGAATATCATTTCTGTCTCAATCCTCGTAACACACCTAAACTCAATAGAGTTGTAGGGAGATACAATTGGACCATATGTGACAGGATTTGATCAATGATGAATTTTAGCATAATTACCCTTAGTTTCGAGGTATATATGTGTAATAGAGACTACAATTTATATCATTAATAAGGTTCCATGCAAGTAAGATGGAATCGAGCACTAGAGTGCTATTTCATTAGGAAAATAAAGGATGGTATTGGATACCTACTTTATAACCCTAAGATTCTTAAAAGATCTCATCTCTGAGAATGTGATTCTTAGAGGATGATTCTCTTGAGAATCAAGATTAAAATGAAGTAAAGGAACTCATTTAATCTTGAGATGATAATGAGGCTCCTAAAATAGGAAACTAAAAGGATAATTAAAGATGAAACACTAATACCTCTTTAAAAAAGTTTGAGGATGTATTCCATGTGTCAGTTAAGTCTGACAATGATCGGACTTCATGTGATGAAGCTCCTGAGGATCATGACATGGAAAGATGGATGTTAGCAATAAAAGTCCAAGGAAGACTTCATATACAAGTGTTGTATATGGACCCTTGAGAATACACCTATAAGGGTAAAACCTATAAGGTATAAATGGATCTTCAAGAGAAAAGGAACCTGATGAGAAGGTAAAGACCTTCAGAGCACGGCTCGTAGCCATGAGCTACACACCGGAAGAGAAGACATTGCTTGCGATGAGACTTGCTCTTCAGTAACCATGCTTATACCCATCAGAATATTGCTAACAGTAGCTACACAACTTGGCTTTGATGTCTTCGAGATGAAAGTCAAGATTGCATTCCTCTATGAATGCCTCTATAAGGATATTCACATGAAGTAGCCTCGGGGCTTCATGGTTAAGGAAAGCAAAGTGTGCAAGCTAAAGAAATCCATCTATAGACTCAAATTAGCTTCTTGTAGTTGGAGCATAAGATTTGATGAAATTATAATTGTTATGATTTCAGATAGAATCTTGATGTACCTTGTGAAGCTTAATGGGAGTGCCATTGTGTTCATCGTGTGATGAATCTCGGATTCACCATTCTAAGTCTCATTAATTAAAGCTCAAGTCCCTCAAAATCAACTGCATTTCTACATTTATTCTGCATAATTAGCATTCAGGCATGATTTCATAAGAATTGCATTTTAGCATTAAAATCTGCATGAAATAAGAAGCCAAAAATCCAAGCCAAAAATGACCTGTAAATAAGCCTAACTTCCCCTATTTTTAATTCCTTCATACTAACTCCGAATGTCACAAACCCAACTCCACTGTGTACATATCACTAACAAGAATAAATAAAAAATACAAAAAAATAATTAACCCAGGAAAGTAGACCAAAAACCCAAACCCTAGTTATAGGATTTTCGGACTAAAAGCCACATATCTTCCCCATCCAGTGTCCGATTTGATCCTACTCACTTTTGAACTAATGCACGTTCAATTACCTTCAAAACAAGACCAAGTTCAAGTGAATCGGAGATCGTATGTGAAAGTTGGGTTTTGGGCCTCTTTTGTACATTGTATTTTCGCGACTTTTTGACCTGTATTTTATGCATTTATTTTCTTTATTAATAAAAATCCAAAAAAAAATTAGATTAAGGTCTCTTTTATTTATCTTTGAGTTTTCCTTATTTTTCCGGATTTTTTATCGTGTTTAAAAATAACAAAAAAAATTAGAAAACCCAAAAATCAAGGTATTCTATGTACATGGGGTACCCCAAAAATTCACTTTTCACATTTGACCGAATTTGGCTTTGATGTCTTCATGAAAGTTGTAGATCTCGTCGAGACGAGCATTTTTCGTGAAGAAACTTTTTCGATCCGGGGTCGTTTGCTATTTCTTTTTGATTTTACAAACGATTTATTTTTCGATTTTTCTGGTGCTGACACGTGGCAGCCCCAGAGGCCGCCACGTGTCAGCATTTTTTGTGGTTTTTATTATCTCGTTTTTATAAAAAAAAATTAAACGACGCACGTGCGTCGCACGTGCCTCCCAGGCACGTGCTCCGCACGTGCCCCGCTCCTCCCCATGTAATCGCCACGTGGATCCTCGTTGGCCGTCCGATCTCGGCCGATCGGACGGCCTACGCGCATCTCCCACCTCCCGCGCCCCCTCCGTAACTGCCGCCCCCAATCATCGTCGCCGCCGTCCCGAAAACCTCGCAACCGCCGCCCGTTATCCCCGCGCCAACCACAACCACCGCCGCCTAACGCCCTCCGCTTCCCTCGCGTCGCCATCTCCAGGCTCTTCTATTTAAGGGCATCGACACCCTCGACGCCAGGCTTATCCGCCGTTGAATAAGATTGGGAATTTGTCTAGCAAATTTCCTTATAATAAAAAATATTTTGATAATTACTATATGGTATAATTTCGGTTGAAGAACCGATGATCATCTCAAATACAAAATGATTGACTCGGCATTATTTTTTCCCGAGGCGGATATGGTGTCTAATCGGGGATCACTGGGGTAGCGGGTTGCACCGAATGCGGTCCGTCTCACTCCCACCGGTACTGGCCATGACAACGGGTAGGGAACGAATGATGCCTGAGAGATCATGATGTATTTTTCTAATTATTAAAATTCAAAGTAAAATGTATTTTAAGATAATACCATATATTCAAGTAAAATCAAATTTGTTGATTGAATTGGATTGATAATTAATTTAATATGATTAAGTTAATTATATCCAAATTAAAACACTCTATTATGAATAGAGTTATTATTTCCCTTAGAAGAATTAATTATGTGAATATGATTCATGATAATTAATTGAAATTTAAATATGAGGTGGAGGATTACATAAGTGACATCCATGGTCTCCCGTCAAGGCGAATGGTTCCGTCGATAGATATTGTATGTAGGAGACGCCTGTCCGAAGTGACAACTCCTGCATATGATCCATTTGGATCGGGCTCGTTGCTTCTCGAAATAGTAAGGACGTATGCGTAGTGACCCCAATATCGGGTCCTTATATTATTGGGGCGATATTGGATTGCGCATAGCGAGTTGTATTCCTGTTGACGGTTGGTTCAATTAATGACGGGTCAACATCACCTTAGGGGTGGTGGGCCCGGGTGTTAAAGACCGAATTGGGAGATGCAAGTTGGACTTGCAAGGCGGAATGTGTTTCCGCTTCTTTTTATCCGAGTTACAGGTTCTCATATTATTGGGATGTAACAAAGATAAGGAAGGAGATCCCAGATCTTGCTTGAGATATAATGGTAAGTATATCTCTTACATTGAAAGTGATTAAGGGAACGAACTTTCATTGTTGACATGGCAAGACAACTTTGATATAAAAATTCCTAAATCAAAGTAAATTATATATTTATATATGTCTATGCAAATTTCTTATTTAAGATAATCCTTCTTTAATCACAGTCAATGTTATAGTCAAGAATAACCAGTAGAATATCATGGATTGGACCTGTGATCCAGATATTGTACTTGCAATTGGACACATAATGTATGTGGTTGCAATGTGCAAGTTTCCTCATAATAAAGAGGAATGATAATTAAATAGACAATAGGACTAAAACCCTAGGGTTTGTATGTCTCTATAAGTCTTGATCTCATCGAATGTACTTTTGAAGTAACATATCGATAATGATCGTAATTATCAAATAATCCTTATAAAATCTAAGTGGATGTTCTGGCATACATATGTGATCTCGACATATAATCATGAATGACATTGTTCTCTTCATTATGCAGAATGGTGGCTCTATAGGAGATGATGTATTCAAATTGTTTGAGTACCTACCTGAACCTAAGTTTTAAGAGTTTAAATGGATGTAGATACGATGAGTGTCATCATTCTACTATCTTTACTCTAGTCATTCCTGAAGCTTCATAATATTCATATTGTATGAATTGAATGAAGCATGTATAAATGTTGAAATACTCTTATATTGATTTTTTTTTTGATTTTAACATAAGAGATCCTTTGTCTTGAGCAATGGTTTCTTATAGATAAAGGGAGCACAATGGAAGCATGGGTTGGACCTAAGTAAGACGTATAGTCAAAGAGTTGACTGTACTTCTGTGACTGCCATATGACATCCAAAGAGTTGGATGAATGTCAATACTGTAATAATTTGATGTGTTGATGGTATGACTATCAAATCCATCTTGAATCCTTAGAGAAGGAATCAGATGTACATCAGAATAATCTACATATAATCATTGATATTGACTTACTTATTTGATAAGATAAAGTCTAATAATCGTATCTCAATCTTCTAATGACACTTGCAATTGGTTGCATCTGTATTAGAATATTAGAAATTTGATCTTAAGGTTTAATGGTCATCCATGTTGGAAGTGATGCAACTGTTGCAACAATTTCCATTGGATCAATAGGCTTCATATTTTCAGTGGGAGCCCTTAGTCTTAGAGATTGTCTCTGTGACCTGGATATTAGAATACACTCATAGTTTATTTCTAAATGTTGGAAATAAACATGAATTCTGGAATAAACCTATCATAGAGAGTTATGATGGAGATATTTCAGATAGTAATCTAATATCTAGTGGACTCCACTAAATTAGAAAATTAATGAATGGTTCATTAAGATTTTTAATACTGAAAATTAAACCTTTTAAAGATCAATAGGAGGATAAAGATCATTTGACAATGATATGGCATCATGTTTTGGACATATGTCTATTGATGAGATCAATGGACAAGTAAAAGATGAAACTTTAGAATGTCTAAATGTTCAAAACTTGCATACTTATGAATATTGTATTCAAAGTAAAATGTCCAATACACCCTTCTTTGGGAAAGGTGTAAGATGTCAAGGTATTCATGATCTCATACATATTAATGCATGTGAATCATCTATATCATAGTAAACATTATGGATATGTGATATTTATTGATGATTATGTATGATATGAGATTTCTTCTCTTCACATAAGAAACCTTTGAAATGTTCAAAGATTTCACAATTTTGGTTTAGAACCAAAGTTTGAAGGAAGATGAAATGAATTTGATCTAACCAAGGTAGCTTGTACCTATTAGATGAATTCAAGGAATACCTTATGGAGATGTGAATATCATTCCTATCTCAATCCTCCTAATGAACCTTAACTCAATAGAGTTGTAGGGAGATACAAATGATCATGTATGACATGATTTGATCAATGATTAATCTTAGCATAATTATCTCTTAGTTTTCAGGTATATATATATATATATGTGGTAGAGACTACATTATATATATCCTTAATAAGGTTCCATGTGATTAAGCTGGAATCTGACACTGGAGAGTGCTACTTCATTAGGAAAATAAAGGATGGTATTGTATACCTACTTTATGACTTTGAGATTCTTAAAGGATCTCATCTCTGAGAATGTGATTCTTAGAGGATGACTCTCTTAAGAATCAAGATGAAAATGAAGTAAAGGAACTCATTTAATCTTGAGAAGATAATGAGGCTCCTGAAATCAGAAACTAAAAGAATAATTGAAGATGAAAACTAATACTTCTTCAAATAAGTTTGAGGATGTATTCCATGTGTCAGTTAAGTCTGAAAATGATCGGACTTCATGTAATGAAACTCCTGAGGATCATAACATGGAAAGATGGATGTTAGCAATAAAAGTCTAATGTAGACTTCATATAAAAGTCTTGTATATGGACCCTCGAGGATCCACCTATATGGGTAAGACCCATTAAGGTATAAATGGATCTTCAAGAGAAAGAGGGAACCTGATGAGAAGGTAGAGAACTTCAAAGCATGGTTCGTAGCCATGAGCTACACACCGAAGAGAGGACATTGCTTGAAATGAGACTTGCTCTTCAGTGATCATGTTTAAACCCATCAGAATATCGCTAACCATAGCTACACAACTTGACTATGACATCTTCATGATGTGAGTCAAGATTGCATTCCTCTATGAATACCTCTCTGAGGATATTCATATAAAGTAGCCCCAGGGCTACATGGTTTAGGAAAGCAAGGTGTGCAAGCTAAATAACTCCATCTTTGGACTCAAATAAGCTTCTTGTAGTTGGAACATAAGATTTGATGAAATTATAAATGTTATGATTTCAGATAAAAATCTTGATGAACCATGTGAAGCCTAGTGGGAGTGCCATTGTGTTCACCGTGCTAAATGTAGATGTTATTCTAATCATTTAGAATGATATAAGGATAATAATAAGTGTTTTATAATTTGGTTGTTCCATACCTTGAGATATGATCTCAAGGATACCTCTTAGATCTTAGTTCTGAAGTCGTTCAGAAGCAAAGAGAAGAGGATATTGGGACCATCACATTAGTAGTACACCTTGGACTTATTCCATTTTCTGAAAAATTCCAAGAAAGGCTTCCTTCCCTTATGATATGGTTCCGACCTATCTAAAGGGATAGCACCTCAAAGAGTTGAGGATGTGAATGCCAACTGCTTGCCCTTGTGCATCAGTTATGAGAAGCTGTGTGTATGATGTGTACAAAGGCCAGATGTCTGCCATGTAATGGGAGTAGTAAACTGTTACTAATCCTACTATGGAGATAAAACACTTGATTGCAGTAATAAAAATATCTTCAAAGATGATGAAACTCAGAGATAGTGATCTCAAAGTTTTATCTTCAAAAGTTTAAGACCTTGTAGATAGTGATCTATAAGGATCTTAACTGTAGATACCTTAGGAGATAGAGATCTCCATGAATAAAGGTATTCTGATAAGGATTATGGACATACTGGTTATAACAATTATCGAGCTAAAGTGTCAAGGACACTATAACAAAATTGAGTATTGGTTGCATAAGATGCAACATTCGCATTGGATGCAAGCACTGTTACTAGGGGATATGCAAGTACCGTAAAAGGACTTGGCATAGTCTCTTGAGAACAGAGTGACTGATCAACTTACCTAGCTATTTTTCTAAATAGCCTATGATTGTCACATGAGTGTGGGTTTAAATGATTAGCCCATTTATGGCTCTTTGGGCTAGTGGGAGATTATTGGACATGCAAGCCCACATCAAGCTATTACGCAATAAATGTTATTGCAAATATCATTCCCTAATCTGAAATGAAGAATACATAATTTGCATAATAGGTCCCTTAGTACAATTAGGGTTATGTACCATGGCCATCTTACTGATCATACAACTATTGATTCAATTATTGAATCATAGAGGCTGGTGCTTAGATGAATATCTAATGAGTTAGATTGAGGACTCATCAAGCACCGTCAAATGATTATTAAGAGATGATCTCCAGCCTGATTAAGAGATGGCAATCCTTTCTTAGTTAGGCTGATATCTGACCGACCTCTTGATGCAGGTCCTCTGCATAGGAATAGAGATTTGGAGGTGTCAGATTAGTTAGGTTAAAGAGTTGATTTAACGAGATCGAGAGAACCAAAGTCCTATATCGTATGCTGTCATGATATAGGCATGCATCCTATGACCAGAGACAGATGTGTTACTATATGTCTGAGTATGTACATTTGGCAGACCAATAGGTTGATGACCTAACCAAGATCTATACACCAGCGTGCTGGTGTGTATATAAGGGCACATGAGTAATACAATCTCTCAAAGGGATCATACAGGTTCACTACTGAACCGGAAGACATGAGCTCATCACGAGATATTGGGAAGAATCAAATTCCGTGCGCACGGTCGTCTCACTTTGGAAGCTTGACTGAATTTGTAGGTTTGATATATACTTTTGGAAAGTATATGATCAAGACCTAGGTATGATATATGCTTTTACAAAGTATATGATCGATACCAACTCCCAATGATCAAAATGAGAAACTTACTGATAAAATCCCGAAGTAGACAGTATAAAGTTGATCTAATACTTCGGGTTTATTTTGAGTCTTACAGCATGGAGGATGTACATGTATTGGGAATACTTGAGGGTGACGTGATCATAAACAATTGTATAACCATGATGCTTCCATTCCTAGGGAGTGATGAAACGGGTCTGAATTTTAGTGACTCCTCTCAGTAGAGAAGTAGTCTGATCTTGATCCAAATGTTGGACATTGATCTGAATGTGATTCAGATGCAATGAGAAGATTAGATTTGCGGTCTTGATTTAATCAAGCATCTATGAAAGGACCAAGATCTGGATTTGAGATGTAATCTCAATATCCAAGTCACTATACGTGGAACAATACAATCACCCCGCCCTTATCTCCAAGTTTTCGCGGAGAAAGCGCATTATACTTGAAAGAGTTCATGGATAATTCTGTTGTTGATATATGTATCCGAGCATTGAGAAAATGGATAATTAAATGTGATTTAATTATCATGAATAATATGAATTTGATTCATATTATAAGGAAAGTTATCTTAGATAATTAAATGTGATTTGATTATCAAAGATGTGAATAATGTGAATGTGATTCATATTATTTGGGCACAAGAGAAAAAGAGATCCAAGATGATTAAATGTGATTTAATTATCATGGATATGAATAATGTGGATAGAAATATCCAATTATTCATAATATATTATAAATGTGATTTATAATGTATTAGAGAGAGTTAATTATAATTTATATTTATTGATTAATTATTAATGTGTATTGGAAACACATTGTGTAATTAACTGAAAATGTAAATTATATTTTGTTTTGGGTTGTGAATGTGATCTTCA
This sequence comes from Ottelia alismoides, assembly GCA_037367405.1. Lineage (NCBI taxonomy): Eukaryota > Viridiplantae > Streptophyta > Magnoliopsida > Alismatales > Hydrocharitaceae > Ottelia > Ottelia alismoides. Next base: position 1,806,828 of record JAZKJV010007863.1, read on the forward strand.
CAATTTTCCAATGGCAAGATTGCAATATTCTCAAAATTAATTATGAATTATTTTTGAAGAATAAATCACAACAAAAGTTGTTGAGTTAAATAATGGAGAATTTCATGGAGATATGCAATCTCATGAGATTTCATGAGATTGCCCCAATTGGAAATAAGTGGTCGTCCACTATATTCCAATGGGATTGAGATCTCCATGGAAATTGTCTCCTTATTTGATTGGTTTAATTTTAGGATTGATGTATATTTGATTTGTCAAATATATTTGATCTAAATTAAATCATAAGTTGTTGTCTTTTACCAACAACAATCTTGACCATTGGATTGATCATAAATCAATCTCAACCATTGATTTTATGAGTCCCATGGATTGAGATCCATGGATCCCAAAACCCTATAAATAGAGAGGCATACCATGCTCTCTAGGGCTATGCTATTGAAGCACATCTCTCTCTCTCTCTCTCTCTCTTTCTCTCTATACGTCTACTCTCTCTTACTCTCATATGACCGTCCACCATGGATGCCCTAGAGGGAGTCTCCATTGCCATAGCGTCGTCGTTATGCTGCCCGATCGTCTGCTCATGGATCTCCGTCTCCTTCGGTGCGTCTCGCTCGTAAAGAAGACGTCGGATCTCGTGTGTCGAGATTAGGAGATCCGTCGCTTGGATCGTCAACATGAATTGCGAGAAGCACGTGATTCATCCCCGTGCTCGCAAGCGTCTCCTCCGTCAGATCGGACTTGAGACAGGAGGTCTCTTCGTTTAGAGACTCGATTGCAACCACGCTTCAAGAGGTAATCCTATTACTTGTTTGTGGTTTAGACGAAACGATTCGAGAAGTGTTCTTAGATCATGTGGTTTCGTCGCATGAATTTTTTTAATTTCCGCTGCATAGAATAACTAGTACGACTTTTCGTTCCTCGTCGTATTCGATACGATGCTCACGCTTCCGTGATGCGCTTGAGAATTATACCATATCCTTCACCTTCTTCGTTAATAGCTATCGGTGGATGAAGTGAGGACAGGGCGATGCAGAGGTTTAAATAGAGCTGGGAACTTGGCGGCAAGATTTGTGATTTGGGAGAAGGTCGGCTATATGATTGGAGTTGACGAGGATGTGCCTGCCATTTCGAGATTTGCGAGGATCGAATCTTGGTGATGGAGGAGATTGGGAGAGCTGGGATGAGGGCTGATTCATCAAGGCAGAAGGGGATTCGATGAAGGGGTGATCGAAGACGAGGATGGAATTTGGGGGGTACAGCGAAATCGATGGCGAAATCATGGGGGAGAAACTGGGGCGGAGGCGGAGCTTCAAAAGGGGGTAGGAAGACGATGGATGATGGCCGTTTGATCGGCCAAGATCGGACGACCAAGCAAGCGACGCGTGGTGGCTGGAAAAGGGCACAGGGGCGGTGCCCTGGCGCATGCCTGGGCGGCACATGCCTTGCACATACGGGGTCTTTTAATTTTTTTTATAAAAACTTAAAAATAAAAACCTTAAAAATGACTGACACATGGCGGCTCCAAGAGCTGCCACGTGTCAGCACCAAAAAAATCCGAAATTAAATACTTTGTAAAATCCAAAATAAATAGCAAATGGCCTTGAATCGAAAGAGTTTCTTCACAAAAATTCCTCGTCTCGATGAGATCTACAACTTTCATGAAGACATCAAAATCAAATTCAATTAATTGCACAAAGTGATATTTTTGGGATATCCCATGTACATTGAATACCTTGATTTTTGAGTTTTATTTTTTTTTTTGACATTTTTAAACCAGATAAAAATCCAGAAAAAATATGGTAAAATCGAAGATAAATATTTAAACATTAATCTATTTTTTTGGATTTTTATTAATTAAGAAAAAGATAAAATAAAATAAAACATGGAAAAGACCAAATTTGTACAAGTAGTTACTAAAGACTTGGACTCAATTTGTTTCTTTGATTTCAAGCTCAGTCTGGATTTGGATTTTTGCATATTTTAATAAAAATTTTATCAAAGAAGACAAATGAAAAAGAAATAAATTAAAATAGGTTAATTATGTACATAAAATACTAGGTTAAAAATTGCTAAAATACAAAATGTACAAAAGAGGCCCCAAACTCAACTTTCACAGATCAGCTCCGATTCACTTGAACTTGGTCTTGTTTTGAAGGTATTTGAATGCACATTAGTTCAAAAGTGAGTTAGTTCAAAAGTGAGTAGGATTAAAACGTACACTGGATGAGGAAGATATGAGGTTTTTAGTCCGGAAATCCTAAAACTAGGGTTTGGGTTTTTGGTCCACTTATTTGGATTAGTGTTTTTTTTGTATTTTTTTATTTATTCTTGTTAATGATATGTACACAGTGGAGGTGGTTTTGGGTCATTAGGAGTTAGCATGAATTAGTTAAAAATCAGGGAAGTTAGGCTATTTACGGGTCAATTTTGGCTTGGATTTTTGGCTTCTTATTTTGTGCAGAAATAAGGGATAAAATGCAATTCTTATGGAAACATGCATGAATGCTAATTATGCTGAATAGATGAAGAAATGCTTTTGATTTTAAGGGATTTGAGCTTAATTAATGATATTTAGAGTGATGAATATGAGATTCATCTGTATCCAATACCATCCTTTATTTTCCTAATGAAGTAGCACTCTCTGGTGCTAGATTCCAGCTTACTTGCATCCATGACAAGGTTTTGGATCATTCAACCCTAAATCCTCAAGTGTCCGACAATAGGCTAGATTCCAAACCAAATCTTATGAGGGTTTTCGGGTTTAGATTTTCATGGACTCTTATTGAGAATATATACTATAGTCTCTACTACATATATACCTGGAAATCAAGAGGTAATTATGTTAAGATTTGTCATTATTCAAATCATGTCACACATTATCCAATTGTATCTCTCTACAACTCTATTGAGATTAGGTGTATTAGGAGTGAGATAGGAATGATATTCCTTTCTCCACAAAGTATTCCTTGAATTCATCTAATAAGTACTTGCTACCAAGATTAGATCAAATTCATTTTCATCTTCCTTCAAACTTTGGTTCTAAACCAAAATTGTGAAATCTTTAAACATTTCAAAGATTTCTAAGATAAAGGGAAGAAATCTCATATCACACATAAACATCAATTGATATCACATATCAGTAATTTTTATTTTGATATTGATGATCTACATACATCAATATGTATGAGATCTTGAATACCTTTGCATCTTACACCATTCCTAGAGAAGGGTGCATTGGATATTTTACTTTTGAATCCAATATTCACAAGTATGTGAGATTTGAAATTTCGGACGGTCTAAAGTTTCATCTCTTACTAGTCTATTATCTCATCAATAGACATATGTCCAAGGCTTGATGCCAGATCATTGTCAAATGATCTTCGTCCTCCTATTGATCTTTTTAAGGTTTAAATTTTGAGTATTTAGAAATGTTAATAAACCATTCATTAATTTTCTAATTTAGTAGAGTCCACTAGATGTTAGATTACTATCTAAAATATATCCATCATAGCTCTTTATGAGATGTCTATTCCAGAATACATGTTTATTTCTAACATTTAGAAATAAACAATGAGTGTATTCCAATATCTAGGTCATATAGACATTCTCCAAGACTAAGGGCTCTTCACACTGAAAACATGATGTCCTTTTATCCAATGGAGATTGTTGCAATAATTGCATCAACATCCATGTGGATGACTATTAAATCTTAAGATTAAATTTTCTAGTCTTCTAAAACATATGTAACCAATTGCAGGTGTTATTAGAAGAATGAGATACAATCTTAGAGTTTGATATTATCCAATTAGCAAATCAATTTCAATGATTCTATGTAGATGTATAATATTCCGATGCACTATCCTGATCCTTCTCTAAGGATCTTAGATAGTCTAGATAGTCATACTCCCAATACATTGGCTTGTTGCAGTATTGACATTCATCCAAATCTTTGGATGTAATATGGAAGTCATAGAAGTACATTCAACTATTTTGACTTTCCTTCTTACTTGGGTTAGACCCAAGCTTTCACTGTGCTCCCTTTATCTGTAAATAACCATGGCTTAAGACAAAGGATCTCTTATATTAAATTCAAAACATCTTTGGGAGGTCCACTTGATCTGGATTTGAGATATGATCCCAATATCCAAGTCACTATACATGGAACGTGCAATCACCATGTCCTTATCTCCAAATATCTTTGGAGAAAGTACATTATTCTTGAAAGAGTTCAAGGATAATTTCGTTTTTGATAATGTGTCTAAGCATTGAAGAAAATTTATAGTTAAATGTGATTTAATTATCATGAATACTATGAATTTGATTCATATTATTCGACCATATAAGGAGAGTTATCTAAGATAATTAGATGTGATTTGGTTATCAAAGATGTGAATAATGTGAATGTGATTCCTATTATTTAGGCACATGAGAATAGAGATCTAAGATAAATAAATATGATTTAGTTATCAAGGATATGAATAATGTAGATAACACTATCCACATTAATCATATATATTTTAAATGAGATTTATAATATATAATAGAGAGCTATTTGTAAATAATATTTACAATTTAAATGTTGATGTGAATTGGATTCACATTGTACAATTAATTGAAAATGTAATTTATATTTTATTTTAAGTGTGAATATGATTCAAAATTTTCCAATGACATGAATGAAATATTCACAAAATATATTTGAATTATTTGTGTGAATAAATTTACAACAAATGTTTGTTGTATATTAAGGAGAAAACATGGGATGTGTAATCTCATGAAATAGGAGAAGGAAGTCTCCTACCTAATGGGGAGGGTGGACGACCACCATGAGTCCTACTTCATGTAGGGCCATCCACCCCCTATTGGAAAGAGGCTCGCCTCCTTCCTATTTCTCCTACGATGATATTTTTGAATGAAATAAATTATATTAATGGTTATTCAATATATATTTGATTTATTTAAATTAATAGTTGTTGTGTTTTTACAACAAAATCATGGTCATTGAAAGAAACACAGATCAATCTCAACCATTGGATTTGTGTTGTCCATGGATTGGGATCCATTGTTAGACATGCGAGCACACGATGAGCCATTATGCAATAAATGTTATTGCAAATATCATTTCCTAATCTGAAATGAAGAATAACTAATTTTCATAGTAGGTCCCTTAGTACAATTAGGGTTATGTACCATGGCCATCTTGATGATCATATAGTTGTTGATTCAATTGTTGAATCATAGAGGCTGGTGCTTGGATGAATATCAAAAAAGTTAGATTGAGGACTCATCAAGCACTGTCAAATGATTGTTAAGAGATGATCTCCATCATGAGTAGGAGATGGCAATCCTTTCTCTAATGGGATGATATCTAACCGACCTCTTGATGTAGGTTCTCTGCATAGGAATAGAGATTCAGAGGTAGTAGATAAGTTAGGTCAAAGAGTTGACTTAATGAGATTGAGATAACCAAGCACCTATGATGTATGCTGTCACGATATAGGCACGCATCCTCTGACTAGAGACAGATGTGTTACTATAGGCCTGAGTATGCACATTTCGCAGACCGATAGGTTGATGATCTAATCATGGTCTATACATAGGCGCACTAGTGTGCATACAAGGGCATATGAATAATACGATCTCTCAAAGGGATCGTACATGTTCATTTACTAAATTGGAAGACATGAGTTCACTCATGAGATATTGGAATCAAATTCTGTGCACAGTCATCTCGCTTTGGAAGCTTGACTGAATTTGTAGGTTTGATATATAATTTTGGAAATTATATGATCAATATCTAGGTATGATATATGCTTTTGGAAAGTATGTGATCGATACCGACTCCCAATGATAAAATGAGAAACTTAATGATAAAACCCTGAAGGAGACAATCTGAATAGATCTAAAACTTCATGTTTATTTGAGGTCTTCTGGTATGCAGGATGTACATGCATTGGGAATACTTGAGGGTGATGTGATCATAAACGATTGTATAACTATGAGGCTTCCATTCCGAGGGAGTGATGAAACAGGTCTGGATTTTAGTGACTCCTTTCAGTAGAGAAGTAATCTAATCATACTCCAAATGTTGGACATTGATTTGAATGTGATTCAGCTACAATGAGAAGATTAGATCTACGGCCTTGATTTAATCAAGCATCTTTTGGAGGTCCCCGAGATCGGGATTTGAGATGTGATCTCAATATCCACGTTACTATATGTGGAACGTACAATCATCCTATACTTATCTCCAAGTATCTGTGGAGAAAAAGCATTATTCTTGAAAGAGTTCAAGAATAATTTCATTGTTAATAATGTATTTCAGAATTGAGCAAAAATGGATAATTAAATGTGATTTAATTATTAAAAATAACGTGAACGCGATCCCTATTATTTGGGCTCGTGAGAATGGGCATCTGAAATGATTAAATGTGATTTAATTATCAAAGATGTGAATAATGTGGATAGCACTATCCATATTATTCATGGATATTATAAATATGATTTATAATATGTTAGGGAGAGAAAATTGTAATTTGTATTTACGAATTAATAGTTGGTGTGTGAATTGGATTCACATTGAACAATTAACTGTAAATGCAATTTATATTTTCTTTTGGATATGTGAATAAGATTCACATTCTTTCAATGACAAGATTGAAATTATCACAAAATAATTTGGAATTATATTGGTGAATAAATTTGTAATAGTAATCATTGCATATGTGGAATATATTGAGATATTTGAGATCTCAACATATATGGAAGAAGAGCCCCCTTTCCATACATAGGGCGTTCGACCTAGTTGAGTGCTCTCAACTTGTGGTCGTCTACACCATGTATGGAAGGCGAGTTGCTCACCTTCCAATCCTTCCCATATGAGTTGATTTAATTTATGTTAAATTTAATTTCTTTAAATTAATTATTCATTGTTGGTAATTAAAACACAACAAGATCTTGGCCATTGATTGAAATCACAAATCAATCTCAACCATTGAATTTGTGAGCACATGGATTATGATCCACGAACATCCAAAATTATATAAATATGGTAACCCTAGCTTTAGAAAAAACAATATACACAATGTGAAATACAATAAATCTCACTCTCTCTAATTTCTCATGGTTGTCCCCTCTCTATCTCAATAATATGGCCGTCCACTTGTTGACCTAGAGATCCTTGTATCCGTCGTATCACCGTTATGCTGATGGATCGACTGCTAGTGGATCTCCATCTCATTCGGTGCGCTCCGCTCGTGAAGAAGACATCGGTTCTCGTGAGATGAGATCATGAGATTTGCTGCTTGGATCATCAATTTGGACTGCGAGGAGCGCGTTTCATAAACGTACTCGCAAGCATCTCCTCTATCGGATCAGACTCGAGACAGGAGGTCTCTTCCTTTAGAGACTCGATCGCAACGCTTCAAGAGTTAACCTTAATATCTATTGGTGGTTTAGATGAAATGATCCGAGAAGTGTTCTTGGACCATGTGGTTTCATCGGTTTGAAATTTTTAAATTTCTCTACCTCGAACATCTAGTACGACTAATTGCTCCCGATCGCTCTCCACGCTTTCGTGACGGGATTAAGGATTTTCCCATATACTTCAAGTGGTGTCAGAGCTAGGTAGGAGGGTTTGGATATGATCCATAAATCTAAGATGACAGAGGCATTTTTTTGTTGTGTGAAGTTTCATCGCATTTTGTTCACGTAATATTTTGTGCATATTTTTGCCCTGTTTAAATACCTCAAAACGTTAGTTTATCAGGATTATGTTCTCCATTAAATTGGCAAATCATAGGACTTCAGTTTGCATCATTTAGTATTCGTTTGCTGAAGTTATGTTTGTTTTAGTGGACATGTATCCACTGGTGCGGGAATGGTATTTTTATAATGTAATCAAGAGATAACTACAGTTTTAAAACACCTACAAATGCATGTCGATCACTTGGGTTCATTTATAAATCAAACTAGCAAATCAAAGAAACTTAGTTTGTGTTATATTGGATTTTATTTGATCGAGTTATGCTATTTTTAGTAAGTATGAATCACTGCTGGAAAGTACATACTTGATCATGAACCTTGTGAATGCCATTCATTAAATTAATGGAAATTAATGGTTAATTTCCTGAAATATTTATTGATGAATATTTGTGAAATATTTTATGATGATGATTATTTCCTTGAATGGTATTGCCTTAACCAAATGATAAGATAATTGATCTTGTTCACAATTGGTTACATCAGTTACAACAAACATAGTTGCTTGAATAGGATTGGGGATTTGTTTAGCAAATCTGCTTCTAATGTTAATCAAAATAGTTTTGATAAATATTTGAAAGTCCAACTATCATCTCAAATATAAATGATCAAATCATATTATCCTGACCTGAGGCAGATATGGTGTCTAGTCAGGGATCATTGGGGTAGCAGGTTGTTCCGTGAGCATTCTGTCCAACTCCCGTCGGTACTGGCCATGACAACGGGTAAGGAAAGGATAATACTTGAAATGACCATGATGTATTTTTATAATTATTAAAATTTGAATAATATGTATTTTGAGATTATACCATCCTTCAAATAACAATCAAAAGTGTTTGTTGGTTAATAAATTGGATTGATAATTGATTTAATATGATTGAATTAATCATATCCAATTAAAACACTCTATTATGAATAAAGTTGTTATTTTCCTTGGAAGAATTAATTATTTGAATATGATTCCCAATAATTAATTACAATTTGAACATGATATGGAGGATCACATAAGTGACATCCATGGTCTTCTGCCAAGGGGAAGGGTCCCGTCGTCAGGGATTGTTTGTAGGAGATGCATGTCCGAAGTGACAGCTACTGCATACAAGCGCATATGGATTTGGCTCTTTGCTTCTCGAAAGAGTAAGGCCGTATACGTAGTGACCCCATTATCGGTTCCTCATATTTTTGGGACAATATTGGATTGCGCATAGCGAATGCAATTCCTGTTGACGGTTGGTTCAATTAACGATGGGTCAACATCTCCTTAAGGGTGGTGGGCCTTGGTGTTAAAGATCGAATCAGGAAATGCAAGTTGGACTTGCAAGGAAGAATAAGTTGTCGCTTCTTTTTATCCGAGTTATAGTTTCTTATATTATTGGGATGTAGCAAAGATAAGAAAGGAGATCCCATATCTTGCTTGAGATATAATGGTAAGTATGCCTCTTACATTGAAAGTGATTAAGGGAATGAACTTTCAGTTTTGACAAGGCAAAACTACTTTGATACAAAAAATTCCTAAATCAAAGTAAAATATGTATTTATGCAAATATCTTATTTTAGATAATCCTCATTAAACCCACTCAATACTATACTCAATAATAACCAGTAAATTCTCATGAATTGGTTTCATGATCAATATAGTGTATTGCAGTTGGACACATAATGTATGTGATTGCAATGTGCAAGTTTTCTCATAATACTAAGGAGTGATAAGTAAATAGACAATAGGACAACAACCTTGGGTTTGTTTGTCTCTATAATCTTGATCTCTCATCGAGTGTTCTTTAGAAGTATCATGTCAATGTTGATCGTAATTATCGAAAATCCTTGTAAAATCTGAGAAGATGTTTTGGCATACATATGTGCTCTCGACATTTAATCATGAATGACACGGTTCACTCCATTATGCAGAATGGTGGCTCAATAAGAGATGATGTAGTCAAAATGTTTGAGTACCTTCCTGTAAATAAAGTCTTTTAGAGTTTAGATGGATGTAGATACAACGAGTGTCATCATTCTACTGTCTATACTCAAGTCATTCATGAAGCTTTATAATATTCATATTGTATGAACTGGATGAAGTATGTATAAATGTTGAAATATACTTATATTGAAATCCTTTAAATTCAATATAAGAGATCCTTTATCTTAAGAAATGGTTATTTATAATGTTGGACATGCGGGCCCACGTCGAGCCATTACGAAATAAATGTTATTGCAAATATCATTCCCTGATCTGAAATTAAGATTAATTAATTTGCATAATAGGTCCCTTATTACAATTAGGATTATGTACCATGGATATCTTAATGATCATACAATAGTTGATTCAATTATTGAATCAAAGAGGCTGGTGCTTGAATGAATATCTAAAGAGTTAGATTGAGTAATCATCAAGCACTGTTAAATGATTATTAAGAGAGGATATCTGGTGTGAGAAGGAGATGGGAATCTTTTCTCTTAAGGCTGATATCTGACCGACCTCTTGATGCTGGTCCTCTACATAGGAATAGAGATTCAGATGTGTTAGTTAAGTTAGGTAGAAAAAGTTGACTTATCGAGATCGAGATACCAAAGACCTATATCGTATGCTGTCACGATATAGGCATGCATCCGCTGACCGGAGACAGATGTGTTACTATATGTCTGAGTATGTACATTTGGTAGTCCAATAGGTTGATGACCTAACCAAGGTCTATATACCATCGCACTGGTATGCATGCAAGGGCATATGAGTAATACGATCTCTCAAAGGGATCATACAGGTTCATTTACTGATTCGGAAGACATGAGCTCACTCATGAGATATTGAGAAGAATCAAATTCCGTGCACGGTCGTCTCGCTTTGGAAGCTTGACTGAATTTGTAAGGTTTGATATATGCTTTTGGAAAGTATATGCTCAACACCTTGGTATGATATATACTTTTGGAAAGTATATGATTGATACCAAGTCCCAATAGTTAAATGAGAAACTTAATGATAAATCCCTGAAGTAGAGTACAATTTATCTAATACTTCAGGTTTTTTCTTAATCTTCTAGTATGCATGATGTACATGTTTAGGAATACCTGAGGGTGACATGATCATAAATGATTGTATAACCATGACGCTTCCATTCCGAGAGAGTGATGAACAGGTCTGGATGTTAGTGACTCCTCTCACAGAGAAGTGATCTGATCTTAGTCCAAATGTTGGACCTTGATTTGAATGTGATTCAAATGCAGTGAGAAGATTAGATATACGACCTTGATTAAATCAAGCATCTTTGGGAGGTCTGCAAGATCTGGATTTGAGATGCGATCTCAATATCCAAGTCACTATACATGGAACAATATACTTTCCCTGTCTTTATCTCCAAGTATACACGGAGAAAGTGCATTATCCTTGAAAGAGTTCAAGGATAATTTCACTGTTGATATATGCATCCGAGCATTGAGATATTGATAATTAAATGCGATTTAATTATCATGAATAATAAGAATTTGATTATATTATTAGGAGAGTTATTTAAGATAATTAAATGTGATTGAATTATTAAAGATGTAAATAATGTGAATGTGATTCATATTCTTTGGGCACATGAGAATATAGATCCAAGATGATTAAATGTGATTTAATTATCATGTATATGAATAATATGGATAGCACTATCCTAATTATTCATATGTATCATAAATGTGATTTATAATGTATTAGAGAGAAAAAGAGAGAGCCTATTATGATTTATATTTGTTTATTAACTATTAATGTAAGTTGGATTCACATTGGATAATTAATTGAAAATGTAAATAACCTTTTATTTTTGGTTGTGAATGTGATTCATAATTTTGCAATGGAAAGATTGCAATATTCATAAGATAATTATGAATTATTTTTAGATTAATTTACAACAAGTGTTGTTGTAAATCTTGAAGATTTCCATGGAATAATGTAATCTCATGAGATTACAAGAGATTGCCTCCTTCCTAATTGGGAGGGTGGATGGCCATCAACGCCCATTAGGAAAGGGTGGGTTTCCACTCCTATTTTATGGAAGGAGTCAATCTCCATTCCATAGTCTCCATGCTTGATTGATTTAATTTGAGATTAAATATATTGATATATATTTAATCTAAATTAAATTATTTGTTTTTGTGTTTTTTAAAATAAAATCTTGGCCATTGAAAGAAGTACAAATCAATCTCATCCAATGATTTTGTATAGTCCATGGATTGTGATCCATGGACTCCCAAAACTCTATATAAGAAGAGGCACCCCTTGCTCTTCAAAAGTTACAACAACAACAACATCCATATGCTCTCTCTCTCTTTCTCTCTACACGCCAAGTCTCTCTCCCTCTTTCTCTTGTGGTCGTCCAACTTGATGCCCTAGAGAGAGTCGCCATCGCCGCAGCATCGCTGTTATATTGCTGGATTGTTTGCTCATGGATCTTCGTCTCCTTCGGTGTGCCTCGCTCGTGAAGAAGTTGTCAGATCTCATGTGACGAGATCAGGAGATTCACATCTTGGATCATCAATATGGATTGCGAGAAGCACACATCTCATCAACGCGCTTGCAAGTGTCTCCTCCGTCGGATCGGACTTGAGAAAGGAGGTCTCTTTGTTTAGAGACTCGATCGCAACCATGCTTCAAGAGGCAACCCTAATACCTATTTGTGGTTTAGATGAAACGATTTGAGAAGTGTTCTTGAATCATGTGATTTCATCGCATGAAAATTTTTTAATTTCCGCTGCCTCGATCAACTAGTGTGACTAGTCGCTCCCCATCGCATACGATGCGATCCTCATGCTTCCATGATGCACTTAAGTATCTTAACATATCCTTCATGTGGTTTCAGAGCCATAGGTCGGAGGTTTTAGATACGATCCATAAATCTAGGATGAATTGAGCTCATTAGGGTTTGTGAAAATTTCATAGCATTTCATTCACATAGCCCTGTTTTGTGAAAATTTTCAGCTCTGTTAAAATTATTTAAAAACAAAATTATCACTTGGATTATGTTCCCCATTAAATAAGGAAACCGTGGGATTTGTGATTTGGAATCTGATTGCTCAAGTTATGATCATTTTAATGAACATGTATCCACTATTTCAGGGATAGCGAATCTTGACGTAATTAAAGAGTTAATTATGATTTTGAAATGCCTAAAAATATGTGAAAATCTTGGGTTCTGTTGTAAATCAAATTATCAAACTATGAAAACTTATTTTTCTTGATTAAGATTTAAATTGATCGAGATATGCTAATTTTAGTAAGTGAGGGTCACTGTTGGAAATTACCCTCCTAATCAAGAACCATGTGATTCTCATTTAATTAATTAGTGAATTAATGGTTAATTTCCTAAAATAAATATTGATGAATATTTTGTGAGATATTTGATAATGATTATTTCCTTAAATGACATTGCCTTAACCAATAATTGATTAGATATGATCCAGATCAGAATTGGTTACGCGATCTTCTTTCCAACAAAGAAAGTTGCTTGAATAGGATTGGGGATTTGTTCAGCAAATCTCCTTATAATATTAATAAAAAAATGTTTTGATTATTATTATATGGTATAACTTCGGTTGAAAGACCGATTATCATCTCAAGTATAAAGTGATCAATTGACATTATCCTGATCTGAGGGGATATGGTGTCTAGTCGGGGAGCATTGGGGTAGCAGGTTGCTCCGTGAGCTGTCTGTCCCACTCCTGTCGTTACTGGCCATGACAACGGGTAAGGAGTGGATAATGCTTGAAGCGATCAAGATGTATTTTCTAATTATTAAAATTCGAGTAATACGTATTTTTGAGATAATACCATCCTTCAAGTAATAATTAAAAACTATTTGTTGGTTGATTGATTGGATTGATAATTGATTTAATATGATTAAATTAATTAGACCCAATTAATAAAATGCTCTATTTTGAATAGAGTTGTTATTTCCCTTGGAAGAATTATTCATAATGAATATGATTCATAATGATTAATTAGAATTTAAACATGATATGGAGGATCACATAAGTGACATCCATGGTCTCCCGTCAAGGCAAAGGGTTCCGTAGCCAGAGATTCATTGTAGGAGACGCCTGTCTGAAGTGACAGCTCCTGCATACAAGCGCATCTGGATTGGGCTCTTTGCTTCTCGAAAGAGTAAGGACGTATGAATAGTCACCCCAATATGGAGTCCTCATTTTATTGGGGCCATATTGGATTGCACATAGTGAGTTGTGTTCCTGTTGATGGTTGGTTCAATTAATGATGGGTCAACATCACCTTAGAGGTGGTGGGCCCGGGTGTTAAAGACCGAATCGGGAACGCAAGTTGGACTTGCAAGGCAGATTGTGTTCCCGCTTCTTTTTATCCGAGTTGCAAGTTCTCATATTATCGGATGTAACAAAGATAAGAAGGGAGATCCCAGATCTTGCTTCAGTTATATTGGTAAGTATATCTCTTACGTTGAAAATGATTAAGGGAATGAACTTTCAGTGTTGACAAGGTAAGACAACTTTGATATAAAATTCCTAAATCAAAGTAATATATATATATATATGCAAATTTCTTATTTCAGATAATTCTCATTAAACCCATTCAAAACTATACTCAATATTGACCAGTAAAATATCATGGATTGGATCCATGATCACGATATTGTACTTGCAGTTGGACACATAATGTATGCGGTTGCAATGTGCAAGGTTTCTCATAATAATGAGGAATGACAATTAAATAGACAACATATTTACAAGCCTATGATTTGTATGTTTCTATAGTCTTGATTTCTCATCGAATGTACTTGGGAAGTGACATGTTGATGATGATCGTAATGGTCAAATAATCCTTATAAAAACCTAAGAAGATGTTCTGGCATACATATGTACTCTTGAAATTTAATTTTAAATGACATGGTTCACTGCATTATGTAGAATGGTGGCTCGATAAGAGATGATGTATTCAAAATGTTTGAGTACCTATCTGAACCTAAGTCTTTAAGAGTTGTGTATGTAGATATGATGAATGTCATCTTTCTACTATCTATACTCTAGTTATTCATGAACTTCATAATATTCATATTGTATGAATTAAATGAAGCATCTATAAATGTTGAAATACTCTTATATTGAAATCTTTTGAATTCAATATAAGAGATCCTTTATCTTAAGCAATAGTTGTTATAGATGAAATGAGCACAGTGAAAGCATGGGTCAGACCCAAGTAAGAAGGAAAGTCAAAGAGTTGATTGTACTTCTATGACTTCCATATGACATCCAAAGAGTTGGATTTTTGCCAATACTACAATAAGCCAATGTATTGATAGTGTGACTACCTATTCTATCTAGGATCCTTAGAGAAGGACCCGGATAGTGCATCGGAATAATCTACATATACATTTAATCATTGTAATTGACTTTGTTATTTGATAGGATCAAAGTCTAATAATTGTAACTCATTCTTCTAAATAACACTTGCAATTGGTTGCATACGTTTTTGAAGACTAGAAATTTTGATCTTAAGGTTTAATAGTCATTCACATGGATGTTGATGCAATTGTTTCAACAACCTCTATTGGATAAATAGACTTCATAATCTCAGTGGGAGAGCCCTTAGTGTTAGAGAATGTCTATATGACCTAGATATTATAATACACTCATTATTTATTTCTAAATGTTGGAAATAAACATGAATTCTGGAATAAACCTATCATAAAGAGTCATGATGGATATATTTCAGATAGTAATCTAACATCTAGTAGACTATACTAAGTTAGAAATTTAATGAATGGTTCATTAACATTTTTAATAGTGAAAGAGGATGAAGATCATTTGACAATGATCTGTCATCAAGCCTTGGACATATGTCCATTGATGAGATCAATAGACTAGTAAGAGATGAAGCTTTAGAATGTCTGAAATTTCAAATCTTACATACTTTTGAATATTGTATTCAAAGTAGAAAATTTCCAATGCACCCTTCTCTGAAAATGGTATTAGATGCCAAGGTATTCAGGATCTCATATATATTGATGTATGTGGCTCATCTGTATCATAATAAACATTGATGATATGTTGCATCATAATAAACATTGATGATATGTGATATCATTCGATGATTATTTGTGATGTGAGATTTCTTCCCTTCACCTTATAAACCTTTGAAATGTTCGAAGATTTCACAATTTTGGTTTAGAACCGAAAGTTTGAAGAAAGATGAGATGAATTTGATCTAATCTAGGTAGTCAGTACCTATTAGATGAATTCATGGAATACCTTATGGAGAAAGGAATATCATTCCTATCCCACTTCTCCTGATACACCTTAACTCAATAGAGTTGTAGGGAGATACAATTGGAACATGTATGACATGATTTGATCAATGATGAATCTTAGCATAATTACGTCTCAGTTTCCAAGGTATATATGAAGTATAGACTACAATATATCCTTAATAAGGTTCCATGCAAGTAAGTTGGAATCTAGCACTGGAGAGTGCTACTTCATTAGAAAATAAAGGATGGTATTGGATACCTACTTTATGGCCTTGAAATTCTTAAAAGATTTCATCTCTAAGGATATGATTCTTAGAGGATGACTCTCTTGAGAATCAAGATGAAAATGAAATAAAGGAACTTGTTGGACCTTGAGAAGATAGTAAGGATCCTAAAATAGAAAACTAAAAGGACAATTAAAGATGAAACACTCATACCTCTTTAAATGAGTTTGAGGATGGATTCCATGTGTTAGTTAAGTCTAATAATGATCTTACTTCATGTGATGAAGTTTCTAAGGATCATGACATGGAAAGATGGATGTTAGCAATAAAGTCTAAAAGTAGACTTCATATACAAATATCGTATATGGACCCTCGAGGATCCACCTATAAGGGTAAAACCTTTTAGGTTTAAATGGATCTTTATGAGAAAGAGGGAACCTGATGAGAAGGTACATACCTTCAATGCACGGGTCATTACCACAAGATACACACCGAAGAGAAGACATTGCTTGCGATGAGACTTGCTCTTCAGTGACCATGCTTAAACCCATCAGAATATTGCTATCCATAGCTACACAACCTGACTTTGACATCTCCAAGATGTAAGTCAATATTGCATTCCTCTATGAATACCACTTTGAGGTTATTCATATGAAGTGGCCCCAGGGTTTCATAGTTGTGGAAAGCATGGTGTGAAAGATAAAGAACTCCATCCATGGACTCAAGTAAGCTTCTTGTAGTTGGATCATTGGATTTGATGAAATTATAAATGTTATGTTTTCAGATAGAATTTTAATGAACCGTGTGAAGCTTAGTGGGAGTGCCATTGTGTTCATCGTGGTAAAAATAGATGATGTCCTAATCATTTGGAATGATATAAGTATGATAGAAAGTTTTATAGTCTGGCTATTGCATACCTTGAGATATAATCTCAAGGATACCTCTTATATCTTAGTTCTGAAGTTGTTCAGAAGCAAAGAAGAGGGCACTGGGACCGTCATATTAGTGGTACACCTTGGACATATTCCGTTCTTGGAAAAACCCAAGGAAGGCTTGCTTCCATTAAGATATGGTACTGACCTATCTGAAGGGATAACACCTCAAAGATTTGAGGAAGTGAATGCTAGAACTACTTGCTCTGGTGCATAAGATACAAGAAGCCGAGTGTATGCTAAATGTATACGAAAGCCATATATCTACTATGCAGTGGGAGTTGTAAACTGTTACTAATCCTATTATGGAGATAAAACACTTTATTAAAGTAATAACTATATCTTTAAAGATGAAAAGAATTTTTGAGATAGTGGTCTCAAAGTCTTATCTTCAACAGCTTAAGACTTTATAGATAGAGATCTAAAAGGTCTTAACCGTGGATACCATAGGAGATAGAGATCTTTGGGAATAAGGGTATTCTGTTAAGGATTATAAAAATAGCATACTGGTTATAATAATTATTGAGTTGTAGTGTCAAGGACACTATAACTGTAAATATTGAGTATTGGTTGCAAAAGATGCAACATTTGCATTGGATGCGAGCACTATTACTTGAAGATATGCAAGTGCCGTAAAAGGACTTGGCATAGTCTCTTAGGAATAGAGTGACTGATCATCTTACCTAGATATTTTTTTAAATAGCCTATGATTGTCACGTGAGTGTGAGTTTAAAGATTAGCCCATTAATGGCTCTTCGGGCTAGTGGGAGATTGTTGGACATGCAAGCCCATGACGAGCCATTATGCAATAAATGTTATTACAAATATCATTCCCTGATATGAAATGAAGATTAACTAATTTTCATAATAGGTCTCTTAGTACAATTAGGGTTATGTACCATGGCTATTTTAATGATCATACAACTGTTTATTCAATTATTGAATCAAAGAGGCTGGTGCCTGGATGAATATCTAAAGATTTAGATTGAGGACTCGTCAAGCACCGTTAAATGAGTATTAAGAGAGGATCTCTGGCCTGAGAAGGATATGGAGATATTTTATCTGAAGGCTGATATCTGATCGACCTCTTGATGCAGGCCTTCTGCATAGGAATAGAGATTCGGAGGTGTTAGTTAAGTTAGGTCAAAAAAGTTGACTTAACAAGATCGTGATAATCAAAGACCAATGTCGTATGCTGTCATGATAAAGGCATGCATCCTCTGACTGGAGACATATGTGTTACTATATGTATGAGTATGTACATTTGGGAGACCAATAGGTTGATGACCTAACCAAGGTCTATACACCGGCGCACTGGTGTGCATGAAAGGATATATGAGTAATACGATCTCTCAAAGGGATTGTACATGTTCATCGACTGATTCGGAAGACATGAGCTCACTCTTGAGATACTGGGAAGTCTCACTTTGGAAGTTTGATTGAATTTGTAAGGTTTCATATATGCTTTTGAAAAGTATAATATCAACACCTGTGTATGATATATGCTTTTGAAAAGTATATGATAGATACTAACTCCCAATAGTCAAATGAGAAAGTTAATGATAAATCCCTGAAGTAGATAGTATAAAATTGATCTAATACTTCAGGTTTGTTCTTAGTCTTCCAGTATGCAGGATGTACATGTATTAGGAATACCTGATGGTGATGTGATCATAAACGATTGTATAACCATGACGCTGCATTCCGAAGGAGTGATGAAACATGTCTGGATTTTAGTGACTCCTCTCATAGAGAAGTGATCTGATCTTAGTCCAAATGTTGGACCTTGATCTGAATGTAATTCAAATGCAGTGAGAAGAATAGATCTATGGCCTTGATTTATTCAAGCATCTTTGGGAGGCCCGCAAGATCTTGATTTGAGATGTGATCTCAATATCCAGGTCACTATACGTGGAACAATACAATTGCCCGGTCCTTATCTCCAAGTATCCGCGGAGAAAAGTGCATTATCCTTGAAAGAGTTCAAGGATAATTTCACTGTTGATATATGTATCCGTGTATTGAGATATTGATAATTAAATGTGATTTAATTATCATGAATAATAGAATTTGATTCATATTATTAAGAGAGTTATTTAAGATAATTAAATTGTCAAAGATGTAAATAATGTGAATGTGATTTATATAATTTGGGCACATGAGAATAGAGATCCAAGATGATTAAATGTGATTTAATTATCATGGATATGAATAATGTGGATAGCACTATCCTAATTATTCATATATATCATAAAGGTGATTTATAATGTATAGAGAGAGAGCCTATTATGCTTTATATTTGTTGATTAGTTATTGATGTGAATTGGAATCATATTGGATAATTAATTGAAAATATAAATCACAGTTTTCCATTGGCAAGATTGCAATATTCACGAAATATTTATAAATTATTTTTAGAATAATTTATAACAATGTTGTTGTAAATCATGGAGATTTCCATGGAATAATATAATCTCATGAGATTACATGAGATTGCCTCCTTCCTAATTGGGAGGGTGGATGGCCACCAACTCCCATTAGGAAAGGGTTGTTTTCCACTCCTCTTTTATGGAAGGAGTCAATCTCCATTCTGTAGTCTCTTATTTAATTTTATATTAAATATATTGATATATATTTAATCTAAATTAAATTGATTGTTGTTGTGTTTTTTAAAATAAAATCTTGTCCATTGAAAGAAGCACAAATCAACCACATCTATTGATTTTGTGTAGTCCATGGATTGTGATCCATGGACTCCCAAAACTCTATATAAGAAGAGGCACCCCTTGTACTTCAAAAGTTACAACAACAACATCCATATGCTCTCTCTCTTTCTCTCTACACGTCAAGACTCTCTCCCTCTCTCTCTTGTGGCCGTACAACTTGATGCCCTAGAGAGAGTCACCATCGCCGCAGCATCGCTGTTATGCTGCTGGATTGTTTGCTCTTGGATCTTTGTCTCCTTCGATGTGCCTCACTCGTGAAGAAGACGTCGGATCTCGTGTGACAAGATCAGGAGATTCACCGCTTGGATCGTCAACATGGATTGTGAGAAGCACTTATCTCATCCACGCGCTCGCAAGCGTCTCCTCTGTCGGATCGGACTTGAGACAGGAGGTCTCTTTGTTTAGAGACTCGATCGCAATCACGCTTCAAGAGGTAATCCTAGTACTTGTTTGTGGTTTAGATGAAATGATTTGAGAAGTGTTCTTGGATCATGTGGTTTCATCGCATGAAAATTTTTTAATCTCCGCTGCCTCGAGCTACTAGTGTGACTAGTCGCTCCCGATCGCATATGATGCGATCCTCACACTTCCATGATGTACTTAAGGATCTTACCATATCCTTCATATAGATGAAGGGAGCGCAGTGGATGCATTGGTCGGAACCAAGATAGAAGGAAAGTCAAAGAGTTGACTGTACTTCTATGGTTTCCATACATATGACATCTAAAGAGTTGTATGAATGCCAATACAACAATAAGTTGATGTATCGATAGTATGACTATCTAGACTAAGGTCCTTAGAGGACTCGGATAGTGAGTCAAAATAATAGACATCTATATATCATCATTAAAATCGATTTACTTATTAGATAAGATCAAAGTCTAATAATTGTATCTTATTCTTCTAATAACACTTGCAATTGGTTGCAAATGTTTTTTAGAAGACTAGAAAATTTGATCATAAGGTTTAATATTCTTCCACATGGATATTGATGCAATTGTTGCAACAATATCTATTGGATAAATAGACCTCATATTTTAGTGGGAGAGCCCTTAGTTTTAGAGAATCTCTCTATGATCGAGATATTAGAATACACTCATTGTTTATTTCTAAATGTTGAAAATAAACATGAATTCTGGAATAGACCTATCATAAAGAGTTATGATGGATATGTTTCAGATAGTAATCTAACATCTAGAGGACTCTACCAAATTAGAAAATTAATGAATGGTTTAGTACTATTTCTAATACTGGAAATTAAACCTTTTAAAATCAATAGGAGAATGGAGATCATTTGACAATGATCTGGCATCAAGCCTTGTACATATGTTTGTTGATGAGATTAATAGACTAATAAGAGATGAAACTTTAGAATGTCTAAAATTCCATATCTTACATACTTGTGAATATTGTATTCAAAGTAAAACAGTCCAACACGCCCTTCTCTGGAAATGGTATAAGATGTCAAGGTATTCCATATCTCATACATATTGATGTATGTGGATCATCTGTATCATAATAAACATTGATGATATGCGATATCATTCAATAATTATTTGTCATATGAGATTTCTTCCCTTCACCTTAGAAACCTTTGAAATGTTCAAAGATTCCACAAATTTTGATTTATAACCAAAGTTTGAAGGAAGATAAAATAAATTTGATCTAATCTTGGTAGCAAGTACCTATTAGATGAATTCAAGGAATACCTTATGGATAAAGGAATATCATTCCTATCTCACTCCTTCTAATAAACCTAAACCTAATATAGTTGTAGGGAGATACAATTGGATCATGTGTGACATGATTTAATCAATGATGACTCTCAACGTAATTATTTTTTATTTTCCAATTATACATGTAGTAGAGACTACTATATATATATCCTTAATAAGATTGCATGCAAATCTAAACCTAGACATCCTCATAAGCTATGGTTTGAAACCTAGCCTAGTGTATAACTTTGTCATGGATGCTAGTAAGTGATGAGCGGCCTGCCAACTAGGGATAGGAAATCAGATAAACAAGGGTCGTTGCGACCCTAACTAGCAGGCCAAGGCTCAACAAGAAAAATAGAGAACCACTCAAATTAAGCAATCAAAGCACACAAACAATGTTAGCGATCTCCACTATTTTATTTTAACTTGGTATAACGACCAGAGTCAATCACAAAGAGCACGAGAAATCCTTCAAAGCAGTCAAAATTCAGGAACTAAAATGCATATTTTTTTTATTAATGTCTAATTTTACATTTTTTTGAATTTTACTTAAAGAGAAAAAATAAACAAATAAGAAAACTATGTACATAATCACCCTTTTCAATTTGTATTCAGACCTAAAATGCTCAAAAATTAAGAATAAAAATATTTTTGGATTTTTCAAATATTAAAGTGTTTTTGTTAATTTTCTGGGGTTTTTCTATTTTTATGGGATTTTATAAAAATAAAATAAGAGCTAAACCGAGAAACAGTGCACAACTAGAACAAAATGATAAATTAAAAATACTTAAAGTGTCCTAATGTTCTGGGGGCAATTCTATGAGAAAATAGATAAAAACATGTATTTTTCTGATTTTTCTATATTTTTTTATGATTCTTATAAGTTTTTAGAGTTTTTAGATTTTTAGGTGTTTCATGATGATTTTTAAAACAAAAATGCTACTGAAAGTAAAGCACACACCAACAAACAAACATTAATTTTTTGAATTTTCAGCACAAGTTTTATATTTTTTTGTATTTTATAAAATAGTTAGTGAGCATTTTAATGGTTTTTGATTTTTAGAAAATATCAAACAATATTAAATTAATTCATCAAAATTATCATAAATATTACATGTTAGCAGGAGTTAATAATATTTTTTAACAAAATTTTGGAATCAATTAGGTATTTATTTGATCAAAAATAAGATACACAACTTGTAGGGACCTAATTGCAATTATGAGAAAGTTCCTAGGCCTAAGTAACATAGATAACAAGTTTGGGGCCACAAATGCAAAACGCCAAGGGTATTCACACACATGCATAATAAACCATGTACATGAGTATAAATGCAAATATCCGAAAACTTCTCTTCAAAACATAACATAGATGAAGTCCGTGGAAGATAATGTAAATATACCGGAATAGCACATGATACGCCACATGAGTTCATACAAACAGGACTAAAATGCAAAAACTGGAAATAACAAGGGTCCACATGCAAAATAACTAAACTATTTTAACTACGACAAATATTTAAAGGACTAAATAATAAAAGGCAAAACAGAAAGGGCCTAAGTGAAATTTACCCTTTATTAAACACGATCCAACAACCGATGGTGTTCCACTCAACGGATGGACAGTCAGGATTGATGGACACCCCTTTGACGATGGACGGCTGAGACGAGATCCTCACATGGATCTAACAACCGAGGCTCTCCCGATGATGGACATTCAATATCAGAACTGGGGGAGGGGCCAATCGGATGGTGGGAGAGACGTCTAGAAGATCGGGGAATAACTCGCCTCCGGCTAGTTTCAATCATCAACTCCGCGTGGCTTCGATGCTCTCTCAAGCTGCAGAAGAAGTCAGCGAAGTTGCTCCGCAGCTGCTGGGAGGCTTAGAAGTTCCCAGGACTAAGGAGGAGGTCCTGGCGAGATGTGAAACCTGGAGCTGCTGTGCCTGGATCATTCGACCTCCAGATGAGGTCCTCCTACATTGTAACCTGCACAACTGAACATAAGGGTCGAGGGAAAAGTGCCTAGACCCGTTCAAGCACGAAAAGGATGGCTGGTGAGTTGCGGCGTGACCCTCCTGTAACACGGTGGAGGAGGGTCAAAGTATTGTTCCTGGGAGAATTGAGGTGGATGGATAGGTGGAGAACGTGGGTAGGAGTCTGATGAAGGTGTTCAGGGTCTCGGAATGGCAAGGGGATGCTACGGCCTCAGTGACAGGAGATCAGAAGTAGAGCTCTGCTATTGTCCCATAATATGAATCAAAGGCAGTAATCTTATGAACTAAGGTACCTGGTGGCTGCTGTCGTCTAGGCTAGAGGTCAGGGACCTCCAAGGGTCATGGTCTCAATGGGTCGACGGGCCTAAAGGCTTAGTCCACCTCGTCGTGGAGCACGACAGAGGAACTGCCGGATCGGAGGCTACCCCGCTCAAAACCCTCTCTACACGAAGCCTCTCACGTGCTATCACTCACGGAAGGTCGACGGATCTCATCTGACGAAGAGAGGCGGCTAAAGATGCGGAAGAAGGTACTTCTCCAGGAGTTTTATATGCGGTAGGGTTCGAGAGAGATGGAGCGAGGGTGCACAAACCGAGGGTCAGATCCCTAAGATTGACATCGAGCGTGGATCTGGGATCCACCCTCTCTAATCGGAGCTGCAAATGGGAGAAGAACTTGGTCAGATCGGGTAGGGATAAATCGATAAAAAGTGGAGCAAACCCGATCCGAGCGAAAAAGATGATAGAGGGGTCAGTTGACCTCGGTCAGCAGAGCCGAGGTTGACCTATCAGAAGAGGGCTGGGAAAGGACAAAAGACGCTATAGGACAAAATAGTGGAGAAAAATAAAGAAAATTAAATTAAAAATAATAAATGAATTTAAATAAAAAATGAATAAAATAAAAAAATGTTTATTTTTTCAATGAATTTTTTTGTGATTTTAATTATTTTTATAAAAAAACAAATTAGTGTATATACAATATATAGTATTATATATAGGTATAATATACCGATGTATTATGTACATGTATTTTTATTTTGTTATTTTTACATAAATACCCCAATTTTGTAATTTATTTATTTTCACGATAATTTTAGGAATAAAAAATAATTTTAATTTTATTGTTATAAGTTATCTAATGATATATAATAAATAGAGGGTGTGATGCATGCACATGTGTTTTGTACAATAAGTGGAGATTTTTATTTTTAGTTTTTATTTCCTTTTTCTAATTTTCATTTTTTTATATTATTTCTATAGATATACATAAGGGAGTAAAAATAATAATTTAGTTTTGTTTTGTCAAAAATAATTATTTATATACATAGGTAATATGTACAACACAAAGTAGACCCTATCTCTCTCTACTTACTTTATTTGGCAATCAGGTCAAGGCTTAACATTCTCGTGGGGTTTGGGTCACTCTGTATTTATTCTAAATACCTCCTTCCATTTTCTTTTCTTTTATTCTTTTATTTTTGCACAAAAACATGCTAATTATGCAATATTAACAAATGCATGCTAAATGCTATGTTATTGCATTTACAAGTATTTACATGGTGTTTTTCCAAGATAAATAACTAAAATAAAAGAGTGAGAATCAGGGATTCATCACCCCCTATACTTTACCTTTGCTAGTCCCCTAACAAGCACTTATTTGAAAAAGAAGTAAAAAAGAAAAGAAAAAGAAGGAGAATCAAGGTTGATTATTAAACTTATCTTCATTAAATTGGAGTATTGAGCTCAGTCAGACCTTTGGATTATTAGTTTGTCGGAACCTTATTGGGATATAGGTTTAAGACTCAACAACTTCTAAGTTCTACCATTCTATGGTCAAGACTCCTCAATAATCCAGATCAGAACAAGTCTACATACACAAACTCTAATGACCATGTATCTTTCCTTGTACTGTGTAAGTGATATGCAGCACCCCACCTGAAATGACAAAGAAACATCCTCCCTCAGCAAGGTAACTCTAATTCCTCGGACTAGCAGCTCTTTCCTCGAGGAGCAGGGTATTCCCTTCTAAGTTCAAGTGCAACCTGCTCAAAAAGAGGGGGAAAGAAGAGAATGGGTCGTGTCCATTGTAGCCACGTATCCTTGGGACCCTAACCAGTGTAGCTAAGTCTCCTGCTGCAAGCTTCATGAGATGAGAAACTGTAATACACAAGCTTTTCATTATTTGACTATATATACTCATGCAGACATTTTATTTTCAATCAGGACTGTCCACTTCTTTGGAGTTTTTCTTGATTTTGCACATTTTTTTATGTGTGTATGTACAACATATCTACATGGTGCAACATCAGGACTTTTTCTTCTTGAGCCAGTAGACTATCCCTCTTTTGAAGCATTATTGCAACCCACAACTCCTGTCTTTAGACCTCAACACTACCAGACCAAGTTGAGACGCACATCCCTCCATAATGGAAGATGAGAGGTTCCGCCTAGAAGTACTACCCTCGTATGCTACTCCAAGCCAAAGAAAATGCCTTTTCATCACATCCTCTGTGGAGAGCTATGTAAGGTGCTGGTCCAAGTAAAGCCATTGTCTATGAGAGTCATGCGTGCGTTGTTAAGTGTTCTACTTAGGCTCATCAAGATGACATGTGAACATAGCCTAGTGGACTCAAAGAATTAAGTCACTAATGGACCTGAAAAGTCTCAACCCGAAATCCTATAAGGTTCCTCTGAGAGTTATGTGGATTAAGGCCTTAATCCATTTTCCAATTTAATTCTGGAGTAGTTTAAATGTCAACTATGATTTAGAAGAATATACAAAACTATGTATACAACTCTTTTTGACATGCAGAATCTTTAAAACATGCAAAATTTTTGAAAATGTGCAAGATTTTTGAAAATGTTTGAATGCATGCATGCATGAATGCAGACGTTTTGCAAACTATTTACAAACATTTACACACGAACTTCTGCAAACTTTTATTTTTCAAATATTTTTAAAAAATTTTGTACTATGTACATAATTTTGATACAAAAATATTTACAAACATTTTATAATCAACATATTTTTACAAATATTTGTACAAAAATAGTTTTTACAAATAGTCATGTATGTGCAAGAAAGAATTTTATGTAAGGAAAAATTTTAAAATTTTGTGATTTTTAGCTTGTAGTTTTTAGCCATTTTATTTATTAACACACAGACACAAAGTACAAGTTATGGATAAAGTATATATATATACAATATATACGACACCCCCTATACTTAGTTCAAATGATGTCCTCAAAGTGATCAAAGAGCGATGAAGAAGACATAACTTGTGCTTAGTATAAGGAAGTGAAGAGAAAGGCTATACTACAATGACGAATGAAAGAATAAGATCAATAGGAGTTGGTGACTCCCCCTATACTTAGGATCAAGTAATCATAAGTATCGAAATCCTTACACACGGGGAAAACCGAGGGATATAATGCACACGAAATCAATGACTTGAATTGTCCCCCCTATACTCAGGGTAAAATATCCCTAGGTATAGAAAAGAATGTCAACAAATGAGGGACAAGAGAGAGAATAGAAGAAATTTAGACAAATATATACAAGATAAAAGGAATAACATCACTCCCCCTATACTTAGGGTAAAGGATCCCTAAGTATAAGCAACGACAGGAGTAATGAAATAGAATGAAAATGAACAACTCAGTGTCTACACCCCCTATACTTATAAGATAAAGTACATCCTAGGTATAGCAAAAAATAATCCTAAATAAGACATGGGGTGTAAAACAAGAACGAAAGAAGCAGGGAACAAATCATGACGAAACACGTATATACAAAGTAGACAACGTTGAGGTGCCTCTCAACAAACGCTAAAGTTTACGCCCCTAGCTGGGTGCAAAGGCTAGGATAACGTAGTATCGAGGTTCAGGAAGGAATTTGCGAGGTGAATACCGTACTATCGTTGTAGTCCCGGTGAGAGAACAACAACAAAGTCAACAATATAAATGATGACGCCCAAGTAAACAATCAGGTAGGTGTCTGCTACCAGATAAAGATATGGGAAAACGAAATCGAGCTCCGGTAGCACAAAAGAACTCATCGGCTCAAGATCAGAGTGAAGTGGAAGGGCAGAGCCGAAGAAGTCAATGTGGAGAAAGAAGGATCAGTCATGGAATCCTCCACGTTAATCATCGTCTCAAAAAGGTTTGAAAGATCATGATCAAGAGACTCACTAAGAGAATTGATATCCGATGCACATAATGGAAAAATATCAGTAACGTCATCGAATATCTCAAAGATCGGTTCATCCTCGCGAGGATCATCACGGAGAGAAAATTCGGACTCAGCAAGATCAGAAGTCTCGGTCTCGTGATCCGATAGATCGGATACACTCCTAGAAAGTGAAACCGAGTACACAGAACATACAACATCCTCCTGCAGATAACCCTCGGGGAGTAATACTAAATCATCAGTGAAGAAAGAGGAATTCATATCTAACTGGGAATCTGCGCTATTTTCGAATACCCATTTCTTGCACAAAAAGTCCCCATCAACTGAAAATGGCCTCTAAACAATCTGGAAACAGAAAATGGTACTAGTCATTAGCACAGAAGCTGGAGAAGTGTCTGAAACTGATCCTCGAGCTGCGACAATGCTGACTAACATCATGTCCTCATGAAATATATCCTTGTCATTAAACTGGAGGACACAAGGCTTGAATATGGGACTATCTGTATCTGGCATATGAAAATAGTACCCCTCATCGAGCTCTAGCTGCTGGACTAAATCAAGATATCCATCTGAGTCAGAGAAGTACTCTGAAGAGTAGAAGTTGAGAGCTGGGAATGGAATCTGAAATGGTTGGACTGATGACTGAAGCAGGGTGGACTCCTCCTCCCTATATTGGAGTATCAGAAAATCTGATACCCAAGACTCCTAACTGAAAAGTACAGAGCTGACTTGAACTCTGGCTGGAAGACCAATGGGAATTCGGTCAGTCTCTGGATATGAAAACACACGGTGGCAGTCATCTCATCCATCGTCTGTATTGCAGCAGTATCCATGTCCTCTAGATGGTGTAGTAACTGAGTCCTCATGAAGTGTAAAACACCCAACTGGTACCGCATCACCCTCGTGTGTTGTCATGACTAAAGAATCTCGTGAAGATGGAATACCTGAAAGTACTCTAGAGATCGTCTCAAGTAAAGCTGTGTCAGAACCGTGTTGTTGATTACTACACGAGGTAACTACCAGTGCAATTTGCTCCGCGATCATCCCCCTCATGGAGGTGTGAACCAGGTCAGTTCTCGAAAGTCCATGATCCGAAAATCTCCTCAAAAGGTCAAGAAATGTCACATGAATCATGCAATGGCTCTTGGGGGTCTACAGAAAAATCTGTAATGAAAGACCGCATCATATCTTCTCTACACTGGGGGTAAAATCTCTGTAAGAACTGTAAGCGTAAGACTCCTGATGAATCTCCATTTCATCACCTTTATTCTATCATTTTGGCCTTAAAAAACGTAGCTAATGTATGTAAATAGCATTAATTTGTGCAAAATAGCATCTATAATTTATTACATTTATTGTGCAAATAATATTGTTTTAATGCCAAAATTATAAAATAAAGAGAAGAAAAGAAAAAAGAATAAAATATGGAAAATATTTTATGACCTAAACCCCGAGACCAAGTCAAGAATTGAGTTGGTCAACAAGGAATAAAGTAGGAGGAGATAAGGGCCAGAGACAGAATAAAAACCCTATTCTTTTATGCATTATTTATGAATATTTTGACACCTATTTTATTCTTCATTATTTATTCATCAAATGAAGACATTTTGTTATAAAAGTTGTAGACAATAGTGTGAATAAAAATACAAAATTGAGTTTGTACAAAAATAATACACAGTGTACATTTTATACACAAAATAAAAAGCCAAAAATCAAACTTCACAGACCCATATCTTTCAAATAAAAATTCAAAACATATCAAAATCGCCTCTAATTGTATATAGTTTCACAAGCTATTTAGTGGTGGTGGGTTTATATTTTTTGGAGTTACTGTGTGAAAGTTAAGTTTTGGGCCTTCATTGTACAATCTACCGATTAAAATATTCATTTTATTTATCCCTTATTATTTTTAAAAATTCATATTTTTATATTTTTGTAAATATTACTTATAACATATGTGTATATTAAAACTCATAGGCAAAATACTTATGTTATATATGTATATAAATAAAAGGGAAAACACATTCTTTTATTCCTTATTCTTTCATATTTTTATAATATTGTAAATATTATCTGTATTCCACTAAAATTACAAAACCAAAATAAAAGTCATCGAAATACATTAAAATAATAAAATGTATATAAAACATAGGTAAAGTACCTATAAATATACCTATAGAATATACATACTTATTTATTTGAGTGTACACATTACACCATAAAAATAAAATAAAAATATATTTATACTCACAAAATAAGTTATAAATATATAAAATATAAAAATAAAATAATAATGTAAAATAAATTAAATAAAAATAAAAATGTATTAAAAACATAAATAAATATACTTATAAATACACTATTAAAAAGCAACTATTATTAAATAAAGTCAAAAATTTAAATAAAAATCATAATAAAATACTAAATAAAATAATAAATATTTTTTTATTTTATACTCAAAAATTAATAAAATCATTTACTATTTTAAATTAATTATTTTCGAATAAAACCTGCTATTCTATTATTTTTAGCGGCTAACGTGGACCAATAGGGTCGCGTCAAATGTTGACCACGGTCAACTGCCTCCTATGCTCTGGATTTGATGCGCATACTGGTTTTCCCGCGATTTCTGCCCTTTTCCCTGGGCGTCTCGTCGCTCAATCGCCTTCGCTCCCTTCATACGAAATGATCATTGATCGTTGTACATACACACCATGATCTCAATTCACGTGTACATATGCCCAAATCTTCATTTTCCCCAGTCAATAAGGGTGCTCAATAAAGTCTATAGATAAAATCCTCCACCTCCTTCTTCAATTTGGTCACTTTCACAAGTCTAGGAGACCTTGCCTTGGATCCCAATCGCCTTCTCGTGATAGGAAGAGGTGTTGCATGCTCAGGCGAAGCTCTAGGAGGCCGGGGTGCACCCACGGCCGCCGTCGTCGGCGACCCTGCTCCCTGGGCAACCC
This sequence comes from Ottelia alismoides, assembly GCA_037367405.1. Classification (NCBI taxonomy): domain Eukaryota; kingdom Viridiplantae; phylum Streptophyta; class Magnoliopsida; order Alismatales; family Hydrocharitaceae; genus Ottelia; species Ottelia alismoides. The sequence goes on from JAZKJV010007863.1 coordinate 1,837,589, forward strand.
CAGGTATAAGAGCTGCCCTTTTCTTGTTTATTTCCTCTACCTTAGCCATAGTTTTCATTTTCAGTCTTTAGTTTAGGCTCTAGTTGATCGAATTAGCATACTTAGAGTCCCCCGTAGTTCGCCGGAGTCGAGCTCCAACGAGCTCCTCCGAGCATGACCGGTTGCTCTCCGACTCCACTGCCACCCTTGTTTCTCTCCCCTTTTACTTCCCTATGCCTTGTGCCCCTCCATTCACCCATATCGACAATAGATCTGGAGATTCGCTCCTCCCAGCCCGTCGCCTGCTGGAGGAGCTCCGCCCGATCCACATCTCATCCATTCCGATCAATAAGGCCCTCAGGCCCTTCGTAGCGTTGCACGCGATCTTCTTGCAGGGTTTGGAGGGCTAAAGGACCTACTTGGGGTCGGATTTTATCGACGACAAGGCACCTGGGGCTCCTCTTCTTCCTCGACACTGACTGACCACATCAGAGATCCAGGTGCTCGATTGAAGTTATCATCTGACGTGGAGGACCACCAAGAATGTCTAGAGTCCCTCAGTGGATGAAATGGAGGCCGGAGGAGTCCGCAATGTCCGATCAAAGCTCACCCCAGGCGAGCTTCTTCCCCGTTCTTCCAGCCCTTCCCATTGCCGTCCGATCAAGAGCCCCTCTCTAGATGCGGCAGAAGTTGTTGGATCGAGTCCAACATCAACCGTTAGATCATCTTCACCAATCTAATCGCCGCCGTCCAAGCACGAAGGGCTATCCGCCGTCCGTTGCGTGCGACATGTATCAAGAGGAGAAGCTCAAACATCAGATAGTGTGCAAGTTTGGGGTAAATTGCATATCTTCCCCCACCATTTTTGTATTTAATTTTTAGTCTTGTAAATAAAGTATAAGTGCTAAATAAGTGGAAATTTTGCATATAGGGCCCTGAGCTTCTGTAATTACAAATAGGTCCAGTCCACGCCACCTTACGTGCTGTCCTACGTGAGGTGGTGAAATTGCAGGGATCTCATGCTTATTTTTGTATTTATTTTTAGTCCAATAAATTGGAGATAACGTTATATATTTTTGTAAAAATTGCTGGAAGGCCCCTGTAGTTTATCATATTTACAATTAAGTCCCTCCCAGCCTGCGTCATGTGTAGTCCCACGTGATGGGTAAATTGCATAGATGTCCTAGCAGATTTTGTAATTGTAAAATAGTTTTATAAAATTAAACAAACATTATATATTTTCAGCAAATTTGTACATAGGCCCCTAGACTTTATTTTATTTACAAAAATGCCCCTACTAGGATATGTATTTTTGTAGCTTTTGTCTATTTATGAAAAATACCTAATGTGCTCCAAAAATTATGCAAAAATATGATTAGATGCATTTTGCCATGCATTTTCACGCCCTATATTTATTTGACATTTTTGACACTTAATATTTTATTAAAAATCAAATAGGAGCCATATTCTCCCTATTACACTTGGAAAATACCAAAAAATATAAAAACATATCTAAAAATTCCAAAAAAATTACATATATTGTATTTTGACCTATTTTATTTACATACGAAAAATCATGAAAAATGGAAAAATAAAAACCCTAAAAATCGAAAAACCCCAAATCCCTTTATAAAAATCTCAAAAATTCTTAAAAAACCCAAAAATATCATTTTCTGTATTATAATTTTGTTTATATAAAATTTATTTAAAATTGGTTTGGGTAATTTGGGAATGATTTATTATTTTTTAACATCCAAATCAATTTGGGTATTTATTAGTTATCTTATTTGGTATATTTTTGACTTTAAAAATATATAAAAATTAGCAAAAAGTCTAGAAAAATAAAAAAAATTAGAAAAATATAAAAAACACAAAATTTTTTTCAATGTATTTTGACTTTTTTTACATATTTATATATACATAGTGTTTATATATACCTTATATTATATCTATACATACACATACACACACACATATACACACAATATGTAAATGAAAAAGAAAATATAAAAAATGAAAAAATATATAAAAAGAGAATATAAAATTATAAAACTAAAAATAAAATAGAAAAATAAAAATCCAAAAACCCACAAAGAGACCTATATAAATGAATGACTTGGTTGTACATAGATAACCATAGGCTACCATTTTGCTCTCTATGGTTCAACCTCTAGATGTTTGCATGCTATGCATTTTATGGTAGAGAAAATAAGTTTTAATTCCACATTTTTGCTATTGATTGCTTTATTAATTATTGTGGGTTAATTGCTGATTAAATACAAGGTCTCGTCAGTCGCATTGACGATGGTGTTCCCGCCTTGTGTAGAACACATGACCGATGATGAGTCGCGGGTTTATCAGATGGCGCCATTACCGAGGAGCAATGAGCGTAGCCTATTTTCACCAGTCATTTTTGTATAGTCATTTATTTGATTTATTGTTTCATTATTGTAAATATTCATTAGATTATTTGCACTTAATTCTTTGATTATTGTTGTAAATATTCATTGATTTGATTATTTGATTATATATGCTAATGCTATTTTTTTGTGACTTTGTTGCGAGGGACTGCCCCATAAGGATGGCTTCTTAGGAGGCCAATGCATCCAAGCTTGGAGGTTGGTCTTCTCTTTATGACCAGCTGGAGAGAGCACCAAGGAAGCAAGGAGGAGGAATTAGCTTAGAAAAAAAATCAATTTTGTAATTTATGGTGAGAGAGAGAATTTTGGTATGTAAAATAACTTGGACTCTACTCTTCACAACAAGGTCCAGCGCCCCGGTGTCTATTCACCTGGGGGCCTCGTTGCAGTTTTCCATGTTTTATCGCCTTATTTTATTTTGTTTTTTTGATGCCACATGCCTTATTTTATTTTGTTTCCTGCTGTTTTGAGCTTTCCGCCTTATTTTGCTTTTTGTGTGTATGAAGCCCCTAGATTTAGGTTGCTTGACTCGGTAACTAGGTCCAGACATTAATAAGAATGCATGCTCCTATAGTCTCTTACGAATGAATCTAGTCAGATTAATAATGTTAGTAATTCAGATCTGAGACCGCGTGCTGCTAGAGGTCGTATACAGCGCGTGCAGGGCTCGTTGTGGTGGGCAACGCTTGGCATCAGAGACTGGACCTTGATCTCATTTCTGAATAACTAACAATTGGTCCTTCACAATTAATAGCAGCTACTGTTCAGGGTAATTTTATCAATTGCACACCGCCATGTAGATAGGTTTAAAAATCCTATTTTGCATGCCGCATGGAGAGAGTTGGGATGTACTTTAAGTCCTCTAACTCAACATGCATCATCAGGTTCAATGGTGAGACTTCCATCATTGAATTGACTTGCACGGCTTTTCCGCTATCTCCCTCTTATTTTGAGAACCTAGGACTTAAATGGAAATATACAAAAATGTTAGGCGCTTGTATGAAAACAGACTCAAAAAAAGTGAAAATCCAAAAATTAAAACAAGGGGACTACTAAATAAACTTTGAACTTAATTAAAATCCGTAATAGACTATCATTGTTATGGGTTCATAAAGCCGTCATTATTTTCAGGTACCTTAGGAGAGGACCAAAACCCCTCCCATGAGCGAGGCACGAGCCGCTAAGGATTAGAACCCAAATCCCAGTATGTAACTGCCTTGTGTATCGCCTAGATTTCCGAAGTATTGGCGCTTCTATCGTACGTGACCGAGTAGGGCCTTGTCAGCGATGGTAGTTCCCGCCTTGTATGGAACACCGACATGGTCTGAAGTACTGAGCCTAGGCCACGCCTTTATAGGGGTTCCTGTCTCATTGATTTGCGTCTGAGTAGGTTCTTGCACGCTCACAGGTGATTCCGTCCCGAGCGAGAACTGAAGTATTGATTTCACCTATCGGCTTCCTCTCTATATTTCTTTGGCTGAGTAGGGATCCATGAAGGGTTACAAGGATCTCATGCATACTACAGGTAACAAAGGAGAAGGACAAGTATGGGATACTTTTCTGGCAATACTCTCTGTCCTATAGGGTTAGCATGCTAAGGATGCCTGAAATAACAACATAAAAACTGAAAAGATAATAAGTAGCCGAACCTTTACAGCTTCACATGGCGTGAGTTGGTGAACCCAATTTTGTCTTGTGTTTTTATGGATCTTGATTAAGGTTTAAAGATCAAGTCCCCTGCGCTTGCGCAAATTTTTATCATGTGTTTCTCCCTTTGACCTCCGCTCAGTTTCGGGCCTTTCCACTATTTTACATTCCAATTTATTCCTTGTTGATCACCGTATCTTTCTTCCTTCATCTCTTCTCCTCTTGCTTCGCGAAGGCGATCCATGGATGGTTTAGTCGGGATCCCGCCGACACCTACATCGATTCTATGGACTTGACCTCGCCAATAATTCGAGACGATTCTTGAAAACCCGGTCCGGACCTTGCAGGTCAATCTCCAGACTCCTCGTCTTCTACCCTTCCTCTTGACCACCTAATAAACGAGGACCACTCTTGTCACACTTTCGCGGTTGTGAGTGAAAGTCGATTACAGTCATATTCTTCTTCATTAACAACATTCTGGAATTGACCTTAATTCTAGATTCATCATGGCAGCTGAGATTCAATTGCACATGGTCAGATTGGGATTCTCTCATCTTGCAGATAGAAGCTAGACCAAGACCTGTATCCCAATCCACAATTCATCTCCTCAGATTTAGACCCTGAAATGGAACCTCAAGGAAAGGGCAAGGGTCAATAGCCCCCTCAACCAGAGCAAGGACAGATGGCGGATTAGAATCAGGTCAATGCACAGTTGTTAGCAACTATCCACGCCATCCAACAACAGCTGACAGAGCAAGCCCTAGCACATAATACCTTTCAGGATATGATGAATGATGTTATGAACAGACCAGAAGGGGGTAGATGAAGACAAGGAGGAGGAGGTGGTGGACCCCATGATAATCTAGATGAGGAAGAGCCTGAAAAAGGAAGGCCAAAATCGACTTTGAAAGAAACATACAATCCTGGAGACAACCAGATGACCGAGTGGATCCTCATTCCACCGGTGCACGCTCACTTTGAGCTAAAGCCTCAGTTCCTCTCTCTTCTCCCTTCTTTCCACGAGAACACCAGTGAAGAGCCATACATTCATCTCCGGTAGTTTTCACGCATCTGTCGTATGATCCACTACCCCAATGTACCGTTGGATGTAGTGAAGATGATGGCATTCCCATCTAGTCCACAAAATAAGGCACTAACTGGGTCAACCATCTGGTGAAGGTTGTGATGACTTGGGAGGAGCTGAAGTCCGCATTCTTACACAAGTTCTACCCTCTCGATTGACTCAATCAGATGCGAGCCCGAATAAGCAATTTCTCTCAGGATGCACGTGAGAGTATCCACGAATCCTGGGAGAGACTCACAGATATGCAAGAGAAATGCCCCCATCATGACATCTCAAGGACCAACTTGGTCCAACATTTCTTCAGGGGCTTGAACATAGAAAGACAACGGCTCGTTGATGTAGCCTGCAAGGATCACATTTCAATAAGGATGAAGACGTCATATGGCAAATCTTTGAGGAAATGGCTGAAGGTGAGGCCACCCTCTCTTCATCCAAGGCATACCAGAAGCAACCCCAGATCCTCCAGAAGGAAGTGCACATGGCAGCGTCCCGTAAAGTGGAGAGACATGAGAGCTCCAACCTTAGCATCATCGGGGGCTATCTCTCAAAAGTCGATATCATTGAGAAACAATCACAGGATCTCGAGAAACTCGCTATGATCGAGAAGAGGACACATAATCTCGACAAGCTGGACGAGTTCACCAAGCAGTTGGAACTACTCGTGGGCACCATCAGTTCTGTCTAGTTGGCAACACCATATCCATACGCTCCATCTGAGAAGAAGGATGATCCATCACCGCCACATCAACCTCAGCCGAGCCAGCAACCACCATCAGTCCAGCACGTATACTACGTGCATACACCTGACCAGGGCTAGCCGCAGCAGCAAATCGTTGTCTACCAGCCAGATTTCCTCCCATCGTCAGATCCAGCCTTTCCACCGCCACCCTTGATCCAAGAAGTCAATGGTGTTTGGACCAACGATGCATCGTTGTCCCGTCCTACCGAACACCTTCAGGGCCAGCAACAAGTCAACAAGCAATACCACCAACCACTGGTCGATTTGGTCAGTCCTCCCAACCTCTGTCACAATATCACTAGCCTCCCCAGTATGCTAACCAATGAAGGCAGAACCATCATTACCAGCAGCCACAGTACTGCCATCAGCAACCATATCACATGTATGCAACTGCTCCACCTCCACAGTATCAATAGTATCCTCCTCCCTCCTACCCTTAATATCAGCTTCCTCCACCACCTCAACACCACCAGCAGTCGATGTCTCAATTCCCGAACTATCAGCAGCAACGTGGCCCACACGCTGAACCGACTGGGGCAATTCCTGTGAACCCAACCCTCGATTGCTTGGCCCAGCTTGTCAAAGGGCTAGCAGATATGACTAGGAAGCTAGATGAACTGACCGCCACTAAAACCACTATTCCGGCACCGGTCGAAGCCAGCCCCAACAGCTTCAAGAAGAAGGAGCAGGTAGAATGTGATGTCCCATCTATGCCTGCAGAGTCAGATGATTGTGCTAATGTTTATCTAATGCTGTCACTCTCAGGAGAGGTAGGGCTTTGCCTCCACCTACCATCAACAAGGGCAAGAATAAAGCTTCAGGTGAATCGCCATCTTCTGCATCAACCGTTCCAGCTATAGGGACGAGTGAGGAAGACGAAGAAGAAGGAGGAGCCATTCCAGTTGCCACTCGCCACCATCATAAAAAAGAACAAAAAAATCAGCAAAAGCAAAAAGAACAAAAAGAAGATTGTAGCCGAAGTGAAGCCACACCAGCCTTGGAGGAGCTGCCAGCAACAACCGATCCCACGCTAGCCGACGGAGCGGAGGCCCTACTTTTTGCCTGTCCACCAGCACCAGCATCTCAGCTTCCAAATTGTACACCTTTTTGTAACCCGGTGTTGCTACGCTCTTTGGGGTTTTAATTATTTGAATGATAAACAAGTCGTTGCAACCCAATCAAGCGTCAACGAACAAACAACTTTTTAACATTTTTTGTATTCTCTCACTGCAAAATAATTAAGATAATAATATAGAGTAAGAGAAATTTTTGCTACTTATTTACTTGTATAGAGGACAAGATTGAACTCAAGGAGGCTACAATTTCCAAGGGTTATTCAAATAATCGATGAAAATGAATTAAGAGAAAAGTAGGAATATCAAAGGAAAACTATCCTTGTTTTTTTTTGGAAAATTTTTTCTTTTTAATTTTTTTAATCTTTTTATTTCTATTTTTTATTTTCTGATTTTCAAAATTTTAGTGATTTTAATTTTGCATTTTTTTTTGAATTTCAAATAAAGAATAATATGCACAAGATACGAAAAACCTGCACCAAACTCTTTTTGTATTTTTCAATTATATCAAAAATGATCAGAAAAATCCAGAGAAAATATTTTTGTGTTTTAAAGTTTTTGAAATGTTTTTGGGATTTTTTAGAATTTTCATATGTTTTTGTATTTTTCTAAAAAACAAATAGTTGCAAGATTGAGAAATAGTGCATAGCCTAGAGTAATTTGCAGCTTAAAAATATTTTAAGTTCCCAAAACTCAAAGCAATTGATTTTATGATGAAATATATGCAAATATCTACAAACAGGAACTACAATCATAATTTTTTAATTTTGAAGATTTTTTTGAATTTTATAAGTTTTTTTGATGTTTTTCAATTTTTTTGGGTTTTGAAAGGAATTAGTGCTTGAAATTTGGATAGAAATTAAAAGATAATGAAATACAACTACACTATTTTTTTGGAATTTTTAGAGAAATATTCAAATTTTTATGAATTTTTGAATTTCAAACAGGAAAAAATGACATGTTTTTGATTTGTAAATAATATTAAATAATGACAAAATGCAATGAAAAATTTATGCTAAAATGATAATCACATCAGAGGCAAAGCATATTTTTTGGAAAATTTATTGACTAAAGAAAACATTTATTTCACTGAAAAACACATGCAAAGATAATGTCTAGAAAGTCAGGGACTAAACTACAAATATTCAATGTTTGTTTTATAAAAAATGTAAAAAATAAAGTTGTAGGCGAAAGACGTAATTTTCCTAGTGAAGATGGCGTGATGCACGTGACTTGCTGGAACAGGACTTCTCTGTTTCATTTAGAACTTCCAAGGGCGTTGAATGTAATTTTCTCAAATGTACATGTGCAAGGTGCGTGCTTGATTCTGGAAGGAGCTATTTGGCAATTTCGGAAACTTCCAAGGGGCGTGGATGTAATTCATCCAAGCTTATATGTAATTCAAAAGAACTCCTGGGGGTTTTATTGTAATTTTCCCAAAATTTTCTTAATCCCCTAGGGTTTATGCTCCCTTTCTTCGTTCCTATGTCTTCTCAAAGGGATCCGCCGCACAAAGATGGAAGAGGGAGATGGGGCATCGCTGGACGTAGTGTGCGGTCGAGACGGTGGCGGTCGTACGATCGGGAGAGGCGCGGGTAGCGGCGGCGACAGGCGCTTCCCTTCTACTGTAATTTTTGTTTTTTAGTTTGTTTTCATTTTTCTTTTGTAAACTATAAGTAGAAAAGACACTTTTTTATTATTTTTTTAAATCCGAATAGAGAAATTTAAAACAGGGAATAAAAATGTTTTTTATTTTTTATTTTTTATATATTTTTAGATGATCTTGCAAAACGAATGTTAGAGAGAAAGAAAAACAAATATATATTTTTATTTTTTATTTATAAATAAATTAGGACCCGAGCATGATGACTCGATCCCAAATCAAAACGGATGCGTGAGCGGGGATCCGACAAAAAATGAATGGATGGATCCAGATCTCCGGCCACTGTGCGTGGCCGGAGTTGAGAGATCATGGAAGGTAGAAAGAACGTGATAGGATCAAGAGAATGGGATGAAAAATCGGGATCGAAGATGAATCAAAATCGTGACGGATTCTAAGAACTAGATAAAAAAATGACGACGAAATAAAGATGCGAAAAAAATAAAACTAAGAATAATCTAGGATAAAAACAAGAAGAAAATGACGGATCTCACCTTAGGAGGGGAAAAGACCTTGATCACCTCGACGAAGGCCAAAGCGCTGTCATCGAACGACTAGGAGGCCAGACACCCTTCTGCATCAAGAAGACTCTCAGAGATCGGGCTCCTCACACCAAAGATTGATCAAGTTGGAATGAGGGAGAAGGAGCCATATAAATAGAAAACATAATAAAGTTTGAATTTTTGAATTTTTGGATGAACATAAGAGATAAGAGAGAAGGAAAATTGAAATGAGATAAATTAGCAAGATAAATATTTACAAAAATTAACTAATTTTTGTATTTTTGTCACTTTTTTATTTAAAAAAAATGTTAATTTTTTTATTTGTTTGTGGTAGTTAGTTAAGAAAATTAACTATATACATATGCTATATACATATATGACATTATATACATGGGTAAATAAGCAAATTAGTTTTTTTTTAATTTTTATTTTAAATAATTAGTAGAAATATTTACGAATATTTACAAATAGAATATGTACAAATACATGGGAAAATTGCACAAACCACTCTAGAAAACCAATTTTTCACCCGTAACTCCAAAAATTATGAAATCATAGCCATTTTAAAGATAATTTAATTTAGAATACAATGGAAGTTAGTTTGGTTCAATTTGATTCATATGGAGCCGGAATTGGTCATTCAATTATCTCTTAGTGGCTTTTTTTCCAAGTGTGGTTGCTTTTACTATGTACATGATTTGATTGTGCAATTATTTTTATTATTTAGGACACATTTTTGTTTACAACTTTTGTTTTGAAAATTATTTTATTTGCGATCAATTTATGTATAAATAAAATAATGTACTATACAATTATACATATAACACATTTTTTTGATTTTCTGATTAAGGACCCTATCTCCCCCTACTTTATTCCTGGTCGATCAGGTCAAGACTTGACCTTCTCTCGGGGTTCGGGTCAGCATGTATCTATTACATACACACATACAGTCTTCCTTTTTTTATTTTCTTTTCTTTAGTTTTCCTTTATTTATTTATTTATTTATTTATTTTACTTTAAAATGGTAAGAAATTTACAATATTTACACACAGATGCAAGTTAGTAAGAATATGGAGTTAGTGTTATATACATGTATTTTATAAGGGATTTTAAGCTAAAATAAATGAATAAAGATGACGAATCATAGATTCATCATCCCCCTATGCTTTACCTTTGCTAGTCCCTTAGCAAACACTTATTTGAAAGAATAAGTGAATAGAAGAAAAAAGGAAGGAAAAATAGAGAAGTTAGGACACTATTGAGTATTAAACTTTGCTTCATAAATTGTAGTTTGGAGCTCTGTCAGACCTTTGGATTATTAGTGTGTCGGAACCTTAATGGGAGATGGATTTAAAACCTAACAGCCTCTAAGTTCCACCGAACTCCTATTCAGGTCACCTCAACAGTTAGGTCAGAACATGTCTACATACACATATTCTTGTGACCATGAATTTTTACTTGTACGGTGTAAGTGAGATATAGCTCCCCATATCAAAAGTAGCAAAGAAACAACCTCCCTCAACAAGGTAACTCTCGTTCCCCGGTCTTGCAACTCTTTCCTCGAGGAGCAGAGATATTCCCTTCTAAGTTCAAGTACAACCAACTCAAGAAGAGGGGATGGAGAAAAGAATGAACGGTAACCAGTGTAGCTACCTATTCTTGGATGCATGACCAGTGTAGCCAAGTCATCTGCTGCAAGCTTACAAAAATTTATCTTTGAAGCTCTTATTGTAATAATTTTTTTATCCTTATATATACACTCCTAAAAGCATTTTACTTTTCAATCAGGTCTGTCCACTTTTAGAGATTCTGCATTTTCCATACTTTTTTAGAAAGTATAGACAAGGTGCAGCATGTTCATAAGGAGTTTTCCTCTTGAGCCAGTATATCACCCCTCTTTTGAAGCATTATTGCAACCCCACAACATCCTATCTTTAGACCTTAACATTGCGAGACCAGGTTGAGGCACACTTCCTTCCCTAGAGCAAGACGAGAGGTTCTGCCTAGATGTACTACTCTCGTATGCTACCCCAAGCTAAAAGATTCTGCCTCCTCACTACCTCATCCATGAAGATCTACGTGTAGAGTGCTTGTCCAAGATAAGCCATGATATGAAAGAATCATGCTTGTGTTGTTAAATGTTCTACTTAGACTAATCAAGATGACATGTGAACATAGTCTTATGGATTCAAAGAATTAAGCCACTAGGACTTGAAAAGTCTTAACTCCATTTCTTATAAGGTTCCTATGAAATTAAGTGGATTAAGGTCCAACTAAGCTCCATTCTTCAATTTTATTGCAGACTTAGTTTAAATGTCAATACTATCTTGAAAAATGCACATGCAAATGCAAGAAAATATGAACAATGCAAAGAAAGCTTTTTTTTTGAAAAAAAATGACGCACATGTGAAAAGAACATTTTTTAAAACAATTTTCTAATTTTGAACTTTTTATGGATTTTTGGAGAAAAATGCAGCTGTAAAAGAAAGGTTTTTTTAATTATGAAAGTTTTTATAGATTTTTTTGTAGTTTTTTTTTTCAAAAAGGAAAAAGGGTTAGTAAAATATATACAAGTATATACAAGATTTTTTTTGTTTTTATTTTTTGTTTGTTTTTTGTTTTTATTTTGTTTTTATTTTTTTGTTTGTTTTTGCTTTTTTTGTTTTTGTTTTATTTTGCTTTGTTTTTGTTTTTGTTTTTGTTTTTGTTTTTTTGGTTTTTTACACACATGGATTTTACAAAATTATATACATATCCCCCAAAATAAATATCTTAAAAAGTATGAGTTATGTCTAAAGTATATATACAATATATACGACACCCCATATACTTAGATCAAACTATGTCCTCATAGTGATCAGAGAGCGACAAATGAAGACATAACTCGTGCTAAGTATAGAAAAGTGAAAAGACTCCTATGCTACAACGACTCAAAGAAAAGATAAAAAGAAGAGAAGTTGGTGATCCCCCTATACTTAGGATCAAGTAATCCTAAGTATAGTAGACTGCGAAAGGGGAAAATCGATGCAGAGAATGTACAGACTCAAAAATAAAAAAATGATATGAACAACATGAACCCCCCTATACTTAGGGTAGAGTATCCCTAAGTATAGGAAACAACAGGAGTGATAAACAGGACGAAAATGAACAACACAAATCATTCATCCCCCTATACTTAGGATAAAGCACATCCTAAGTATAGCATACACACACGGAAAAGAGGTGAATGGTAAAACTGAAGAAGAAAGAGTAAAACGAAAGGATATACAAGAGGAGTGGATGCTCATGTATCAGACACCGAAGATGGAAGCAAAAGATCATCGTATGATACTATAGATACCGAATCAACGACTGACATGAATGTATCATGGTCTAGATATGGCTTCAGCAATTGTCCATTCACAACAAATGGTTGTGCATCAGATGATAACCCGGATATGAAAATACTCCCATTGCCACACACAGCTCTCACAATGAACAATCCTGACCACTTGCTTTTTAATTTTCCTGGAAACAGCTTCAACTTAACATCAAATACTCAAACTTTCTGATTAGGGAAAAAGTCTTTCTTCGAATGTGTTTTTCATGCCAGCGCTTGACTTTCTCCTTATACATGAGTGAGTTATCATATGCAAAGTCTCAGAATTCCATTAATTTATTCAAATCCAACTTCCTATTCTTTCCCGCCTTCTCATAATCTAGATTGCATACACTAAGTACCCATAAAGATTTGTGAATTAATTCTACTAGCAGGGGGCAAGACTTTCCATGCACCAATCTGTAGGGAGACATACCCAAAAGAGACTTGTACGATGTATGATAATCCCATAGAACCGAATCGACGTACAAGTTTTTGCAATATCGTCTTGATCTCCCTATTTGAAATTTCTACCAAGCCATTGGTCTGAGGGTGGTAAGGAGACACAACTTTGTGCTCAATGGCATACTCCTTTGCAAGCTTCTTTACTTCTCTATTTATGAATGGCTTCCCCCATCTGAAATCAGTATTTTGCGAATCCCAAACCGCACAATAATATGGTCCTTGAGAAAGGAACACACTGTACTACTATCTGCGGCTTAGATGCGTATAGCCTCCACCCATCGACTAACATAATCCACAACAAGCAGGATGTACTGAAATCCCTGACTGACAGGAAATGAGCCCATGAAGTCTATGCCCCAAGCATCAAAAATATCAAAAATCTGTATATATCTTAGGGCATGGTTATATTTGGAACCAACAGTTCCTCCCATTTTCTGACAATCAGTACAACCTCGAACATACCCTGTAGCATCCTTAAATAATGTGGGCCACCATAGGCCCCTCTGTAAAATCTTTGCTGCCGTGCGTTTCCCCGAATGATGCCCACCAGATTCTAGTTTGTGACAGTGCTCAAGTACACTGGTGTTTTCCTCCTGAGGAATGCACCTTCTCCAAATATAATCCGCACCCTCGCGAAAGAGGTACGGATCCTCCCACTGGTAATAATGAATCTCTGATAGAAATCTGTCTACCTTGTACTTTGGACAATCTTGTGGAACTTTCTTGAAGACAAGATAGTTCACAATATCAGCATACCATGGGAGTGATTCCACAAACAAAAATGGCCTCATTTGGAAAGGTTTCGGAAATAGGAATCATGTTCTACTCAGAGGTCTTTGCATCTGTGATATGGGAAATGTGATCTGCCATAACATTTTTCACTCCTGGTTTATCTCGAATCTCTAAATCATATTCCCGGAGAAAAAGGATCCATCTGATAAGGCATGGTTTGGCATCCTTCTTTGCCTACAAGTATCATATGGCAGTGTGATCCATGTACACAATAACGTGTGAACCGATGAGGTAAGATCTGAACTTTTCTAGCCCAAACACAACTGCTAGCATCTCCTTCTCTATAACTGTATAATTCCATTGTGCTTCATCCAGAGTCTTGCTAGCATAGTGTATAGCAAATGGTATCCCATCCCTTCTCTGTCCTAAAACAACTCCAACTGCAAAATCTGATGCGTTCGTTATAATCTCAAAAGGAAGAGACCAATCGGTGGTTGTAAGACATGAGCACTAGTAACCATTTCTTTCATCTGATTGAATGCAAGGAGGACTTTCTCATCTACAACAAAATCAGTCTCCTTACACAGAAGCTCAGTCAAAGGTCTGGCGATTTGCTGAAGTCCTTTATGAATCGCCTATAGAATCCTACGTGTCCCAAAAATGACCTCAACTACTTCAAATTCTGTGGTGGCTCTAACTTGGAAATCCACATCAATCTTAGCCGGCTCAACCTCCATACCATGTTTGGAGATGACATGGCCCAATACAATTCCCTTAGTCACCATAAAGTAACTCTTCTCCCACGAGAGCACTAGGTTTACCTCACAGCAACGTTGAAGAACTTGGTCTAAATAAGTAAGACGTGTCAAAACTATCCCCATAGATTGAGAAATCGTCCATGAAGACTTCAAGAAAATTACCCACCATGTTGGCAAAAACGGGCAACATACACCTTTGAAATGTAGCAGGGGTGTTACACAATCCAAAGGACATCCGTCTAAAGGCGTAGGTGCCAAACAAACAAGTGAAAGTAGTTTTCTCCTGATCCTCATGAGCAATAGCAACTTGGTCGTATCCCGAGTACCCATCCAAGAAGCAAAAGAGTTCCCTGCCAACCTCTCAATAATCTGATCAATAAAGGGCAACAAAAATCTTGGTAGCTGAGTTCATGCATCGGTAATCTACACAGACACGGCATGAAGTAGGTACCCAGGTCGGAATCTCCTCACCATGGTCATTCTTTACAATCGTAATCCCGGATTTCTTCGGGACCACATGTAAAGGGCTGACCCACATGGAATCTGAAATGGGATATATAAAGCCAGCATCACACCAATTTCTGATTTCCTTCATGACAACCTCCCTTAGATTTGGATTTAGATGACGCTGACATTCACGGGAGGGTTTACAGTCATCCTAGGTAGATATGATGTGAGCACAACGCTGGATTGATCCCACAGAGATCCAAGATATTCTATCTTATGGCCTTGCAGTTTCTCTCAAGAACCTCTAGTACGCGAGATTCTTATTCAGCGGTCAATTGCAAGCCGAGGATACCCGAAACATTTGGGGGGAACCCGCAATGAAGGCATATTTCAACGTTGATGGTAAAACCTTGAGCTCAGGTGGGGACTGAATCGGCTCTGCAATAACATCTGCCACTGTACTGGTAGATGGTATGTGATCTGTACTCTGTAGACTATCCACCTTGGCGACTGATGGTTCAGCAAACAGAATATCTGATAGATCTGTAATGAATGATCTCTACTCAGAAAGGAAGGGCTTATCAAGATGTTCAATATTCTTATCAATTAACGGCTCAGATATCTCAACAATAATCTCAGAAAGATGTCTCTCATCTATTCATAAATCAATGAATGGCCCAGATATCTGGACCTCAAAACTCAGCTCAAACTGCTCATCGGCAACTATCTCAATTGGACCACCAATGGGAACTCATGTCGACTGTGCTTTCCAGAGAGTCCTTTGGGAAAGGAACTCCTGGGTATCTGTAAAATGAGTGAAAAGATCTGTCTCTTTGAATTCAGCAAGAAAATCACAATCATATGGCTCTGATATAACTTTCTCCGTAACATCTGCTGCTGGTGACTGTGATGGTCTAGGATCAGAGATCGTCTCAATTTTCACCGTCACTATGAGAGTGAAAGATGATCTCTCCCGTACCATAATCAATTGCTGCTTCGATCGCTCGGAGGAATGGTCGACCTAGTATGATCAGGGTATGGAGTAATGGTGCAGGTGTGTCCATATCCATGACAACAAAATCAACAGGGAAATTCATTCCCTGTACCGTTACAATAACGTCCTCTAAAATGCCTCTTGGCCTCTTAATCGATCTATCGGCAAACTGAAGGATCATTGTGGTTGTTTTCAGAGGCCCCAACCGAAATTTAGTTAGTAAAGAGGAATGCATGAGATTAATGGAGGAACAGCTATCGAGAAGAGTACGATCAAATTCTTGATCAAAGATATGGCAACAAATGTGAGGTGCTCCCTTGTCTTTTTTTTAGGCGGAAGTTTACTGATGGCATGAACTGTGGCCATGATCAAAATGTGTTTCTCTGTTTCCTTTCGTCTGTTCTTCTTTGGTTGACGCTTTTGTGTACTTCCTCTTTCATTCCCTTTTTTACTATAGGCATGTATTCCATGGCCTTAAGGAGTGGCATCTTTAAAAAGATGTTCTGTAAGATCTCAACCACTCCAGGATCATATAGTGTTGGTTTTAGTTTTTGATTTTTTTAACTTTGAGAACAGAAGGAAATGGCACGGAATCAGAATAAACATGCAAACGTTCATTTCCATTATTCAAAGTAGAATCCTTATGTACAAAAGGACAACCAGAATCAGTCTGTATAGTGTTGTCCAAACTAGGTAAAGGAAAAACAGAATCTAAAATAGAACGGAATGTTGTTGCTGGTGAAGAGGAAGAATCTACGACTGGTATATTCTCCCTTGTTGATGGTGATCTACATCTGCCTAGTGAAGGTGGTGGTGAAGGCGGTGAAACTCCAGACGCGGGTGCTGCTACACTGGGCCTCTCAACTGCTGGTGAAGGAGATGATGTAGAAGATGATGCTCTCTCAATGGATCGATCTCCCAACCCCAACAACTGCGTAGGTGACTGCAATCTCCTACCACTCCTGAGATGTATGGCATCAGATAAACATGTAAAATCAAGATACATACCTGTCTAGGGGGTGGGTGGGCTATTGGCTATCTGCTCCTTGCGTCTGAAGTTGTTGGGGGTTGTCTTCGATCTGTGCTGGAATCAGTGTCTTGGTGGTGGTCAGGTCGTCGATCCGCTGAGTCAGTTCACTCATGTTCTTTATGAGCAATGCAAGTTGGTCCAGAGCTGGATTGATTGAAGGAGCCTCAGGTTGCTCATTGACTGGTTGTCGCTGAGGATGACAGTACGGAGGATGTTGGTACCCATACGGATTCTGATAATGAGGAGGAGGAGGATGAGGATACTGTCCATGATATGTAGTCTGCTATTGGGTATGATGAGGAAAATACATAGACTGCTATTGTGGCTGGCCTTATCTCCAGTTTTGGAACTGTGGTGGAGATTGATACTGAGGCTGGAACTGTTGGTGCTGGTACTGGTACTATTGCTGTCTGCCTCCCTGAAACTGGTGGGCGGATCTCTGACCCTGCTGTGAACCCAACTGGCCTTATCCTGACAGACGAGTCTGGTTTCGCTCACGGTCTAACCATATACCTTTCACCTCCTGAATACCAGGTGGAGGTGGAGACTGCCGCTCAGGAATGTAGGCTACTTCTTGTTGGTATGGAACTATCTGATGTGAATGCTGCTGAACCTGATCAGGTGTCTGCACGTAGTAGACATGCTGAACTGTGGATGGTCCTCCGCTCCTCTGCTGGGTGGAAGAAGCCTACTCCCTAGTAGAGGTATTGGCTGTTGCACTCGTACTGTTGACTACACTGATCGTACTCACAAGAAGCTCCGGGTGCTTTGTTATCTCATCTAGTTTATCCAAGTTCTTTATCCTTTGCTCGATCACATGAAGCTTCTCAAGCTCTTTGGATCGTTTTTCAATAATGTCCACTTTGGATAGGTGATTTCCAATAATGGTCAGATTAGAACTGTCCACCTTATCCACTTCATGTGATGTCGTCATATTGACATCCTTGTGGGGTACTGCAGGGGCGGTGATAGGGTGCTTCTGAAAAGAATGTGAAGAAGAAAGAGCTGCTAAACTTTCCTCCATCTCCTCAAAAATTTGATAAAGGACATCCTCAACCTTGTTGAAGTGGCTCCCCCCACAAGTGGCATCTACCAGCTTCTAATTCTCGATGCTTAAACTCCCAAAGAAATTTTGTACAAGGCTGATCTTTGGAATATCGTGATGGGGGCATTTCTCCGTCAGATCTTTGAATCTTTCTCAAGCCTCGTGAATAGGCTCTTGGGGTATCTAGGAGAAATCAACAATCAAGGATTGCATTTGGTTGAGTCGTTCAAGTGGATAATACTTGTTCAGAAATGCAGACCTCAACTCTTCCCAAGTTGTGACAACCTTCCTCAAGTGATTTAACCAATACAAAGCTTTGCCCATCAAATTTAATGGAAAGACGGTCATCTGCACTACCTCTAATGGGATATTTGCGTAGTGTACTGTTCCACAAATGCGATCGAACTACTGGAGGTGTATATAAGGTTCTTCATTAATATTTCCATGGAATATTGGGAGAAGAGGTAAAATAGTTTGCTTAAGCTCAAAATGTCCATGAACTACAGGGATTTGTATCCAAGAATTTGTCTATCCTGCCCCTGGATTATAAGCATCCTTTAGTGTAGGCTTAGCCCCAAGTTCTATGTGAGGTTCTTCTCCCCCATTCCAACCTCCAGGGTTTCTATTATCCCCCTCTCTCCTATCTTCTATTTCCTATCTCAACTTGAGAACATATCTCTCAATGTGGTCTGAAAATTAGCCTGCTTAGTTATCTGGGCTTGAATTGACTGGATGGAGGCTAACAGGGTGTTGTTGATCTCTCTCTGCTCTGACATGGTTCCCTTTCCCTTTGGTGGCATCAAGTGTTCGGTGTCTGACTCTAAAAATGTGCATGATACTCGATTAGTGCTCAGAATTGATGGAGTCTCATATATTAATTCGAGATTAAAGACAATCTCAAATAGTGGATTGATGGATGTTGTGAAGGGTGAAGTGGAGAAAGAGGAATATTCGGGAAGTGAGTCTCCTCGAATAGAAGGCGAATGGCTCGGAGTGTAGAATGAGTTCGTAGAGTCTGAATGAGAAATACTCCAGTCCGACATCTTCAAAATCAATAGGCAGGATGTGAGAAGACGAAGGTCAATGCAAGAGTTAAAGTGAATGAAGGCGCAAATTGCGTAGAAGGATCTTTATCACTAGAAAGCAAACACAATACAAACCCCCAGTTCACCAACTCACCGCAATGTGAAGACCGTGAAGGTTTGGTCAATTTTCTTGTCTATTTTTAGAGTTTAGTGATAATACAATCTATCAGAGTGGTTAAAGCAGGTTGTTAGGAACCCATTGCTCTCAGGAGACTGGCCCAATCCCAAAGTTAGATCTTTCCCAGCCAGTATGAATTGTGGACCATTTACCGGCTACCCGATCAATTCAATCTGTTAAGGACGTTGCGGGTTGCTTTACCGGCTACTGGAGATATCCTCACTGGAGAACGACTAATCCAAGATAGTAGTCTGAAAAGAGTTCGGGTGTGGTTCTATCCTATTGTGCAGGTCTCTCTCTTGCTACATACAAACCAAACAATGAGGGGGTTACTCTCCCCAAAATTGTGATTTTTCCTTATGTTTATTTTAGGGTTGAGTTTTCTTTAGCAGTCCCGTATTTTAGGCAATTGTCACTTGGTTAAAATATTTTCGAAGAATCGCCTACCGAGTGTCCATTTTCCTTTTTAACTTATGTGAGTGAAAATAAGGAAGAGATCGGAAATGCCAATGCACGATTAAACACAATGATACATGCAGGGGTTAGAGATGCGTACCTTGTCGCCATCACTCTACATGCAAGTGTTCGTACATAATTTAAATACAGGAAAGTAAACTATCCTATATGATGCAAGTGAACTGTCCGAGATGATAGCTTCTATTAACGGGCAAGAACAAGTTAATTTGAATAAGTCTAAATTACGCTCTACTCTATAAGTACAAAAATTCTTGTTTAGGGTGTTTGGACCTAATTAATTACCTGACTCAAGCAAATTAATTAAAGCAATCAATAGGTAGCTCACAAAATCCGTGGGAAACAAAGAAAAATAAGGCGATGAAAACAGAACCGATGAGGTCCCCCAAGTGCACCGACACTTGGCAAAATAGGCCGCAACAAATGACGAAATAGGCCGCAACAAATGAATGTCCGTTTACAATGGTTCTAATGGTAAAAAAGAAAATCTCTCTCTCTCTCTCTTGGTCTCCTTCAATTCTTCTTCTCCTCTTCTCATGCTATCCTATGGCTCGGTGAAGAATCAAACCCTATCTGCTTCGCTTGGGTGCTTCGACTATCCTAGGATCGCCTCCTTCGCTCCACATGCCTCGTAAGAAAAAGAAAAGAGAGAATGTGTAAGAAACACATTTATCAAATAAGAGAGAGAAAAAATTAAATAAAAACAGTGAATATGAACAATGGAGTGAATGTGAAAAAATATACACAAATATATACAACCAAGAATAGCTGGTCAAAAGAGAAACCTAACTATCCTCGCCGTGCCTTCCTGGCAACATAACATTTTGTTGCTACGCTTTTCTGGGGTTTTAATTATTTGAATTATAAACAAGTCGTTGCAACCCAATCAAGCATCAACAAACAAACTATTTTTTTCTTCTCTCGCTGCAAAATAATTACAGATAATAATGTGGAGCAAGAGAAATTTTTGCTACTTATTTACCTATGTAGTGGACAGGATCGAACTCAGGGAGGTTACAATTCCTGAGGGTTATTCAAATAATCGATGAAAATCAAATAAGAGAAAAGTAGGAATCTCAAAGGCAAACTATCCTTGTTTTTTTGAAAATTTTCTCTTTTTAATTTTTTTAATCTTTTTATTTCTATTTTTTTAATTTCTAATCTTCAAATTTTTAGTGATTTTAATTTTGCAAATTTTTTGAATTTCAAATAAAGAACAATATGCACAAGATAAGAAAAACACGCACCAAACTCTTTTTGTATTTTTCAATTTTATAAAAATGATCAAAAAATCCAGAGAAAATATTTTTGTGTTTTACAGTTTTTGAAATGTTTTTGGGAATTTTTTTAGAATTTTCAGATTTTTTTTATTTTTTTTTAAAATCAAATAGTTGCAAAAATGAGAAACAATGCACAGCTTGGAGTAATTTGCAACTTAAAAATATTTTAAGTGCCCAAAACTCATGGAAATTTTTTTTACAATGACATATATGCAAATATCTACAAACAGGAACTGAAATCATGATTTTTTGGAATTTTGTAGAATTTTCTGTGATTTTTATAAGATTTTTGATGTTTTCTTTTTTGGATTTTAAAAAGAATTAATGCGTGAAATTTAGAAAGAAATTAAAAGACAATGAAATATAACTACTCTAATTTTTTTTGGAATTTTTAGAGAAATATTCCAATTTTTATGAATTTTTAAATTTCAAACAAAAATAACATCTTTTTGATTTGTGAATAATATTAAATAATGACAAAATGCAATGAAAAATTTATGCTAAAAAGATAAACACATCAGAGGCATAACATAATTTTTGGGAGATTTATTGACCAAAGAAAACATTTATTTCACTAAAAACACATGCAAAGATAATGTCTGGAAAGTTAGGGACTAAATTGCAAATATTCAATGTTTGTTTATTAAAATGTAATAGAAATAAAGTTGCAGGCGAAAGATAGTGAAGATGGTGTGATGCACATGACTTGCTGGAGTAGGAATCTCTGTTATATTTAGAACTTCCAATGGTGTTGAATGTAATTTGCTAAAATTTACATGTGCAAGGCACGGGCTTGATTCTCGCAGGGGCTATGTGGCGATTTCAGAAACTTCCAGGGGGCGTAGATGGAATTCGTCCAAGCTTATATGCAATTCAAAAGAACTCGGGGGGGGGGGAGGGGGGTTAATGTAATTTTTCCAAAATTTTCTTAATCCCCTAGGGTTTGTGCTCCCCTTCTTCATTCCCGTGTCTTCTCAAAGGAAGGCACCGCACAAAGATGTAAGAGGGATAAGGGGCGCCGCCAGCAGTGGTGGCGCGGTCGAGACAGATCACACGAGGGTCACGCGCGGTGGTGGGTGGCGCTCGGTGGAAGCGCGTGGGAGCGCTGAAGCGGTGGCAACCGAGATGGTGCAGGTTCGCTGGCTAGCGCTATCAGTGCGCCTAGTGCGGCTGACACTAGCGCTCAAGGTGGTGGTCGACGAAGGGCGTGGATTGGTCGCATCGGAGCGACTCTGCCCCAGAGGGATGTTGGTGGCAGTTCTAGGCGGTGCGGCAGAAGGATGGCACTGGAGCGCGGATGTGAACCCGCGACGAAGCGGCGGTCGGAGGGGGCACGTGTGCGTGGTTGCGGCACACGGTCAATGCAGGAGGAGGACACTGGCGGAGCGGGGCTGGGGTCAGCTGATGGCGACCACGCGACTGGGAGAGGCACGGGTAGCGGTGGCGACAGACGCTGCCCGTTCTGCTAAAAAAATTTGTATTTTTGTTTGTTTTTTTATTTTTCTTTTGTAAACTGTAAGCAGAAAAGCCTCTTTTTTTATTTTTAAATCCGAAAAATTGAAATCTAATACAAAAAAATAAAATGTTTTTTTATTTTTTTATTTTTTTATATATTTTTAGATGATCCTGCAAAAAAATGTTAGAGAGAAAGAAAAACAAATATATTTTTTATTTTTTATTTATAAACAAATTAGGACGCGAGCATGATGACTCGATCCAAAATCAAAACGGATGCATGAGCAGGGATTCGGTGAAAAATGAATGGATGGATCCGGATCTCCGACCATCGTACGTGGCCAGAGTTGAGAGATCATGGAAGGTAGAAAAGAACGCGATAGGATCAAGAAAATGGGATGAAAAATCGGGATCGAAGATGAATCAAAATCATGATGGCTTCTAAAAACTAGATAAAGAAATGACGACGAAATAAAGATGCGAAAAAAAAACTAAAGTTAATCTAGGATAAAAATAAGAAGAAAATAATGGATCTCACCTTAGGAGCGGAAAAGACCTTGATCACCTCGACGAAGGCTCGATGCGCTGTCACCGGACGACTCAGAGGCTAGGCACCCTTCTGCGATAAGAAGACTCTCGAAGATCGGGCTCCTCTCACCAAAGATTGATTAAGTTGGAATGAGGGAGAAGGAGCCATATAAAAAGAAAAGATAATGGAGTTTGAATTTTTTGAATTTTTGAATTTTTGGATGAAGATAAGAGATAAGAGAGAAGGAAAATTGAAATGAGATAAATTAGCAAGATAAATATTTACAAAAATAAACTATTTTTTGTATTTTCGTAACTTTATTTATTTGAAAAATAAATGTTAAATTTTTATTTTTTGTGGTAGTTAGTTAAGAAATTAACTACATACATATGCTATATATATATGACATTATATACATGCGTAAAAAAGAAAAATAGTTTTTTTAATTTTTTATTTTTTATTTTCATTTTAAATAGTTAGTAAAATATTTACAAATATTTACAAATACAATATGTACAAATACATGGGAAAATTGCACAAACCACCCGAGAAAACCAACTTTTCACTCGTAACTCCCAAAACTATGAAATCACAACCATTTTAAAGATAATTTAATTTAGAATACAATGGAAGTTAGTTTGGTTCACTTTGAGTTCATATGGAGTCAGAATTGGTCATTCAGTTAGTACTTAGTGGCTTTTTTCCAAGTGTGGTTGCTTTTATTATGTACATTATTTGATTGTGCAATTATTTTTATTATATAGGATACATTTTAATTTACAACTTTTGTTTTGAAAATTATTTTGTTTGAGGTTAATTTATGGACAAATAAAATAGTGTAGTATACAATTATACACATCACATATTTTTTTTGGATTTTTTGATTAAGGACCCTATCCCCCCCTACTTTATTCTTGGTCGATCAGGTAAAGACTTGACCTTCTCTCGGAGTTCGGGTCAGCCTGTATCTATTACATACATACAGTCTCCCTTTTTTATTTTCTTTTCTTTATTTTTCCTTTCTTTCTTTATTTATTTTAGGTTAAAGTGGTAAGAAATGTACAATATTTACACACATATGCAAGTTAGTAAGAATATAGAGTTAGTGTTATATACATGTGTTTTATATGGGATTTTAAGCTAAAATAAATGAATAAAGATGACGAATCGCAGATTCATCACCTAGATGTACAACATTTGGTGGACGATGATTTTGTTGTAAATAAGAACTCTAACTTGGATTCCAGCAATGTACATATTCCTATTCCTGATGCAATAGAAAAATCTAAAAAAAATGCAAAAAGAAAAAGTTCATTATCTAATCTTGGAGTTGTGGATATCACTAATAACTCGACTATTGAGATTCATCCAATAAAAACCATGGATTACATGCCAGCTGTGAAAAAAGGTTTGAAAGAGGCATGCACAAGCAAGCGTCGCCCAACACAAAAAATAGATGCAGACAGGTTGAGAAGCACGTTCTCACCATGGCCACTGTAGCAGCCATCATCAACCTCCCACAAAAGAAGCAGGACCAAGGAGCACCTCTTATCAGTTGCGAAATTTTTGATCAAGTCTTCGAGTGCACTTTGCTTGACTGTAGTTCTTCCATCAACCTTCTACCCTCGTCATTACTGCAAGAATTTAGGCTAGGTCCGCTCAAGCAGACACATATGATCCTTCAGTTCGTTGGCCGATTTATCAAGCGACCTAGAGGTCTTTTGGAAGGCATTGTGGTAAAGGTGCGGAAAATGCAATCCCTAGTTAATTTTATAGCCCTTGATATGGACTCCCCTGCAACCTTACTCCAGACTCCTATCATCCTTGGATGGCCATTCCTGCGCATCTCAAAAGCCGTGGTTGACTATGGGACTGGCAAGATTACATTCATCTCGGACAGCAAGAGAATCACTATAAACATGATAAGCGAGCTGAAAGTCATGACTAATGAGGCCCGTGCAGCACCAGAAGTAGGATGTGACTTTATTGCGGAAATCATAGATACACCACTCTCTTTGGACAATCCATGGACCCAAGAATTCCTCTCCATGGAGGACTTGGAAGGCACATTCGACACATGCTCTGACGATACTTGGAAGACTGATTCCAATATGTTGATTCATCTTTTTGACTCCAATGATTCACTCCAGCCCGAACACGATAAGCCTAGTGCAAAACTGTTCGACACATTATTAGAATCTCAACAGAATATTGAGGTTAGTAGCTCTGCCAAAGTTCTAGCCGCACATCCTACCACCATACAGTTTTTGAAGTGACTAACAAGTCGACCAGATCAGAACTAGAACTCAAGACACTTCCAGCAGGCCTGAAGTATGCATTCCTTGCGGGTGTAGAAAACATGTATTCGGTCGTCATCAACAGTAGGCTGACTTTGGCACAGGAATCTCGACTTTTCGAGGTTCTAGAGAAGAACCGCAAGGCGCTTGGTTGGCATGTATCAGATTTCTGCGGGATAAACCCTGCAGTGTTCACACCACATTTACCTGGAAGAAGATGCCAAGCTGTCCCGCAATTCCAAAGAAGACTGAATCCAAATCGCAGGGACGTCGTCATGAAAGAAATCTCGAAATGGTGTGATGTAGGTTTCATTTATCCCATCTCCGATTCAAAATATGTGAGCCCCTTGAACATAGTTCCTAAGAAGTCAGGGCTTAATGTGATTACAAATGAATAAAGGAGATGAGATATCTACGCGGGTACTGACATCCTGGTGCGTATGTGTTGACTACCACCATCTTAATGCAACAACAAAGAAGGACCACTTCCCCTTGCCATTCATTGATCAGGTTTTGGAAAGACTAGTCAGCAAGGAGTTCTTATGCTTTCTGGATGGGTACTCCAGGTACAACCAAGTAGAAATCGCCCTTGAGGACCAAGAGAATACTACCTTCACTTGCATGTTCGACACCTATGCTTTCAGGAGAATGCCTTTGGATTATGCAACACACCAGCGACATTCCAGAGATGCATGCTTGCAATTTTCGCCGAGATGATGGGCGGTTTTCTTGAGGTGTTTATGGATGACTTCTCCATCTACAGTGATAGTTTCGATTCACGTCTCGAGCACCTGGATATAGTACTTCTGAAATGTCGTGAAGTCAATCTCGTGTTGTCATGGGAAAAGAGCCACTTCATGGTCACATAAGGGATTGTGCTGGGTCATGTCGTTTCCAAATGTGGCATGGAAGTCGACCCGGCAAAGGTGGATGTGATAGCCTATCTTGAGCCACCTCAGATAATTAAGAATGTGAGGTCATTCCTGTGGAACGTGGGATTTTACAGAAGATTCATCCGAGATTTCATCCACATTGCCCGACCTCTTACAGAATTAGTATGCAAGGAGACTGAGTTTAATGTTGATCAACAGGTCATCCTTTCATTCAATCATTTGAAGGAGCTTACCACTCAAGATTTAGTCCTACAGCCGCCATATTAGTCTCTTCCCTTTGAGATCATGACGGATGCGCCAAACTTTACAGTTGGGGCTTTGTTAGGATAGAGGAAAGACAAGGTGCCCTATGCCATACATTACACCAACAAAACATTAGATGAAGCTTAGAGAAATTACATGGTGATAAAGAAAGAGTTGCTAGCTGTGGTATTCACCATTGAGAAGTTCAGATCATATCTGCTTGGATCCAAAGTCACCATCTTTACCGACCACTCTGTTATCCGATATATGCAGCAGAAGAAGGATGCCAAGCCCAGACTGATCAGATGGATCCTTCTCCTCCAGGAATTTGATCTGGAAATCAAGGACAAGCCTGGAGTTCAGAATGTGGTAGCAGATCACCTCTCCAGAATAGAGCAGACATAGCCTCCGCTGAGCAATGCACCCATCACAGAGACCTTTCCCGAAGAGTCGATTTTGGCCATGGATTCACTCCCTTGGTATGTTGATATTGTCAACTACCTTGTTTCAGGGAGTAGTACCACCGGATTGGACGAAGAATCAGAAGGACAAATTCTGGCCGACAATCCATTTCTACCAATGGGAAGATCCTATCTTATTCAAGGAAGGAGCAGATTGCATTTGGCGTAGGTGTATCCCTCAGGAGGAACATCATAGTGTCCTCGAGCACTGTCACTCGCTCGAATATGGTGGACACCACTCTGTAGATCGAGAGGCAACAAAAGTACTTCAATGTGGCTTCTGGTGGCCCACACTATTCAAGGATGCTGCAACCTTCGTCAAACGATGCACTGACTTTCAGAGATTAAAAGGCACACTCACAGCGAGAGACTCGATGCCCCTGAAGCTCATTCAGATAACAGACATCTTCGATGCTTAGGGCATCGATTTCATGGGACCTTTCCCTAACAGTCAGGGATATGAGCACATCCTTCTTGCCGTTGACTATGCGAGTCGCTGGGTTGAAGCTATCCCCGCTCGAGCTCCAGACAGCCGGACAGTATGCCGATTTCTAAGAGAGAATATCATTTCACAGTTCGGGAGTCCAAAGATTATGATATCATATGGGGGTAGCCACTTCATAAATAAAGAGGTCAAGAAATTAACAAAGGAATACGACATCGACCATCGAGTTGCATCTCCTTACCATCCCCAGACCAATGGCATGACAGAATTATCGAATAGAGAAATCAAGATGATCCTTCAGAAACTTGTGAGGCCAGATAGAAGAATTGGTCCCAACTCTTGGACTCCGTCCTATGGGCATACAGAACCGCTTACAAGTCCCCCTTGGGCATGTCTCCTTATCATCTTGTATATGGGAAACCATGCCATCTGCCCCTAGAATTAATTCATAAATCCTTGTGGGAAATCAATATGTGCAATTTGGACTCACATAGTAGTGGTTAGAAAAGAATAGATGATTTGAACATACTCCTGGAATTCTGAGACTATGCATACGATAACACAATGATGTACAAGGAGAAGGTGAAACACTGACATGACCTACATATCAGACGAAAGACCTTCAAATCTGGGCAGAAAGTGTGGTTATTTATGCTAAGTTAAAAATCGTCCCGAGCAAACTAAAAAGCAAATGGACAAGGCCATTTCAAGTTTGAGAAGTACGTGACAATGAAAGTATTGCAATATCAGAATTGTCCCCTGATGCACAACCATTCGTCATGAGCAATCAACTACTGAAACCCTACCTTGAGCCAGATACATTCTTGGCTGTTGTCGACTCAATCCAGGTACTGCACTCTGAGGATACATCCACAACACTAGCAACATCAAAAGATTCAGACAATGCACCTCAAAAACTTTTCCTCTGATCTCTTCTCTTTTCTTCTTTTCTTCTTTTCCTTTCTAATTTCTTTTTCTACCAAAAAGGTGTCGTCCCTTGTTGTCAGTCTTCGATACTTAGGACGTACTTTGTCCTAAGTGTAGGGGGGTGAGCACCCAGAGTCCTTTCATTCTTTGATCCTCTCCATTGTCTCCTCTTCTTGTCTATACTTAGATATATCTTACCCTAAGTATAGGGGGAGACAGTCTGAGTATGATCTGTTCATTCTCACCCTTGACCACTGATAAACGCGAAATTCGATGTGGTCAAAATTGGTGTCTCACACAAGGCGGAGACAACCGTCGCTGTGGCGACTCACAAGTGAATCTCGTATTTAATCAACAATTAACCCACACTAAAGATCAATAAATTAGAAATAATGTGGAGTTAAAATTTATTTTTAACTCTGCACAAATGGTGTATAGTGACAAGTATGCAGAGAGTTCGAACACAGGGAGCAAACAGGGTAATTCACAAAAGTGTGCACAAGTGAGTGTGTGTGTGATGTGTCTACACTAAGCAAGCAAACAATGAAGTTTTTGTGGGTTTTTAATTTTTAGATTTTTTTTATTTAATTTTTAATTTTGTATTTTGATTTTTACTTTTCTGATTTTTATATTATATTATATATATATATATTTTAATTTTCAATATTGGAAAATAAAGACAATGTAATGAAAGGCAAGATAAACTATTTATAAAAATGCACAAAAATGACCAAAAATTCAGAAATGAAATGTTTTTGATATTTTTAGGATTTTTTACTATTTTTGTGATTTTTGGGGATTTTTCAAGGTGTTTTTGGCATTTTTAATTACTGAAATAAGAGAAAACAATGACAAAGTTGCTGGCTGGGGGTAAAACTGGAATAAAAAATAACAAACAACAACCAAAAATTTTCAAACTAATTTTAAAATAAATAGGATAAAATCTAGAACAAACAGGAACTTAGTTTGTATTTTTTAGAGTTTTCTTTGATTATATATTTTTTTTGAAGTTTTAGAGTGTTTTTTTATTTTTAGTGTTTTTCTTTTGTGATTTTTAGTGATTTTTGGACTGACACTAAAATAGGTTAAAATAGACACTACGGAATATTTTTGGAATTTTTAAAGACCTTCTAATATTTTTTTGGCATTTTCTAAGCTAGACAGTAAATAAAAACCATGTTTTTGATTTTTAATAAATATTGGCTCGTGAGTTGTTGTTCTTGTCAGTAACCCGCTTGTTCTGCTGTTAGTAACCTGCTTGTTCTGTCAGACCTCAACAGAAAACAGTTGAGTAAGGGCTCTATCTCCTGCGGTTCGGAGAGGACTCAGCTGTCCGTTTCCCTTGGTTTAGTGTCAGAGGCAAATTGAAAGCAAAAGTGTATAAGGGATTGGACTCTCTCCCTTATACACTTTTGCTTTCAATCGAACTTAATGAAAAATGATTCAATTTCTTTCTCTCTCGAACATGATTTGAAGATTCCTTCTATCGCGATTGAACTAGTCATTCTGGGACGTCATTATAGGGGGCTTGAAAAAGGAGGGAAACTTCGAAGCTATTAGAAAACTCAAATCAAAGGGCCTTTTGCACTCCCTGCTCGAATCCCATTTGAAACTCACCCTCACGAGCCTCTCCGGCATAAATGCAAGGAGGATGTATGGATAATATGGGGCCCTTCTTTTCGTAAGCTTTCAGCCTGACTCACGAAAGTCAAGAAGAGAGTGAAGTCAGAGGGACCCGCTTAGGGAAGAAGGGTAGGAATAGAGGCGGGCGTACTATTGCGCGACGCCCCAACTTGTACTTCCGGCAGGTTGGCAGCCTGATTCTTCATCTCCTCTTATACCAATTTTCTCATCCGAACGCTCTTTCCCTCGTCTCCGCTTATGTTCGAAATCTTTTTCGTTTTTAAAGTAGAAGAAAAATGTGGGGTAGAGTTTCCTTGATGGATACTCGGGTTACAATCAAATAGCCAAGACGCCCTCAGACCAGGAGAAAACCACCTTCACTTGGATTTCCCACCCGCTCTTCCTCTTTGATC
The DNA here is from genome assembly GCA_037367405.1 of Ottelia alismoides. Classification (NCBI taxonomy): domain Eukaryota; kingdom Viridiplantae; phylum Streptophyta; class Magnoliopsida; order Alismatales; family Hydrocharitaceae; genus Ottelia; species Ottelia alismoides. The sequence goes on from JAZKJV010007863.1 coordinate 1,867,766, forward strand.
GCCCTTCGCATTTCATTTATATAGCTTGCAGGCTTCAACGCACGTCTACCAACCCTCCTCCCTCTAGTGCGCAGTGCTTTGGGTGAGGGAGAAGGCGGCAACTATTCAGTTGTCTGAGATCGGAAAGAAGCGAAAGCACTCTGCTGGGACGACCCTTGTTCCGCCATTATCAATGCTCTCAGGGGGTTGGATAGGACACCCTTGGTAGACTTCCGAACTGGAAAGTGAATGAGCGGGGAGAATGTAATACGTCTGACGACGTCTTACCGGTTGTCAAGCTTCCTTGGCTTAGGGATAAATGAGCGTAGGTGACCATCAAAATCGCGTAGTAGTCTGTCTCCATGGACTATTATTAAGGCTCATTAGTAACCCGCTAGGGAAAGCCTGTTTGATATAAGAATAGGGGCAAGAGCGATGGATCCCAGAGCCAGAGATAGGGGCGTCAGTGTAGCCGGAAGACAAAGAGAACATAATAAGCTCACTCGCTTCTTCTTAACTCACCAATATTCGTTAGATAAGAAAATAATACCTGTCGAAGGTACGAGTTACGGGACTCTTGAAATCTCTCTTCTGATAAAATTGCGAAGAAGGCACTTTTCCTATTCCTCCCAGTTGAGAAAGTGGTGCCTGGTGGGTGCACGGAGCTTGACTGATTTTCTTCTTCGCAGAGAGAGCGAGAATTCGCCCCCTCTTTCAGTGCACGGGGAATCAACGTCCTAGGGTGCTCCCCAGATTACCAACCAGCTGGTCAAAGAACCAACATTAACCTCCCTCAATGCAAGCGGAATTCAGGCTTTTGAGGAGGAGGCGATTAAGCTCTATTGGCGTGAAATGACAAGTGCACAGGAGCTTAACTTTAAAATTTGAGAAATTTTGGACTTAAAATGATAATTAAAATAATTAGAGCAAGCATCCAAATATTAAACAGGCCTGACAAGGGTATATTTGCAATTTCTTAATCATCCAGGGGCATACATGCAAATTTCCACAAAAGTTTGAACTGAATATTCAATTTATAGCACCAACATGCAATTACAAAACCCGCCTGGGTATCCTAGCAATTTTCCCACCAGGGCGCGTGATTGGCACGCGCCTGACGAGGGCTAAAATGAAATTTCTCAACAACCTGGGGGTTTACTTGCAATATTTCCAAAAATATAACACGTGACGTCAAAGTTTTGGTACTAAAACGAAATACAACAAAGGCCGAGGGTACCCTTGCAAAATGCCCCCACCTCACGTGTACAGGTCACGTGAGGTGACGTGGCAGGGGACCTGGATGTAAATATGGAAAGCTCGGGGGTCTTTGTGCAAATATTACAAAATTATTTAAACTACGCAATAAAATTTCTGGACTAAATAGAAATTACAAAACAAGCGGGGGTTGACTGCAAAATACCCTCGCTTAGGCGATCCGACGACGGTGGCGAAGCGGATGACACGTGGCGGACATCCAACGGTTGAGCTCTCGGGCGCGATCCAGCGGCGTAGGGCACGCCACTTATCCACGTGGCATCTCCTCCGGGTGCGATGACGGTTTGCCCGTGGACGCCTGAGATTAGATCTCAGCTGAGATCGACGGTGGCTGGGTGCTGATGATCGAGCGGTCCACGTTAGATCTGGAGGGAACGCCCTGATCGGACGACGGCGAAGGTGGCTGGAAGAACACGGCGGAGCTCCGACTGGGCGAGGTTCCTCGAGCTCCTTCGGCCGACTCCGGTGGCTTCTGGGCTTCAAAATCGGGCTGTTGCCTCCTCAGGTCCTCCTCTATTGTCCGGAGTCGTCAAAAAGCCACGGGGCGGCCGTGGTGCTCGCTGGTGGCTGGCAGAGCTGGGAAGCTTCGTTAGCTCCGGCGAGCTTCAAAACTCATCTCCAGATGTCTTCATTTCCTCTTTGACCTGCAAAAATGGTCAAAGGGTCCAGGGCAAACTGCCTGGACCCTCGGATGGACGTGGGGGAGTGTGGATCGAGCTAGGGTTGCACGGCCGGAGGTGCGCTCCGGCCAAGGTGCTTGATTGGACGAGATAGTCGATGGAACTTAGAATTTTTTGTAGGTTTTCGGTCCCTAGGCTAACAGGAATAAAATGACGCAAAGAAATGCAAGGGAGATGGTCCTCGATGGCCGGAGCCAGAGGAAGAAGATACCTCGACCGACGAACTTGCGGGAGGTGGTGGAAACGCCTCCGACCTCGGCTGCCTTGGCTGATGGCTTCGCGGTGGAGCTGTCACCTCCAGGAAGCTCTGGAGCTCGGAGTAGGCGCGAGGGTGGACCGAAGGTGTTCAAAATCAAATCGCAAGGCAGGGGGTTCCTCTTATTTGGTTTGACCCTGAGTTGCAGGGGTCCAAAGACCAAGAGAAATCTTACGCCACAGTGATTCATAGCCCGATGCAATCACATGTCGAGCAAGATGGATGGTAGGTGGAGAGATTTGCAGAAGAAGGTATCGCGAAAGGATGAAAGTTGATGCCTCGAAAAATCCACAAATGCGGGGAGAAAACGAGGGGGTCAGAGTCTACAGGGGCTAGGTCACCTAGTTGACCGGGGTCAACTAGGGTTTGTACCTGGTTGGTCCACGTGGACCAACCAGGAAAAATCCTGGAGAATTCTTTTATTAATTCATTTTAAAATATTAAATGGCCGAATTAAATTATGGTTATTAAATAAAAAATATTCGTTATTTTATGTAGTATTTATTATGAATTTTAATTATTTTTATGACTTATATTTTTACAAGTTACCTTTATACCCCTTTATAGGTATATTACCTATGTATTTTTATTTTGTGTATTTTATTTTTATTAATTTCATTTCTTATTTTCTAAAATTATGAAATACTTTTATACACTTAATTATATTTTTATTTTATTTTATGGAAGTATTTTGTATATTAAATAAAATCTAAGAGTGTTTTGTATAGGTTTGTGTATAGGCAGTATACCTATGTATTCTTTATACAAGTATTTTTATTTTTTATTTTCTTTGCATTTTTATTTTAATTTTAATGCACATATATATTATAAGTAATATTTAAATAATTATAAAGATATAAAAAATACAAAAATACTGAATAAAGAATAAATTGAATATTTTAATATGTACAACTATACAATAGGGGTCCAAAACTCAACTTTCAAACCGTAGCTCCGCCAAATGCGAAACCACCGCCATTAAATAGATTATTTTATTCTATATACAATTAAAGGTGAGTATGCTGCATTTGGAGGTGTCGTTTGTGAGATACGGGTCTGGGATGTTGGGATTCTGGATTCTTATTCAGACCATAACTTTTTATCTGTACAATATTTTTCTGTGAAATCATTTTTATATTTTTCTTTATTAAATTAGCTACAACTTCCATGTACCAAGTTTCTTCATTTGATGTATAAAAAGTGGAACCAAAAATAGGTCCCAAAATGAACAAAGAATGAATAAAATGTATAGGTATTTTATCTGTATTTCTGACCTTATCTCCCCCTACTTTATTCCTTGTCGACCTATTCATCAAGATGCCTAGGTCTCGGGGGTCTTGGGTCATAAAATATTTACAATATTTTATTCTTTTTCTTTTCTTTATTTATTCTATAATTTTGGCTTTAATTACAGTATTTTATACACTAATACGATGCACATGCATGAATGTTAAGATGCTCTATTTAATGCTATTTACAGGCATTTGCTAGGGTTTTTGGTGCCAAAATGATAGAATAAAGATGATGAAATGTGGATTCATCATCCCCCTATACTTTACCTTTGCTAGTCCCTAGCAAACACTTATGCAATAAGTGCAAAATGAAAATGAAAGAAAAGAAAAAGAAGAACTTGGACTTTATTTGATTATCAAATTTGTCTTCACAAAATCAAAGTTTGGAGCTTAAGTCGGACCCTTTGGATTTTTAGTGCGGGCGGAACCCTAGTGAGAACCGTGTTTGAAATCCAACAGCCCTTGAGAATCCCAAAACTCTGTCCAAGTCTCCTCAATAGCCAGGTCAGAAATATCTCAACTCATACGCAAACCCTTACGACTATGAATCTGACTTGTACAGTATAAGTGATGGTGGCCCTCCCCAACTAGAATGACAAAGAAACTGACTTCTCCAGTACGACAACCCAATGATTCCCCAGTCCAATGACTCCATCCTCGAGGAGCGGGGTATTCCCTTCTAAGTTCAAGTGGCAACCAACTCAAGAGGAGGGGGTGAAGAGAAGAATGGACGGTAGCCAGTGTAGCTACCTATCCTGGGATGCAAGACCAGTGTAGTCAAGTCATCCTGCTGCAGACTCACATGATATGACTTTGGAACTCAAGCTTGCTTATTGACTTTACACATATGTACGTACTTTGCAGGCTTTTTATTTTTGTACATGCCTGAAAATATATATATATATATTTTGAATACTATATACAACAGCATTTACATAAGGAGTTTTTCCTCTTGAGCCAGTAGACTATCCCTCTTTTGAAGCTTTATCGCAACCCACAGCCTCCTGTCTTTAGACTTCCTAATCACTGGACGGGTTGGGGTGCACTTCCCTCCCTAGAGGAGGACAAATGTTTCGACTTGTGTGCGTCTCATACCGGCAAATCCAATCCCCTCACCACTCCAACTGAGTCGAGCCATGTGAAAGGTGCAGGTGTCCAAGTTAGGTCATTATCAACAAGAGTCGTGCGTGTGCTCCGAAATACTCTACTTTGGCAGTCAAGAATCCATTGAACTAAGTCCCGTGATCCTCAAAGAATTAAGTCAACCAGACCTGAAGTACCTCAAACCCGGTTCCTATAAGGTTCCTGTTATTAGGTAGATTTTAAGGTCCAATCAAGCTCCAATCTCCGGATTTTACTTAGACTTATTCAATTATCAAACTCAATCCGAAAAATGCGAATGCTATGTAATGCTATGCAGAAAATATTTTTGTGATGCAATTTTCAAGATTTTGAACTTTTTATGGATTTTTGAAAACATGATCATGATGCATATGCAGATGTATTTTTTTGTATTTTTCAAAAAGGTTTTTCAATTGTTTTTGGATTTTAGCTTTGCAAATGTTTTTGGGATTTTTGAAAACGAAAAGATTATGGCTGAAAAATAGGTTAAAATATGTACACGGGAGTGCTTCTTATATATACAAGAAGTGGATTTTAAGGATTTACAAGGGTAAGGGATCAATTTTATAAGTACATGTATATAGTGGATTTTGGTGTGATGTAAATATTCCTCAAACTTATTTGACACAAGCTTTTCACACAATTTTTGAAAACTATAGTCCAAAATAGTTTTTACAAACATTTTACAAACATGTACACACATTTGAAAATCATTTTGCAAAGGTTTTTCAAACAGTATATATAGATTTTTCACAATATTTTTGCAACCATTTTTCAAACCATTTGCAAATCATTTTTCAAACATTTTATTTCACACAAAGAAAAGAAATTTTTACAAACCACACACTTTTACACAGGTTGAAAACATGTACAAAATATTTTCAAAATAGTTTTCAATAAATGTTCACAAAGATTTTCAAACTATTTTTCAAACATTTTGCAAAAAACATTTCCACCTGATTTATTAATCAGTATATACAAAAAGAATTTGAGGAATAAAACACCATTTTATTAAGGCTTTTAATGAATTTTAAAGAATTTTTAAAGAATTATTAGCCATATTCATTAAGAAAATACGAAAGTACGAGTTATGGCTAAAGTATATACGTAGTATATACGACCCCCCTATACTTAGCTTGAGCTATGTCCTCATAGATCGGAGAGAAAAGAGAAGACATAACTCATACTAAGTATAGACAAGTCTAAAGAATAAAATGAATAAATGGATGAATAAAATGAGAAGTTGACCGTCCCCCCATACTTAGGATCAAATAATCCTAAGTATAGCAGACTGTACACAACGCAGGGAGGGTCAAGGGTGGGAATGAACAGATCGTACTCAGATTGTCTCCCCCTATACTTAGGGTAAGATATCCCTAAGTATAGACAAGAAGAGGAGACAATGGAGAGGATCGACACGAATGAAAGAACTCGGGTGCACACCCCCCTATACTTAGGACAAAGTACGTCCTAAGTATGGAAAACTGTCTACAAGGGTGGCACCTTTTTGATACAAAAAGAAGATAGAAAATGAAAAGAAGAAAAGAAGAAAAGAAGAAAATAAATCAACAGATGAAATTGTGATATGAACAGATGGATCTGTACAGCAGATGATGGAATTGATCACCATGTATGAGATGCAGATGATGAGAGTCAGAGGGTACATCTCATACCAGAAGAATGGGGGCAACGTCAATGGTCGGCTGATCATGATCAAGATATAGTTTCAAGCGTTGACCATTGACGCGGAAGGTAGAGGAAGATGACGGTTCGGATATGTCGATGCTTCCATTGTCATGTACCTTCCTGACCACATACGAACCTTTCCACTTGCTCTGCAACTTCCCTGGGAATAATTTCAGCCTGGAATCAAACAACCATACTCTCTGATCTGGCTCAAATTGTTTATGGCTGATATGCGAATCGTGCCATGTCTTCACTTTCTCTTTGTACTGTAGGCTATTTGAAAATGTTGTATCTCTAAGTTCTTCCAGGGCTGCCAATTCTGCTCTTCTCTGGTCTCCTATACTCTCTGGATCTAAAAGCAACTCAGTGACTGCCCAAAAAGATTTGTGCTTGATCTCCACTGGCAAATGGCACGGCTTGCCATAGACGAGACGAAAGGGAGACGTCCCCAATGGATTCTTGAAAGAAGTCCGATACGCCCACAAGACCGAGTCCAAAAGCTGTGACCAATCCTTTCGGTCCGGGCGGACAACTTTCTGCAAGATAGTCTTTATCTCCCGATTCGATACTTCGGCAAGACCATTAGTCTGAGGGTGATACGGTGTGGCGACCCGATGGTCAATGCCGAACTCGTCTGCAAGGGCCCTGACTTTGTCATTGATGAAGTGAGACCCCCCGTCTGAAATCAAGACTCTAGGTACCCCGAACCGTGAAATGATATTTTTCCTCAAAAATTTGCAAACGGTTTTAGCATCTGCGGCTCGGGCGGGGATGGCCTCAACCCATCGGCTGACATAATCCACAGCGAGCAAAATATGCTCGAATCCCTGACTCTTAGGAAATGGGCCCATGAAATCAATCCCCCATGCATCAAAAACCTCACAAAAGTGAATGGGTTGCATGGGCATCATGTCTCTCTGTCCGCAGGTTCCCATTTTCTGACAGTCAATACATCTCTTCACGAACTCATCAGAATCCTTGAAGAGAGTAGGCCACCATAGGCCGGATTGAAGCACCTTCTGTGCTATCCTTTTTCCAGAATGATGTCCTCCTTCCTCAAGCTTGTGGCAGTATGTGAGGACGCTATGATGTTCTTCTTGAGGAATGCACCTTCTCCAGATACTGTCCCCTCCTTTATGATAAAGGACGGGATCCTCCCAATGGTAAAACTTGGCCTTCGCCAAGAAGGTCTCGAGTTTCTGCCTGGGCCAACCTTGTAGGATTGTCTTGGCAACAAGATAATTCACAATGTCGGCATACCATGGGAGTGAGGTGACAGCCAAGATCGCCTCATCTGGAAATGTCTCTGTAATAGGTGCACTGGGCTCAGATTCCTCAAGATTCTCCAATCTGGAGAGATGATCCGCCACCACATTCTTGACTCCAGGCTTATCCTTAATTTCAATATCAAATTCCTGGAGTAGAAGGATCCATCTGGTGAGACGTGCTTTGGCATCCTTCTTAGCCATTAAGTACCGGATGGCGGTGTGATCAGTGTAGATGGTTACTCTAGATCCGAGAATGTAAGATCGATACTTATCAAGAGCAAAGACTACGACCAACATCTCTTTCTCAGTCACAGTGTAATTTCGCTGCGCGACGTCCAAAGTCTGGCTGGCGTAGTGAATGGCAAAAGGTAATCCATCCCTCCTCTGTCCAAGCACATCCCCAACGGCAAAATCTGAAGCATCCGTCATGATCTCGAATGGGAGAGACCAATCGGGTGGCTGAAGGACAGGAGCTGAAAACAACCATATTTTTGAGAGTTTCAAAAGATTCAAGACACTTATCATTGACAATAAACTCGGTGTCTTTTGTCAGCAAGTCAGTGAGCGGTCGGGCAATTCGACTGAAGTCCTGAATGAACCGTCGGTAGAAACCGACATGCCCCAGAAAAGACCGTAACTGACGCAAGTTGGATGGTGGATTGAGTTTTCTGATGATATCCACCTTGGCTGGATCGACCTCCATGCCCATGTTGGAGACGATATGACCAAGGACCGTCCCTTGAGTCACCATAAAGTGGCTCTTCTCCCAGGATAAAACAAGGTTGACCTCAATGCAGCGCTTGAGCACACGGTCTAAGCAGTCAAGACAAGCATCGAAACCGTCGCCATAGACCGAGAAGTCATCCATGAAAACCTCTAAACAGTCACCCACCATGTCCGAGAAGATGGACAACATGCACCTTTGGAATGTCGCCTGAGCGTTACATAGACCAAAGGGCATCCGTCTGAAAGCATAAGTCCCAAACGGACAGGTGAATGTCGTTTTCTCCTGGTCCTCGGGCGCAATGGCCACTTGGTTGTATCCAGAGTACCCGTCAAGGAAACAATAATGACTCTTCCCAACTAGCCGCTCGATAATCTGATCAATGAATGGTAGCGGGAAGTGATCCTTCTTGGTGGCCGCATTCAATCGTCTGTAGTCCACACAGACCCTCCAAGAAGTTGGTACTCTGGTAGCGATCTCCTCTCCAGACTCGTTGACAACTGTAGTGATACCCGTCTTCTTAGGTACCACATGTAGCGGACTTACCCATTTGAAGTCAGAGATGGGATAGATAAAATCGGCGCTCCACCACTTGGAAATTTCTTTCATGACTACGTCTCGAAGATTCGGGTTCAGCCGTCGTTGGAACTCACGCGACGGCTTAGCATTATCCTCAAGATAGATGTGGTGAGAGCAAAGATTTGGGCTCAGCCCCTGGAGATCAGCTATACTCCACCCGATTGCCTTGCGGTTTCTTTTAAGAACCTCCATCAGACGAGATTCTTGCTCTCCAGTCAAATCTGCTGAGATAATGACTGGGTACATTTCTGGCTCACCCGCGAGGAATCTGTATGTCATCGACTGCGGCAGAGGTTTCCGTTCTGGACAACTGGGAGGTGGCAGATCTGGCTTCTGATATGTCTATGTAAATGCTACCAGGTCTGCATGGGAGAACTCTCGCTCTGCATGAATTTCTGACGAAGGGCGGCCTGCTGAATCATCAATAAACTGTACTGGCTCGCACTCTGTCATGACTATTGGCTCAGAAGGAATCAGACAAGGCAAATAATCATTGAAATCATCTCAGTCAATGTCTGAATCCGAGGGATCAGAAGAAGATGAGCATGAATGAAAATCATCGGCACCACTCATCACAACACTGTCAGCTTCAGATATATCCTCATCCAGGAGTATGCTCTCCCAGCTCTCGACTGCCATGAGCTTGAGATATAGTGAATCTGTAGGCAAGGCGAGAGTCGGTGCTACAGGATCTATCCAATTGGATTCATTATCAGTCATCACAAAATCACAAACCTGGTGGATGTCTAGCTCTTCCTCTGTCATCTGCGCTGCTTCACTGGACTGTTCGGAGCACTCTAACTCTCTAGCTCTGGTCTCCTCGATCATCTCTATTTGTATGGTTTCACCCTCGACGCGAAAACATACCTTCCCGCTATCATGGTCGGTCACCGCCTTGGCTGTGGCCAAGAATGGACGTCCGAGAATGATGGGGGCATCAGTTACCGACTCAGGGATCTCCATGTCCAACACAACGAAGTCCACGGGGAATTTCAGGCCCTGAATAGTAACGACCACGTCTTTCAATAACCCCTTCGGCCTCTTAGTCGACCTATCAGCAAACTGAAGGACTGTCCTGCTCCTAAGAAGAGGACCAAACTCGAATCGGTCGAGTAAGGCTGCCGGAAGAAGGTTAATTGAAGAGCCGCTGTCTAATAGAGTACGGTCAAACTGCTGCTCCTGAATCTCGCATCTGACATAGGGAGCTCCTGCATCTGGTCGCTTAGCTGGCAGCTTGTTCTGGATGGTGCAGCAAGTGGACTGAGTGAGCACATGGATTTGATCTCTGTGATTCCTCCTCTTCCTGCGGACGGTAGTCTTCTCTTTCAGGTTCTTCTTGAAGAGGGGGATGTGCTCAAGTGCTTCTTGTAGAGTCAGCTGAATGTGGAATCTATCAATCATTTGGTTGCTGAACTCTACCTGTTGCTCTTTTTTGGGATTTTCTCTTTTATTCCCCTTCGTTCGGCGGAGTGCCTCAGGGAAGGGGATGGTAGGGGCCTCCTCAGATGGAGGACTATGAATCGGTCCCTGTGCCTGTGAAGAAGGAGAACCCATACAATAATCATCATTCACCACATATGGATCCGCAATTTGAATAGAAACCTTTCCTTTATTCATATTTTTGTTTTTCTTTTTGTTCCCACAGTCTCTAGGTACAAAATGTGGTAACATCACAGATGGTGGCTCAACAAAAGTAGATGTAGTGGCCTTAGCACCACCACTAGCACCGGTCTTCACAGCATCAGCACCGCGCTCTGGGTCATCATCCAAAATGGTGGCATCAGCACCACCGTCTGCAACTGGTATCACGACGGCATCAACACCATCGTCCTGGACTCCATCATTGGTGGCACCAGCACCACCGTCTTCAACATCATCATTAGCGGCATGAGCACCGCTCCTCTGCTCCTCTGGCGCTCCTGATCCTGCATCTGGTTGTCGCTCAGAAGAGGCACCGCCGGCTGGCATCCTACCGCTCATAGTAGTAACAAAATCAGCATCATAATAGGAATAAGACATGTACTCAAATAGTCTCTAGGAGAGGTGTCCTCTGTGAACTCTACCTGCTCAGATTTTTATTTTAGATTATTAGGATTAGGTTCGATCTGAGCGGGTATGGCGGTTTTTCCTTTGATGATGTCCCGCATCTCCTGCCGGAATTCATCCATTTCTTGCTTGAAAGAGGCTCGCTGTTCAGATAGCAAGCGGGCAAGATCATCGAGGGTTGGGTTCTCAAAGGCAGGACCCTGAGAACCGGATGGCTGTCCCTGCTGGAAATGGGGCTGCTGCTGTTGTGGCTGATACTGGGGGGAAGGATGGTGATAGGAGTGCTGAGGCTGCTGTCACTGCCTCCACTGCTGTCCCTGATAGGAGGGACGAGGACCACTCTGGTATTGTTGTTGATTGGCATACTGGGGCTGCTGGTGTTGCTGTTGTGGCTGGCTGTTCTGCTGTCCTTGGGCAGGGTTCTGCTGCTGGGAAGAGGATCCACCATTACCCCAACAGAATCCGGGGTGATCCCGACGAATCCCGGGCTGAGGGTACCGGTCGTACCAAATCCCATTGACTTCCATCAATGGTTCCTGCTCAAAGGAGGGTGGAGGAAGAACTGTCAGCGGCTGCTCCGGCTGATAGACCACCATCTGAGTCTCCTGAGACGGCGGTTGCTCTTGATGGTACTGTAGCAGTGGAACCGGCTCTGCCTGGATATGATTCACCTGTCGGTATGAGGTAGAGGGTTGGTTGGAGCTGCTACCGCTGGAGTCAGCCCGTGACCTGGGAGGCTGTTGGGAGTGAGCTTGTGCCTCCTGAATGCATAGGATTTGAGTTTTCAGGTCACTCATGGTTTTGGTGAGAAGGTCCATCTGAGCAAGACCTTGGTTCTGCTTCTTCTCGAGGATCTCCATGCGGTCCAACTTCTCACTAATAATGCCCATGTCGGCTGCGGCTGATTCAGCTTGGGTTGCGGCAGCTGACACTGTGTTGGGACCAGCATCGATGCGGGCGATCCTCTGAAATGCTCCCGCTGCTTGCGGGGGCTTCTGCTGTGTGTAGACTCGGGCCTGGGTCATCACAGTAGAGTTTTCTGCCATGCCTTCGTAGATGGCCCAGACGTCGTCTTCTCCCTTGGAAAAATAAGACCCACCGCAAGAGGCGTTCACTAGCCCCTGCAGCTCCGGCGTCAGCCCACAGAAGAAACTCTGCACGAGATTGGGCTTGGAAATGTCATGATGTGGACACCGGTCGATGAGCTCTCTGAATCGATCCCAGGCTTCATGGAACTGTTCATTTGGGATCATGACGAAGTTACTGATCATGGCTCGAGCTGCGTTGGTCCGGCCGAGAGGGTAGTACTTCTTCAGGTACGCGGTCCGGAGATCTGCCCATGTATCGACGAATCGCCCAAGGTGTTTGAGCCAGTAGGCGGCTCTGTCAACCAAAGAGAATGGAAAGGCGATCATCTTTATGGTGTCCTTGGTCATCAACCGATCATGGATGGTGCTGCATATCATCTCGAATTCCTGGAGGTGGAGGTGCGGCTCTTCGGTCGGCAACCCATGGAACTTGGGTAGAAGCTGGATTGTGTGTGGGGCCGAAGCTTGAAATCTCCGTGAATGGGCGGAAGTCTGATCCAACGGTGAGTGAGGGATGCCGCTGGGTTGTGCAACTCCCTCATGATGGTCTGTGGCGGTCGCTCAGCATCTGGATCGCCTCCTCCTGCATCTGGTCCTCCTCCTCCTCCACCGCCACCGCCCCCAGGTCGGTTCTCTCTCATCTGTGCTATCTCTCTCATCATATCACCCATGAAGGTACCCTGGTCACGGATCTGTCTCTGCATTGTCTCCAGGGATGCTAACAAGGAGTTGTTGATGGCCACCTGATCAATTATGAATGGAGGGTGATCATGGTCATCTGGGTGCTGGCCTCTGTCTCCCATTGCTAGATTTTCTGAAAAAGCAAAAGAGGCCATCTCAGGTGCTGTCGAATGAGCCGAACTCTGTGATGCACTGAATTCTGAAACAATTGGACTGAGAGAAGGAGAATGGGAAGGGTGGTCGAGGGGGAACAGGGTGGATGTGAACTCAGGCTCGGAGAGCGGACTCTCCGAGGTATTCCTAGATGAATGAGGAGGAGTGCTGGATAGCGGTGCCGACAAAGTCGGCCTAAGAGATCTCCGTCCCATCATCTTGATTATTTGGGAAGAGCAGGGAAAATGCAAAAGAAGAAGAAAGGGAATGAAATGAGATGCAACAAAATCGCGCACAATTGTGCTGTGTTTTTGATCTTGACCTAAACAAATCTAGCAATCAAACACAAAGCAGGGGTAAGTTCACCAACTCGACATGTGAAGCCGTGAAGGTTCGGCTTTTATCTTGTCAGTTTTAGCTTGTTTTCAGGAATTTATCTTGTCACGAGTCCTTAGAGCGCTACGCCTAAAGGAGAGAGTACTGCCGGGAAAGTGTCCCCGTACTTGTCCTCCTCCTGTGTAACCTGTAACTTGCGCTTTTTAAGGTCCTTGTAACCCTTCCTGGATCCCTACTCAGCCAAAGAAATAGAGGGAGGAAGCCGATAGGCGAAACCGATACTTCGGACCTCGCTCGCAACGGAATCACCCGTGAGCGTGCAAGATCCTACACGGACGCAGCCGGTGAGACAGACACACCCGTGAAGGCGTGGCCTAAGCTCGGTACTTCGAACAAGGTCGACGGTCACACAATAGTGAGTCACCAATGGTGACCAAGCCCTACTCGACTGCGTACGATAGTAGTGCCAATACTTCTGAAATCCAGGCGATACACAAGGCAGCCACAAGTTGGGTTTTTGGCTCTAATCCTTACGAAGCGCTCACCTCACTTGGAAGGAGACCTTCCCATGCAACCTGAATACAAGTGAGGGTGTTACTCTCCCCAAGCAATGAATCCAATTACCGATTTTATTTTTGGTCAAGTTTTCTTAGCAGTCCCTTTTTTAATTTTTTTGGTGTTATCGCTTCTTTTGAGTAGATTCAAACAAGCATCTAACGGTTTTTGTATTTTCTTGATCCTACTTTGTTCCAAAAACAGAGGGAGAATAGAGTCGGAAAAGCCGTGCAAGTCGACACCAAGGTGGAAATCTCACCTTTGTGCCTAAATGATGCATGCAAAGTAAGAAGACTTACAGCGAATCCCAGCTCTCTCCATGTGGGATGCAAAGCAGAATTTATAAACCTAATCTATATGGCGATATGCAAAAATGGAAATCGTCCTAGAATAGGCAACTGCTAGCGTGAAGAACCACAAGCTAGCCACTAACTCTCAATCCGAGTGTCCGGTCTAGGCTCACCCCTCCTCTGCTCAACACATTTGAGTTAGGAGAAAGCGCTTGTTCGGGAATGAGCTCGCGGCGCGTGGATCGAAAGCTAATAGCTAACTATTTAATTAGTCTAAGTCCAACAACGAACTATAGGAGCATGCAAAGATAATTAGTGTGTTTGGACCTATTCTAATCGAATCAGGCAGGACCTATAATCTAATGGCTCAATCCACAAAAGAAAGGAAAAAGGAAAACAAAACCGGAAAATGACAAGCGATAAAAACGCGAGAAAAATCGCGGTGAGCCCCCTGTTGAACAAACACCCGGAAATTAGGCCCGGTAGTGTCCAAGTGTCCAATGTACCTGTATTATTACAAATTAATGAATCACTCTCTCACAAAAATAAAATAAGAGCTAAACTAATCACTCCCTCTCAATCTTCCTACTCTCTCCTGCCGGCTTGACCTAGAAGGCCGGCTCCGCTTCTCAAGGTTGCTTCGGGTCACCTAGGCGATCCGCCTTGCTCCGCGGTCCCTCGCAAGAAGACAAAGAAGAGTGGTCAGAATATCTCAATCAAAATATATCAAAAATGTCAGAGAGATAAAATGAAGCTATGGTAAACAACAATCACAAACAAACAAAAATGAACTACTCGCTGTTGCACCCCGGCAACGGCGCCATTTGATAAACGCGAAATTCGATGTGGTCAAAATTGGTGTCTCACACAAGGCGGAGACAACCGTCGCTGTGGCGACTCACAAGTGAATCTCGTATTTAATCAACAATTAACCCACACTAAAGATCAATAAATTAGAAATAATGTGGAGTTAAAATTTATTTTTAACTCTGCACAAATGGTGTATAGTGACAAGTATGCAGAGAGTTCGAACACAGGGAGCAAACAGGGTAATTAACAAAAGTGTGCACAAGTGAGTGTGTGTGTGTGTGATGTGTCTACACTAAGCAAGCAAACAATGAAGTATTGTGGGTTTTTAATTTTTAGAATTTTTTATTTAATTTTTAATTTTGTTTTTTGATTTTTAATTTTCTGATTTTTATATATTATATTATATATATATATATATATATTTTAATTTTCAATATTGGAAAATAAAGATAATGTAATGAAAGGCAAGATAAACTATTTATAAAAATGCACAAAAATGACCAAAAATTCAGAAATGAAATGTTTTTGATATTTTAAGGTTTTTTTACTATTTTTGTGATTTTTGGGGATTTTTCAAGGTGTTTTTGGCATTTTTAATTATTGAAATAAGAGAAAACAGTGACAAAGTTGCTGGCTGGGGGTAAAACTGGAATAAAAAATAACAAACAACAACCAAAAATTTTTAAACTAATTTTAAAATAAATAGGATAAAATCTAGAACAAACAGGAACTTAGTTTGTATTTTTTAGAGTTTTCTTTGATTTTATATATTTTTTTGAAGTTTTAGAGTGTTTTTCATTTTTTAGTGTTTTTCTTTTGTGATTTTTAGTGATTTTTGGACTGACACTAAAATAGGTTAAAATAGACACTATGGATTTTTTTTGGAATTTTTAAAGACATTTTAATATTTTTTGGCATTTTCTAAGCTAGACAGTAAATAAAAACCATGTTTTTGATTTTTAATAAATATAAAAATAAAATAAAATCAAAAACTAAAATATTGGCGTGAAAGGACAAGTGCACAGGAGCTTAACTTTAAAATTTGAGAAATTTTGGTCTTAAAATGATAATTAAAATAATCCAAATATTAAACAGGCCTGGCATAGGTATATTTGCAATTTCTCAAACATCCAGGGGCATACATGCAAATTTCCACAAAAGTTTGAACTGAATATTCAATTTATAGCACCAACATGCAATTACAAAACCCGCCTGGGTATCCTAGCAATTTTCCCACCAGGGCGCGTGATTGGCACGCGCCTGGCGAGGGCTAAAATGAAATTTCTCAACAACCTGGGGGTTTACTTGCAATATTTCCAAAAATATAACACGTGACGTAAAAGTTTTGGTGCTAAAATGAAATTCAACAAAGGCCGAGGGTACCCTTGCAAAATGCCCCCACCTCACGTGTACAGGTCACGTGAGGACGTGGCAGGGGACCTGGATGTAAATATGGAAAGCTCGGGGGTCTTTGTGCAAATATTACAAAATTATTTAAACTACGCAATAAAGTTTCTGGACTAAATAGAAATTACAAAACAAGCGGGGGTTGACTGCAAAATACCTTCGCTTAGGCGATCCGACGACGGTGGCGAAGCGGATGACACGTGGCGGACATCCAACGGTTGAGCTCTCGGGCGCGATCCAGCGGCGTAGGGAACGCCACTTATCCACGTGGCATCTCCTCCGGGCGCGATGACGGTTCGCCCGTGGACGCCTGAGATTAGATCTCAGCTGAGATCGACGGTGGCTGGGTGCTGATGATCGAGCGGTCCACGTTAGATCTGGAGGGAACGCCCTGATCGGACGGCGGCGAAGGCGGCTGGAAGAACACGGCGGAGCTCCGACTGGGCGAGGTTCCTCGAGCTCCTCCGGCCGACTCCGGTGGCTTCTGGGCTTCAAAATCGGGCTGTTGCCTCCTCAGGTCCTCCTCTATCGTCTGGAGTCGTCAAAAAGCCACGGCGGCGGCCGTGGTGCTCGCTGGTGGCTGGCGGAGCTGGGAAGCTTCGTTAGCTCCGGCGAGCTTCAAAACTCATCTCCAGATGTCTTCATTTCCTCTTTGACCTGCAAAAATGGTCAAAGGGTCCAGGGCAAACTGCCTGGACCCTCGGATGGACGTGGGGGAGTGTGGATCGAGCTAGGGTTGCACGGCCGGAGGTGCGCTCCAGCCAAGGTGCTTGATTGGACGAGATAGTCGATGGAACTTAGAATTTTTTGTAGGTTTTCGGTCCCTAGGCTAACAGGAATAAAATGACGCAAAGAAATGCAAGGGAGATGGTCCTCGATGGCCGGAGCCAGAGGAAGAAGATACCTCGACCGGCGAACTTGCGGGAGGTGGTGGAAGCGCCTCCGACCTCGGCTGCCTTGGCTGATGGCTTCGCGGTGGAGCTGTCACCTCCAGGAAGCTCTGGAGCTCGGAGTAGGCGCGAGGGGTGGACCGAAGGTGTTCAAAATCAAATCGCAAGGCAGGGGGTTCCTCTTATTTGGTTTGACCCTGAGTTGCAGGGGTCCAAAGACCAAGAGAAATCTTGCGCCACAGTGATTCATAGCCCGATGCAATCACATAGCGAGCAAGATGGATGGTAGGTGGAGAGATTTGCAGAAGAAGGTATTGCGAAAGGATGAAAGTTGATGCCTCGAAAAATCCGCAAATGTGGGGAGAAAACGAGGGGGTCAGAGTCTACAGGGGCTAGGTCACCTAGTTGACCGGGGTCAACTAGGGTTTGTACATGGTTGGTCCACGTGGACCAACCAGGAAAAACCCTGGAGAATTCTTTTATTAATTCATTTTAAAATATTAAATGGCCGAATTAAATTATGGTTATTAAATAAAAAATTTTCGTTATTTTATGTAGTATTTTATTATGAATTTTAATTATTTTTATGACTTATATTTTTACAAGTTACCTTTATACCCCTTTATAGGTATATTACCTATGTATTTTTATTTTGTGTATTTTATTTTTATTAATTTCATTTCTTATTTTCTAAAATTATGAAATACTTTTATACACTTAATTATATTTTTATTTTATTTTATGGAAGTATTTTGTAAATAAAATCTAAGAGTGTTTTGTATAGGTATATGTATAGGCAGTATACCTATGTATTCTTTATACAAGTATTTTTATTTTGTATTTTCTTTGAATTTTTATTTTAATTTTAATGCACATATATATTATAAGTAATATTTACATAATTATAAAGATATAAAAAATACAAAAATACTGAATAAAGAATAAATTGAATATTTTAATATGTACAGCTATACAATAGGGGTCCAAAACTCAACTTTCAAACCGTAGCTCCGCCAAATGCGAAACCACCGCCATTAAATAGATTATTTTATTCTATATACAATTAAAGGTGAGTATGCTGCATTTGGAGTTGTCGTTTGTGAGATACGGGTCTGGGAAGTTGGGATTCTGGATTCTTATTCAGACCATAACTTTTTATCTGTACAATATTTTTCTGTGAAATCAATTTCATATTTTTCTTTATTAAATTAGCTACAACTTCCATGTACCAAGTTTCTTCATTTGATGTATAAAAAGTGGAACCAAAAATAGGTCCCAAAATGAACAAAGAATGAATAAAATGTATAGGTATTTTATCTGTATTTCTGACCTTATCTCCCCCTACTTTATTCCTTGTCGACTTATTCATCAAGATGCCTAGGTCTTGGGGGTCTTGGGTCATAAAATATTTACAATATTTTATTCTTTTTCTTTTCTTTATTTATTCTATAATTTTGGCTTTAATTACAGTATTTTATACACTAATACGATGCACATGCATGAATGTTAAGATGCTCTATTTAATGTTATTTACAGGCATTTGCTAGGGTTTTTGTTGCCAAAATGATAGAATAAAGATGATGAAATGTGGATTCATCAACCACCCTGCCTTGTGTACAGTCTTCTATAGGATTATTTGATCCTAAGTATAGGGGAGACGGTCAACCCTGTTTATTTATTCATCTCCTCATTCCTTCATTCTTTAGACTTTTCTATACTTAGTCCGAGTTATGTCTTCTCTTTTTCTCTATGATCTATGAGGACATAGCTTGAGCTAAGTATAGGGGGGTCGTATATACTATGTATATACTGTAAGCCATAACTCGTACTTTTGTATTTTAAATAATACCTATGGCTAAAAATAATGTTAAGTTCATCACAATCTTCTCATAAAAAGATGTTTATAGCTCCTCAAACTCTTTTTGTACATTCTGATTAATAAATCAAGTAAAAAATACTTTTGCAAAATATTTGAAAAATAGTTTGAAATTCTTTTTGAAAAATCTTTTGAAAGCTGTTTGGAAAATATTTTGTAAAAAGTGTTCAACCTTTGTAAATATTTTTGTTTGTAAAAAGTTATTTTCTTTGCGTGAAATAAAAATGTTTGAAAAGTGATTTGCAAATGGTTGGAAAAATGGTTGCAAAAATATTTTGAAAAATCTATATATACTGTTTGAAGAACCTTTGCAAAATGATTTTCAAATATGTGCAAATGTTTGTAAAGACCATTTGTGAAAATTATGTTGGACTATAGTTTTCAAAACTGTTTAAAAATGACTTTCAAATAAGTTTGAGGAGTGTACACACTATACTCAAAAGTCTTTATAAATGTGTAAAAGTGAGAAATCATCCCTTGTAAATCCTTTAAGAACCCAAACCCTTCTACACATAAGATATATATCCATGTAAAGATATGTACCCATTTTCAAAAAACACAAAAACATCTGCAAAACTAAAAATACCAAAAACATGGTGTATATACCCATTCATTTTGTATATACTGATTAATAAATCAGGTAAAAAATCTTTTTGCAAAATGATTTGAAAAATGGTGTGAACCGTTTGAAAAATTTCTGTGAAATGTTTTCAACCTTCGTAAAAATATTTTGAATTGCAAAAATTCTTTTCTTTGTGTGAAATAGAGGATTTGAAAACCGATTTGCAAGTGATTTTGAAAATTTTTTGTGAAAATATTTTGAAAAATGTATATATACCATGTGAAAATTTCTTACAAAATGGCTTTCAAATGTTTGAAAATATTTGCAAAAATTACTGTGTACTATAGTTTAAAAAAAAAATTTAAATAAATTTGAGGAATAAATTCATCAATAAATAGGAATAAAAGGTGTATATAATTATATAAATAAATAAATTTCTTTACCAATTGTACATAAATACCTTTAAATAACTTGGCACAACCATATGAATTCTTTAAAATTCTTAACCGTTGTAAATAAATAAAAAGCGACATGCCCGTGTAAATAGTTGTATATATTTCTACTTCTTATGTCAAAATTCTTTTTGGCAAAATTTTTGTGTAAAACTCTTTTTCATTTTCAAATTCTTTTTGAAAAAAACATCATTTTTCTGCATTGTGCATAGTATTTGCATGGCATTCATATAAAGTTGAAGATTGGAGCTTGGTTTGACGTTACTGCACCTAACTGCATTGGAACCTTATGGGAACTAGGTTTAAGGTACTTCAGGTCTATTCATACTTAATTCTTTGAGACTCAGGGCAGGGTTCAAGTCACCTCAACTGACTAACTAGAACATTTCGAGATGCACACATGACTCTTGTCGGACGTGACCTAACTTGGACACTTGCACCTTTCACTTGGCTCAACTAAGTTGGAGTGGTGAGGGGGTTGGATCTGTCGGTCTGAGACGCACACGGGTGGAAACATTCGTCCTCGTCTAGGGCGGGAAGTGCACCCCAACCTGGTCCAGTTGCCATGAAGTCTAAAGACAGGAGAGTGTGGGTTGCAATAAAGCTTCAAAGAGGGATAGACTTATGGCTCAAGAGGAAAAACTCCTTATGTAAAAGCTGCTATAATTAGTATGTTGAAAGAAAAAGTGGTCAGTCTTGCAAATAAAAATAAAACGCCTGCTAGAGGATATGTTGTATAGAAAATAGACAATCTTGAGCATCAAAGTTATACCATGTGAGCTTGTAGTTGGATGACTTGACTACACTGGTCTTGCATCCCAGGATAGGTAGCTATAGTGGCTGTCGTCCATTCTTTTCTTCACCTCCTCCTCTTGAGTTGGATGCTACTTGAACTTACAAGGAAATACCATGCCCTTCGAGGACAGAGTGCTGGATTGGGGAATCATTGGGTTGTAATTCTAGAGAAGTCAGTTCCTTTGTCGTTTCAGCTGGGGAGAGCCTCTATCACTTACACCGTACAAGTCAGCTTTATAGTCATAAGGGTTTACATATGATGTAGGCTAGTTCTGCCCAGGCTATTGAGGTGGTTTGAACCGAGTTCTGTGACTCTCGAAGGCTGTTGTGTTTTAAATTTGGTTCCCGACACGGTTCCACATACATTCTCACATCAAGGTCTAACCTGAGCTCCAAACTTTGATTTTGTAAAGACAAGTTAACAACTGAAAGCAATTCTAGCCTTTTCTTTTCTTCTTTATTCTTTTTGCACTTATTGCATAAGTGTTTGCTAGGGACTAGCAAAGGCAAGTATAGGGAGGTGATGAATCTCCATTTCATCACCTTTATTCTATTATTTTGGCCTTAAAAATCCTAGCTAATGTATGTAAATAACATTAATTTGTACAAAATAGCATCTATCATTTATTACATTTATTGTGCAAATAGTATTGTTTTTAATGCCAAAATTATAAAATAAAGAGAGGAAAAGAAAAAGAATAAAATATGGAAAGTATTTTATGACCCTAAACCCCGAGACAAGTCAAGAATTGACTTGGTCGACAAAAATTAAAGTAGGGGGACATAAGGGCTAGAGATAGAATAAAAACCCTATTCTTTTATGCATTATTTATGCATTTTTTGACTCCTATTTTATTCTTCATTATTTATTCATCAAATGAAGAAATTTTGTACATAAAATTTGTAGATAATAATGTGAATAAAAATACAAAATTGAGTTTATACAAAAATAATACACAGTGTACATTTTATACACAAAATAAAAACCCAAAAACCAAACTTCACAGACCCATATCTTTCAAATAAAAACTCAAAACATATCAAAATCATCTAATTGTATATAATTTTTTACAAGCTATTTAATGGTGGTGGTTTTATATTTTTTGGAGTTACTGTGTGAAAGTTAGGTTTTGGGCCCTCATTGTACATTCTACCGATTAAAATATTCATTTTATTTATCCCTTGTTATTTTTACAAATTCATATTTTTATATTTTTGTAAATATTACTTATAAAATATGTGTATATTAAAACTAGAATAAAACCAAAAATAAAATGAAAAAAATAAAATAAGTCTATGAAAATACATAGATAAAATACCTATGTTATATATGTATATAAATAAAAGGGAAACATATTCTTTTATTCCTTATTATTTCTTATTTTTATAATATTATACATATTATCTATATTCCATTAAAATTACAAAACCAAAATAAAAGTCTTCAAAATACATTAAAAAAATAAAATGTATATAAAACATATGTAAAGTATCTATAAATATACCTATAGAATATACATACTTATTTATTTAAGTATACAAATTACACCATAAAAATAAAATAAAAATAAATTTATACTCATAAAAAAAGTTATAAATATTTAAAATAAAATAATAAAATAAAAAAAATAAATTATACCAAATAAAAATAAAAATGTAAAAAACATAGATGAATATACCTATAAATACACTATTAAAAAGCAACTATTAATAAATAAAGTCAAAATATTAAATAAAAATCATAATAAAATACTACATAAAATAATAAAAAAAATTTATTTTATACTTAAAAATTAATAAAATAATTTACTATTTTAAATTAATTATTTTAGAATAAAATCTGCTATTCTGTCGTTTAGCGGCTGACGTGGACAAATAGGGTCGCGTCAAGAGTTGACCATGGTCAACTGCCTCCTCTACTCTGGATTTGACACGCAGACTGGTTTTCCTACAATTTTCATCCTTTTTCCTGGGCGTCTCGTCATACGAAATGATCATTGATCATTGTACATACACGCCATGATCTCCAATCACGTGTACAATAAGGTCTATAAATAAAATCCTTCGCATCTTTCTTCAAATTTGGTCACTTTCACGAGTCTAGGAGCCCTTGTCTTGGATCCCAATCGCCTTCTCGTGACATGAAGAGGTGTTTCGTGCTCAGGCGAAGCTCCAGGAGGCCGGGGTGCACCCACGGCCGCCGTCGCCGGCGACCCTGCTCCATGGGCAACCCCAGGTATAAGAGATGTCCTTTTCTTGTTTATTTCCTTTACCTTAGCCGCAGTTTTCATTTTCAGTCTTTAGTTTATGCTTTAGTTGATTTAATTAGCGTACTTATAGTCCCCCATAGTTCGTCGGAGTCAAGCTTCTGTGAGCTCCTCCGCACGTGACCGGTTGCTCTCCGACTCCGCTGTCACCCTCGTTTCTCTCCCCTTCTACTTCCCTATGCCTCGCGCCCCTCCATTCACTCAGATCGACATTAGATCTGGAGATTCGCTCCTCCTAGCCTGCCACCCGTTAGAGGAGCTCCGCCCGATCCACATCTCATCCATTCATATCAATAAGGCCCCCAGGCCCTTCGTAGCATTGCACGTGATCTTCTTGTAAGGTTTGGAGGGCTAAAGGACACACTTGGGGTCGGATTTTGTCGATGACAAGGCACCTGGGGCTCCTCTTCTTCCTTGACACCGTGTGACCACATCGGAGCTCCAGATGCTCGATTGAAGGTATCATCTGACGTAGAGGACCACCAGGAATGTCTAGAGTCCCTTGGTGGAGGAAATGGAGGCCGAAGGAGCCCGCAATGTCCAATCAAAGATCGCCCCAAGTGAGCTTCTTCCCCGTTCTTCCATCCCTTCCTGTTGCCGTCCGATCAAGAGCCACGCTCCAGATGCAGTCGAAGCCGTTGGATCGAGTCTAGCATCAACCATCAGATCATCTTCACCAATCTAATCACCACCATCCAAGCACGAAGGGGTATCTGTCGTCCGTTGCGCGCCACGTGTATTAAGGGGAGAAACTCAACCTCTGATAGCGCGCAAGTTTGAGGTAAATTGCATATCTTCCCCCTACATTTTTGTATTTAATATTTAGTCTTGTAAATAAAGTATGTGTTAAATAAGTGTAAATTTTGCATATAGGACGCTGAGCTTCTTGTAATTACAAATAGGTCTAGTCCACGTTACTTCACGTGCCGTCCCATGTGGTGGCAAAATTGCAGGGACACCCTGCTTGTTTTTGTATTCATTTTTAGTCCAAAAAATTGGAGATACCGTTATATATTTGTGTAAAAATTGCTGGAAGGCCCTTGTAGTTTATCATATTTACATTTAGGTCCCTCCCAGCCTGCGTCACATGTAGTCCCACGTAATGGGTAAATTGCATAGATGCCCTGGTTGATTTTATAATTGTAAAATAGTTCCATAAAACTAAACAAACATTGTATATTTTTGACAAATTTGCACATAGGCCCCTAGACTTTATTTTATTTGCAAAAATGCCCCTACTAGGACATGTATTTTTGTAGCTTTTGTCTATTTATTAAAAAAACCTAATGTGTTTCGATAAATACGCAAAACTAAGATTAGATGCATTTTTCCATGTATTTTCAGAGCCTGTATTTGTTTGGCACTTTTGAGCATTTAATGATTTATTAAAAATCAAATAGGAGCCCTATTCTACCTATTTAACTTAGAAAATAACAAAAAAAATATAAAAACATAACTAAAAATTCCAAAAAAAGTTATTTAAAAACCAAAAATCATGAAAAATGGAAAAATAGAAACCCTAAAAATAAAAAAGCCCAAAAACCTTTATAAAAATCTTAAAAATTCTTAAAAAACCCGAACATTTTTCTTTTTCCGTTTTATAATTTTGTTTATATAAAATTATATATTAAAATTAGTTTGGGTAATTTTGGGAATGATTTATTATTTTTAACTTCCAAATCAATTTCAGGTATTTATTTAATCCCTTATTTGGGATATTTTTGAATTTAAAAATATATAAAAATTAGCAAAAAGTCGAGAAAAATAACAAAAAAATTATAAAAGTATAAAAATCACAAAAACCTTTTTTTCAATGTATTTTGACTCTTTTTACATATTTATATATACATAGTATCTATATATACCTTATATTGTATTTATACATATACATATATACACACATGTATATATATACAATATCTAAATGAAAAAGGAAATATAAAAAAATGAAAAATATAAAAAGAGAATATAAACTTATAAAACCAAAAATAAAATAAAAAAAATAAAAAATCCAAAATCGATAAAAGGACCTATATAAATGAATGACTTGGTTGTACATAGATAACCATAGGCTACCAGTTTGCTCTCTGTGGTTGGATCTCTACATGCTTGTCTGCTATGCATTTTATGGTAGAGAAAATAAATTTTAATGTCACATTTTTGCTATTGATTGCTTTATTAATTATTGTGGGTTAATTGCTGATTAAATCTGAGGTCTCATCGGTCGCACCGACACGGTGTTCCCGCCTTGTGTGGAACACATGACCGATGATGAGTCACGGGTTTATCACCTCCCCACGTAGAAAATTTCCTTCCCAGTCATTTGTGCCATCTCATGGCTCTACCCTGAAGTGAAAATGGGAAGGTCTACAACATCAGCACCTCAGAATTGACATCGGAATATGCGTAGGTCATACAAAACTCCTCAAACTTAGAAAGATGAAGATATGGCTCCTCATACACGTTCCTTGAGAATTTTGGCAGTAGCTGAATGAACTCTAAATCCAGAATGAAGGAACTCAATGTAGAAGTTGATCGCGCTTCCTGATCTGGTCGCTCAACCATCATCCCAACATAGAAGTCATCTGAAGCTCTCAACTACTCAATGTGATCACGTATGGAATGCATTGTCATCTCAGCAAAGGACTTGCCCAGATCTCGTATCTGTTCAGTCTGATTTCTGCGGGCATTTGGCACATCACGCACTATATAAGAAGGTATGGAAGGAGAAGATGGAAAGTCGGTTGGAGCTCCGACCTCCCAAGAGAATGGGCGGAAATGATGGGACTGAAGTAAAAAAGCCGCAAGATCCGACTAGAGTGAAGGGTGACCCATCATTAGGAGATAGGAAAGGAGAAGGACGGTGACGGGGAAGAAGACTATTAAGGGTGGGAGGGAGGGATCTGGAATGCAACCAAGATAAGAAGTCAAACCCCAAGTTCACCTACTCAACACGAGATGATGCCCTTAAAGGTTCGGTCGTTAATCTTGTCAATTTTATTTTAGGTGATAAATCAGTCTTGCAGAGTGATTAAGCGAGCTGGTAGGAACCCGATGCTCCCAAGAGACTGGCCCAATCTCAAAGCTAGATCTTTCCCAGCCAGTATGAATTGCGGACTATTTACCGGCTATCGATCAATTCAATCTGTTAAGGATGTCGTCGTCCGCTTTACCAGCTATCGGAGAGATCCTCACTGGAGAATGACTAACCCCAAGACCAGCTGTCTAACAGAAGTTCAGGTATGGCTCTATCCTAGTGTGCGATCACTCTCTCGCTCAAGCAAACCAACCAATGAGGGGGTGACTCTCCCCAAAACAAATATTTTTAAGTGAGATGTCTTTTAAGATCAAGTTTGCATTAACAATCCAAAATTGTATTGCTTTCACTTTTTTAGATATTTTTCAAATAAAAACCACGCCTAACAAATTTTTAGATCTCCTAATTTATTTATGTCCAAAAAACAGTGGGAGAAGTCGAAAAGGTCGATGCGTGATCAAACACGATGATGCATGCAAAGTAAGAGATGTGTACCAGTTTCTAACACTCTACAAGCAGGGTGATCCACACATAAATTAAAAGACAGATATAAACTAATCTAAATGATGCACGAAGAAAACGACCTTAGACGAGCAATTTCTAATGATCGTGAAGAACGATAGTTAACTAATCAGAGAGAGATCAATGTCCGATCTCGGATGTCGATCGGTGTCCACCACAACGGATCCTGCACGCGTTGTATACGACCTCTAGCGACACGTGACCTCTCACTCGATCAAGCTAACTTTTTATTATTTATTTTTAATAAGGTCCAATTACAAACTATAGGTGCAAGCAATCTATTATGGATTGGGCCTTAAGTTATTTATGTCACAATCAAGAAAAATCCTAGGTCTATGGACCAAATTCATAAGGAATCAACTAGAAAAAAGGTGATCAAAACAAAACCGTAAAAAACTAAGTGAGGTCCCCCGAGCACACCGGTGCTCGATGAAACATACCCGATAGGTCAAGTCCAACAAGAAGTCCAAGCTTCAAATTATTACAACAACAATAAATGTGCTGAAAATAAAACTAATCTAATCTACTCTAAAGGTTATAACTATATTCTGCTCCTTAATGTACGGGTCTCCTCCAAAGTGTCCTCAGGTGGTTCCTCGCATGAAAATTGAAATAGAGAGGGCATCAGAAAACAGTTATAACAACTAAAGATAAAAATAAACAAAAGGGCTGAAAAAGCTGAAAAAGTGACTACTAAGCTGTGCTCTCCGGCAACGACACCATTCTGATGAGCGGCTTGCTAACTAGGGTTAGGAAATCATATAAACAAGGGTCGTTGTGACCCTAACTAGCAGGACAATGCTCAACAAGAAAAATAGAGGACCACTCAAATCAAGCAATCAAAGCACAAAAACATTGTTAGCGGTCTACGCTATTTTATTTTAACCTGGTATAATGACCATGGTCGATCACAAGGAGCACGAGAGATCCTTCAAAGTAGTTGAAATTCAGGAACTAAAATGCATATTTTTATTAATTTCTAATTTTGCATTTTTTGAATTTTAATTAAAGAGCAAAAACAAACAAATAAGGAAACTATGCACATAATCAACCCTTTTCAATTTTTATTCAGATTTAAAATGCTCAAAAATTAAGAATAAAAATATTTTTGGGGTTTTCAAATATTAAAGTATTTTTGTTAATTTTATGGGGTTTTTCTAATTTTATAGGATTTTATAAAAAATAAAAGAAGAGCTAAACTAGGAAACAGTGCACAACCGAGACAAAATGACAAATTAAAAATACTTAAAGTGTCCTAATGTCCTGGGGCCAATTTTATGAGAAAATAGATAAAAAGAGGAATAAACATGAACTGAGATTGTATCTTTTTTATTTTTCTAGAATATTTTTATGATTTTTATAAGTTTTTGAGAGTTTTTAGATATTTAGGGGTTTTATGATGATTTTTAAAAACAAAAATGCTACTGAAAGTAAAGAACAGACAAATAAACAAACACTATTTTTTTGGAATTTTCAACATAATTTTTATAATTTTTATGTATTTTATAAAATAAATGGTGAGCTTTTTAATGGTTTTTAATTTTTAGAAAATATCAAACAATATTTAATTAATTCACAAAAATTATCATAAATATCACATGTTAGCAGGAGCTAACCGTATTTTTTATCGAATTTTTGGAATTAATTAGGTATTTATTTGATCAAAAATAAGACACAACTTTCAGGGACCTATTTGCAATTATGAGAAAGTTCTTAGGCCAACAAGTAACACAGATAAAAAGTTTGGAGCCACGGATACAAAAAGCCTAGGGTATTCACGCATATGCATAATAAACCATGCATAGGGGTATAAATGCAAATATCCAAAAACTTATATTCAAAACATAACATAGATGAAGTCCAGAGCGGATAATGTAAATACACCAGAATAGCACGTGATACGCCATGTGAGTTCATACAAATCAGACTAAAACATAAATACTAGAAATAACAAGGTTCTACATGCAAAATAACCAAACTATTTTAAACTACGACAAATATTTATAGGACTAAACAAGGCAAAGCAGAAAGGACCTAAGTGAAATTTACCCTTTATTAAACATGATCCATTGACTGATGGCGTTCCATTTAACGGATGGACGGTCAGGATACATGCACACCCCTTCAGCGATGGACATCTGAGATGAGATCCTTTGATGGATCTAACGACCGAGGTCCTCCCGATGATGGACGTTCAAGATCAGAACCGGGGGAGGGGATGACGTATGGAAGATCGAGGAAGAACATACCTCCGGCGAGTTTCAATCGTCGACTTCGCGTGGCTCCGACGTTCTCTCGAGATGCTGAGATGTGGAAGAAGTCGGCGAAGGTGCTCCGCAGCTGCTGGGAGGCTCAGAAGATCCTAGGACCAAGGAGGAGGTCCTGGCGAGATGTGAAATCTGGAGCTGATGTGCCTGGATTATTCGACCTCCAGATGAGGTCCTCCTGTGTTGTAACTTGCATAGTTGAACAGAAGGGTTGAGGGTAAAGTGCCTCGACCCATTAAAGCTCGAAAAGGATGGCTGGTGAGTCGCGACGTGACCCTCCGGTGACGCGACGGAGGAGGAGGGTCAAAGTCTCGTTCCTGGGCGAACTGAGGTGGATGGATAGGTGGAGAACGTGGTAGGAGTCTGATGAACGTAGTCGGGGTCTCATAATGCCAAGGGGATGCTCCGGCCTCGGTGATCGGAGCTCAGAAGTAGAGCTCTACTACTGTCCCAAGACACGAATCAAAGACAGTAATCTTACGAACCAAGGTCTCTGATGGCTGCTGTCATCTAGGCTAGAGGTAAGGGACCTCCAGGGGTCATGGACTCGATGGGTCAACGGGCCTAGAGGCTTAGCCCACGTCGCGACAGAGCACGATGGAGGAACCGTCGGATTAGAGGCTACCCCGCTCAAAACCCTCCCTGCACGAAGCCTCTCACGTGATGTCACTCATGGAAGGTCGACAGAGCTCATTGGACAAAGAGCAGCGACCAAAGATGCGGAAGAAGATGCTGCTCCAGGAGGTTTTATATGTGTCAAGGTCTGAGAAAGACGGAGTGAGGGCACACGAACTGAGGGTTGATCCCTAAGATTGACATCGGGCGTGGATCTCGGATCCACCCTCTCTAATCGGAGCTACAAATGAGAGAAGAACTTGGTCAGATCAGGTAGGGTAAATCAGCAAAACGCGGAGCAAACCCGGTCCGAGCGAAAAAGATGGCAGAGGGGTCAGCTGACCTCGGTCAGCAAAGCCAAGGTGGACCAATCAGAAGAGGGTTGGGAAAGGACAAAAGACGCTATAGGACAAAATAACGGAGAAAAATAAAGAAAATTAAACTAAAAATAATAAATGAATTTAATTAAAAAATGAATAAAATGAAAAATGTTGATTATTTTTCAAAGATGTTTTCTGTGATTTTTAATTTTTTTATAAAAAAATAAAATTAGTGTATATACAATATATAGTATTATATACATGTATAATATACCTATGTGTTGTGTACATGTATTTTTGTTTTGTTATTTTTACATAAATACCCTAATTTGGTATTTTATTTATTTTCAACATAATTTTAGGAATATGAAATAATTTTTATGAGTTATCTAATGATATATAATAAATAGGGGGTGTGATGTATGTACAAATGTTTTATACAATAAGTGGAGACTTTTATTTTTATTTTTTATTTCCTTTTTCTAATTTTTATTTTATTATTATATTTTTTCTATATATATACACAAGGGAGTAAAAATTATAATTTAGTTTTGTTTTGTCAAAAATAATTATTTATGTACATATGATATGTACAATACAAAGTAGACCCTATCTCTCTCTACTTACTTTATTTGGCGATCAGGTCAAGGCTTAATCTTCTCTTGTCGTTCGGGTCACTTTGTATTTATTATAAATACCTCCTTCTTTCTTCTTTTCCTTTATTCTTTATTTTTGCACAAAAACATGCTAATTATGTAATATTAACAAATGCATGTTAAATGCTATGTTATTGCATTTACAGGTATCTACATGATGTTATGCCAAGGTAAATAACTAAAATAAAAGAATAAAGAGTGGGAATTAGGGATCCATCAATAAGCTGGAATCTAGCACCGGAGAGTATTGATTCATTAGGAAAATAAAGGATGGTATCAGATACCAACTTTATGACCATGAGATTCTTAAAAGTTTTCAGATCTGAATATGATTCTAAGATGATGACTTTCTTGAGAATCAAGATGAAAATGAATTAAAGGAACTCATTGAATTTTGAGAAGATAATGAGGCTCCTGAAATTGGAAACTAAAAGGACAATTAAAGATGAAACACTCATACCTCTTCAAATGAGATTGAGGATGGATTCCATGTGTCAATTAAGTCTGACAATGACCTGACTTCATTTGATGAAGCTTCCGAGGAACATGACATGGAAAGATGGCTATTAGCAATAAAGTATAAAGTAGACTTCATATACAAGTGTTGTATATGGACCCTCAAGGATCCACCTATAAGGGTAAAACCTGTTAGGAGTAGATGGATCTTCAAGAGAAAGAGTGAACCTGATGAGAAGGTAGAGACCTTCAAAGCACGACTCGTATCCACAAGATACACATGAAGAGAACACGTCACATGCGATGAGAATTTCTCTTTAGTGACCATGCTTAAACCCATCAGAATATTGCTAACTATAGCTACACAACTTGAGTATGACATCTACAAGATGGAAGCCAAGATTGCATTCCTTTATGAATACCTCTCCGAGGATATTCATATGAAGTAGCCCCACAGCTTCATGATTGAGGAAAGCAAGGTGTGCAAGCTAAAGACTTCGTCTATGGACTCAAATATCTTCTTGTAGTTGGAACATCAGATTTGATGAAATTATAAAGGTTATGATTTCAGATAGAATCTTGATGAACCATGTGAAGCTTAGTGGGAGTCCATTGTATTCATCGTGCTAAATGTAGATGATATCCTAATCATTTGGAATGATATGAGGATGATAATAAGTGTTTTATAGTCTACATATTCCATACCTTGAGTTATGATCTCAAGGATACCTCTTAGATCTTAGTTCTAAAGTTGTTCACAAGCAAAGAAAAAAGGGCATTGGAACCGTCACATTAGTGGTACACCATGGACATATTCCATTTTTAGGAAAAACTCCAAGAAAGGCTTCTTTCCCTTAAGATATGGTACTTACCTATCTAAAGGGATAACACCTCAAAGAGTTGAGGATGTGAATACCAAAGTTGCATGACCTAGTGTATTAGCTATGGTAAGCTCAGTGTATGCTAGATGCGTACAAAAGCCAGATGTCTAAGATGCAGTGGGAGTAGTAACTGTTACTATTCCTACTATGGAGATAAAATACTTGATTGCAGTAATAACAATATCTTCAAAGAGGACACGGTTTTTTGATATAGTGATCTCAAAGTCTTATCTTCAAGAACTCAAGACTTTTATAGATAGCGATCTAAAATGTCTTAACTGCAAATGCCTTATAAGACATAAGACATGGTCTAAATCTTAGGAGATAGAGATCTCTAGGCATTCTGATAAGGATGATAGAAATTACATACTAGTTATAACGATTATTGAGTTGTAGTGTCAAATACATTGTAACCACTTTAACAAGATTGAGTATTGGTTTCATAAAATGCAACATTCACATTGGATGAGAGCGCTCTTACTAGGAGATATGCAAGTATTGTAAAATGACTTGGCGTAGTCTCTCGAGAACATAGTGATTGATCAGTTTACCTAGCTATTTTTCTAAATATCTTGTGATTGTCGCATCAGTGTGGGTTTAAATATTAGCCCATTAATGGCTCTTTGGACTAGTGGGAGATTGTTGAACATGTGAGCCCACGACGAGCCATTATGCAGTAAATGTTATTGCAAATATCATTCCCTGATCTGAAATGAAGAATAACTAATTTGCATAATAGGTCACTTAGTACAATTAGGGTTAAGTACCAGGGCCTTCTTGATGATCATACAACTATTGATTCAATTGTTGAATCATAGAGGTAGGTGCTTGGATGAATACCAAAAGAGTTAGATTGAGAACTCATCAAGCATCGTCATATGATTGTTAAGAGATGATCTCCGGTCTGAGTAGGAGTTGGCAATCCTTTCTCTAATGGGTTGATATTAACCGACCTCTTGATGCATGTCTTCTGCATAGGAATAGAGATTCAGAGGAGTTAGATAAGTTAGGTCAAAGATTTGACTTAACAAGATTGAGATAACTAAAGACTTATGATGTATGTTGTCACAATATAGGCACGCATCCTCTAACTGGAGACAGATGATGTGTTACGTTATGTCTGAGTATGTATATTTGGAAGACCGATAGGTTTATGATCTAATCAAGGTCTATACACCGGCGTGCTAGTGTGCATACAAGGGCATATGACTAATGCGATCTCTCAAAGGGATCATACATGTTCATTTATTGAACCGTAAGACATGAGCTCACTCATGAGATATT
Source organism: Ottelia alismoides (assembly GCA_037367405.1). Lineage (NCBI taxonomy): Eukaryota > Viridiplantae > Streptophyta > Magnoliopsida > Alismatales > Hydrocharitaceae > Ottelia > Ottelia alismoides. The sequence continues at coordinate 1,900,873 of JAZKJV010007863.1, forward strand.
GGGATCGAATTCCATGCATGTTCGTCTCGCTTTGGAAGCTTGACAGAATTTGTAGGTTTGATATATACTTTTGGAAAGTATATGATCAATACCTAGGTATGATATTTGCTTTTGGAAAGTATGTAATCAATACCGACTCCCATTGATCAAATGAGAAACTTAATGATAAAACCTTGAAGGAGACAGTCTAAATAGATCTACAACTTCATGTTTATTCTAGGTCTTCCAGTAGACATGATGTACATGTATTAGGAATACCAGAGGGTGATGTAATCATAAACGATTATATAACTATGAAATTTCCATTCTGAGGGAGTGATGAAACTGGTCTAGATTTTAGTGACTCCTCTCAATATAGAAGTAATCTAATCTTAGTCCAAATGTTGGACATTGATTTGAATGTGATTCAGATGCAATGAGAAGATTAGATCTACGACCTTGATTTAATTAAGCATCTTTGGGAGGTCCCCAAGATCTGGATTTGAGATGTGATCTTAGTATCCAAGTCACTAGACGTGGAACGTACAATCACCCTATCATTATCTCCAAGTATCCGCAGAGAAATACATTATTCTTGAAAGAGTTCAAGTATAATTTCATTATTGATAATGTATTTGAGCATTGAGAAAAATGAATAATTAAATATAATTTAATTATTATAAATAATGTGAATATGGTTCATATTATTTGGGCTCATGAGAATTGACATCTGAGATGATTAAATATGATTTAATTATCAAGGATGTGAATAATGTGGATAGCACTATCCATATTATTCATGGATATTATAAATGTTATATATAATATGTTATAGAGAGATAGGTGTAATTTGTATTTACGAATTAATAGTTGATGTGAATTAGATTCATATTAAACAATTACTTGTAAATGCAATTTATATTTTATTTTGGATTTGTGAATAAGATTCACATTCTTTCAGTGGCATGATTGAAATTATCACAAAATAATTTCGAATTATTTTGGTGAATAATTTTGCAATAATATTTGTTGCATATGTGGAAGATATTGAGATATTAGAGATCTCAATATATATGGAAGAAGATCCTCCCATTTCCTTACATAGGTAGGATGACCAAGTTGAGTGCTCTCAAATTGTGGCCGTCCACACCATGTATGGAATGTGAGTTACTGATGAATCTCATATTCATCACTCTAAAAGACACTAATTAAGCTCATATCCTCGAAATTCATATGCATTTCTTTAGTTATATTGCATAATTTGCATTCATGCATGCATAAATAACAATTGCATTTTATCGCTCATTAATGCATAAAGTAAGAAACCAAAAATCATAACCCAATTGACCGATAAATAAGCTAAATTCCCTGATTTTTATTCAATTCATGCTAAATCCAAATGACCTGAAACCACCTCTATTGTGTACATATAACTAGCAAGAGTAAATGAAAAATACAAAAAAACCACTAACATAAATTAGTGGATCAGAAACTCAAAACCTAATTCCAGAATTTCCGAACTAAAATGTTGATATTTTCCTCATCCAGTGTTTGATTTGATCCCACTCACTTTTGAACTAATGTACGTTCAATTATATTCAAAACAAGACCAGGTTCAAGTGAATCGGAGCTCATATGTGAAAGTTGGGTTTTGGGCCTCTTTTGTACATTGTGTATTTTACCTGATTTTGACCTATAATTTTATGTATAAAATAAATTCATTTTATTTTATTTTATTTTCATTTATTTTCTTTGATTAATGATTTGTTAAAATGCATAAAAATCCAAATCCAATATGAGCTTGAAATCAAAGAAATTAACATAGTCTGAGTCTTCACTGACTTTTTATACAAAAGTTGTCTTTTCGTATTTTATTTTTATTTCTTCATTTTCCTAAATAATACAAAAATATTAATGTGTAAATATTTATCTTTGATTTTATCATATTTTTTCGGATTTTTATCTTATTTAAAAATAGTAAAAAATTTATAAAACCCAAAAATAAAGGTATTCTATGTACATGGAGTACCCCAAAAAAATATACTTTTGTGTGAATGGTCGATTGTGGTTTTGGTCTCTTCATGAAAGTTGTAGATCTCATTGAGATGAGCAACTTTCCTGAAGAAATTTTTTTGATCCGAGGTTGTTTGCTATTTCTTCTTGACTTATCTTTCTTTTTTATTCTGAATTTTCTGGAGTTGACACGTGGCAGCTCTTGGAGCCGCCACATGTCACTCATTTTCACATTTATTTTATATTATTTTTTAGAAAAATATATAAAAAATAATAAAAAATCTAAATAAAAATGCCACGTGTTGTGATCTGGGCCTCCCGATCTGGACCGATCAGACGACCCCAAATCCCTCTCTTTCCTCCATCTCCTTCCCCTTCACAAGCTCCGCCGTCACTCGTCTCTCTGTCACCTTCCAAATTGGGCTCCATCGTCACATCTCCATCAGATCTTCATCCCATCTCTGCCTTCCCTCTTTGGCCTCTACAATCTCGTCAATTCCCATCCTTGATCGACTTCCTAAATCAGCCCTCGTCAATCCCCGATCTCCCTCTTTCCATAGACGGCCCTTCTTCACCTCTATTTAAGTACCAGCGCCGCCCCCTAGTACAACATCCGTCGTTAGCTCCCAAGCATGAAGAAACTCCTCCCGGTGGTGACAGGCCAGAGCACCTTCCTTCCACGATGAGATCTAGTCGCCTCGCGACTGTCGCAGCGCTGACGCACTTGCTTCCGCTCCGGTCCGCCGTTGAGCTTTGCCTTTCACCATGTATAACCCCTCCTTCTCCACCTTCAACTCGGTTTCATCTCCTCTCCGATTTCTCCCGATCAACTCTCCGCCATCATATCTATCCGGCCACCTCCATCATAAATTTCACTGCTCCACCACCACTCTGCCCTCTGTGCTACTCCGCTCCGAGCTCCACCATACCGGTACCTCTCCAGCCCTCCACCTTCAAGCATCTCCGATGGCTCTCACGCCACTCCTTATCCGCCTCGCTCCGCCATCAACTCCTACCTCCACTACAACAGCAAGCGACCCAGGTCCGAGCTACAAATACCACAATATGAAGAACTCGATGCATCAGAGCTGTTTAAGCGCCCCCAAATACCAACCACTCGATCACTCTTCATCAACAGACTAGATCAAGAGTCGCCTCGGATCCAAGCCAAGAGCCTCGGACGTTCCCAAAGCAAGTACGCGAAGCCACGTGAGCCAAACTACCTCACACGCGCTACACGCGACGTCGGGAGAATTACGCCCAAGCCCCCTGTGCTATTCCGAATTGCTCAAGAGCCCAGGTGATGTGCTACGCACGTGATTATGGAAAAACTGTAGCAACTCCTCCCCATCTCCAGAAAAATTGCAAGAAGCTCCCGCGAGGGGTAATTTACATAAGAGCCCAGCCGCCTTCTCATAATTGCATAATAGTCCTTCATATGGGCATAGTCGCTAGACTTTTTATTAATTTTTTTACATTTATACCCCTAACAATTTATTTGATCATATCTTGAGCATGCTTGATTTTGACGTTCTTGGTGTCACTCTGAACCTTGAATTATTCATTATCATATTGAACAATGAGATTTTACGTCTGAGATAATATTTGACAATAGTTAGTTGAAGTTCTATTTGGTTCATTTTTTTAACCCTTGAGTTGTGGGGATTTATTTTGGTAAAATTAATCTGATGTTTATTGACATATTGATTCTAAAATAAATTAAGAGGGGGATTGCCTTGACTTGCTTAGATGTTGCTTGCTCAATAATTATGCTCACTTCGTATCATCAACATAATATTACATAATCTAAAAAACAATTAAAAATTGCATTTACTTATTTCATCAGGTAGTATAGCATTATTTCTCTCCATTAAAAAATATATTATAATATTTTTGCAAAACTCACACTCCACATTTCCTCTTTGAATTAATTACAACTTTGTAAAAAGATTGCATTAAAAATACCCAAAACAATTCTGCCTCGAAAACCACGCACGAACTTCGATAGAAAAAAAATCCTAAGTTGTTCCTTTGCCTCCTTGAGTTCGACCTTGGGACTTGCCCTAGTAAAATACACATAAAACCACAACGATTGAAAATTGTTCAATTAATTGTGGTTATTTCTTGACTGATTTCGATTACCCGCCTACAACGAAATGACAAATTACTTTAGGGTTTTCATGACTCATTAGATGGCATCGTTGCCGGAGAGGCAAACAACTTAGATTTTTGTTTAAAAAATTTAGTGCAACGTTTTCCTTATTTTGGTAGTCTGACCCCTGATTCTATATTATATATTTTCCATATTTTTCCTGCTTTCATTTTATTTTTTTTATTTTCTGCATTTCCTCTCTTATTTTATTTTTTATTAATTTTTGTGTCACTCTCTTACACACACATACACACGCACGCACGCACACACACACACACACACACACACACACACACACACTCTCTCTCTCTCTCTCTCAATTTTTGTGCAAGGTACCCGACGTCCATAGAGCGGTTCTCTCGAAACTAACACATCTTCACCGATCATCAATCCACATTAAAATTAAGATCGAGTCGAGTTGTGAGAGAGCATAGAGTATAAGACTTATTTTCTGCAATTTTTTGTTGTAATTAATTTCTCACTTACAATGGTATCCGTTTGGACTATCGCTTGTGTAATAAGACCTTGAACTTTTCTGTGATGTGTCGTGGCCTATTTCACTCTCCAATGAGGGTGGGGCCTTACTTGAGTGGCTCGCAGGTTAGACCTGCACATACGACTATTAGAGCTTTTTGGATTTTATTATTTGTGCTTGTAGAACCTAGGACCACACTCCACTTAATCGAGACGCACATTAGAACGTTCAATTTAGTCAAAATTTTTCAACTCAATTCTTCAAGGGTAATATAACTTTCCGATAGGTGCGGTTTTGTCGGTTTGCGTTCATTAAGAATAAATTTTAAATTCTTGTATTGCATCCTACATGGAGATTGCGAGGAATCATTGTAAGTCTTCTATCTGAGCATACATCATTGTTTCACGTGCATCGACTTTTCCTGAATTTCTCCCTCCTATTTTGTCACTTAAAATTTAAAGGAAATTACAACTGGACGGTAGAAGTGAATTTCTGCTCATCTAATTTTCGGTGATCGCCTGACTAAAATTGGAACTGCTAAACAAAACCGACTAAATTAACTCATAAAATCAAGAAATTCTTGCAGGAGAGCAACCCCAACCTTGTATTCATTCATCTTGTAGAGAGGAGAGAGAAGAACACCAGGATAGAGTCAAGCTAGAATTTTCATATTGACTATTAATTCTACAAAAAATGATTAGCTACTTCTCAGTGAGGAAATACGGGTAGCCGGTAAGCGGTCTAGATTTCCTTAGCAAAGTGGGTGGTTTAAAGGACAACACATAAGGCTCCATCCTTAAGTAACGGGTAGCCGTTATACGGTCCGTACTTACACCCATACTGGCTGAAAGTAGGTGCAACTAGTCGTAAGAATTTAGACCAGTCGGTAGGAAAGTGCAGGCACCTAACAACTCGCTTAAACATTTGCAAGATTTGAATTATCACCAATTAAAATCAACAAGATAATTGGTTGAACCCTTGTGGCCTTCATTGTGTGAGTTGGTGAAACAAGGATCTGGATTGTGTTTGTTTTGTACGTAGATTTAGGATAATCATGGAATACCGCACACTTGTGCCTACATCATGAATCGTAACCCTTTTCCAAATCATTTGAAATTGAGAATAGAAGTTTCTGGTAAATTTTTCGGACTCCGCAAACCTCTACTGAACACCACAAAGTTACCAATCTCAAGGGTCTGGAAACACTCTTATTCCGGACCACCTTGGGTTCGTGGACACCTTCCCCATGAATCCTCTTCATGTGATTCTTTCATCTTCCTTGAGGGAGGTCAAACCCATGCTCTCTCTTGATCTCCTAATCACATCAAGGAAGAATCTCACCTCGATGATTCTTAATTTGATTCTTTCCATTATATTGACTCTGATTTCTCACATTCTGAAGGTGAAGAAGAAGAGAATTTGAAGAAGATGCCTCCCAAGAAAAGAGATCGTGAAGATGAACCGAATGAAGATCCGATATAGATGATTTTGGCAAGATTGGGTGCATCTGAGCAGCAACAACTTTTACTGAGGGAATAAATAGAGCAGTTAAATGCTGGGAGAGAACCGCCAATGGAAGTAGCATATAACCCTGGCCAGTACAGAGTGATAAATTATTTGCAACCACTTGAGATAGAAGTAAACTATGAATTGAAACCACACTTATTGAACCAACTGCCACAATTCCATGGTAATGCTGCTGAAGAACCCTATGAATTTTTACGGGACTTGGAGTTGGTATTCTCTAATCTGAGACATCCTCAGGTCAACCAGGATTACATTCATCTCACTGCACTTCCATTTTCCTTGAAAGGTAGACTGCTGGGAGAAGAATTTAGGAGTGATGGTCACCACATACGATTGATTTAAGAACCTGTTCTTAAAAAAGTTCTACCCATTGAGTAGGACCAACCAGATGAGGACTCGTATCACCAGTTTCTCTCAAATGCCTAATGAACCACTCTGTGATGCATGGGATAGATTTAAAGATTTACTACAAAAGTGTCCATGCCATGAACTGGATGACAACATCTTGGTCCAATTCTGGTGTCAATTACGAGACACAGGGATTAGTGAGCACTACCTGCGGATGCAACTACACATCACGAGGTGCAGAAGCCATATGGAAAGTATTGGAGCAAATGACTAAGTCAAGCCGCTCACCAAACATGAGCATAATCACTGATAAGTTAGTGGTTGTGGATCAAAATCACAAGAGGATGAAAGAATCGACAATAGAATCTCCTAGTTTCCAAAGCAAATAGAGGAGCTGACTGAGAAGGTATCCAAGATCGGGGTCCCAACTGCGGCTACATCCGATGTTCCCATTTATCGAGTACACCACGTCCAAGAGTAGCCAGGGTCAGGACAACAACAACAATGGGATCAGGACCAAACATATGCCCAACCTTTCCAGCAATCACCCTTACCAGTTGAGATCGTCGAAGAAGTACCACCTCTAGTGTTTGAGGTGAATGACATTTGGTATACTCAAGACCTTGCCCGGTAGGGTAATACATGGGATCATACGCCTTACCAACATCCCACCACTTTCTATAATACCGTATTTCCACCTGCCCCACAACACAATCAGAATACTGCCCTGTCCCAACATCAGAAACATCAACAGAAACTGTACAACCGCCAGAACCAATACCAACATGCATCCCAGCATTACCAATAGCAGTACCAAAAACCACAAGGCCATTCTTCAAAGCAACAATCTCAGCCATCCAACTCTCAGACAGAATGTATAGATATCCATCAGTAGATGCTCGAGGAGATTCACTATTTTCAAAATGAACTACAAGATCTACGGATTGATGTTAATTGCTTGTCCTGTTGGAGAGATGAACAAACAACCCCTACTAAAGCCATTCCCTCCCAAGTTCAAACTAACCCAAATAGATTGAACAAATCTCAATCTTCTCAACCAAATGGTCAGTTATACTACTTAGACTCACCCATATCTGAACATGAGATCCTTTCGTTTGACAATATCAATGCCATGTCACTTAGGAACGGAAGGACCGTGGACAGTTTGATCGGGAAAGGGAAATTGAGCAAGACGACTCTGGAGATAAATCGCAGGATACCTCCAAAGATGAAGAAGAAGGAAATTTGAATTCAGTACCACTGAGGATTCCAACGCATAGGAAGGGAAAAGCACCCATGTAGTCTACAAAGGACCTTGCACCTCCAGTTGCTGATAATATACCTTTGTCATTTTTTCCGCAACATGATAAGAATGAAAATGATTGTAATAAGAACTCCACTTCTAATAAAGATGCTCTTATTTATGATTCAGGTTCTTTATCTCCTGTCTCGACTTCTTCTATTCATTCCCCATGTTCTTATGAGGGGAAAGCGTAAAACACATAAAACTCGTCAAGATGACCCTGAAATGGCACGATTTTGTCAATAAAATATTACAGTCAAGGTGTCATTTGATCAATATATGATTAGCAATACTGCATTACAGAAATACTTGAAGATGAAATGCACTCCTACCCAGACTTGCATGAAGAACACAAATCAATTCGTGGAAACTCATATCTTAACTGTCGCAACAACCAAATGTGTCGAAAATCAGTATATACTAAGAAAAAAGAGGGACATGGGTGCTCACTATGTGGAGAGTCGCATCAGCGGCATTGCGTTCGCACACACACTACTAGATAACGATTCTTCATTCAATTCTCTGTCCTTAGCCTTATACTTCAAATTGGAGTTAGGACCTCTCAGAAAATCATCATATCTACTCCAATTTGCTGATCGGTCAATGAAGAGACCTAAGGAAGAAGTGAAGAACGTTGTTATCATGGTTGAGGAGACAAAATATGAAGTGGACTTCACTATCCTTGATATGGAAATCCCTAATCATTGGAAAGAATCTTAGATTATTCTTGGACGACCATTTTTTAGAATAACGGGAGCAGTATTCAAATATGGCATAGGAATGATGAAGTTCAGATCCCCAATCGGTTAGGTAGACTTAAAGATGAAGAAAACAAAATGGCAAAGATCCGACTCCGAATCTAGCATAGATTACACATAATCTTCAGAGGCAAAATGCAAATAATTAGCACAATTGGACCTTAGGAACATGTTCCAGAAGGATAGAGCGAGACCCTCTCACCTGGAGAGGAAGCATTGCATATTATAGTTTGCCATGAGATGCCACAGTTACTTAGAGACACATATACATATATCCTTGATGACATAGAGATCCCTTTGGATTTGTCAATTCCGTCTTCTTTGGGACAATCAAGAAATATAGATGATGAGTCGGATGCGGCTTTTGCTGAATTACTACATTATTTTTGTGATCTAATTCCTCATTCACCAGAGTTGGTAGCCAACACTTCATAGAGCGATCAACCATCATCCAACACCGAGCCGAGCTCAGATTCCATTCAATCGGACCTACTTGATGATCCAGACTTACCTGAGATGAAACCACTTCCTCCTACACTCAAATATGCATTTCTTGCGTGACCCAAAGAGAGATTTCATGTGATCATTAGCTCATCATTAACTGAAGATCTTGAATCTAGATTGCTTGATGTTCTTGAGCAGAATCGCAAGGCTATTGGTTGGACTGTGTCGGATCACGTGGAGATTAACCCCCCTCTCTGCTTGTACCAAATATATGTTAAGGATAACACAAGACCTTCCTGTGAATTTCAAAGAAGATTAAACCCTAATCTCAGAGAAGTAGTGAAGAAAGATATCGAGAAATGATACAAGGTAGGATTTATATACCCTATTTCAGACTTCAAATGGGTGGCCCCCCTTCATGTTGTCCCGAAGAAGTTGGGAATCTGGATGGTCACCGATGAGGAGGGGGTGGAGATCGCGACATGGGTACCCACGTCGTAGCGTATTTGTGTCGATTATAGGGGCTTGAATGCCATGACCAAGAAAGATAACTTTCCACTACCATTTATTTATCAAATCTTAGAGAGACTTGCAGGTAAATCGTTCTTCTATTTTCTTGATGGGTACTCATTCTACAATCAAGTAGCCATCACTCCCGAGGATCAGAAAAAGACCACATTTACATGTCCATTTGACACTTATGTGTTTAAGCGCATGCCATTCGCGCTATGCAATGCCCTGGGCACATTTCAGCGGTGCATGATCGTCGTATTTGCCGAAATGGTGGGTGACTTCTTGGAAGTCTTCATGGATGACTTCGCGGTCCATAGTGATTAATTTGATACATGTTTAGCATAGTTGGACTGAGTCCTCAAGAGATGTAAGGAGGTTAATTTGGTACTCTCTTGAGAGAAAAGCCACTTTATGGTGACAAAGGGTATTGTGTTGGGGCATGTCATCTCCAAAAAGGGAATGGAGGTTGACCCTGCCAAGGTGGATGTGACCAAGAAACTTGAGCCACCAACCAATGTAAAGTCAGTGCGGTCATTCTTACGGTATGTTGGATTTTATCAAAGATTTATTCCTGATTTTTCAAAGATCGCTCGCCCTTTGACTGAGCTCTTAGGGAAAGACACCGAGTTCATTGTAAATCACAAGTGTTTAGAGGCCTTCGAGCACATGAAAAAGAAAATCTATGAATCACTGATATTACAGGCTCCCGACTGGTCTCTTACCTTTGAGATCATGACTGATGCATCAGATTTTACTGTCGAGGCTGTGCTTGGAAAAAGATGAGATGGGACACCATATGCGATTCACTACGTGAGCAAAATTTTGGATCCTGCATAGAGAAATTATATGGTAATTGAAAAGGCAATGCTCATGGTAGTTTGGACCATAGAGAAATTCAGATCATAAATATTAGGCTCCAAGGTAAAAATCTTTATTGATCACACAACAATCAGATATCTAATGGAAAAGAAGGATGCAAAGGTGCATAATGCAAGAATTTGATTGAAAAATAAAGGATAAACCTAAAATAAAGAATGTTGTGGCTGATTACCTTTCCTGAATTGAGCATAACCAATCCGAGAAACCTTTCCAGACGATTCAGTTGTGCTACTGACTCACTCCCATGGCATGCCAACATGGTGAACTGTCTTGTCTCCAAGCAAGTTTCTCTAGGTTGGCATAAGAGTAATATTGATCGACTAAAGTTGAATTCGAGGAAATACCACTGGGACGATCACTTCCTTTTCTTTGAGGGACCGGATTGTGTCTGGCGAAGGTGTATTCCGCAGGAGGAATACCAGAGTGTCCTCACACATTGTCATACATACACTTGAAGCTGGAGGACACCATTCGAGAAAGAGAACCACTCACAAGGTACTCCAATGTGGATTTTATTGGCCGACCTTATTTAAAGATGCCAATGATTTTGTTCGGTCGTGCTCAAGTTGTCAAAGAATGGGAGGGACTATTAGATATAGAGATGAAATGCCCATGCAACCAATGATTTTCTACGATGTTTTCGATGCATGGGGAATTGATTTTATGGGTCCCTTTCCCAACAGCAAAGGATATGAGTACATCTTGTTAGCGGCTGATTATTTGTCAAGATGGGTGGAGGATATCCTGACCCAAACTGCAGATAGCAAAATCGTCTGTAAGTTTATCAAGGATAATATCATTGCGAGGTTCGGGGTTCCAAAGGTTTTTATTTCAGATGGAGGTAGCCACTTTGTGAATAGAGAAATGAGATCATTGGCTAAGGAATATAAATTTGAGCATAGAATATCTGATCCTTACCACCCTCAATCTAACAGAATGGCAGGGGTTTTTAATAGAGAGGTGAAGAGTATTCTTCAAAAGTTGGTTCGACCCGATATGTAGAACTGGTCTCAACTTTTGGACGATGTTCTGTAGTCCTATAGGACAACCTACAAGACTCCATTCGATACTCCACCCTTTAGTATGATCTATGGCAAGTCATGCCATTTACCCGTAGAGCTAATTCACAAATCAGAATGGGCGATAAAGAAGCTTAATTGGAGTTGTCACCTTGGGAAGTTATGCCGTGACTTAAACCTGAATGAGCTAATTGAAATCCGAAATCGGGCATATGACAATAGTGTGATCTATAAGGAAAAGGTCAAGAGATGGCATGATAGACACATTAGGCATAAAACCTTTTTCTCTAGGCAGAAAGTGTGGTTGTTCAATGCTCGGTTGAAGATTTTCACGGGAAACTCAAATCGAAATGGACGGGTCCCTACTTGTCATCGATTTGCACACCGATGGAAGTGTTGATATTGCCGAACTCAAAGATGGTGCACAACCTTTTTCAGTGAATGGGCAATTACTGAAGCTATATATAGAATCATCTAAAGAATAAACAACCCAAGTCGAGGTCATCTACTTCATGCACAACAAGCACATTGAAGATTCAGTAGATCACCCTACATGAAGAAAAGTAGTCAGACACAAGCTATACAGATCATCTTTATTCTTCACACCCGCCCTCCCGACCCCATCGGTCTCCTTGTACATATCCGTCCTCTACTTAGGCCAAGGCCTAAGTATGGGGGGGATGCCACCTGTATATACCATTCTCCTCATCAACTCCTTCTCATGATCACCTATTTCCATCCTTCTTCCGTACGTAGGCTGACCAGAGCCTATGTATAGGGGGAACCGATGCTCATCTATATATACTCTCCTTATTCACATCTCTTGATCCCCTCAGTTTCGCTCTTCATCTATACTTAGACTGTCCACAGCGTAAGTACAGGGGGCGGGCCGACTTCTAATTTTGTACGATTTTTTCACTCTCTTACGCTTAGCCCGAGCTATGTATTCTTTGCACTTCTTGTGCTCTGAGGAGATAACACTCACTAAGTATGGGTGTGTGTGTGTGTATACTATGTATATTTTACCCATAGATCGTACTTTTCGTAAGTCTATATGTATTTACGGGATTAATAACTAACTTGTAAAAAAAGAATTTTGCAACTAACACTGACCGTGTCCAAGCAAAATTTTTGAAAAATAGCTTCTTTTTCATTTTTGCATAAAAATTTCCTTGCATAAAAAAAATATATCTCTCCAAAAAATGAAAAAAATAATCACAAAAGTCAGAAAAAATGTGTCTACATTTCACGCGCCTGCACTTCATCCAGCATTACATGCATTTGAATTTGTGAAAAGCCCTTGGGTTCTGAATCGAGTTATAGGAAAAATCAAGATGGTCTGGACTTGACCTTAATCCACCAAATTTTCGGAGGAAGTTCACTGAGAAAGAGGATTTCAGAAGCTTCGGGTCTATGACTTAATTCTTTGAGTTCCACATGAAAATGTGCAAGATTTTGGCTCCCAGTGTCTAACCTGGTCACTTCATTACGGGTACGACTCTAGAATAGGGAATTAATTTGTACTCTCGCACTATGTACTTAGCTCAACTTAGACGGGGTGTTGGAAGACTGTGTGGGTTTCTTTTCTGGTAGCGTGGACATCTAAAGATCGGTATGAGTTGATATAAAGTTCTGGAAAAGGGATGGTTGGCTGGCACAATTTTTCTAAGACCCCAAAATTTGTACAGAAAAAAAAAGATTCCATATCCATAGGGGCACAACAAGATCCATGTAGAGCTACCAAAAACCCAAACACAAAGAAACCTCCTACAAAATAAATTTGACCAAAAAAAGTCCAAGCTTCAAGAAAACCCGTAGATCTTGGTGGAGACTTGTCTAAACTAGCCGGCTTCACAAGAAGACGTGACTATACTGGTCACCCTCCAGTTCTTTTCCACTTCTTCTAATTTCTCCCCCTCTTCGATTGTGAACATAACACGACAAACCTTAGAAGGAAATACTTGAATCCCCGAGGACGAGTTACTGGAGAGGAGGTTTGCATAATAGTTTGGCATTTGGGATGGGATGAGCTAAAACCTTTCACTCACATTAGTTAATTGTTCAATGTTCATGGGGTATGCTTTGGGAAGAGGATTGGTCTAAGATGACTTCTGAGCCGAAACTATGATAATGATGTGTAGAACTTGGAGGCTGTTGATTTTAAAACCTTAAGTCTCACATGAGTTCTGCCAAATTAGTAATCCAAACGTCGGGTCTAGCTCCATTTTCATCTTCTGCTCATGATCTTGATATGGAACCCAATCTCATTTCACCTCATTGCATTTCTTTAGATGCTCAGGGACAAGCATGGTTTAAGTATAGGGGGATGATGAGTCTCATATTCATCACTCAAAAAGACACTAATTAAGCTCAAATACCCAAAATTCATATGCATTTCTTCAGTTATGTTGCATAATTAGCATTCATGCATGCATAAATAAAAATTGCATTTTATCACTCATTAATGTATAAAGTAAGAACCCAAAAGTCATAACCCAAATGACCTGTAAATAAGCTAACTTCCATGATTTTTAATTAATTCATGCTAACTCCTAATGACCTGAAACCACTTCATTATCTACATATTACTAACAAGAATAACAGAAAAATACAAAAAAAAATCACTAACATAAATAAGTGGACCAGAAACTCAAAACCTAATTCCTGGATTTCCGGACTAAAATGATGATATCTTCCTCATCCAGTGTTCGATTTGATCCTACTCACTTTTGAATTAATGTACGTTTAATAACCTTCAAAACAAGTTCAAGTGAATCGGAGCTCATATGTGAAAGTTGGATTTTGGGCCTCTTTTGTACATTGTGTGTTTTACTTGATTTTGACCTATCATTTTATGTACAAAATTAACTCATTTTACTTTATTTTATTTTCATTTATTTTCTTTCATTAATGATTTATTAAAATGTGCAAAAGTACAAATCCAAAATGAGCTTGAAATTAAAGAAATTAATAGAGTCCGAGTCTTCACTGTCTGTCTGTACAAAAGTTGTATTTTTCGTATTTTATTTCATTTTATTTATTCATTTTCCTAATTGATAAAAATAAAAAACAAATTAATGTTTAAATATTTATCTTTGATTTTAATATTTTTTCATATTTTTATCTTATTTAAAAATAACAAAAAAAATATAAAACCCAAAAATCAAGGTATTCTATGTACATGGAGTACCCCCAAAAAATATCATTTTGGAAAATGATCGATTTTGGCTTTGGTCTCTTCATGAAAGTCGTAGATATCATCGAGACGAGCAACTTTTGTGAACAAAAATTTCAATCCAAGGTCGTTTTCTATTTTCTTATTTATCTTTCCTTTTTATTTTTTATTTTCTGGAGTTGACAAGTGGTCGCTCCTGGAGCCACCACGTGTCACTCATTTTTCACCTTTATTTTATATTTTTTAAAAAATATATTATAAAATAATAAAAAATCTAAATAAAAAAACACGTGTCGTGATCTGGGCCACCCGATCTCGGCTGATTAGATGACCCTAGATCCCTCCCCTTCCCCCGTCTCCTTCCCCTTCGCAAGCTCTACTGCCGCTCGTCTCTCCGCCACCTTCCAAATCGGGCGCCGCCATCAATCTCCATCAGATCCTCATCCCATCTCCACCTCCACTCTTTGACCTCTATAATTTCATCAATTCCCATCCTCGATCGACTTCCTAAATCAACCCTCGCCAATCCTCGATCTCCATCTTTCCATAGTTGGCCCTTCTTCACCCCTATTAAAGTACCAGTGTCACCCCCTCGTATGACATCCACCGTTAGCTCCCAAGCACGAAGAAACTCCGCCTAGTGGTGACAGCCCGGGGCACCTTCTTTCTATGACGAGATCCAGTCACCTCACGACTATTGTAGTGCTACCGCGCTTGCTTCCACTCTTATCTGGCGTTGAGCTTTGCCTATATCCAGGTATACCCCCTCCTTCTCCACCTTCATCTCTGTTTCATCTCCTCTCCGATTTCTCATGATAAACTCTCCACCATCGTATCAATCCGGCCACCACCATCATCAATTTCACCACTCCACCACCACCCTACCCTCCGCGCTACTCTGCTCTGAGATCTACCATTCTGGTTCTGCTACAGCCCTCCACCTTCGACGCATCTCTGGTGGCTCTCCGCCGCTCCTCAACCACCTCACTCTGCCATCAACACCCACCACCCTGCAGCAGCAAATGACCCAGGTCCGAGCTACATACACCACCGGATTAAGACCTCAACGCATCAGAGCTGTTGAAGCACCCTCAAATCCTAGCCACTGGATCTCTCTTCATAAACGGACTAGATCAAGAGGTCGCCTCGGATCTAAGCTAAGAGACTCAAACGTTCGCTAAGCAAGTACGTGAAGCAACATGGAGGCCCGCACCGAGCCTCCTTCCAAGCCAAACTGCCTCACATGTGCCACACGTGGCATCAGGAGAATTACATCCAAGCCCCCGGTGCTATTCTTAATTGCTCAAGAGCCCAGGTCACATGCTACGTACGTGATTCTAGGAAAACTGCAGCAAAGCCTACCCAAATCCAGAGAAATTGCAACAAACCTCTGCGAGGGGTAATTCACACAAGAGCCTAGCCATCTTCTCATAATTGAATATCAGTCCTTCACAGGGATATATTCACAAGACTTTTTATTTATTTATTTACATTTATACCCCTGAGCATTTAGTTGATCACATCTTGAGCATCTTTGATCGGAGTTTGACATTCTTGGTGTCATTCTGAACATTGAATTATTCTTTATCATATTGAACACAAAAATTTTACGTATGAGATATTATTTGACAATAATCAATTGAAGTTCTATTTGTTTCATTTGTTTAAGAACTGGTCTTTTAATTCATTAATTCTCTTGCTTAATAAATAGTTCCTTGAGTTGTGGGGGTTTATTTTGGCAAAATTAATCTGATGTTCATTGACATATTGATTATAAAATAAATTAAGAAGGGGATTGGCTTAACTTTTTTAGTTATTGCTTTCTCCAAAATTATCCTCACTTTGCATCATCATCATATTATTCCATAATATAAAAACAATAAAAAATTGCATTTACTTATTTCATCACACAACATAGCAGTATTTCTCTGCATTAAATAAATAAATAAATAAATATAATATTTTTGCAAAACTCACGCTTCACGTTTCCTCTTTGAATAAATTACATTTTTAAGTAAAAAGATTGCATTAAAAATACCAAAAAATTCCACCTCGAAAACCACACACGAAATTTGATAGAAAAAATCCTAAGTTGTTCCTTTATCTCCTTGAGTTCGACCTTGGGACTTGCCCAAGTAATATACATATAAAACCATGCTGATTGAAAATTGATTAATTAATTGTGGTTATTTCTTGGCTGATTCTGATTACGCGCCTACAATGAAGCGACAAATGAACTTAAGGTTTTCGTGACTCGTCAATTACTCACCTTCCAATCCTCTCCATATGAGTAGATTTAATTGATTTTAAATTTATTGAATATAATTCAATATATTTAATTCCTTTTAAATTAATTATTTATTGTTGATACAACAAAATCTTGGCCATTGATTGAAAGAACAAATCAATCTCAACCATTGAATTTGTGAGCACATGGATTGTGATCCATGGACATCCAAAACTGTATAAGTAGAAGAGTAACCCTAGCCTTTTAAAAAACAACACACACAATGTGAAATATAACAAATCTATCTCTCTCTCTATAATTTCTCATGGACGTCTCCTCTCTATCTAAACAATGTGGTTGTCCACTTGTTGACCTAAAGATCCTTGTATCTGTCACATCGCCGTTATGCTACTGGATTGACTACTCGTGGATCTTCGTCTCCTTTGGTATGCCTCGCTCGTGAAGAAGATGTCAGATCTTGTGAAAAGAGATCAAGAGATTCGCTGCTTTGATCATCAACATGGATTGCGAGGAGCACGCCTTTCATCAATGTTCTCGCAAGCGTTTCCTCCGTCGGATCGGACTCGAGATAGGAGGTTTCTTCCTTTAGAGACTTGTCATAACCACGCTTCAAGACGTAACCTTAATACCTATTAGTGGTTTAAATGAAATGGTTCGAGAAGTGTTCATGGATAATGTGGTTTCATCGGTTTAAAATTTTTAAATTCCACTACCCCGAGCAACTAGTGTGACTAGTCTCTCCTTATCGTATATGATGCGATCTCCATGATTCCGTGATGCGCTTAAGGATTTTCCTTATCCTTCATCCATGGACTCCCAAAATATTATAAAAGAAGAGGCAACCCTAGCTATTCTTTTAAACAATATAGAATTGCAAGCTCTCTCTCTCATCCCCTCATCTCCTCTCTCTTTGTAGTGTGGTCGTCCACTCTAAACCCTAGAGAGGATTGTCGTCATCACCACACCATTGTGTTGCTGCTTCGACCGCTTGTGGATCTCTGTCTCTTTCAGTGCACCTCACTCGTGAAGAAGATGTCGGATCTCGTGAAATGAGATCAGGAGATTCATCGCTTGGATCATCAACTAAGATTGCGAGAAACCCATGTTTCATTAATGTGCTCACAAGTGTCTCCTCCATTGGGTCGGACTTGAGACAGGTATTCTCTTCATTTAGAGACTTTGATCGTAACTACACTTCAAGAGGTATTCCGGTATCTACTTTATGGTTTAGATGAAACGATCTGAGAAGTGTTCTTGGATCACATGGTTTCATCCAGTTTAAAAATTTTTCAAATCCCACTGCCCTGAGAAACTAGTACGACTAGTTGCTCCCGATCGTATATAATGTGATCTTCGTGCTTCTATGATGTGCTTGAGATTCTCCCCATAACCTTCACAAAGAAGTAGAGATCTGAATTTCTCCTAGGCAAAAACTACGATAAGAATATCCTTTTCTGTCACAATATAGTTTTTATGAGTTGGATCCAAAATTTTGCTTGTGTAGTGAATGACATATGGGTCTCCATCTCTCCTTTGTCCTAACATAACCCCTATTGCAAAATCAGAAGCATCAATCAGGATCTCGATGGGAAAAGACCAGTCAAGGGCTTGTAGGATAGGATTCTCTATGATATTACTCTTGAGTAGCTCGAAGGCTACAAGACACTTATGATCTACAATGAACTCGGTGTCTTTCCTTAAGAGCTCAATAAGCGGCCAGGCAATTTTCGAAAAATATTTGATGAATTTTCGATAAATACAATGTGTTCACATTGGTTGGTGGCTCGAGTTTCTTGATCACATCCACCTTGGCTGGGTCAACCTCCATTCCCTTCTTGGAGATGACGTGCCCCAACATGGTGTCCTTCATTACCATGAAGTGATTATTCTCCCGGGAGAGAACCATATTCACTTCCCTATACTTCTCGAGGACTCGATCCATGTGTGCAAGATAATCATCGAATGAATCACCATGAACCGAGAAGTCATCCATAAAGACTTCCAGGAAATCCCTAACCATTTCGGTGAATACAGTAATCATGATCATTGAAACATGCCCCGGGCATTGCAAATCCTGAAAGGCATGTGCTTAATTGCATAAGTACCAAAAGAACAAGTAAATGTTGTCTTTTTCGGGAGAAATGGCTACTTTATTGTAGCCCGACTACCCATCCAGAAAGTAGAAGTATTCCCTTTCAGCCAATCTCTTTAATATTTGATCTACAAATGGTAGTGGGAAGTGGTCCTTCTTTATCATGGAATTTAAGCTTCTGTAATCCATACAGCGTGCCAAGACATGGGTACTCATGTCATGATCTCCTCTCCCTAATCATTGGTGATGATCTGAAGTCCTGAATTTTCAGGACTACATGTAAAGGTGCCACCACTTGGAGTCTGAGATGGAATAAATGAATCCTGCTCCACACCATTTTTCTATCTTAGTCTTCACAACTTCTAGTAATTTTGTATTCATCCGACGCTAGAATTCACAAGAGGGCTTGACATTCTCCTCAAGGTATATATGGTGTGAAAATAGAGCATGATTAATCCCATAAAGATCTGACAATCTCCAGCCTATGGCCTTGCAGTTTGTCTCTAATACTTCTACCGGGCGATGTTCATGCTCTTCGATCAGATGGGAACTGATGATGATTGAAAACTTTCCCTTAGACCCTGTATGGAAGGCATATTTGAGGGTATGGGGTAATGGTTTGAGCTCAAGTAGATCTGTATCATCTAAGAAATTTGGCACTATCATTGATGAAAGTGGTTGTATTACTAATGCGGTTGAATCCTATGAGGTTTCTACTGCCACCAACTGAATGAATTGGGGATCGGATCACCAAAAATTTGTCTTGTTTCGACAAAAGTTGCACTTGACCCGTCTTCCTCACACTTGGATTGTCCTAAGAGAAATGGAACTGACAGGTCAAGATAGACCTCTGAGTCTCCAAGAGCATAGAGGGATGCATAGATATTGTTATTGTGAATGAGCTGGCAAATAAAGTGTCAACAATGTCCTCTCCAGATGAGAGTGATTCGTTATCTGCAATTTGGTTTTGTCTCCAGGGCCCAACTTTCATAACTATGCTATAGTATGCCCCACTTGAAATCTAATCTGCTTCTCTTCTAGTTCAACATCTCCGAACTGGATCTTCTTAGAAATGTAGTAAAATAGGGCTCCTACGAAAGGGCCACCCTAAAATCATTTGAGAATCTTTCCAATTCCTATGGACATCCATGTCTAGAACTATGAATTCCATCGAATAATTTTGTCGCTCGATGTTGATCACAATGATCTCTCCCTTGGGTCTCTTAGTAAATATGTATGAAAATTGAAGTACAACTCTTGATTTCCCATGTAAACCCAGATTCATATGCTCATAAAGTGTTGTAGGCATGAGATTGATGGAGGAATCATTATATAACAAGGTTCTAGCAAACTTGATATCAATGATCTGACTAGTCACGAAGTGTGCACCCCTGTCCCTCTTCTTTCTGAGGAGCTCATTAAGGATTAGACCATAAGCAACGATATACAGAATATGTTTCTTTGTTAGGCTCGAGTTCTTTCTACTGATCCTGGTCTGTGTGCATCTCACCTTAAGATATTTTCTAAATGCAGGGTCTTTCTGTATCATCTCATCTAAAGATAAAGTGATTGATGTTTTCTTTGCAGATTCGGGCCATATCTTCAACATTGTTCTGATTTTTTAAGTTTTTATTCTTTCCAACCATTATAGAACGTGGGAAGGAATTCAGTTGTCAAATTCAGGAATTAAAATTTGACTTTTATTGCATACAAAATTCTATGCATAACTCGGATGTGGACTGACAATATGACTCTGAAAAGAAACCGATGGTTGTTGTTGTGGGAGTTGCTATTGTTGCGATGTGTCCTCCTCCTTCTCGGATTCACACTCACTTGACTCCAGGTTGTTCGATGCTCCGATGTTCGTGTTGGCTGAATCTCTTCCTTTTCATCCCCAAGGCGTGTTTAGGTGTAGACACAAAGGCTATGTCATCGTGTTCCATTGCTCGATTAGGAATGGTTATTGTATTTCCTCTCCTGATCTTTTTATCCAATGTTATTAGGATTAGCTTGGACCTAAGCGAGAATCACAGTTTGTGGTGCAGTGAATTCATCTCTCCATCTTGTGTGTTGATTGTCTTCGACCCTTATATCATTTCCACAATTCTTTGAAGTTTGGGAGAGGCTGAAGAGGAAGACCCCTGTCTCTATCTGACTTGGGGATGCTAGTACTAGCTATTAGGACGGTATTGGCCTTGCTTACCCTAGCATTGATACTACGGTTGTGGTTGTGGGTAGTTGGGACAGGGCTGCTGGTACGAACGTTATTTCTACCGTGGCTGTTGAAAGCCAAGATGAGACTATTGTGGATGAGTGTTTGGAGTTGAATTGAAGTCCTAATAGTTGACGAGATCGAGATTGTACCAAATTCCATTTATCTCCATGACTTGTGGATGCTCCTCATAGACTGTCTGAGCAGAGGATTCTTCAACTTGAGTTTCATGGTGAAGGATTGGTCTCCATCCTGTTGCTCTGTGGCCCTATCCCTTCCCCTTGAATGTAGTGAATTTGATGTACGAGAGCATGGGGTGTAGTCAAGGTGGATATGTATATTTTAGATACTCGATAAGCAAGTTCCTTCATCTTCTTGGGAAGCTTTGGTAAACTCTCCATATTGGTGAGTTTATGGAGACCATTGTGAGATTATTGGTTATAAGCCCCGTGTCAGAGCTCTGGTCGGTGTACAGATTGTTTGCAATCTTCTTTTCCCCATCTTTTGATAAGAGTGCAAGGGGGTTGGGCAAGTATGCCCGACTAGTGGTCTGGGCGTAGCTTGTGTCGGCTAGCTTTTCGAACATCTTACAGACAATGTCTTCATGGCGGCACACTGTTGTGCTACATGCCTTCGAGGATCAATAATTAATGAAAGTAAAGTCATTGCTATCCCCAAAAATCTTGTGACAAACAAACAATTTTTTTCTTCTCAAGCTACAAAATTAACTAAAAGTGAATAATGAAGCAAGAGAAATTTTTGCTACTTATTTACTTGTATAGCGACAGATCGAACTTAAGGAGGCTATAATTCCCAAGGGTTATTCAATTAACCAAACAAATCAATTAATAGAAAAAGCATGAATCTCAAAGGCAAACTATCCTTGGTTTTTGTGGATTTTTTCTCTTTTATATTTTTTAATTTTTTTATTTCTATTTTTTTCATTTTCTGATTTTCAAATTTTTAGTGATTTTATTTTACAATTTTTTTAGTTTTCAAATCTAGAACAATATGCATAAGATAAGAAATACGCACACCAACTATTTTTGTAATTTTCAATTATATAAAAAATGCCCAGAAAAATCCAGAGAAAATATTTTTGTGTTTTAAAGATTTTGAAATATTTTTTGGGATATTTTTTGTAGAATTTTCAGATGTTTTTGTATTTTTCTAAAAATCAAACAATGACAAAAAATAGAAACAGTGTACAACATGGAGTAATTTGTAATTTAAAAATATTTTAGGCCAAAACTCCTGGCATTTATTTTTACGACAAACTATATGCAAATATCTACAAATAGAAAGTGAAATGACAATTTTTGGATTTTTGTAGATTTTTTATGATTTTTATAATATTTTTATTTTTCAATTTTTTGGGTTTTATACAGAGTTAATGCTTGAAATTTGAATAGAAATTAAAAGACAATGAAATAAAACTACTCTAATTTTTTTTGGAATTTTTGATGCCATATTCAAATTTTTATGAATTTTTGAAATTCATGCAAAGAAAAAGACACTGTTTTTTATTTTTAGATAATAATAAATGATGACAAAATGAAATGAAAAATTTATATAATGAAGAGGAACTAGTCAGGAGAATAACATGATTTTTGCATAATTTATTGAGCAGGAAAAATATTTATTTCAATAAGAAAAAGATGCAAATAAACAGTCTGGACACACAGGGACTAAAGTGTAAATAGTTCTTGTTTTTGCATTAAATTAATAAAAGAAATAAAGTAGAGGGGGAAATGTGCAATTTACCTAGATAGCACATACAACGCACGTGCTTGAGTTGGAGCATGGGGTCTTCTTGTGAATTTTGAAAGCTCCAGGGGCTCAGATGTAATTTGCCCTAATTAACTTAATTCTGGCAGGGATCCTCTTGCAATATGCAGAACTTCCAGGAGGAGATATGTAATTTTGCCAATATATTTTTTAATCCCCTAGGGCTTTCTTCGTTCCCTACATTCTTCAATAAAAATGGGAGGGGCCAAGGGGTCGCTGCCTCCTTCTTCATTTCCATGATCATTCAAGAGGTGGTCGGCCGCGTGTCGCACGGGCTCTCACCCACGGCAAAGAGGAGCGGTGGTGGTAGTTGGAGGGGTGGCACATGCCCCTGGAGCTTCGCTGGCGGCGGCTAGGTGCGGAGATGCGAGCTGCGTAGAGGCTTTCGCAGGCGGAATAGAAGGGCAAAGATGTGCGCGCGACCCGGATGCTATGGCGGCGCAGGCTGTTGGCGTAGAGTTGTGGTGCCTCGCGTTGGTGGACACTGGGCAACACACGCCCAGGTTGGCAGAGGACGGAGTAGCGGCGCGCTGTCGGTGGTGGAAGGGTTTGTCGGCGGCCGTGGGCAGAGGATCAGTGCCGCCCAATTTTTTTTATTTTTTGTACATCAGAAATGAAATAATTAAAGATTTTTTAATTCTTTTAGAACAGAAATTGTGAATAATTTTTTTATTTTTATTATTTTTATTTTTTATTTTATCCTGCAAAACAAATGTTAGACAAATAACTATATATGTGAATTTTTTTATTTTTTTATAAACAAGATGGAATGTGTGAATGGGGATCCGACGAACATGAGGAATCGAATCCGGTTCTCCGACCACCATGCGTGGTCGGAGTTGATAGATCGTGGGAGATAGAACACGAATGTGTGGAGATCAAGAAAATGATATTAACGTGAAATCGAGTTCGATGGTTAATCAAGTCATGATGGATTTAATGATCTATATAAAAATAATTGACAATGAAATAAAAATGTGAGAGATAAAACTACGATTAATCTACGATAAAAATAAGAAAAAGAATGGATCTCACCTTAGGAGTGGAAAAGACCTTGATCACCTCGACGAAGGTCAGCGCACTATCACCGTACGGCTCGGAGGCTAGGCACCCTTCTATGACAAGAAGACTCTCGGAGATCGGGCTTCTCTCACCAAAGATTGATTAAGTTGGAATGATGGAGAAGGAGCCATATGAATAGAAAAGATAGATAATGAAATTTGAATTTTTGGTTGAAGAGATAAGAGAGATAAAAATTGGAATGAGATAAATATAAAGAGAGATAAAATATTTACAAAAATTAACTATTTTTTTGTATTTTCATCACTTTAATTATTTGAATAAAAAATGTTATTTTTTTATTTTTTATGGTGGTTAATTAAGAATATCAACTATATACATATACTATATATATACATGGGTAAATGAGTAAATTGTTTTTGTATTTTTTTAATTTTTTAATTTTATTTTTAAATAATTAGTAAAAAATACAAATATATACAAATACAATATGTACAAAATACATGGGAAAATTACACAAACCACTCCAGAAAACCAACTTTTTACTCGTAACTCCAAAAATTATGAAAATGCATCCATTTTAAAGATAATTTAATTTAGAATCCAATGGAAGTGAGATTGTTCAATTTGAGTTCATATGGAGCTGGAATTGGTCTTTCAATTAGTGCTTAGTGTCTTTTTCCAAGTATTATTTTTTTTATTATGTACATGATTTAAGTGTGCAATTATTTTTATTAATTAGAACACATTTTTATTTACAACTTTGGTATTGAAAGTTATTTGATTTGAGGTCAATTAAGGTACAAATAAAATAGTGAAGTATATAAATATACACAGCACACAATTTTTTTCGGATTTTCTAATTGAGGACCCTATCTCCCCCTACTTTATTTCTGGTCAATCAGATCAAGTCTTGACCTTCTCTTGGGGTTCGGGTCAGCATGTATCTATTATATATACAATCTTCCTTTTTTTATTTTATTTTCTTTAATTTTCCTTTATTTATTTATTTATTAAATTTAGGTTAAAATAATATACAAATATACAATATTTACATACAGATGCAAGTTAGTAAGAATATGGAGTTAGTGTTGTATACATGTGTTTTATAAGGGATTTTAAGCTAAAATAAATGAATAAAGATGACGAAAATTGAAAGGGATTGTAATGACATAGAATGCTATCGTAGATTCATCAGACACGTAGCGTCCTCCAAAAGAAGATATCAATAACCCTTGCATTTCTAGGTTTAGTCCACTTACAATACTCTTGACCTACATCAGTTTACTAATTTCATACCCTGGGCATTTCTGAATTAGGTCTGTAAACCACCCCCAGGTTTCATGAAATGGTTTTTTTGGAAACTGGGTGAAGCTTGTAATTTTGATCCTCATTTGATTAATTCTACTTACTGGGTAGACTTCCTTTAAGAATAGAGTCTTGAATACACCCCATGTTGATACCACATCCACTACTTTTTCAACAAGTATGCAGTATTATTTGTTAAGGCAAGAGGAGTTGATGTCAATCTAATGTACTCTTGACTAACCCTAGGATGAAACATGTTGTCACAATCTATCTCGAAATCCCTAAGAGTATAAGGTTCTTCACGATCATTTCCACTAAACTTCGGGAGTACCACGGGGAAATATCGTTTGTGTTTGAATGCATCCTCGAGAGGTACTGGTCTCAACCAGTTGTAACCATCATCGATTTCTGGGAGGTACATGTCTTCCATTGCTTCCTCATTTACGTTACCAGTTGACTAAATTAGTCCTAGCTGAGCTCTCATTAGTTCATTTTGATGCTCAGTTGTTGTAATTCGAGCCAGGATAGATATCATCAGGTAATTGTTGTTGTCATCCTCATTTGGATTATTCTTGGGAGGCGTCTTGTTTTCTTCACCTAGAAGACATGGAGAGATCCAAATTAGAACTTGGTGTAGAAGGACATGGTTCTACCAAGGATAATGTCTTCCTTGGTAGGAGGATAATTAAAGAGAGGTTTAGTTTGGGATAGACTAAACCCTGATAGAGATTTATTGGTCATGATATTAGGAAGAGGATTATCCCAAGACTAGGTGGGTTCGAGAAGTGGGTCATCTCGATTCTAGGGAGATGTGAGATATAAAGGGTTCTGTAAATTTTCTACAAGGTCCTAACTAACTTCCCTAGAGAGTCCATCTCCGATGTCAGGAGGAATAGGAGAAGAGTATGGTAGTATAGTCAAGAGAGATAGAATACACATGGGGTACAAATGTACAGTCTCTGTATATACACAAAGCAAACATAAATAACAACCATTAGATTCACCAACTGGACACTTGTGATGGCACGCGAGAGTTCGGTTGCTTATCTTTTCAATTTTAAGGATTATTTTCAAACAAGATCTTTAACTATAGCACTCAATTGGCCTATAGTGATAGGTGGTCAAGGTATACTTGGAAAGACCCGGAGATTCCTCACTTGACGTAAAAACCGGTTAATCCTCCAATACGATTTACCATACTAGATCATTGTTTAACTTAAGGATGAGTAATTTTAATACCAAAATTATAGCCTGCCAAACTCAAGTGTGCATGAGATGATGGCCTTCATCGAACTCCCGATGAGACGGAACCATTCTGCCCTGGTCTCCGAGTAGTAAACGGTGGAGAGGGCACGATCACTAGCAAGATAGCTTCACCAATGCTTCAGAAAACCAATAACACTTGTGGGGAGTTCCTCTAGTGTTGACAGGCAGGTCTCTGATCCACATCCTCAAGTAAGGTTTCTTACATCCTGATATTCCAAGCAAATACCCATGGATTTGGGCTCTAATTCTTATGTGCAACATACTTCGCTTAGTCTAGAAGATACCCGCGTCTAATGATGGGCGTTGATCTTCCAAAACAAGGGTTGATTTTATTCCAACTAATTTAATCAGCATTGTTAGCAGACCCAATTTTAGATTCGATTATCACTTTGGGTCTTAGTGAGCACAAGATAATAATCTACCGATCAGTCTTGTTTCCTTTAAACTTAGATTAGAAAACAGGGGGTGGAGTCGAGAAAAATCGATGCAAGATGAAAATAATGATGCATGCTTAGTTAGAAAGACTTGAAGTGCTTCCTAGCTCTCTTCATATAGGATGCATAATAGAATTGAATTTATTCTAAATGAATGCATCCAATAAAAATGCTCCTAAGCAGAAAATTCTATTAGCAAGAAGAATTGATTTATGCTTTAGCTAAATTGAACGATCTATAGTATGTCTCATTAAAGTTTTATGTGTCCTTAGAATATAACTGAGCAAGAGCAAATAAAACTACTTCTACCGTGAGTGCATGTCCTAGTTCTATGACACAACACACTTGGGTCCCTGACCATACAACAAGGGTCAAAACATGCCCAAGTGTCCCCACCATTTAGTCCAGTTCAAGTACAAGTACTAGAGTTCAAATAGACCCTTAAAAAAAGAAATTACATTAATTAAATCTGAACTACTATCTCTCACATAAAATAGAAATAGAAAATCTTCTTTGCGACTCCTTGAATTTTTCAAAAAGTTCCTCTGAGCTATCTACAAAGAGAGATTACATGGTTAGCATATGTAAGAGAGAAAAAAATGAATGAGAGAAAATTTAATGCAAAATAAACTAAAGAAAAAATGAAAGAAAATTGACACAAAAAATAATATCATAATAACAAATTACAAAAGTAATTTAAAACCCTAAAAACATGGTGTTCTTTAGTAATGGTGCCATTTGATGAACTGTATTTTCACCTATTTAACAATAAATAATTGTAGTATATGAAGTGGAAATCAGATCAAAAAATTGAATATGTGGAGTATTTTACTTCGTAGGTATACCAAAGTCCAGTTCAAGGACATCAATTCTTGAGTGAATTGTTTTAAATTAATCTAAGTAATTGCTACATTTGCAATATGAATTTCTATGTCAGAAAATGAAGTATAAAATAAAGAGTTAAAAATAAAGAAAATATAATAAAACAACAAGAAGGTGATATTTGAATATATATCTTTATTCTCAAGTTATCTCATCAATCATTTCCAACATGATTCACAGATCTCAAGAAATGTATTCGAGAAATATTTGTCAATTAAGATAATGATTTGCTGGCTAAAAGATAAAATATTAGCTGCACAAAAATGATAAAATTAATTAAATTCCAATCTCCTCTTTTCCTGTAATTAAGTAATTCCTCGAAGGATAATTTTAATCAGTAAAAATAAATAAGTAATAACTTCAATCTTCTAACTTTAGCCTCTGTAGAAATAGATCTATTAGCTCCGCATTCAATTGCTAAAATCATCATTGAGAAGCATGCATCATATATTTTAATCCTCAAATAATAGTTGGCATTAAAGTGCCTCTAATCAGCTTACAATTGATATAAAATGAAAGATAAGAGAAAATGCTTTAAAATGACATAAAATAAGCAAAATTTGGATTAAAAATGAGAAAGATAAGCAATGTGAAAGGTTCAAGGACTACAATGTTAGATAAACGTAAGTTTTTACAAAAAAGAACCAAATAGAGGCCTATTTTCAATTGTCAAAATCTTCAAGGGCTTGGATGCAAAAATCCCTACCGAGCATGTGCTATATACGAGATATGGACATGTTTGTAATATGCAAAAGGCAATGAGGTGTAGCTAAAAATATTTCCTGCCCACGTGCCTCTTGTACGTGAGGTCTAGGCATGGTTTGAGGGTTGGTTTTGGGTATTCACGTGATGAAGCGAGTAGGCTCTGGAGGAGCCTCGATCAGACAGTCGAAGCTTCTCACGTACATGCACCATTTGATCAAAATCCAATGATGCATGTAATTTGTGTTCCTCCGTAGGCGATGGTGAAGCAGTGGTGCTCCGGCGAGCCTCCCTAAACTCCTCCTGGGTCCTTGAGGCCGGCTAAAGGTTCTATAGGCTCAGGAAGAAAAGGGAGAAGATGCTGGCTACTCCAAGAAGCTGCTGCAAGGTTAGGGATGACGTGTTTGGTGCTCGTCGGATGTGGAGGGAGACCAGAGCGTTGTTATGTCACCCGATCAGTGAAGCGAGGAAGGTCCTATGGGGGTTAGCATGCTTGGGTATGGATTGATGGAGGGGAATGGAGGTCTCAATCGAGCTGGAGGTAGGGATGACCTGGAGATCCAAGTCTTTGCATGTCCTGGAGATGGAGCGATGTGGACAAGGTCATGGAGAAAGAAGGGGTGAGGGTGATGATTTGGCAAAGATCAAGGGTGTGAAGAAGAGCTGGGGTGGTTCCCAGGAGGGTTGTAGATGCTATGGGGTGTGTATGAAAAATGAGAGAAATTGAAGGGGGAGGAACTCGTAGGCTAACTATAAGATGGCGGAGATCGGATGTACACAACAAAGAGGCGATCCTGATGCGGAAGAAGGTATATGAAGTGAGTCACCTAGGGGTGGAGCTAGAGATCCTGGTACTCGCTCAAGACCTCAGACGAGGATAGCTTGAGCTATATAGCTCAGAGGAGCTGCTACACGACCGGGTTCGAAAAGGCTGCAGATTGCACCACCTTCTCTTCGTCTTCGCCCGGAGAGGGATTCACGTTTGCTGTTGTCACACGAGTGGAGTTTATAGGATGGAGGAAAAAGGTTGTGGTGATGAATAGGGTTCCAGGAAGTGGTGATGGAGGTTTTATAGGACATGATCAGAGGGGGGTTATGACTCTAACAGAGGGTTTAATGGCTCGGTAAATATGAGTGTTAATCGGAGGTTATATGTAGGGAGGAGTGATGGCAAGTGATGGAGAGGAGATGTTGGTATCTGATGGAGAAGAGGGAAAGGTCGATGGTTTGGGGGTAACAGCTCTTGGGAGGTGGTGTTAGCAAGGCCAATTGAGGGTGAGTCACTATTGGCTGGTGATGTTGACTGTGTGGGAGAGAGAAGGAGTAGGGAGCAGAGGTGGATCAATAGGGTGGCTTAGATCCCATTGACTATTGACCAAACAAATAAAAGAAGAGAAAAAAGAGAGAAATAAAAGTAAAATCCAAAAAAGGCGGTCCACATGAAAGTTGTTGGTCTCAATGAGATCTACAACTTTCATGGACCAAAAAGTAAATAAAATCATCCGTAAAAAATAAATTTTTACATAGGTATTAATTGCTAAGTAATCCCTAAATTTTTATATTTTGCATTTCTGTATATTTAATTACATTAAAATCAATGGATTAATATTTATACAATATATATAATCTATTTTTTATGGATTTTTATAAGTTAGAAAAAGGTGAAATAAAATATGTCAAAGGGAAATTATATACACTATATACTAGTTCAAACTCTTTTATTTTCTCTGTATTTTGTGATTTTTTTATGAATTTTGTTCTTAATGCTATGTTAGCGAATGATCTAAAGAATATGAATGAAAAAAGAATTAGGTCAAAATAGTTAATTTTTGCACAATAAGCACAATCTGGCTAAATATTAGGATTTATTTATACACAGATTTTAAGCCTATTTTCTTGCCTAATTAATAAAGTTAATTAAGTCAGTTTAGAAGGTTTAGTTAGTGATTTATTAAGTATATTTTTCTAAGATTCTAATATAAATAGATAAATCATGGATTCATCACGCTCCTACAAGCTAGCAGTAGTTGTCCGATGAAGAGAACCATAGCCATCTGATTCAGACTGAGACCTAATCTCACTCCCTCATCCGCGAAGCGTCATTGGTAGTCTAGAGCATGACCCATAGTTAAGTAAGATGATCCAAACCGTCCCATACGTGCAAGATTAGGGTATTTTGCAATTTTATCCTACACCATTTTTATTTTAATTTCAATACTAAAACATTTATCTATAGTGTAATTATTTTTGCTATAGTTGCATGTGAATCCTCGAACTTCATTTTATTGCACTTGAATACACTACCAGGTCACCTCACGTTCCCATACACGAGCGGCGCATGGATATTTTTGCAACCAACCCCCTCTTGGTCTTGTTATTTTGGTTTGGTCCAATAACTTTGAGAATTAGTGTAATATTTTTGGTTTAATAGCAGTTTGGACTTGAAAGTTATTTTATTTACAAAAATACCCTTGCTAAACTGTATTAGATTTAATATATTTGGTCATTTTATGTAATTAGCACCTATATTTTGTTGGATTGTAATAAAACACAGTTTAACTTCCTACGCATTTAGGTCTCTGTCAGCTCATTTAAGTTCTAGCTTATAGTTTAATTACTAAAAATAGCATTTAACATCTAAAATTTTAGGAAAATTATATTAAGGGCATGGAATCTTTATTTATCACGTATATTTTTGATAAGGCATTTAAAATTATTTTCCTATTTTTGAAAATTCAAAGACATTGCATTTTCCAGTGTTTGCTATTTAAAAATCTATAAAAAAATAACAAATTATTTGAAAAAATCCTAAAATAACTTATATGTTTTTAGTCATATTTCATCTTTTGTCTAAGTATTTTTGAAAAAAAATATAAAACAAAACTCTTAAAAATTACAAAAATACTAAAAAGCTTATAAATTTTGCAAAAAATTGAAAAATTCAAAAATAGTGCTTTCTATTTCTGAATTTTCTCAGAGATATATAAAATATAATAAAATTGGTTCATGGTTCTTTTCTCACTCATAGATGCTTATTAAACCCTAAATAAGGCAACTGATTTTGCGTATTCATAGTTTTGCCTTATTTATATATTTAAAATCCATAAAAATTATAACAAATCACTAACAAATAATAAAAAAATAGAGAAAAAACTTGAAAACCCAAAACATTTTATTTCTTGCATTTTAACTTTATTTATTTTATTTCAAAATTCCAAAAACGTCTCTTTTTATATATTGTCTATATAGTATATTCAGTTTTTATATCATTATTTTTTCTAAAAATTCGAAAAATCAAAAAATAAGAAATATTGGAAATTAAAAATCCATAAAAATTTTTATATTACAAACCCACAAAATTTTGCAAAAATAAAAGACTTAAAAAATATCCAAAAATAAACACACACAAAATATTATTAAGTAATTAATAATCATTTTTGTTCTCTACTCCCTATTGTCTCCATGGTTCGACATTCTGCAAACTTATACTATACACATATTTTGTAGAGATAAAATAATTTTAACTCTCACTTGCATTTTGATTCATATATTATATATTGCTGGAGTCAATTGTTGATTGAATTGCACCTTTGGTGGTCAACACAACTATCGATGATCCAGTCTTGTTTGGATTTTTATGACCAGTCAATTTTAGCATTTTCCATCTTCACAACTATGAGGTTCAAAGGAGACCGGAGACTCCTCGTGAGCCTCAGCCAAGCCATGTTGGACAAACGAGCCCATGACGAGCCATTAAGCAATAAATGTTATTGCAAATATCAGAAATGAAGAATAATTTATTTGCATAATAGGTCCCTTAGTACAATTAGGGTTATATACCATGGCTATCTTGGTGATCATTCAGTTGTTGATTCAATTGTTGAATTATGGAGGGTGGTGCTTGGATGCATATCTAAAGAGTTAGATTGAGGATTCATCAACCACTGTCAACTGGTTATTAAGAGATGATCTCCATCTTGAGTAGGAGATGGCAATCCTTCCTCTAATGGGCTGATATCTAACCGACCTCTTGTTGCAGGTCCTCTGCATAGGAATAGAGATTCATAGGTGTTAGATAAGTTAGGTCAAAGAGTTGACTTAACGAGATCTTTATAACCAAAGTACTATGTCATTTTCTGTCATGATATAGGCACCCATCCTCTAACCGAAGATAGATGTGTTACTATATGTTTGAGTACATACATTTGGCAGATCGATAGGTTGATGTTCTAATCAAGGTCTTTATACTGACGTGCAGGTGTGCATACAAGGGAATATGAGTAATACGATCTCTCAAAGAGATCATACAGGTTCGTTTACTGAACGGGAAGACATGAGCTCACTCATGAGATATTGGGAATCAAATTTCATGTATGGTCGTCTTGCTTTCGAAGCTTGACTGAATTTGTAGGTTTGAGATATGCTTTTGGAAAGTATATGATCAATACATGTGTATGATATATGCTTTTGGAAAGTATATGATCAATACATGTGTATGATATATGCTTTTGGAAAGTATATGATTGATATCGACTCCCAATGATCAAATGAGAAACTTAATGATAAAACCATGAAGGAGACAATCTAAAATAGATCTAAAACTTCAGGTTTATTCTAAGTCTTCTGGTATGGAGGATGTTCAAGAATTAGGAATACCTAAGGGTGATGTGATCATAAATGATTGTATAACCATGACACTTCCACTCCGAAGGAGTGATGAAATAGGTCTGGATTTTTGTGACTCCTCTCACTAGAGAAGTAATCTAATCTTTGTCCAAATGTTGGACAGTGATCTGAATTCAGATGCAATGATAATATACAACTTCGATTTAATCAAGCATCTATAGGAGGTCCTCGAGATCAGGATTTGAGATATGATCTCAATATCTAAGTCACTATACGTGGAACGTACAATCGCCCGGTCCTTATCTCCAAGTATCCGTGGAGAAATCACATTAGTCTTGAAAGAGTTCAAGGATAATTTCATTATTGATAATGTGTCTAAGCATTGAGGAAAATTGATAATTAAATATTTTTTTATTATCATGGATAATATGAATTTGATTCATATTATTTAGCCATATAAAGAGAGTTATCTACGATAGTTAAATTTGATTTAATTATCAATGATGTGAATAATGTGAATATGATTCATGTTATTTGGTCACATGAGAAGAGTCATCTTGGATAATTAAATGTGATTTAATTATCAAAGATATGATTAATGTAGATATCTCTATCCATAATAATCATGGATATTATAAATATGATTTATAATATATTGGAGAGATTTAATTGTAAATAGAGTTACAAAGTATATGTTGTTGTGAATTAGATTCACTGGAAACAATTAATTGTAAATCTAATTTACATATTATGTTGGATATATGAATATGATTCATTTATCAATGACATGATTGTTGTTTTCATAAATTTAATTTGGAATTATTTTTGTGAAGATAAATGCAATAATAGTTGTTGCATTTTAATATATATATATAATAAATGTATATTAAGGAAGGCAAACAACTAACAAAGGTGGTTGTCCACCTTGACCAAATCAAAGAGGGGACGACCACCCTCTTTTTAGGGTGGCAATTGCCTCCCTTATTATCTATTTATTATAATTAAAACTAAAATTAATTAATTTGTATCTTGATAAAGGGATATAATTAATTTATTTTAATTAAATTATTTCTTGCAAATTTGTTGCCACCAATTATGGCCATTGATTAATAACCTCTTAATCTAAACCATTGCATTAAAGGGGAACATGGATTGAGATCCAAATACAACTAACTAGTATAAAAAGAAGGGTAGCCCTCGCCTTTTAGACTACACACATAATTCCAAGATATATTAAATTCTCTCTACCTCTCTCTATGCATGCCAAGTCTCTCTCTCTCTCTCTCCTCAGAGTAATTGTCCATCTAAACCCTAGAGAGAGTCGTCATCGTCACCACGTCGTTGTGCTGCCGCTTCAACTGCTCATGGATCTCTGTCTCCTTCGATGAACCTCGCTCGTGAAGAAGATGTCAGATCTCATGAGATGAGATCACGAGATTCACTGCTTGGATCATCAACATGGATTGCGAGGAGCATGTGTTTCATCAACACGCTTGCAAGTGTCTCCTCCGTCGATCGGACTTGAGACAGTAGGTCTCTTCCTTTAGAGACTCGATCATAACCACGCTTCAAGATGGAACCTTAATCTCTATTGGTGGCTTGGATGAAACGATCCGAGAAGTGTTCTCAGATCATGTGGTTTCATCATTTTATTTTTTTAATTCCGATGCCTCGAGCAAATAGTACGACTAGTCGCTCCCGATCGCATATGATGCGATATCCACACTTTCATGATGCACTTAAGGATTATCCCATATCCTTTAAGTGGTATCAGAGCGATAGGTTGGAGGTTTAGGATTTGATCCCTAAACCTAAGATGACACGTGCATTTTAAGTTGTGTGAAGTTTCATCACATTTTATTCGCACAACTTGTTTAGTGCATTTTTACCTCGTTTAATATTACATGTATTATGTTTCCCATTAAATTATAAAATCGTAGGACTTGAGTTTGCATGATTTGAAATCTGTTTGCTCTAGTTATGATTGTTTAAGTGGACATGTATCCACTGTTGCGGGAATGGCATTTTAGAACGTAATCAAGAGATAGCCATTGTTTTAATAATGCCTAGAAATGCATGTTTATCATTTGAATCTGTTATAAATCAAATTGGTAAATCAAAGAAACTTAATTTTCTTGATTTGGGTTTTATTTTATAGAGTTATGCTAATTTTAGTAAGTATAAGTCACTATTGGGATTTACATACTTTATCATGAACCTTGTGATTGTCATTCAATTACATTAATGGAAATTAATGGTTAATATTATTAAATAATTATTGATGGATATTTGTGAAAATTTTAAAGATGGTGATTATTTCCTTGAATGACATTGCACTAACCAAAAATATGAGATAATTGATCTTGATCACAGTTGTTTACATCAATTCCAACAAACATAGTTGCTTGAATAGGATTGGGGATTTATTTGGCAAATCTCATTATAATATTAATCAAAACGATTTTAATAAATATTATATGGTATAATTTCGGTTGAAAGACCAATTACCATCTCAAATACAAAATGATCAAATTGTATTATCCTAACCTGAAGCAGATATGGTGTCTAGTTGGGGATCATTGGGGTAGCAGGTTGCTCTGTGAGCGTTCTGTCCCACTCCCTTCGGTATTGGCCATGATAGTAATGAAAGGATAATGCTTGAAACAATCATGATGTATTTTTCTAATTATTAAAATTCAAATAATACGTATTTTGAGATTATCCCATCATTCAAGTAACAATAAAAAATTTCTGTAGGTTGATAAATTGTATTGATAGTTGTTTTAATATGATTGAATTAATTATATCGAATTTAAACACTCTATTATGAATAGAGCTTTTATTTTCCATGGAATAATTGATCATGTGAATATGATTCATAATGATTAATTAAAATTTAATGGGATATGGAGGATCACATAAGTGACATACATGATCTTCCATCAAGGCGAAGGGTTCCGTCATCAGGGATTGTATGTAGGAGACGCGTGTCCGAAGTGACAGCTCCTGCATAGAAGCGCATCTGGATCGGGCTCTTTGCTTCTCGAAAGAGTAAAGTTGTATGCGTAGTAACCCCAATATCGGTTCCTCGTATTATTGGGATTATATTGGATTGCGCATAGCGAGTTCTAATCATATGGCGGTTGGTTCAATTAACGACAGATCAACATTGTCTTAGGGGTGGTGGGACTAGGTATTAAAGATCGAATTGGGAGATGCAAGTTGAACTTGCAAGGCGGAATGATTTCCAACTTCTTTTTATCCAAGTTGATGTTTCTCATATTATTGGGATGTAACAAAGATAAGAAAGGAGATCCCGGATCTTGCTTGATATATAATTGGAAGTATATATCTTACATTGAAAGTGATTAAGGGAATGAACTTTCAGTGTGGACAAGGCAAGACAACTTTGATATAAAAATTCCTAAATTAAAGTAAAATGTATGTGTGTGTATGTGTGTGTGTGTATATATATATATATGCAAATTTCTTATTTCAGATAAACTACATTAAACTCACTCAATATTATACTCAATAATAGCCAGTAAATTATCATGAATTGAATTCATGTACTTACAGTTGGACGCATAATGTATGTGGTTGAAATATGCAAGTTTCCTCGCAATAATGAGGAATAACAATTAAATAGACAATAGGACAAAAACCTAGGGTTTGTATGTCTTTATAGTCCTGATATCTCATCGAGTGTGCTTTGGAAGTATCACGTCGATGATGATAGTAAAATAATCCTTATAAAATATAAGAAGATGTTTTTGGCATACATATGTGCTCTCAGCATTTAATCATGAATGACATGGTTCACTGCGTTATGCAGAATGGTGGCTCGATATGAGAAGATGTACTCAAAATGTTTGAGTACCTACTTGAACCAAAGTCTTTTAAGAGTTAATATGTATGTGGATATGATGAGTTTCATAATTCTACTATCTATACTATAGTCTTTCATGAAGCTTCATAATATTCACATTGTAAAGCATGTATACATATTGAAATCTATTGAATTCAACATAAGAGATCCTTTGTCTTAAGCAATGGTTGTTTATAGATGAAGGGAGCATAGTGAAAGCATGGGAAAGACCCAAGTAAGAAGGAAATTCAAAGAGTTGATTGTACTTCTTTTTCCACATATATGACATCCAAAGATTTGGATGAATGTGCATACTGCAACAGATCGATGTATTGATAGTGTGACTATATAGACTGTCTAAAATTCTTAAAGAAGCACTCGAATAAGCATCGAAATAATCTACATATAATCATTGAAACTGACTTTCTTATTTGATAAGATCAAAGTCTAATAATGGTATATCATTCTTCTAATAACACTTTGTGATTGGTTACATATGCTTTAGAAGATCAGAAATTTTGATCTTATGTTTTAATAGTCATCCACATGGATATTGATGTAATTGTTGGAACAATCTCTATTGGATATATAGATGTCATGTTTTTAGTTGAAGAGCCCTTAGTCTTCGAGAATTTTCTATGATATGGATATCAGAATACAGTCATTGTTTATTTCTAAATGTGGGAAATAAACATGAATTCTAGAATAGACCAATCATAAAGAGTTATGATGGATATATTTAGATAGTAATCTGACATCTAGAGGACTCTACTAAATTAGAAAATTAATGAATGGTTCATTAACATTTCTAATATTGAAAATTAAACCTTAAAATATCAATAAGAGGATGAAGATCTTTTGACAATGATCTGGTATCAAGCCTTGGACATATGTCTATTCAAGAGATCAATAGACTAGTAAGAGATTAGGCTTTAGAATGTCTAAAATTTCAAATCTTATATACTTCTGAATATTATATTCAAAGAAAATGTCCAGTGCACTCTTATCTGGGAATGGTGTAAGATGCCAAGGTATTCAAGATCTCATACATATTGATGTATGCAGAGCATCTATATCATAATAAACTTTGATGATATGTGATATCATTCTATGATTATTTGTGATATGAGATTTCTTCCCTTCACCTTATAAAGTTTTGAAATGTTCGATGATTTCACAGTTTTGGTTTGAACCAAAGGTTGAAGTAAGATGAAATGAATTTGATGTAATCAAGCTAACGAGTACCTATTAGATTAATTCAATGAATACTGTATGGAGATGGGAATATCATTCCTATCTCACTCCTCCTAATACACCTAAACTCAATAGAGTAGTAGGTAGATGCAATTGGATCATGTGTGACATGATTTGATCAATGATGAATATTAGCATAATTACCTCTTAGTTTCCTGGTATATATATAGTAGAGACTATAATGTAAATCCTTGATAAGTTTCCATGCAAGTAAGTTGGAATTTAGTACTAGAGAGTGATACTTCATTAGGAAAATAAAGGATGGTATTGCATGCCTATTTTATGACCTTGAGATTCTTAGATTTCACATCTAAGGACATGATTCTTAGAGAATAACTTTCTTGAGTATAAAGATGAAAATGATGTAAAGGAAATCATTTAATCTTGAGAAGATAACGAGGCTCATGAAATCGGAAACTAAAAGGACAATTAAAGATGAAACACTCATACCTCTTCAAATGAGTTTGAGGATGGATGCCACACGTCAGTTAAGTCTGACAATGATCTGACTTCATATGATGAAGCTTTCAAGGATCATGACATGGAAATATGGATATAGCAATAAAGTCTAAAGTAGACTTCATATAAAAGTGTTTTATATTGATGAATCCATGATTCACCTCCTTTATTCTTTTGTTTTAGCAGAAACTACTTTGTAAAATACCTGTAAATCTATATTAATTCCAATAAATTAGCGTTGTGCATGATTTTGTTAATATTGTATATTTAACATTCTTTTCAACCAAAATAAAAGAATAAAGAAGAAAATAAAAAGAAAGAAAATAAAATAAGGATGTTATTATGAAATAAGTATAGACTGACCCGAACCCCGAGAGAAGGTCAAATATTGGCCTGATCGACAAGGAGTAAAGTTGGGGGAGATAGGGTCTCTATTTGTTCATAAATTCCAAAGAAAAATCTTGTTGGTATTATTTTTTATTTATTTATTCTATAAATAACTTCACTAATCATTCATCAATGAAAAGATCTCAAAATGATTGATTTCCTTAATAAAACTCGTATATAAAAATATGTATTAAATAATAAAAATTAAATTGTGCACAATCGTACAATACATATACCTATATTTATTTATTTTTGTGAATAAATTGTATATATTGTATTTCTAATACTTGTAAATATTCCTCATAATTGAATAAAAATAAAATAAAATAAAATAAAATCAATAATTCATTATATACTCGCACCAATAATGTATATATTGTACATAAACCTAATTAATTAACACGCATAATTAATTTGTAAAAATCCAATAAAAATGTTTTTATACACTTTAAATTATTTTGTAAATAAATAAAATATGAAATATAATGTATTTTTGTAAAAATAATAAAATAAAAATACATGTATATAATATATAGGTATATTATACCTATACAAACTAACATATATTGTATATGCTATTATATATATCTAATTAAAACTATCAAAAATCAGAAAAAATAGACTGTAAAATAGCTAATATTTTATATTTTTGTAACTTTTTATTTTAAAACCATTTACTATTTTTAAGTAGTTTTTCTTTTATTTTGTAAATTTGATTTTTATGATTAGTCAGCCCAGGTCCGTTCACCCAGGTCAACCTCTCCTTTCCTAGGTCCAAATCAGACAATTACTCGCTGGATCCGATTTCTCCGCTTTATCCCACTCGATTCCGACCACCTTCAGCCTTGATTCACGTGCCCGATCAATCGCTAGGGATCTACGATCCTTGCGAATACCTAAGCTTGGCCAGATCTTCCTCGGATTGCCTGATTCTTCTAGATTCTTCTGAGACTTGGGAGCTCTTATAAATGCTCTCCTCCTCTTCCGTCGTGCCCCTGCTCACTCCGCATGCCTCCTTCTCTCCACTTGCATATGTAGGGTAGTAACAGGACCTCGCATCAACCATTTGGAGCTCTATTTGGTGGCGATAGAGCCGAAGCTCGTAAGTGGTTGGAGAGCTCCGCCATGTTCAACCTTTTCTGCCTCCTGCAGCAGAATTGATGCCACAACCCCGCCATTCACTCTGCCTCACTCTGCCGTCTTATATCTGATCACCAGATAGCTTCATAGTCTTTCTTTTCATCATGCATTTTTGATTTCTTTATCTCCGCTGGCATTCATTGCCACTGCTATGATTATTAACTCTGGAGGCCCATCCCAGCCATCTACCCGCATTGATGTCTTCATCACTTCACCATGCATCTTCCTTCGCAACCTAACCCCCTTAGACTTGCTCATCGGAGCTAGATTAAGGTTAGACCTCCTTTCTCCATGATCGTCGGAGGTCGAACACCATCCACCCCCTCTTCTCTTATTTCCTCTACTGAACAACCCTCGTCGAAGCTTCGACTTCGAGCGTAGCACCCCTCTGCAGGTTCAAGCATGCATGAGAGGCTCGATTCGAGCCTTAACTTCAATGGTGGAGTAGCTCTAGGCACCTTTACCTCCATATTGCCATCCAACCATCCTTTGAGCCAACTGAGGCTCTCATTTGACGCGAAGAACTTCTAGTGACATGACGGACCTTGTAGCCAGTCGTTCTGAGCTTTAGAGCACCAGATATACTTGATGAAAGCAGCCCCAGCGATCCCTTCTTCCCTGTTCATCCAACACCCTTCAGAACCGTTGGATGATACAACACCCTTCCAGATCTGATCGAGACCGTCCATCCATGCCCAAATATTAATGATCCGATTAGATCCACCTCATATCTGAGCCACATGTTAGCGCCAGTCTGCACAACCATTGGATCCATACTTGATCGCCATATTTGAACCTCACGTCCCCAACATTCCTCTAGACCGTCAGATCTTTCCCAGTCCATCAGAGAAGTATGACTGTGTCAAGCCTCCTCACCGTCGGATCCTTTTCAAAGCCATGTGTCGTACACACCTATTATGGGTATATATCCCCTTTACACTTGTTGTTTTTGTTACCATTTAGTACAATAAATGTAATATTTAGTTAAGAACAATTGCAGTTAGGACCTCACAATTTTAATATTTGCATTTTAGTCCAGGTGAGTTGAAGTCACGTGCATGTACACATATGTTTGTGGGTTATTTGCATATTTGAACCCATGCATTAATTTGTTATCTAAATCGAAAAAGATTTTTAGTATATGCATTTATACCCTTATGAGACTGTGTCACGTGTAGCACATGTTTTTGGTGGAATAATTGCATTTAGGCCCTTGAATATTGCTTGTTATTATTTGGCCTTAAAAGCTAAAATAATTACATCCATGTCCTTTATGCACTGTTTTATATTTGTCCTCTTTTATTTGCTATAATAAATAGCAACTTAAACCCAAAAATTCCTGAATAATTAAAAGTATTCCCTGCTAGTGTGTTTGTTTTGAAGTACTTTTTTTATTTCTTTTATTTTCTATTATTAAAAAATTCAAACATAAAAAGTCCCTGTTTGCCTTAGAAAATTCATAAAAATTCGAAAAATTCTTCAAAAATTCAAAAAATAGATTAGCTTTATTTTGGTGTGTTTGATTTTCTTTCCAATTTTCATCTTATTTACTTTTATAAAACTCTAAAAATTTGTAAAACCCTAAAATTACCAGAAAAATTATCTAAAATCATTGAAAAATCTAGAAAATATGATTTTAGTTTCTATTTATAGATATTTAACTATATTTTTGATAAAATTGAGCTCTAGGGGTTTTGAGATTATTTATTATTTGTAATTTTAAAAATACTCATGGTTTTGCACAGTTTTGGGTTTTTTAGTTTTTGATTTTTAGAAAATCCATTAAAATTCCAAAAACCTCCCAAAATTCCACAAAAATAGCATAAAATACAGAAAACACAAAAAATATTTTTACTTGATTTTTCTGATTATTTTTATCATATTTTAAAAATACAAAAAGAGCGTGTTTGTGGCTTTTATTCATTGTCTTTATTTGCCTTGTTTTTGAAAATTAAAAACTTGCAAAATTAAAAACCCTTAAAAATCATAAAAGAAAAATAAAAATCCTTTGAATCTATTTATTTGACTTTCTAGGTTTAATTGTGCTCCTTGTGTTTGACCGTGATTGCTATACAATATTAATAAAAATGGCTTAGACCACTTGCTTGTTTTGTTTCATTATTTTGTGGTTGAATAAGATTTTCTCGATTTCGGCTTGGTTGATTTGGTAACAACGACAGCTTAATTAGTTCCTTAACTCGAGTTGGCAAAGCTGAGCATTATATATGGACCCTCAAGGATCCACCTATAAGGGTAAAACATTTTAGATGTAAATGGATCTTCAAGAAAAAGAGGGAACCTGATGAGAAGGTTGGGACCTTCAAAGCACATCTCGTATCCTCAAGAGACAAACAGAAAGAAGACATCGCTTGCGATGAGACTTGATTTCTAGTTACCATGCTTTAACTCATCAGAATATTGCTAAGTGTATCTACACAACTTGACTATGACATCTTCAAGATGGATGTCAAGATTGTATTCCTCTATGAATTCCTTATTAGGGATATTCATATGAAGTAGCTTCATGGCTTCATGGATGAGGAATGCAAGGTGTGCAAGCTTAAGAAACTCCATCTATTGATTCAAATAAGCTTCTTGTAGTTGGAACATTAGATTTGATGAAATTTTAAATGTTATGATTTCAGATAGAGTCTTGATGAACTGTGTGAAGCTTAGTGAAAGTGCCATTGTGTTCACCATGCTAAATATAGATGATATCCTAATCATTTGGAATGATATAAGGACGATAATAAGTGTTTTATAATCTGGTTGTTCCATACCTTGAGATGAGATCTCAAGGATACCTCTTAAGATCTTAGTTTTGAAAATGTTCAGAGTCAAAGAGAAGAGGGTATTAGACCGCCACATTAAGTGGTACTCCTTGGACATGTTCCATTCTTGAAAAACCCCAACGAAGGCTTCCTTACCTTAAGATATGGTAGTGACCTATCTGAAGCGATATCGCCTCAAAGAGGTGAGGAAGTGAATGCTAAAACTTCTTGCCCTTATGCATCAGTTATGAGAAGACGGGTGTATGCTAGATATGTACAAAAGTTAGATGCCTGCCATGCAGTGGGAGTAGTAAGTTGTTACTAATACTACTGTGGAGATAAAAAGACTTGATTGCAGTGATAACAATATCTTCAATGACCAAGACTTTTGAGATATTGATCTCTAAGTCATATTCAATATCTTAAGACTTTATAAATAGTGATCTAAAAGGGTCTTAACGGCAGATACCTTAGGAGATAGAGATCTTCAAGAATAAGGGTATTCTGATAAGGATGACAGAAATTACATACTGGTTATAATGATTATTGAGTTATAGTGTCA
The DNA here is from genome assembly GCA_037367405.1 of Ottelia alismoides. Classification (NCBI taxonomy): domain Eukaryota; kingdom Viridiplantae; phylum Streptophyta; class Magnoliopsida; order Alismatales; family Hydrocharitaceae; genus Ottelia; species Ottelia alismoides. The sequence goes on from JAZKJV010007863.1 coordinate 1,944,477, forward strand.
AAGATATTATAATTGCTTTAACAAGATTGAGTATTGGTTGCATAAGATGCAAAATTTGCAATGGATGCGAGGATTGTTACTATGAGTAATGCAAGTACCGTAAAAGGACTTAGAGTAGTCTCTTGAGAATAGAGTGACTAGTCATCTTACCTACCTATTTTTCTAAATAGCTTATGATTATTATATGAGTGTTGGTTTAAATATTAGCCCATTAATAGTTCTTTGGGCTAGTTGGAGATTGTTGGACATGCAAGCCCACGATATACCTTTATGCAATAAATGTTATTGCAAATATCATTCCCTGATCTGAAATGAAAAATAATTAATTTGCATAATAGGTCTCTTAGTACAATTAGGGTCATGTACCATGGCTATCTTGATGGTCATATAGTTGTTGATTCAATTATTGAATCATAGAGGCTGGTGCTTGGATGAAGAAGTAAAGAGTTATTTTGAGGACTCATTAAGCATCATCAAATGATTATTAAGAGATGGTCTCCAGCCTGAGTAGGAGATGGCAATCCTTTCACAAATGGGTTGATATCTAATTGACCTCTTGATGTAGATCCTCTGCATATGAATAGAGATTCGGAGGTGTTAGATAAGTTAGATCAAAGAGTTGACTTAACGAGATCGAGATAACCAAAGTACTATGTCGTTTGTTGTCACGATATAGGCATGTATCCTCTGATTGGAGATAGATGTCTTACAATATGTTTGAGTATGTACACTTGGCAGACCAATAGGTTGATGATCTAATCAAGGTCTATACACCAACGCGCTGGTGTGCATACAATGGCATATGAGTAATAGGATCTCTCAAAGGGATCATACATGTTTATTTACTTAACCGGAAGACATGAGCTCACTCATGAGATATTGGGAATCAAAGTCCGTGCATTGTTCTTCTTGCTTTGGAAGCTTGACTGAATTTGTAGGTTTGATATATGTTTTTAGAAAGTATATGATCAATGCCAGGGTATGATATATGCTTTTGGAAGTATATGATCGATACTGAATCCCAATAATCAAATGAGAAACTTAATGATAAAACCCTGAAGGAGACAGTCTAAAATAGATATAAAACTTCGGGTTTATTCCGGGTCATCCAGTATGCAGGATGTACAAGTATTAGGAATACCTGAGTGTGATGTGATCATAAACAATTGTATAACCACGACGCTTCCATTCCGAGGGAGTGATGAAATTGGTCGGGATTTTAGTGACTCCTCTCACTAGAGAAGTAATCTAATCTTGGTCCAAATGTTGGAGAGTGATCTGAAAGTGATTCAGATGCAATGAGAACATTAGATTTACGGCTTTGATTTAATTAAACATATATAGGAGGTCCCCGAGATCTAGATTTGAGAAGTGATCTCAATATCCAAGTCACTATAGGTGGATTGTACAATTTCCTTGTCCTTATCTCAATGTATCTGCGGAGAAAGCGCATTATTCTTGAAAGAGTTCAAGGATAATTTCATTGTTGATAATGTATCTGAGCATTGAGGAAAATTAATAGTTAAATGTGATTTAATTGTCTTGGATAATATGAATTTGATTCATATTATTTGACCATATAAAGAGAATTATATATGATAACTAAATTTGATTTAACTAGAAATGATGTGAATAATGTGAATGTGATTCATGTTATTTGGGCAGATGATGAATCTCCATTTCAACACCTTTAGTCTATCATTTTTTTTCTTAAAAACCCTACCTAATGCATGTAAATAACATCATTTTGTACATATTAACATTCATTATTTATTCTATTTATTTTATATAAATTATAGTTTTTAATGCAAAAAATATCGAATAAAGGAAATAAAAGAAAAAGAATAAAATACCAAAGGTGTTTTATGACCCTAAGCCCCGAGACCAAGTCAAGAATTGAGTTGGTAGATAAGGAATAAAGTATGGGGGATAAGGGTTAACAATACAAAAAAACCCTATTTATTCATTCATCAATAATGCATTTTTGGGACATATTTTATTTTTTATTATCTACTCATCAAATCAATAAACTTTGTACATGAAAGTTGTAGATAATAATATATAGAAAAAGACAAAATTAAGTTTGTATAAAAATAATATACAATGTACCTTTTTTACTCAAAATTAAGAATCCAAAATTTCAATTTCCCAGACCCATATCTCCTAAATAAAAACTCAAAATGTATCAAAATCACTTTAATTGTATATAACTTTTAATAAGCAAATTAATGAAGGTGGTTTCATATTTTTTTGAGTTAAGGTGTGAAAGTTAGTTTTGGACCCCTATTGTACCATACACCTGAATAAAATATTTATTTTTTTATTCTATATTATTTTTACAATTTTATATTTTCTATAATTTTGTAAATATTATTTGTAATATATGTACATATTTAGAATAGAAAAAAAAACCATGAATAAAAAAAATTAAAATAAGTCTATGAAAATACATAGATGGAATACATATACTTATATATATACTATATATCCTTATTTATTTCAATATACAAATAACATCTGAAAAATAAAATAAAAATATATTTATGTACATAAAAATGTGTTATAAATATATAAGATAATAAATAAAATACAAAAAATCAAAAATACAAAATAAAAATAAAATATACAAAATATAGATTAATCAGCCTATTAATAGACCCTTAAAATTGAACTTGTAATAAATAAACCTGAATAAATAACTAAAAATCATATTAAAATATTACATAAAATAATAAACATATTTTATTTTATACCCAAAAATCAATAAATTCATTTAGTAATTTCAATTAATTATTTTCGAATAAAACCAACCTTTTTGTCCTGTAGTGTCCGAGGTGGACCAACAGTTGACCTCAGTCAACAACCTCCTCTCTCTTCCTTGAGTCATCAGAATGTCAGACCCCTAGATTTCTCCCATTTTTCTACGGGCGATCATGATTCTCTGGCTAGGCGTGATGCGCCGATGTCGAACTGTAGTGAAGGAGAGTCGAAGGTGGAGTAGCTCGACGGTGTGAAGAGGCTAGAGAGGGTATAGGTGGTGGAGTGGTGCTCTGCAACGGGGCATCAGCCTCAGATCTCGCCCGGAGAAGAAGGGTGGTGTTGTCACCGCCAACCTGGGACTCCTCTCAATGGAAATGGTGGATACTTGAGAGGGCGGCCCGGCGATGGTTTAAATAGGGCAAGGGTGGCCGATCAAATAAAAAAGGTGGTCGGGGAGATTGGAGGATGCTATCGGGGATGGGATATACGGCTGATTAGAGGGGATTTGATTGGGTTCCATAGGTGACCGATAAGGGATTTGCAATATTGAGATCAATAGATGGCAATTGGGTGCGATTAGGGAAGGGAGATCGTGGGAGGATTGGCTGTCGCGAGATCGTGGGAGATAAAAAGGGTGGAGGCACACAAGATTGGCGGGTCGTGATGGAGATGTTGATAATTGCGGAAGCGCAGCAAGAGATGGAAGGGGAGAGGCGGCGGAGGCGCTATAGGGAAGAGGCAGCATAGCAGAATTGGAAAAATGGTTGGAGATTGAAGATACACGTGAACCGTCCGATCGACCGATCGAGCGGTCCACGTGGTGAATCGTGGACTTAATATTATTATTTTATATTTTTTAATGAATTTTTATTTACTTTTCTAAAATAAATAAGCGAATTTAAAATGCCAAAAATGAGTGACACAAGGTCGCTCAAGGAGCTGCCAAGCTCCAGAAAATTCAAAATAAAAAGATAAAAAAATCACAAAGAAATAGCAAACGACCTTGGATCAAAACATTTTCTTTACGAAAGTTGCTCATCTCGACGAGATCTACAACTTTCATGAAAAGACCAAAGGGTGCTCTATGTACATAGAATACCTTGAATTTTGGATTTTTTAAATTTTTATCATTTTTAACTAAGATAAAAAATAGGAAAAAAACATTATAAAATAAAAGATAAATATTTACATATTAATCTATTTTTTGGATTTTTATTAGTTAAGAAAATGAATAAATAAAATAAAGTATGAAAAAGAGGACTTTTGTACAGACTGTTAGTGAACACCAAGACTTGGTTAGTTTCTTTAATTTTGGATTTATTTTGGATTTTGATTTTTACGCATTTTAATACAACTTTTATCAAAGAATAAATAAAAAGTAAATAAAATATAATGAGTTAATTATGTACATAAAGTAATAGTTCAAAAGCCACTAAAATACACAATGTACAAAAGAGACCCAAAACCCAACTTTCACATATGAGCTCCGATTCACTTGAACTTGGTCTTATTTTGAAGGTAATTGAACGTATGTACATTAATTTAAAAGTGAGTAGGATCAAATCAGATACTGTATGAAGAAGATATCAGTGTTTTAGTCCGATAAATCTGAAACTAGGGTTTGGGTTTCTGGTCCACTTATTTATGTTAGAGATTTTTTTCGTCTTTTTCATTTATTCTTGTAAGTAATATGTACATAATGGAGGTAGTTTCAGTTTATTTAGAGTTAGCATTAATTAATTAAAAATCAGGGAAGTTATCCTATTTTACAGATCAATTGGGTTCTGATTTTTGGCTTCTTATTTTATGCAATTATGTATGATAAAATACAATTATTATTTATACATGTATGAATTCTAATTATGGAATATAGATCAAGAAATGAATGAATTTTGGGGATATAAGTTTAATTCTTATCTTTTAGAGTGATGAACCTGATGTTCATCAGTGATTCATGGAGATTAAACATCCTTAAATTACATCCTAGCCATAGATCTAATCAACTCTCCTCGATTCACCCGCATGTCCTTGATCAATAAGCTCCAGCCACTTTGTCTATAAATAATACCCAAGTGCGTAGCTTAGTCTCTTGATCCCTCGTATAGCTCCAGACCGATTCCCGGTGTGTGTGTGTGTGTGTGTGTGCGTGCGTGTGTGCGTGTGTGTGTGTGTCGAAGGTTAGTGACAATGAGCCTTCCCCCATTCATGGAAGCGACATAGCAAGGAATAGAGGTGATCCATGGCGAGCATCTCCAGCCGCCCTGCTCCTTGCCCACCAGCAGGTATAAGAGCTATGTTTCTTTTATTTCTTAGATAGATTTCAATCCTGTGATTTCTATTCCATTATTAGATTAGTTTTTAATCAAGTAGGGTAGTTGTAGTTCCAAATAGTTCGTTCGCCGGAGTCGCTAGGGATCCGACTGATTCACTATGATTTGGTCCTATTTCGACTATGCCACCCATCTCACTTCGTTCCCCATTGCCTTCTTCATCATATCCATCCATTTAGATCCCCTGATCCTCATTGGATCGATGAATTGGGACTCATTTTCATCTGTTCACCAGAGTCCCTTCGTTCGCCTCACCTTCTATGCTATAGAGTTTTAAATTTGGTCGAGGCTTTCTGCTTCGAGCCATAGAATTTTTCCGTCAGGTTTCAACTTCAAAGCACCCAACATGCAAGAGGGGTTCTAGGTGCTCCAGCTTCCACAACGTACCAGGACCCCACCGCTGGGTCCTGGACCTTCTCGAGCCCATCAGCTGTTGTGGACTCTCCTCCTAGACGTGTAGAGCCAAAGACGTTTTGCCTGAGACTGCCAGAGGAGCGAGGAATCAGTGATCGAAGCTTAGGGAGGCCCACCTTCTTCCATGTTCTTCTAGAGCAGCAGTAGCTGTCCGATGGAGGGTGCACCCCAGATCTATCATTAGCTATCGGATCGTCATAGCCTTGACTGTTGGATCTCCTCCAGATATCTAATCAAAGATGTCAGATGCGAAGAGGTATTGGTCGTATGGGTCGCCCAGATGACGACCCGTGCTTAAATGAAAAGATTGCGGTCGTTCACCAGTACACCTTTGTGGGTAAATTGCATATCTCACCTACACCTTTTCGTATTTATTTATTAGTATTGTAAATAAATTGTGTAGCGTAATTAAATAGGATATTTTGCATAGATACCCTTGGATTTATTGTATATTACATTTTGGTCCAATCCAGCTCAGCTCGCGTGTTGTCTCATGTGAGCTGGATAAATTGCATGTATACCCTTGTAGATTTCTATATTTGTATTTAGTCCAATAAATTTAAATATATGTTTCTGGAAATTGCACACATGCCCCTGAATTTAATTTTATTTGCAAATATGCCCTTATTTGAATATGTATTTTGATGCTTGAATTTCATTTATTAAAAATAGCACCCATACTCCAAAAATTATACAAAAGATAGGGTTAGATGCTTGCTAACACGTGTTTTCACGCTGCATTTTTATTTTGGCATTTTGAGCATTTTATCTATTTATTAAAAATCAAATGAACATATTTTTTCTGTCTACATAGAAAATACCAAAAAATAGGAAAACATCTTGAAAAATTACAAAAAATTATATGTTTCTTATTTTAGTATATCGTATCTCAATGCCAAAAATCCCTAAAAATAGAAAAAAAAAGCATAAAAATTAAAAAGCTCCAACATCCAACAAAAAATATTAAAAGTCACCAAATATCTAAAAAAATTACTTTATTTCTAAATTTTATTATATTATTATTTATTGCATGATTTGGGATATTTTTTATTTTAAAAATAGATAAAAATATGAAAAAAAATTCAGAAAATTCAGAAAAACATTTGCAAAATATAATATGTGTGTGTGTGTTTGTGTATTCATTCATGTGTTTTTAAGCTATTTATGCCTATATTTATGTATTATTTATTATATATAGCTATGTATACATATATGTACTAGATACCCTATATTACTATATGTTATATATTAATTATTTTATTTTTTAAAAAAATAAAAAGAATCTAAAATTTTGCAAAATTAAAACCATAAAAATTTTAAAATAAAAAATACATAAAAAGAGAGTCCTTATGTATATTTGATGTCTCTCTTTATCTATCTATGTATATCTCTATGTTTATCTATGTGGTACTATACATCTACTATTACTATTATTTACATATATATATATATATTATACATATATTTATTATGTTTAATTAATTCAAAAATAAATATATAATAAAAAACCCACTTAAAAAGGATAAAAGACAAGTATGAACATAATACGCATTGGTTCGAAATAATCATAGGTTACATTTTTTGCTCTCTATGGTTCAACCTCTACAAATGCTTGCAAGCTTACATTTAGTTTGTAGAGTGAAAAATAAATATTAACTCAGAAATATTGAGATTTAATTGATTCATTAATTGATTGTGAGTACTTGTTGATTAATTAGGGTTTGTTGAGCGGTCATTGCATCGAGACGATCTTGCCTTGTGAGGCCGTACGACCCTTAAAGGACCCCATTTATCAAATGGTGCCATTATCGGGGAGCAATGTAGTGTAGACTATTTTGTAATTATTTGTCTTTTATTTATTCATCCATTCTTTGTACATGATTATTGATTCATTTATTCTTTAGTTGTGTATACTCTTTTTTGTATTTTGATTAATTACATTATCGTGATTCATTGTGCTAATACACCTCTTTTATTGACTTTGATGTGAGGGCCTGCCACGTGAGGATGACCTCTTAGGAGGGCGATACATCCGAGAAAGGTGGAGATCGGCCTTTGATGAATCCATGATTCATTAACTTTTCTGTCGCATTTTATCTTAAAACCCTTAACAAAAGCATGTAAATATTCATTAATTCCCATCTTTTATTCAAACTTCATTCATAAATAAATATTCACTTTAAGCATCAAAATCATGTAAATAAATAAAGAATAAAGAAAAGAAAAGAAGGCAGATTGGAGATATGTAAATATGTACAATATGACTTATAAATATAAATATAATTGCAAGGTATATTTATAACCTAACCCCCGAGACCAAGTCAGCATGGATTGGTCGACAAACCAATAAGTAGGGGGAGATAAGGAAAGAAAACTATAAAAATAAATTAAGACACACTTCATGTACTTCTCACTATTTATCAAATAAATACAAAACTTCAATGGTTTTTAATTAATTCATATGTACATATTTTTCACCAAACTCTTTTCCTAATTACTTCTAAAAATGTATATAAAAATATAAAAATAAGTGAAAAATATTACCCTATATGTATGCCAAGATATCCAGCTTTTAATTTGTCAAATTCTCAACTTCCGAACATCATAACTTCTTCATATGAACTCCAATTTCACTCTACACACCTTTAAAGTTCATAAAATAATATTCTCTAATTAATAGAGGTAGTTTCATCAAATTCGGAGTCCATTTGCAAAAAGTCGGTTTTGTGACCAAATGACAACGGGGTTTCTGGGCTATTTATTTTATGTAGAACACATTATTTATAGTTTTATTAATTTTATAATTTCTAATTATTTTCATGATCTTTTAATTTAACCCTAATTTATTTCAGAATTTTTAAAGCTTATTTTTTATTTTAATAAAATCCAAAACCCTAAATTATCGATAAAAATGAACTAGATAACTTATACCTATATTTATTAATATATGTAAATTAATTTATTAAAATCCCTAAAAATTCATACAACCCTTATTTATTATTCTAATAATTAATAAAATATAAAATTGATATTTAATTATCTATTTATTAAATTAAAAATCCAAAACCTATTTATCTATACATATTTATTAATATAATATTTGTATTTCGAATAATATTTATTATTTATAAAAAGTAATTATTCCATAAGTTAGATAATTTAATTATTTACATTTCTTGTTTTCATACCTATTTAAAATTACATTATTTACTATTTCATATTTAATTTATAAGCTAATTTAAGCATCTGGCCTACCAGGTGCTGACAAGTGTCAGCACCTGGTGCTTCTTCTCCAAGAAGCCGGTGCTGGAGTTTATTCCACCTAGGCTTCTTCACCTATTTTTCTCGCGTGCATCCTAACCTCTTCCGACTATCTAATCTCTTGGATCTTATCTCCTAACAACCTAGACATTCGGCTACCATTAGATCTAGCTTGAAGCTCACGAAATCTATCTATATAAACCCTCAAAGTTCGCAACTTCCAACTAACTCTCCAATAACCAACTGAAACACCAGTTCCAGTGGCTGAACCCCAACCTTCCCCTTTCGATTCCGGCCATGCTAGGAGGTGACAGCTCCACTTCGTCGACTCGCGTGGAAGAAGGGAGATCAGAGGAGGTTCCAAGGTGATAGCTCCGCCTTGCATCGCCGCCTTGCGCGCGTCCAGCTCCAGCAAAGATTGGTCGTCGAGCAGCTACCAGAGGTAATACACCTCTACCTTCATAGATCTATACATCCATTTTCGTCAAATTTCTTCTCGATCTCCGTGCCTCTATTAGCGTGATTAAGCTCGTCATTAGGATGCTTAATCTTCCCTCTCAGACGCCCTACCTTCGATTCGTATTATTTCATTTAGAAATCAATCCAAATCGCGTCTCCTTTTTCGTATATTTCTCATGCCTAATTTCACATATACTGGAAACACCATTTTTAAGCTTGCAAAATTATAACCAATTGGCTGATTTCTTGTTAATCGAGCACGCACACATCTTATTTGCAGGTTCGTCTTGAATCTGGAGCAATTCCAAAGCATCTGGAGCCATAAATCATCAAGAAATTCGTGATTCCAAGACGCCGCAACAACTTAACTCCAGGACCAGAGCAGTGAGAACGTCCAATTTCGTCGACCTTTAGCCGTCACTCTGAGCCATCGTTGCCTGAAATCCACCGCAGGCGAGCTCAAGGGTTATAGGAGCTAACCCTCTGGCCTTGCCGGAGACCCCAGTTTGTCGCCAGTTGCCCGTGAAAAGTCAAGGAAGACCCCATCATCGCCACCTGCGTCAACCGTTCAAGAACCTCAAGAACAACTCCGTGTTACAGGCTCTCGACACGTGGCAATCTGCGGATGGTCCAGATAGCGACTCAAGTTCCAATCCTGACCGTTCAGATGATGTGGTTAAAAATTTATAGACAAAATCCTGAAGAGTTCCAGAATTTCAGCCCAGCTCTAAAGTTTTCCAGAAATTACATTTAGGTCCCTGTGTAGGGACCTAAATGCAATTTTTCTTATTTTCTTTTCAGAACAGTCCCTGCCGAGGACCTTTTTGCAGAACTTTGATTTCTTTTTCTTGCTTTTATACCCCTGGGCTGTAGGGGAGTTTTGGACGCCTTTTTGACATAATTTTTCGTAGATTTTTTTAAGGTAGTTACTCAACTACCCCAGCAAGGTTTTCAATAATTTTTTGTGTATTCTCGATATGCTTTCATTGTATTTTGACTTGTTGTATGTTGACTCCTTTTTGAATTGTTTTCGTGTGTTCTTCGAGCTCGTTGCTCGTCCGCTTCACTTACCATATAGTATCACATAAATTTCACATATATTTCACCTATTATATAGTAGGTAAATTGTGTGGAAAATATCATTTTGAAAAAATAAATAAAAATTGGAAAAGTAAAAAATCAAATAAAAAAATTTAAAATCAAAATTCCATAAAATTATCGCTCTAAGAAGAGACAAAATAATCACAAATTTATTTTGTCTTAAAAAAATCAAAATATACTATTCTACCTCCTTGTGTTCGACCCATGCACACTTCCCTGGTTAAATAATTAGTGTAAGGAATTTTTAAAAAACTGATCTTTGTTTGATCGACTAGGATCTCTTTGCAGTTTTTCTACACCGACAACCTTTTCTTTTAAAAACCCAATCTGATCTGAGCGTCGCATCAGCCTTCTTCACATGACCAATTGGACAGGAAGCATGCATAGCGAGGAGAGCACTTAGCACTAGATTTTAGTCTAGATTTTTCTTTTTTTTAAGAGAGAAAGAGAGAGATTTATTCATTCATTATTATTTTGTAATAAATATGTACTAGAACACTACTCTCCACAACGAGGTCCATTGCCCAGGTGCTTGTTCACCTGAGGGCCTCGTCGTTGTTTTCTCGTGTTTTTGCCACCTTCTTTTATTTTATTTCTCGATGTTTTGAATTTTCTGCTTTTCTTTTCCTTTGTTTTATGTGCATGGAGCTCCTAGACCTTAGGATGCTTGTATCGGTAATTAGCTCCAAACCCTAATAAGAATTATGTACCTGTAGTCTCTTACATTTGGATCTAGTCAAATTAATAATTGTTAATTATTTGGACTTGAGACTGCACGCTGAGAGAGGTCACATACAATGCTTGCAGGACTTGTTGTGGTAGGCACCGAGTGGTATCAAAGATCGGACTTTTTGGTCTCATATCTGAATAATTAACATATGGTACTTCATGACTAATAGCAGCTATTGTTTAGGGGTGATTTTATCGAAATCACACCACCATGTAGATAATCTTAAAATTCCTATTTTGCATACCACATGGAGAGAGCTGTGAAGCACTGTAAGTCCTCTAACTCTACATGCATCATTAGGTTCAATGATAAGATTTCCATCATCGAATCAACTTGCACGACTTTTTCGCTATCTCCCTCTGATTTTGAGCTCCTAGTGCCTAAATGAAAATCTACAAAATCATTAGGTGCTTTTATGCAAAATATCTAAAAAAAGTGAAAACCAAAAAAATCTAAAACAAGGGGACTACTAAATAAACTTTGACCTTAATTAAAATCTTTAATAGACTTCATTGCCTTTAGTTCATAAAGCACTCATTTTTTTTCAGGTACCTTAGGAGGGGACCAAAACCCTCCCATGAGCGAGGCATGACCTGCTAATGATTAGAGCCAAAAACCTAGTTTTTAATTGCCTTGTGTATCGCTTGGATTTCTGAAGTAATGGCTCTTCTATCGTACATGACCGAGCAAGGCCCTATCATCAATGATGTTCCCACCATATGTGGAACATTAATTTGGTTCGAGTTACCAAGCTTAGACCACTCCCTCACGGGTGTGTCTGTCTCATTGGTTTGCATCCGAGTAGGTCCTTGCACACTCGCGGGTGATTCTGTTGCGAGCGAGGTTCGAAGTAGTAGTTTCGCCTATTGGCTTCCTTCCTCTATTTTTTTGGCTGAGTAGGTACCTAGAAAGGGTTACAAGGACCTCAAAAAGTGCAGACTACAGGTTACAAAGGAGGAGGACAAGTACGAGATACTTTTCTAGCAATACTCTCGCTTCTATAGGGTTAGTGTGCTAAGGAATTGTTACAAGATATGCATTAATAAAAAACTCTAAAATTGAAAAGATAAAAGTAGCCAATCCTGGCTTCACATGTGTTGAGTTGGTGAATCCAATTTTGTATTGTGTTTATATGGATCTAGATTAACGTTCAAAGATCAAGTTCCACACACTTGCGTAAATTTTGTCATGTGTTTTCCCTTTTTGATCAACTAGTCGTTTCAATCCTTTCTACTGTTTTGCACTCCTTTTAGTTCTCTTTGATGACCATATCCTTCTTCCTGCATCGATCTTCTCTTGCTTCACGATGTCGATCCATGAATGGTTTAGTTGGGACTCCGCTGACACCTACATATATTCCATGGACTCAGCATCGTCAATAATTTGAGGTGATTCCCGAGATCCCAGTTCAGTCCTTGCAAACCGAACTCTAGACTCCTCATTTTCTTTTCACTACCATTTATCTCAATAAAATTGTGGACCACTCTTATCCCCCCTTCTGCCCGTTGTGAAAGGAGGTCAACTTCAATCCACATCTTCTACTCCATTCACAACCATAAGGGATTGACCCTAATCTCATATTCATCGTGGCAGTTGGTGTTCAATTTTAAGTGGTCTGATAGAGATTCTCTCATATTACAGATAGAAGTCCATCTCGGATCTCAATCTTGAACTCATTTCCTCATATTCAGACCGAGAAATGGCTTCTAAAGGGAAAGATAAGGGGCAACAACTGCCCCAACTAGAGCAGAATTAGATGCCCGATCAGAACCATGTGAATGCTCAGTTGTTGGCTTCCATCCAAGCCATACAATAATAACTGACTGAGCTGGCACTCGCACATACTGCATTCCGTGAAATACTGAACGACATGAGGAACAAACCCGCAGGAGGAGGAGGTGGAGAAATACCCAGTGAAGATCCAAATGAGGAACCAAGTAATGTGAATCCTAAACCTACACTAAAGGAGACATATAATCATGGAGACATCCAGATGACTAAGTGGATCTGCATCCCTCTGTTCCATGCTCACTTCGAGCTTAAGTCCCAGTTCCTTGTGCTCCTACCATCATTTCACGGGAATACAAATGAGAAGCCATACATTCACCTGCAACAGTTCTCTCGCATCAGCATGACTACCCACTACCCTAACATCTTATTGGATGTAATGAAGATTATTGTTTTCCCCTTCAGCTTACAAGACAAGGCCCTCTATTGGGTCAATCATTTGGGAAAGGTCGTGATGACCTGGGAGGAACTTAAATCTACGTTCCTTCACAGGTTCTACCCTCTCGGTCAGCTCAACCAGATATGAACCAGGATCAACAACTTCTCCCAGGCCACCCACGAGTCCATCCATGAAGCATGGGAAGGATTTACAGACATGCTGGCGAAGTGCCCCCATCATGATATACCGAGGGCCAGCCTTGTCCAACACTTCTTCAGGGGCCTGAATGTAGAAAGCCAAAGACTAATCGATGCTACCTATAGGGGATCCCAATTTAACAAGTATGAAGACATGGTATGGTAGATCTTTGAAGAAATGGTCGAGGGAGAGGCCTCCCTCTCTTCATAATGTGCTTATGAGAGACAGCTTCAGGTCCTCCACAAGCTAGTTCACATGGCAACATCCCATGAGGTGGAGAGAGATGAGATCTACAACATCAGCATCATTGGGGGCCATCTCTCTAAGGTTGATATAATTAAAAAACAATCCCAAGATCTTGAGAAACTTGTTGTGATCAATAGAGGACACATCATCTGTATAAGTTGGACCAAATTATCAAGCAATTGGAGTTGCTGGTCAGCACCATCAGTGCATGCCACCCATCCACAGAAACTCTAGTTGAGAAAAAGGAAGAGCCAACACTACAGCAACAGCCTTAGCCGAGTACCCAACAGCTAGCCGTCCAGCATGTATACTACGTGTAGGCTCCAGAGTAGGCCCTGTCGCAACAACATATGGTTTTCTATCAACAAAAATTCCAGTATCCTTGTGAAAAAGCTTTCCGTCCACCACCCCTAATTCAGGAAGTTAATGGTGTATGGAGTAATGACACACAACTGGCATGTCCTAGCAGACACCACCATGGTCAGTCTTCGTCCAACCAGCCTTATCACCAGCCCCAGGGTGGGAGATTCATGCAGTCCTCACAACCTCATCCCCCATTCCATCAGTATCCACCATATCAACGGCCTTGGACAAAACCAATAGTATCAGCAACATCCATAGTACCGTCGGTATCAACCTCATCATTCATTTGCAACTACACCTCATCAGCATTACCCTCCTTCTCCCCATCACCAATTTCAGCTTCCTCTAGCTCAACATCATCATCATCAGTATCAGATTCAGCACCACCAGCCTCCGCATCATTAGGCCCAGCAACATTCGGCACCTTCCGAGGCGGTTCCTAAGCACCTGGGCCTTGATTGTCTGGCCTAGTTGATAAAGGGCCTAATGGAAATGATCGAGAAGCTAAACGACTTGACGGACACCAAACCGCCAATTCTGGCTCAGGTCGAAGCCAACCCTAATAATTTTAAGTGTAAAGAGAAGGTAGAAAGTATAGTCTCGTCTATGCCTGTAGAGCCGGATAATTGCGATATTTCCTTTTCTAATGCTATCACTCTCAGGAGTGGTAGGACTTTGCCTCCATCTACCACAACCAAAGGGAAAAATAAAGCTTCATCTAGTGAATTGTCCTCTTAAGCATCAATCGTGCTAACTTTAGGTCCGAGTGAGGAAGAAGAAGGAGGAGCCATAGCTTCAATAACTAACTTCCATCATCATGCAGAATACGACCAAAAATATCATCAAACCCAAAAAGAAGATCGCAATCGAAGGAAAGTTGTGCCAGCAATGGAGGAGCCAGTACCCGTAGCTGATCTAGAGCCAACCGATGGAGCCGAGACCGTAGCTTGTGGAGGTTTACCTAGCACTGGAATAAGTACCTCTATTTGTGATCTAGTTGTACATAATATCATGGACAAGATTTTTTTGTAAATAAAAACAATGCTTTTTATTTCAGTTCTGTAAATATTCCATTTCTATATGCAATTGAAAAATCCAAAAAAATACAACACAAATAAGTACATTATCTGATCAAGGAGTTGTAGATATTCTGAAAACTTGACTGTTGAATTATCATTAATGCAAGCCATGGAGTATATGCATGCAGTGAGAAAAGATTGAAAGAAGCTTGTATAGACAAGTGTCATTTAAACCGCAGTACCAGACACCAGCAGATTGAAAAGCATGTCCTCTCCATGTCTACTGTTGCAGCAATCACCAACCTCTTTGATGATCGATCCAGCTAACTAGGGTTAAGTTGATTAATAACGATGTCGCTGTAACCCAAATCAACCGGATCAGATATCGAGAAAATTATTTAACCACTAAACAGATCAAGCAAATAAAGTATGTGGTATATCTATTTTATTAATCTAGTATAGCGACCAGGGTCGAATACAAGGAGCACTGAAATAAACTAGGTAGGCGATTCATAAAATCAAAGGATTTTTATTTTAATTTTTAGTGGTTTTTAATTTGCAAATTTTTAGGTTTGAAAATATAAGCAAAGAATAAAAATCAACAAACAACACCTTTTGGATTTTTCAAATAGGCTAAAAATACATAGAAAATTCAAGTAAAAATAATTTTAGGTTTTATATGTTTTATATTGTTTACAAGGATTTTTGGAGAATCTTTCACATTTTTTTTGTATTTTCTAAAAATAAAAAACGGAGAAAAGAAGTAAATAGTGCACAATCAGGAGAATTTTGTAATTTAAGAATTCCATAATGCTCAAAACTCCTAAGCACTAATTTTATATAAAACTATAAGGAAATATCTACAATAAGAAACTTAAAATACATTTTTTGGATTTTTGGTTTGCCTTTATATGATTTTTATAAGATTTTTGATGTTTTGCAAACTTTTAGGTTTAATAAAATATTTTCTAACCAAAATTGTACAATAGCTAAAATAAGACAAAATACACCTACATTATTTTTTTGTAATTTTTAAAACATTTTTCGATTTTTTTATGAATTTTATAAAGCTATTACAAACTTTTTAGTGGGTTTTTTGAATTTTTAATAATAGAAAATAAAAGAAATTTGATGCACAAAAATTACTACCTAAATTAGATACTAGCATGAGCTAATACTGATTTTCGGAGGACTTTTAGGTCCAAATTACCATTTATTGCACTTAATCAAAGAAAAAATAAAAGGCAGTGAAGCAAGGACCTTTCTACAAATAGTTTAAGTTTTGGGCTAAATAATAACACACTGTAAGAATCCAAGGGCCCTGGTACAATTTATCTAGGAGAAAGCATGCATCACACGTGATTCAGACTTGTAGGGGCATAAATGCAAATTCAGAAAAACTTCTACTATTTCATTGATCAAATAAAAGCTTAGGGAAAAATATGCAAATACACCATAAAGGCACGTAAGGACACACATGAGTCCGACTCAAATGGACTGAAGTGCAAATGGGAAAAGTACGAGGTCCTTAGTGCAAAAAGTTTATATTATATTTATTAAACTAAAGCGGAATAAAGGAAACAAAGAAAATGCAATATGCCAAAGTAAGCATGTGGTGAGCACCTGAGGCTCTGATGGCTCTAATGCTCCTCTGTATAGGGATCTAACGGTTCAGGGGATGTTGGACGTGCGGTCAGATCTGATGCGTCGGTACGGATCTAACAATCTGAACGGCTGGCGCTGACGTGCAGATTGGATGGATCCAAGATCTGATCTGAACGTCGAGATTTGGGCGTAAATGGATGGCTCAGATCAAATCTGGGATTCCAGCTCCCCATCAGATGTCATGAGATGATGCTGAAAGAACATGAAGAAGGTGGCGGCTCCCGAGTTTTGATAGTGAGTATCTCATGCTGCAACGCTCGGATCAGCTGGCTACAAGGGCCAATACCTTCCTGGTGTGGTTCTACTTTGGGTAGATGGCTCAGATGGGATGGAGCAGCACTCGATGATGATCTAGAAGAGGTGACACCTGGAGGTGATCCACCACTGGGACTAGGGGTCGAAGTGAGCCTCTCGCGTGCACCTATACCTGCAAGGTAGTGCACAACTCGGAGAAGTGGCTCCGATCGGGGTTATTTGATCGAGAAGAGCAAAGAAGCAGTGGCGTATGGTATTCGATCTCTAGCATACCTGGAAAAGGAAGATCAATCCTAATCTCACTTCGGGGAGTAGGATAGGGGGTCAGGGTGTGCTGGATGATAAAGGATGGATTGATGGCGCGATCTAAGCGACTGGAGAGCAAATGGGATCTCCGACTTGATGGTCGGAGCAAAGGTGGCGGTGAAAGGGAATCGAATGAAGGAGCGAAAATACGAAGGAAAAGGGGACTTGAGTGATCTTATGTGATCAGCGTCATCAGGCGAAGACAGAGGCATGGTTATAGCCTCAACTTTGATGCAGAATGCGAAGGAGGCTTCTCGCGACAAAGCTCTGCCCATGAAGCGAGTGTCATGCAACCCGGCCCCAAATCGAGCTCCTAAAGGATGCCCAAAGACCCTGTCATTGTCCTGGAGCTGCTGGTAGAAGAAAAGAGCTACAAGGGATGAGGTTGAGATGTGGAGGCAGAGGAGATTATTTATCCTTCCCATGATCTAGAAGGATCGAGTAGTAGTGTGAAACACTAAAGTGATCCGGACCTATCTAGGGATCCGCGGGAATCACAGATCTGAAGAAGAATCGGATATGCAATCCAAGGTCAGGAGTAGTCGGAATCAGGCTTGAAAAATTCGAGAAAACAACGCTGATGAGGGAAAATCGGGTCTGACTCGGCTGAGACAAAAGGTTGACCCGGGTCAACAAATCCGGGTCGACCAATTAGAATGCAGGAATATACAAAATCAAAGAATATTGTATTAAAAATAATAAATGAATTTAAAATAAAAGGTTACAAACATAAAAATGGTTAGTTATTTTATTAGTTGTTTCTTTGTGATTTTTAGTTATTTTTAATAATAAATATATTATGGTATATATATTATATAGTACTATGTATATGTTTAATATATCTATGTATTATACACATGTATTTTATTTTATTATTTTTACAGAAAATATATTAATTTTTATTTTATTAATTTACAAAATAATTTAAGGGATATAAAACTATTCTTATTTGATTTTTACAAAATAATTATAGGTATTAAATAAATAGGTCTAATATGTACATATATGGTACTTTGTACAATGAAAAGATGGTTTTATTTTTAATTTATTTTGTGCTTTATGAATTTTATTTTAATTTTATTTACTTATTAGGATTACATAAAAGTGTCAAAAATATAAAAATATATGCAAATTCTTTGCAAAAGAACTAAATAAATAGATATATATAAGTATAAATGTTGTGCATTTGTACACCTTCTACTTATTTTTGTTATTTTTATTTACACTTTTATTTACAAGTTTTATTAAGGAAATTGAAATATATATTTTAAGATTATTTTATTTATAGATAAACTAGGTGATATATATAGGAAGAATAGTGAGGAATATGTACAAAATGAGGACCCTATCTCTCCCTACTTTATTCCTTTTCGACCAGGCTAGTATTTGGCCTTCTCTTGGGGTTCGGGCCAGGATGCATTTATTGCATAAATACATCCTTATTTTATTTTTTTCTTCTTTATTCTCTTAAATGTTAGATACACAATATTAACGAATGCATGCATAATGCTAATTTATTGTATTTAATACATATTTACAGATATTTTGGATTGGGAATTTTACTGAAATAAAAGAATAAAGGATGTGAATCAGAGATTAATCATTCTTCTGTACTTTACCTTTGCTAGTCTCCTAGCAAACACTTATTTGAAAAAGAAGTGAAAAACGAATAAAGAAAAGAAGAAGCAAGAAATTTAGAACAATATTGATTATTAAACGTATCTTCATAAAATTAGAGTATGGAGCTCGGTCAGACCTTTGGATTATTAGTTTGGCCAAACCTTATTGGGAATTGGACTTAAAACCTAATAGACTCTAAGTTCCTCAAGACTCCTATTCAGGTCGCCTCAACAGCCAGGTCAGAACAAGTCTACATACACAAATTCTTACGACTATGAATCTTTACTTGTATCGTGTAAGTGATAAATAACTCTCCACCTCAGAAATGGCAAAGAAACAACCTCTCTTAATAAGGTAACTCTAGTCCCCCATTCTAGCAACTCTTTCCTTGAGGAGCGGGGTATTCCCTTCTAAGTTCAAGTGCAACTGACTGAAGAAGAGGGTAAAGAAAAGAATGGACCATGGTCAGTGTAGCCACGTATCCCATGGAGCTTGACCAGTGTAGACAAGTCTCCAGCTGCAAGCTTCCCTGAGATGAGACAATGTATCACATAAGCTTTTCTTATTCAACTATATACACTCCGACATGCATTTTATTTTCAATCAGCATGTCCCCTTTTTGGAGTTTTTTGCACTTTTTATGACATATGTATACAACATATCTACAAGGTGCATCATGCACGTAAGGAGTTTTTCTTCTTGAGCCAGTAGACTATCCCTCTTTTGAAACATTATCGCAACCCCACGACATCCAGTCGTTAGACCTCAATGCTATTAGACCAGGTTGAGATGCACTTCCATCCCTAGAGGAAGTCAGATGCTCCCACTAGTTGTTACGCACCCGTGTGCTACTCCAAGCTGAAGGATTCTTCCCCCTCACCACCTCATCCATGACGAGTTATGCGTAGAGTGCTTGTCCAAGTTAAGGCCACTATCTAGAAGAATCATGCATACATTGTTAAGTGTTCTACTTAGGCAAATCAAGATGGCATGTGAACAAAGTCTTATGGACTCAAAGAATGAAGTCACTAGGACCTGAAAAGTCTCAAATCCAGTTCCTATAAGCTTCCTCTGAAATTAAGTGGATTAAGGTCTTAATTGAGCTCCATTCTTCGTCTTTATTCCAGACTAGTTTAAATGTCAATACTATTCTGGAAAATGCATATGCACATGCAAGAAATATTTACAAAACATTTGAAAAGAAAGGATAAGACAAAAATCTTTTTAAAAAGTTTTTCAAAGAAAAATTTTTTTAAAGAATTTTTGCAAATTTTTATGGTATTTTTAATAGGAAAGAAAAGAAAATAAGTTTTTACAAAAATATTTACAAGAATATGTACATAGCTACGTTTTATTTACAAGAATTTTGTAAAGGGATTTTATACACAAGAGTTTATATACAAAGTTTATGGATAAATATAGGTTTTATTTACACAGAATTTGCAACACATATATACATCTACTTGGTATGCCTAGAATTTATTACCCATGATATAAAATATTTTACAAAGTTTTTCAAAATGTTTCCAAAATGTTTTCAAACCTTTTTCAAAATTAGTTTTACAAATTATTTTACAAATAGCTTTTCAAAAAGGTTTTTACAAATATTTTGCTTTCACACTTTTTACCAACATTCATACCATATACTTAATTTTTGGTACAAAATAATTTGCAAACATTTTACAAAAAATGTACAAAAATAATTTTACAAAGGTTTTTACAAACATTTTTACAAAAGTTTTTGCAAAAATTTTACACACATTTTTTCAAGCATTTTTGCAATCAATTTTAGAAATAATTTTACAACATTTTTACAAACATTTTTATACCAATTTTATAAATAATAGCCATGTTAGTACCCCCAAAGTACAAGTTATGGCTAAAGTATATATATATATATATATATAATATATACGACACCCCCTATACTTAGCTCGAACGATGTCCTTAGAGTCATCAGAGAGTGACAAAGGAAGACATAACTCGTGTGAAGTATAGAAGAATGAAAATAATCATATACTACAATGACTCAAAAGAATGAAAGAAAATGAATAGCAGTCGGTGATCCCCCTTATACTTAGGATCAAGTAATCCTAAGTATAGAAGACTGCACAAAAGGGGAAAACTGAGGAATTGAATGTACACAATCAACAACTCGACTTGCCCCCTATACTTAGGGTAAAAGATCTCTAAGTACAGAAAAGAATATCAATAGTCGAGGGACAAGTGAGTGAGCAATCAAAGAAAGAGAAAACATATATTACCTCCCCTATACTAACGGTCGGATGTCCCTGAGTATAGGCAGCAAAACTGAGATAATAGGGTGAACAATTATACAAACAACATAAGTTCAACACCTCCCCATACTTAGGATAAAGTGCATCCAAAGTATAGAAGAAATCATATGATGAGGCATGGAGTGTTAAACAAAAGGAATTAATGATAAAAACTATATGGATATAGAGGGATGTGGAAAGAAGTGTAACTCAGGTATGAGATGCATAAGATAAGAGTCAAGGAACGCATCTCATACAAAGTGAATAGGGGTAACATCAACTGTCAGTGAATCATGATCAGGATAGGGCTTCAGCCGCTAACCATTGACTCGAAAGGTGGACTCAGAAGACAACTCGGATATGTCAATACTACCATTGTCATGCACCTTTCTGAGCAAGTATGGTCCTTTCCATTTACTATGTAATTCTCCTAGAAATAATCTCAGTCTAGCATCAAATAACCATACTTTCTGATCAGGCTCAAACTGCTTATGGTTGATGTCAGAATCATGCCATATCTTCACTTTGTCTTTATACTGTAGGCTACTTAAGGAGGATGTATCTCTCAACTCCTCCAAGGCTGCCAACTCTGCTCTCCTCTGATCTCCTATACTCTCTGGATCCAAAAGTATCTTAGTGACTGCCCAAAGTGGCTTGTGCTTAATCTCAATAGGTAAGTGGCATGGCTTGCCATAAATGAGTCGGAAAGGAGATGTACCCAAAGGTGTCTTGAGGGATGTCCTACATGCCCACAAGATTGAGTCCAAAAGATGTGACCAATCCTTTCGGTCTAGGTGGACAACCTTCTACAATAAAGTCTTGATCTCCCTATTTGAAACCTCAGCAAGACCATTCTTTTGTGGATGATATGGAGTGTCAACTCTATGGTCTATGATGAACTCATTAGCAAGGGCCCTTACCTTATCGTTGATAAAATAAGTCCCCCCATCAGAAATAAAAACTCTAGGAACCCTGAACCCGTGATATGATATTCTTCCTCAAGAATATGCAAACAATCCTCGCATCAGCAGCTCGAACAGGTATTGCCTCAACCCAACGACTCACATAATCCACAGCCAACAAAAAGCACTCGAATCCTTGACTCTTAGGGAATTGGTCCCTAAAATCGATGCCCCGTGCGTCAAAAACATTACATAATGAATGGGTTGTGTGGAATCATATCTTTTTGTCCACATGTATCCATCCTCTGACAGTCAGTACACCACTTCACAAATTCATATGAATCCTTGAAGATTGTTGGCAACCAAAGACCGGATTGGAGCACCTTTTGTGTTGTCCGTCTCCTAGAGTCATGTCCTCCTGCCTCAAGCTTGTGGTAGTAGGTGAGGATGCTATGGTGTTCCTCCTGAGGAATACACCGACACCAGACATTATCCATCCCCCCCCTTCGTGGTAAAGGTGGGATCCTCCCAATGGTACGACTTGGCCTTCATAAGGAAGGTCTTAAGTCGTTGCCTGGTCCAAAACTTTCTTGGCAACAAGATAGTTCACAATGTCAGCATACCATGGGAGAGAGGTAAAAGCAGGAATTGCCTCGCCTGGGAATGTCTCAGTGATAGGTGTGGTAGTCTTTGAATCCTCAAGATACTCTAATTGGGAGAGGTGATCCGCCACCACATTCTTGACTCCAGGTTTATCCTTAATCTTAATATCATACTCCTAGAGTAGAAGGATCCATCTAGTCAAATGTGCCTTGGTAGTATTATTATCATTAAGTACCGGATGGCGGTGTGATCTGTGTAAATTATCACTCTAGATCTGAGAATATACGATCTAAACTTATCAAGAGAAAATACTATGACTAGCATCTCCTGTATAAGTACAATTCCGTTAGGTGTCATCCAAAGTACTGCTAGCGTAATGTATGGCAAATGGCAATCCTTCCCTCCTCTATCCAAGCACAACCCATACGGTAAAATCTGAAGCATCAGTCATGATCTCGAATGGGAGAGACCAATTAGGTGGCTGAAGAACAGAAGCCTGCACAACCAAATTCTTGAGAGTTTCAAAGAACTAAAGACACTTACCATCTACAATGAACTCGGTGTCTTTCATGAGAAGATCAGTAAGCAGTCGGGCAATACGACTGATGAACTGTCGGTAGAAACCGACATGTCCTAGAAAAGACTGCAATTGATTCAAATTAGATGATGGATTGAGTTTCCTAATGATATCTGCATTAGCTGGATTAACATCCATGCCCCTATTAGAGATGATATGACCAAGGACTGTCCCTTGAGTCATCATGAAATGACTCTTCTCCCAAGATAAAATAAGTTAACCTTGATGCACCACTAAAGCACTCGGTCTAGGCAAGAAAGACAAGCATCAAACCCGTCGTCGTAGACCAAAAAATCATCCATGAAGACCTCTAAATAGTCACCCACCATGTCCAAAAATATGGAAAGCATACACCTTTAAAATGAAGTTGGGCATTACATAATCCAAAGGGCATCTATCTAAAAGCATACATTCCAAACGAATAGATGAATGTTGTTTTCTCCTGGTCTTCGAGAGCAATGGCCACCTGATTATACCCCGAGTACCCGTTAAGAAAGCAGTAGTGACTCTTACCAACTAATCTCTCAATAATCTGATCAATGAATGGTAATGGGAAGTGATCCTCCTTGGTGGCCTGGTTTAATCGTCTGTAGTCCATACAGACCCTCCATGAAGTGGGTACCCTGGTAGCAATCTCCTCTCTAGACTCACTCACAACTATACTGATACCCATCTTCTTGGGTACCGCATGTAATTGACTAACCCACTTGGAGTCGGAGATGTGGCAGATAAAATCAGCACTCCACCACTTGGATAGTTCCTTCATGACCACATCTCGAATATTCGGGTTCAGCCTACGCTGGAACTCACGCAAAGGATTAGCGTCATCCTCGATATAGATGTGGTGGGAGCACAGGGCCAGACTTATCCCCTAGAGATCCGCTACAGACCAACCAATCACCTTGTTGTTCCTCTTAAGAATCTCCATCAAATGAGATTCTTGGTCATCGATTAAATCCATTGTGATAATGACTAGAAACATCTCTGGATAACCCGCAAGGATTTTACACTTCATACTTTGCGGCAAAGTATTCAATTCTGGGCAAGTGGGAGCTGGCATATCTGTCCTCAGAAATGTTTGAGTGAAGGCTACCTGATCAGAATGAGAAAACTCTCGCCGCTCATCTGTACTCGATGAAGATGGACCCAATGGTGTCTCTATCAACTGCACCGTCTCTAACTCTGTCTTGGTTGTATGCTTTGTAGACATAAAACACGATAAATATTCATTAAAAAATCGAAATATGTGTCTGATTTTGAGGGATCTGAATCACAAGAAAGGAAATCTTCTTCACTAACTAGATCAGAATCGTCAGCTTCTACGTTATCCTGTGCCACAAGTGTGCTCTCCGAACTGTCATCTGCTGGTGTCTGTGAATTTGCGAACTTTGAAGATGTAACAAGAGCTCGTGAAATTGAGTTTGCCCAAAATTCTACATCATATGTTATCACAAAATCACACTCCTGGTGGACTTCTGGCTCTAAGTCTGCCATCTGATATGAACTCTTCTCTAAGCATGCTGAGTCTCTAGCTCTCAACTCCTCAATCATCTCTATTTGTATACTCTCACCCTTGATGTGGAAATATACCTTCCCGCTATAATTATCGGACACTGCCTTGGTTGTCTTTGCCTCTCTTTCTTTTGCGGGTGGCCATCTATTTGCTCCAGCCCGACCATGAGTCTACCTTTCACTTGGCGTGCTTTCTTCTGGTCATTTAATCGCATCTCAAAAAGATGACTACAGGGAATTTCAGGCCTTAAGTTGTGACGACAATGTCCTTCAGTAACCCCTGTGGCCTCTTGACAGATCTATCTGCAAACTGAAGATCTGTCCTGCTCTGTCTAAGAGGGCTAAACTCGAAGCGATCAAGTAAGGCAGCCAGAAGAAGGTTAATAGAAGATCCATTGTCTAATAGAGTACGATTGAACTGCTGCTCATGTATATGGCATGACATACAGAGCCCTTACATCGGGTTTCTTAGCTGGCAGTCGGTTCTAAATACCAAAGTTAGTGACACAGGTGAGCACATGGATTTCTGCACTTTGGTTATGCCTCTTCTTCCTATAGATGGTGATCTTCTCTCTAAGGTTCTTTTAGAAGAGAAGGATGTGCTCCAATGCCTCCTGAAGAGTCAGTTGGATATGAAATATGTCTATCATCTACTCGCTGAACTCTAATTATTGTCTCTTCTTGGCATTTTCTGATTTTTTGTCCTTCCCTAAGAGGAGTGCTTGAGGGAATAGGATAGAAGGAACCTCCCCATAAGTATGAGGGTCAGAAGAAGGAATGGCTCTCTGATAGTGCAAATGGTTGGAATCCATACAAGTATCCTCAATCACAACTGATGGACCAAAGGAGATACAGAAATCTTTCCTTTATTCATATTTTTGATTTTCAAAGTTTGTCCATTTTTTGTGTTTTTCTATGAGAGTCATCCTCAGGCACAAGAAAAGAAAGTAGCACAACTATACTCTCTGTACAAGGATTCTTAGTGGTATCAGTACCACCAACAACATATGATAATGTGGCATTAGTATCGCGCTCTGGAAATGATGGATATGGGAAGATCCTTAAGTACATCACGGAAGCATGAGGATCAAATCGTATGTGATTGGGAGCGACTAGTCGCATTAGTTGCTCGAGACAGCGGAATTTAAAAATTTCCAAATGATGAAACCACATGATCTAAGGACACTTCTCGGATCGTTCCATCTAAACCACAAACAAGTATTAGGTTTACCTCTTGAAGCATGATTGCTATCGAATCTCTAAACGAAGAGACCTCCTATCTCAAGTCTGATCCGACGGAGGAGACGCTTGTGAGCATACATACTCCTCATAATCCATGTTGATGATCCAAGTTGTGAATCTTCTGATCTCGTCACACAAGATCTTACATCTTCTTTATGAGTGAGGCACACTGAAGGAGACATAGACCCACAAGCAAATGATCCGACATCATAACTGTGATGCGGGAATGATGTTGACTCTCTCTCTAAGGCTCCATGGTGGATGTGCACAATGAGAGAGAGAGTTGGCGTGTAGTGAGAGAGAGAGGGAGGGAGGGAGAGAGCTTTTTTCCATTGTGTCAAGAAGATCTAGGGTTGCCACTTCTTATATAATATTTTGGGAGTCCATGAATCTCGAACCATGGGCAACACAAATCAGTGGATGAGATTGATTTATGTTTCTTTCAAAGGCCATGATCATAATGTAAAACAACAACAACAATTAATTTAATTATATATTGAATAATCAGTATATATTAATTTCAACCAAATCAATTATCCTTTAGATAATTGAGAAGGGGATAATCATCCAACCACAACAAGGGGGGATGGCCACCCACTCCAATTCGGAGCTGGTAGCCGTCCACCACCTTTGTTGGTGGACAGTAATCTCCTTCCAATGAGAATACATTATCTCATTCCAACATTATATCATAATAATAATTCTCAATTATCTAGAGAACAGTGCAATCATGCCATTGGAAATTTGTGAATCACATTCATAACCCAAAATAAAATGTAAATTGCATTTTCAATTAATTACCCAATGCGAATCCAATTCACATCAACATTTAAATTGTAAATGTTATTTACAAATAGCTCTCTCACATTTATAATATATATATGATTAATAAGGATAGTGTTGTCCACATTTTTCATATCCATGACAATAAAATCACATTTAATCATCTGGGATATATATTCTCATGTGCTCAAATAATATGAATCACATTCACATTATTCACAACTTTTATATTTAAATTGCATTTAATTATCTTAGATAACTCTCCTAACAATATGAATAAAATTCATATTATTCATGATAATTAAATCACATTTAATTATCAACTTTCTCAATGCTCGGATACACATATCAATAATGAAATTATCCATGAACTGTTTCAAGGATAATGCGGTTTCCATGCAGATACTTGGACATAAGGACATGGCGATTGTACATTCCATGTATAGTGACTTGGATATTGGGATCAAATCTCAAATCCAAATCTCTCGGACCTCCCACGGATGTTTGATTAAATCAAAACCGTAAATCTAATCTTTTCATTGCATCTAAATCACATTCAGATAATTGTCCAACATATGGACCAAGATCATATTACTTCTCTATTGAGAGGAGTAACTAAAATCCAAACTTGTTTCCTCATTCCCTAGGAATCAAGCGTTATGGTTATACAATCGTTTATGATCACATCACCCTCAGGTATTCCTAATACCTGTGTACCCTGCATACTAGAAGACCTAGAATAAACCCAAAGTTTTAGATCTATTTAGACTGTCTCCTTCATGTTTTTATCATTAAGTTTCTCATTTGATCTTTGGGAGTCAGTATCGATCATATATTTTTTCAAAAGCATATATCATACCTAGGTATTGATCATATACTTTACAAAAGTATATATCAAACCTATAAATTCGGCCAGGCTTCCAAACCGAGATGACCGTGCACGGAATTTGATCCTTTCCAATATCTCATGAGTGAGCTCATGTCTTCCGATTCAGTAATGAATATGGATGATCCCTTTGAGAGATCGTATTACTCATTTGCCTTTGTATGCACAACCAGTGTGCTAGTGTATAGACCTTAATTAGGCCATAAACCTATCGGTCTGCCAAATGTACATACTCAGACATATAGTAACACATCTATTTGGTCAAAAGATGCGTGTCTATATTGAGACAACATACGACATAGAACTTTGGTTATCTCTATCTCGTTAAGTCAACTCTTTGACCTAACTTATCTAACACCTCTAAATCTATATTCTTGTGCAGAGGACCTGCACCAAGAGGTCGGTTAGATATCAACCTTTAGAGAAAAGATTTCCATCTCATTCTCAGGTTGGAGATCCTTTCTTAATAACAATTTGACGGTGCATGATGAGTCCTCAATCTATCTCTTTAGATATACATCCAAGCACCAACCTATATGATTCAACATATGAATCAATAACTGTATGATAATCAAGATGGCCATGGTACATAGACCTAATTGTACTAAGGGACCTATTATGCAAATTAGTTATTCTTCATTTCATATCTGGGAATGATATTTGCAATAACATTTATTGCATAATGGCTCGTCGTGGACTCGCATGTCCAACAATCTCCCACTAGACCAAAGAGCCATTAAGGGGCTAATCTTTAAACCCACACTCATGTGACAATCGTAGGCTAATTAGAAAAATAGATAGGTAAGCTAATCAGTCACTCTGTTCTTGAGAGACTACGTGATGAATTTGCATTTCATCATCTTTTTTCATTTATTTTAGCTTAAAATCCCTTATAAAACACCTGTATATAATACTAAATCCTTATTCTTATTAACTTGTATCTGTGTGTAAATAGTGTACATATATTATTATTTTAACCTAAAATAAATGAATAAATAATAAAGGAAAAATAAAGAAAAAAGGACTGTATATATGTAATAGAAATAGGCTTATCTGAATCCCAAGAGAAGGTCAAGACTTGACCTGATCGACTACGAATAAAGTAGAGGGAGATAGGGTCCTTAATCAGAAAAATCAAAAAATGTTTTGGAAATACTTTTCTGTGTATATTTGTATAAAACTTACACTATTTTAATTGTACATAAATTGACATCAAATTAAATAATTTTTAAAACAAAAGTTGTAAATAAAAATATTTTCTAAATGATAAAAATAATTGCAAAATAAAATCATGTACAGAATAAAAGTAACCACATCCGGAAAAAGCAATAAAGCTATAATTGAAAGACTAATTCCGAATCCATATGAACTCCAGTTGAACCAAACTCACTTTCATTGTATTCTAAATTAAATTATCTTTAAAATGGATATAGTTTCATAAATTTTGGAGTTACGGTTTGAAAGATGATTTTCTGGAGTGATTTGAGCAATTTTACCATTTATTTATATATATTGTATTTGTAAATTATTTTTAATAATTATTTAAAATAAAAATAAAAAATTAAAACAAAAAATGAAAAAAATCCTTATTTAACTATGTATATAATGTACCATATGTATAGTATATGTATATAGTTAATTCCCTTAAATAACCCTCACCAAAAAATAAATAATTAAAATTTATTATTTAATTTAATAAAGTGATGAAATTAAATAAATAAATAATGTAAATAATTTTATTAACTCCACTACTAACTTCCTTTCTTATCTTTTTCTCCATTCAAATTTTCCTTATCTTTATCTCCATTTAAATTTTTGAAATTTAAATTCAATTCTTTTCCCGATTAATATGGCTCCTCCTTCCTCGTTTCAATTTGATCAATATTTGGTGAAAGGAGCCTAATCTCCAACATCATCTTGTTGTAGAAAGGTACCTAGCCTCCGAGCCTTCTGGTGACAGTGAGAGCCTTCGTCGATGTCGTTATGGCAATTTTCGCTCCCACGGTGAGATCCATATTTTCATCTCATTTTCTTAATCCCTACGCGTATTCAAATTATACCTTACGCTAACACTCACCCCTAGCCACGCACGGTGACTTGAGATCCGGATCCATTCCTCCACCTCATCGGATCCGTGTTTCCATTCACATTTTCTGTCCAATAATTGTGGACCAAGCCATCGTGCTCGAGTCGATTTTATTTTATTTTGTTGCATGTTCATAGGAATTAAAAAAAATAAAAAAATCATTTTATGTTTTTTTACAAAAAATATTGCAACTACTATTTGAAAAAATATATATACAACTATTATTTAAAATTATTTAAAAAAATCAAAAAAAATAAATAAATAACACCAAAGTTGCAAGCGCCGCCCTCCCCTCCTGCAGGCGGTGCTCGCCGCTCCTCAACTGCCAGCGATGCCTGTCCACCTTCCACCCCCGTCCAGCGCCAACGGTCGTGCCTCCTCGCACTGCCAACCGCCGCTTGGACCACAGACATCGCCTTCGCAGGACCCCTTCGGAATCGCACCAAGACCGATTGAGATTCGTCATTCAACGACTGTTGATCGAGATCAGCTCCATCTCCTTCACTAAATGGTGTATGTGTCCCATCTGTGCTTCATCATCTATACACCCGCCGACCACCACATCTTCGTCAGTTGCACCGCTATCTGCTCGGAGCTTCGTCAACGTAGGAGGAAGCTTTCTCCGACCACAGATCTCCGCCGTCCACCTACCGGAAGTGCCGCCACCTTGCACCTTCAGCCGCCCTTGCTTGGAGGAGAAGCCAAGGGGTGACGACCCTTTCCTTTGGGCATGAAAGAACAGAATGCTGGTCCCTTTATCCTCTGTTTTGAAACGACATAATAGAACGAACCCGAAAATTAATTTTTTGTGTAAATTACACACAGGCCCTCCAACATTTCTGAAATTATAAAATAGCCCATGTTGGCTCAATCATGTGCAGCGTACGCCTTATCACTAGGTAAATTGCAATTTTCCCCTTTATTTCTTTCCTATTATATTTTATTTCTAATACATTAAAGATTTTCATCCTTGTCTTTGTTTATCCAAACTCTACTTTCAAGCATTTTAGTGTTGAAATAAATATTTTTATTGCTCAATAAAATCTGGAAAATTCATGTTATATTCCTATGTGTTCTTCTTCATTATATAAAATTTTCATTACCTTTTATCATCATTTAATATTATTAAAAAATTAAAACATCACATTTTTCCTTGTTTAAAATTTGAAAAATCATAAAAATTGAAATATTGCATAAAAAATTCCAAAAAATCAGATTAGATTACTTTTGTGCCTTTAATTTTCTTTAAAATTTTCATGCAATCATTATTTAAAAAAAAATGCAAAATACTAAAAATTATAAAAAATATAAAATTGTAGAAAAATCTAAAAATAGTGATTTCAGTTCTTATTTGCAGATATATTCCTATAGTTTATAGGAAAAATATTTTTCATAATTTTTATATTAATTTGGTATTTTTAAATTGAAAAATAATCATGTTTTCTTAATGCTTGTTTTTCCCTATTTTTATTAATTTTAAAAGTCCTAAAAAACTAAAAATCTTTGAAAAATTACAAAAATAGTAAAAATTTTATCAAAACACAAAAATATTTTATTTGGACATTTTGAGCATTTTGTCACATTTGAAACATCCAAACAATGCATTTCTTGTGTGTATAAATTTGTTTCAAAAATTATATTTTTGAAAAAAATTTGCAAAATAAAAAATCATTAAAAAATTGAAAATAAGAAAATAAAAAATAGAAATAAAAAATTTAAAAAGAACTTGAAAAGATAAAAATTTCACAAAAACAAAGATAGTTAGCATTTGAGATTCTCTTTTTCTCTTAATTGATTTTTTTTCGATTATTTGAATAACCCTCTTGAATTTTAGCCTCCTTGAGTTGGATCCTGTTGTTATACATGTTAATTAAATAGCAAAAAAATTTCTCTTGCTACACATTTTTGTAAATAATTTAGTTTGAGAAAAAATAAAATCTTTTGTTGGCGGATTCTTTTGGTCAACGACACACTTTTATTCCATCTAAATCAAAAACCCAGAAAATCTCGTTCAATAAAATAGTGCCATTGCCGGGGAGGCACAACTCGGGTAGTTAGGTTTCTCTTTTGACCAACTATTATTGGTTGTATATGTTTGTTTATATTTTTCCATATTTATTCCATTGTTCATATTCACTGAATTTACTTCATTTTTCTTGCTCATATTTGTTCTATCTGTGTCTCTTAAACATTATTTCTTTCCATTTTCTTGCGAGGGCCCGTGGAGCGAAGGGGACGATCCTAGGAGAGCCGAAGCTCCCAAGTGAAGCGGAGGCGGCTTGATTCTTCACCTAGCCACAAGAGAGCGTGAGAGGAGGAGAAGAAGATTTGAAGGAGACCAAGCATTTGAAAAAAGTAGACTTTATTTTATTTATTTCTAGCATTTGAACTCTTGTAAACGGACATTCATTTGTTGCAGGGTCTGTTTCGCCAAGTATCGATGGACTTGGGGGACACAGTTTTTTTTCATTGCTTATTTTTATTTGTTTCACGCGGACTTCATGAGCCACCTATTGATTTCTTTATTAACTTGCTTGAGCCAGGTAAATAATTAGGTCCAAAGCCGTTAACAAGAATTTCAGTACCTATAGAGTAGAGCGTATTGGACTTAGTCAAATTAATTTGTTCTTTCACGCTAATAAAAGATATTGTTAGGACGGTTCACTTACATCATATAGGTAAGTTTATTTTTTATATTTAAATTTTGTGCGGATCACCCTACATGTATAGTGCTGGCGACGAGGTACACATCTCTAACCCCTGCATGCATCATTGTATTTAATCGCGCATTGGCTTTTTCATTTTCCCTCTTTATTTATGTATATAGGAATAAAAGGAAATCAAAAAAATTGTTAGACGTATTTGTTCAAAAATATCAAAAAAATTGAAAATTGAAAAATTAAAAATTACGACTGTTAATATCACTTGGACTATTAAAATAAAACATAATTGATTCACATCATTGTTTTGGGAGAGCAACCCCCTCATTGTCTTCACATTTACTTGCTCACGTACACACTAAGGTTAGTGCCCCAATCCCATAAGCCAATGTAAGTGTTTGTACAACTTTTTTTAATCACCTAACTCTAAAATCAACAATATTAATGACTGATCTTTAACGGTCATCACCGAGTTGAGTAGGTGAATTGAGGGTTTGCATTGTGGTTGTATGTCCTTGGTGTTGAGTTGGTTACGTTCATTTTCTCAAGATCATTAGCAATCACTAAAAAAATCAAAATTTATTATCACTCATGTTTTCCCTCCCTCCCACCCTTCACTCTGAGGGTCAAATGTTGTCCAATATTTCGCAAGCTCAGATCCCTTCACTCTAGCAGGTCAATGATCTCTTTGATCTTGACCAAGATTTCTTTGAGCATGATATTCCTGATCCATTGGATGGTTTTTAAGGATATGATGAAATCCTTAAGCGCATCATGGAAGCGTGAGTCACTAGTTGCTCGAGGAAACGGAATTTAAAAAAAATTCATGCGATGAAACCACATAATCTAGGTACACTTCTCGGATCATTTCATCTAAACCACAAACAAGTATTAGGGTTACCTCTTAAAGCATGGTTGTGATCAAGTCTCTAAACGAAGAGACCTCCTGTCTAAAATATGGTTTGACGGAGGAGACGCTTGCGAGCGTGTTGATGAAACGCGTGCTCCTCGCATTCCATGTTGATGATCCAAGCGACGAATCTCCTGATCTATTCACACAAGATACGACATCTTCTTCATGAGCGAGGTGTACCGAAGGAGATGGAGATCCATGAGCAAACGATCCGACAACATAACGACGACGCTACAACGAAGGAGACTCTCTCTAGGGCTTCCATGGTGGACGACCACAATGAGAGAGAGAGGACATGTAGAGAATGAGAGAGAGAGTAATAGTTGGTGTCTCCAACTTGTATGTCTTTATGTAAAGAAGAGCAAAGGGGGTTCCTCTCCTTTTATAATATTTTGGGATCCATGGATCTCAATCCATGGACAACACAAATCCAGTGGTTCACATTGATTCGTGTTTCTTTTAATGGCCAAGATTTTGTTGTAAAAACACAACAATAATTAATTAAATTAAATCAAATATTTGTTGAATATAATTTAATTTATATTAAATCAATCTTCATTGGACAAATAGGAAGGAGGCAAGCCTCCTTCCATAAGAACGAGGGGGACAGCCACTCATTCCATAAGGAGAGGGTGGCCGTCCACCCTCTTCATATGGGAAGGTGGCTCCTTCCAATTTCATGAGAATCCATATCTCATGTGTATCTCCAATATTTTGCAACAACCTTTTATTTCAAATTTATTTCACAAAAATAAATCCAATTTATTTTAGGAACATTGCAATCATGTCGTTGAAAATTTATGAATCACATTCACAACCCAAAATAAAATGTAAATTACATTTTCAATTTATTGTCTAATGTGAATCCAATTCACATCAACATTTAATTAACAAATGTAAATTACAAATAACACTCTCTTATATATCATAAATCACATTTATAATATATATGATTAATATGGATAATGCTATCCACATTATTCATATCCATGATAATTAAATCTTATTTAATCATCTTGGATCTCTATTCTCATGTGCCCAAATAATATGAATTACATTCACATTATTCACATCTTTAATATATAAATCACATTTAATTATCTAAGATAACTCTCCTTATAATATGAATCAAATTCATATTAATAATGATAATTAAATCACATTTAATTATCAATTTTCTCAATGCTCGGATACATATATCAACAATAAAATTATCCATGAACTCTTTCAAGGATAATGTGCTTTCTTCGCAGATACTTGGAGATAAGGACAATGCGATTGCATTGTTCCACGTATAGTGACTTGGATATTGAGATCACGTCTCAAATCCAGATCTTGCGGACCTCCCATAGATGCTTGATTAAATCAAGACCGCAAATCTAATCTTCCCATTGCATCTGAATAGCATTCAGATCAATGTCCAACATTTGGACCAAGATCAGATTACTTCTCTACTGAGAGGAGTCACTAAAATCCAGACCCGTTTCATCACTCCCGAGGAATGGAAAAGTCATGGTTATACAATCGTTTATGATCACATCTCCCTCAGGTATTCCTAATACCTGTACATCCTGCATAATGGAAGACCCGAAATAAACTAAAAATATAAGATCAATTTTACATTGTCTACTTCACAGTTGTATCATTAAGTTTCTCATTCGTCTATTGGGAGTTGGTATCGATCATATACTTTCCAAAATCATACATCATACCCAGGTGTTGATCATATACTTTACAAAAGCATATATCAAACCTACAAATTCAGTCAAGCTTTCAAAGCGAGACGATTGTCCATGGAATTTGATCTTCCCAATATCTCGTGAGTGAGCTCATGTCTTTCGGTTCAGTAACTCAACCTGTATGATCCCTTTGAGAGATCGTATTATTCATATTCCCTTGCATGCACACCAGTGCGTCGGTGTATAGACCTTTGTTAGGTCATCAACCTATTGGTCTGTCAAATGTACATACTCAGACATATAGTAACACATTTGTGTCCGGTCAGAGGATGCGTGCCTATA
This sequence comes from Ottelia alismoides, assembly GCA_037367405.1. Taxonomy (NCBI): domain Eukaryota; kingdom Viridiplantae; phylum Streptophyta; class Magnoliopsida; order Alismatales; family Hydrocharitaceae; genus Ottelia; species Ottelia alismoides. The sequence goes on from JAZKJV010007863.1 coordinate 1,979,832, forward strand.
TCGTGATAGCATACGACATAGGTCTTTGGTTATCTTGTTCTCGTTAAGACAACTCTTTCACCTAACTAATCTGACACCCCTGAATCTCTATTCCTATGTAGAGGACCTGCATCAAGAGGTCGGTTAGATATCAACCTTTAGAGAAAGGACTACCATCTCCTTCTCAGTTTGGAGATCCTCTCTTAATAATCATTTGATGGTGCTTGATGAGTTCTCAATCTAACTCTTTAGATATTCATCCAAGCACGAGCCTCTATGATTCAATAATTGAATCAACAGCTGTATGATTATTAAGATGGACATGGTATATAACCCTAATTGTACTAAGGGACCTATTATGCAAATTAATTATTCTTCATTTCAGATCAAGGAATGATATTTGAAATAATAAATATTGCATAGTGGCTCGTCGTGGGATCGCATGTCCAACAGGTTTTTCTTTTACTTCAAGAGAGAACATGTTATTTGAATATAAGCATTCGTTCTCTCCCTCGGATTATCCTGATTTCTCACATCTCCCCGAGGTTTATCTGCAGGCGGTATGTACTATGTATCAGTTTCACTCCCTGGTTGTGCATTTGATCTGTCAGATCACGAGACCGAGTTTATGATTATTCTGAGTGTTCTGATTCTTCTGATACTTCTGAGTTTTCTGAACTTTATCTTTCTTCTCTTATTGACGACCCTCGCAAGGATAAGCCAACTCTTGAGTTGTTCAATGCTACACCTGATCTCTCTTCATTACATGCATCAGATATCTACTTTCTTATTGAGTCTCCTGATCTTGACCTTCTATATATTTTCAAGACGGTGATTGACGTGGAGGATTCCATGATAGATCCTTCCTTCTCTTTTTTCCCTTAAAAAATCAGTAGAAACTATGAAACCAAAAGTCTATCAAAATAGACAATTAAAATTAAAAAAACTCTTTTTACGTGCGTCATTTTTCCCAAAAATCTAAAAAATTCAAAATTAGAATTTTTTTAAAAAAAGAGGATTTTGCTTTCTTTGCGTTGTACATATTTTCTTGTATTTGCATGTGCATTTTTTAGATAATATTGACATATAAACTAAGTCTGGAATAAAATTAAAGAATGGAGCTTAGTTGGACCTTAATTCACTTAATTTCAAAGGAACCCTTTAAGAACCTGTGTTAGGACTTTTTAGGTCCTAGCGACTTAATTATTTGAGTCCATTAGCCTATGTTCATATGCCATCTTGATTAGTCTAAGTAGAATATTTAACAACATATGCATGATTCATTCAGATCGTGGCTTATCTTGGACAAGCACTCTACATGTATCTCTTCATGGAGGATGTAGTGAGGAGGCAAAATCTCTTGCTTGGAGTAGCATACGAGGGTAGTACATCTAGGAGGAACCACTTGTCTTCCTCTAGGGGGGTAATGCATCTCAACCTGATCTAGTAGCATTGAGTTCTAAAGACATGATGCTGTGGGGTTACAATAATGCTTCAAAAGAGGGATAGTCTACTAGCTCAAGAGGAAAAACTCCTTATGTACATGTTGCACCTTGTATATATTTTCAGAAAAAGAGAGAGAAAATGCAGAATCTCCAAAAGTGGATAGGCCTGATTGAAAAGTAAAATGCCTACCAGAGTGTATATATAAGTATAGAAAAAAATAATAAGAGCTTTAAAGTCAATTTTTTTGTAAGCTTGCAGTTGGATGACTTGTCTACACTGGCCATGCATCCAAAGATAGGTAGCTACATTGGTTATCATCCATTCTTTTCTCTATCTCCTCTTCTTGAGCTGGTTGTACTTGAACTTAGAAGGGAATATCCCCACTCCTCGAGGAAAGAGTTGCTAGACCAGGGGACTAGAGTTACCTTGTTGAGAGAGGTTGTTTCTTTGCTACTTTTGAGATGAGGAGCTATATTTCACTTACACCATACAAGTAAAGATTCATAGTTATAAGAATTTGTGTATGTAGACTTGTTCTGGCCTAACTGTTAAGGAGACCTGTATAGGAGTCTTGTAGAACTTAGAGGCTGTTAGGTTTTAAATCAATGTCCCATTAAGGTTCCGCCACACTAATAATCCAAAGGTCTGACAGAGCTCCATACTATAATTTTATGAAGATATGTTTAGTACTCAATATTATCCTAATTTCTTTATTTTTCCTTTACTATTGTTTTATTCACTTATTCTTTCAAATAAGTGTTTGCTAAGGGACTAGCAAAGGTAAATCATAGGGGGATGATGAATTTGCATTTCATCATCTTTATTCATTTATTTTAGCTTAAAATACCTTATAAAGCACATGTATATAATATTAAATCCTTATTCTTACTAACATGCATCAAATACTTTTCTGTGTATATTTGTAGAAAATTTACACTATTTTATTTATACATAAATTGACCTCAAATTAAATAATTTTCAAAATAAAAGTTGTAAATAAAAATGTTTTATAAATAATAAAAATAATTGCAAAATAAAATCATAAACAGCATAAAAGTAACCACATCCGGAAAAAGCCATAAAGCAATAATTGAAAGACCAATTCCTACTCCATATGAACTCCAATTGAACCAAACTCGCTTCCATTGTGTTCTAAATTAAATTATCTTTAAAATGAATGTAGTTTCATACTTTTTAGAGTTACGGTTTGAAAGATGGTTTTCTAGGGTGGTTTATGCAATTTTACCATTTATTTATTTATTCATATTGTATTTGTAAATATTTTTCAAAATTATTTAAAATAAAAATAAAAAATTAAAACAGAAAAAATAAACTAAATTTCCTATTTAACTATGTATATAATGTACCATATCTATATAGTATATGTATATAGTTAATTCCCTTAAATAACCCTCACCAAAAAATAAATAATTAACTTTTATTATTTAATTTAATAAAGTGAAGAAAATAAATAAATTATGTAAATAATTTTATTAACTCCACCACTAACTTCCTTCCTTATCTTTTTCTCCATTCAAATTTTCCTTATCTTTATCTCCATTCAAAATTTTGAAATTCAAATTCAATTCTTTTCCCTATTAATATGGCTCCTCCTCCCTCATTTTAATTTGATCAATCTTTGGTGAGAGGAGGCTAATCACCAAGAGTTTGTAGAAGGGTGCCTAGCCTCCGAGTCTTCCGACGATAGCGAGTCCGCCTTCGTCGATGCTATTACGACAATTTCCGCTCCCACAGTGAGATCCATTTTTTCTTGTTCTTAATCTAGGTTAATCGTAGTTTAATTTTTGTATTTTTAATTTGTTGTATTTTTTTATTCTAGATCTTAGAATTCATCATCACGATTTGACCCAATCCGATCCGATTTTTTTCATCCCTTTTTCTTAATCCCTATGCATATTCAAATTCTACCTCACGCAAACACTCACCTCCAAGCACTCACGATTGCCGGAGATCCGGATCCATTCCCCCACCTCACCAGATCTACGTTTCCATTCACATTTACTGTCCAATAATTGTGGACTAAGCCGTCGTGCTCGAGTTGATTTGTTTTTATTTTATTGAATGTTCACGGGAATAAAAAAATAAAAAATATTTTTTTTATAAAAAACTATTGTAGCTACAATTTGAAAAAAAAAAGAAAAAAATACAGGTGCCATTAAAAAATTACAAAAAAATGCTCCAAAGTTGCAGGCATCGTCCTCCCATCCCCCAGGCGGTGCCCACCGCTCCTAAACCACTAGCGGTGCTTGTCCACCTTCCACCGTGGTCCAGCACTAATGGCCATGCCTCCTCGCGCTCCCAACTGCCGCATGGACAACCGACATCGCTTCCGTAGTTACCCCTTTGGAATTGCACCACCACCGATCAAGATCCGTCGTTAAGCCACCTGCAAGCCATCCCCGCCATGCCCGACCACGTCATCCATCCCTACGTGGAGGAGAAGACCTCCATCGCCATCTTGAAGCTTCGTTGCCCGACCGCCGCTGCCTATCGCGGCTCGCTCCTCCCCCGACCTGTCGTGACCTGCACCTTGATCCTCCATCGTCGCGAACAACCGCAGAGTGAGTTCCACTACCATCCATCGTAGATCACCAGCCTCTGCTCCAACTCCTACACTGAAGGGCGTGTGTCTCCCATCTGTGCTTCATCATCCGTGCGCCCTCCTACTGCCAGATCTTCGACAGTTGTGTCGCCATCTGCTCTGAACTTCGCCAACACAGTAGGAAGCTTTCGTCGACCAAATCTCTGTTGTCCAAGCGCCCGAAGCACCACCACCTTGCACCTTCAGCCGCCCTTGCTTGGAGGAGAAGGCAAGGGCCAGCGATCCTTTCCCTTGGGCATGAAAGAAGAACAGAACAACATCCCCTTTTTCCTTTGCTTGGAAATGATGGAACAGAACGAACCCTAAAATTAATTTTTTGGGTAAATTTCATAGGCCCTCCGACAATTTCGAAACTGCAAAATAGTCCCTACCAACTCTATCACGTGCAACGCACACCCTATCACTGGGTTATATTGCAATTTTCCCCCTTCATTTCTTTCCTGTTATCTTTTAATTCCAAAACATTAACAATTTACATTCTAGTCTTTTTCTATCCAGGCACTACTTGCAAGCATTTTAGTGTTGAAATAAATATTTTTATTACTCAATAAAACCTGGAAAATTCACGTTATATTACTGATGTGTTCCTCTTCATTGTTTAAAACTTTTATTGCATTTTATCATCGTTTAATATTATTAAAAAATAAAAAAAACATCGCATTTTCCCTATTTTAAATTTAAAAAATCATAAAAATTCAAATATTGCATAAAAATTCCAAAAAATCAGATTAGTTTAATTTTTATGCTTTTAATTTTCTATATAACTTACATGCAATATTTATTTATAAAACTAAAAAAATGCAAAATACTAAAAAACTTTAAAAAATAATAAAAAATTGTATAAAAATCCAAAAATAGTGATTTCAGTTCCCATTTATAGATAATTTCTTTAGTTTATTGGAAAAATAATTTTCATAATTTTTGTATTCATTTAGTATTTTTAAATTGAAAAATATTCCTATTTGGTCACAATTTGCTTTTCCCCTATTTTTGTTCATTTTAAAAATTGTAAAAAATCTAAAAATCTCTGAAAAATTAAAAAATAATAAAAAATTTATCAAAATACAAAATATTTTATTTGGACATTTTTTAGCATTTTATCATATTTTAAAAATTAAAATTGCATTTCTTTTATGTATAAATTTGTTTTGAAAATTATATTTTAGTAAAGTAAAAAATTACAAAACTAAAAATCATTAAAAATTTGAAAATGAGAAAATAAAAAAATAGAAATAAAAATAATTACAAAGATAAAAAGATAAAAATTTCACAAAAACCAAGATAGTTAGCATTTGAGATTCCCTTTTTCTCTTAATTGATTTTTTCGATTATTTGAATAACCCTGGGGAATTGTTGCCTCCTTGAGTTCAATCATGTTGCTATACATGTTAATTAAATAATAAAAAAAACTCTTGCTACACATTTTTGTAAATAATTTAATTTGAGAAAAAAAATTAAATCTTTTGTTGTGGGATTCTTTGGGTCAACGGCACACTTTTATTCCATCTAAATTAAAAACCCAAAAAATCTCATTCAACACTACGCCAAGTCCTTTTACGACACTTGCATATCTTCTAGTAACAGTGCTCGCATCAAATGCAAATATTGTATTTTATGCAACCAATACTCAATCTTGTTAAATATAGTGTCTTGAACACTACAATTCAATAATCGTTATAACCGGTATGTAATTTCCTTTATCCTTATCGGAATGCCCTTATTTCCGGAGATCTCTATCTCCTAAGACTAAGGCCCAGTATTATGTCTTATAAGGCATCTGCAGTAAAGACCTTTTAGATCACTATCTGTAAAGTATTAAGTTCTTGAAAATAAGACTTTGAGATTACTATCTTGAAAGTCTTGTCCTCCTTGAAGATATTGTTATTACTGCAATTAAGTGTTTTATCTCCGCAGTAGGATTAGTAATAGCCTACTACTCCCACTGCATGGCAGGCATCTGACTTTTGTACACATCTAGCATACACTGAGCTTCCCAAAGCTTATGCACTATGGCATGTGGCTTTGGTATTCACATCCTCAAATCTTTGAGGTGTTATCCCTTCAGATAGGCCAGTACCATATCTTAAGGGAAAGAAGCCTTCCTTGGATTTTTTTCCAAAAAATGGAATATGTCCAAGGTGTACCACTAATGTGACAGTCCCAATATGCTCTTATCTTTACTTCTGAACATTTTCAGAACTCAGATCTTAAGAGGTATATTTTAGATCTTATCTCAAGGTATAGAACAACCAGATTATAAAACACTTACTATTATCCTTATATCATTCCAAATGATTAGAATATCATCTACATTTACAATTATGAACATAATGACACTCCAATAAGCTTCAAATGGTTTAACTAGATTCTATCTAAAGCCATAACATTTATAATTTCATCGAATCTAATGTTCCAGCTACAAGAAGATTATTTGAGTCCACAGATGGAGTTCCTTTATCCTACACTCCTTGTATTCCTCATCCATGAAGCCATGGGGCTACTTCATGTGAATATCCTCATTAAGGTATTCATAGAGGAATGCAATCTTGACTCACATCTTACAGATGTCATAGTCAAGTTGTGTAGCTATAGTTAGCAATATTCTGATGGGTTTAAGCATGGTAATTGAAGAGCAAGTCTCATCGCAAGCGATGGCTTCCCTTCGGTGTGTAGCTCATTGCTATGAGCCGTGCTTTGAAGATCTCTACCTTCACATCAGGATCCCTCTTTATGTTGAATATCCATTTACACCTAACGGGTCTTACTCTTATAGGTGGATTCTCGAGGTCCATATACAACACTTGTATATGAAGTCTACTTTAGACTTTATTGCCAGCATCCATATTTCCATGTCATGATCCTCACATACTTCTTCATATGAAGTCAGATCATTTTCAGACTTAACTGACACATGGAATCCATCATCAAACTCATTTGAAGAGGTATGAGTGTTTCATCTTTAATTGTCCTTTTAGTTTCCAATTTCAAGAGCCTCAATATCTTCTTAAGATTAAATGAGTTTCTTCACTTCATTTTCATCTTGATTATCAAGAGAGTCATCCTCTAAGAATCATATCCTCAGAGATGAAATCTTTTAAAAGTCTTACCTTTATTATCCTAATGAAGCAACACTCTCTGGTGCTATATTCCAGCTTACTTGCATCTATGACAAAGTTATGGACCAAGCAACCCTAAATCCTCAAGTGTCCAACACTAGGCTTGATTCCAAACCATATCTTATGAGGATGTTAGGGTTTATATTTTCATGGAATCTTATTACGGATATATATTGTAGTCTCTATTACATATATACCAGGAAACTAAGAGATAATTATGCTAAGATTTATCATAGATCAAATCACGTCAACATAATCCAATTGTATCTCCCAATAACTCCATTGAGTTTAGGTGCATTAGGAGGATTGGGATAGGAATGATATTCCTTTATCCATAATGTACTCTTTGAATTCATCTAATAGGTACTTTATACCTAAGTTAGATCAAATTCATTTCATCTACCTTCAGACTTTGGTTCTAAACCAAAATTATGAAATCTTTAAACATTTCAAAGCTTTATAAGGTGAAGGGAAGAAATCTCATATCACAAATGATCACCGAATGATATCATATATCATCAATGGTTATTATGATAAAATGATCCGCATACATCAATATGTATGAGATCTTGAATACCTTGGCATCTTACACCATTCCCAGGGAAGAATGTATTCGACATTTTTACTTTTGAATACAATATTCATAAGTATGTTAGTTTTGAGCCTTTAGACAATCTAAAGTTCAATATCTTACTAGTCTATTGATCTCATCAATAGACATGGCAAGGATTTTTCGAGGGCTTAGAGTAGTCTACACAAGGCGAGACAACAATGTCGCTGAAGCGACCACTCACAAAATCTCAATCAATCAATAATTAACCCACAATATAAATCGAACAATGAAAAAAATGCGGAGTTAAATTTTATTATTCTCTACAACTAGATGTATAGAAAGTAAGTGTGTAGAGGTCGAACCACAAAGAGAAAAAATGGCAGCCTATAGTTATTTTTAACCAAAGAGCACTATGTACAAGTATGTCATTCATCATGTACACACACACACACACACACACATATATATATATATATATTTGTGGGTTTTTAATTTTATGATTTTTTAAAATTTTGTTTTAATTTGTATTTATATATTATATTATTATTATTTTGGATTTTTAAATTTTGTATTTTCTTTTCTTTAGAATAAGTAATATAGGATAAAATAGAATGTATGTATATATATTAATGGATAATATAGATATAAATATAACTAAATATCCACAAATTGCAGAAATAAATATTTTTGCATTTTAAACATTTTTTATTGTTTTTGTGATTTTTCTATAAATTTTGATAATTTTATATATTTTTAAAGTTAAAAATTGCTTAAATTAGGGATAAACTAATAGGACGAGATTGAAATGGAAATTAAAAATAGAAAATCACCACCAAAATTTTCCAAATCAATTTTAATACATAGATAATAATATAGAGGAAAATATAAAATTGAAATTATATTTTTATAGTTTTTAGGAATTTTATTTATTTTTATCAAGATTTTTGACATTTTTAATTTTTAAGAGTTTTGTTTTTCCATTTTTAGTGATTTTTGGTTTGAAGGCTAAAAATGCAAAAATAAGCAAAATATATTTTTCAGGGAATTTTCATAAATGTTTTATTTTTTTGGTATTTTATACTGTAGTCAAGGACTGTTTGTGCTCTAAACGATTTTTCATAAATATCAAAAAGTTCATAATTGCAAATTAAAATCATGGCGTGAAACTACAAGCAATTTGGAGACTACACCTATTTTTTATGATTTTTGGAGCACAATAGCTATTTGAAAGAAATCCATCAAAAACACAAAAATACAATTGTTGGCAGGGGAATACATGTAAATAAAATAAACTTCAGGGGCCTCTGTGTAATTTAACCAAAAATATACAACATACGTAAAATTTTATTGGTCTGAAATGAAATATAAAAAGAACGAGGGTGTACATGCAAAATGATTACCTCACGTGGGACAATACATGAGGTGGCCTAGCATGGACCTATATGTAATATGACAAAAAAACAGGGGCTTACATGCAATTTTTCCCATTTATTTTAGACTTTACAATTTATTTGCAAGAGTAATAAATAAATACAAAGAAAATAGGGCTAGATTTAGCAATTTACCCCTTCATGTGCATTCCATCGGACGGGTCTGATTCTTCACTTAAACATGTGTCGTCCCCTGGACGATAGACGACGCTTCAGTGATGAATGCTTGGGATTAGATCCCAAGCCTGATCTGATGGCTGGTGATGAAGCACATCGGACGACTACGACAGAATCTAGAGTAGTGGCATGATCGAGCGGCCAGAAGGGGCTCATGAAGAACTCACTGATGGTGAGTTTCGATCTGTCCTCCCATGCTCATCCCGTCATCTAGAAGGCTCGGACCTGGGGAAAAATGGAGCTGCAGCTCCTCCGCGCCAGATGGCATAGTCATAAGGGCTCCTAGAGCTCCGCGAAGTCAGTCGAGCTCGGGCATGGGCGGGAGCTCCAAGTGCCTTCCTCGAGATCAAAATCAACCCAAAAGGGTCATTGATCCTCCATTACTTGCAGGAAAGTTATGTGCAAGAAAATGAAGGGATCCAGGGCCTTGTTAGTGGGGATAGACGGTCAGTGGAGGGTGGCGGAGAGGTCTTCGGCGAGGCGACGGAGGGAGACCTCGATCTCCAGATCCGTGCAGGATCTGGGTGAGTAGAGTATAGGAGAGAGTGGAGCAACTTGGGGGAATGGTGTGGAGGTGACTAGCGGGTCGATAGATGGCGGAACACAATGGATGGGGTTCGCCGGAGCGGGGCTCTGGTGAACTACGAAATGGGTTACTTATGCTAAAAAATAGGCTAAGTACTAAACTAATGACAGAATTAAAATGTGATAATTAAACACTACCTAAAAAGCAATAAAGGTCGTCTCTTATACCTGAGAGAGATCTCAGGGAGCAGGGTGGCTGGAGTACCACCATGGATCATCGCCCTATCCTTGCCGCGTCGTCTCCAAGTTCGGGGAGGTGCACAATTGTCACCTGGACCTCAACATATACACAAGGGTACTTGGCGAAGCTCGAAGGGGATTAAAGAGGGAAGACAGAGCTTGGAGTTTTATTTATAGATAGTGAGTGCGGGTGATCTTGGGCAATGATTATTGACACGCTCGAGGTAGATCAGCAGGATCTACTGATGATGTGAGGTGTACAATTTTTGTGAAGCGCTCAAGGTAGGAAGATCAACGGGGTGGCATCAAAATCGGAGAAGATGAGGGACTCGAGGCTCTGACAGAAGTCAGAGCTGAAAGACGGGGAGTTGACCGGGATCAACGAAGGTTGCGCCCCCTTTGGTCCATGCCAGCCGCTAGACGACAAAACAACTTCTTTATTCGAAAATAATTACTTAAAAATAGCATTTATTTTATTAATTTTTATTATAAAATAAAAATGTTTATTATTTTATATAGTATTTTATTATGATATTTATTTATTTTTTTGATGCTATTCATCAGTAGTTAATTGTTAGGAATATATTTATAAATATATTCATCTATGTTTTGACTATTTTATTTTTTATTTTATATATTTTATTTTATTATTTCATTCTATTATTTTATAAAATTATAACTTATTTTTAGATATATAAATATATATATATATATTTATTATATTTTTATGATGTTATTTGCATAGTTATATAAATAGGGGTATAGATTATATATGTATAATTACATGTATTATATCTATGTATTTTGTCTTATATTTATTTTAATGTATTTTATTTGGTTTTATTTTAGATTTATATTTTTAATAAAATATAAATAATATTACAATAGAATAAAAATATAGATGAATAAAAGAATTAAAGAATAGATTTCCCTTTTATTTATTTACAAGTATTAGTATTGGTATTTTACTTGTACATATTATATACAGATTTTATTTTAATGTTTTATTGGTTATTTTATTCTAGTTTTATTATGTACATATATTATAAATGATATTTACAAAACTATAAAAATATAAAATTATAAAAATAGTAAAGAATAAATAAAATGAATATTTTATTCAAGAATATTGTACAATGAGGGTCCAGCATTCACATCGTAACTCCAAAAATTATGAAACCACCTTCATTAAATAGTTTATTAAATTTTATATACAATTAGAGGTGACTTTGATACATTTTGAGCTTTTATTTGGAAGTTATGGATCTGGGAAGTTTGGGTTTTGGCTTTTTATTTTGTGTATAAAATGAACATTGTGCATTATTTTTGTACAAACTCAATTTTGTATTTGTATTTACATTATTATCTACAACTTTCATGTACAAAGTTTTTTTATTTGATGAATGAATAATAAAGAATAAAATAGGTGTCAAAAATGAATTATTGATGGATAAATAAATGTTATTTTTATTGTATTCTTGGCCCTTATCTCCCCCCTACTTTATTCCTTGTCAACCAACTCAATTCTTGACTTGGACTCGAGGTTTAGGGTCATAAAATACCTTTGGTATTTTATTCTTTTTCTTTTCTTTATTCTATGATTTTGGCATTAAAATGATATTATTTACACAATAAATGCAATATATAATGAATGTTATTTTGTACAAATTATTGTTATTTCCATACATTAGCTAGGGTTTTAAGGCAAAAATGATAGAATAAAGGTGACGAAATAGAGATTTATCACCCCCTATACTTGCCTTTCTAGTCCCTAGCAAACACTTATGCAATAAGTGCATAAGAGAAAAACAAAGAAAAGAAAAAGAAAGAAAGTGGATTAACTTTAATTCTCGAACTTGTCTTCACAAAATCAAAGTTTGGAGCTTAAGTCGGACCTTTGGAATTTTAGCACAGACGGAACCTTATTGGGTATCAAATTTGAAATCCAACAGCCTTCGAGACTCCCAAAACTCTGCTCAAGTCTCCTCAATAGCCAGGTCAGATTATTTCAACTCATACGCAAACCCTTACGACTATGAATCAAACTCGTACAATGTATCTGATAGTGGCTCTCCCCAACTGAAATGACAAAGAGACTGACTTCTCCAGCATGACAATCAATTGATTCCCCTATCCAGCAACTCCTTCCTTGAGGAGCAGGGTATTCCCTTCTAAGTTCAAGTGGCAACTAGCTCAAGAGAAGGGGGTGGAGAGAAGGATGGACTATAGCTAGTGTAGCTACCTATCCTAGGATGCAAGACTAGTGTAGTCGAGTCATCCAGCTGCAGGATCACATGATATGACTTTGAAGCTCAAGCTTGCTTATTGACTATACAAATATATACACTCCGACAGAAATTTTATTTTCAATCGGGCCTGCCCACTTTTTTGGAGTTTTTGCTTTTTGTTTTTTTTGAAATACTATATAAAGCAGCATTTACATAAGGAGTTTTTCTTCTTGAGCCAGTAAACTATCCCTCTTTTGAAGCATTATTGCAACCCACACTCTCCTATCTTTTGACATCTCTGCTATTGGATGAGTTGGGGTGCACTTCCCTCCCTATACGAGGATAAATGTTTCCACTTGTGTGCATCTCTTACCAGTGAATCCAATCCCCTCACCACTCCAATTGAGTTGAGCGAAGTGAAAGGTGCAAGTGTCCAAGTTAGGTCATTATCAACAAGAGTCGTGCATATGCTCCAAAATACTCTACTCAGGCAGTCAAGAATCCATTGAACAAAGTCTCACAATTCTTAAAGAATTAAGTCAACTAGACCTGAAGTACCTCAATTCCAGCTCCTATAAGGTTCATTTGATTAGGTAGATTTAAGGTCCAACTCCAATCTTCATATTTTACTTGGATTCATTCAATTATCAAACTCAATCCGAAAAGTACGAATGCTATGCACATGCTGAAAAAATTTTTGTGATGCAATTTTCAATTTTCATCTTTTTATGGATTTTTGAAAAAGATGATGCAAATGTAAAATTTTGATTTTTTTTCAAAAAGATTTTGCAAATGTTTTTGTTATTTTTAGTTTTGCAAATGTTTTTGGGGTTTTTGATAACAAAAGATTTTGGCTGAAAATAGGTACAAATATTTACACGGGGATGTTGGTTTTTTAAGAATTTACAAGGGATAAGTGATCCATTTTATAAATATGTATATACCATTAATAAAGAATTTTGATGTGAGTTATTTGTTCCTCAATATTATTTGAAAAACATTTTACAAACAATTTTGAAAACTATAGTCCAAAATATATTTTTTGAAAATAATTTTTACAAACATTTACATACATTTGAAAATCATTTGCAAAGGTTATTTAAACATTATATATAGATTTTTAAAAATATTTTTGCAACCATTATACAAACCATTTGCAAATAGTTTTTCGAACATTTTATTTCACACAAAGAAAGGAAATTTTTCAAACAAAACAATTTCCAAAGGTTGAAATATTTAACAAAACATTTTCTAAATAGTTTTCAAAAGATTTTTCAAAAATATTTTCAAACTATTTTTCAAACATTTTACAAAAAATATTTTCATCTGATATATTAATTAGTATATACAAAAAAAATTTGAGGAATAATACATAACTTTTTATTAGGTGATTAATGGATTTTATAAGTATATTATATAGTATATTAGCCATAATTATTATGAAAAATACGAAAGTACGAGTTATGGCTAAAGTATATACGAAGTATATACGACTATCCTATACTTAACTTGAGTTATGTCCTCATAGATCAGAGAAAAAAAGAGAAGACATAACTCGTACTGAATATAGGATTGCCTGAAGAATAAATGAATGAAAAAACGAATGGACGAATGAGAAGTCGACCGTACCCCCTATACTAAGAATCAAATAATCTTAAGTATAGTAGATTGTACACAAAGCAAGGAGGGTCAAGGGGGGGGAATGAATAGATCGTACTCAGACTGTCTCCCCCTATATTTAGGGTAAGATATCCCTAAGTATAGAGAAGAAGAGGATATAGGGGAGAGGATCAAAGAATGGAATAATTTGGGGTGTACACCCCCCTATACTTAGGACAAAGTACATCCTAAATATAGAACACTGACATAAAGGGGTGATATAAAATTTTTTTAATAACAAAATCTGAAAACAAAAAGAAGAAAAGAAGAAAAATATGAAAGCTTAAAGGAAAAATGTTTTAGTGGCATTATCTGAATCTTGTGATGCTGCTACTTTTGTGGATATATCTTCAAGGCATAATACTTAGATAGAGTCGACAACGACCAAGAAAGTGCCATGCTCAAGGTAGGGCTTAAGAAGCTGGACATTGACAACAAATGATTGTGCATCAGGGGACAATTCTGATATCACAATACTTCTGTTGTTATGAACTTCTTGAACTTTGAACATCCCTGTCCAATTGCTCTTTAATTTTCCTAGGAAGATCTTCAGCTTTGCATCGAATAGCCACGCTTTCTGTACAGTCTCGAAGATCTTTCGTCTGATGTGTCGGTCATGACAGGGTTTAACCTTCTCATTGTACATCAATGTGTTATCATATGCATAGTCTCTGAATTCCAGGAGCCTAGTAAAATACTCTTTCCTCTTCTGACCACCTTGTTGTGAGTCCAAATTACAAATGTTAACTATCCACAATGATTTATGAATCAATTTCACTGGTAGGTGGCATGGCTTCCCATATACAAGGTAATTGGGTGACATGCCCAATGGAGACTTGTAAGCGGTTCGGTATGCTCAAAGGAATTGACAAGCTTATGAAGGCTCAACTTGATTTCTCTGTTAGATAGTTATATCATACCGTTGGTCTGAGGATGACAAGGAGATGTGACTTGGTGCTCGATGTCGTACTCCTTCATTAGTTTCTTGACCTCTCTATTAATGAAGTGACTACCTTCGTCTGATATCGGTATCTTCGGAATCCCAAACCACAAGATGATATTTTCTTTCAGAAAGCGACACACTGTACGGTTGTCTGTGGCTCGAACAAGGATAGCTTCAACCCAGCGACTCACATAATCAACAACAAGAAGGATATGCTCGTATCCCTGACTGTTAGGGAAGGGTCCCATTAAGTCGATGCCCCAGGCATCGAATACATCTGCAACTTGAATGATCTCCAGGGGCATTGAATCTTTAGTTGTATTGGTTCCTTTCAATCGTTGACAATCAATGCAACGTTGATGAATGTTGTAGCATCTTTAAATAATGTAGGCCACCAGAGGCTACGCTGCAATACTTTCATTGTCGTTCTGTCTCTAGAGTGGTGTACACTAGATTTGAGCGAGTGACAATGCTCGAGGACATTGTGTTTCTCTGCCTAGGGAATGCACCTACACCAAATACAATCCGCTCCTTCCCAAAATAAGAGAGGATCTTCCCATTGGTAGGAATGGATCGTTGATAAGAATTTATCCTTCCGCGTCTTCATCCATTCAAGTGGAACTACGCCTGAGAAGAGGTAGTTGACAATATCATCATACCAAGGGAGTGAATCCACGGCCACAATTGACTCGTCAGGAAAGGTGTCTGTGGTGGGTGCACTGCTCAATGGAGGATCTTACGGCTCTATTCTAAAGAGGTGGTCTGCTACCACATTCTGAACTCCAGGCTTGTCCTTGATTTCTAAATCGAACTCCTAGAGGAGAAGGATCCATCTGATTAGTCTAGGCTTGGCATCCTTCTTCTGCTATAAATATCCGATAGCAGAGTGGTCAGTATAGATAGTGACTTTTGATCCAAGGAGATAGGATCTGAACTTCTCAAGGGCAAATGCCATCGTCAGCAATTCTATTTCTGTCACAGTGTATTTTCTCTGAGTTTCATCTAATGTTTTGCTGGCATAATGAATATCATAGTGTGCCTTGTCTTTCCTCTGTCCTATAACAACCCCAACTGCAAAGTCAGACGCATCCGTCATGATCTCAAAAAGAAGAGACCAATCAAGAGGTTGTAGGATGGAGCTTGAGCGATTAGCTCCTTAAAGGCGAATGCAGAGGCCACAAAAGATAGTCAACCTCCCGTAATGAAATCACGATATCTAGAGCGAGTCCTCCTCAGGTGATGTCTAAGCGAAGGCTCACGAAGGAGGCTTACCTCAAAAAATATATATTGGCCCTCGCAGAAAGGCCCATCATAGATAGTCAAATAGATACGACTCTTAGCCTCTTAAGACCGGGGCTCGCACCTCCAGAGAGCGGGCATCTTTCAATTATCCACTTCTGGACCTGCGGATGAGATTTCACCTTCGGGCCCTCAAGCTGCTCTGACTACCTACGAAGAGGGTCTGTGATCTGAATTGATATCGTGATCTACGTGACAAATCTTTGACCGTGCGCAATAAAAGAAGAACTTGCTGATCAACATTGAATTCCATCTCCTTGCACAATAATTCCATAAGAGGTCGGGCGAAGCAACTAAAATCATGGATGAATCTTCTGTATAATCTCACATGCCCCAGAAAGACCTCACATTCTTGACTGTCTAAGCTGGCTCGAGATTGGCAATCACATCGACCTTTGTTGGGTCGACTTCCATGCCATGTTTGGAAATGACATGACACGGTATAATCCCTTCTGTGACCATGAAGTGACTCTTTTCCCATGATAATACCATATTGACTTCACAACATTTCTGAAGTACCTTGTCCAGGTGCTCAAGACAAGTATTGAAGCTATCACCATAGACATAGAACTCGTCCATAAACACCTCGAGAAAACTGCAAGCATGCATCTCTGGAATGTTGCTGGTGTGTTGCACAATCCAAAGGACATTCTCCTGAAAGCATAAGTGATGAACGAGCAAGTGGAGGTCGTTTTCTCTTGATCTTCAAGGGTGATTGCCACTTGGTTGTACCCAGAGTACCCATCCAGAAAGCATAAGAACTCCTTTCTAGCCAGTCTTTCCAAAACTTGATCAATGAACAACAAGGGGAAGTGGTCCTTCTTAGTTGCTACATTTAAGCGGCGATAGTCAACACATACACACCATGATGTTGGTACCCGAGTAGATATCTCCTCTCCACTGTCATTTGTAACCACAGTGAGTCCTGATTTCTTTGGAACTATGTGCAATGGGCTCACCCATTTGGAATCAGAGATGGGATAAATAAAACCTGCGTTACACCATTTCATGATTTCTTTTATAATGATGTCCCTTGGATTGGGGTTCATCCTCCTCTGAAACTCACAAGACGGCTTCACATCTTCTTCCAGGTAGATGTGGTGTGAGCACGGAGCATGATTTATCCAGCGGAGATTGGAAACATGCCAACCAAGTGCCTTGTGGTTTTTCTGTAGAACCTCGAGTAGTCAAGATTCTTGCTTCGGATTTATCGTATTGCTGATGATTACCAGATACATGTTTTATGCATCCTCAAGGAAATCATACTTCGGGCATATTGGAAGTGGCTTTAGTTAAGATTCTGATATGGTCGGCTTCTTGGTCACTTTTGAAATTATGTTGGTTGGAGGATGATATGCCTTAACTCTGGAGGTAGTGCAGACCTTAGTGTCCTGTTGATCTTCTAACAATGTGCAGAACATATCTTCAATGAATTCATTATATTTGGGCAAGAGTGACTCATCCGAATCAAAGAGATGCATCGGCAAATTAGATCATGTCTCCCAAATATCGTCGGAGCTTGCATTAATTATGCTTTCTAGACCCTTCTCAAGAGAGAGGATTTCCTGTGTCCATGTGTCATTCAAAGAGAGTGGTGTGTCTCTGATCTCTGCAATGAAGTCACAATATGCTTCAAGCGATGTTGTATGACTTTTATCAGTTACAACTTTAGACTCGTTGATCATGGCTATGGTAATTTTGTTGTTGTTCGAGCTAAAAGTGATCTTCTCAGACCCATAATCAACCATGACCTCTGAAGTGTACAGGAATGGGCAGCCTAAGATAATAGGGGTCTGGAGTAAGGTTGTGGGAGAGTCCATATCAGGGACTACAATATCAACTGGAAACTGCATGTCCCATACCTTTACCACAACGTCTTCCAAAAGACCTCAGGGTCTCTTAATCAATTGATTAGCAAATTAAAGGACCATCTGTGTCTGCTTGAGAGGACCTATCCCAAATTCTTGCAATAATGAAGAGGGTAGGAGGTTTATGGAAGAACCGCAGTCAAGCAATGTTTGCTCGAAGGCTTGATCTAAAATCTCGCAACTGATCAAAGGTGCTCCTTTGTCTTGCTTCTTCTGTGGGAGATTGTTGATGGCTGCAACTATGGCCATGGTGAGAACATGTGTCTCAACTTGTCGACATCTGTTGTTATGTGCTGGCCGACGCTTGTTTGTACATGCCTCCTTTAGACCTTTCTTTACAACGGGCATGTATTCCATGGCCTTCATCAAAGGAATCTCAACAGTCAAATTTTTAATGATATCCACAACTCTGGGATCAGATAATGCACTTTTTCTTTTTATATTTTTTGTAATTTCTATTGCTTCAGGAAAAGGAATATTTGCAGTACTGAAATAAAAAAAAGAGTTCTTATTTACAACAAAATCTTTGTCCACAATATTTTGTACATCCGGTTCACAAAAAGGAGTACATGCTAGGGACGACTATGCTAGTGCTGGTGAACAAACAAAAGGCGTGGTCTTGGCTCTATCGGCTGGCATAGGATCGGTTGCTGTTGGTGGATCCTCCATGGTTGCCTGAAATTTACGTCGACTGTGAACATCCTTTTGGTTTTTTTGAGCTTTTTGATTTTTTGTTGTTTTTATTGGTGGTGGTGGAAATGGCTGTCAGCTGGCATGGCTCCTCCTCCTTCTTCCTCACCCATCCCAGCAGCTGGCATGGCTGACATAGAAGATGACGATTCACCCGTCAAAGCTTTATTTTTCCAATGACTTGCGGTAGATGGAAGTAAAGTCCTACCGCTCCTGAGAGTGGCAACATTAAATATAGCAATATTACAATCATTTGACTCTACAGGCACAGACTGGACATCACATTCTACCTGCTCTTTACGTTTGAAGCTATTGGAATGTGCCTTGACCTGCACCGAAATGGGAGTTTTGGTGACGGACAGATCGTCTAATTTCTTCATCATATCTTCTAGGCCTTTTACAAGTTGGGCCAAGCAATCCAAGGTAGGGTTCACATGATTCACCTCAGAAGGTTCAGCGTGCAGACCACACTGTGGCTGGTTTGTTTGGGGATGAGACTGCTGATGTGGTGGAGGAGGTGGAGGAAGCTGACACTGTTGGTAGGTGGGAGGAGGGTACTGATGAGATGGTGCAGCTGCATACTAATGATATGGCTATGACTGGAAGTACTGCGGCTGAGCATACTGTTAATTATGCCTCCATTGGTTGTGGTATAGTGGAGGCTAGTGATACTGAGGTGGGGGTTGAGAGGACTACCCAAAACAACAACCTTGAGGTTGGTGGTAGGCCCTTTTGGCTTGTGGTTGACCCTGAAGATGTCTGGTAGGACAGGCCAGCTGTGCATTATTGCTCCATACAATGCTGACTTCTAAAATCAGTGGTGGTGGTGGGAATGCTGGACCATAGGGTGGAATGAAGTCTGGCTGGTAGACTACCATCTGCTGTTGTGGCGGGCCTTGATTCGACACCTGCACGTAGTATACGTGTTGGACTGCTGGTGGCTGCTGACTCAGCTGAGGTTGTTGCGCCTGTGATGTCTCATCCTTCTTCTCAGTCGGAGTCTCTGTCATAAGTGTTGCCAATTGGAAATAATTGATGGTGCCCACCAACAGCTCCAACTGCTTGGTGATCTAGTCCAGCTTCTCTAAGTGTTGCGCCCTATTTTCGATCACAGTGAGTTTCTCGAGATCCTATGATCGCTTCTCAACAATAACAACCTTTGAGAGATGGACACCGATGATGCTGAGATTGGAGCTTTCATCTCTCTCTGCCTTACGACACGCTACCATATGTATTTGCTTTTGGAGGATCTGAGGTTGTTTCTAGTATGCACGAGAAGAAGAGAGGGCGGACTCACCTTTGGCAATTTCTTCAAAAAATTGCCAAACTACATCTTCATCCTTATTCAAGTGAGATCCCCCACAGGCTGCATCAATGAGCCTTTGTCTCTCTACATTCAGTCTCCCGAAAATTTGTTGGACCAGACTATTCCTCGATATTTCATGGTGCTCCAGGCCTATGAATCACTCCCACGCTTCATGGATGGTCTCGTAGACACCCTGGGAGAAGTTACTGATCTTGGCTCGCATCTGGTTGAGCCGACCGAGAGGATAGTATTTATGTAGAAAGGCTAATTTCAATTCCTCCCACATCATCACAACCTTTCCCAAATGATTGACCTAGTATAGGGCCTTGTCTAGCAAAATAAAGGGGAATGCCATCATCTTCACCATGTCCAAGGGAACAAGGGGGTAGTGGGTGGTACGACAGATGCGTGAGAACTGTTGTAGGTGAATGTAAGGCTCCTCACTGGTGTTCCTGTGAAATGAAGGTAGAAGGGCCAGGAACCGAGGCTTGAGCTCAAAGTGAGCATGCATCGGTGGGATGAGGATCCACTCGATCATCTGGTTGTCTCAAAGGTTGTATGTCTCTTTTAGCATTGGTTTCTACCTCCCCTGGTCTGGTTCTTCCTCGTCTGGTTCATATCGGGGTCTGTCCCCTCTTCCTCCCATTAGTCTGTTCATTACATCATTCATCATATCCTGGAATGTAGTATGTGCAAGGGCATGCTCTGTCAGTTGCTGCTGGATGGCCTGGATGGAGGCTAGCAACTGAGCATTCACGTGATTCTGATCTGGCATTTGACCCTGTTCAGGTTGAGGAAGTGGTTGTCCCTTGCCCTTTCCTTGAGGTGCCATCTCCGAGTCTGAGTCTGATGAAATAAACTCAGTGTTCAGATCCAGGACTGGGGCTTGCTTTTTTCTGAAATATGAAAAGTCCCAATCATACCACTTTGAATTGAATACAAGTTGCCAATATGATTATGGAATTAGGATCAATCCCAGAGTGTTGTGAACGAAAACGATATAGACTGAAATCGACTCTCATTCACAATGGTGAATGCCAAGATGATTATGTAAAGTAATCTCGATTTATTAGGTGGGAAAAGAAGCTGAGGTGTCTAGAGATCGCCCCAAAAAGTCCATACTGGGTTCTTGGGAATCGCCTCGAATTATTGATGATGTTGAATCTACGGAATTGATGTAGACGTCGGCAACATCCCGACTGAACCATCCATGGATTGTCTTCGTGAACTAGAAATGAGGTCAATGCTAGAGGAAAGATACGATGGTCAATGAGGAATAAAACAGAGTGTAAAATAGTAGAAAGGCTTGAATTGAGCGGGGGTCGAATATGAAGACACACATGACAAAATTTGCGCAGATGCGTGAGACTTGATCTTTGAACCTTAATCTAGATCGATACAAACACAATACAAAATTGGGTTCACCAACTCACGCCATGTGAAGCCGTGAAGGATCATCTATTTATTATATTTTCAGTTTTATAGTTGTTATTTCAGACATATCTTTTAACAAGTCCTTAACATGCTAACCCTATAGGAGAGAGAGTACTACCAGAAAGTATCCCATACTTGTCCACCTCCTTTGTAACCTGTAGTCTGCACTTTTTGAGGTCATTGTAACCCTTCATGGATCCCTACTCAGCCAAAGAAATAGAGAGAGGAAGCTGATAGGTGAGGCTGCTACTTCGGTCCTCGCTCACAACAGAATCACCTGTGAGCGTGCAAGAACCTACTCGGATGCAAACTGATGAGACAGACACCGCCATGAAGGCATGGCCTAAGCTCAGTACTTCAGACCATGTCGATGTTCCACACAAGGTGGGAACACCATCGCTGACAAGGCCCTACTCGGTCATGTACGATAGAAGCACCATTACTTCGGAAATCCATGCGATAAACAAGGCAGTTACAGACTGGGTTTTTGGCTCTAATCCTTAGCGGGTTGTGCCTTGCTCATGGGAGGGGTTTTGGTCCCCTCCTAATGTACTTGAAAATGAGGACTTTATGAACCCAAGACAAAAGTCCATTATGAATTTTAATTAAGGTCAAAGTTTAATTAGTAGTCTCCTTGTTTTAATTTTTTGGGTTTTCACTTTTTTTTGGATCTTTTTGCATATAAGCACCTAATGTTTTTGTAGATTTTTATTTAAGTCCTAGGTGCTCAAAATCAGAGGGAGATAGTGAAAAATCAGTGCAAGTCGATTCGATGCTGGAAATTTCACCATTGAATCTAGTGATGCATGCTGAGTTAGAGGATTTACATGCTTCCCGGCTCTCTCCATGCGGTCTGCAAGACAAAATTTTTAAACCTAATTACATGGTGGTGTGTAATCGACAAAATCACCCTAAATAGTAGCTGCTATTAATCGTGAAGAACCAATTGTTAATTATTCAGAAATGAGACCAAGGTCCGGTCTTCGATGTCAATCGGTGCCTGCCATAACAGGTCCTGCAAGCGTTGTATACGACCTCTCTCAACGTGCGGTCTCGAATCTAAATAACTAACATTTAGTTTGACTAGATCCAAACATAAGAGACTATAGGAACATGCATTCTTATTAGGATTTGGACCTATTAACCAAGGTAAGCAACATATAAGCTAAGGGCTCATGCACACAAAACAAAGGAAAAGAAAGGAGGAAAACTAAAAATAGCGGGAAACAAAGTAAAAGAAGGTGATAAAACGCTAAAAAACTGCGACGAGGCCCCCCCGGTGAATAGACACTCGGGCATTGGACCTCATTGTGGAGAGCAGCGTCCAAGTCTGAATTATTACAGATTATAGGTCTCTCTCTCACTAATAAATAAATAAATGATGCTAAGCTAATTCTATGCTATGTCTCCTCTCCTAGCTTCCTTTGTAGCCTCTCCAACTGATTTAAGAGTGAAGACCATCCTCCACCAATATTGGCTGCATTGACCTCCTAAGAAGTTGTCCTTGCATAACGGGCCCTCGCAACAAAGTCACAAAGAGATTCATGTTAGCATAGATAATCATATAAAATCAAAATGAGCTATATACAAAGAATAATTGAATGGATATTGATAGATCCGCTGAATCGCCCTTTTTGATTTAAAATGTGTTGTCGCGTTGTTATTGTAGCTAGGCAATCAAGACCGATCAAAAATTAACTCAACGAATCGAATAATCGATGAGATAATTAATGTGCGCTTTTATTTATTTTTACCTGGGCAAGCCCCATGGTCAACTCAAGGAGGCAAAGGAACAACTTCAGACCGAGTTAGAAGGATTAGATCACGGATTTCCAAGCGGGATTTTTTTGTAATTTTTTATGCGATAAAAATGCAAATGCACAAGCTTGGATGACCTAGGTTATTAAGAAAATATGCAACTTACCCAAATTAATTTTAATATGAAATTAATCCAAATTCAATTAAATTTTATTTTTCTTATAAACCTAATCCAACGACGAATGCAAAATGTGTTTTTTTGGAATGTTTGGAATTAAGATGCACAAATGAAAAATACAAACTTTTTTGGGATTTTTATGCAATTTTTCATGCAAACGATATGAAAAAATAATGAAAAATTTACTGAAAGTGAAATATTGTGAAAGGAATCTATACAATTTTTTTTGTAATTCTCTGACACTTTATATTTTTTATGAATGTTTTACTGAAAACAATGATTGTTAGTATTTATTTCCTAATTAATCCACAAAATAATCATCTAGAAGCAAAATTATCTCAAATAGATGTTTTAATGAACAATCCAGGAGAGTTGAAATTTCGCAAAAATAGCATATGTGGATTTAATTAAAAACCATTTACAGAAACCACTAAAAAATTTATTTTATGCCCAAGATTCATCCATTTCGACAAAATATGGACTACAATTAAAGCACAACTAAAGACATCAACTACAATTTTTCAAAACTTTTGGAGCAATATTTGATTATATGTGAATTTCAGAGCAAAAATGGGTAAAATATCAGTGAATTTCAGACTCTGATTTTTAATAAATTATCAAATGCTAAAAAATACAAATAAATATCAAAATGATAAAGAATTAGTTGCTCATTAATGTGATATTTTCATTAAAATAAATGATGCAAGATGACTGTCCAAATTAATGCATAAAGTCTGGGGTGTCTATGCAATACAGAAAATGAAATTGAAAATGGAATCTGTGCACAAGGGCACTTTTGTAAATACGAAAATGTATGAGCAATAAAATGCAAATTGCACACAAAAAATTTTTAAAAATTAGATCTTAAGTTCAACCCCACGCTAGGGAACAAGACGTGGGAGCGGTTAGGGCGACAAACGAGGCGGTGGGCGGCGCGCAGCCAAGGGCGCACGCAACGGCATTGCAGCGGAGCGCGTAAGGCCGGTGGAAGCGGCTGACGAGGGAGCAGGTGCCTCTGGGCTGGTTCTCGAGCAGAGGGCTGGGGGCAACACACCATGACGAGGAAGGCTGGCACATGCGTAGGCGGTGCACGACGTCACGCACGTGTGAGGGGGCGATGCACGTCTGGGTGGAGCGAGTGTTGGCGACCGCGTTGTGGCACCGTGCGGGTGCGGGAGTGGAGTTGACCGGGCGCATGGGTAATGGTTGCTGGAGGGAGAAGGGGCAACGGGGTGGCTGCAACAGCGGGGGCAGCGATGGGGGAACTGGCGGTCGATGACGGGTGACATGGCGATGTAGAGCTAGAGGAGAAAGGAGCAGCAGGGCCGGTTGTGGTCGGGTGCACGTGCAGCGCTGCTGGTGGAGACGTGCGCATGAGGGGGTAGACGGGGGCATGTGGTTGTGCGGAGAGGCAGCTGGCAGCCATTGGCGCAGGAGTACACGACCAACTCCACCCCCGGACCTGCACGACGCCACAGCGTGGCCGCCAGCCCTCGCTCCGCCCAGACGCACGATGCCGTGCGCCACCTCCGCAGGTGCCACTCTTCCTTACTGCGGTGCGCCGCCCCCGCCCTCCGCCTGAGAACCAGCCCAGAGGTACCTGCTCCCTCTTCGGCCGCATCCACTGGCCTCACGCGCTCCACCGCAACGCCATCGCTCGCGCGCCGCCCGCCGCTCCATGCGTCGCCCTAGCCGCTCCCACGTCTTATGCCCTAGCGTGGGGTTGAACTTAAGGTTCAATTTTTTTTAATTTTTGTGCAAATTGCATTTTATTGCTCATACATTTTCATATTTACAAAAGTACCCTCGTACACAGATTGCATTTTCAATTTCGTTTTCTGTATTGCATAGACACCCTTGACTTTATGCATTAATTTGGACAGTCATCTTGCATCATTTATTTTAATGAAAAATAGCTTGTTAATGAGGAACTAATTCTTTATCATTTTGATATTTATTTGCATTTTTGTGAGCATTTGATAATTTATTACAAATCAGAGTTTGTTAGTGATATTTTGTCCATTTTTTCTCTAAAATTAACACATAATCAAATTTTGCTCCAAAAAATTGTAAAAATTGTAATTGATGTCTTTAGTTGTGCTTTAATTGCAGTCCAAATTTTATCACAAATGGATGTGTCTTGTACACAAAATAAATCGTTTAGTGATTTATGTAAATGATTTTTAATTAAATATACAGATTATATTTTTGCAAAATTTCAACTCTCCTGGATTGTTCATTAAAACATCTATTTGAGATAATTTTTCTTCTGGATGATTTTATTTCACGGATTAATTAGGAATTAAATACTAACAATCACTGTTTTCAGTAAAAAAATCATAAAATAATTATAAAGTGTCAGAAAATTGAAAAAAAACAATATAGATTCCTATCATCATATTTCACTTTTAATAATATTTTCATAATTTTTGCATATTGTTTGCATGAAAACTACATAAAAACCAAAGAAAAAGTTTGTATTTTTCATTTGTGCATCTTAATTCCCAAAATTCCAAAAAAATTACATTTTGCATTCGTTGTTGGATTAGGTTTATAGAAAAATAAAATTTGGTTGAATTTGGATTAATTTCGTATTAAAATTAATTTAAGTAAGTTGCATATTTTCTTAATAACCTAGTTCATCCAAGCTCGTGCATTTGCATTTTTATCGTATAAAAAATTACAAAAAAAAATCCTGCTTGGAAAATCATGATCTAATCCTTCTAACTCGATCTGAAGTTGTTCCTTTGCCTCCTTAAGTCAGCCCTAGGGCTTGCCCAGGTTAAAAAAACATAAAACCGTGCATTATTTATCTCATCGATTATTCGATTCATGCGGTTAATTTTTGATCGATCGTGATTGCTCGACTACAACAACAACGCGACAACACATTTTAAATAAAAAAGGGCAAATCAACGGATCTATCAAATGGCACCGTTGTTGGGGATCGATGCGAGGTGGATGGTCAGCATGCTCGCTACTGGGCGGAGCGGCGCGTAGGCCAAGGAGGAAGAAGAACGATCTGCGGGACACGGCTTTGCATGGGTGGAGCTCTAGGCGGCGGTGCGAGGAGCACGCGCGCGATCATACACAGGAGCAGAAGGAGGCTGGTCGGCGCTGGGGTGGATGGCCGTCCGCGATGCTAGCGATGGTATGGCGGTGTCGTAGGGAGCGGTGTGGGTGCTGGTTGGAGTAGCTGACCTCCGCCAGTGGGGGAGTGATGCACGACCGCTAAAGGCAGGCAGGCTGCAGACCTGCAATTTCTTTATGTTTTTTGTTTTAAAATTTTTATTTTTAATATTTGATTTTTTTTGTTTGTAAGAAGGAAATAAAAGTGTAGAATTAGAGAGGTGGTGATGATGATTAATGTAGTAATGGGGTGATAATGAAAAATATATGTGGATTTAGGGAATTGGTATGATGATGGTGGTGGTGGCTGTTGTGAATGTTGAACAAGTTAATGGTGATGTGATTTCTGATGATGTAGAATAACAACAATGAAGATATTAGATAAATAAAAAAATGACAAGGATAAGTAGAGGGATTGCTTACCTGTGATTCGCCGCAGTTTGGAGGAGCTATGCTGCAACTCCGATCGTCGCCTCGAGAAGCATGGCAGAATCCTTCGAAGCTCGCTGAGCCTTCTTGGAAGCTCATGACACGGCAACATGGCACCGTGGATCTCGTCTGAAAGGTTGTTGTCACTCAACTTGTCTCCTTCAACTATCACCTGTAGGTTAAAGGGGCTCGACCTCTCTTCTCTCGAATTGACGGATGATGATGACTGAAGGGGGAGATGTGAATAAAAAGAGGAGGAGGGAGTTGGAAAAGAGATGGAGAAAGTGGAGGAGTGGGGAGTTGATGGCTTGGAGAGGGGAACAAGTAGAGGGAGAAGAAGTAAACGGGGGGAAAATAAAAATAAAAAAATAAATAAAATTAGTAGGCTACTGAAAATAAAGAAGAGAAAGTAAATAAATGAAAATAAATAAATAAATAAATTAATTAATTAATAAAATAAAATAAATAATAAAGTAAAATACAAAATAAATAAATAATTATTATTATTAGGGTGACACGTGGCGGCTCCAGGTGCGCTACGTGTCGCTCCCAGAAAATTCAAAAATTAAATGTAAAGAAAATAAAACATAAATAACAAAAGTAGTCAAATAAATAAGTGGTCAAGATAAAAGTTGCTCGTCTCTACGAGATCTACAACTTTTGTGAAGGACTGAAATTCAAAATAAGCCATATGCACAAAGTGCATTTTTGGGTGGTATCTTATAGGTATAAAATACCACATTTTTGTCTTTTACATTTTTTTGTCATTTTAAATAAGAGAAAAATCAAAATAAAAATAAAAGAAGTATGAAAAGAATATTTACAATTTAATCTATTTTTTGGATTTTAATAATCAAGAAAATGAATAAATAAAATAAAAGAGCAAAAAGGTCAATATGTACAATATACAATAGGGGCCCAAAGCCCAAGTTTCATATATGATCTCCGATTTTCATGAAATTAGTCTTGTTTTGAAGGTCTTTGAATGTATATTACATTAAAAGTGAGTAGACCTAAATTGGACACTTTATGAGAGAGATATGCGCATTTTAAGGTTCATAGTCTCAAACTTGGATTTGTGTTTTATTGGATAATTTTACAAGTTAGTATTTTTTGATACTTTTCATTTATTTGTGTTAGTAATATATACACTATAGAGTTGGTTTTATTAGATTTAGAGTTAGTATAAAATATATACATATAGGATATTTACATGTGATTTTTACAAGTGAATTGGGCTTCTTATTTAATGCAAACATGAATGCTAAAATGCAAATATTATTTACACATGCATGAATGCTAATTATGCAATATAGATTGAAAAATTCCGCTAATTACTCAGGAACAAAGCTCTATTTTCAACTTTTAGAGTGATGAATCACATATTCATCAACCCCCTATACTTAAACCTTGCTCGCCCCCGAGCAACTAAAAGGAAATGCAATAGGTGAAATGATTTTGGGTTCTATACCAAGGTCATGAACAAAAGGTAAAAATGGAGCTTGACTCGACCTTTGGATTAATGATGTGGCAGAACCTTATTGGGATCTGAATTTATGACCTAACAGCCTTCTATTCGAGACGCCTCAACAGTCAGGTCAGAACAAATCCTCATATGCAAATTTTGATGACTATGAATCTCGCTTGTATTGTGTAAGTGAAATATAGCTCTCCGCATCAGAATAGGCAAAGAAATAGCCTCCTCTAACAAGGTAAGTATAATTCCCCAGTTTAGTAACTCTTTCCTCGAGGAGCGTTGTATTCCCTTTTAAGTTCAAGTGCGACCGACTCAAGAAGAGGAGGTTGAGAGAAGAATGGATGGTAGCCAGTGTAGCTACCTATCCTAGGATGCTTGACCAGTGTAGCCAAGTCATCCAGCTGCAGGCTTCTATGATATGAGGCTTTGAAGCATATGCCTTTCAAATATACAGACTCCAGCATGCATTTTATTTTCAATCCGGCCTGTCCACTTTTTTGGAGTTCTCTCTTCTTCTTTTTCTTCTTTTTTCTTCTTTTTTTTTGAACTATATACAAGGGGCAGCATGTACATCAAGAGTTTTTCCTCTTGAGCCAGTAGACTATCCCTCTTTTGAAGCTTTATTGTAACCCGCAACATTCCGTCCTTAGACGTCAACACCACTAGACTAGGTTGGGATGCACTACTCTCCCTAGAGGAGGATGGATGTTTTCACCCGTGTACTACTCCAAGATAAAGGACTCTACCTCCTCACCACCGCATCAATGAAGAGCTACATGCATGGTGCTTGTCCAAGTTAGGTCACTATCTAAAAGAATCATGCGTGTTTACGAAATATTCTACTTAGACCAATCAAGATGACATGTGAACATAGACTTGCGGACTAAAAGAATTAAGTCACTTGACCCAAAAAATCTTAACTCTAGTTCCTATAAGCTTCTTATGAAATTAGGTAGATTAAGATCAACTCAAATCCATCCTCGACATCTATTCAAAAGTTGGTTCAGAACCCACTAACTTTTCACATTACATATGCTAAATATGCAGATGAGATGCAGATGACATGCTACGTAGATGAATGAAGTGCAAGACACATTTTTTTTGAAATGCTAAATAAGAAGCCTTTATTTTTTGTTTTATTTTAATTTTCTGGTATACAATAATTTTTACATGAATATTATTTACAAGAATTTCACAACTTTTTATACAAGTGTTATATAGATTATATAATATATGTACTAGTATACATGTATTAATTTTTTGCCCACCCCGTAATTATTGCATAATGTAAAAAAATATGTGAAAAACCGAGCTATGGAGAGCTAAAATAACAAAAAGTATAGAAGTCACTCCACCCCCTATACTTAGGCTCTGGAAGCCTAAGTGTAGAAGAAGATAAAAAATGGGACAGGCGAGGTTTAAGAGGGGAAATGGATGAGTATATATACATGAGTGGGCATCGGTCCCCCCTATACTTAGGCTCTGGTCAGCCTAAGTATAGGACATGAGTGAGTGTGAGAACCGATGAGATCTAGAGAATATACAAAGAATGGTGAAGAGACTCGGGTCACTCTCCCCCTATACTTCAGATTTGGTCATCCTAAGTATAGCCATAAAATGAAACGATATGGAGCTGGGGTAAGTGATTCGAATCACTAGGGAGGGAGTGAAAGAAAATATATACAAGGAGGAGTGAGAATATACAAGGATCAAGAAGATTTGTGACGAACCTTCTTACGAAAGCGAGGAGGTTGATAATATACATATGTGTCGCTGTCAGAATCATCCTCTGTTTAATAATAGTGAGGTGTTGGGATCGTCCAACGAGGGTCGACACACGGCTGCTTGCTCAGATAAGGCTTGAGAACAGCCGAACTGAGCTCACTCATATAAATCACCTCATTCGTACCCGGTGAGGATTCCTACTAAAATTCCTTCTCTGGTATGTTGAAGGAAATTTTCTTAGTCGATTTTCTAAAACATGAATCATTGAGAGGGAGTGGAGAGCAACGCGCCTTGAGGGGTTTAGGGGAACTCCTTGAGGAATCATTTCTCGACTTCCTCTCACTAGATAACTGGGTAGAGGAGGGAGCAACCGTGTTTTTGTGTAAGGTCAATGTAGTCTTTGTTGTTTCCTTTGAAGGTCCGGGATGTGGTGCAGTGCTGAGCATGGGTTCCTCATCAGACGAGTCACCATATAGATTGTAATATTCCTGCAAGGTCAATGCATGTCTCCGGAAGGTGCTAGTGATCTCAGTTGGCTTGGCATTATTGGGCTCTTATGTCGGATCATCAAAATGGTCAAGGCAATCAGCAAAAGTCGTGTCCGACTCAATGATAGCTTCGGGTCGTGAATCCTCCTTAGATGTTGTCATGGTGGTGGTGTAAGCAGTTGGTGAAGTGGAGGTGTGGGGAGTCTCTGAACCAACGGTCGTCCAGACAGTCGATATCTCAGGTGTAGTAGAGAGAAGGGACTTATCTCTCGGTGGTAACGACTGTCTATGGATCTGCGGATCACCTTAGAGTAAAGTGTATCACAGAATGGGTGAGGTTAGAGCACTCCCAATGCTGTAAAATCGATCTCCCGAGTCTCACAATCTATAGTCGCCTTAGCCAAGGCTAAGAACGGCTTCCCGAGAATAATGGGAGACTGGGTAAACTTTCCTCGGTGCTCAATGTCAATGACTATGAAGTCTACCTGGAGTAGAGCACCTTGAAAAGTAATGATGATTGAAATGTTTTCTCTCGACCATTTGATAGATAGATCAACCAGTTGAACGATCTCTCTCGACCTTTTGACAGGCATGAGTTTGAGCTTGTCAAACACAAAGGTCGGGAGGATATTTATCAGAGAGTCATCATCGATTCTTGCCTGGGTAAACATAGTCTCTTTGATTTCACATTCAACCCTAGGCAACCGCTTCACTCTACGGCTCTTGGTCATTCTTCCCATCACCAAGGAGGTGGCCATAGACAATATGTGTCTCTCAGTCCTTGTCCTCTTATTGCCCAACCTCTTGGGCATCAATTTACTTCTCACAAATCATTTGAGGTCGGCGAAGTGATCTATGGACTTTATTAAGGGAAGATTAAAAATCAATTCCTTATCGAGTGCTTCCCTTAGGAAATTATCTAAATTTTTAAGGTATTTTTCATTTTCTATTTTTATGAGTTTTTTTAGTTTTTCAATTTTTTTGTCTTTTTGAGGTTTTCAATTTTTTTGATGTTTTATATGGATGAATGATCATACTCTTGATTGGAGGGTAAGTGGTTAGTAGAAGAGGGAGGTAGAATTGACTCCAATTATACAGAATGTGTGGGTTCCCTAATGTTCGCTCTATTTTCAACCTCAAAACTACTCATAGCCTTTTCCACTTTCATTCTCAAGCTCGCAGAATTGAGTGCAATATTTCCATGACATCTCTCAGATTGTTTCCAAATGATTCATTTTTCTCAATAAGTCTAGAGATGTCATCCTCCACAAAATTCTAATGACGAATCATGGGAGAGTTCTGCTCAATTGGAGGATACTGTTGAGATATTAGGGTCTCATACTCAACATACCTAGAGGTAGCATGCAATGCTGGGTCGAGTATGGACCATCTGAATGGCAGATATTGGTCGGAGCCTCATATGATGGAGTCAATAAATAGGGGGTTCCTAGAATGAATCCATGAGTCCAATCATGTGAATGTATAAACACTCTGAATGTGTGATATGAAGGCTGGTCACTGCATGCTTGATTACTAGGGTCAATCAAGTCAGGAAGATCATTAGGTGCATGCCTCTCCATTCGATATGTTCTATCAACCAAGTAATTATTCCAGTCATCTGTCTTAGCAATGGCTTGCTCTTTGTATGGTTCATTGATTCCATCAAGCTCTCGAGAATAAGGACAGTCATCCCAAGATGGAAGTGGAACAGGTGTTGAAGAAGGTGGGGTAGGTGAGAAATACAAATAAGCGGGAAAGTTAGTTGAAGTTCTAACTTCATAGTCTAGATGGGGGTATGAGGAGGAAGAAGAAGGTGAAGATGATCAGATTATGGTCGAAGAGGAGTGACCTAGATATGATGACCAATATCCTGACATCTTGAAGAAGAATGGATAAATGTAAGCGGATTGAGGTAGAAAATGTGCAATTACACAAGATAACACACATGGACAGATACAAAACGAATGCAAGAGAAAACCCCAATTTCACCATCTCAACATAGTGAAGGACCCAAAGTCGGGTCCGATTAATCTGGTTGATTTTAAGTGTAATTTTCAAGAAAATAGCAAGGGTTACGTGATGGCATAAAGGGAAGTCGACTCAAAGTCGGATGTGTCTCCCCTGTTTACCTGTCGCCTAAGATACCAACGCCCTTCCTCTCTTTGCTCCTATCACCAGCTGAGAAGTTCAAGGACCTACCCCTATCTGCCTACCGAAGTAGGCGAGGCTGACAAGGCTTACAACTTCACCCCAGAGGGTTACTAGCAACTTGTCGCGGTGCACCGCTATTTCACCCCTATCTACCTGCCAAAACAGGCGGAGGCTACTTGGTGCTGGTCAGTCGAACCTCAAATAGTTTATCCTGTGATATATGCAAGGATCGGGGTACATGATATGGAATGCGGGAATTTTGGCTCTATCTTAGGGTGTGCACACACACTCTATACCCTCAATCAGCTTGAAATCAAGGTCGGGGTTATTCTCCCGCAAACAGAATTTCTGATTTTATGTGTTTTTTGGTCAATTTGTTTAGCAGTCCTGATTTTAAGTTAGATGACCACTTGATTAGTCAAACACACAAGGCACACCTATTGTCCAATCCCAATTTCCTTTAATTCTAAGTTAGAAAACCAAGGGAGAAGGAGTCGAGAAAAGTCGATGCACGATAAAACGGTGATGTATGTCAAGTTCAGAAGACTTACATTGATCCTCGCGCTCTACATGCAGGATGCAAAACAGAATTGAAATTTTATATAAATGAATGCAATCGATGAAAAGCCACTCCTAGACAAGCAGTTCTATTAGCAAGTGAAGAACAAGTTAAATTTGGCTAAGTTCTGTAGTCTAAGTGCATCTTTTAATGGTGAAGTGTGTTCCTTGATATTACAAGCACAAACAGTCCTAAGAAATCTCTAAGAGCCGCGAGTGCAGGTTCTATCCTATGTCAATCAACCACACAACATAGAGACTCATTTTATTATTCAATTACACACGCGAGAAACAGGAACCACTGTAAATGCAGACTCTTTTTTTACAAATTCTCTCAAAGCCACTCAGTTCAAATCGGTGCTGGTTCTTTGGCTCGCCAGACGAATCGCCTTCGTTGCCTCGTATTCCTCGCATAAAAATAAACAATGGTTAGAAAGAACGACACAAAATAAACAAATAAATAAACAGATAAATATTCACAAGAAGAACCAGGAATCAGATTACCCAGGGATAAAAAACCTAAAATTTAAATGTTCTAAAATGATCCTAAGCCGTTTACCTCCCTGGCAACGACGCCATTTGATTGCCCGACCTCTTGGGCATCAATTTACTTCTCACAAATCATTTAAGGTCGGGGAAGTGATCTATGGCCTTTATTAAGGGAAGATTGAAAATCAACCTTATCGAGTGCTTCCCTTAGGACATGATCCAATTTTTTTAGGTCTTTTTCATTTTCAATTTTTATGACTTTTTCTTGTTTTCAATTTTTTTTATCTTTTTGAGATTTTCAATTTTTTGGTTTTTTTGATGTATGAATGATCAGACTCTGGATTAGAGGACAAGTGGTTAGTAGAAGAGGGAGGTATCTGCCCCTTCTCCCTTCAGCAACCATCGCCATGCGCACGACCAACTCCACCCCCGCACCCGTACCCAGACGTACGCCACCCCCTCGTATGTGTGCGACACCGCGCGTCACCTCCGCAGGTGCCAGCCTTCCTCTCCTCGGTGTGCCACCCCCTGCCCTCTGCTCGAGAACCAACCTAGAGGCACCTGCTCCCTCGTTGGTCGTTTCACTGGCCTCACACGCTCCGTTGCTCCTACGTCTTGTGACCTAGCGTGGGGTTGAACTTAAGGTTCATTTTTTTTAATTTTTTTGTGTGTAGATTGCATTTTATTGCTCATACATTTTCGTATTTACAAATTTTGCCCCTATGCACAGATTGCATTTTCAATTTCATTTTCTATATTGCATAGACACCCCTAACTTTATGCATTCATTTGGACAGTCATTTTGCATCATTTATTTTAATGAAAAATAGCACATTAATGAGCAACTAATTCTTTATCATTTTCATATTTATTTGCATTTTTGTGAATGTTTGATAATTTATTAAAAATCAGAGTTTGAAATTCAGTGATATTTTACTCATTTTTGCTCTGAAATTCGTACATAATCAACTATTGCTCCAAAAATTGTGAAAAAATTGTAGTTGATGTCTTTAGTTGTGCTTTAATTGCAATCCAAATTTCGTCGCAAATGGATGTGTCTTGCGCATAAAATAAATCGTTTAGTAATTTCCGTAAATGGTTTTAATTGAATCCACAGATTCTATTTTTGCAAAATTTCAACTCTCCTGGATTGTTCATTAAAATATCTATTTGAGATAATTTTGCTTCTGGATGATTTTATTTCGTGGATTAATTAGGAATTAAATACTAACAATCACTGTTTTTAGTAAAAAAATTCATAAAAAATTATAAAGTGTCAGAAAATTCCAAAAAATTAGTATAGATTCCTTTCGTCATATTTCACTTTGAATAAATTTTTCATAATTTTTGCATATCGTTTGCATGAAAAATTGCATAAAAACCCCAAAAAGTTTGTATTTTTCATTTATGCATCTTAATTCCAAAAATTCTAAAAAATACATTTTGCATTCGACGTTGGATTAGGTTTATAGGAAAATAAAATTTGGTTGAATGTGGATTAATTTCATATTAAAATTAATTTGGTTAAGTTACATATTTTCTTAATAACCTAGTTCATCCAAGCTCGTGCATTTGCATTTTTATCGTATAAAAATTGACAAAAAAAATCCCGCTTGGAAAATCGTGATCTATTCCTTCTAACTCGATCCGAAGTTGTTCCTTTACCTCCTTGAGTCGACCCTGAGGCTTGCCCAGGTTAAAAAACATAAAACCATGCATTATTTATCTCATCGATTATTCGATTTGTGCGGTTAATTTTTGATCGATCCTGATTGCCTGGCTACAACAACAACGCGACAACACATTTTAAATCAAATGGGCGATTCAACGGATCTATCAAATGACGTCGTTGTCGGGATTGACGTGAGGTGTGTGGCGGCCGTCACACTTGCTATTAGGCGAAGCGGCGTGCGGTTCGAGGAGGAAGAAGAGCGGTCAGGGGGTGTGGCTTTGCATGGGCGAAGCTCCAGGCGGTGGTTCGAGGAGCACGTGTGTGGTTGTACGCAGGAGCAGAAGGAGGCTGGTTGGCACTGGGGCGGATGGCCATCTGCGGTGTTGGCGATGGGATTGCGGTGCCACGAGGAGAGGTGTGGGTGCTGGTTGGAGCGGCTGACCTCCGCAGGTGGGCGTGCGAAGCACAGTCGCTGAAGGCAGGCGGGCTACAGACCTGCAATTTCTTTATGTTTTTTTGTTTTGATTTTTTTTATTTTTTTGAATTTTTTTGTTTGTAAGCAAGAAATAAAAGTGTAGAATTGGAGAGGTGGTGATGATGATTGATGTAGTAATGGGGTGATAATGAAAAATATATGTGGATTTAGGGAATTGGTATGATGATGGTGCATAGTGGCTGTTGTGAATGTTGAACAAGTTAATGGTGATGTGATTTCTGACGATGTAGAATAACAATAATGAAAATATTAGATGAATAAAAAAATGACAAAGATAAGTAGAGGGATTGCTTACCTAGGATTCACCGCAGTTTAGAGGAGCTATGCTGAAACTCCGATCATCGCCTCGAGAAGGATGGCAGAATCCTTCAAAGCTAAGAGAGCCCGCTTGGAAGCTCGCGACACGACAATGTGGTACCGTGGATCTCTCCTGAAAGGTTGGTGTCACCCAACTTGTCTCCTTCAGCTATCACATGTAGGTTAAAGGGGCTCGACGTCTCTTCTTTCGAATCGACGAATGATGATGACTGAAGGGGGAGATGTGAATAAAAAGATGAGGAGGAGGGAGTTGGAAAAGAGATGGAGAAAGTGGAGGAGTGGGGTGTTGATGGCTTGGAGTGGGGAACAAGTAGAGGGAGAAGAAGTAAAAGGGGGAAAATATAAATAAATAAATAAATAAAATAGGTAGGCTACTAAAAATAAAGAAGAGAAAGTAAATAAAAGAAAATAATTAATTAATTAACTAATTAATTAATTAAAATAAATAAATAAATAATAAATAAAATAAAGTAAATAATAAAATAAAATACGAAATTAATAAATAATAATAATAAAAGGGTGACACGTGGCGACTCCAGGAGCAGCAACGTGTTGCTCCCAGAAAATTCAAAAATTAAATGTAGAGAAAAATAAAAAAGAAATAACAAAAGAGGTCAAATCAAAAAGTGATCACCATGAAAGTTGCTCATCTCAACGATATCTATAACTTTGTGATGGATCGAAAACCAAAATAAGCCATATGTACAAAGTGCATTTTTGGGTGGTATCTTATAGATTAAAATACCATATTTTTGTCTTTTACATTTTTTGTCGTTTTTGAATAAGAGAAAAATCAAAATAAAATAAAGAAAATATGAGGAATATTTACAACTTAATCTACTTTTTTTTAATAATCAAGAAAATGAAGAAATAAAATACAAGGGCAAAAAGGTCAATATATACAAGCCCAAAATCCAAGTTTCACATATGACCTCCAATTTTCCTGAAATTAGTCTTGTTTTGAAGGTCTTTAAATGTATATTACTTTAAAAAGTGAGTATACCTAAATCGGACACTATATGAGAGAGATATGTACATTTTAAACTTCATAGTCTCAAACTTGGATTTGTGTTTTATTGGATAATTTTACAAGTTAGTATTTTATTAAATATTTTTCTTTTATTAGTGCTAGTAATATATACACTATAAAGTTTGTTTTAGTGGATTTGGAGTTAGTATAAAATATATACATATAGGGTATTTATATGTGATTTTTACAAGTGAATTAAGCTTCTTATTTAATGCAAACATGAATGCTAAAATGCAGATATTATTTACACATGCATGAATGCTAATTATGCAATATAGATGGAAAAATGCCGCTAATTACTTGGGAACAAAGATCTAGTTTCAACTTTTATAGTGATGAATCACAGATTCATCAACCCCCTATACTTAAACCTTGCTCGTCCCCGGGCAACTAAAATGAAATGCAAAAAGTGAAATGATTTTGAGTTCAATACCAAGGTCATGAACAAAAGGTGAAAATGGAGCTTGACTCGACCTTTGGATTAATAATATGACAGAACCTTATTGAGATCTGAATTTAAGACCTAACAGCTTTTAATTTCCACAAGTCTTCTATTCAAGACGCTTCAACAGTCAGGTCAGAACAAATCCTCATACGCAAATTTTGATGACTATGAATCTTTATTTTACTGTGTAAGTGAAATATAGCTCCCCACATCAGAAATAGCAAAGAAACAGCCTCCTCTAACAAGGTAACTCTAATTCCCCGGTCTAGTAACTCTTTCCTCGAGGAATGGGGGTATTACCTTCTAAGTTCAAGTACGACCGACTCAAGAAGAAGGGGTGGAGAGAAGAATGGACGGTATCCAGTGTAGCTACCTATCCTAGGATGCTTGACCAGTGTAGCTAAGTCATCCAACTGCTGGCTTCTATGGTTTGAGGATTTGAAGCATATGCCTTGCAGACTCCGGCAGGCATTTATTTTCAATCAGCCATGCCCACTTTTTTGGAGTACTCTCTTTTTTTCTTTTCTTTTTCCTTTTTTTTGAACTATATACAAGGTGCAGCATGTACATCAAGAGTTTTTCCTCTTGACCCAGTAGAATATCCCTCTTTTGAAGCTTTATTGCAACCCACAGCATCCTGTCCTTAGACGTCAGCACCACTAGACTAGGTTAAGATGCACTACCCTCTCTAGAGGAGGACGGATGTTTCCACCCGTGTGCTACTCCAGGCTAAAGGATTCTACCTCCTCACCACCTCATCACTGAAGAGCTATGTGCATGGTGCTTGTCCCAGTTAGGTCCCCGTCTACAAGAATCATGCACGTGTATGAAATATTCTACTTAGACCAATCAAGATGACATGTGAACATAGATTTATGGACTCAAAGAATAAAGTCACTTGACCTGAACAATCTTAACTCCAATTCCTATAAGGTTCCTCTGAAATTAGGTAGATTAAGATCAAATCAAATCCATCCTCGACATCTATTCATAACTTGGTTCAGAACCCACTAACTTTTCACATTGCATATGCTAAATATGCAGATGAGATGCAGATGACATGCTACGTAAATGAATGAAGTGCAAGACACATTTTTTAAAATGCAAGGATGATATGCAAGAGTAAATAAGAAGCCTTTATTTTTTGTTTTATTTTAATTTTCTGTATACAATAATTTTTTCAAGAATCTTTTTACCAAAACTTTACAATTTTTTATACAAGTATTCTATAGATTATACAATATACATACTAGTATACATGTATTAAAAAAAATTTTACCCATCCCATAATTATTGAATAATATAAAAAAATACGCAAAAGCATGAGTTATGGGTAAGGTATATATGTAATATATACACGCCCCCTATACTTAGCGTGTGTTATGTCCTCAAAGCATAAAAAGCGAGGAAAAGACATAGCTCATGCAAAGCGTAGGAAAGCTAAAATAACAAAAAGAATAGAAGTCACTTCGCCCCCCTATACTTAGGCTCTGGAAGCCTAAGTGTAGAAGAAGATCAAAAATGGGACGGGCGAGGTTTAAGAGGGGAAATGGATGAGCATATATACATGAGTAGGCATCGGTCCCCCCTATACTTAGGCTCTGGTCAACCTAAGTATAGGACATGAGTGAGTGTGAGAACCGATGAGATCTAGAGAATATACAAAGAATGGTGAAGAGATTCGGGTCACTCTCCCCCCATACTTAGGATTTGGTCATCCTAAGTATAGCCATAAAATGAAACGATATGGAGCAAGAGCGAGCCTTTAGAATGGGACTGTTTGTGCTCTAAATGATTTTTTAATAAATATCAAAAAGGTCCAAAATTGAGAATTAAAATCATGGCGTGAAACTACAAGCAATCAGGAGCCTACACCTATTTTTTATGATTTTTGAAGCACAATAACTATTTTAAATAAATCCATCAAGCACAGAAAAATACAGTTGCTGGTAGGGGCATACACGCAAATAAAATAAACTCCAGGGGCCTCTGTATAATTTAACCAAAAAAATACAACATACTTAAAATTTTATTGGACTGAAATGAAATACAAAAAGAACAGGGTGTATGTGCAAAATGGTCACCTCATGTGGGACAACACGTGAGGTGACCTGGCACAGACCTATATGTAATATGACAAAAATAGGGGCATAGATGCAGTTTCCCCCATTTATTTTATGCTTTACAATTTATTTACAAGAGTAATAAATAAATACAAAGAAAATGGGGATATATTTAGAAATTTAGCTCTTCACGTGCATTCCATCAGACGGGTCTGATTCTCACTTAAACACGTATCATAATCTGGACGGCGCATGACGCTTCGGTGATGAACGCTTGGGAATAGATCCCAAGCCTGATCTGATGGCGGGCGATGAAGCGCATCAGACGGTTGCGGCAGAATCTGGAGCAGTGGCATGATCGAATGTCTAGGAGGGGCTCAGGAAGAATGGGGGAAGAACTCGCTCACAGGGAGTTTTGATCCATCCTTCTGTGCTCCTCCGGTCGTCTAGAAGGCTTGGAATAGGGGCAAAATGGAGATGCAGCTCCTTCACACCAGATGGAGTAGTCAGAATGGCTCTTGGAGCTCTAGCAAAGTCAGTTGAGCTCGGGCAAGGGCAGGAGCTCCAGGTGCCTTCCTTTAAATCAAAAGCAACCCAGAAGGGCCATTGGTCCTCCAGTACCAACAGGAAAGTTGTGTGTGAGAAAACGAAGAGTCAGGGGCCTTGTTAGTGGGGATAGACGATTGACGGAGGGTGGTGGAGAGGTCTCCGACAAGGCAGCAGAGGGATACCTCAATATCCAGATCTGTATAGGATATGGGTGAGTGGAGTGTAGGATAGAATGGAGCGGCACAGGAGAAAGGTGTGGAGGCGACTAGCGGGTCGATAGACGACATAACACAATGGATGGGGTTCATCGGAGCGGGGCTCCGAGAAATTACAAAATAGGTTGACTACGTTAAATCAATGGACTAAGTACTAAACTTATGTCAGAATTAAAATGCGAGAATTAAACACTACCTAAAAAGCAATAGAGGTCTGCACTTATACTTGAGAGAGAGCTCAAGGAGCAGGGTGGCTGGAGCACCATCGTGGATCGCTGTCCTGTCCTCATATCGCCGTCTCCAACCTCAGAGAGGTGTGCAACTATCAAATGGACCTCAACACACACACAAGGGTACCCAACGAAGCTCGAAGCTTGGAGTTTTTTTATAGACAGTGAGTGCGGGTGATTTTGGGCGAGGATTATTGACACGCTCGAGGTAGATCAGCAGGATCTAATGATCCCACGAGGTAGACGTATGTGAGGTGTACAATTTTTGTGAAGCGCTCGAGGTGGGATGATCAATGAGGGGGTGTCGAAAAATTGGAGAAGACGAGGGACTAGAGGCTCTGATAGAAGTCAGAGCTGAAACACAGGGAGTCAACAAATGATGCACCCCCATTGGTCCATGCCAGCCCCTAGACGACAAAACAACTTCTTTATTAAAAAATAATTACTTCAAAATAGTATTTTATTTTTATTTATTTTTTATTATAAAATAAAAAATATTTATTATTTTATGTAGTATTTTATTATGATTTTTATTTATTTTTTGATGTTATTTATTAATAGTAAATTTTTAGGGGTATATTTATAGGTTAGTGCATCTATGTTTTGACTATTTTATTTTTATTTTGTATATTTTATTTTATATATTGTATTCTATTATTATATATATATATTTTTATTTTATTCTTATGATGTTGTTTGCATACTTAAATAAAAAGGTGTATAGATTGTATAGTATAATTACAGGTATTATATCTATGTATTTTCTCTTCTATTTTATTTTAATATATTTTCTTTGGTTATATTTTAGCTTTATATTTTTAATAAAATATAAATACTATTTACAAGAGTATAAAAATATAGTTGAATAAATGAATTAAAGAATACATTTCCCTTTTATTTATTTACATGTATTAGTTGTTGAAACAGAAACTTCGAGGATTGATTATTACTGATATATGAAGTTGTCGTTATGATCCCCAAAATTCTTGGAACAAACAAACAAATTTTTTTCTTTCTCAAGCTACAAAAATAATTACAAAGAATAATGTGAGAAAGAGAATTTTTTGCTACTTATTTACCTGTATAGCGGACATGATCGAACTTAGGGAGGAAACAATTCCCGAGGGTTATTCAAATAATCGAAAGAAATTCAATTAAGAGAAAAAGCAGGATTCTCAAATGCAACTATCCTTGGTTTTTATGGAATTTTTATCTTTATTTCTTTTTAATTTTTAATTTTTTTATTTTTAAATTTTTAATGATTTTAATTTTGCAAATTTTTTTATTTTTAAAAATAAAGAGCAATATGCACAAGTAAATAAATACGCAGACCACACACTTATTGTATTTTTCTATTATATCAAATGCTCAGAAAAATCCAGAGAAAATATTTTTAGGTCTTAATGTCTTTGAATTAATTTTGGGAATTTTTGTAGAATTTTCAAATGTTTTTGTATATTTCTGCAAATCAAACAGTGGCAAAAATGATAAACAGTGCACAGCCTGGAGTAATTTGCAACTTAAAAATATTTTAAGTGCCTAAAATCCTTATAATTATTTTTATACTACACTATAGACAAATATTTACGAACAAGAAGTGAAATCATGATTTTTGGATTTTTGTGAATTTTCTGTGATTTTTCTAAGATTCTCTATATGTTTCATTTTTTTGGGTTTTGAAAAGAATTGCACGAAATTTGCACAGAAATTAAAAGACAATGAAAGGAGATTAATCTATTTATTTGGATTTTTTAGAGCAATATTCAAATTTATATGGATTTTTGAATTTCAGGAAGAGAAAATGATTTTGTTTTTTATTTTTTAATAATAACAAATGAAAATAAAATACAATGAAAAATTTACACTAGAAAGATACACACATCAGGAGTATAAACAAATTATTGTAGAATTTTTAGAGCAATGAAATCATTTATTTCAATAAAAAGAACATGTAAAATAATGTCTGGAAAACATGGACTAAAATGTGAATGTTTAAAGTTCTGGAATTAAAATGTAACAATAAATAAAAACGGAAAAGAAAATGCAATTTATCCAGTTAAAATATGCTATGCACATGCGTTTGGAGCTGGGGGCTTTTTGCGTAACTTCTGAAATTGTTGGGGAATAAAATGCAATTTTTCCCAATAAATACGTGATATGCACGTGCGTGTACTACGTGGGGACGTTTCTGCAAATCTTAAAATCTCTAGGGACTGCTTGATAATTTTTTCCAAATCTTTTTTCCTAAAACCAATGTTATGGTTTCTCCGTTCCCTTCATTCTCAAGCAACAGTACAAGGGCAAGAGGATTGCAAAGATGCACCGTCACCCCCTCTTTCTCAAGAAGGATCGGCGGTGGTTCCCTTCCTTACGTGATGGAGCAGGCTGGCACGGGAGGATGGTCGGTGGCGGGCACTGTGTGGGCGGACTTTGGTCTAGGAGGAGGCGATAGCGATGCGGACTCGGGTGACGGAGGCTCGCCTTAGCACGCGAGGATGGTTGGTGGTGGGTGTCGATGGCTCAGAGGCTCGCTCATGACGAGGGTGCTGGCGAGGAAAGCATGTGGAGATTCCAGGAGGCTCCCCGGTGGAGGAGCTGGTGACATGCGGAGCGACGCCTGCGCTGTGGAGGCAGTCGGTGTGGGCTGTGGTCCGCAGCGCGGATGGAGGAAGCTCGCGGCTGGGGGCCTCACGCGGAGGCATTAGTGACGGAGGAAGGCAGCGACGCCGATTTCATCTAGCGGAGCAGCGCCTACGGCGTGGCCTGCGGTCGGCAATGGTGGTGGCGACGGGCACCGCCAGCAGCTGGAGGGCGGTGCCTGCTGCCATTGTTTTTTATAATTTTTTTGATTATTTTGTAAAAATATAAATGAATTGATAAAAAAAACTTTTTTTAATTTTTTTAATAGAACTGTAATAGAAGATTTTTTAATTAATTAATTTATTTTTTTTGCTTTTTAAATTTTCCTTACAAAACAAATGTTAGAAGGAAGGAAAGATAATATTTTTTGTATATTTTTTATTTTTTATTTATAAACAAATCAGGACGCGAGCATGATGACTCAATTTCAAAATCAAAACATAATGCGTGAACAAGGATCCGGCAAAAAATGAGGTATGGATCATAGTCTCTTGCCACCGTGTGTGGCCGGAGTTGAGAAATCGTGGGAGGTAGAAAAGAACATGAATAGATCACGATGTGAAATGAAAAAAATCAGAGTTGAAGGTTGATTAAAATTGTGATGGATTCGAAGATCTATATAAAAAAATGATGAGGAAATAAAGATGCGAGAAATAAAAGTAAGATTAACCTAAGATAAAAATAAGAGAAAATGTGTGGATCTCACCTTGTGAACGGAAAAGACCTTGATCACCTCAACGAAGGCCGACTCGCTGTCACCGGATGGCTCGGAGGCTAGGCACCCTTCTGCGACAAGAAGACTTTCAGAGATCGGGCTCCTCTCACCAAAGATTGATTAAATTGAAATGATGGAGAAGGAGACATATAAATAGAAAAGATAGGAATTCAAATTTGAATTTTTCAATTTTTAAATGAAGATAAAGGATAAGAGAGAAAAAATTGAAACAAGATAAAGTAAAAAGGTTAGTGTTAAAATTTATTAAAAAATTAACTATTTTTTTGTATTTTCGTCACTTTTTTAATTTGAAAATTAAATGTTAATTTTTTTATTTTTTGTGGTAGTTATTTAAGAAAATTAACTATATATATAAATAATATACATATAGTACACTATTTACATGATTAAATAAGAAAATTAGTTTGATTTTTTAATTTTCATTTTTAATTTTATTATTTTTTTTAATATTAATAAAAAATTATTACAAAATACAATATGTACAAATAAATGGTAAAATTGCACAAACCACCCCAGAAAACCAACTTTTCACCCGTAACTCCAAAAATTATGAAATCACAGCCATTTTAAAGATAATTTAATTTAGAATGCAAT
The DNA here is from genome assembly GCA_037367405.1 of Ottelia alismoides. Classification (NCBI taxonomy): domain Eukaryota; kingdom Viridiplantae; phylum Streptophyta; class Magnoliopsida; order Alismatales; family Hydrocharitaceae; genus Ottelia; species Ottelia alismoides. The sequence continues at coordinate 2,024,718 of JAZKJV010007863.1, forward strand.
GGAAGTAAGTTTGATTCAATTTGAGTTCATATGGAGCTGGAATTGGTCTTTCACTTATCGCTTAGTGGCTTTTTCCAAGTGTGGTTGCTTTTATTCTGTACAAGATTTGATTGTGCAATTATTTTTATTATTTAGGACACTTTTTTGCAACTTTTGTTTTGGACATTATTTTGTTTGAGGTTAATTTATGTACAAATAAAATAGTGTAGTACACAAATATACAAAACACACACATTTTTTTGGATTTTTTATTAAGGACCCTATCTCCCCCTACATTATTCATGGTCGATCAGGTCAAGTCTTGACCTTCTCTCAGGGTTCGGGTCAGCCTGTATCTATTACATATATACAGTCTTCCTTCTTTTTTTATTTTATTTTCTTTATTTTTCCTTTCTTTCTTTCTTTATTTATTTTAGGTTAAAATGGTAAGAAGTGTACGATTTTTACATGCAGATGCAAGTTAGTAAGAATATGGAGTTAGTGTTATATACATGTGTTTTGTAAGGGATTTTAAGCTAAAATAAATGAATAAAGATGATGAAATGCAGATTCATCATCCCCCTATGCTTTACCTTTGCTAGTCCCTTAGCAAATACTTATTTGAAAGAATAAGTGAAAAAAGTAAAAGAAAAAGAAAGGTAAAATGAAGAAATTAGGACAATATTGAATATTACATTTATCTTCATAAAATTTTAGTATGGAGCTCTGTCAGACCTTTAAATTATTAGTGTGGCGGAACCTTAATGGGAAATGGATTTAAAACCTAAAAGCCTCTAAGTTCCATAAGACTCATATTCAGGTCTCCTCAATAGTCAGGTCAGAACAAGTCTACATACACAAATTCTTATGACTATGAATCTTTACTTGTACGGTGTAAGTGAAGTATAGCTCCCCATCTCAAAAGTAGCAAAGAAACAACCTCCCTCAACAAGCTAACTCTAGTTCCCCAGTCGAGCAACTCTTTCCTCGAGGAGCGGAGATATTCCCTTCTAAGTTCAAGTACAACCGGCTCAAAAAGAGGGGATGGAGAAAAGAATGGATGGTAACCAGTGTAGCTATCTATCCTGGGATGCATGACTAGTGTATCCAAGTAATCCAGCTGCAAGCTTACACAAAATTGACTACTTTGAAGCTCTTATTAATTTCCTCTTTTTATCCTTGTATATACACTCTGGCAGACATTTTACTTTTTAATCAGACATGTCCACTTTTGGAGATTCTACATGTTTTCTTTTTTTTTGAAAATATATACAAGGTGCAGCATGTACAGAAGGAGTTTTTCCTCTTAAGCTAGTAGACTATCCCTCTTTTGAAGCATTATTGCAACCCCACAGCATCCTGTCTTTAGACCTTAACATCGCTAGACCAGGTTGAGATGCACTTCCCTCCCTAGAGGAAGATGAGAGGTTCCGCCTAGATGCACTACCCTCGTATGCTACTCCAAACCAAAAGATTCTGCCTCCTCACTATCTCCTTCATGAAGAGCTGCCTGTAGAGTGCTTGTCCAAGATAAGCCACGGTATGAAAGAATCATGCGTGTGTTGTTAGATGTTCTACTTAGACTAATCAAGATGACATGTGAACATAGTCTTATGGACTCAAAAAATTAAGTCACTAGGACCTGAAAAATCTTAACTCCAATTCTTATAAGGTTCCTCTGAAATTAAGTTGATTAAGGTCCAACTAAGCTCCACTCTTCAACTTTATTCCAGACTTATGTTAAATGTCAATACTATCCTGAAAAATGCACATGCAAATGCAAGAAATATGTATAATGCAACAAGAAAGCATTTTTTAAACAAATTTCTAATTTTGAACTTTTTATGGATTTTTGGAAAAGAAAGCAAAATGATGCACATGTGAAAAGAGAGATTTTTTTATTATGCATCTTTTTTATAGATTTTTGGTTTTATTTTTTTTCAAAAAGGAAAAAGGGTTAGTAAAATATATACAAGAATTTTGTTGTGTTGTTTTCGTTTTTTGTATGTTTTTTTGTTTTGTTTTTCTATGTTTGTTTTTGTTTGTTTTTTTGTTTTTTTTCCTTTTTCCTTCTTTTTTTGTCTTTTTTGTTTGTTTTTTTGAAAGGTGATCAAAGTTTATATACACACACGTGGATTTTAAAAATTTATATGCATATCTCCAAAAATAAACATATTTAAAAGTACGTGTATGCCTAAAGTATATATGCAATATATACGACACCCCCTATACTTAGCTCGAACTATGTCCTTATAGTGATCAGAGAGCGGCAAAGGAAGATATAACTCGTGCTAAGTATAGAAAAGTCAATAGACTTCTATGTTATAATGACTCAAAGAAAAGAGAAGTTTGTGATCCCCACTATACTTAGTATCAAGTAATCCTAAGTATAGAAGACAGTACAAAAGGGGAAAACCAATGCCGAGAATGTACTGACTCAAAAACAAAAAAATGATCTGAACAACATCACCCCCATACTTAGGGTAGAGTATCCCTAAGTATAGGCAACAACAGGAGTGATGAACATGACGAATATGAACAACACAAATCATTCACCCCTCCAAACTTGGGATAAAGCACATCCTAAGTATAGCATATATATACATACACACGGAAAAGGGGCGAATGATAAAACGGAAGAAGAAAGAGTGAAACGAAAGGATATACAAAAGGAGTGGATGTACAAATGTCAAGAAGGTTGAAAGCGAACCTTCTTGCGGGACCGCTGAGGTATGGATCTGACAAGGTGTAGGTCGATATTAGGGTTATCATTAGACATAAACTGATCATGATCGACCAAGAATGTATCCTCAGCAGTCTCAGAGTGTGCATGCACAAATCAGTTAGTGGAAGTAGTGTGGACATGTCATGCCTAGGAAGTCTCGCAAATATCAAAGTAAAAAGGCTCGAAATCATTATCAGAAAAAGTAGGATGAATTCCAGCCTGGCGAGCGTCTACTGGATCATCATCTTTATCAAAAGGCCCAAATTCCTTTATAAAATAAAGTAGATCAAATTTGGCCTTATTGGTCTCATCTAAATCAGGGTGAATAGCAATAGACTCATCAGTGGAAGTTGTCGAATCATGTTTGTCCTGTCAAGTCTTAGAGTCTGCCTTCCGCTCTAGGGTGTCTATCGTTTAAATCCCACCGATGTCATCAATGCATCGCCACATACCAGAAGGGGAACTCCAAGGTCTATGCTTTCCGAGTCTTCCTCCTTGAAGAGGAATTCTTGGGTTACATTATCATCCAACATACATCAAGAATATCTGATATTCTCATCGAGGTCAAATTCCTTGGGGTTGGCTAACACGGGCGGGCTCTCAAGGGATGCAGCTTTCTGGTCAGTAATGTGTGTCGTGATTAACACATCGCTCCCTACATCAGAACGGAAGCAAATCTCTCCTGATCCATAATCAATAACGGCTCTCGCAGAGATGATAAAAGGTCATCCCAGGATGATTGGAGGGTGCTCCACAGGGTTGGAGGTCTTCATGGGCAATACGACCAAATCAGAATGAACTTCATGCCTTGAATAAGAATGACAACATTTTCTAGAATACCCTTTAGCCTCTTGATAGATCCATCAGCAAATTGAACTATCATCAGGGTTTTCTTGAGAGGCCCAAGATGAAGAGATTGTACCATAGAGAAGGGTATTATATTTATCGACGAACCACCGTTAAGGAGAGTGTTATCACAAGAATAGTCAAATATGGAGCAACTCACAAGAGGTGTGGTAGTGTTCCCTTTCTTAAAATGCAAACGGTGAGAGATGGCATAGGCAGCGGCCATGGTCAAGATGTGACGCTCAAATCTGCTCCTCTACTTTCTCTTCTTGTGTTGAGGAGCAGATAAATGGGCCATGGCCTGGTGAAGTGGGGATTTAATGATCTCATGAATGGTGGCCATAACTTCAGGTCCAGTCAATTTTTTTTGAATTTTTAGACCTCCTCCATACAAGGGAGGAGATCGGAATCAGCATATACACGAGGATTGCCAAGAGCAGTCTGTGTAATGGAATCCTAGGGGTCAAAGTTGGGACATGTGGTGGATGACTATGTGGGAAAATGGTTTGGCGTAGGTGCCCTCTCCTCACAAAATGAATTAATAATGTTTCTCCCAGAATCTTTTTGGATTTTAAAATTTTCTCATTTTTTGTATTTTGGGCGATTGCAAGCTCTCATGATTATCCTCAAGTGAATCCATATCCTAAAATAGTGGAACAGTGTTCTGCCTCTTATTTATGTTAAATAGGTTGCTAATCCTCAAATTCATAAGCCTCATCATCTGGTTCACGGTCTCAAGTGTGGACACCATGAAAGGTGACTCCAAAATCAAACGGTCGGGTGAGTGGAATGAGGGTGGGTAAAAATGATCATCCGATTCTTGAAATAATGGGTTAAGCGGATAAGCACAAAAATCAGGAGGAAAGTCCTCCTAGAAAAAGGAAGGTGGATCGGCTGGAGGGTACGAGGCATCCGCGAAGATCGGATTAAAATAACTCCAGTCAGCCATCTTCGAAACAAAAGATAGGGATTGGGAGAGCACAAGGATCAAGTCAAAAGATATGGGAAAAAGGCCCAAATGCGCAGAAGGATCAAGTATGCACACAAGCAATCAAACACAATACAAACCCCTAGTTCACCAACTCAACGCAATGTGAAGATCGTGAAGGTTCGGTCAATTATCTTGTCAATTTTTAGAGTTTGCTGAGAATACAATATATCAGAGCGGTTAAAGTAAGCTGTTATGAACCCAGTGCTCCCTGGAGACTGTCCCAATCTCACAACTAGTTTTTCCCAGCCGATATGGGTGCGTACCGTTAACCGGCTACCAGATCTTCCCACTCTGCTAAGGAAATCCCGGACTGATTACCGGCTAGCCGGTGAAGTCCTCACTAGAGAATAACTAATCAGAAGACAGTAGTCTAAAGAGAGTTCGGGCGCGGTTCTATCCTAATGTGCGGGTCGCTCTCTCGTTGTAGATAAATCAAACAAGATGGGGATACTCTCCCCAAAACAATTATTTTTCCTTAACTTTATTTTAGGGTCGAGTTTTCTTTAGCAGTCTCGATTTTAGGCAGTTATCACTTGGTTTGAGTATTTTCAATGAAAATTTCCTTTTTAACTTATGTTAGTGAAAATAAGGAAGGAGATCAGAAATGCCAATGCGTGATTAAACACAATGATGTATGCATGGGTTAGAGATGCGTACCTTGTCTCCAGCACTCTACATGCAGGGTGATCCATGTAGAATTGAAATACAGCAAAAATAAACTAACCTATATGCAAATGCAAGTGAACCATCTTAACAATAGCTTCTATTAACGGGCAAGAACATCTTAATTTGAATAAGTCCAATTACGCTCTATTCTATAGGTACAAAAACTCTTGTTTAAGGTGTTTTAATTACCTGTCTCAAGCAAATTAATTAAAGCAATCAATCGATAGCTCACGAAATCCGCGTTAAACAAAGAAAAATAAGGTGATGAAAACAAAACCGGTGAGGTCCTCCAAGTGCACCGACACTTGGCGAAACAGACCTCGCAACAAATGAATATCCGTTTACAATGGTTCAAATGCTAAAATAAATAAATAAAAGTCTTTTTTTGTCTCCTTCAATTCTTCTTCTCCTCCTCTCGTGCTATCCTGTTACTCGGTGAAGAATCAAGCCACCTCCGCTTCGCTTGGGTGCTTCGGCTCTCTTAGGATCACCTCCTTCGCTCCGCGGGCCCTTGTAAGAAAAAGAAAAGAGAGAATGTGTAAGAAACACAATTATCAAATATGCTCAAGAAAAATGAAATAAATGCAGTAAATATGAATAATGGAGTTAATGCGGAAAAATATACACAAATATATACAACCAAGAATAACATGTCAAAAGAGAAACCTAACTACCCTCACCGTGCCTCCCCGGCAACGACGCCATTTTGTTGAAACAGAAACTTCGAGGATTTATTATTACTGTTATATGAAGTTGTCATTGTGATCCCCAAAATTCTCAGAACAAACAAATATTTTTTTATTTCTCAAGCTACAAAAATAATTACAAAGAATAATGTGAGCAAGAGAAAAGTTTTTTGCTACTTATTTACCTGTATAGCAGACAGGATCGAACTCAGGGAGGCAACGATTCTCGAGGGTTATTCAAATAATCAAAAGAAATTCAATTAAGAGAAAAAGCAGGAATCTCAAATGCAACTATCCTTGGTTTTTGTGGATTTTTCTCTTTTTATTTTTTTCGTTTTTATATTTTCTGATTTTTAAATTTTTAGTGATTTTAGTTTTGCAATTTTTTATTTTTAAAAATAAGGAGCAATATGCACAAGTAAAGAAATGCGCACACCACACTCTTTTTGTATTTTTCAATTATATAAAAAATACTCAGGAAAATCCAGAGAAAATATTTTTGTGTTTTAAAGAGTCTTTGAAATATTTTTGGGATTTTTTGTCGAATTTTCAGTTGTTTTTGTATTTTTCTAAAAATCAAATAGTTGAAAAAATGATAAACAATGCACAACCTGAAGTAATTTTCAACTTAAAAATATTTTAAGTGCCCAAAACTCCTAGAAATTATTTTTATGCTAGAAAGATACACAAATCAGGAGTATACACAAATTTTGTAGAATTTTTAGAGCAATAAAAACAATTATTTCAATAAAAAGAATATGCAAAATAATGTCCGGAAAAAAGGGATAAAATGTGAATGTTTAAAGTTCTTAAATTAAAATGTAACAATAAATAAAAATGGAAAAGAAAATGCAATTTACCAATTAAAACGTGCTCTACACGTACGTTTGGAGCAGGGGGCCTTTTGCATAACTTATGAAATTGTTGGGGAATAAATTGCAATTTTTCCCAATAAATACATGCTACGCACATGTGTATATTGCATGGGGACATTTCTGCAAATATTAAAATCTCTAGGATTGCTCCATAATTTTCCAAATCTTTTTTTAAAACCCTTGTTAGGGTTTCTTCATTCCCTTCATTCTCAAGCAACAGTACAAGGGCAAAAGGATTGTAAAGATGTGCCGCCGCCCCCTCTTTCTCAAGTAGGATCGACGATGGTTCCCTTCCTCGCAGGCGGAGCTGGCTGGCACGGGAGGACGGTCGGTAGTGGGCATCGCACGGGCGGACTTTGGTCTAGGCAGAGGCGGTAGCGATGCATACTCGGGTGGCAGAGGCTCAGCTTAGCACGGGAGGACGGTCGGTGGTGGGCGTCGATGGCTCAGGGGCTCACTCACGCCGATGGCGGTGGCGAGGAAAGCGAGTGGAGTTTCCAGATGGCTCCCCGACAGAGGAGCTAGTGACGTGTGGAGCGGAGCCTACGTGGTGGAGGCAGCCGATGTGGGTTGTGGTCTGCAGCGCGGATGGAGGAAGCTCGCGGTTGGGGGCCTCGCATGGAGGCGATGGTGACGGAGGCAGGTGGCAGTGCCGATTGCGTCTGGCGGAGCAACGCCTAGGGCATGGCCAGTCGACAGTGGCGGTGGCGGCGGGCACCGCCAGCTGCTGGAGGGCAGTGCATGCTGCCTTTGTTTTTTTTATTATTTTGTAAAAATAGAAATGAAATGATAAAAAAAACTTTTTTAATTTTTTTGAATAGAAACTATAATAGAAGATTTTTTGAAATTTAATTATTTATTTGGTTTGTTTTTTTAATTTTCATTGCAACAAATGTTTGAAGGAAAGAAAGACAATATTTTTGTATATTTTTTTTATTTTTTTATAAACAAATCAGGACGCGAGCATGATGACTCGATCTCAAATCAAAACGGAATGCGTGAACAGGGATCTGATGAATCCACATTTCATCATCTTTATTCTATCATTTTGGCACCAAAAACCCTAGCAAATGCCTGCTAATAGCATTAAAATCATCATCTTAGCATCCATGCATGTGCATCACAATAGTGTCTAAAATACTGTAATTAAAGCCAAAATTATAGAATAAATAAAGAAAAGAAAAAGAATAAAATATTGTAAATATTTTGTGACTCAAAACCCCCGAGACCTAGGCATCTTGATGAATAGGTCGACAAGGAATAAAGTAGGGGGAGATAAGGTCAGAAATACAAAGAAAATACCTTTATATTCTATTCATTCTTTATTCATTTTTGGGACCTATTTTTGGTTCCACTTTTTATACCTCAAATAAAGAAACGTTGTACATGAAAGTTGTAGACAATTTTATAAAGAAAAATACAAAATTGATTTCACAGAAAAAGAATACACGGATAAAAAGTTATGATCTGAATAAGAATCCAGAATCCCAACTTTCCAGACCCGTATCTCACAACTGACAACTCCAAATGTAGCAAACTCACCTTTAATTGTATATAGAATAAAATAATCTATCCAATGGCGGTGGTTTCACATTTGGCGGAGCTACGGTTTGAAAGTTGAGTTTTGGACCCCTATTGTATACATGTACTGAATAAAATATTCAATTTATTCTTTATTCATTATTTATTCATTTTTATATTTTTATAATTATGTAAATATTACTTGTAATATATATGTGTACTAAAATCAGAATAAAATGCACAGAAAATACAAGAATAAAAATACTTGTATAAAGGATACATAGGTATACTGCCTATACATATACCTGTACAAAACACTCTTATAATTTATTAATTATACATAATAAATCAGAAAAATAAAATAAAAATATATTTATGTGTATAAAAGTATTTTATAATTTTACAAAATAAGAAACAAAAATAATAAAATTAAAATATACAAAATAAAAATAAAAAGATGCAATATGTAGGTATTATACCTATATAAGGCCATAAAGGTAACTTGTAAAAATACAAGTCATAAAATTAACTAAAAATCAAAATAAAATACTACATAAAATTTTAAGCTTTTTTTTATTTTATGACTTTTATTAAATTCGGCCTTTTTCTATTTCTTATTGAATTTATAAAACATTTATCCAGGATTTTTCCTGATTGGTCCACGTGGACCAATCAGGAGACGGTCCCAGTTGACCCCCGTCAACTGGCCGTCCTTCCCCATGTGCGACGTCAGAGGCTTGGTTTTTGAGCCGATTTCTTGGCTTTCTCCCAGCCAACCCTTTCACTATTTTGCCTCACACCCTTCTGCAATCTCCTTCCCCTACCAACCACCTTGCCCGCCTTGTGATTTCCTTGGAGATTGCATCACTGAAACGCTCCAGAATCGTTGGTCTTTGGACCCCTGCAACCTCGGGTCAACCCACTTAAAACCAAGACCTCACCTTTCGATTTGAATTCGAACACCTTCGGTCCACCCCTCGCGCCTCTTTCGTGCTCCAGAGCTACCTGGAGGTGACAGCTCCGACGTGGGCTCTTCATCCAAGGCAGCCGAGGTCGGATGCGCTTCCACCACCTCCCGCAAAGTAGCCGGTCGAGGTACCCTTCTTCCCTCTGGCCCCGGCCATTGAGGGCTCGCCCCGCTCTTTTATTCAGCCCATTTCATTCCTGATTAACCTTAGCTTCGAAAACCCCAAAGAAATTTGAAGTTCCATCAAGTATTTCGCCAAAAAAGCACCTTGGCCGGAGCGCACCTCCGGCCGTGCATCTCCATCTCGATCCGAGCATCCCCGAGACCATCCAAGGGTCCAGGCACTTTGCCCTGGGCCCTTTGACCATTTTTGCAGGTCAAAGCCGAAGCAAAGACACCTGGAGGCGAATTTTGAAGCTCGCCGGAGCTAACGAAGCTCTCCAGCTCCGCCAGCCACCAGCGAGCACCACGGCCACCGCCGTGGCTTTTTGACGCTCCCAGGAGATAGGCGACGACCAGAGGAGGCTCCAGCCCAATCTTGAAGCTCAGAAGCCATCGGAGTCGGCCGGAGGAGCTCGAGGAACCTCGCACAGCCGGAGCTCCGCCGTGTTCTTCCAGCCGTCTTCGCCACCGTCCGATCAGGGCGCCTCCTCCAGATCAAGCAGCAACCGTTGGATCGCACCACGCCTCGACCGTTGATCTTCCCCCGGAGATCTAATCTCAGCCGCGGATCCACGAACCGTCATCGGCCGTTCTGAACACGCCACGTGTCAAGTGGCAACTCCATCGCCGTCAGATCACGCGTCGAGGGTATTTTGCATCTACACCCTCGCACCTTTTTGTATTTATTATTTAGTATTTAAACTTTTGTCTGTAGAGTAATAGTTTTGTAATATTTGCACAAAGACCCCCAAACTATCTATATTTGCATCCAGGTCCTTCGCCACGTCACCTCACGTGATCTGTACACGTGAGGTGTGGGCATTTTGCAGAGTGACCCTTGGCCTGTATTGTATTTTATTTTAGTACCAAAATTTCACTTTCACGTGTTATAATTTTGGAAAAAAATTGCATGTAAGCCCCCAGGGTTTGGAATATTACATTTTCGTCCTTGCCAGGTGCGTGCAAGTCACGCACCCTGGTGGGAAAATTTCTAAGAGACCCAGGCGGTTTTGGTAATTAGATTTTGGAGCTATAAATCGAATATTTAGTTTAAATGTTTGTGAAAATTTGCATGTATGCCCCTGGATGTTTGAGAAATTGCATAAATACCCCTGTCAGGCCTGTGTATTGATTGGATGCTTGTTGTATTTATTTAACCTATCATTTTAAATCCAAAAATTCCACAAAAATAGGGTTAAGCTCCTGGACACGTGTACTTTGACGCTATCATTTTAGTTTTTGATTTTATTTTATTTTTATTTTTATTAAAAATGAAAAACATGCTTTTTGTGTACTGTCTAGTTTAGAAAATACCAAAAAAATATTAAAACATTTTGAAAAATTACAAAAAAATCACCTAGTGTCTATTTTATCCTATTTTAGTGTCAGTCCAAAAATCACTAAAAATCTCAAAAGAAAAACACTAAAAAATTAAAAACACTCAAAAACTTCAAAAAAATATATAAAATCAAGGAAAACTCTAAAAAATACAAACTCAGATTCTGTGTGTTCCTTATTTTGTTCCTTTTATTTGAAAAATAGTGTGAAAAATTTTGAGTACTAGCTGGTATTTTTATATCCTATTTTATTCATAGCCAGTTCTCGTTTCACTGTTTTGACTTATTGCAGTAATTAAAAATACCAAAAACACCTTGAAAAATCCCCAAAAATCACAAAAACAGTAGAAAATCATAAAAATATCAAAAAAAATTTATTTCTGAATTTTTGGTAATTTTTACTTGGTTTTATAAATATTTTACCTTGTCTTTTATTACATTGTCTTTAAATTCCAATATTAAAAAAGAAAAATATAAAATATAAAATTATAAAAATCAGAAAATTAAAAAAATCAAAATACAAAATTAAAAATTAAATTAAAAATAAAAAAAATTAAAAATTAAAAACCCACAAAAATTTACTTTGCTTGTTTGCTTAGTGTAGACACTTCACACACACACACTTGTGCACTTCTGTGAACCACCCTGTTTGCTCCCTGTGTTCGAACTCTCTGCATACTTGTTACTATACACCAGTTGTGTAGAGTTAAAAATAAATTTTAACTCCACATTAATTCTAATTGATTGATCTTTAGTGTGGGTTAATTGTTGATTAATCACATTTTATTGTGGGTCGCCACAGCGACGTGTTTAGACCCTCGATAATCTGCGGTTATCAAATGGCGCCGTTGCCGGGGAGCAACAGCGAGTAGTTTACATTTTGCTTGTGTTGATTGTCTACCATAGCTTTAGTTCATATCTCTTGCATTTTTGATACATATTGATTGAGCTATCTGACCATTTCTTTTCTTGTCTTCTTGCGAGGGACCGCGGAGCAAGGCGGATCGCCTAGGTGACCCGAAGCAACCTTGGTAGGCAGAGCCGGCTATTCTTTAGCCAGGCCGGCAGGAGAGAGCAAGAGGAGTGAGGGAGAGAGATTAGATTAGCTCTTATTTTATTTTTGTGAGAGAGTGATTTATTTAATTGTAATAATACAGGTACACTTGGACTCTCTGACACTTAGACACTACCGGGCCTAATTTCCGGGTGTTTGTTCACCCGGGGGCTCACCGCGGTTTTCATCGTGTTTTCATCGCTGTCATTTTCCGGTTTTGTTTTCATTTTTCCTTTCTTTTGTGGATTGAGCTCTTAGATTAGGTCCTGCTTGATTCGATTAGAATAGGTCCAAACACACTAATTACCTTTGCATGTTCCTATAGATCGTTGTTGGACTTAGACTAATTAAACAGTTGGCTAGTAGCTTCCGATCCACGCGCCGCGAGCTCACACCCGAACAAGCGCTTTCTCCTAACTCAAATGTGTTGAGCAGAGGAGGGGTGAGCCTAGACCGGACATTCAGATTGGAAGTTAGTAGCTAGCTTGTGGTTCTTCACGCTAGCAGTTGCCTATTCTAGGACGATTTCCGCTTGCATATCGCCATATAGTTAGGTTTAAAAATTCTGCTTTACATCCCGCATGGAGAGAGCTGGGATTCGCTGTAAGTCTTCTTACTTTGCATGCATCATCTAGGCACAAAGGTGAGATTTCCACCTTGGTGTCGACTTGCACGGCTTTTCCGACTCTATTCTCCCTCTGTTTTTGGAACAAAGTAGGATCAAGAAAATACAAAAATCGTTAGGCGCTTGTTTGAATCTACTCAAAAGAAGCGATAACACCAAAAAAATTAAAAAAGGGACTGCTAAAGAAAACTTGACCAAAAATAAAATCTATAATTGGATTCATTGCTTGGGGTGAGTAATACCCTCACTTGTATTCAGGTTGCATGGGAAGGTTTCCTTCCAAGTGAGGTGAGCGCTTCGTAAGGATTAGAGCCAAAAACCCAACTTGTGGCTGCCTTGTGTATCGCCTGGATTTCCGAAGTATTGGCGCTACTATCGTACGTAGTCGAGTAGGACTTGGTCGCCATTGGTGACTCACTATTGTGTGAGCGCCGACCTTGTTCGAAGTACCGAGCTTAGGCCACGCCTTCACGGGTGTGTCTGTCTCACCGGCTGCGTCCGAGTAGGACCTTGTACGCTCACGGGTGATTCCGTTGCGAGCGAGGTCCGAAGTACCGGTTTCGCCTATCGGCTTCCTCCCTCTGTTTCTTTGGCTGAGTAGGGATCCAGGAAGGGTTACAAGGACCTCAAAAAGCGCAAGTTACGGGTTACACAGGAGGAGGACAAGTACGGGGACACTTTCCCGGCAGTACTCTCTCTCCTTTAGGCGTAGCGTTCTAAGGACTTGTGACAAGATAAATACCTGAAAACAAGCTAAAATTGATAAGATAAAAGCCGAACCTTCACGGCTTCACGTGTTGAGTTGGTGAATTCACCCCTGCTTTGTGTTTGATTTTTAGAATTATTTAGGTCAAGATCAAAAACACAGCACAATTGTGCGCAATTTTGTTGCATCTCATTTCCTCTTCTTCTTCTCTTGCATTTTCCCTGCTCTTTCCGAATAATCAAGATGATGGGACGGAGATCTATTAGACCGACTTTGTCAGCACCGCTATCCAGCACTCCTCCTCATTCATCTAGGAATACCTCGGAGAGTCCACTCTCCGAGCCCGAGTTCACATCCACCCTGTTCCCCCTCGACCACCCTTCCCATTCTCCTTCTCTCAGTCCAATTGTTTCAGAATTCAGTGCATCATAGAGTTCGGCTCATTCGACAGCACCTGAGATGGCCTCTTTTGCTTTTTCAGAAAATCCAGCAATGGCAGACAGAGGCGAGCACCCAGATGACCACGATCACCCTCCATTCATAATCGATCAGGTGTCCATTAACAATTCCTTGTTAGCGTCCCTGGAGACAATGCAAAGACAGATCCGTGACCAGGGAACATTCATGGGTGATCTGATGAGAGAAATAGCGCAGATGAGAGAGAACCGACCTGGGGGCGGTGGCGAAGGTGGAGGAGGAGGACCCGATGCAGGAGGAGGCGATCCAGACGCTGAGCGACCGCCACAGACCATCATGAGGGAGTTGCACAACCCAGCTGCATCCCTCACTCACCGTTGGATCAGACTCCCGCCCATTCACGGAGACTTCGAGCTTCGGCCCCACACTATCCAGCTTCTACCCAAGTTCCACGGGTTGCCGACCGAAGAGCCGCACCTCCACCTCCAGGAATTTGAAATGATTTGCAGCACTATCCATGATCGGTTGATGACCGAGGACACCATCAAGATGATCGCCTTCCCGTTCTCTTTGGTTGATAGAGCCGCCTACTGGCTCAAACACCTTGGGCGATTTGTCGACACATGGGCAGATCTCCGGACCGCATACCTAAAGAAGTACTACCCTCTCGGCCGGACCGACGCAGCTCGAGCCATGATTAGCAACTTCGTCATGATCCCAAATGAACAGTTCCATGAAGCCTGGGATCGATTCAGAGAGCTCATCGACCGGTGTCCACATCATGACATCTCCAATCCCAACCTCGTGCAGAGTTTCTTCTGTGGGCTGACACCGGAGCTGCAGGGGCTAGTGAACGCCTCTTGTGGTGGGTCTTATTTCTCCAAGGGAGAAGACGACGTTTGGGCCATCTACGAAGGCATGGTAGAAAACTCCACAGTGATGGCCCAAGCCCGAGTCTATACACAGCAGAAGCCCCCGCAAGGAGCGGGATCATTCCAGAGGATCGCCCGCATCGATGCCGGTCCCAATACAACGTCGGTAGCCGCCGCTCAAGCCGAATCAGCAGCAGCCGACATGGGCATTATTAGTGAGAAGTTGGACCGCATGGAGATCCTCGAGAAGAAGCAGAACCAAGGTCTTGCTCAGATGGACATTCTCACCAAAACCATGAGTGACCTGAAAACTCAAATCCTATGCATTCAGGAGGCACAAGCTCACGCCCAACAGCCTCCCAGGTCACGGGCTGACCCCAGCAGTAGCAGCTCCAACCAACCCTCTACCTCATACCGACAGGTGAATCATATCCACGCAAAGTCGGTTCCACTGCTGCAGTACCATCCAGAGCAACCGCCATCTCAGGAGACGCAGATGGTGGTGTATCAGCCGGAGCAGCCACTGGCAGTTCTTCCTCCACCTTCCTTTGAGCAGGAGCCATTGATGGAAGTCAATGGGATTTGGTACGACCGGTACCCTCAGCCCGGGATTCGTCGGGATCACCCTGGATTCCGCTGGGGCAATGGTGGCTCCTCATCCCAACAACAGCCTCATGCCCAAGGACACCAGAACAGCCAGCCACAGCAGCATAACTAGCAGCCCCAGTATGCCTAGCCACAGCAATATCACTGTGGTCCTCGTCCCGCCTATCAGGGACAACAGTGGAGGCAGTGCCAGCCGCCTCAGTAGTCTTATCACCAGCCTTCCCCCCAGTATCAGCAGCAACACCAGCTGCAACAGCCCCATTTCCAGCAGGGACAGACATCCGGTTCTCAGGGTCCAGCCTTTGAGAACCCAGCCTTCGATGATCTTGCCCGCTTGCTATCTGAACAGCGAGCATCTTTCAGGCAAGAAATGGATGAATTCCGACAGGAGATGCGGGATATTCTCAAAGGCAAAGCCGCCATACCCGCTCAGATCGAACCTAACCCTAATAACCTTAAAAGAAAATCTGAGCAGGTAGAGTTCACAGAGGATGCCTCTCCTAGTGACTATTTGAGTGACATGTCTTATTCCTATTATGATGCTGATTTTGTTACTACTAGGAGCGGTAGGATGCCAGCCGGCGGCGCCTCTTCTGAGCGACAGCCAAATGCAAGATCAGGAGCGCCAGAGGAGCAGAGGAGCGGTGCTGATGCCGCCCATGATGATGTTGAAGACGGTGGTGCTGAAGCCACCAATGATGGAGAGCCAGACGACTGTGCTGATGCCGTCAAGAGATCAGATGCAGACGGTGGTGCTGAAGCCACCATTTTGGATGCTGAACCAGAGTGCGGTGCTGATGCCGCGAAGACCGGTGCTAGTGGTGGTGCTGAGGCCACCACATCTACTTTTGTTGAGCCACCATCTGTGATGTTGCCACATTTTGTACCTAGAGACTATGGGAACAAGAACAAAAACAAAAATTTGAATAAAGGAAAAGTTTCTGTTTAAATAGCGGATCCATATGTGGTGAATGATGATTATTGTATGGATTCTCCGTCTTCACAGGCACAGGGACCGATTCCTAGTCCTCCATCTGAGGAGGCCCCTACCATCCCCTTCCCCGAAGCACTCCGCCGGGCGAAGGGGAACAAAAAAGAAAATCCAAAAAAGAATCAGCAGGTAGAGTTCGGCAACCAAATGATTGATAGATTTCACATTCAGCTGACTCTACGGGAAGCATTTGAGCATATCCCCTTCTTCAAAAAGAACTTGAAAGAGACAACTACCGTTCGAAGGAAGAAGAGGCACAGAGATCAAATCCATATGCTCACTCATGACACATGTTGCATCATCCAGAACAAGCTGCCAGCCAAGCGACCAGACGCAGGAGCTCCCTATGTCAGATGCGAGATTCAGGAGCAGCAGTTTGATCGTACTCTATTAGACATCGGCTCCTCAATTAACCTCCTTCCGGCAGCCTTACTCAAGCAATTCGAGTTTGGCCCTCTTCTTCGAAGCAGAACCGTCCTTCAGTTTGCTGATAGGTCGATTATGAGGCCGAAGGGGTTATTGAAAGACGTGGTCGTTACCATTCAGGGCCTGAAATTCCCTGTGGACTTCGTTGTGTTGGACATGGAGATCCCTGAGTCGGTAACTGATGCCCCCATCATTCTCGGACGTCCATTCTTGGCCACAGCCAAGGCGGTGACCGACCATGATTGTGGGAAGGTATGTTTTCGCGTAGGGGGCGAAATCGTTCAAATAGAGACGATCGAGGAGACCAGAGCCAAAGAGCTAGAGTGCTCCGAGCAGTCCAGTGAAGCAGCGCAGATGACAGAGGAGGAGCTAGACATCCACCAGGTTCGTGACTTTGAGATGACTGATGACGAATCCAATTGGATAGACCCTGTGGCACCAACTCTCGCCTTGCCTACAGATTCACCATATCTCACGCTCATGGCAGTCGAGAGCCGGGAGAGCATGTCCCTGGAGGAGGATACATGTGAAGCTGACAGTATTGTGACGAGTGGTGCAGATGACTTTCATTCTTGCTCATCTTCTTCTGATCCCTCGGATTCAGACATAGACTGGGGTGACTTTGATGATTATTTACCTTGTCTGATTCCTTCTGAGCCGACAGCCATGACAGAGTGCGAGCCAGTGCAGTTTATTGATGATTCAGCAGGCCGCTCTTCGTCAGAAATTCATGCAGAGCGAGAGTTCTCCCATGCAGACTTGGTCGCATTTACACAGACATCAGAAGCCAGATCTGCCACCTCCCAGTTGCCCAGAACGGAAACCTCTGCCGCAGTCGATGACATATAGATTCCTTGCTGGTGAGCCAGAAATGTACCCAGTCATTATCTCAGCAGATTTGACTGAAGAACAAGAATCTCGTCTGATGGAGGTTCTTGAAAGAAACCGCAAGGCAATCGGATGGAGTATAGCTGATCTCCAGGGGCTGAGCCCAAATCTCTGCTCTCTCCACATTTATCTTGAGGATAACGCTAAGCCGTCGCGTGAGTTCCAACGACGGCTAAACCCGAATCTTCGAGACGTGGTCATGAAAGAAATTTCAAGGTGGTGGAGCGTCGATTTCATCTATCCCATCTCCGACTCTAAATGGGTTAGTCCACTTCATGTGGTACCCAAGAAGACGGGTATCACTACAGTTGTCAACGAGTCTGGAGAGGAGATCGCTACCAGAGTACCAACTTCTTGGAGGGTCTGTGTGGACTACAGACGATTGAATGAGGCCACCAAGAAGGATCACTTCCTGCTACCATTCATTGATCAGATTATCGAGCGACTAGCTGGGAAGAGTCATTATTGTTTTCTTGATGGGTACTCTGGATACAATCAAGTGGCCATTGCGCCCGAAGACCAGGAGAAAACGACATTCACCTGTCCGTTTGGGACTTATGCTTTCAGACGGATGCCCTTTGGTCTATGTAACGCTCCGGCGACATTCCAAAGGTGCATGTTGTCCATCTTCTCGGACATGGTGGGTGACTGTTTAGAGGTCTTCATGGATGACTTCTCGGTCTATGGTGACGGGTTCGACGCTTGTCTTGACTGCCTAGACCGTGTGCTCAAGCGCTGCATTGAGGTTAACCTTGTTTTATCCTGGGAGAAGAGTCATTTCATGATGACTCAGGGGACGGTCCTTGGTCATATCGTCTCTAATAGGGGCATGGAGGTCGATCCGTCTAAGGTGGATATCATCAGAAAACTCAATCCACCGTCCAATCTGCGTCAGTTACGGTCTTTTCTGGGGCATGTCGGTTTCTACCGACGGTTCATTCAGGACTTCAGCCGAATTTCCCGACCGCTCACTGACTTGCTGACTAAAGACACCGAGTTCATTGTTAATGATAAGTTTCTTGAATCATTTGAGACTCTCAAAACATGGTTGTTTCAGCTCCTGTCCTACAGCCACCTGATTGGTCTCTCCCATTCGAGATCATGACGGATGCTTCCGATTTTGCCGTTGGGGCTGTGCTCGGACAGAGGAGGGATGGTTTACCTTTTGCCATTCACTACGCCAACCGGACTTTAGATGCCGCTCAGCGGAATTACACTGTGACTGAGAAAGAGATGCTGGCTGTAGTCTTTGCTCTTGATAAGTATCGATCGTATATTCTCGGATCTAGAGTGACTATCTACACTGATCATACTGCCATCCGGTACTTAATGGCCAAGAAGGATGCCAAAGCACGTCTCACCAGATGGATCCTTCTACTCCAGGAATTTGATATTGAAATTAAGGATAAGCCTGGAGTCAAGAATGTGGTGGCAGATCATCTCTCCAGATTGGAGAATCTTGAGGAATCTGAGCCCAGTGCACCGATCACTGAGACATTTCCAGATGAGGCGATCTTGGCTGTCACCTCACTCCCGTGGTATGCTGACTTTGTAAACTATCTTGTTGCCAAGACAGTCCCTCAGGGTATGCCTAGGCAGAAACTCGAGACCTTCCTGGCGAAGGCCAAGTTTTATCATTGGGAGGATCCTGTCCTTTATCATGAAGGAGGGGATAGTATCTGGAGGAGGTGCATTCCTCAAGAAGAGCAGCATAGCGTCCTCACATACTGCCACAAGCTTGAGGCAGGAGGACATCATTCTGGAAAAAGGACAGCACAGAAGGTGCTTCAATCCGGCCTATGGTGGCCTACTCTCTTCAAGGATTCTGATGAGTTCGTGAAGGGATGTACTGACTGTCAGAAAATGGGAACCTGCGGACAGAGAGACATGATGCCCATGCAACCCATTCACTTCTGTGAGGTTTTTGATGCATGGGGAATTGATTTCATGGGCCCATTTCCTAAGAGTCAGGGATTCGAGCATATTTTGCTCGCTGTGGATTATGTCAGCTGATGGGTTGAGGCCATCCCCGCCCAAGCCGCAGATGCTAAAACCGTTTGCAAATTTTTGAGGAAAAATATCATTTCACGGTTCGGGGTACCTAGAGTCTTGATTTCAGACGGGGGGTCCCACTTCATCAATGACAAAGTCAGGGCCCTTGCAGACGAGTTCAGTATTGACCATTGGGTTTCCACTCCATATCACCCTCAGACTAATGGTCTTGCCGAAGTATCGAATCGGGAGATAAAGACAATCTTGCAGAAAGTTGTCCGCCCAGACCGAAAGGATTGGTCACAACTTTTGGACTCGGTCTTGTGGGCTTATCGGACTTCTTTCAAGAATCCATTGGGGACATCTCCCTTTCGCCTCGTCTATGGCAAGCCGTGCCATTTGCCAGTGGAGATCAAGCACAAATCATATTGGGCAGTTACTGAGTTGCTTCTAGATCCCAAGAGTATAGGAGACCAGAGAAGAGCAGAATTGGCAGCCCTGGAAGAACTTAGAGACACGGCCTTTTCGAACAGCCTACAGTACAAAGAGAAAGTGAAGACATGGCATGATTCGCATATCAGCCATAAACAGTTTGAGCCAGATCAGAGAGTATGGTTGTTTGATTCCAGGCTGAAATTATTTCCAGGGAAGTTGCAGAGCAAGTGGAAAGGTCCGTATGTGGTCAGGAAGGTACATGACAATGGCAGCATCGATATATCCGAACCGTCATCTTCCTCTACCTTCCGCGTCAATGGTCAACGCCTGAAACTATATCTAGATCATGATCCGCCGACCATTGACATTGCCCCCATTCTTCTGGTATGAGATGTGACCTTTGAATCTCATCATCTGCATCTCATACATGGTGATCAATTCCATCCCCCGCTGTACAGATCCATCTGTCTATATCACTCTTTCGTCTGTTGATTTACTTTCTTCTTTTCCTCTTTTCCTTTTCTATCTTCTGTATCTATCAAAAAGGTGCCGCCCTTGTAGACAGTTTTCCATACTTAGGACGTGCTTTGTCCTAAGTATAGGGGGGTTGGCACCCCGAGTTTCTCTAGCCATTTCGATCCTCTCCATTGTCTCCTCTTCTTGCCTATACTTAGGGATATCTTACCCTAAGTATAGGGGGAGACAATCTGAGTACGATCTGTTCATTCCCACCTTTGACCTTCCCTGCGTTGTGTACAGTCTGCTATACTTAGGATTATTTGATCCTAAGTATAGGGGGGACGGTCAACTTCTCATTCGTTTGATTCATCCATTTATTTCTTAGACTTGTCTATACTTAGTACGAGTTATGTCTTCTCTTTTCTCTCCGATCTATGAGGACATAGCTCAAGCTAAGTATAGGGGGGTCGTATATACTGTGTATATACTTTAGCCATAACTCGTACTTTCGTATTTTCTTAATAATATGGCTAGAAAAATTCTTTAAAATCCATTAAAAAATCTTTAATAAAAAGGTGTTTTATTCCTCAAATTTTTTTTGTAATTACTGATTAATAAATCAGGTGAAAATGTTTTTTGCAAAATGTTTGAAAAAATGGTTTGAAAATCTGTGTGAACATCTATTGAAAACTATTTTGAAAATATTTTGTTACATGTTTTCAACCTGTGTAAAAATGTGTGGTTTGTAAAAATTTCTTTTTCTTTGTGTGAAATAAAAATGTTTGAAAAATGATTTGCAAATGGTTTGAAAAATGGTTGCAAAAATGTTTTGAAAAATCTATCTATAAGTGTTTGCTAGGGACTAGCAAAGGTAAAGTATAGGGGGATGATGAATCCACATTTCATCATCTTTATTCTATCATTTTGGCACCAAAAACCCTAGCAAATGCATGTTAATAGCATTAAAATCATCATCTTAGCATCCATGCATGTGCATCACAATAGTGTATAAAATACTGTAATTAAAGCCAAAATTATAGAATAAATAAAGAAAAGAAAAAGAATAAAATATTGTAAATATTTTGTGACTCAAAACCCCTGAGACCTAGGCATCTTGATGAATAGGTCGACAAGGAATAAAGTAGGGGGAGATAAGGTCAGAAATACAGAGAAAATACCTTTATATTGTATTCATTCTTTATTCATTTTTGGGACCTATTTTTGGTTCCACTTTTTATACCTCAAATAAAGAAACGTTGTACATGAAAGTTGTAGACAATTTTATAAAGAAAAATACAAAATTGATTTCACAGAAAAAGAATACACGGATAAAAAGTTATGATCTGAATAAGAATCCAGAATCCCAACTTTCCAGACCCGTATCTCACAACTGACAACTCCAAATGTAGCAAACTCACCTTTAATTGTATATAGAATAAAATAATCTATCCAATGGCGGTGGTTTCGCATTTGGCGGAGCTACGGTTTGAAAGTTGAGTTTTGGACCCCTATTGTATACCTGTACTGAATAAAATATTCAATTTATTCTTTATTCATTATTTATTCATTTTTATATTTTTATAATTATGTAAATATTACTTGTAATATATATGAGTACTAAAATCAGAATAAAATGCACAGAAATTACAAGAATAAAAATACTTGTATAAAGGATACATAGGTATACTGCCTATACATATACCTGTACAAAACACTCTTATAATTTATTAATTATACATAATAAATCAGAAAAATAAAATAAAAATATATTTATGTGTATAAAAGTATTTTATAATTTTACAAAATAAGAAACAAAAATAATAAAATTAAAATATACAAAATAAAAATAAAAAGATGCAATATGTAGGTATTATACCTATATAAGGCCATAAAGGTAACTTGTAAAAATACAAGTCATAAAATTAATTAAAAATCAAAATAAAATACTACATATTTTAAGCTTTTTTTTATTTTATGACTTTTATTAAATTCGGCCTTTTTCTATTTCTTATTGAATTTATAAAACATTTATCCGGGATTTTTCCTGATTGGTCCACGTGGACCAATCAGGAGACGGTCCCAGTTGACCCCGGTCAACTGGCCGTCCTTCCCCATGTGCGACGTCAGAGGCTTGGTTTTTGAGCCGATTTCTTGGCTTTTTCCCAGCCAACCCTTTCACTATTTTGCCTCACACCCTTCTGCAATCTCCTTCCCCTACCAACCACCTTGCCCGCCTTGTGATTTCCTTGGAGATTGCATCACTGAAACGCTCCAAAATCGTTGGTCTTTGGACCCCTGCAACCTCGGGTCAACCCACTTAAAACCAACCCCTCACCTTTCGATTCGAATTCGAACACCTTCGGTCCACCCCTCGCGCCTCTTTCGTGCTCCAGAGCTACCTGGAGGTGACAGCTCCGACGTGGGCTCTTCAGCCAAGGCAGCCGAGGTCGGAGGCGCTTCCACCACCTCCCGCAAAGTAGCCGGTCGAGGTACCCTTCTTCCCTCTGGCCCCGGCCATTGAGGGCTCACCCCGCTCTTTTATTCAGCCCATTTCATTCCTGATTAACCTTAGCTTCGAAAACCCCAAAGAAATTTGAAGTTCCATCAAGTATTTCGCCAAATCAAGCACCTTGGCCGGAGCGCACCTCCGGCCGTGCATCTCCATCTCGATCCGAGCATCCTCGAGACCATCCAAGGGTCCAGGCACTTTGCCCTGGGCCCTTTGACCATTTTTGCAGGTTAAAGCCGAAGCAAAGACACCTGGAGGCGAATTTTGAAGCTCGCCGGAGCTAACGAAGCTCTCCAGCTCCGCCAGCCACCAGCGAGCACCACGGCCACCGCCGTGGCTTTTTGACGCTCCCAAGAGATAGGCGACGACCAGAGGAGGCTCCAGCCCAATCTTGAAGCTCAGAAGCCATCGGAGTCGGCCGGAGGAGCTCGAGGAACCTCGCACAGCCGGAGCTCCGCCGTGTTCTTCCAGCCGTCTTCGCCACCGTCCGATCAGGGCGCCTCCTCCAGATCAAGCAGCAACCGTTGGATCGCGCCACGCCTCGACCGTTGATCTTCCCCCGGAGATCTAATCTCAGCCGCGGATCCACGAACCGTCATCGGTCGTTCTGAACACGCCACGTGTCAAGTGGCAACTCCATCGCCGTCGGATCACGCGTCGAGGGTATTTTGCATCTACACCCTCGCACCTTTTTGTATTTATTATTTAGTATTTAAACTTTTGTCTGTAGAGTAATAGTTTTGTAATATTTGCACAAAGACCCCCAAACTCTCTATATTTGCATCCAGGTCCTTCGTCACGTCACCTCACGTGACCTGTACACGTGAGGTGTGGGCATTTTGTAGAATGACCCTTGGCATGTATTGTATTTTGTTTTAGTACCAAAATTTCACTTTCACGTGTTATAATTTTGGAAAAAAATTGCATGTAAGCCCCCAGGGTTTGGAATATTACATTTTCGTCCTTGCCAGGCGCGTGCAAGTCACGCGCCCTGGTGGGAAAATTTCTAAGAGACCCAGGCAGTTTTGGTAATTAGATTTTGGAGCTATAAATCGAATATTTAGTTTAAATGTTTGTGAAAATTTGCATGTATGCCCCTGGATGTTTGAGAAATTGCATAAATACCCCTGCCAGGCCTGTGTATTGATTGGATGCTTGTTGTATTTATTTAACCTATCATTTTAAATCCAAAAATTCCACAAAAATAGGGTTAAGCTCCTGGACACGTGTACTTTGACGCTATCATTTTAGTTTTTGATTTTATTTTATTTGTATATTTATTAAAAATCAAAAACATGCTTTTTGTGTACTGTCTAGTTTAGAAAATACCAAAAAAATATTAAAACATTTTGAAAAATTACAAAAAAATTACCTAGTGTCTATTTTATCCTATTTTAGTGTCAGTCCAAAAATCACTAAAAATCTCAAAAGAAAAACACTAAAAATTTAAAAACACTCAAAAACTTCAAAAAAATATATAAAATCAAGGAAAACTCTAAAAAATACAAACTCAGGTTCTGTGTGTTCCTTATTTTGTTCCTTTTATTTGAAAAATAGTGTGAAAAATTTTAAGTACTGGCTGCTATTTTTATATCCTATTTTATTCACAGCCAGCTCTTGTTTCACTGTTTTGAATTATTGCAGTAATTAAAAATACCAAAAACACCTTGAAAAATCCCCAAAAATCACAAAAACAGTAGAAAATCATAAAAATATCAAAAAAATTTTATTTCTGAATTTTTGGTAATTTTTACTTGGTTTTATAAATATTTTACCTTATCTTTTATTACATTGTCTTTAAATTCCAATATTGAAAAAGAAAAATATAAAATATAAAATTATAAAAATCAGAAAATTAAAAAAATCAAAATACAAAATTTAAAATTAAATTAAAAAAAATTAAAAAATTAAAAACCCACAAAAATTTCCTTTTGCTTGTTTGCTTAGTGTAGAAACTTCACACACACACACTTGTGCACTTCTGTGAACCACCCTGTTTGCTCCCTGTGTTCGAACTCTCTGCAAACTTGTCACTATACACCAGTTGTGCAGAGTTAAAAATAAATTTTAACTCCACATTAATTCTAATTGATTGATCTTTAGTGTGGGTTAATTGTTGATTAATCACATTTTATTGTGGGTCGCCACAGCGACGTATTTAGACCCTCGATAATCTGCGGTTACCAGGATCCGACAAAAAATGAGGTATGGATCCAAGTCTCCGGCCACCATGCGTGGCCGGAGTTGAGAGATCGTGGGAGGTAGAAAAGAACGCGAGTAGATCGAGATGTGAAATGAAAAAAATCGGAGTTGAAGGTGTATCAAAATCGTGATGGATTCGAAGATCTAGATAAAGAAATGACGAGGAATCAAAGATGCGAGAAATAAAACTAAGATTAACCAAAGATAAAAATAAGAGAAAATGTGTGGATCTCATCTTAGGAGCGGAAAAGACCTTGATCACCTCGATGAAAGCCGACTTGCTGTCACCGGAGGGCTCAAAGGCTATGCACCCTTCTAGGACAAGAAGACTCTCGGAGATCGGGCTCCTGTCACCAAAGATTTATCAAATTAAAAAGATGGAGAAGGAGCCATATAAATAGAAAAGATAGGAATTGAAATTTGAATTTTTCAATTTTTGGATAACGATAAGAGATAAGAGAGAAAAAAATTGAAATGAGATAAAGTAAAAAGATTAGTGTTAAATTTATTTACAAAAATTAACTATTTTTTGTATTTTTGTCACTTTATTAATTTGAAAATTAAATGTTAATATTTTTTATTTTTTTGTGGTAGTTATTTAAGAAAATTAACTATATACATAAACTATATACATATATTACACTATTTACATGATTAAATAAGAAAATTAGTAGATTTTTTAATTTTCATTTTTAATTTTTTTATTTTAACTTAAATAATTAGTAAAAAAATATTTAAATATTTACAAATACAATATGTGCAAGTAAATGGTAAAATTGCATAAACCACCCCAGAAAACCAACTTTTCACCCGTAACTCCAAAAATTATAAAATCACAGCCATTTTAAAGATGATTTAATTTAGAATGCAATGGAAGTGAGTTTGGATCAATTTGAGTTCATATGGAGCCGGAATTGGTCTTTCAATTATCGCTTAGTGGCTTTTTCTAAGTGTGGTTGCTTTTATTATGTATAAGATTTGATTGTGCAATTATTTTTTATTATTTAGGACACATTTTTTTATAACTTTTGTTTTGGATATTATTTTGTTTGAGGTAAATTTATGTACAAATAAAATAGTGCAATATACAAATATACACAAGACACATATTTTTTTGGATTTTTTTATTAAGGATCCTATCTCCCCCTACATTATTCCTGGTCGATCAAGTCAAGTCTTGACCTTCTATCGGGGTTCGGGTCAGCCTGTATCTATTACATATATACATTCTTCCTTCTTTTTTATTTTCTTTTCTTTATTTTTCCTTTCTTTATTTATTTAGTTATTTTAGGATAAAATGGTAAGAAGTGTACAATCTTTACACACAGATGCAAGTTAGTAAGAATATGGAGTTAGTGTTATTATATATGTGTTCTGTAAGGAATTTTAAGCTAAAATAAATGAAAAAAGATGATGAAATGCATATTTATCACTAGTATAGGTATTTTACCTATATATTTTATATACCGATTTTACTTTAATATTTTATTGGTGAATTATTCTAGTTTTAATATGTAAATATATTAGACATAATATTTAAAAAAATATAAAATATAAAATTATAAAATATAAAAGAATAAATAAAATGAATATTTTATTCAGGTATATTGTATAATGAGGGTCCAAAACCTAACTTTCACATCTTAGCTCCAAAAATTATTAAACCACCTTCATTAAATAGATTATTAAAAGTTATATACAATTAGAGTGATTTTTATACATTTTGAGTTTTTTTGGGAAGTTATGGATCTGGGAAGTTTGGGTTTTGGCTTTTTATTTTGTGTATAGAATGAATATTGTGCATTATTTTTGTTTAAACTCAATTTTGTATTTTTATTTACATTACTATATACAACTTTTATGTACAAAGTTTCTTTATTTGATGAATGAATAATAAAGAATAAATGGGTGTCAAAAATGAATTATTGATGAATAAATAAATGTGATTTTTTTTGTATTCTTGGCCCTTATCTCCCCCTACTTTATTCCTTGCCCAACTCAATTCTTGACTTGATCTTGGGATTTAGGGTCATAAAATACCTTTGGCATTTTATTATTTTTCTTTCTTTTTCTTTATTCTATAAGTTTGGTATTAAGAACATTATTATTTACACAATAAATGCAATAAATAATGAATGATATTTTGTACAAATTAATTCTATTTACATGCATTAGCTAGAGTTTTTAAAGATAAAATGATAGATAAAGGTGATGAAATGAAGATTCATCAGTAGAGTCCTCTAAATGTTATATTACTATCTGAAATATATCCATCATAACTCTTTGTGATAGGTCTTTTCCAGAATTCATGTTTATTTCAAACATTTAGAAATAAACAATGAGTACATTCTAATATCTAGGTCATAGAGACATTATCTAAGACTAAGGAATCTCCCACTAAAATTATGAAGTTTTTCTATCCAATAGAGATTGTTGCAATTATTGCATCAATATCCATATGGATAAACCAATAAACCTTAAGATCAAAATTTCTAGTCTTCAAAAAACATATGCAACCAATTGCAAGTGTCATTAGAAAAAAGAGATACAATTATTAGACTTCGATCTTGTCAAATACGCAAGTCAATTTTAATGATTTTATGCATATGTATAATATTCTGATGCACTATCCGAGTCCTTCTCTAAGGATCTTCGATAGACTTGATAGTCATACTATCAATACATCAGTTTGTTCATTGTTGCAGTATTGACATTCATCCAACTCTTTGGATGTCATATGGAAGTTACAGAAGTGCAATCAACTCTTTGACATTCCTTCTTACTTGGGTCAAACCCATGTTTCCACTGTGCTCCCATCATCTATAAACAACCATTTCTAAGACAAAGGATCTCTTATGTTGAACTCAAAAGATTTCAATATAAGAGTATTTCAACATTTATACATGTTTCATTCAATTCAGACAATATGAATCTTATGAAGCTTCGTGAATGACTTGAGTATAGATAGTAGAATGATGACACTCATCATATCTACATACATCTTAACTCTTAAGTAGTTTGGTTCAGGTAGGTAGTCAAACATTTTGAATACACCATCTCTTATAGAGCCACCATTCTTCATGATGCAGTGAACCTTGTCATTCATGATTAAATGTCTAGAGCGCATATGTTTGCCAAAACATCTTCTTAGATTTTGTAAGGATTATTTGACAATTACGATCATCATCAACATGACACTTCCAAAGTACATTCGATGGGAGATCAATAATATAGAGACATACAAATCCTATGGTTGTAGTCCGATTGTCTATTTAAGTCATTCCTCATTATAATGAGAAAAACATGCACATTGCAACCACATACATTATATGTCCAACTGCAAGTACGATATCTTGATCATGAGTCCAATTCATGAGAATTTATTAGTTATTATTGAGTATAGTATTAAGTGGGTTTAGTGAGGATTATCTGAAATAAGAAATTTGCATATATATATATATTACTTTGATTTAGGAATTTTTATATCAAATTTGTCATGCCTTGTCAACACTGAAAGTTCATTCCTTTAATCACATTTAATGTAAGAGATATACTTACCATTATATCTCAAGCAAGATCTGGAATTTCCTTTTTTATCTTTGTTACATCCCAATAATATGAGCAATTGTAACTCGGATAAAAAAAAGCGGGAACTCATTCCGCCTTGCAAGTCCAACTTGCATTCCCGATCCAGTCTTTAACACTCTGGCCCACCACCCTAAGGTGATGTTGACCTATCGTTAATTGAACCAACCACCAACAGGAATAGCACTCGCTATGCACAATACATTATCGCCCCAATAATATGAGGATCGATGTTGGGTTACTATGCATACGGCCATACTCTTTCGAGAAGCAAAGAGCCTGATCCATATGCGCTTGTATGCAGGAGTTATCACTTCAGACATGCATCTCCTACATACAATCCCTGGCGACAGAATCCTTCACCTTGACTAGAGACCATGGATGTCAGTTATGTGATCCTCCATATCATGTTCAAATTCTAATTAATTATTATGAATCATATTCACATAATTAATTCTTCCAAGGGAATTACAACTCTATTCATAATATAATGTATAATTGGATCTAATTAATTTAATCGTACTAAATCAATTATCAATCCAATTAATCAACCAACAAATAATTTTTAATTATTACTTGAAGGATGGTATAATCTCAAAAATACATATTATTAGAATTATAATAATTATAAAAATACATCATGATCACTTCAAGCATTATCCTTTCCTTATCCGTTGTTATGGCCAGTACCAACGGGAGTGGGACATACCGCTCACGGAGCAACCTACTACCCTAACGCTCCCTAACTAGACACCATATCCGTCTCAGGTCAGGATAATATGATTTGATAATTTCGTAGTTCATATGATAATTGATCTTTCAACCTAAGTTATACCATATAATATTTATCAAAATATTTTTGTTTAATATTATAAGGAGATTTGCTAAACAAATCCCCAATCCTATACAAGCATCAATGTTTGTAGGACAGGAAGTAACCAATTGTGATCTAGATCATATTTAATCAATTTTTGTTAAGGAATTGCCATTTAAGGAAATAATCATCTTTAAATATTTCACAAAATATTTATCAACGATTATTTTAAGAAATTATCCATTAATTTCCATTAATAGATTAAATGACAATCATAAGGTTCTTGATTTGGAAAGTAATTTTCAACAGTGACTCTTACTTACTAAAATTAGCATATCTCAATCAATTTAAATCCAAATCAAGCAAAAAAAGTTTCTATAGTTTTCTAATTTGATTTACAACATAACCCAAGTTATTTACATCATTTACAGATGTTTTAAAACTGTAATTAACTCTTTAATTACGTCAAGATTTGCCATCCCCGAAACAATGGATACATGTTCATTTAAAAGATCATAACTTGAGCAATCGGATTCCAAATCATGCAAACTCAAGTCAAACGCTTTCTTATTTAATGATAACATAATCCAAGTTATAATTTCGTGTTTAAACACTTTTAAACAGGAGAAAAAGTCACATAAAATAGGGTTACATGAACAAAATACAATAAAATTTCACAAACCCTAAAGTGCCCATGTCATCTTAGGTTTATGGATCGCATCCAAAACCTCCAATCTAAGGCTCTGATACCACATGAAGCATATGGGAAGATCCTTAAGCGCATCATGGAAGCATGAGGATTGCATTGTATGCAATCAGGAGCGACTAGTCGGACTAATTGCTCGAGGCAGCATAATTTAAAAAAATTCAAGCGATGAAACCACATGATCGAAGAACACTTCTTGGATCATTTCAACTAAACTATAAACAAGTGTTAGGCTTACCTCTTGAAGTGTGGTTGTAATCGAGTCTCTAGATGAAAAGACCTCTTGTCTCAAGTCAGATCTGACGGAGGAGACACTTGCGAGCGCGTTGATAATATGTGTGCTCCTCGCAATCCATGTTGATGATATAAGCAGGGCATTTCTTGATATCATCACACGAGATCCAACGTCTTCTTCACGAGT
Source organism: Ottelia alismoides (assembly GCA_037367405.1). Lineage (NCBI taxonomy): Eukaryota > Viridiplantae > Streptophyta > Magnoliopsida > Alismatales > Hydrocharitaceae > Ottelia > Ottelia alismoides. The sequence continues at coordinate 2,055,181 of JAZKJV010007863.1, forward strand.
GAGGTGCATTGAAGGAGATGGAGATCCACGATCAAATGATCCGATGGCATAACAACGATGCGGCAGCGATGGCGACTCTCTCTAGGGCTCCATGGTGGATGCCCACAATGAGAGAGAGAGAGAGAGTTGGCATGTAGAGAGAGAGAGAGGAAGAGAGAATTTTTCTATTGCGTCAAGAAGAGCTAGGGTTGCTTCTTCTTATATAATATTTTAGAAGTCCATGGATCTCAATCCATGGATAACACATATCAGTGGATTAGAATGATTGTGTTTATTTCAATGGCTATGATCTTGTCATAAAAATACAACAACAATTAATTTTATTTAATTAAATATACATATTTAATAATCAATATAAATTAAGTTCAATCAAATCAGTTATCCTTGGAGATAATTAGGAAGGGGATAATCATCCAACAACAATAGGGGGACGACCACTGTAACGTACCAGGCTTAGGTCCTCAATCCGTTATCGAGGAAAACTGGTCTTGACAACTTGTTGGGTTCGGGCCCAAATCGATCCTTTGACAACCACCCAAAATGCTTAATCCCAAGTTGTCAAGTAGTAATCCCCACCACTTATAACCCACTCTCAAACTTTGTGAGTTTTATATGTGGTATTATATTTAGGGGTATGGGTGTTACAACCTCCCCCACTTATATTCACAACGTCCTCATTGCGACATGGCCCATCACTTATTCCCAGTGGCAGTGGCGGCTGCACATTCCGGGTACCCATTTCCTCCTATCTCTTTGTAGGGGTGGCTCCACCTCTTGGGTAGCCCTTTCCACTATCAGAGGGAAATCGGCTCTGATACCATTTGTAACGTACCGGGCTTAGGTCCCCGATTTGTTATCGAGGAAAATTGACCATGACAACTTGTTGGGTTCGGGCCCAAATCGATCCGTTGACAACCACCCAAAATGCTTAAGCCCAAGTTGTCAAGTAGTAATCCTCACCACTTATAACCCACTCTCACACTTTGTGAGTTTTAGATGTGGTACTATATTTAGGGATATGGGTGTTATAGCCACCCACTCCAATTAGGAGTTGGTGGTTGTCCACCACCTTTGTTGGTGTATGATAATCTCCTTACAATGAGATTACATTATCTCTTTCCAACACTATCTCACAATTATAATTCTCAATTATCTTGAGAACATTGCAATCATGCCATTATAAATTTGTGAATCTCATTCACAATGCAAAATAAAATGTAAATTACATTTCTTATTAATTGTCTAATGTGAATCCAATTCACATCAATATTTAAATTATAAATGTTATTTAAAAATAACTTTATCTCATATTTATAATATATATGATTAATATGGATAGTGATATCCACATTGTTCATATCCATGAAAAATAATTCACATTTAATAATCCTTGATCTCCATTCTTATATGCCCAAGTAATATGAATCACATTCACATTATTCACATCTTTTATAATCAAATCACATTTAATTATCTTAGATAACTTTCCTAATAATATGAATCAAATTCATATTATTCGTGATAATTAAATCACATTTTTTTATCAATTTTCTCAATGCTCGGATACATATATCAACAATGAAATTATCCATGAACTTTTTAAAGGATAATGTGCTTTCTCCATGGATACTTGGAGGTAAGGATAGGGCGATTATATGTTCCACATGTAGTGACTTGGATATTGAGATCAAATCTCAAATACATATCTTACAGACCTCCCACAGGTGTTTGATTAAATCAAAACTGTAAATCCAATCTTTTCATTGCATCTGAATCACATCCAGATCACTGTCCAACATTTTGACCAAGATCATTATGCTTCTCTATTGAGAGGAGTCACTAAAATCCAAACCTGTCTTATCACTCCTCGGGAATGGAAGCGTCATGGTTATACAATCATTTATGATCACATTATCCTCGGGTATTCCTAATACATATATATCCTGCATACTGGAAGACCTAGTATAAACCCGAAGTCTTAGACCTATTTAGACTGTCTCCTTCAGGGTTTTATCATTAAGTTAATCATTTGATCTTTGGGAGTCGGTATTAATCATTAAGTTAATCATTTAGACCGTTTTTGGTCATGAATTTTGAGGTTTTAAAGTAGATGAAATAAATGTGCAATATCATTGCAACCCAAAGAATCCCGTAATAAAAAAACTATATTTTTCTTTTCAAGCCAATAATTACAGAAAATATAGAAAGAGAAATTTTGCTATTTAATTAACATGTATAGCAACAAGATCGGACTTAGGGAGGATACAATTCCCGAAGGTTATTCAATTAATCGAAAAAAATCAATTAAGAGAAAAAGGGAATCTCAGATGCTAACTATCTTGATTTCTGTGAAATTTTTATCTTTTATTTTTTAATTTTTTAATTTTCTGATTTTTCAAATTTTTAATGATTTTTAGTTTTGCAAATTTTTAATTTTAAAAAATATAATTTTCAAAATAACTTTATACACAAAAGAAATGCATTTTTTTAGATTTTTCAAATATGACAAAATTGCTTAAAAATGTCCAAATAAAATCTTTTTGTATTTTTGATGATTTTTTTACTATTTTTGTAATTTTTCCAGAGATTTTTAGATTTTTTTAGGATTTCTAAAATGAATAAAAATAAGGAAAAAATACAAAAAGTGAGCAAACATGATTATTTTGCAATTTAAAAATATAAAATGAAATAAAAAATTATTGCAATTATTTTTCTTAAAATATATAATGAATTATCTACAAGTAGGAAGTGAAATCACATTTTTTTTGGATTTTTCTACACTTCATATGATTTTTTAAGATTTTTAATATTTTAATTTTTTTTGGAGTTTTGTAAATAATTATTGCATCAAAATTGGACAGAAAATTAAAACCATAAAAACTAAAGTCTAATTTTTTGGGAATTAGTTTACACAATATTTGAATTTTTATGATTTTTCAAATTTCAAATAGGGAAAAGTGCGATGTTTTTTATTTTTTAATAATATTAAATGATGATAAAATGCAATAAAAATTTTATGCTAGAAAGAGACACACATCAGGAGAATAGCAAAATTTTCGCAAAATTACTTAACCATGAAAAACATTTATTCTCGTAGGGAAAGCATTCAAAATTAACGTCTGGACATACATGACTTAAATGCAAATGTCTACAGTTTCTGTATTAAAAGTTAACAAAAATTAAAAAAATGAGGAGAATATTTCAATTTACCCAAAGAGGGCATGTAAAGCACGTGCTGATTGTAGAGTAGGGACTGTTTTGCTATTTCAAAAACTCCCAGGGGCTTGAATGTAATTACTCCATTTTTTAATTCCCTTAGGGTTCCTCTCTATTCTCCTTCATTCTTAAGCCAAGCGAGAAAGGGACCATTGTTGCCCCTTCCTTCTTTTCGCTCAAGATCACGGCGGTTGCACCGAGATGCTAAAGGCAGAGGAGCTACATGCACAACACGGTTCTGGCTGAGTCGAACGACGACGTGTTGAAGTGGACGACGAGTGGGCTTCGTGTAGGGGCGTGGTGGGAATGTCTGTCCATGTGGATGGTGGATGAGTAGGTGACCAGGCGGAGGGCATGCTGGCTGGAGAACGACAGATGGGATTCGCGTGAGGGGTTGAAGTTCTGGCGATTGGAGGTGGCGCGCAGGGAGCATTTGGCTCTAACGGTCTTGTGCCTCTAGGTAGTGGACTGTGGCAAGCGTCCCTGCGGGAGGGGGCTCCAGGTGTAGGAGGTCGGCATGCACGAGAGGATCGTCAATGGCGAAGCTCATGTGGCTGCAACGGAGGGGGATACAGGCACGGGAGGTCGACGAGCGCGAGGGGGCTGGATGGCGGCGTAGTTCTCGCGGCGGATGATGAAATAAGAAAATTAACTATATACATAAACTATTTACATATATTACACTATTTAGATGATTAAATATGAAAATTAGTTTATTTCTTAATTTTCATTTTTAATTTTTTTGACTTAAATAATTAGTAAAAAACTATTTATAAATATTTACAAATACAATTTGTACAAATAAATGGTAAAATTGCATAAACCACCTCGGAAAACCAATTTTTCACTCGTAACTCCAAAAAATATGAAATCACAACCATTTTAAAGATGATTTAATTTATAATACAATGGAAGTGAGTTTTGTTCAATTTGAGTTCATATGGAGTCGGAATTGGTCTTTCAATTATCGCTTAGTGGCTTTTTTCAAGTGTGGTTGCTTTTATTCTGTAAAAGATTTGATTGTGCAATTATTTTTATTATTTAGGACACATTTTTTATAACTTTTGTTTTGGATATTATTTTGTTTGAGGTAAATTTATGTACAAATAAAATAGTGTAGTATACAAATATACACAACACACATATTTTTTTGGATTTTTTTATTAAGGACCCTATCTCCCCCTACATTATTCCTGGTCGATCAAGTCAAGTCTTGACCTTCTATCGGGGTTCGGGTCAGCCTGTATCTATTACATATATACATTCTTCCTTCTTTTTTTATTTTCTTTTCTTTATTTTTCCTTTCTTTATTTATTTAGTTATTTTAGGTTAAAATGGTAAGAAGTGTACAATATTTACACACAGATGCAAGTTAGTAAGAGTATGGAGTTAGTGTTATATATATGTGTTCTGTAGGGAATTTTAAGCTAAAATAAATGAATAAAGATGATGAAATGCATATTCATCACTAGTATAGGTATTTTACCTATATATTTTATATAGCGATTTTACTTTAATATTTTATTGGTGATTTTATTCTAGTTTTAATATGTAAATATATTAAAAATAATACTTAAAAATTATAAAACTATAAAATTATAAAATAAAAAAGAATAAATAAAATGAATATTTTATTCGGGTATATTGTATAATGAGTGTCCAAAACCTAACTTTCACATCTAGCTCCAAAAATTATTAAACCACCTCCATTAAATAGATTATTAAAAGTTATATATAATTAGAGTGAATTTTTTACATTTTGAGTTTTGTTTGGAAAGCTATTGATCTGGGAAGTTTGGGTTTTGGCTTTTTATTTTTTGTATATAATGAATACTGTGCATTATTTTTGCTTAAACTCAATTTTGTATTTTTATTTACATTACTATATACAATTTTTATGTACAAAGTTTCTTTATTTGATGAATGAATAATAAAGAATAAAATAGGTGTAAAATGAATTATTGATGGATAAATACATGTGATTTTTATTATTCTTGGCCCTTATCTCCCCCTACTTTATTCCTTGTCGACCAACTCAATTCTTGACTTGGTTTTGGGATCTAGGGTCATAAAATACCTTTGGCATTTTATTATTTTTCTTTCATTTTCTTTATTCTATAATTTTGGTATTAAAAACATTATTATTTACACAATAAATGCAATTAATAATGAATGCTATTTTGTACAAATTAATGTTGTTTACATGCATTAGCTAGGATTTTTAATGACAAAATGATAGATAAAGGTGATGAAATGAAGATTCATCAGTAGAGTCCTCTAAATGTTAGATTACTATCTGAAATATATCCATCATAACTCTTTACGATAGGTCTATTCCAGAATTCATGTTTATTTCCAACATTTAGAAATAAACAATGAGTACATTCTAATATCTAGGTCATAGAGACATTCTCTAAAACTAAGGAATCTCCCAGTAAAATTATGAAGTTTATCTATCCAATAGAGATTGTTGCAATAATTGCATAAATATCCATTTGTATGACCATTAAACCTGAAGATCAAATTTTCTAGTCTTCTAAAAACATATGCAACCAATTGCAAGTGTTATTAGAAAAAAGAGATACAGTTATTAGACTTTGATCTTATCAAATACGCAAGTCAATTTTTATGATTTTATGCATATGTATAATATTCCGATGCACTATCCGAGTCCTTCTCTAAGGATCTTAGATAGACTTGATAGTCATACTATCAATACATCTGTCTGTTCATTGTTGCAGTATTGACATTCATCAAACTCTTTGGATGTCATATGGAAGTTACAGACAGGTTCGGTCTGTTTACACCCCTCCTAAAGTTGGGTACCGAACCACACTTACCCAAAAGGAACTCAAACTCTCTGATTCCAGACTCTTTATGTATGATATAAGCTATGTATATGAATTTTATGTGTTGATTGCAACGCTCGATGTGCATCTAGTGTTTCACCAAGATACGATTATGCGAGGCTCGATTACAGATTTAATTCTCAATTATAGATTTTAGGGTTCGCCTCAACTCAATCCAGTGTCTATTTAGTTGTAAGACTCAAAATGAAGCATGAAGGGATAAGTATGGAATAAGTGGGATTGTATCCTTATTTTCTCTCCTCTCATTGGAGAAGAGAGCATTTACACAGAATACAATACAAAAAAAGTCATTTTTAATTGTGGAATCAATACGTCAATTAATATTTTTTCTCTATATGAAACTTTTTTTGTGGCAATACACCGGGATGTGCCTTTTGCAAGGACATTGTACACTTCTACATCCATGATTGTAGCATTTGTAGCATGCTAGATCTTGCCTGAGATATAATGGTAAGTATATCTCTTACATTAAAAGTGATTAAAGGAATGAACTGTGTTGACAAGGCATGACAACTTTGATATAAAAATTCCTAAATCAAAGTAATATATATATATATGCAAATTTCTTATTTCAGATAATCCTCATTAAACCCACTTAATACTATACTCAATAATAACCAATAAATTCTCATGAATTGGACTCATGATCAAGATATCGTACTTGCAGTTGGACATATGACGTATGTGATTGCAATGTGCATGTTTTTTCTCATTATAATGAGGAATGACTTAAATAGACAATATGACTACAACCATAGGATTTGTATGTATCTATAGTATTGATCTCCCATCGAATGTAGTTTGGAAGTGTCATGTTGATGATGATCGTAATTGTCAAATACTCATTACAAAATCTAAGAAGATGTTTTGGCAAACATATGCGCTCTCGACATTAAATCATGAATGACATGGTTCACTTCATCATGAAGAATGGTGGCTCTATAAGAGATGGTGTATTCAAAATGTTTGACTACCTACCTGAACCAAAGTCCTTAAGAGTTAAGATGTATGTAGATATGATGAGTATCATCATTCTACTATCTATACTCAAGTCATTCATGAAGCTTCATAAGATTTATATTGTCTTAATGGAATGAAGCATGTATAAATGTTGAAATACTCTTATATTGAAATCTTTTGAGTTCAACATAAGAGATCCTTTGTCTTAGAAATGGTTGTTTATAGATGATGGGAGCACAGTGGAAGCATGTGATTGACCCAAGTAAGAAGGAATGTCAAAGAGTTGATTTATTACATCCCAATAATATGAGCAATTGTAACTCGGATAAAAAAAGCGGGAACTCATTCCGCCTTGCAAGTCCAACTTGCATTCCAGATTCAGTCTTTAACACTCTGGCCCACCTCCCTAAGGTGATGTTGACCTGTCGTTAATTGAACCAACCACCAATAGGAATAGCACTCGCTATGCACAATACAATATCGCCCCAATAATATGAGGATCGATGTTGGGTTACTATGCATACGACCTTACTCTTTTGAGAAGCAAAGAGCCTGATCCATATGCGCTTGTATGTAGGAGTTGTCACTTCGGACATGCATCTCCTACATACAATCCCTGGCGACGGAACCCTTCGCCTTGACTAGAGACCATGAATGTCACTTATGTGATCCTCCATATCATGTTCAAATTCTAATTAATTATTATAAATCATATTCACATAATTAATTCTTCCAAGGGAATTGCAACTCTATTCATAATATAATGTATAATTGGATCTAATTAATTTAATCGTACTAAATCAATTATCAATCCAATCAATCAACCAACAAATAATTTTTAATTATTACTTGAAGGATGGTATAATCTCAAAAATACATATTATTCGAATTATAATAATTATAAAAATACATCATGATCATTTCAAGCATTATCCTTTCCTTACCAATGTTATGGCCAGTACCAACGGGAGTGGGACATACCGCACATAGAGCAACCTACTACCCCAACGCTCCCTGACTAGACACCATATCCGCCTCAGGTCAGGATAATACGATTTGATCATTTCATAGTTCATATGGTAATTAATCTTTCAACCTAAGTTATACCATATAATATTTATCAAAATATTTTTGATTAATATTATAAGGAGATTTTCTAAACAAATCTCCAATCCTTTCAAGCATCAATGTTTGTTGGACAGGAAGTAACAAATTGTGATCTAGATCATATCTAATCAATTTTTGTTAAGGAATTGTCATTTAAGGAAATACTCATCTTCAAATATTTCACAAAATATTTATCAATGATTATTTTAAGAAATTATCCATTAATTTCCATTAATAGTAAATGATAATCATAAGGTTCTTTATTTGGAAAGTAATTTTCAACAGTGACTCTCACTTACTAAAATTAGCATATCTCAATCAATTTAAGTCCAAATCAAGCAAAAAAAAGTTTCTATAGTTTTCTAATTTGATTTACAACATAACCCAAGTGATTTACATCATTTATAGGCCTTAAAACTGTAACTAACTCTTTAATTATGTCAAGATTTGCCATCCCCGAAACAGTGGATACATGTTCATTAAAAAGATCATAACTTGAGCAATCAGATTCCAAATCATGCAAACTCAAGTCACGCGCTTTCTTATTTAATGATAACATAATCCAATTTATAATTTCGTGTTTAAACACTTTTAAACAGGAGAAAAAGTCACATAAAATAGGGTTGCATGAACAAAATATGATAAAATTTCACAAACCCTAAAGTGCCCATGTCATCTTAGGTTTGTGGATCGCATCCAAAACCTCCAATCTAAGGCTCTGATACCACTTGAAGCATATGGGAAGATACTTAAGTGCATCATGGAAGCATGTGGATTGCATTGTATGCAATTAGGAGCGACTAGTCGCACTAATTGCTCGAGGCAGCAGAATTAAAAAAAATTCAAACGATGAAACCACATTATCCAAGAACACTTCTTGGATCATTTCAACTAAACTATAGATAAGTGTTAGGTTTAACTCTTGAATTGTGGTTGTGGTCGAGTCTCTAAATGAAAAGACCTCTTGTCTCAAGTCCGATCCAACGGAGGAGACACTTGCGAACGCGTTGATAATATACGTACTCCTCACAATCCATATTGATGATATAAGCGACGCATATCCTGATCTCATCACATGAGATCCAACGTCTTCTTCACGAGTGAGGTGCATTGAAGGAGATGGAGATCTACAATCAAATGATCCGATGGCATAACAACGATGCGACAACAATGGCGACTCTCTCTAGGGCTCCATGGTGGATTCCCACAATGAGAGAGAGAGAGAACGAGAGTTGGCATGTAGAGAGAGAGAAAGAGAGAGGAAGAGAGAATTTTTCTATTGCGTCAAGAAGAGCTAGGGTTGCCTCTTCTTATATAATATTTTAGAAGTCCATAGATCTCAATCCACGGATAACACAAATCAATAGATTAAAATGATTGTGTTTATTTCAATGGCTATGATATTATTGTAAAAATACAACAACAATTAATTTTATTCAATTATATATATATATATATGTATTTAATAATCAATATAAATTAAGTTCAATCAAATCAGTTATCCTTAGAGATAATTGGGAAGGGGATAATCATCCAACAACAACAGGGGGACGACCACTGTAACGTACCAGGCTTAGGTCCCCGATCCGTTACCGAGGAAAACTGGTCTTGACAACTTGTTGGGTTCAGGCCCAAATCGATCCTTTGACAACCACCCAAAATGCTCAAGTCCAAGTTATCAAGTAGTAATCACCACCACTTATAACCTACTGTCACACTTTGTGAGTTTTATATGTGGTACTATATTTAGGGGTATGGGTGTTACAACCTCCCCCACTTATATTCGCAACGTCCTCACTACGACATGGCCCATCACTTATTCCCAGTGGCAGTGGCGGTTACACATTTCGGGTACCCATTTCCTCCTATCTCTTTGTAGGGGTGGCTCCACCTCTTGGGTAACCCTTTCCACTATCAGAGGTAAATCGGCTCTAATACCGTTTGTAACGTACCGGGCTTAGGTCCCCGATCTGTTATCGAGGAAAACTGGCCTTGATAACTTGTTGGGTTCAGGCCCAAATCGATCCGTTGACAACCCCACGAAATGCATAAGCCCAAGTTGTCAAGTAGTAATCCTCACTTTTTATAACCCACTCTCACACTTTGTGAGTTTTAGATGTGGTACTATATTTAGGGATATGGGTGTTACAGCCACCCACTCCAATTAGGAGTTGGTGGTTGTCCACCACCTTTGTTGGTGGATGGTAATCTCCTTACAATGAGATTACATTATCTCATTCCAACACTATCTCACAATTATAATTCTCAATTTTCTTGAGAACACTGCAATCATGCCATTAGAAATTTGTGAATCACATTCACAATCCAAAATAAAATGTAAATTACATTTTTAATTAATTATCTAATGTGAATCCAATTCACATTAATATTTAAATTATAATTGTTATTTACAAATAACTTTCTCTCACATTTAATATATATATGATTAATATGGATAGTGTTATCTACATTGTTCATATCCATGATAAATAATTCACATTTAATAATCTTAGATCTCCATTCTCATGTGCCCAAATAATATGAATCACATTCACATTATTCACATCTTTGATAATTAAATCACATTTAATTATCTTAGATAATTCTTTTTTATCAATCTTCTCGATGCTCGTATACATATATCAACAATGAAATTATCCATGAACTTTTTAAAGGATAATGTGCTTTCCCCATGGATACTTGGAGATAAGGATAGGGCGATTGTATGTTCCACATATAGTGACTTGGATATTGAGATCAAATCTCTAATACAGATCTTACAAACCTCCCACAGGTGTTTGATTAAATCAAAACTGTAAATCTAATCTTTTCATTGCATCTGAATCACATTCAGATCAATGTCCAATATTTGGACCAAGATCAGTATACTTCTCTATTGAGAGGACATCACTCCTCGGGAATGGAAGCGTCATGGTTTATACAATCATTTATGATCACATTATCCTCAGGTATTCCTAATACATATATATCCTGCATACTGGAAGACCTAGAATAAACCCCAAGTCTTAGACCTATTTAGACTGTCTCCTTCAGGGTTTTATCATTAAGTTAATCATTTGATCAATGGGAGTCGGTATTAATCATATACTTTCCAAAATCATATATCATACCTAGGTATTGATCATATACATTCCAAAAGTATATATGAAACCTACAAATTCAGTCAAGCTTCGAAAGCGAGACGACCATTTTTGGTCATTAATTTTGAGGTTTTAAATTAGATGAAATAAATGTGAAATATCGTTGCAACCCAAAGAATCCCATAATAAAAAAACAATATTTTTCTTATCAAGCCAATAATTACAGAAAATATAGAAAGAGAAATTTTGCTATTTAATTAACATGTATATCAACACGATCGGACTTAGGGAGGATACAATTCTCGAAGGTTATTAAATTAATCGAAAAAAACCAATTTAGAGAAAAAGGGAATCTCAGATGCTAACTATCTTGATTTCTGTGACATTTTTATCTTTTTAATTTTTTAATTTTCTGATTTTTCAAATTTCTAATGATTTTTAGTTTTGCAAATTTTTAATTTTAAAAAATATAATTTTCAAAATAACTTTATACACAAAGGAAATGCATATTTATTAGATTTTTTCAAATATGACAAAAATGCTTTAAAATATCCAAATAAAATCTTTTTGTATTTTTGATAATTTTTTTACTATTTTTGTAATTTTTCCAGAGATTTTTAGATTTTTTAGGATTTCTAAAATGAATAAAAATAAGGGAAAAATACAAACAGTGAGCAAACATGATTATTTTGCAATTTAAAAATATAAAATGAAATAAAAATTTATTGCAATTATTTTTCTTAAAATCTAGAATGAATTATCTACAAGTAGGAAGTGAAATCACATTTTTTGGATTTTTCTACACTTTCATATGATTTTTTAAGATTTTTAGTATTTTAAATTTTTTTGGAGTTTTGTAAATAATTATTGCGTGAAAATTGGACAGAAAAATAAAAGCATAAAAACTAAACTCTAATATTTTGGGAATTATTTTACATAGTATTTGAATTTTTATGATTTTTCAAATTTCAAATAGGGAAAAATGCGATGTTTTTTTAATAATATTAAATGAAGATAAAATGCAATAAAAGTTGTATGCTTGAAATAGAAACACATCAGGAGAATAGCAAAATTTTCGCAGAATTACTTGACCATGAAAAACATTTATTCTCATAGGGAAAGCATGCAAAATTAACATCTGGACATATGGGACTTAAATGCAAATGTTTATAGTTTCTGTATTAAAAGTTAACAAAAATTAAAAAAGTGAGGAGAATCTTGCAATTTACCCAAAGAGGGCGTGTAAAGCATGTGATGATTGTAGAGCATGGACTGTTTTGCTATTTCAAAAACTCCCACGGGCTTGAATGTAATTACTCCATTTTTAAATTCCCCTAGGGTTCCTGACTATTCTCCTTCGTTCTCAAGCCAAGCGAGAAAGGGGGCCACTGTTGCCCCTTCCTTCTTCTCGCTCAGGATCACAACAGTTGCACCAAGATGCTGAAGGCAGAGGAGCTACATGCACGGCATGTTCTGGCTGAGTCGAACGACGGCGTGCTGCGGTGGACGACGAGTGGGCTTGGCGTAGGGGCGCGGTGGGAATGTCTGGCCATGTGGATGGTGGACGAGTGGGTGACCAGACGGAGGGCATGCTGGTTGGAGAATGACAGACAAGCTTCGTGCGAGGGATTAGAGTTCTGGCGATTGGCGGTGGCGCGCAGGGAGCATTTGGCTCTAATGGTCTTGTGCCTCTAGGTAGTGTACTGCGGCAGGCGTCCCTGCGGGAGGGGGCTCCAGGTGTAGGAGGTCGGCAGGCACGAGGGGATCGTCGATGGCAAAGCTCATGTGGCTGCAGCGGAGGGGGATACATGCACAGGAGGTCGGCGAGCACGAGGGGGCTGGATGGCGGCGCAGTTCTCACGACGGATGATGAGAGGCGGAAGGAGTTGCTCCAGGCAGAAGGTGGTGCTTGTGTTGAAGCTGGCGCTCAGCAGATGGCGATGACGGCCCTATGGCGGAGGAGCGGCGGGCATCGCCTGCGGGAGGGGAGGTGGCGCCTGCGGCTATTTTTATTTTTTTGTATTTTTCCTATAACAAGAGCTTTTTTTCCTTTTTTGTAAATAGTAGCTGCTAATTTTTTTATATTTTTTTGATATCCTGTGTACCTGCAATAAAGCAAATATGAATACCGACTCAAGCACGATAGCTCGATCAAAGAAAGAAAAATAAAATAAAATAAAAACAGGAATGTGAATGATTTTGGATCCGACAGAATGGAAGATGGATCCTGGTCTTCGATCACCGTGAGTGACCAGAGTTGAGAGATCGTGTGAGATAGAGTTTGAATGCGGATAGATTGAGAAAATGAGATAAAAAATTAGAATCGGGGATGGATCGAATGTGGTAGAATAATGATCTACGATTAAGACCTACGATCAAAAAAATTGACAATGAAATTAAAATGCAAAAATTAAAATATGATTAACCTAGGTTATGAACAAAAAAATGGATCTCACCGTAAGAGTGGAAAATGTCGAAATGACCTCGACGAAGGCCGACTTGCTGTCACCAGAAGGCTCGGAGGCTAGGTACCTTTCTACAACAAGAAGCTCTTGGAGATTAGGCTCCTCTCACCAAATATTGATCAAAGAGAAATGAGGGAGGAGGAGCCAAAAAATAGAAAAGAAAAGAATTTGAAATTCAAAATTTGAAATGAGAGGAAAAAAGGAAAGAGGTTAGTGGTTAATGGTGGATAAAATTATTATATTATATACATATTTAATTAAATTAATTTATTTTTTCACTTTATTAAATTAAATAGTAAGTGTTAATTATTTAATTTTTTGGTGTGGTTATTTAAGGAAATTGATTATATACGTATACTATATACATATGGTACATTATATACACAGTTAAATAAGGAAATTAGTTTTTTATGTTTAAAATTTTTATTTCTTAATTTTTTTACACAAATATTAAAAATATTTGCAAATACTATATGTATAAAAATAAATATGGATATATACAATAAATAAATGGTAAAATTGCACAAACCACCCCAGAAAATCATTTTTCAAATCGCAACTCCAAAAATTATGAAACCACGACCATTTTAAAGATAATTTAATTTAGAATACAATGCAAATAAGTTTGGTTCAATTGGAGTTCATATGGAGCTAGAATTGATATTTAAATTATTGCTTTATGGCTTTTTTCGGATGTGCTTACTTTTATTCTGTAGATGATTTTATTTTGCAATTATTTTTATTATTTAGAAAATATTTTTATTTACAACTTTTGTTCTGAAAATTATTTAATTTGAGGTTAATTTACATAAAAATAAAATAGTGTAAGTATACAAATATACACGGAAAACTATTTACAAAATATTATTTTTTGAATTTTCTGATTAAGGACCCTATCTCCCCCTACTTTATTCCTGCTCGATCAGGTCAAATCTTGACATTCTCTTAGGGAACGGGTCAGCTTGTATCTATTACATACATACAATATTTTTTTATTTTCATGATTTTTCCTTTATTTATTTAAAATTTATTTTAGGTTAAAATAATATTATATGTACAATATTTACACACAGATGCAGGTTAGTATGAATATGGATTTAGTATTGTGTACATGTGTTTTATAAGGGATTTTAAGCTAAAATAAATGAATAAAGATGATGAAATTCATATTCATCATCCCCATATTCTTTAACTTTGATAGTAACTTGGCAAACACTTATTTGAAAGAATAAGTGAATAAAAGAAAAATAAAGGAAAAATAAAGAAATTAGGACAATATTGAGTATTAAACTTATCTTCATGAAATTGTAGTATGGAGCTCTGTCAGACCTTTGGATTATTAGTGTGGCGGAACCTTAATGGGAATCGTATTTAAAACCTAGCAGCCTCTAAGTTCCACAAGACTCCTATTCAGGTATCCTCAACAGTCAGGTCAGAACAAGTCTACTTACACAAATTCTTATGACTATGAATCTTTACTTGTACGGTGTAAGTGAAATATAGCTCCCCATCTCAAAAGTAGCAAAGACACAACCTCTCTCAACAAGGTAACTCTAATCCCCCGATCTAGCAACTCTTTCCCCGAGGAGCGGGGATATTCCCTTCTAAGTTCAAGTACAACCAGCTCAATAAGAGAAGATGGAGAAAAGAATGGACGGTAATAAGTGTAGATACCTATCCTTGGATGCATGACCAATGTAGTCAAGTCATCCAGCTGCAAGCTTACAAAAATTTGATTGTGAAGCTCTCTATTTTTATATACTTATATATACACTCAGCATGCATTTTACTTTTCAATCAAATCTGTCCACTTTTGGAGATTCTACATTTTTTCTTTTATTTTTTTTCTTTTTCTTTGAAAATATATACAAGGTGTAACATGTACATAAGGAGTTTTTCCTCTTGAGCTAGTAGACTATCCCTCTTTTGAAGCATTATTGCAACCCCACAGTATCTGTCTTTAGACTTTAATGCTACTAGATCAGGTTGAGATGCACTACCCTCCCTATGGGAAGACGAGAGGTTCATCCTAAATGTACTACCCTTGTATGCTACTCCAAGTCAAGGGATTCTGCCTCCTCACTACCTCCTCCATGAAGAGCTACGTGTAGAGTTCTTGTCCAAGAGAAGCCACGATCTAGAAGAATCATGCATGTGTTGTTAAATATTCTACTTAGACTAATCAAGATGACATATGATTATAGTCTTATGGACTGAAAAAATTAAGTCGCTAGGACCTGAAAAGTCTTAACTCCAGTTCTTATAAGGTTCCTCTAAAACTAAGTGGATTAAGGTCCAACTAAGCTCCATTCTTCAATTTTATTCCAGACTTAGTTTAAATGCAAATATTATCTAAAAAATGCACATGCAAATACAAGAAAATATGTACAATGCAAAGAAAAGAAAGCAAAATCTTTTTACCTTTTTCGAAATAATTTTCTAATTTTGAACTTTTTATGGATTTTTTGGGAAAATGATGCACATGTAAAAAGAGTTTTTTTTAAATTTAAATTATGTAAAATTTATAGACGTTTGGTTTTCTAGTTTTTAGGGATTTTTTAAAGGAAAAAGGGTTAGTAAAATATATACAAGTACATACAAGGAATTTTTTTGTTTTTTGTTTTGTTTTTTGTTTTTTTTGTTTTTTTTGTTCTTTTAATAAAAGGTGAGCAAAGTCTATATACACACATGGATTTTTAGAATTTATATACATATCCCAAAAATAATCATATTAAAAAGTACAAGTTACATCTAAAGTATATATACAATATATACGACACCCCCTATACTTAGTCGAACTATGTCCTCATAGTGATCAGAGAGCAGCAAAGGAAGACATAACACGTGCTAAGTATAGAAAAGTGAAAATACTCCTATGCTACAATGACTCAAAGAATATGGAATGAATAGAAGTCGATAATCCCCCCTATACTTAGGATCAAATAATCCTAAGTATAGAAGAATGTATGAATGGGAAGAACCGAGGAAGAGAATGTACGAACTCAACGGCTCGACTTACCCCTATACTTAGGGTAGAATAGCCCTAAGTATAGAATATCATTAAGTTGGGGGACAATCGAGAGATCAGAAAAATAAAAACACAAAAGAGACGATATGAACAACATCACTCCCCCTATACTTAGGGTAGAGTATCCCTAAGTATAAGCAACAACAGGAGTGATGAACAAGATGAATATGAACAACACAAATCATTGACCCCCCTATACTTAGGATAAAGTACATCCTAAGTATAGCATATATACAAACGAAAAGGGGTGAATGATAAAATGTGAGAAGAAAGAATGAAATAAAAGGATATACAAGAGGTTGTCAGCTCATGTATCAGATGCAGAAGATGGAATCAAAAGATCTTCATCTGATACCATAGATATAGAATCACGACAGACATGAATGTATCATGATCTAGATATGGCTTCGGCAACTGTCCATTCACAACAAATGGTTGTGCATCAGATGACAACCCATATACGACAATACTCCCATTATCACGCACAACTCTCACAATGAACGGTTCTGACCATTTGCTTTTTAATTTTCCTGTAAACAACTTCAACTTAGCATCAAATAACCACACTTTCTGATCAGGAGAGAAAGTCTTCATTCGAATGTGTTTATCATGCCAACGCTTGAATTTCTCCTTATACATTAGTGAGTTGTCATATGCAAAGTCTCAGAATTATAGTAATCCATTCAAATCCAACTTCTCATTCTTTCATGCCTTCTCATAATCAAGATTTCATACATAGAGTGCCCATAATGATTTGTGAATTAATTCCACTGGTAGGTAGCAAGGCTTTCCATACACCAATCTGTAGGGAAACATACCCAAAGGAGACTTGTATGCTATCCGATAAGCCCATAGAACTGAATCAAGCATCTGAGACCAGTTCTTCCTATCTGGACATACAAGTTTTTTGCAATATCATCTTAATCTCCCTATTTGAAATTTCTGCCAAACCATTAGTCTGGGGGTGGTAAGGAGGCGCAACTATGTGCTCAATGGTGTACTCCTTCACAAGCTTCTTTACTTCTCGATTAATGAAATGGTTTCCCCCATCTGAAATTAGTATTTTGGGAATCCCAAACTGTGCAATAATGTGGTCCTTGAGAAAGGAACACACTGTACGACTATCTGCAGCCCGGGTGGAAATAGCCTCTACCCATAGACTAACATAATCCACAACAAGCAGGATGTACTGAAATCCCTGACAAGCAGGAAATAGGCCCATGAAGTCTATGCCCCAAGTATCAAAAACATCAGAAATATGTATGATTCTTAGGGGCATGGTATCTTTGGAACCAAAGGTTCCTCCCATTTTCTGACAATCGGTACAACCTTGGACATACTTTGTAGCATCCTTAAACAATGTGGGCCACCATGGGCCACTCTGTAAAACCTTTGTTGTCTTGTGTTTCCCCGAATGATGCCCACTAGATTCTAGTTTGTGATAGTGCTCAAGTACATTGGTATGTTCCTCCTAAGGAATGCACCTTCTCCATATACAGTCCACACCCTCGCGAAATAGGTACGGATCCTCCCACTGGTAATAATGAATCTCTGACAGAAATCTGTATACCTTGTACTTAAACCAATCTTGTGGAACTTTCTTGGAGACAATATAGTTCACAATATCAACATATCATGGGAGTGAGTCCACATACAAAATGGTCTCATCTAGAAAGGTTTTGGAAATAGGGATCATGTTCTGCTCAGAGGTCTCTACATTCGTGATATGGGAAAGGTGATCTACCACAACATTTTTCACTCCAGGTTTATCTCGAATCTCTAAATCAAATTCCTGGAGAAGAAGGATCCATATGATAAGGCGTGGTTTGTCATCCTTCTTTGCCTGCAAGTAGCGTATGACAATGTGATTCGTGTATACAATAATGTGGGAACCGAGGAGGTAAGATCTGAACTTCTCTAGCCCAAACACAACTGCTAACATCTCCTTCTCTGTAACTGTATAATTTTGGTGCGCTTCATCCAGAGTCTTTCTAGCATAGTGTATAGCAAATGGTATCCAATCCTTTCTCATCCCTTAAACAACTCCAACTGTGAAATATGAGGCATCCGCCATGATCTCGAAAGGAAGAGACTAATTATGTGATTGTAAGACAGGAGCACTAGTAACCACATCTTTCATCTGATTGAATGCAAGGATGACTTTCTCATCGACAAACAACTCACTCTCCTTACACGGAAGCTCAGTCAAAGGAAGGGCGATTTTGCTGAAGTATGAATCGCCTTTACATTCCTGCGTGACCCAAAATTGACCTCAGCTGCTTCAAATTCTGCGGTGGCTCAAACTTAGAAATCACATCAATCTTAGTCGGGTCATCCTCCATACCATGATTGGAGATGACATGGTCCAATACAATCCCATTAGTCACCATAAAGTGACTCTCCTTTCACGAGAGCACTAGGTTTACCTCACAGCAACATTGAAGAACTCAGTCTAAGTGAGCAAGACGTGTGTTAAAACTATCCCCGTAGATCGAGAAATCGTCCATGAAGACCTCAAGGAAAATGCCCACCATGTTGGCAAAAATGGCCAACATACACCTTTGGAATGTAGCGGGAGCATTACAAAATTCAAAGGGCATCCGTCTAAAGACGTAAGTACCAAATAGACAAGTGAAAGTAGTTTTCTCATGATCCTTAGGAGCGATAACAACTTGGTTGTATCCCGAGTACCCATCCAAGAAGCAAAAGAACTCTTTCCCTGCCAACCTCTCAATAATCTGATCAATAAAGGATGGCGGAAAGTGATCCTTATTGGTAGCTGAGTTCTACCACGGTCTAAATCTCCTCACCACAGTCATTTTTTACGATTGTAATCCTAGATTTCTTCAGGACCACGTGTAAAGGGCTGAGCCACTTGGAATCTGAAATGGGACATATAAAGCAAGCATCACACCATTTTCTGACCTCTTTCATGACAACCTCCCTTGGATTTGGGTTTAGACGATGCTAACATTCAAGGGAGAGTTTACAGTCATCCTCTAGGTAGATATGATGTGAGCAACAAAGCTGGGTTAATCCCACATAGAACCGAGATATTACATCCTATGGCCTTGCGGTTTCTCTCAAGAACCTCTAGCACGTGAGATTCTAGTTCAGCGGTTACCTGCGAGCTAAGGATGACCGGAAACATCTGGGGGGACCTGCAAGGAAGGCATATTTCAACGTTGATGGTAAAACCTTGAGCTTAGGTGGGGTCTGAATCAGCTATACAATAACTTCTGCTATTGGAATGGTAGACGGTATGTGATCTGTACTATGTGGATTGTCCACCTTGGCTACTAACGGCTCAGCAAGTAAAATTTCTGATAGATATGCTATGAATGATCTCTGCTCAGAAAGGAGGGGCTCATCAGGGTGTTCATCATTTTTATCAATTAACGGCTCAGATATCTCAACTATAATCTCAGAAAGATGTCTCTCATCTGTACATAAATCAGGAAATCCAATGAATGGCTCAGATATTTGTACTTCAGAACTCTCAAAATGAGGCATATCATCAGTAATCTCAGTAAAGTGTGTCAAAGGAATATCAGAAGGTGCCTTTAAAAACTCAGATTGATCCTCAGAAAGCAGCTCAAACTACCCATCAACAACTAGCTCAATTGGACCACCAGGGGAACTTATGTAGAATGTGCTTTCCAGATAGTCCTTTTGGGAAAGTAACTTCTGGTATCTATGAAATCAGTGAAAAGAGATATCTCTTGAAATTCCACAAGAAAGTCACAGTCGTCTGGATCTGGTGTAACTTTCTCTGTCCCATATGCTGTTGTTGGAGGCAGTGATGGTCTAGGATCAGAGATCGTCTCAATTTTCACCTTATCACTGTGAGAGTGAAAGATGATCTCTCCAATACCATAATCAACTGCTTCTTCAACCGTTCGGAGGAACAACCTGGTATGATCGGGGCATGGAGTAATGGTGCAGGTGTGTCCATATCCATGACAACAAAATCAATAGGGAATTTCATTCCCTACATCGTTACAATAACGTCCTCTAAAATTCCTCTTGGCCTCTTAATCGATCTATCAGCAAACTAAAGGATCATCCTGGTTGTTATAAGAGACCCTAACTGAAATTCAGTTAACAAAGAGGATGGCATGAGATTAATGGAGGAACCACTATCGAGAAGAGTATGATCAAATTCTTGATCAAAGTTATGACAATGGATGTGAGGTGCTCCCTTGTCATTCTTTTTAGACGGTAGGTTACTGATGGCATGAATTGTGGCCATGGTCAAGATTTGTTTTTCTATTTCCTTTCGTCTGTTCTGCCTTGGTTGACGCTATTATGCACATGCCTCTTTCATTCCCTTTTTTACTATAGGCATGTATTCTATGGCCTTAAGGAGCAACATCTTTAAAAAGATGTTCTGTAAGATCTCAACCACTCTAGGATCAGATAGGGTTGTTATTAATTTTTGATTTTTTTAGATTTAAGAGCAGAAGGAAATGGCACAGACTCAGAATAAACATTCAAACGTTCATTTCCATTATTAAAAGTAGAATCCTCATGTACAAAACGACAATGAGAATCAGTCTGTATAATGTTATCCAAATTAGGTGAAGGAAAAATCGAATTAAAAACAGAACAGGATGTTGCTGCTGGTGAAAAGAAAGAATATGCGACTGGTATATTCTCCCTTGCTGATGGTGATCTACATCTGCCTGGTGAAGGTGGTGGTGAAGGCGATGAAACTCTAAACTTGGGTGCTGCTACACTGGGCCTCTCGACTGCTGGTGAAGGAGATGATGTGGAAGATGATGCTCTCTCAGTGGTTCAACCTCCCAACCCCATCTGGGCGAAGGCGGCTGTAATCTCCTACCGCTCCTAAGATGAATGGCATCATATAAACATGTAAAATCAAGGGTCATACCTGTCTCGGGTGTGGGTAGGGTATTGGCTACCGGCTCCTTGCATTTGAAGTTGTTGGGGTTGGCTTTGACTTGTGCGGGAATCAGTGTCTTGGTGGTGGTCAGGTCATCGAGCCACTGAGTCAGTTCGTTCATGTTCTTCATGAGCAGTGCAAGTTGGTACAGTGCCGGGTTGACTGAAGGGGCCTCAGGGTGCTCAGTGACTGGTTGTCATTGAGATTGATAGTACGGAGGTTGTTGATAACCATACAGATTTTGATATTGAGGAGGAGGAGGATACTGTCCATAACATGCAATATGCATTTGGTTAGGATGAGGGAAATATGCATACTGTTGCTGCTGCTACTGGCCTTGTCTCCAATTTTGGAACTGTGGTGGAGACTGATAGTGAGGTTGGAACTGTTGGTGCTGGTACTGTTGTTGTTGGCCTCCCTGAAACTGGTGGGCAGGTCTCTGACCCTGTTGTGAACCCAACTGGCCTTGCCCTGATGGACAGGGTGAAGGATATGGTTAGATCCTTAAGCGCATCACGGAAGCGTGAGCATCGTATCGAATACGACAAAGAACAACTAGTCAGACTAGTTATTCTATGCAGCAGAAATTAAAATTTTTTTCATGCGACGAAACCACATGATCCAAGAACACTTCTTGAATTGTTTCGTCTAAACCACAAACAAGTAATAGGATTACCTCTTAAAGCGTGGTTGCGATCAATTCTCTAAACGAAGAGACCTCCTGTCTCAAGTCCGATCTGACGGAGGAGATGCCTGCGAGTGCAGGGATGAATCGCATGCTTCTCGTAATCCATGTTGATGATCCAAGCGGCGGATCTCCTGATCTCGACACATGAGATTTGACGTCTTCTTTACGAGCAAGTCACATCAAAGGAGATGGAGATCCACGAGCAAACGATCTGGCAGCATAATGACGATGCTGCAGCGATATAGAACTTCTCTATGGCATCCATGGTGGACGCCCATGAGAGAAGAAGAGAGAGGGATGATGTGTAGAGAGAAAGAGAGAGAGAGAGAGAGAGAGAGACTTACGTTGTCATTGTGTAAAGAATAGCAAAGGGGTTGCCTCTCCTTTTATAATATTTTGGGATCCATGGATCTCAATCCATGGACAACATAAATCCAATGGGTCACATTGATTTGTGTTTTTTTTAATGGATAAGATTTGTGTTGGTAAAAACCAACAACAATTAATTTAATTTAGGGATTTTATCACTTGTGCCCCTCCGAGATGTTGCAATATCAGTTATGCCCCTATTTTTTTTTGGTAATATCAGTTGTGCCCCTCAAAACTTGCTATTTTATCACTTGTTCCCCTCGGGTTAGTGACCGTCCATCTACAGTGCAAACGGACGTTAACTTTGAGGACATAAGCGGAATTATTTTTTTTAAAAAGGTTATATGGTCATTTCTTACCCTTTTCCTCATCCTCTTCTTCTTCCTCCTCCTCTTCCCCATCCTTTTCCTCCTCCTCCAACCTCCTCCTCCTCCCTCTCTACCCCCCCCCACCCCCGCACCGTCCAGCTCCGCCCCGAGCTCCCCGCGCCTCCTCCCAGCCCGCCGCCACCGCCACCGGCCCTCCCCCCGCACCCCCTCCCCTCCCTGACGTCGCACCTCCTCCCCTCCCCGGTGCCGCCCCTTGCTCCCCCTCCCCCTGGGCGGCACCCCCTCCCAGCTCCGCACGTCCTCCCCTCCCCTCTCCGACGCCGCACCTCCTCCCGCCGCACCTCCTCCCCTCCCCGGCGTCGCCCCCTGCTCGCCCTCCCCCTGGGCGGCACCCCCACCCAGCCCCGCACCTCCTCCCCTCCCCTCCCGGCGCCTCACCTCCTCCCCCCGCACCCCCTCCCCTCCCTGGCGTCGCACCTCCTCCCCTCCCCGGCGCCGCCCCTTGCTCCCCCTCCCCCTGGGCGGCACCCCCTCCCAGCTCCGCACCTCCTCCCCTCCCCTCTCCGACGCCGCACCTCCTCCCCCCGCACCTCCTCCCCTCCCCGGCGCCGCCCCCTGCTCGCCCTCCCCCTGGGCGGCACCCCCACCCAGCCCCGCACCTCCTCCCCTCCCCTCCCGGCGCCGCACCTCCTCCCCCCGCACCTCCTCCCCTCCCCGGCGAGATGAGGAACCTCTTCTACTGTGCTACGCTCTCGTGAACAGCACGCTCTCGAGGCACGAGAGCCGAGAGCCGTGAACAGCACGCTCTCTGGAGTTAGTTTTTTTTTTGTTAAATTGTGATAAATTTTTGACAATTTGATTCATAAAAAATCATCAAAAAATTCAATAAAATTTGCCGTTTGATCCGTAATGAATGATATATCCGTGAAAATGCAAAAAATTTAGAGATTCCATGGATGTATGAAGGTGTCACTAAGAGAGAGAAATTATGAAGAAAAAGAAAGAAGAACAAATGGAGGAAGAAGATGAAGAAGAGGACTGGACAATAATACCCCTCTTAACTGCACCAAGGTTTGAAAAAACCATGGTTAAGTCAACTCATAGACGGTCAATCTGACGGAAGGGCACAACTGATGACGGAGCAAGTTTTGAGGGGCACAACTGATATTACCAAAAAGATAGGGGCATAACTGATATTGCAACATCTCGGAGGGGCACAAGTGATAAAATCCCTTTAATTTATATTAAATCTATATTGATAAATCAATATAAATCAATCCCAAATTAAATCAAGCAAACATGGAGATTATTAGAATGAAGATTGCCTCCTTCCATAATATGGGATTTGGTGGCAATCTCATGTAATCTCATGATATCTCATGAGATTACATTATTCCATGGAAATCTCCAAGATTTACAACAACACTTGTAAATTATTCAATAAAAATAAAAATAATTCATAATTATTTTGTGAATATTTCAATCTTGCCATTGGAAAATTGTGAATCACATTCACAATCCAAAATAAAATGTAAATTACATTTTCAATTTAATATCCAATATGAATTCAATTCACATAAACATTTAATTAACAAATGTAAATTACAAATAGCTCTCTCTTATATATTATAAATCACATTTATAATATATATGATTAATATGGATATTTCTATCCACATTATTCATATCCATGATAATTAAATCACATTTAATCATCTTGGATCTCTTTTCTCTTGTGCCCAAATAATATGAATCGCATTCACATTATCTACATATTTGATAATCAAATCACATTTAATTATCTAAGATAACTCTCTTTATAATATGAATCGAATTCATATTAATCATGATAATTAAATCACATTTAATTATCCATTTTTTCAATGCTCGGATACTTATATCAACAATGAAATTATCCTAAACTCTTTCAGGGATAACGCGCTTTCTATGCGAATACTTGGAGATAAGGACAGGGCGATTGTATTGTTCCACGTATAGTGACTTGGATATTGAGATCACATCTCAAATCTAGATCTCGAGCCTCTCATAGATGCTTGATTAAATCAAGACCGCAAATCTAATCTTCTCATTGCATCTGAATCACATTCAGATCAATGTCCAACATTAGGACCAAGATCAGATTACTTCTCTACTGAGAGGAGTTACTAAAATCCAGACCCATTTCATCACTCCCTAGGAATAGAAGCGTCATGGTTATACAATCGTTTATGATCACATCACTCTCAAGTATTCCTAATACCTGTACATCCTGCATACTGGAAGACCCAGAATAAACCTGAAGTATAAGATCAATTTTACACTGTCTACTTCAGAGTTTTATCATTAAGTTTCTCATTCGATCATTGGGAGTTGGTATCGATCATATACTTTCCAAAAGCATTTATCATACCTAGGTCTTGATCATATACTTTCCAAAAGTATATATCAAACCTTCAAATTCAGTCAAGCTTCCAAAGAGAGACGATCGTACACGGAATTCGATTCTTCCCAATATCTCATGAGTGAGCTCATGTTTTCCGGTTCGGTAACTGAACCTGTATGATCCCTTTGAGAGATCGTATTACTCATATGCCCTTCTATGCACACCAGCGCACCCGCGTATAGACCTTGATTAGGTCATCAACCTATTAGTCTGCCAAATGTACATACTCAGACATATAGTAACACATCTGTCTCTGGTCGGAGGATATGTGCCTATATCTTAATAGCATACGACATAGGACTTTGGTTATCTAGAACTTGTTAAATCAACTCTTTGACCTAACTTATCTAACACCTCCGAATATCTATTCCTATGCAGAGGACATGCATCAAGAGGTCGGTTAGATATCAACCTAAATGAGAAAGGATTGCCATCTCCTACTCAGGCTGGAGATCATCTCTTAAAAATCATTTTATGGTGCTTGATGAGTCCTCAATCTGACTCTTTAGATATTCATCCAAGCACCAGCCTTTATGATTCAATAACTGAATCAACAGCTGTATGATCATCAACATGGCCATGGTACATAACCCTAATTGTACTAAGGGGCCTATTGTGCAAATTATTTATTCTTCATTTCAGATCAGGGAATGATATTCGTAATAACATTTATTGCATAATGGCTTGTTGTGGGCTCGTATGTCCAACAATCTCCCAGTATCCCAAAGAGCCATTAATGGGCTAATCATTTAAACCCACACTCATGTGACAATCATATGCTATTTAGAAAATAGTTATGTAAGCTAATCAGTCACTTTGTTCCCAAAAGACTATGTCAAGTCCTTTTACGGCACTTGCATATCCCCTAGTAACAATGCTCGCATCCAATGAGAATGCTGCATCTTATGCAACCAATAATCAATTTTGTTATAGTATCCTTAACACTATAGCTTGATAATTATTATAATCAGTATATCCATAATCCTTATTAGAATACCTTATTCCTAGAGATCTCTATCTCCTAAGCTATATATACAGTTAAGACCCTTATAGATCTCTATCTACAAGGTCTTAAACTTTTGAAGATAAGACTTTGAGATCACTATCTCTAAGTTTCATCATCTTTGAAGATATTATTATTACTGCAATCAAGTGTTTAATCACCATAGTAGGATCAACAACCGTTTACTACTCCCACTGCATGGCAGACATCTGGCTTTTGTACACATCTAGCATACACTCGGATTCTCGACAGTGATGCACAAGGGCAAGTAGTTTTAGCATTCACATCCTCAACTCTTTGAGGTGCTATTCTATTAGATAGGTTAGTACCATATCTTGAGAGAAAGAATCCTTTCTTGGAATTTTCCATGGAAATGTCCAAGGTATACCATTAATGTGACGGTCCCAATACCCTCTTTTCTTTGCTTCTGAATAACTTCAGAACAAAGATCTAAGAGGTATACTTGAGATCATATCTTGAGGTATGGAATAGCCAGATTATAAAACACTTACTATTATCATCCTTAGATCATTCCAAATGATTTGGATATCTACATTTAGCACGATGAACACAATGGCACTCCCACTAAGCTTCATATGGTTTATCAAGATTCTATCTGAAACCATAACATTTATGATTTCATCAAAATCAATATTCCAACTACAAGAAGCTTATTTGAGTGTAGCTATGGTTATCAATATTCTGATGGGTTAAAGCAAGGTCACTGGAGAGCATGTCTCATCGCAAGTGATGTCTTCTCTTTGGTGTGTAGCTCATGGCCACGAACCGTGTTTTAAAGGTCTCTACCTTTTCATCTGGTTTCCTCTTTCTCTTGAAGATCTATTTACACCTTAATGTGTGTTATCCATATAGGTGGATCATCGAGGGTCTATATACAACACTTGTATATGAAGTCTACTTTAGACTTTATTACTGACATCCATATTTCCATGTCAGATCATCTCTTAATAATCATTTGATGGTGCTTGATGAGTCCTCTATCTAACTCTTTAGATATTCATCCAAGCATCAGCCACTATGATTCAATGTATGAATCAACAATTGTATGATCATCAAGATGGAAATGGTACATAACCCTAATTGTAATAAGGGACCTATTATGCAAATTATTTATTCTTCATTTCAGATCCGGGAATGATATTCGCAATAACATTTATTGCATAATGGCTCATCGTGGGTTCATATGTCCAACACAGGGTTGGTTTCGCTCACGGACGAACCAGATGTCGTTCACCTCTTGAATGACATGTGGAGGTAGAGACTGCTGCTCAGGAATGTAGGCAGCTTCCTGTTGGAACGAAACTATCTGTTCTGAATGTTGTTGGACCTAATTAGGGGTCTGTACGTAGTAGACGTTCTGAACTGTGGATGGTCCTCTACTACTCTGATGGGTGGAAGAAATCTGCTTTCTGGTAGAGGTATCAGCTGCTGCACTCGTACTGTGAACTGCATTGATCGTACTCACAAGAAGTTCTAGGTGCTTTGTTATCTCATCCAACTTATCCAGGTTCTTCGTCCTCTGTTCGATCACTTGAAGCTTCTCAAGCTCCTTGGATCATTTCTCAATAATGTCCACTTTGTATAGGTGGTTTCCAGTGATGGTCAGGTCAGAGTTGTCCACCCTATCCACTTCATGTCATGTCGTCATATTGGCAACCTTGTGGGGTATTGCTGGGGAGGTGACGGGGTGCTACTAAAAAGAACATGAAGAAGAAAAAGCTGTTGAACTCTCTGCCATCTCCTTAGAAATTTGATAAAGGACATACTCGTCCTTGTTGAAGTGGCTCCTACCACAAGCGACATCTACCAGCTTCTGATTCTCTATGCTTAAACCCCCAAAGAAATTTTGAACAAGGCATGTCTTTGTAATATCATGATGGGAGCACTTCTCCATCAGATCTTTGAATCTTTCTCATGCCTCGTGAATAGGCTCATGGGACATCTGGGAGAAATTAGCAATCAAGGATCACATTTTGTTGAGTCGTCCGAGCGGGTAATATTTGTTCAGAAATGCTGACCTCAACTCTTCCCAAGTAATGACAACCTTCTCCAAGTGATTTAACTAATATAAAACTTTGTCCATCAGACTGAATGGGACGGCGGTCATCTTCACTACCTCTAATGGGACATTTGGGTAGTGTATTGTTCCACAAATGCGATCGAACTATTGGAGGTGTACATAAGGTTCTTCATTAATATTTCCATGGAATATTGGGATAAGAGGTCAAGTAGGTTTAAGATCAAAATGCCCATGAATCGTAGGGATTTATATCCAAGAATTTGCCTGTCCTACTCCTGGATTATAAGCATCCTTTAATGTAAGCTTAGCCACATGTTCTATGTCAGGGTCTTCTCCCCCATTCCCACCCCCACCATTATTTCTGTCCTCCTCTCTCCTATCTTGTCTGTCCTGCCTCAGCTCGAGAATCATGTCTCTCAATGCGGTCTGAAAATTAGTATGCTCTGTTAGCTGGGCTTGAATTGACTGAATGGAGGCTAACATGGTGTTGTTGATCTCGCTCTGCTCCGACATGGATCCCTTTCCCTTTGGAGGCATCAAGTGTTCGGTGTCTGACTATGAAAATGTGCATGACACTCAATTAGTACTCAGAAATGATGGAGTCTCAGATACTAATTCGAGATTAAGTCAATATCAAATAGTGGGTTGATGGATGTTGTGAAGGGTGAAGTGGAGAAAGAGGAATATTCGAGAAGTGAGTCTCCCCGAATAGAAGGTGAACAGATCGGAGTGTAGAATGAGTTCACAAAGTCCGAACGAGAAATACTCTGGTCTGACATCTTTGAAATAATAGGCAGGATGCGAGAGCCCGAATGTCAATGCAAGAGTGAGAATGAATGAAGGCGCAAATTATGCGGAAGGATCTCTAGCACTAGCAATCAAACACAATACAAACCTTCAGTTCACCAACTCAAAGCAATGTGAAGACTCTGAAGGTTTGGTCAATTATCTTGTCAATCTTTAGAGTTTGGTGAGAATACAATATTTGAAAGAGTTAACGAGCTGTTAGGTGTTTGTCTTTCCCTACAGGCTGGCCCGATTCATACAACTAGTTGCATCCACTTTCAACCAGTATACGAGTAAGTACGGACTATAAGAATATGACTACTCGTGTTACTTGAGGATGGATCTTTACATAGAGTCCTCTAAACCTCCTACTCTACTAAGGAAATTCAGACCGTTTACCAGATACCCGCATTTTCTCATTGAAAAGTGACTAATTATTTTTGGAGAACTAGTAGTCTATCTGAAAAGCCGGGTGTGGCTCTATCCTAGTATTGTCCCTCTCTCACTTTGCAAATCAATCAACCAATGAGGGGGTTACTCTCCCCAAAATAAGAATTTTTTCCTTGCATTAAAGGATACGGGAGAATCCTTATGCGCATCACGGAAGCGTGATGATCGTATCATATACGATCAAGAGCGACTAGTCATACTAGTTACTCGGTGCAGCGGAATTTTAAAAAATTTTAATCATAAGATGAAACCACGTGATCCAAGAACATTTCTTGGATTATTTCATCTAACCACAAAGTATTAGAAATACCTCTTGAAGCGTGGTTGCGATCACTTTTTCTCTAAAGCAAGAGATCCTCCTGACTCAAGTCCAATCCACGAAGATGGCACTTGCGGGTGCGATGATGAGACGTGAGCTTCCCGCAATCCAAGAGAAAGATCCAAGCCTTGAATCTCCTGATTTCGTCCAACGAAATCCGACGTAGAGAGATGGGACGTGAGAATGTGAGAAGGAGAGATAGCACTTCATGCATGTTTTTGAAGGGCTAGGGTTGCCCCTCTTTAAATAGTGGTTTGGGAGTCCATGGATCACAATCCATGGACACTCAAAATCAATGGTTAGGATGATTTGTGTTTTTAATCAATGGCCATAATCATTTGTTGTTTAATAAAGCAACAACTATTGATTTAACTTAATTAATCAACAAAGGATAAAGGAGATAATGATCATCTCCTAAAGGGGCGGCGTCACCCTTGAAAGAGTCAAGGGTGACGTCACCTCTTAAGGTGATTATCATCTCATGATCCTTTTTATTATTTACAACAACATTTATTGCAAATATATTCACTAAATTAATTCCAAATTAATTAGTGAATATTTCATCATGCCATTGAAAATTGTGAATCATATCCACAACCCAAAACAAAAAATATATATATTATATTTCCAATTAGTTGTCCAATGTGAATCCAATTCACATCAACAATCAATCAGTAAATATTATTTACAAAAATGCTCTCTACAATATATTATAAATCATGTTTATAATATACATTGATATTATAGATAGCATGAATAGTACTATCCACATTCTGCATTTCCTTGATAATTAAATCTCATTTAATTATCTTGGATAATCATTCTAATAATGATTCTCATTCATATTATTCTTGATAATTAAATCTCATTTAATCATCAATATCATGTTTCTTGGATACATAATTCATCAAAAGGAATTATTCTTGAACTCCTTCGAGAATAGTGTGCTTTCTCCGTAGATACTTGGAGATAAGGACATGGTGATTGTATTGTTCCACATATAGTGACTTGGATATTGAGATCATATCTCAAATCCAGATCTTACAGACCTCTCATAGATGCTTGATTAAATCAAGTCCGTAAACTTAATCTTCTCATTGCATCTGAATCTCATTCAGATCAATGTCCAACACTTGGACTAAGATCGAGCTACTTCTCTACTGAGAGGAGTCACTAAAATCCAAACCTGTTTCATCACTCTTTCAGAATGGAAGCGTCATGGTTATACAATCATTTATGATCACATCACCCTCAAGTATTCTCAATACCTGTACATCCTGCATACTGGAAGACCTTCTGATAAATGCGAAGTTATAGATCTCTTTTAGATTGTCACCTTCAGGGTTTTATCATTAAGATTCTCATTTGATCATTGGGATTTGGTATCAATCATATGCTTTCCAAAGGCATATATCATACCTCTAAATTCTGCCAAGCTTCTTAAGCGAGATGACCATGTATGGAATTTACCGATCCCAATACCTCATGAGTGAGGTAATGTCTTTCGATTCGGAAGTGAACCTGTATGATCCCTTCAAGAGATCGTATTACTCATATGCCCTTATATGCACACCAGCTCGCCGGTGTATAGACCTTGATTAGGTCATCAACCTATTGGTCTGCCAAATGTACATACTCCAACATATAGCAATACATATGTCTCTGGTCAGAGGATGCATGCCTATATCATGACAGTATTCGACATAGGACTTTGGTTATCTCGATCTCGTTAAATAAAACCTTTGACCTAACTAATCTGACACCTCCAAATCTCTATTCCTATGTAGAGGTCCTGCATCAAGAGGTCGGTCAGATATAAGCCTATATGAGAAAGGATTGCCATCTCCTACTCAGCCTAGAGATCATATCTTAACAATCATTTGATGGTGTTTGATGAGTCCTTAATCTAACTCCTTAGATATTCATCCACACGAACATCTATGATTCAATTATTGAATCAACCGCTGTATGATTATTAAGATGGCCATGGTACATAACCCTAATTGTACAGAGGGACCTTATATGCAAATTAGTTATTCTTCATTTCAGATCAGGGAATGATATTTGCAATAACATTTATTGCATAATGGCTCGTCGTGGGCTTGCATGCCCAACATATTTTAGGGTCGAGTTTTCTTTAGAAGTCCTGAATTTTAGGCAATTGTCACTTGGTTTGAATATTTTCAATAAATCACGAGTTTCCAGATTCCTTTTTACTTATATGAGTAAAAACAAGGATGGAGATCGAAAATGCCAATGCGCGATTAAATACAATGATGCATGCAGGGGTTAGAGATGCTTACCTTATCGCCAGCACTCTACATGCAGGGTGATCCGTACAGAATTTAAATACAAAAAAATAAACAAACCTATATGATGCAAGTGAACCATCCTAGCAATAACTTCTATTAACGGGCAAGAACTAATTAAATTTGACTAAGTCCAACACGCTCTATTCTATAGGTAAAGGAATTATTGTTAGGATTTTTGAACCTAATTAATTACATGGCTCAAGCAAATTAAATAAAGTAATCAATAGGTAGCTCACAAAATCTGCATGAAATAAATAAAAAAAGTGATGAAATCAAAACAGGTGAGGTCCCCCAAGTGCACCAGCACTTGGTGAAACAGACCCCACAACAAATTAATGTCCTTTTACAAGAGTTCAAATGCTAAAAAAAAAGAAAGTCTATGCAAATTTTTTTAAAAGCTTGGTCTCCTTCAAATATTCTTTTCCTCCTATCACGCTCTCATGTGGTTCGATGAAGATTCAAGCCACCTCTGCTTCGCTTAGGTGCGTCAGCTCTCCTTAGAAAGTCTCCCTCGCTCGTCTGGCCCTTGCAAGAAGAGGAAATGAAAAATGTGTAAGAGAATATGGGTACAATGAGTGAATAAAAAACTGTGAATATGAACAATGAAATAATGTCAAAAAATATAAACAGAAATGTACAACCAAGAATAATAGGTCAAAAGAGAAACCTAACTACTCTCGATGTGCCTCCCCGGCAATGACGCCATTTTTTTGATCACGAATTTTGAGGTTTTAAATCAGATAAAATAAATGTGCAATATCGTTGCATCCCAAAGAATACTGCAACAAAAAAATATTTCTTCTTCTGAAGCCAATAATTACAGAAAATATAGCAAGAGAATTTTTTCTATATAATTAACATGTATAGCAACATGATCGAACTCAAGGAGGCTACAATTCTCGAGGATATTCAAATAATCAAAAAATATCAATTAATAGAAAAAGGGATTCTCAAATGCTAACTATCTTGATTTTGGTGAAATTTTTATCTTTTTAATTTTTTTAATTTTTGAATTTTTATTTTCTATTTCTGATTTTTCAACTTTTTAATGATTTTTAGTTTTGTAAATTTTTAATTTTCAAAAATAAAATTTTTAAAACAAATTTATTTATAAAAAATGTAATATTTTTAGATTTTTCAAATATAACAAAGTGCTTAAAATGTCCAAATAAAATTTTTTTGTATTTTTTATGAGTTTTCATTGTTTTTAATTTTTCAGAGATTTTTTGATTTTTTTAGGATTTTTAAAATGAATAAAAATATGGGGAAATGCAAATTGTGAGCAAAGAGGATTATTTTACAATTTAAAAATATAAAATGAAATCAAAAAATGCTGCAATTATTTTTCCTTGAAACTAGAATTAACTATCTACAAGCAGGAAGTGAAACCACTTTTTTTAGATATTTCTACAATTTTATATGATTTTTCTAAGATTTTAGTATTTTGCAATTATTTTTAGTTTATAAATAATTATTGCGTGAAAATTGGATAGAAAATTAAAGGCATAAAAGTAAACTAATCAATTTTTTGGAATTTCTTATGCAATATTTGGATTTTTATGATTTTTCAAATTTCAAACATGGAAAAAAATGCGATGTTTTTTATTTTTAATAATAATAAATGATGATAAAATGCAATAAAAATTTTAGGCTCGAAAGAGACACACAACAGGGGCATCACAAGATTTTTGCAGAATTATTTGACCATGAAAAACATTAATTTAATAGGGAAAGCATGAAAAATTAATGTCTGGACATACAGGACTTAAATGCAAATGTTTATAGTTTTTGTATTAAAAGATAAATAGAAAATAAAAAATGAGGAGAATATTGCAATTTACAAAAGGGTGTGCAAAGCACGTGCTTATTGTAGAGCAGGGATTGTTTTGCAATTTCAAAAACTCCCAGGGGCATGAATGTAATTATTCCATTTTTTAATTCCCCTAGAGCTCCTCTCCATTCTCCTTCGTTCTCAAGCCAATGGAGAAAGGGGACCGACACCGCCCCTTCTTTCTTCTCGACCAAGATCACGACCGTTGCGGTGGGGTGCTGAAGGCCGAGGAGCTACGCGTACGGTGTAGTTTTGGCTGAGATGGATGGCGACATGCTATGATGGTCGACGAGAGGGCTTCGCGCGGGGTGTAGTGGGAAGGTTTGGCTAAGAAGATGGTGGACGAATGGGTGACCAGGCGGAGGGCGTGCTGGCTAGAGAACAGCGGACAACCTTTGCGCGGGAGGTTGGAGTTCTAGGGGTTTGCGATGGCGCACGGGGAGCATTTGTCTTTGGTGGTCACGTGCCTCTAGGATGTGGACTATGGTGGGCGCCGCCTGCGGGGAGGGGGGGCTCCAGGCGTGGGAGGTCGGCGGGCACGAGGGGGTCGTCGATGGCGAAGCACAAGTGGCAGCGGCGGAGGGGGCTCCAAGTGCGGGAGGTCGACGGGCGTGAGGGGGCTGGATGGCGACGTAGCTCTCATGGTGGAAGACGAGCGGTAGAAGGAGCTGCTCCAGGTGGAAGGTGGTGCTTGCGCTAAAAAAAGATGACGCTTGGCGGATGGCGGTGACGGCCCTACGACGGAGGAGGAGCGGCGGGCGTCACCTGCGGGAGGGGAGGGCGATGCTTGCAACTATTTTTATTTTTATTATTTTTGTATTTGTTTCTATAACAGCAGCTTTTTCTTTCTTTTTTGTATTTTTTTGAAATCCAAGCAAATATGAATACTGACTCGAGCATGATGATTCGGTCAAAGAAAGAAAAATATAATAAAAATAGAAATGTGAATGTGAATGATTTTGGATCCGGAGGAATAGAAGATGGATCTAGGTATTCGGTCATCGTGCATGACCGGAGTTGAGAGATCGTGTGAGATAGAGTTTGAACACGGATAATTTTTGAAAATGAGATGAAAAATTGGAATGGGGGTGGATCGGATGTGGGCGAACAATGATCTACGATTAAGATATATGATATAAAAAAATGACAATGAAATTAAAAATGCAAAAATTAAACTAAGATTAACCTAGGTTAAGAACAAGAAAAAAAATGGATCTCACTGTAGGAGCGGAAAATGCCGTAATGGCCTCGACGAAAGCTGACTCGCTGTCACCGGAAGGCTCAGAGGCTAGGCACCTTTCTACAACAAGAAGCTCTTGGAGATTAGGCTCCTCTCACCAAAGATTGATCAAAGAGAAATAAGGGAGGAGGAGCCAAATAAATAGAAAGAAAAGAATTTGAAATTCAAATTTTGAAATGAGAGGAAAAAAAAGGAAAAAGGTTAGTGGTTAATGGTGGATAAATTCTTTACATTATCTAAACTATTAATTAAATTAATTAATTTTGTCACTTTATTAAATTAAATAGTAAATGTTAATTATTTAATTTTTTGGTGTGGTTATTTAAGGAAATTTATTATATACATATAGTATATACATATGGTACATTATATACATAGTTAAATAAGGAAATCAGTTTTTTATGTTCTAAAATTTTTATTTTTATTTTTATTTTACATAATTATTAAAAATATTTACAAATACAACATGTATAAAAATAAATACGGATATATATAATAAATAAATGGTCAAATTGCATAAACCACCCCAGAAAACAATTTTTTAAATCATAACTCCAAAAATTATGAAACCACGACCATTTTAAAGATAATCTAATTTAGAATACAATGAAGTGAGTTTGGTTCAATTTGATTCATATGGAGCCATAATTGATCTTTCAATTATCGTTTTATGGCTTTTTCAGATGTGGTTACTTTTATTCTGCACATGATTTTATTTTGCAATTATTTTTATTATTTAGAAAACATTTTTATTTACAACTTTTGTTTTGAAAATTATTTGATTTGAGGTCAATTTATGTACAAATAAAATAGTGTAAGTATACTAATATACACAGAAAATTATTTACAAAACATTTTTTTGAATTTTCTGATTAAGGACCCTATCTCCCCCTACTTTATTCCTGGTCAATCAGGTCAAGTCTTGACCTTCTATTGGGTTCGGGTCAATTTATATCTATTACATATATACAGTCTTCTTTTTTTATTTTCCTTTATTTCTTTATTTATTTATTTTAGGTTAAAATAATAATATATGTACAATATTTACACACAGATGCAGGTTAGCAAGAATATGGATTTACTATTATGTGCATGTATTTTATAAGGGATTTTAAGCTAAAATAAATGAATAAAGATGATGAAATGCATATTCATCAACTGTGCACGTAATTTGATCCTCCCCAATATCTCATGAGTGAGCTCATGTCTTCCAATTCTATAATGAACATGTATGATCACTTTGAGAGATCTTATTACTCATATGCCCTTGTATGCACACTAGCGCGCTGGTATATAGACCTTTATTAGGCCATCAACCTATCGGTATGCCAAATGTACATACTTAGACATATATTAACACATATGATTCCCGTCATAGGATGTATTCCTATATCGTGACAGCATACGACATAGGTCTTTTGGTTATCTCGATCTCATTAAGTCAACTCTTTGACCTAACTTATCTAACACCTCCGAATCTATATTCCTATGCAGAGGACCTACATCAAGAGGTCAGTTAGATATCAGGCTTTAGAGAAAAGATTGCCATCTCCTTCTCTGGCTGGAGACATCTCTTAATAAGCATTTGACGGTGCTTGATGAGTCCTCAATCTAACTCTTTAGATATTCATTCAAGAACCAACCTCTATAATTCAAAAATTGAATCAACAGTTATATGATCATCAAGATGGCCATGGTACATAACCCTGATTGTACTAAGGGACCTATTATGCAAATTAGTTATTCTTCATTCCATATCTGGGAATGATATTTGCAATAACATTTATTGCATAATGGCTCGCCATGGGATCGCATGTCCAATAGGCCAATCATCTGGTAGGTTGGTGGCTTCAGCACCACCATCTACAACATATGGAGATATGATGACATCGGTACGGTCGACTGGATCATCATCCTTGGTGGCCTCAACACCACTATCATCATCAACATTAACGACATCAATATCGCTCTCTACTCCATCTAGCGTGTGGTGGTCTCTATAAGTTGTACCTGCTCAGATTTCCTCTTCATATTGTTTGGGTTGGGCTTGATCTGTGCAGGTATAACGGCAGTGCCCTCAATGATCTCCCTCATCTCCTGCCTGAACTCATTCATCTCTCGCATGAAAGAGGCATGCTGCTTAGTAATCTTGCGGGCGAGATCGTCTAGTGTTGGGTTCTCTTATGAGGGTACATGAGAACCAGATGGGTTACCTTGCTGGAAATGAGGATGATTAGTGACAGGGAGGTTGTAGAAACTGGGAGTGAGGCTGTTGCTGCCACACTGCTGACCCTGATAATGAGGTCCAGGAACATGCAAGGAGTATTGGGGATGTTGATGTTGTTGTGGACCCTACCCTAACTTGTCGGAGGTTGCTGTTGGGACTGAGCACCTCCAGTGGACCATCTGAAACTCGGGTGATCCCGACAGATATCGGTTTGTTGCTGGTACTTGCCATACCAAATCACGTTGACTTCGAATAACGGCTCTTTCTGCTCGTGTGAGGGTGGGGGTAGGGATGCCAATCGTTGATCACTCTGATACACCACCATCTTTGTATCTGGTGTAGGTGGTGGCAACTGGTACTGCGGGGGTGGATGAACATGATCCGCCTGAATATGGTGAACATGTTGGTAAGAGGTGGACGACTGTAATGATTGGCTCCCTAATCAGCATGTGACCTAGACGATGGTGTAGAAGTCATCTGTGCCTCTTGGAGGCACATGATTTGTGCCTTAAGGTCACTCAAAGTCTGGGTCATCTAGTCAATCCTGTTGAGCTTGTCTAGGCCCTGGCACGTCTTCTTCTCAATGATTTCCATCCGGTCCAGCTTCTAACTGATGATGCCCATGTCGGTAGTTGATGACTCTACTAGTGATGCTGCTGTAGAAGAGGAAGAAGAACCAACCTAAATGCGTGCAACTCTGTGGTGAGACAATGCCTACGAGGGAGACTTCCCATGAGTGTAGACACAGGCCTGGGTCATCACAATGTAGTTTTCAGCCATCTCCTCATGTAACGTCCCGGGCTTAGGTCCCCGGTCCGTTAACGGAGCATTACTAGCCCTGACAACCTCTTGGGATCGGGCCCATACGGACCCGATTAACCACCCCCAAAATGCTTAAGCCAGGTTGACAAGTAGTAAGCTCCTCACTACTTATCCCACCCGGGAATTTTGTATTCCACGGTGTGGGACTATTCATTTTTTTTGGGAGGTGTTACAATCTCCCCCACTTATATTCACAACGTCCTCGTTGCGACATGGCACATCACTTCTTCCCTGTGACAGTGGCGGCTGCATGCTCCGGGTAGCCATTTCCTCCAACCTCTTTGTAGGGGCGGCTCCACCTCTCGGGTAGCCCTTTCCACTGTCAGAGGGCGTTCGGCTCCGATACCATTTGTAACGTCCCGGGCTTAGGTCCCCGGTCCGTTATCGAGGAAAACTGGCCCTGACAACTTGTTGGGTATGGGCCCAAATGGACCCGTTGACAACCACCCAAAATGCTTAAGCCCAAATTGTCAAGTAGTAATCCCCACCACTTATAAACCACACCCATACTTCGTGAGTTTTAGGTATGGTACTATGTTTGGGGTTGGGATGTTACAACATTGTAACACCTCCCAAAAAAATGAATAGTCCCACACCGTGGAATACAAAATTCCCGGGTGGGATAAGTAGTGAGGAGCTTACTACTTGTCAACCTGGCTTAAGCATTTTGGGGGTGGTTAATCGGGTCCGTATGGGCCCGATCCCAAGAGGTTGTCAGGGCTAGTAATGCTCCGTTAACGGACCGGGGACCTAAGCCCGGGACGTTACAAATGGTATCAGAGCGGGTTCCCTCTGATAGCGGAAAGGGCTACCCGAAGGGAACTAAGCCGGGAGCGTGCAGCCACCACTGTCACTGGGAATAAGTAAATGGGCCATGTCGCAACGAGGACGTTGCAAATATAAGTGGGGGAGGTTGTAACATCCCAACCCCAAACATAGTACCATACCTAAAACTCACGAAGTATGGGTGTGGTTTATAAGTGGTGGGGATTACTACTTGACAACTTGGGCTTAAGCATTTTGGGTGGTTGTCAACGGGTCCATTTGGGCCCATACCCAACAAGTCGTCAGGGCCAGTTTTCCTCGATAACGGACCGGGGACCTAAGCCCGGGACGTTACACCTCATAGATGGCCTAGACTTGATCATCGTCCTTGGAGAAATAGGACCCTCCACAAGAAGCATTAACTAGCCCCTGCAGCTCAGGTGTCATCCCACAAAAGAAGCTCTGTACTAAATTAAGGTTGTTTATGTTGTGATGTGTACACCTGTCGATGAGCTCTTAAAATCGATCCCAAGCCTCATGGAATTGCTCATTACGGATCATTGTGATGTTGTTCATCATGGCTCGCGCTACATTCATTCGACCGAATGTATAATACTTGCTGAGGTACTCAGTCCTTAACTACTCCCAGGTGGTGACAACCCTCCCCAAATGTTTCATCCAGTAGGTTTCTTTGTCAACTAGGGACAATGAGAAGGAAATCAACATGATTGTGTCCTCGTCTACAAATCTATTGTGGACTGTGTTGTAGATCATCTCAAACTCCTTGAGATGAAGATTGGGCTCCTCGGTGGCGTGCCCATGGAATTTGGGCAACAACTAGATCGTTTAGTGTCTGAGCTAGTAATCGCCAAGAATGGTTGGTAGCTAGATCCACCTATGGGTGAGAGTTGCACCAAGGTTGTGCAACGCTCTTGTGGTGTGTACGACTCTCTGTGGATCACATGCCTCCTCTTGTCATCTAGCATCTGCTCAGCCCTCATGCTTGGTATCTCTCCACCACTAGTTGATCTGTTTGGCTCTTCTCTCCCATCTATCATCTGCGTCATTTCCCTCCTCACCTCTGCCATGAGTATCCCCTAGTGTCTAATCTGTCTCTGCATAGCCTCTAGGTATGCTAAGAAGGTGTTGTTTGGTTGCATGATCTAATATAAAGGAATATGATTGTGGTTGGTCATCAACTCTCTCATCGCGGGCTATCTCTATGATCTCTGCAAAGATAAAGGAACCGAACTCAGATGTTGTCAAGTGGACATATAGCTATGCTGGCTGCTCTAGTTGTACCTCAGGTGATGTAGAAGAAGGGTGGTCAAGGAGGAACAGGGTGGAAGCGAACTCAGGTTCAGAGAGCAGGTTTGAGCTCTCAGCTGCCTTAGATGAATGGACAAGGGTGTTGAGAAGCAATGTTACCAGAGGTAGCCTAGGAGACTGCCTGCCCATCATCGTGATGTGAGGATTAGGGAAGATTGGATCTGAACTGAAAATAATGATTATAATTCAAACCCCCAATTCACCAACTAAACTCTTTGAAGACCGTGATAACTCGATCGTTAATCTTTTCAATTTTGTTTTTGGTGATAATACAGTCTTAAAAATGAGTTAGCGAGTTGTTAGGTGCCCGAATTTCCCTAGACTAGCCTGATTTCTTTATGATTGGTTGCACCTACTTCCAGCCAGTATAGGTGTAAGTACATACCGTAAAAACGGCTACCTGTTACTTGAGGATGGAGCCTTACACAATGTCCTCTAAACCACCCACTCTGCTAAGGAAATATGGACCATTGACTGGCTACATGTATTCCCTCACTGAGAAGTAGCTAATCATTTATATAGAATAA
Organism: Ottelia alismoides; assembly: GCA_037367405.1. Lineage (NCBI taxonomy): Eukaryota > Viridiplantae > Streptophyta > Magnoliopsida > Alismatales > Hydrocharitaceae > Ottelia > Ottelia alismoides. Next base: position 2,096,315 of record JAZKJV010007863.1, read on the forward strand.
GTAGTCTGAAGAGAGTCCAGACTTTGCTCTATCCAAGTGCTCGTCTCAGCTCTCTACAGATAAAATCAGACAACAAAGGGTTACTCTCCCCAAAACAATATTTTTATCCTTTAATTCAGTTTTAGGGCCGAGTTTGTTCAACAGTCCTGATTTTATTGAGTTATCACCTTTTTTAGTATTTTTGGATAAGAACATGTCTAACGAATTTTCTGATTTCCTTTTATTTCCTAAGTCTATAAAATAGAGGGAGGAAGATGGAAAAGTCGATGTGCGATAAAATCAATGAGGCATGCACGAGTTAGAATGTGTACCTTGCTTCAGCAGTCTACATGCAAAGTGATCCACACATAATTGAAAGACAGAAAATAAACTATCTATTTGATTCAAGAAAAAAATGCCCTAAAACATAAGCTTCTAATTCGGGAAGAACAAGATCTAACCATTTTTGAAGAGAAACCAAAGTCTGATCTTAAATGTTCATCGGTGCTTGCCACAACGGGTCCTACAAGCATTGTATACGACCTCTCTCTACATGCGGTCTCTAATCCAAATAATTAGCTTTTTATTATTTGACTAAGTCCAAGGGAATTTTATAGGAACAAATATTCTATTAGGAGCTTTGGACCTAAGCTACATGGCTCAACCAAATAGAATCCTACGTCTAAGGGCTCAAATCCACATGAAACAAATAAAAACAAAGGCGATAAAAATAGCGGAAATTCTGGTTAGGTTCCTCGAGTGTACCAGAACTTGGCATAGCAGACCCTGAATATCTGAATGTCCAAATAGGGTCTCTGAGTTAATATAAATTATTCATAAATAAATGCTAAAAATGAAACTATTTTCTATAAATGTCTCCTCCTCCTCCTCCTGCTTCTCCTCGAATGCTCTCTATTGTCGGCCAGTGTAAAAAGGCTGGTCTCCACCTTGCTCGGGTGTGTTGGCTCTCCAAAGATCGTCTCCCTTGCTCCGCGGGCCCTCGTAATAGAGGTGAAACAGAAATATGTCGGAGGCAGTTATAGAAGATAGGGACTAATGAAATAAAAAATAATCAGACAAAAATCCTAACTACCTAGTCGTGCTCCCCGGCAACGGTGTCATTCTAATGATCGAACTGGCTAGCTAGGGTTAAGTTGATTAGTAACAATGTCATTGTCACCCAAATCAAACCGATCGGATACAAGAAAATTATTTAACCACTAAACAGATCACGCAAATCAAGCACGTGGTATAGCTATTTTATTAACTTGGTAGAGCGACCAGGGTCGAACACAAGGAGCATTGCAATAAACTAGGTAGGCGATTCAGAAAATCAAAGGATTTTTATCTTAAAAATTTTTTTTGGGTTTTATAGGTTTTATACTTTTTATAAAGAATTTTGGAGAATTTTTCAAATGTTTTTGGTATTTTTTAAAAATCAAAATGGAGAGAAAAAGTAAACAGTGCATAATCAGGAGAATTTTGTAATTTAAGAATACCACTAATGCTCAAAACTCTTAGGCACTAGTTTTATATAAAACTATAAGGAAATATCTACAATCGGAAACTTAAAATGCAATCTTTGTATTTTTGGTTGATTTTATATGATTTTTATAAGATTTTAGATGTTTTGCCAATTTTTAGGTTTTTATAAAATATTTTCAAATCAAATTTGTAAAATAGATAAAATGGGACAAAATACACCTACAATATTTTTTTGTAATTTTTAAAATTTTTTTCAATTTTTTATGAATTTATAAGGCTAACAAGAACTTTTTAATGGGTTTTTGAATTTTTAGTAGTAGAAAATAAAAGAAATTTAGCACACAAAAATTACCATCTAAATTAGACACTAGCAATAGTAATAATGATTTTTGGAGGATTTTTAGGCCAAATCATTATTTATTACAACTAATCAACGATATGAATAAAAGGTAGTGAAGAAAGGAACTTTCTATAAATATTTTAAGTGCTAGGGTTAAATAATAACATAGTAAAAATCCAAGGGCCCTAGTGCAATTTATCTAGTGGAAAGGATGTGTCACACGTGATTCAGAGTCATACGGGCATAAATGCAAATTCAGAAAAACTTCTACTATTTCATTAACTAGTTAAAAGCTCAGGGAAAAATATGCAAATAAACCAAAAAAGACACGTAAGGACACACATGAGTTCGACTCAAATGGACAAAAGTGCAAATAGGAAAAGTACGAGATCCTTAGTGCAAAAAGTTTTTACTAATCACTACATTTATTAGACTAAAGCGAAAGAAAGGAAACAACAGGGTAGAAAATGAAATATACCCAAGCAAGTGTGTGGTGAGTACATGAGGCTCTGATGGCTCTGATGCTCCTCTACAAAGGGATCTGACGGTTCATGTGATGTTGGAGACGTGCCGTCAGATCTGATGCCCCAGTATGGATCTAATGGTCTGAATGGTTGACACTGATGTGTGGCTTGGATGGATCATATATCTGATCTGAGCGTCGAGATTTGGGTGTGAATGGATGGCTCATATTAAATCTGGGATTTCGTCTCCCCTTCAGACAGTAGGAGAGTCGGCTAGAAGGGCCAGCACCTTCTTGGTGTTGTTCCGTGTTGGGTAGATGGCTCAGATGGGACGGAGCAACGCTCGACGATGATCGGGAGGAGTGGCACCTGGAGGTGCTCCACCACTAGGACTAGGGGTCGAAGTGAGCCTCTCACGTGCACCTGTACCTGCAAGGGAGTGCACGACTAGGAGAAGTGGCTCCGGTCGGAGTTATTCGGTCGAAAAGAGAAAAATTGAGGTGGTGTATGTTGTTCGATCTCCAACAGACTTGGAAGAGGGAGATCAATCCTAATCTCGTTCTGGGAGCAGGATGTTGGGGGGTCAGGATGCTCTGGATTATGGAGGATGGACTAGTGGTGCAATCTAAGCGGCTGGATGAGCAAATGGGAGCTTTGACTCGATGGTCGGAGCATAGGTGGCGGTGAAATGGAATCGAATAAAGAAGTGAAAATACGAAGGAAAAGGAGCTACTTGAGTGATCTAATGTGATCATTGTTGTCAGGCAAAGACGGAGGCGAGGTTATAGCCTCAACTCCGATGTGGAAGGCGAAGAAGGCATCTCGCGGTGGAGCTCTGGCCGCGAAGCGAGCGTCGTGCAACCCAGCACCAAATCAAGCTCCCAAAGGATGCACAAAGACCCTGTCCCTGTCCTGGAGCTGATGGTGGAATAAAAGAGGTGGGAGGGACGAGTTGTCGAGCTGTGGCAGCGGAGGATATTATTTATATGCATTCACATGGTTTAAGAGGATCGAGTAGTAGCGCGAAACCCTAGGTAATCCGGACCTATCTAGGGATCCGCGGAAATCACGGATCTACAAAGAAGAATTGGGTCTGCAATACAAGGTCATGAGTGGTTGGAATCGGGTTGGAAAAAGTCGAGAAAACAACTCCAGTAAGGGAAAATCGGGTCTGACCCGACTAAGAGGAAAGGTTGACCCAGGTCAACAAACTCGGGTCGACCAATCAGAATGCAATAATATACAAAATCAAAGAATAATAGATTAAAAATAATAAATGAATTTAAATTAAAAAGTTATAAACACAAAAATGTTAGTTATTTTATAATTATCTTTCTATGATTTTTAATTATTTTTACTAATAAATATTATGGTATATATAGTATATAGTATTATGCATAAATAGAATATACCTATGTATTATATACATGTATTTTTATTTTATTATTTTTACAAAAAATATATTAATTTTATATTTTATTTATTTACAAAATAATTTAAGGGATATAAAAGTATTCTTATTTGATTTTTACAAAATAATTATATGTATTAAATAAATAGGTGTTATATATACATGTATGGTACTTTGTACAATACGAAGATGGTTTTATTTTTAATTTATTTTATGTTTTATGAATTTTATTTTAATTTTTTTTACTTATTAGGAGTATGTACAAGTGTCAGAAATATGAAAATATATACAAATTATTTACAAAAGAACTAAATAAATAGATATATACAAGTATAAGTGTTGTGCATTTGCACACCTTCTACTTATTTTTGTTATTTTTATTTACAAGTTTTATTAAGGAAATTGAATTTATTTATTTTGAGATTAATTTATTTCAAGATAAAATATGCGATATATATTATATATATATATATATATATATATTGGGGGCCCTTCAAATAGGATGCATCCTTCCTGTCTTCAGTAGGCCACCCATCTTTTTGTAGAAAGCACGAGCACTTTAGTAGAATGTGTATACAATTTGTATTATAATTGTATATTATAAATACAAACCTGTCTATTATAATACAATCATTAAAACTGCATATTGTAATACAATCTGTAGACGTATTAACTAAAATCATCTTGTTTTCCACAAAAAAGAGGTTGGCCTTCTTGAACTCAGGAAGGACCAATTCCTATTTGAAAGAAATCCCATATATATAGGAAGAATACTGATGAATATGTACAAGATGTGGACCCTATATCACCCTACTTTATTTCTTGTCGATGAGGACAATATTTGGCCTTCTCTCGGGGTTCGGGTTAGTCTGCATTTACTGTATAAATACATCCTTATTTTACTCTTTTTCTTTTCTTCTTTATTCTTTTATTTTTGTCAAAAAGAATGTTAATTACACAATATTAACAAATGGATGCATGATGCTAATTTATTGTATTTGATAGATATTTGCAGATATTGTGTATAGGGAATTTTGCTAAATAAAAAAATAAAGGATGTGAATCAGGGATTCATCACTCCTATAGAACAAGACTGATAAAGGAGCACCACTCATAAGATGCAAGATTTTATACCAACTTTTTGTGCGAACTCTGCTTGACAGAGGTTCCTCCATCAACCAGATGCCCTCCTCATTGCTTCAAGAATTCGGTCTAGGTCCAGTGAAAGCTACAAGGATGATCCTTCAGTTTGCAGATCGATTAATCAAGCGACCCCGAAGCATGTTGGAGGACGTTATCATTATGGTTTAGGGAATGAAATTTCCAGTTGATTTTGTAGTCCTTGATATGGACTTACCTGCTCTGTTACTCCACGCCCCGATTATCTTAGACTGGCCTTTCCTATGCACTGCAGAGGTCGTGGTCGATTATGAGTCCGGAAAGATCTCGTTCAGCTCAAACAATGGCAAGGTTACAATGTACATGGTCAGTGAGCCCAAGGTCGTATCAGATGAAAAGAGGGCAACACCGTCTACAGTAGACCGTGACCATATTGTAGATATCAGAGACTCTGAATCATCATTGAATGATCCATGGATACGGGAATGCCTCATTTCTGAGGAAGACCCGTAAAGCACAGTCTATAGTCACTCCGATGTTACATGGGAGACTGATCCCGATTTGTTGCCCAGCTTGTGTCTACAAGATTCGTGCCAGTCCAAACACAGAATTAGATGAGGATATGTTCGATACTCTGTTTTCTGAAATTCAATCAGCCGGGGTGTGCAAAACCCTCAAAATTCCAGAAAAGTTTCCACCTACCAGTGCAGTCCTAGAAGTGATCGAGAAGCTAGCTAGAACTGAACCTGAATTAAAGCCACTTCCAGCATGATTCAAGTATTCTTTCCTTATAGGTGCAAAAGACATGTTTCTGGTTATCATTAAAAGCAGGCTTGCAGGCTAACCCCGGATTAGGAATATCGACTTCCCGAGGTTCTAGAGAAAAATCATAAGGCACTTGGTGGGCACGTATTAGATCTCAACGGGATAAGTCCAGCTCTGTGTTCGCACCATATCTTTTGGGAAGATGAAGCTAAGCCGTCCTGAGAGTTCCACCATAGATTAAATCTAAATTTGTGAGACATCATCATGAAAGAGATTACCAAGTGGTGCGATGCAGGCTTTATTTATCCCATCTCCGACTCAAAATGGGTGAGCCCACTGCATGTAGTTCCAAAGAAATTAGGAGTCACCATGGTTACCAATGACAAAGGAGAGGAAATTTATACTTGGATACCGACATCCTGGCATGTATGTATCGATTACCGCCGTCTGAATTCAACGATAAAGAAGGACCACTTCCCCTTTCCGTTCATTAATAAAGTGTTGGAAACACTAGCGGGCAAGGAGTTCTTCTGCTTTCTAGATGGGTACTCCATGGTACAACCTCGTGGCAATCGCTCCTGAGGACCAAGAAAAGACTACCTTCACTTTCTCATTCGGCACCTATGCTTTTTGAAGAATTCCATTTGGATTGTGTAATGCACCTGCGACATTCCATAGGTGTGTGCTTGTCGTCTTCGCCGATATGGTTGGCAGTTTTCTTGAGGTGTTTATGGACGACTTCTCAGTCTACTGTGACAGTTTTGATGCTCATCTTCAGTACCTAGACCAATTACTTCAGAAGTGTTGCGAAGTTAAGCTTGTGCTCTCATGGGAAAAGAGCCACTTCATGGTCACCGAAGGGATTGTGTTGGGCCATGTCGTTTCCAAACGTGGCATGGAAGTCGACCTAGTGAAGGTGGACAACATCAGCAACCTTCAGCCACCTCAGAATATCAGACAAATGAGGTCATTTCTGGGGTATGTGGGATTTTACAGAAGATTCATCAAGGATTTCAACCACATCACCCGACCTGTTACTGAGTTACTATGCAAGGAGATCAAATTTACAGTTGATCAGCAGGTTCTCCTTTCATTTAGTAAGTTGAAGGAGCTAGTCATGCAAGCTCTAGTCTTGTAGTCTCCCAACTGGTCGTTACTATTTAAGATCATGACCGATGCATCAGACTTTGCAGTTGGGGTGGTGCTAGGATAGAGAAAAGACAAGGCACCCTATGCCATTCACTACGCCAACAACACACTGGATGAAGCCCAGAGAAATTTCACTATTACGGAAAAAGAGCTGGTGGTCGTGGTTTTCACCTTAGACAAGTTCAGATACTATCTGCTTAGATCGAAAGTCACCATCTTTACCGACCACTCTGTTATCTGGTGTTTACAATAGAAGAAGGATGCCAATTCTTCTCCTCTAGGAATTCAATATGGAAATCAAGGACAAACCTGAAGTTCAGAATGTGGTAGCAGATCATCTCTCCCAACTTGATAGTCAAGAGCCTTCGATGGACAGCACGCCCATCACAGACATCTTCCAAGATGAATCAATTTTGGCAGTGATGGATCTCCTCTTGTATGCCGATATTATGAACTACATCGTCTATGGTGTAATCCCATAAGATTGGACAAAGAACCAAAAGAACAAATTCTTGTCCAAGATCAACTTCTATCATTGGGAAGACCTGCTCTTACTTATGGAAGGAGCAGATTGTATTTGACGGCATTGCATTACGCAAGACGAGCAGAAAAGTATCCTCAAGCATTGTCATTTGCTCGAACCTCGTGGAAACCACTCAGGAGATAGAATGACATCAAAAATACTGTAGTGTGGCCTCTAGTGGCCTACACTATTCAAGGACGCTGCAACCTATGTCAAATATTGCACAGATTGTCAGAAGATGGGAGGAACCCTCACAACAAAAGACTCCATACCCCTAAAATTTATCCAGATTTTAGATGTGTTCGATGCATTGGGTATTTATTTCATGGGTCCCTTTCCCAACAGCCAAGGCTACGACCATATCATTCTCGTTGTTGATTATGATTGGGTTGAAGCTATCCCCACCCGAGTCATAGACAGTCGTGCAGTTTGTTGATTTTTGAGAGAGAACATCGTACGTAGTTTGGGATTCTGAAGATACAGATATCAGATGAAGGTAATCATTCATTAACATAGAGGTCAAGAAATTAACGAAGGAATACGACATTGAGCACCGAGTCGTATCTCCTTATCATCCCAAGACCAATGGCATGGCAGAATTATCAAACAGAAATCAAGACGATCCTGCAAAAGCTTGTGAAGCCGGACAGAAAGAACTAGTCCTAACTCATGGACTCCATCCTTTGGGCATACAGAATCTCTTACGAGTCTCCGTTTGGCATGTCACCTTCGTATTGTGTATGGAAAACCCTGCCATTTTCCCATAGAGTTAATTCATAAATCATTATGGGCAATCAATATCTGCAATTTGGACTCGTGTAGAGGTGGTCAGAAAAGAAAAGAGGATCTGAACAAGCTCTTGGAATTACGAGACTATGCTTATGATAATACATTGATGTACAAGGAGAAGGTTAAATGCTGGCATGACTGGCACATCAGATGAAAGACCTTCGAGACTGGATAGAAAGTGTGGTTATTTGACGCAAAGTTGAAGATATTCCTGTGCAAATGAAAGAGTAAATGTACAGGGCCATTCAGAGTGAAAGAAGTGCATGACAATGGAAGCATTGTGATACCAGATTTGTCGCCTGAAGCACAACCATTTGTCATCAATGGTCATTACTGAAGTCGTATCTGGAGCATGACACTTTCATGACCATTATCAATTCTGTCCAAGTGATATGCAACAAAGAAGCATCCACAACCTCAACAGCATCAAAACATTTAGATAATGTTACTCAAAAACTCTTCCTTTAGTTTTTCTTATTTTCTTATTTTCTTCTTTTCTTCTTTTCTATTGTATTTTCTATCTTCTGCTATGTATTCCTCATCCATTGCTTCTATACTTAGGATATGCTTCATCCTAAGTGTAGGGGGGATAAGTGACATAACTTGTTCATTCCTTGTCTCATTACCTTTCTCATCTCTTGTTGATATTCATGTCTATACTTAGGGATATCTTACCCTATGTACAGGGGGAGACATGATTAATAGTTCAGTTGTTCATTCCCACCCTCGATCCTCCCTGTATGTAGATACGGTCTGCTATATTTAGGATATTTGATCCTAAGTATAGGGGGGATGTTGACTTCCCATTCATTCATTCATTCATTATTCATTAGTTGTTGTAGTATAAACTCTTTTACACTTAGTACGATTATGTCTTTTCTTCTCTCTTCGATCTATGAGGACATAACTCAAGCTAAATATAGGGGGGGCGCATATATGTTGTATATACTTTATCCATAACTCTTACTTTCGTATTTTTGAATAATATGGCTAAAATACTATATATATACAGATACAATTCATTAAATCAATTAATAAAAAGATGTCTATTATTCCTTAAATTCTTTTTGCGTATACTAATTATTAAATCAGGTAAAAATGTTTGGCAAAATCTTTGGAAAATAGTTTGAAAATCTGATGAATCTCCATTTCATCACTTTTATTCTACCATTTTGGCCTAAAAAACCCCAGCAAATGCATGTAAATAGCATTAATTTGTCTATAAAAGCATTCATTATTTGTTGCATTCATTGTACATAGAATAAGGTTTTTAATGCCAAAAATGTAGAATAAAGAGAAGGAAAGAAAAAGGAATAAAATATTGCAAATATTTTATGACCCGAACCCCGAGACCAAGGCCAACATAGAATTGGTCGACAATGAATAAAGTAGGGGGAGATAAGGGCCAACAGTACAATAAATACCTCATTTATTTATTCATTTATTTATGTATTTTTGACACCTATTTTGTATATAATTAATCATTCATCAAATAGAGAAACTTTGTACGTGAAAGTTGTATATAATAATGTGAATAAAATTACAAAATTGAGTTTGTACAAAAATGATACACAGTGTACATTTTATACACAGAATAAAAAGCCAGAATCTCAGCTTCACATACCCATATCTTGCAAATGAAAACTCAAAATCACCCAAAATCACCTTTAATTGTATATAGCTTTCCAAGAACTATTTTATAAAATTGGTTTCATAATTTTTGGAGTTCATCAGTGAAAGTTAGGTTTTTGGCCCTCATTGTATATAGTACTGATTAAAATATTCATTCTATTCATTATTTATTATTTCTATAAATTGATAATTTTAGAATTTTGTAGATAATGTATATAATACAAATACATATTGAAATTAGAATAAAACTCAAATAGAATTTGTGAAATAAAATAAGCTTATGCAACACATAGGCAAAATACCTATGTTGTATATGTATATAAAATAAAAGGGGATTTCATTATTTTATTATTTATTCATCTATATTTTTATAATAATGTAAATATTACATATAATTTATTAAAAATACAAATCCAAAATAGAAACCAAGAAAATACATTAAATAAATAAAGTATATATAATATATAGGTAAAATACCGATAAGTATACCTACTTATATATGCACCTATTTATTTAAATATGTCAATAAACTCATAAAAATTAAACAAAAATATATTTACACTCACAAAAATAAGTCATAATTTTAAAAAATAAGAAAATAAAATACTAAAATAAAATATACAAAATAAAAATAAAATACAAAAAATACATGTAAATACACTTATAAATACATTATTAAAATAAACCCATAATAAAATACCTCAAAAAATAAATAAAATTCATAAATAAATACTACATTAAGTAATACACATTTTTTAATTTATAAGCAAAAACTAATAAAATCATTTATTATGCTAAATAATTCATTTCAGAATAAAGGGCCCTATTTTGTCCGTTAGCGGCCTACGTGGACCAATGAGGAGCCAACCCTCGTTGACCTCTGGTCAACTGTCCCATCGGGATCTGGCGCCTCCGAACCCTGCTTTTTCCATAACTTGCGCCATTTTTCATGGGCGTCTCATCCCTTATTTTCGCTCGCCGCCTTTACGAGATCTGTAGAGGGACCATCCATCTATCACGCATGCTTGTTGGATCGAGAAAATGATCATTGTACTCGCCGGAATATGAGGGCCAAGTAGGGCACCCAGAATGTGTATAAATAAGAGCCGTCGACCTCCTCCACAAATTTGGCCAATTTCCATCACTACATTTTGACCCTCGCAAAATGCCCGTTATCAGATGGCGCCGTTGCCCGGGAGCAATGAGCGTAGCCTATCACATTTTGTCATTCTTGTTTGGAAATTTGTTTATCAATGATTTTGTGGGCATCTGTTTCTTTTGCAATTGATCCCATGCTTGATTTATTTATTTATTGTGATTAATTCCTATCTGCTTTATTTCATTGATTGAGCTTATACTAATTCAATCTCTTTGTGACTTTGTTGCGAGGGCCCGCCACGCGAGGATGGTTTCTTAGGGAGCCAAGGCAGCCGATCTTGGAGGAGGTTGGTCTTCACTTCATGACCAGCTGGAGAGAGCACCAAGGATGCAAGGAGATGGGAATTAGATATGCCTCAAGCAATTAGGATTATTTTTGTAATTTATGGTCAGAGAGAGAAATTTTGGCATGTAATATAATTTGGACTCTACTCTTCATAACGAGGTCCAGTGCTCAGGTGTCTGTTCACCTAGGGGCCTCCTCGCGGCTTTCTCGTGTTTTTTCCGCTTTATTTTCTTTGTCTTCCGCTGTTTTGAGTTTTCTGCCTTTATTTTACTTTGTTTTGTGTGCATGTAGCCCCTAGACATATGCTTGCTTGATTGAGTAGACTAGGTCCAAACACACTAATAGTATTGCATGCACCTATAGTATGATTTTGGACTTAGATCAAACTCTAAACAGTCGCCTCATCACCTTCAAGCCAACGCGCTGCGAGCTCTCCATGCCAAGCGCTTCTCCTGAACTCGATGTGTCGAGAGGAGGAGGGGTGAGCCTAGACCGGACTCCTGGGTTGAAGGGCGGTGACCGACTTGTGGTTCTTTATGCTAATAGCAGCTAATGTTTAGGACGATTTTCTCGCCTGCATACCGCCATGTAGATAGGTTTAAAAATTCTGTTTTGCATACCGCATGGAGAGAGCTGGGATGCAGTGTAAGTCTTCTAACTCAGCATGCATCATTCGGTTCAATGGTGAGATTTCCATCATGGAACCACTTGCATGGCTTTTCCGCTATCTCCCTCTGATTTTGAGCACCTAGGACTTAAATGGAAATCTACAAAAATGTTAGGCGCTGGTATGAAAACAAACTAAAAAAAAGTGAAAATCCAAAAAGCTAAAGCAAGGGACTGCTAAATAAACTTTGACCTTAATTAAAATCCGTAATGGACTATCATTGTACCGGGTTCATAAAGCCCTCATTGTTTTCAGGTACCTTTGAAGGGGGACCAAAACCCTACTCCCATGAGCGAGGCACGTCCCATAAGGAATAGAGCCAAAATCCCAGTCTGCAACTGCCTTGTGTAGCGCCTGGATTTTTGAAGTAATGGCGCTTCTATCGTACGTGATCGAGTAGGGCCTTGTCAGTGATGGTGTTCCTGCCTTGTGTGGAACATCGACATGGTCTGAAGTACTGAGCATCGGCCACGCCTTCACGAGGGTGTCTGTCTCATTAGTTTGCGTCCGAGTAGGTTCTTGCACGCTCATGGGTGATTCCGTTGCGAGCGAGAACCGAAGTATTGGTTTCGCCTATCGACTTCCTCTCTCTTTTTCTTTGGCTGAGTAGGAATCCAGGAAGGGTTACAAGGACCTCAAAATGTACAGACTATAGGTTACAAAGGAGGAGGAAAAGTATGGGATTCTTTTCTGGAAGTACTCTCTCTCCTATAGGGTTAGCGTGCTAAGGACTTGTTAAAAGATTTTCCTGAAATAACAACGCTAAAACTGAAAGGATAATAAATAGCCGAACCTTTACGGCTTCACATGGCGTGCGTTGGTGAACCCAATTTTGTATTGTGTTTGTATGGATCTAGATTAAGGTTCAAAGATCGAGTCCCGCGCCTTTGCACAAATTTTGTTGTGTCATTCTCTTTTGACCACCCCGCTCAGCCGAGCCTTTCTACTGTTTTGCACTCCTTTTCATTCCTCGTTGACCATCGTATCCTTCTTCCAACATCCAATCCTCTTTTGTGCTTCGCGAAGTTGATCCGTGGATGGTTCTGTCGGGACCCCACCGACACCCACATCGATTCCATAGACTCAACTCCGCTAATAAATTCGAGTCGATTCCTGAGAACCCGATCCGGACTTTGCGGATCGATCTCCAGACTCCTCGTTTTCTACCTTTCTCTTGGTCACCCAATAAACTGGGATCACTTTTGTCCCGCTTTTGCCGTTGTGAATGGAAGTCGATTACAGTCCACATCTTTTTTCGTTCACAACATGCTGGGGTTGACTTAAATTCCAGCTTCATCATGACAGCTGAACAATATTGCAAGTGGTCTGATGTAGACTATCTCATTCTGCAGATAGAAGAAAGAGCAAGCCCTGGAGACTACTCCGGAGTTCATTTCGTCAGACTCAGACCCCGATATGGCTCCCCAAGGAAAGGGCAAGGGTCAGCAGCCACCCCAACCAGAAGGACAGATGCCAGACCAGAATTAGGTTAATGCACAACTGCTGGCATCTATCCAGGCCATCCAATAGTAGCTGACCGAGCAGGCCCTAGCACAGACAGCTTTTCAGGATATGTTGAACGATGTGATGAACCGAGCCGAGGGAGGAGGAGGCAGAGGCAGGGGCAGAGGTGGAGGTGGAGGAGGAGGTGGTGGTCCACATGGCGATGACGAACCAGAATTACCGCCACCCAAGCCTCCACTAAAAGAGACATACAATCCGGGAGACAACCAAATGACCGAGTGGATCCTTATTCCACCGGTACATGCTCACTTTGAGCTGAAACCCCAGTTCCTTGCTCTTCTCCCTGCATTCCATGGAAACACCAGTGAAGAGCCGTACATTCACCTGCAGCAGTTCTCACGCATTTGCCGCACCACTCACTATCCCAATGTCCCTTTGGACATTGTCAAGATGATGGTGTTCCCCTTCAGCTTATAGGACAAGGCCCTCTATTGGGTCAACCATCTGGGGAAGGTTGTGACGACCTGGGAGGAGATGAAGTCAGCTTTCCTGCATAAGTTTTACCCTCTCGGTCGGCTCAACCAGATGCGAGCCCGAATCAACAATTTCTCCCAAGGAGCTCACGAGTCTGTACACGAAGCATGGGAGAGATTCACCGATCTGCAGTATTAATGTCCCCATCATGAGATTCCGAAGATCAGTTTGGTCCAACACTTCTTCGGGGGACTGAACATCGAGAGCCAAAGGTTCGTTGACGCAGCATGTAGGGGTTCGCTCTTCAACAAGGATGAAGACGTAGTCTGGTAGATATTCGAAGAAATGGCCGAAGGAGAGGCCGCCCTCTCTTCATCAAAAGCCTACCAGAAGCAGCCCCAGATCCTCCAGAAACAAGTACACATGGCAGCGTCCCGAGAAGCAGAGAGAGATGAGAGCTCCAACCTCAGTATCATCAGGGGCCATCTCTCTAAAGCTGATATCATTGAGAAGCGATCACAGGATCTTGAGAAACTCGCTGTGATCGACAAGAGGACCCAAAACCTTGACAAGCTTGATCAGATCACCAAGCATCTTGAACTGTTGGTGGGCACCATCAACTCTGTTCAATCGGCAGCACCATCAGAAGCTCCAGCCGAGAAGAAAGACGACCAACAACCGCAGCATCAGCCTCAGCTGAGCCAGCAGCCACCGGCAGTCCACCATGTGTACTACGTGCAGGCGCCTGATCAGGGCCAGCCGCAACAGCAAATGGTTGTGTACCAACCAGAGTTTCTTTCAGGATCCGATCTAGTCTTCCCACCACCACCCCTGATTCAGGAAGTGAATGGGGTATGGAGTAATGAAGCACAGCCGACCCGTCCTATCAGACAACCTCAGGGTCAGCCACTTGCCAACCGGTAATACCACCAACCTCAGGGTGGTCGCTTTGGACAATCCTCTCAACCACCACATCAGTATCATCATCCTCCCCAATATGCAAATCAATGGAGGCAGAATCAGCCATACCAGCAGCTGCAATACCGCCATCCACAGCCATTTCATCAGTATGCGGCTGCTCCATTTCAGCAGTATCAGCAGTATCCTCCCCCCTCTTATCAACAGCTTCAACTTCCTGCACCACCCCAGCACCACCAGCAACAACCTCAGCATCCACACGTGCAACAACACCGTGGTCTGCACGCTGAATCCACTGAGGTACCCCCTGTGAACCCAACCATGGATTGTCTGGCCCAACTCGTCAAAGGGATGGCGGATATGACCAAGAGGCTCGACGACCTGACCGCCACCTGAACCACTATCCCAGCTCAGGTCGAGGCCAACCCTAATAACTTCAAAAAGAAAGAGCAGGTAGAATGTGATGTCATGTCCATGTTTGAAAATGATATTACTGTTTATTCTAATGCTGTTACTCTCAGGAGCGGTAGGGCCTTGCCTCTGCCTGCTACCAAGAATGGGGTGAATAAAGAAACAGGTGGATCGTCATCTTTCGCATCAGTCGTGCCAGCTACAGGGGCGGGTGAGGAGGAAGAAGAAGGAGAAGCCATTCCAGCCGTCGTGCAGTGCCAGCATCCCCAGCTAAAAATACAAAAAAATCAGCAAAATCAAAAACAACAAAAAGAAGTTTGCAGCCGAAGCAAAGCCGGGACAACCTTGGAGGAGCCGCCAGCAGCAGCCGATCCCTCGCCAGCCGACGGAGCAGACGCTATACTTTTTGCTCGCCCCTCAGTACCAGCATGTCAGGATACAGTTTGTACTCCTTTTTGTAATCCGGATGTACAACACTCTATGGGCGATGGTTTTGATGTAAATAAGAATGCTATTTTTCCTGCTAGAGATGTACATATTCCTTTCCCTCATGCAATACAAAAATCCAAAAAAATTGCAAAAAGAAAAAGTGCTTTGTCTGATCCTGGAGTTGTGGAAATTCTAGACAATCTAACTGTTGAGATACCCTTACTGAAGGCCGTGGAGTACATGCCAGTTGTCAAGAAAGGACTGAAAGAAGCGTGTACGAGCAAGCGTTGCCCAGCATAGGAGAACAGACGCAAAGATGTAGAAAGGCACGTGCTCTCCATGGCCACTGTTGCAGCCATCAACAATCTCCCACAGAAGAAACAAGACACAGGAGCACCTCTTATCAGTTGTGAGATTTTCGATCAAGTTTTCGAGCGTACTCTCCTCAACAGTGGGTCTTCCATCAACCTTTTGCCATCATCAATAATGCAAGAATTCGGACTGGGTCCGCTCAAGCAGACATGAATGATACTTCAGTTCGCTGACCGATCCATCAAGCGGCCCCGGAGTCTGTTGGAAGACATTGTAGTTAAGGTACAGGAGATGCAATTTCCAGCTGATTTTATAGTCCTTGATATGGACTCATCAGCACCTCTGCTCTAGACCCCTATCATCCTTGGCTGACCGTTCCTGCGTACCTCAGGTGCCGTGGTTGATTACGGGTCTGGCAAGATTACTTTTAGCTCGAACAACAAGCAGATCACTATAAATATGATCAGAGAGCCGAACGCCACGACTGATGAGAGCCATGCAGCATCAGAAGCAGACTATGACTTTATTGTAGAGATCAGAGACTCATCCCTATCATTGAATGATTTATGGACCCAAGAAATCCTCACTCTCGAGGAGGACTTGGAAAGCACATTTACCTTGTGCTCCGATGATTCTTAGGAGATAGATTCTCAGATGCAGGCGCATCTCTTTGAGCCCGAGTATTCACTCCAGACCGAACACAATGAGCCTAGCACAGAACCGTTCGGCACTTCACCAGGATCTCAACAGAATGTTGAGGATGGTAGCTCCCTCAAAGAAATACATCCTCTCACCCGCACAGTGTCTGAAATGACCAACAAGTTGGACAAATCAAAACCAGAACTCAAGCCACTTCCTGCAGGACTAAAGTATGCTTTCCTTGCGGGTGATGAATACATGTATCCGGTTATCATCAGCAGTAGGCTGAACCCGGATCAGGAATCTCGTCTTCTCGATATTCTAGAAAAGAACCGCAAGGCACTTGGTTGGTGTGTATCAGATCTCCGAGGGATAAATCCAGCTTTGTGTTCACACCACATATATCTGGAAGAAGATGCCAAGCCGTCCCGCGAATTCCAAAGAAGGCTGAACCCAAACCTCTGGGACGTCGTCATGAAAGAGATAACGAAATGGTGTGAAGCAGGCTTCATTTACTCCATCTCCGATTCAAAATGGGTAAGCCAACTGCATGTAGTTCCGAAGAAATCCGGGTTTACCGTGGTTACCAATGACAAAGGAGAGGAAATACCCACTCGGGTACCAACATCCTGGCGGGTGTGTGTTGACTACCGCCGTCTTAATGCAGCAACTAAGAAGGACCACTTCCCCTTGCCATTCATTGATCAAGTTCTGGAAAGACTAGCAGGCAAGGAGTTCTTCTGCTTTTTGGATGGGTACTCCGGGTACAACCAAGTGGCTATCGCTCCTGAAGATCAAGAGAAGACTACCATCACTTGCCTGTTCGGCATCTACGCCTTCAAGAGAAGGCCCTTTGGGTTATGTAATGCACCTGTAACATTCCAAAGATGCATGCTAGCAGTCTTCACCGAGATGGTAGGCAGTTTTCTCGAGGTCTTCATGGACGACTTCTCTGTCTATGGTGATAGTTTTGACTCTTGTCTTGAGCACCTGGACCGAGTGCTTCAGAAATGCAGAGAAGTCAATTTGGTACTTTCATGGGAAAAGAGCCCCTTCATGGTCACTGAAGGCATTGTACTGGGCCGCGTCGTTTCCAAACGTGGCATGGAAGTCGACCCGGCAAAGGTGGATGTTATTGCCAATCTAGAGCCACCTCAGTCAGTAAAAAATGTAAGGTCATTCCTGGGGCATGTGGGATTTTATAGACGATTCATCAAGTATTTTAGCCGCATTGCCTGACCTTTGACAGAACTTCTGTGCAAGGAAACTGAGTTCAATGTAGATCAGTAGGTTCTCCTTGCTTTCAATCAGCTGAAGGAGCTTATTACTCAGGCTCCAATCCTACAGCTGCTAGACTGGTGTCTTCCCTTTGAGATCATGACCGATGCATCAAACTTTGCAGTCGGGGCTGTTCTTGGACAGAGGAAAGAGAAAGCGCCTTATGCCATTCACTACGCCAGCAGAACATTAGATGAGGTGTAAAGAAATTACACAGTGACAGAAAAAGAATTGTTGGCCGTGGTTTTCTCCCTTGAGAAGTTCAGATCCTATTTGCTTGGATCGAAAGTCACCATTTTTACAGACCACTCTGCTATCCGATACCTCCAGCAGAAGAAGGATGCCAAGCAAAGACTGATTCGATGGATCCTTCTCCTCCAGGAATTTGATTTGTAAATCAAGGACAAGCCTGGAGTTCAGAATGTGGTAGCAGACCATCTCTCCAGAATTGTGCAACATGAGCCTCCTCTGAATAGTGCACCCATTACAGAAACCTTTCCTGACGAATCAATCTTAGCAGTGGATTCCTTTCCTTGGTATGCTGATATAGTCAATTACCTCGCCTCGGGGGTAACACCATCAGATTGGACAAAGAATCAAAAGAATAAATTTATGTCGACCATCTGGTTCTATCATTGGGAGGATCCTCTTTTATTCAGGGAAGGGGTGGATTGCATTTGGCGCAGGTGCATTCCTCAGGAGGAGCATTACAGTGTCCCCGAGCATTGTCAGTCGCTCGAATCTGGTGGACACCACTCTGGAGACCGTACGGCAGCAAAAGTACTTCAGTGTGGCTTCTGGTGGCCCACATTATTTAAGGATGCAACATAATTTGTCAAACGATGCATTGACTGTCAGATATTGAAGAGTACACTCACTGCAAAAGATTCGATGCCCCTGAAAATCATTCAGATAGCATATGTTTTCGATGCATGGGGCATTGATTTCATGGGACCCTTCCCTAACAGTCAAGGTTTTGAGCACATCCTTCTTTCCGTCGATTACGTGAGTCGTTGGGTTGAAGCTATTCCCACTCGAGCCGCCGACAGCCGAACAGTGTGTCAATTCTTGAAGAAGAACATCATTTCGCGGTTTGGGATACCGAAAATTCTCATATCAGATGGGGGTAGCCATTTTATTAACAAAGAGGTCAAGAAATTAACGAAGGAGTACGACATTGATCATCGCGTCGCGTCTCCTTACCATCCTCAGACCAATGGCATGGCAGAATTATCAAACAGAGAAATCAAGACTATCTTGCATAAACTTGTCAGGCCAAACAGAAAAGACTGGTCCCAACTCTTGGACTCGGTCCTATGGGCTTACAGAACCGCCTACAAGTCTCCTTTGGGCATGTCACCCTATCGTCTTGTATATGGGAAGCCGTTCCATCTGCCCGTTGAATTAATTCACAAGTCTTTATGGGCAATTAACATGTGCAATTTGGACTCACGAAAAAGTGGTCAGAAAAGAAAGGATGATCTGAACAGACTCTTGGAATTCCGAAACTATGCATACGATAACACATTGATGTACAAGGAGAAGGTGAAATCCTGGCATGACCGTCACATCAGACGAAAGACCTTTGATGTTGGACAGAAGGTGTGGTTATTTGATGCAAAGTTGCGGATCTTCTCGGGCAAATTAAAGAGTAAGTGGACTGGGCCATTCCGAGTTTGTGAAGTGCGTGACAATGGAAGTATTGCTATATTAGAATTACCTCCTGACACACAACCATTCATCGTCAACGGTCAACTCCTGAAGCCTTACCTCGAACCAGATACATTCTTGGCCATTGTCGACTCCATTCAGCTCGCGCACCATGATGATATATCCACAACAATGGCAGCATCAGAAGATTCAGATATTGCACCACAAAAACTGTTTATCTGATTTTCTTCTTTTATTCTTTTCTTCTTTTCTCTGCTATCTTTGTTTTTCTATCAAGTCGTGTTTCCCCTTGTAGTCAGTCTTCTATACTTAGGACGCACTTTGTCCTAAGTATAGGGGGGTATGCACCTCGAGTCTTTTAGTCTCTGATCCTCTCCAGTGTCTCCTCTTCTTGTCTATACTTTGGAGTATCTTACCCTAAGTATAGGGGGAGACAATCTGAGTACGATCTGTGTATTCCCATGACCCTCCCCGCTTTATGTACAGTCTGTTATACCTAGGATTACTTGATCCTAAGTATAGGGGGGATGGTCAACTTCTCATTCGTTCATTTCTTATTCATATATTCTTTAGACTTGTATATACTCCGTACGAGTTATGTCTTATCTTTTCTCTTCGACCTATGAGGACATAGCTCAAGCTAAGTATATGGGGGTCGTATATACCATGTATATACTATTAGCCATAACTCATACTGGAAAATAAAACATCACTTCAAGCAAAAAAGTAATGTAAAAAGTAGTTCTATAATAATGAAAGATGATTGTAAGCTCTTCAGACTCTTTGTACTTATATTGATTAATAAGTCAGGAAAAACGTTTGTGCAGAATGTCTCTTTGAGAAAATCTTATGAAAAAATTGCTTGAAAAATAGTGTGTACAAGTATTCAACCTTTGTAAAATAAGTTTCCTTTGTAAAATTTTTTTTCTTTGAGTAAAATAAAAATGTGTGAAAATTACTTTGCAAATGATTGAAAAATTTGGTTGTAGAATTATTTTGAAAAATCTATATATTCTGTGTGAAAAACCTTTGTAAAATCATTTTCAAATACATGTACATGCTTGTAAAATTATTTTGGACTATAGTCTTCAAAGATCTTTTGAAAATGTTAAGTCTGAGGAGTCTGCATAAAAATCTCTCATACAAAAATAAGCAATAATTCCAATGAAACTTATAAGAGCCTAAACCATGTTGTACATAAAATAAAGTTTTTCTTTGTATATATTGATTAATAAATCAGGTTAAATACCTTTCCAACATGATTTGAAAAATAGTGTGAACTGTTTGGAAAACTTGCTGTGAACTGTTTTCAACCTGTGTAAAATTGCTTGGTTTGAAAAACTTTTTCTTTGTGTGGAATAAAGGATTTGAAAAACCTATGTGCAAATGTTTTGAAAATTGTTTGTAAAAACTATTGTGGAAAATGTATATATAGTGTGAAAAATCTCTGCAAAAATAGCTTTCAAATGTGTGTAAATGCTTGTAAAAATTATCGTGTACTATAGTTTGCAAAAATTCTTTTCAAAATAAATTTGAGAAATAAAAGCATCACTACAAATTCATGTAAATCATAAAATACATAAAATTCTTTCTGTATAAAAAGATAACCTGAATAAATTACTTCATTAAATTCTTTATGTATAAATTTTGTAGATAAAGCGGCACGACCGCGTAAATAAATTGTATGTACTTTTTGTATAGCTTTCATCTGCAAAAATTCTTTGTGTAAAAAGATTCTTTGATTTTTGTGAATTCTTTGTGAAAAACTGCATCATTCACTATGCATAGCATGAGCATACCATTCATATTCTTTCTGGAGTGAGCTTGATGATTGAACCAGTCCAATAAAGTCTAAAATTGGAGCTTGGTTAGACCTTACCGCACTTAACTGCACTAGAACCTTATGGGAACTAGGTTTAAGGTACTTCAGCTCTATGCAGACTTAATTCTTTGAGAAATCAGGGTTGGGTTCAAGTCACCTCAACTGACTAGCTAGAGCTTTTCGAGACACACGTATGACTCTTGTCGACCGTGACCTAACTTGGACACTTGCACCTTTAACTTGGCTCAACTCAGTTGGAGTGGTGGGGGGTTGGATTTGCCAGCCTGAGACGCACACGTGTGGAAACACTCGTCCTCGTCTAGGGAGGGAAGTGCACCTCAACCCAATCTAGTAGCCATGAGGTCTAACGACAGGAGAGTGTGGGTTGCAATAAAGCTTAAAAAGAGGGATAGTCTACTGGCTCAAGAGGAAAAACTTCGTATGTAAATGCTGCTGTGAATAGTATTTCAAAAAAAAATGGTCAGGCCTGTACAAAAATAAAATGCCTGCAAAGTATGTACATATGTTGTAAAGCCAATAAGCAAGCTTGAGTTCCAAAGTCAAATATGCGAGCCTGCAGCTGGATGACTTGACTACACTGGTCTTGCGTCCTAGGATAGGTAGCTACACTGGCTACCGTCCATTCTTCTCTTCACCTCCTCCTCTTGAGCTGGTTGCCACTTGAACTTAGAAGGGAATGCCCCGCTCCTTGAGGAAAGAGCTGTTGGATTGGGGAATCATTGGGTTGTCATTTTGGAGAAGTCAGTCCCTTTGTCATTTCAGCTGGGGAGAGCCACTATCACTTACACTGTACAAGTCAGCTTCATAATCATAACGGTTTGCGTATGATGTAGACCAGTTCTGACCAGGCTATTGAGGTGGGTTGAACCAAGTTCTGTGAATCTCGAAGGCTGTTGTGTTTTAAAGCTGGTTCCCGACTAGGTTCTACACACATCCACACCCGAGGTCTAGCAGAAGCTCCAAATTTGATTTTGTAAGGACATATATTGCACTGAAAGCAACCCTATTCACTCTATCCTTCTTCCATTCTCTTTTTCTTTTCTTCTGATTCTTTATTCTTTTTGAACTTATTGCATAAGTATTTGCTAGGGACTAGCAAAGGCAAGTATAGGGGGGTGATGAATCTCCATTTCATCACCGTTATTCTATTATTTTGGCCTTGTTCCCCTGGTTCTTCCTATGCAGGTTACACGAAGCAACGAGGCCCTTTGGACTCGATTCGATCCAGGAAGAGGCTCCTGGAGGTCCCGACCTTCATCGACCTCGTCTGGGCTCCTTGGACCTCCAGAAGCCATGCCAAGACCACCAGAAGATGAGGGACACCTCCGGCTACGATCAGAACATCTCAGACACGAGGGGGAAGCTTGGAGGAGCCCATGGTTCAAGATCGAAGCTTGCCCAGTGCGAGTTCTTCCCGTGTTCTTCCAGACACCTTCATCGCCGTCCGATCAGGAGGAGCGCCCCAGATTGAGCGAGAATCGTCGGATGAAGCCCAACCATCTCCGTCCGATCCACAAGGCGGATCTAATCCGAAGCCTTCATCTGCGAACCGGTATAAACCGTCGGATGTGCGACGCGTGGCAAGTGAAACCACCTCCGCCGTCCGTTTGCGCCCATTTAAGGGGTAAATTTCACATATGACCCCCCGTATTTTTGTATTTAATTTTTAATATTGTAAATAAAATAGCAAGTGTAAATAAAGTTGTAATTTTTGCGGAAGGGACCACAAACTTTATAGAATTACAAATAGGTCCTTCCGCGCCTCACGTGCAGTGCCACGTGAGGTGCGTGAAAATTGCATGTCAACCCAGGCAGTTTTTATAAATTGTAATTTAGTTCCAAAAATTAAAATTAATATTTATTTCTTTAGGTATTTTTGCACAATGCCCCCTGGGATTTTTTTATTTGCAAAAATGCCCCTGCCAGGCCTTGTATTTTTGTATGCTTTGTCTATTTATTCCATGCATGTATAAAACCCCAAACATTCCTTAAAAATTAATGTAAGCTCCTGTTTAGATGTGCATTCAGACCATATTTTTGCATTGCATTTTTGTCGCTTTTTAATATTTATTAAAAATCAAAAACATGCATTTTATCTACTGTTTAGCTTAAAAAATACCAAAAAAATATTAAATCACCTAGAAAAATTCCAAAAAAATCACCTACTGTGTATGTTATCCTATTTAATCCAAAAAGTACTAAAAATTTCAAAAGAAAAAACTTAAAAATTAGAAAATACCCAAAAACTTCAAAAAAATCTATAAAATTATAGAAAACTCTAAAAAATGCAAACTCAACTTCTGTAGGTTCCCTATGTTATTACCTTTATTTTTAAATTAGTTTGGGAAAAAATTGTGGCTGTTTGATATTTTTCATACCCATTTTACCTTCAGCCAGAACATTGATTCACTGTTTTCCTGATTTTGCCTCTTAAAAATACCAAAAACATTTTGAAAAATGCCCAAAAATCACAAAAACAGTAGAAAATCATAAAAAACCAAAAAAATTTTATTTCTGAACTTTTTGAGTATTTTTGCATATTTTTATAAATATTCTAGCACCCATTTTATTGTATAGTCTATATATTCTAATATTGAAAAAGAAAATTAAAAAAATATATATATAATATAAAAAGCAAATATAAAATTGGAAAATTAAAAATAAAAATAGAAAATTAAAAAAAATAATATAATATAATAATGTTAATTACCCACATGATTAGGATTCATACAAGGATGACTCTGTTGTATTTGAACAAGGTGGGCTACCCAATTTTATTGCTCTCTGTGGTTTGACCTCTACATGCTTCTTCACTATGCATTTTTTTATGGTAGAGTTAATAATGTTAATTCACAATTTTGGGGATTAATTGATTTATTTTTTAATGTGGGTTAATTTCTGATCAACTGGTGTTTTGTGAGCGGTCGCCTCAGCGACACTACATTTTGACCCTCATAAGATGCCCGTTATCAAAATCTATTTAAAAAATCTTTTGGAAACTGTTTGGAAAATATTTTGTAAAGTGTTTTCAACTATTGTAAAAATGTTTGGTTCTTAAAAATTTCTTTTCTTTGTGTGAAATAAAAATGTTTTGAAAACCTATTTGCAAATGGTTTTGAAAAAGGTTGCAAAAATATTTTAACAATCTATATATATTGTTTGATAAAATCTTTGCAAAATGGATTTCAAATGTGTGTAAATATTTGTAAACATTATTTGCAAAAAATATTTTAGTTTTAAAAATTGTTTGCAAAACCATTTTAAATAAGTCTGAGGGATATATACATCATTCAAATAAATTCTTTACAAATTGTATATACATACCTATAAAAAATAGTAACTAATATTCAATATGTAAATCCTTTAAACCCCACTTATTGTAAATAAAAAGAGGCACACCCGTGTAGATAGCTGCACATACTTCCTTTTTTGCCAAAAATCTTTTGTTTTCAAAATCCCAAAAACATTTGCAAAACCTTTTTCAAAAAAATCCATAAAAACTTCAAAATAGAAAATGGCATCACAAAAATATTTTTCTTGCATTGAACATAGCATTTGCATTTTTCAAATTGAGTTTGATAATTGAAATAGTTTGAGTAAAGTCGAAGATTGGACCTTGGTCGGACCTTAATGCACCTAACTTCACTGGAACCTTATCGGAGCTAGATTTGAGGTACTTCAGGTCTATTCAGACTTAATTCTTTGAGACTCAAGACTGGGTTCGGGCCACCTCAAATGCATAACTAGAACTTTTTGAGATGCACGCATGAATCTTCTCGGTGGTGACATAACTTGGACATTTGCACCTTTCACTTGGCTCAACTTAATTGGAGTAGTGAGGGGATTGGATTTGCTGGTGTTACATGCACACGAGTGGAAACATTCATCCTCGTTTAGGGAGGGAAGTGCATCCCAACCCATCCAGTGGTGTTGACGTCTAAAGAAATGAGAGTGTAGGTTTCAATAATGCTTCAAAAGAGGGATAGTCTCATGGATCAAGAGGAAAAACTCCTTATGTAAATGTTATTGTATACAGTATTTAAAAAAAAGTCTTGAAATAAAGACACCAAAAAAGTGGACAGACCTAATTGAAAATAAAATGCATGCCATAGTATGTATATATTTGAAATAAGCAAGCTTGAGCTTCAAAGTCATATCATGTGAGCCTGCAGCCGGATGACTTGTTTACATTGGTCATTCATTCCTGGATAGCTAGGTACACTAGCTATCATCCATTCGTTTCTTCACACCCTCCTCTTGAGTCAGATGTACTTGAACTTAGAAGGGAATACCCCGCTCCTCAAGGAAAGAGTTGCTGGATTGGGGAATCATTAGGTTGTCATACTGGAGAAGTCAGTTCTTTTGTTATTTCAGTTAGGAAGAACCACTATTACTTACACAGTACAAGTCAGCTTCGTAGTCATAAGGGTTTGCATATGATGTAGACTGGTTCTGACATGGCTATTGAGGTGGTTTGAACAGAGTTATGTAACTCTCGAAGGCTGTTGTAATTTAAATCCGATTCCCAACCAGGTTCTACACACATTCTCACACCAAGATCTGACCTGAGCTCCAAACTTTGATTTTGTGAAGACAAGATTGAAAATTAAATTCAGTCCACTTACTTTCTTTCTTTTCTTTATTTTTATTTTATGCACTCATTGCATAAGTTTTTGTTAGGAACTATCAAAGGCAAGTATAGGTGGTGATGGATCTCCATTTATCACCTTTATTCTGTCATTTTGGCCTTAAGAACCCAAGCTAATGCATGTAAATAACATCATTTTGTGCATATTAACATTTATTACTTATTATATTGTATATAAAATATAGTTTTAAATGTTAAATTATAGAACAAGGAAAGAAAAGAAAAATAATAAAATACCAAAGGTATTTTATAGCCTTAAACCCCGAGACCAAGTCAAGAATTGAGTTGGTCGACAAGGAATAAAGTAGGGGGAAATAACGACCAACAATACAATAAAAACCTTATTTATTCATTCATCAATAATGCATTTTGGGACCTATTTTATTATTTATTATTTACTCATCAAATCAATAAACTTTGTACATTAAAGTTGTAGATAATAATGTATAGAAAAAGACAAAATTAAGTTTGCACAAAAATAATATACAGTATACCTTTTTTACTCAAAATAAGGATCCAAAATCTTAAGTTCCCAGACCCATATCTCCTAAATTAAAACTCAAAATTATTAAAATCATTTTTAATTTTATATAACTTTTAATAAGCTATTTAATGAATGTGGTTTCATATTTTTTGGAGTTAAGATGTGAAAGTTAGGTTTTCGACCCCTATTGTACCATACACTTGAATAATATATTCATTTTATTTATTCTTTATTATTTTTACAATTTTATATTTTTTATAATTTTTGAAATATTATTTATAATATATATACATATTTATAATAGAATAGAACTGCAAAGAAAATACAAAATAAAATAAGTCTATAAAATACATAGATGAAATACTTATACTTATATCTATATACTATATATCCATATTTATTTAAGTATACAAATAACATCAGAAAAAATAAATAAAAATATATTTGTATACATAAAAACAAGTTATAAATACATAAAAGAAGAAAATAAAATAACAAAATAAAAAATACTAAATAAGAATAAAATATACAAAATATAAATGAATATATCTATAAATAGACCCTTAAAATTAACTTGTTATGAATAAACCCGAAAAATAAATAATACTACACAAAATAATAAACATTTTTTATTTTATACTCAAAAAGTAATAAAATAATTTACTAATTTTGATTAATTGTTTTTGAATAAAACCAACCTTTTGTCACGTAGTGTCCAAGGTGGACCAATCAGGAGGCTGGGACTGTTGACCTCAATAACAAACCTCTTCTCTCTTCCTCGAGTCGCCAGAATGTCAGACCCCTGGATTTCACCCATTTTCCTGCCGGCGATCATGATGCTCTGGCTAGGCGTGATGCGCGATTCATGGAGATTAAACATCCTTGAATCATGCCCTAAACAAAGATTTAGTCAACTCTCCTTGATTTAGCCGCATGTCCTTGATCAGTAAGCTTCAGCCACCTTATTTACAAATAACACCCATGTGCATACCTTCGTCTCTTGATTCCTCTTAGAGCTCAAGATCAATTCCAGGCATGCATGTGTGTGCGTCGAAGGCCGGTGACAACGAGACTTCCATTATGCTTGGAAGAGACGGAGCAAGGAAAGGAGGTGATCCACAGCAAGCCTATCCAGCCGCCCTGCTCCAAGCCCACCATAAGAGTTGCGCTTCTTTTATTTCCTAGGTAGATTTTAATCATGCGATTTCAATCTATTATTAGATTAGTTTTTAATCCAGTAGGGTAACTGTAGTTCCAAGTCGTTCGTTCGCCAGAGCCGCTAGCACTCCGACTGATTCACTGTGATTTGGACTTGTTTTGACCATGCCACCCATCTCACTTTGTTCTCCATCACTTGTTTCATCATATCCATCCATTTAGACCCCCTGATCCTTGCTAGATCAATGAATTAGGACTAATCTTCTAGCATTTGCCGGAGTCCCTCCGTTTGCCTCACCTTCTGTGCTATAAAGCTTTAAATCGGGTCAAGGTTTTCTGCTTCGAGCCATAGAATTTTCCCGTGCAGATTCCAGCTTCAAAGGACCCGGGTTGGGTGATTTCGAGCCTGCAAGAGGGTTTCCATGTGCTCCAGCTTCCATGACGTGGCAGGACAACACTGCTAGGTCTTGGACCTTCTCGAGCCCTCCAGGAGATGCTGGCACTCCTCCTAGACATGTAAAGCCAAAGACCTTTGCCAGAGACCACCAGAGGAGCGAGGAATCAGTGATCGAAGCTCAGGGAAGCCGACTTTCTTCCATGTTCTTCCAAATAAGTAGTAGACGTCCGATGGAGGGTACACCCCAGATCCATCGTCGTCCGTTAGATCGTTAGAGCATTGACCATTGGATCTCCTCCAGAGATCTACTCCTAACGTCAGTTACAAAGAGGAATCAGATGTCCAGATGATGACACGTGCTTAAGTGAAAAGATATCGGTCATTCACCAATGCGACTTCGGGGGTAAATTGCATGTCTCACCCCTACCTTTTCGTATTTTTTTATTAGTCTTGTAAATAAATTATGTGGCGTAAATAAATAGGATATTTTGTACAGGGACCCCTAGATTTATTGTATAATTCATTTTGGTCCAGTCCAGCTCAGCTCATGTGTCGTCTCACGTGAGCTGGGTAAATTGCATGTATACCCTTGCGGATTTGTGTATTTGCATTCAGTCCAATAAATTTAAATATATGTTGTATGTTTTGGGAAAATTGCACGCATGCCCCTAACTTTAATTTTATATACAAATATGCCCTTCCCAGTATATGTATTTTTGTGCTTGAATTTCTTTTATTAAAAATAACACCCATGCTCCA
Source organism: Ottelia alismoides (assembly GCA_037367405.1). Lineage (NCBI taxonomy): Eukaryota > Viridiplantae > Streptophyta > Magnoliopsida > Alismatales > Hydrocharitaceae > Ottelia > Ottelia alismoides. The sequence continues at coordinate 2,124,967 of JAZKJV010007863.1, forward strand.
AAATTATGCAAGATAGGGTTAGATGCATGCTAGCATGTATTTTCATGTTGAACTTTTATTTTGGCATTTTGGGCATTTTATCTGTTAATTAAAAATAAAATGAGCACGTTTTTATCTCTGTAAAACTTACAAAATACCAAAAATAGAAAAACATTATGAAAAATTTCAAAAAAAATATAAATTGCTTATTTTAGTATATTATGTCTCCAGACCAAAAATCCCTAAACATAGAAAAAGAAAAGGTATAAAAATTAAAAAACTCCAAAATTCAACAAAAAATATACAAAATCACAAAAAAATCCCAAAAATTTGTTTTTATTTCTAGATTTCTTTATATTATTATCTATCTATTAAACTTGATTTGAGGAATTTTGGACTTAATTTGCTATTTTTAATCTTCAATTCAATTATATATATTTATTTGCTCCCTGATTTGGGATATTTTTTATTTTCAAAATACATAAAAATATGCAAAATTTTCAAAAAAACATAAAAACATTAGAATAATATAATATATATTCTTTCTATTATTATTGAGCTATTTATACATATATTTATGCATTATATACTATATATATCTATGTATACATATATGTACTAGAAACCCTACATTACTATATATTATATTATATATTAATTATTTTATTTTCAAAAAAATAAAAATAAACTAAAATTTTGCAAAATGAAAACCCTAAAAATTTAAAAACCAAAAATAAAAAATAAAAGAGGGTCTTATGTATATTTGATGGCTCTCTTTATCTATCTATGTATATCTCTATGTTTATCTATATAATACTATACGTATATTATTACTATTATTTATATATATATATTATATACATATATTTATTATGTTTAATTAATTAAAAAAAGAAACATATATCTAATCAAACACCCACTTAAAAAGGATAAAAGACAATTATGTACATAATACGCATTGGTTAGAAATAAGCACAGGTTACATGGTTTGCTCTCTATGGTTCGACCTCTACAAATGCATGTATGTTACACATTTAGTTTGTAGAGTGAAAAATAAATAGTAACTCGCAGATTTTGGGAGATAATTGATTTGTTAATTGATGTGGGTACTTGTTGATTAACTAGGGTTTCTTGAGTGGTCTTTGCATCGACGGCTGTCTCGCCTTGTGAGACCGTATGACCCTTGAAGAACCCTGATTATCAACACATGAGAAGAGTCATCTTGGATAATTATATGTGATTTAGTTATCAAAGATATGATTAATGTAGATATCTATATCCATAATAACTGTGGATATTATAAACATGATTTATAATATTGGAGATATTTAATTGTAAATAGAGTTGCAAATTATATATTGTTGTGAATTAGATCCACAATAAATAATTAATTGTAAATCTAATTTACATATTATGTTGGATATATGAATATGATTCATATTTATCAATGGCATGATTGATGTTTTCACAAATTTAATTTAAAATTATTTTTGTAAAGATAAATGCAATAATAGTTGTTGCATTTTAATATATATATAATAAATATATATCAGGGAAGGCCAAACGACCATCAAAGGTGGTCATCCACCTTGACCAAGTCAAAGGGGCGGATGGCCATCCTCTTTTTAGGGTGGTGATTCCTCCTTTATTATTTATTTATTATAATTAAAATTAAAATGAATTAATTAGTATCTCGATAAAAGGGTATAACTAATTTGATTTAATTAAATTAGTTGTTGCAAATTTGTAGCAACCAATCATGGCCATTGATTAATAACCTCTTAATCTAAACCGTTGGACTAAGAGGGTACATGGATTGAGATCCATGTACATCCAACTAATATAAAAGGAAGGGAAACCCTTACCGTTTAGAATACACACATAATTCCAAGAGATATTAAATTATCTCCATCTCTCTCTCTCTATACACGCCAAGTCTCTCTCTCTCTCTCCTCCTTAGAGTGGTTGTCCACCTTAAACCCTAGAGAGGGTCACCGTCGTCGTTATGTCGTTGTGCCGCCGCTTCAACCGCTTGTAGATCTTTGTCTCCTTCAGTGCACCTCACTCGTGAAGAAGACATCAGATCTCGTGAGACGAGATCAGGAGATTCGCCGCTTGGATCATCAACATGGATTGCGAGGAGCATGTGTTTCATCAATGCGCTCGCAAGCATCTCCTCCATCAATTAGACTTGAAACAGGAGGTCTCTTCCTTTAGAGACTCGATTGCAACCACGCTTCAAGAGGTAACCTTAATAACTATTGGTGGTTTCGATGAATAGATCCCAGAAGTGTTCTCGGATCATGTGGTTTCATCGTTTTAGTTTTTTCTAATTCCGTTACCCCGAGCGACTAGTGCAACTAGTCACTCCCGATCGAATATGATGCGATCTCCATGCTTCTGTGGTGCATTTAAGGATTATCCCATATCCTTCAAGCCAGTCACTCCGTCGTGCGTGGTCTTCAAGCTACAGGTAAGGTTAGATGTGTCTTCTTCGTATTTTCTTTGATTTTTCTATCCATGCACAACACATTTCACCTCCTCGACTTGTCCCCAACCTTCACGGAATGTCCATGATCTTGGTTGTAGGTCTCAAGCACCTTGTTCCTCATCCTACACACCTGACCACCTCACCCCCTTTCCTCTGCTAACATGACAGAGGAACATACTGGACCACCACCTTTTTCTCACGGCCATATCTCCATTTCACCTCACACACACACGCACCTACTCGCCTCGGCTATCGCGCCTTAACATTTTATAGGGCCCTATCTTTCAATGGCTTGAGGCTTCAACTCATCTCCGTTATAGAGAAGCAGCTCTGGGTTGGCTCCATTGATGCACCACTCCGAGCATCCACACCGATCGCTTGACCTTCTAGGACCTTCACCAATCCATTGTGAAGGTGATCCAATCTTCCACTCATTAGATAGATAGTGGATGAGGGTTTAGTGGCTCGTCAAAGCATAACCAAGCCCACTGCAGAGAAGCGTAGCAACAAAGGTATTTGATGTTCAGGTATCGTTCGATCATCTTGATCAGACGGTCCCTGAGCGACTGTCGAGCCTCCTATAGAGCCTACATGTTCGATGGAATTGAGCCGAGATGAAGCCACTCGGGCAAGCCACATGGCCCAAGCCACCTACATCGAGCCTTATCACCATTCAAGCATTCACGTGCGTACCAAGCACGTGAGGGTTGGTGAGAATTAAAGCCGAAGACCCGCACATTTCTTCAAATTACAAACAGACCCCAATCACACATGCCTCGCGTGTAACACCTGGATAAACTGTGTAAGGGCCTTGTCAGGTCTCTATATTTGTAAGGGCCTGGATAAATTGTGTAAGGGCCTTGTTTGTGATAACTTTGTACATATTTTCATGTTTTCTTTCACTTATGCTCCTAGACTATTTCCTTTATAACTTGAGCATATGAACTCATATTTTAGTGATTTAAATTTCATTTGATGCTTGTTTAATTACCTAGCTAATGGCATAACTATTATATGATTTTACATTCTAACAATATCATGTAATTGGAGACTCATAGTGTCAATTACCTGATCAATTACATGCCATGAAGTGAAATTGGATTTATTTTGATGCATTAAATGAACAATGAAATTGATTATTTATTGCTTAATTAATCAATCACATCATGAGTATATTTGTGTGTTTGCATATGTTGCATGCCTTCACATATTGTTGCATTATGTTAATAACTAACTTGCATAAATCAACTATAAATCCATAATGTCCCATATGTTGTGTTTTGCATCATTTCATGTGTGCATTATTGACTTAAATATTGTTACCCATGTGAGCTCGGGGTGAACCTTTTATAAAAAAATATTATTGCAATATTTGATATATCAATAAAGGTTATTGCTTTATTTCACTCCCTATCTGAGATTAAATGAATGAATGCACTTATAAGGTCCCTTAGTACAATTAAGGTTATGTACCATGGCCATCTTAATAATTATACAGATGTTGATTCAATGGTTGAATCATAGAGGTTAGTGCTTGAATGATATCTAAAGAATTAGATTGAGGACTCATCTAGCACCGTCAAATGATTATTAAGAGATGATATCCACCCTGAGAAGGAGATGGCAATCCCTTTCTGAAGGTTTATATCAGACCAACCTCCTGATGTAGGTCCTCTGCGTAGAAATAAAGATTTGGAGGTGTCAGATTTGTTAGGTCTAAGAGTTGACTTAATGAGATCGAGATAACAAAGACCTATGTTGTATGTTGTCACGATATATGCACACATCTTTTGACCGGAGACAGATGTGTTACTATATGTCTAAGTATATACATTTGACAGACCAATAGGTTGATGACCTAGACAAGGTCTATGCACAGACGAGATGGTGTGCATACAAGGGCATATGAGCAATACAATCGCTCAAGGGACCATACAAGTTCATTACTAAATTGTAAGACATGAGCTCACTCATGAGATATTGGGATCAAATTCTATGCACGATCGTATCACTTTGGAAGCTTGACTAAATTTTTAATATGATATATGCTTTCTTTGGAAAGTATATGATTAATACCAACTCCCAATGATCAAATGAGAAACTTAATGATAAAGCCCAAAGAAGAGATCCAAATATAATCTAAAACTTCGGGTTTATTCTAGGTCTTTCAGTATGAAAGATGTACATGTATTAGGAATACTCGGGGTGAAGTGATCGTAAACAATTGTAGAACCATGGCACTTCCATTATGAGAGAGTAATGAAATACATTTGGATTTTAGTGACTCCTCTCAATAGATTAGTAATCCAATCTTAGTCTAAATGTTTTACATAGATCTAGATGTGATTCGGATCCAACGAGAAAATTAGATTCACAGTTTGATTTAATCAAATGTTTTTGAGAGGTCCTTGAGATCCAGATTTGAGATATGATATCAATCCAAGTCAGTATACATGGAATGTACAATGGCCTTGTCCTTATCTCCAAGTATCCATGAAGAAAACACATTATTCTTGAAAAAGTTCAAAAATATTCCATTGTTGATAATATACCTGAGCATTGGGAAATTGATGATTAAATATGACGCAATTATCATGAATAATGTGAATATGATTCATATTATTCGGACACATAAGAATAGTCATCAAAGATAATTAAATATGATTTAATTATGAAGGATATTATTAATGTGGATATCATAACAATCTATAATGTGATTTATAATATGATGGAGATATTTAATTGTAACTAATATTTATAAATTAAATGTAAATATGATGTGGATTCACATTGAGCAATTAATTATAAATACAGTTTACCTTTTATATTAGATGTATGAATTTTATTTGTAATTGTTAATGGCATGATTGAAATTATCACAAAATAATTTGGAATTATTTTGGTGAATAATTTTGCAACAAAGTTGTTGTATATGTGAAATATTTGGATAGATATGAGATCTCTCAATTAAGGAATAAGAGATCCACCTTCCTCTTTATGAGGGTGGACGTCCAAGGAGTCATACTCCTTATATAGTCGTCCACTCTATTAAGAAAAGGAGTCTTATTCTCTTTTATTTTTTCACACTAAATTAATTTGGATTAAATTAAGTATATTGAAGTTTATTTGCAACATATTTAATTTATATTAAATTAATTTTTTGTTATTTCAAATTTATGCAACAAAATCATGTCCATTGATTGAAAGCACAAAATAATTGACACTGTTTATTATTGTGTGCACATGGATTGATATCCGTGGACATTCAATTTGTTATAAAAGAAAGGCAAGTTTGTGATCTTTCTTTACACACAACAATTGCAAGCGCAATAACTCTCTCTCTATTCTCATACATGCTCCCCTCTCTCTCAATATCGTAGTCATCGACCATATTGACCTAGAGCCTTGCAGTCGTCATGCCCCGTTGTGCTGCCATATCAGTTGCTCGTGGATCTCCACCTTCTTCGGTGCATCTTGCTCGTGAGGAAGACCATCGATTTCATATGATGAAATTAGGAGAATCCTCTCTCAGATCTTCAACTAGGATTTCAGGAAGCATGCATCTCATCGACACGCTCTCAAGTGCATCCTTCGTCGGATCGGACTTGAGACAGGAGGTCTCTTCACTTAGATACATACGCGATCACAAACATGCTTCAAGAGGTACTCCTAATCTCGTGATCTTTATGAAATGATATGAGAAGTGTTATCATATCATGTGGTTGCGTCTATTTAAAATTTTTAAACTCCAATGTCTTGAAAAATTAGTATGACTAGTTGCTCTTGATCGCATGTGATGTGATCTTCACGCTTCCATGATGCGCTAAGGCCCAAATCCTAGACTTCAAGTGGTATCAAACCTTGGTCAGAGGTCTTGGATTTGATCCAAATCTCAAGGGAATAAGGTTCCAAATATCGGTTGCGCAGGGACTCATTGTTTATGCATAGGATGCAAGATTCGAATTGTTTTTCGCTAATATGAAAAGTTCCTTTTATGCACTTATTGAATGAAATTTTGGATAATAAAATATATTTAGAATGTGTAAATATGTCCCCAAAAAAGTTGTTGACACCAAAGGTACATAAAAATTTCAAAATGTTCTCGCTGTGACATTATTCTTGCATCTATTCACGATTATGTAACAAATTAATTTTTGATTACTATTTTCATATCACGAAACAAGAAATACTTTAATTAAGTATAGAATTAAACTAGAAAATTCTTGAATTTATTTCACGCCATTCTGACTCTATTTGCCCTAGATATTCTATATTTAGTGGAGATGCATTGAATGATGATTGGATCATCAAGATTACTTTCTCAATGTGTTTATCATTCAATATAAATCAAGGAAATTATAAAATTTTCAGGATTAATTGATGCTTAAAATTTTTTAAAATAATTTATTAAATATCAATCACCATTGAATGATTATTTCATGATGACATGTAAAACGTGTTTGCTTGATATGACTAGAAATATAGGATCTTTAAAAATGTTTTAAGATGCCTAAGATTTCTGAGTGATTACTATATATGTATAATGCCGGCCATCAAGAGCATGCGATCGATAAACATCTTAGTACAATTTTTACCAATTATGTTGAATTGATTTGGTGTTATTTTCTAGGCTATGGATATGCTAATGGGTTACTTAATTGGCACCCTAAACCACTGTGGAAGCACTCTTTATTAGCATAATCTGTCTGACCTAGCTTGATCCGTTTAAAGGATGGGTAGTATGAGAAGTCTTTGCATACTTTATTTAACTAATTGGAATAATACAATTGTATAATGTGAGGGTATATACTATATAGTAATATCAAGCAAACCCTAATTATTGTTGGTTGAATTGGATTGTTTATTAATTTAATATGATTAAATTAATTAGATCCTACTAAAATAAACACTCTATTATGAATAGAGATGTAGCTCCCTTGAAAGAATTAATTATGCTAATATGATTCATAATAATTAATTATATTTTGAATGAGATATGGAGGATCATATAAATAACACCCATGGTCTCCTATCAAGGAGGAAGATTTTGTCGTCATGGATCGCATGCTAGAGATGCCTTCCCGAAGTGATAGCTCCAACATACAAGCTCACATGGATCGAACTATTTGCTTCTCGAAAGAGTAAGGCTATATACATAGTGACCCCAATGTTGTTCCTCATATAATTGAGGTGATATTGGATTGTGCATAGCAAGTTCTATTCCTGTTGACGATTGATTCAATTAACAACAAGTCAACATCACCTTAGGGGTAGTAGGCCTGGGTGTTAGAGACCAAATTGGGAATGCATGTTAGACTTGCAAGGCGGATTGAGTTCCCACTTCTTTTTACCTAAGTTGCAATTTCTCATATAATTGGATGTAACAAAGGTAAAAAGGAGATCATGGATCTTGCTAGAGATATAGCGGTAAGTATATCTCTTGCTTTGAAAGTTTAATAATGGAATGGACTTTTATAGTTGATAAGGCAAGACTAATTTGATTAAAAATCCTTAATCAAATAATTAGTTTGAATATATAATTGTTTATACGTTCTAATGTAAGTGCATTCTTAATCTCATATATGAAATCGGTGAACCCACTGGACCAAATTATTTGGATTGGATATGTAATTTGGAGCTTGTTCTTTCTGGGAGTGCATCGGTTATGTGCTCACTAAGAATAAGCATATAAAACCTATGTCAAGGAGGAATTTAAATTTAATGAAAACTTTGATAAGGATTACTCGTTGATGCGATGTTATATTATGGGGTCTATGCCTAATGTGCTTCAGAAGCAACATATGGATATAGAGTTTTCCTATGATATAATAGTGAGTCTTAAAGAGATATTCAGTGATGTGATCTGCATTGAGCGTAGTCGGAAGCGTGGGTTCCAGAAAAGTCTTTCCTAACAAGTGAAGATAAAGAGTCAAAGTGTTGACTCATCCTCTCAAGCTTCCACACATTTGACATATGTATGTCATATTGCAAAATAACCATTGCACAGGAAAAGAGATTGTCCAAATTATCTGAAAACGTCAAAGAAGGATAAAGATAATTCTTTGACATGTATAAAATCTACTTTCATCACTGAACCCAATTTTCTCATAGGATGAGAAGGTAGTTTGGTCATAGATTTCGGTGCTTTTGTTCATGTATGCAATCGGTTGCATCTATTTCAGGAGACTAGGAATCTTGATGAAGGAAAGATAGTCATCCAGATGGGATCTGATGCAACTATTGCAGTAGTCTTCGTCAAGACATGCATACTATCATTATCTAATGGGAGAGTCCTTGTACTTAAAGGATGTCTTTATATTCCGTTTGTTAGAAGGAATCTTATATCTGTATCTAAGTTAGTTAGAAATGGATATTCCTTCATGTTCTGTGAGAAGCTTAACATAAGCTATTATGATAAGCATATTACATATGGTGTTCCAACTTGTGGTAAACTCTATGAATTGTGCATTGATGAATCTATCATGAATGCAACATCTACTAATAAATACCCTAAAAGAACTAGAGAGGATGGAAATCATTCGAACATGATTAAGCATCAAAGGCTTGGTCATTTATCTGTAGATAGAATCAATAGATTAATAAAGTATGGACCCTTAGATTTTCTATAGGTCCAAACTTTACCCACCAGTGAACATTGCATTCAAGGTAAAAATGACCAGAGGGCCCTTTTGTAACAAGGTTACACGATATGAGGGTATTCTTGACCTAATACATATCAATGTATGTGGTAACTTCAGTACTGCGACTAGAAATGGATATCAGTATTAATTTACTTTTATTGATGACCATTTATGATACGTTTTTATCTACATATTACATCATAAATTTGAAACCTTTGAAATATTTAAAGAATTCATGGCTTTGGTTGAGAATCAAATCGATAGTAAAATTAAACAGATTCGATCTGACCTAACTCTCAGATGAATTTAAGTAATACCTCAAAGAGAGAGGAATTGTATCCAATCTCACTCCTCCTGGAACTCCCCAACTAAATGATGTTGTTGATGAAGCTATGGGAAAAGCCTTATGTGCATCACAGAAGCGCGAAGATCACATCCAATGTGATCGAGAGCGACTAATCATACTAGTTACTCAGGGAAGCATAATTTAAAAAATTAAAGAGATAGAGTCTTATGATTCCAGAACACTTCTCAAATCGTTTCATCATAACCACAAACAAGATATAGGAATACCTCTCGAAGTGTGCTTGCAATCATTGTCTCTAAGGAAAGAGGTTGCATGTCTCATGTCTGACTCTTTCTAGCAAGATATGGGATCTCCTTTTTACCTTTGTTACATCCCAATAATATGAGAAATTGTAACTCGGATAAAAAGAAGCGGGAACTCATTCTGCCTTGCAAGTCCAATTTGCATTTCCCAATTCGGTCTTTAACACCCACGCACACCACCCTTAAGGTGAGTTGAACTGTTCTTAATTTAACCAATTGTCAACATGAATAGAACTCGATATGCGCAATCCAATATCGCCCCAATAATATGAGGAACCAGTATTGGGGTCACTACGCACACGGCCTTACTCTTTCGAGAACCAAAGAGCCTCATCCATGTGTGCTTGTATGTAGGAGTTGTCACTTTGGACATGCATCACCAGCATACAATCCATGGCGACAGAACCCTTCACCTTGACGGGAGACCATGGACGTCATTTATATGATCCTTCATATCCCATTCAAATTTTAATTAATCATTATGAATCATATTCATTATGATTAATTCTTCTAAGGGAATTACATATCCATTCATAATGAAGTGTGTATTTTAATTAGATCTAATTAATTTAATCATATTAAATTAATTACCAATCAAATTTAATCATCCAACAAACATTTGGGGTTTGCTTGATATTACTATATAGTATACACCCACACAAGTAAGTATTATTTTGTATTTTAATGATTAGAGTACAACTTGACTTACTCATATTATTCTTTCCTAAAAAATGGATCCGGTCAGTACACTCGAGTTTTGAAAGGAGAGAGTATTTCCTGAACAAGCAAGGGGCTAATTAAGAAATCAAGCCAGCATACCCCGACAAGACACCTTCATCATTCCGATTGAGAACAACACAAAATAATGCCATTATACTTGCAGTTTTATCAATCAACTTTGATGACCGACATTTTACTATATATTAATCACTCAAAAATCTTATGCATATTTAAAAATTTGAGATATTAAATTTCTAAGCATATCAAGCAACCATGTTTTGCATGTAAAAGTTGTCCTACAACTATTGTAGGATAAAATAGGGTTTTCATGAAACATACATTCAATGGCCATTGATGTTTAATCAATTATTTTCATAAAAAAATTAAACATAAATTTTAATCAAGGCAAATTCATAATCTTCATGATTTTCATTGAATGATAAACACATTAAGAAAGAAGATTTGATGATCCAATCATCATCCGACCCATCCCTACTAAATATGGAATATATAGGGTAAACAGAGCCAGAATCGCACTAAATAAATTCGAGTGGTTTACTGGTTTGATTCTCTACTTAATCTAGGCATTTATTTCATGTTTCATGATGGAAAAACAGTAGGCAAAAATTAATTTCTTACAGATCTGTGAATACATGCAAAATAATTTCATAGCAGAAACTCTTCGAATTATCATTCATGAACTTTTGGTGTCAACAGTTGACTGTTATTTTTGGGACATATCTAGATTTTATAAATACATTTTAGTCACCAAAACACACACCCAAACAATTCACAACTAGGGGGTTTTATTTTAGTTAAAAACCAATTTGAACTTGAATCTCATGCAAAACAACGAGTCCACACTCATCCGATATGCAAAACCTTGTCCATATATGGATCACATCCAAGACCTGAACCATGGCTCTGATACCACTTGAAGGCAATGGAAGAATCCTTAAGCATGTCACAGAAGTGCGAAGATCACATCCAGTATGATCGAGAGCGACTAGTCATACTAGTTGCCCGGGGTAGCATAATTTAAAAAAATAAATAGATGACACCACATGACTCGAGAACACTTCTTGAATCATTTCATCATAACCACAAAAAAGATTTAGGAATACCTCTTTAAGTGTGGTTGTGATCGTTTTTGCTAAAGGAAGAGACCGTCTGTCTCAAGTCCGACCCGACGGAGGAGATGCGTGCGAACGCATTGATGAGATCTGTGCTTCTCGTAATCCAAATGAAGATCCAAACAGTGAGTCTCCTAATTTCATCTCACAAAATCCAAAATCTTATCCATGTGCAAGGAGTACTGAGGAAGATAGATATTCACGAGCGGTCGAAGAGGCGGTACGGCAGTGTAGCGATGATAGCAACTCTCTCTAGTACAAGGAGTGGATGGTCACGCTTGAGAGAGAGATATGGGTTGTGTGATGAGATTGGGAGAGAGAGAGCGCTTGCAATGTGTTGTGTGTAAAAAAAGAGCTAGGGTTGCCTCTCTTTTATAATATTTTGTAAGTCCATGGATCACAATCCATGTGCAACACAAAATCAATGGTTGAGATGATTTTTATTTTTATTCAATGGACATGATTTTATTGCATAAAAATATAATAAAAACTAATTTATATCAAATTAAATATATTGAATTTTTATTAATATAATTTATATTGACTAAATCAATTTATATAGAAGGATTAGGAAGAAGGCTAGCCATCTTCTATAAAGGGTATGCCATCTTGAATTAGTCAAGGGTGGTCGTTCACCCTGCATATTAGGAAGGCGGTTCCCTCTTCCAAATATGTGAGATTTATATCTCACATAATCCTTCATTTATTTGCAACAACTTTTGTTGCAAATTAATTCACAAAAATTATTCAATTAATTCACAAAAATTATTCTAAATTGTTTTGTGAATATTTCAATAATGCTACTGAAAAGATATGAATAATATTCACACATCCAAAATAAAATGTAAATTGTATTTTCAATTAATTGTCCAATGTAAATCCAATTCACATCAACAATTAATATGTAAATACTACTTATAATTAGCTCTCTATAATATTATACAAAAATATTTAATAATATATATGATTAATATGGATATTGCTATCCACATTATTCATATCCTTGATAATTAAATCATATTTAACTATCTTGGATTTTCATTCTCATGTATCTAAATAATATGTATCATATTCATATTATTCCTGATAACTAAATCACATTTAAATATCAATTTCCCAATGCTCAGATACACTATTCAACAATGGAATTATTCTTGAACTCTTTCAATAATAATGCACTTTCTCTGCAGATACTTGGATATAAGGACATGGCGATTGTACATTCCACGTATAGTGACTTGGATATTGAGGTCATGTCTCAATTCCAGACCTCAAGGACTGCTCAAAGATGTTAGATTAAGTCAACACCATGAATATAATCTTCGCGTACATCTTAATCATATTCAGATCAATGTCCAACCTTTGGACTAAGATTAGATTACTTCTCTACTAAAAGGAGTCACTAAAATCCAAACCTATTTCATCACTCCCTCGGAATGGAAGCATCATGATTATACAATCATATATGATCACATCACCCTCGAGTATTCCTAATACCCATACATCATGCATACTGGAAGACCTAGAATAAACTAAAAGTTTTAGATCACTTTTAGACTATCTTCTTCAAGGTTTTATGATTAAGATTCTCATTCGGTCATTGGGAGTTAGTATCAATCATATACTTTCAAAAGCATATATCATACCTACAAATTCTTGTAATACTTCCAAAGCTAGACGACCATGCATGGAATTTACATGGTCCCATTCATGAGTGAGCTCATATTTTCCGATTTAGTAGTAAACATGTATGATCCTTTTGAGAGATCGTATTACTCATATGCCCCCATATGTACACCAACTCGCCAGTATATAGACCTTGATTAGATCATCAACCTATCAGTCTGCAAAATGCACATATTCAGACATAGAGCAATACATCTATCTCCGATCAGAGGATGCATGTCTATATCGTGATAGTATACGACATAGGTCTTGGTTATCTCAATCTCGTTAAGTTAACTCTTTGATCTAACTTATGTGACACCTTCGAATCTCCATCACTATGTAGAGGACCTTCATTAAGAGGTCAGCCACATATGAGCCTTCAGATAAGGATTTCCATCTCCTTCTGATACTGGAGATCATCTCTTATCAATCATTTGATGGTGCTTGATGAGTCCTAAATCTAACTCTTTAGATGTCGTCCAAACATTAGCCTCTATGATTCAACATTTGAATCAATAGATGTATGATCATTAAGATGGCCACGGTACATAAATCTAATTGTATTAAGGGGCCTATTATGCAAATTATTATTCTTCATTTCAGATTGAGTGAATTGCAATAACATTTATTACATAATGGCTCGTCGTTTGTTCCTTTGTCCAACAGCTAAAAGACACGACATGACCATCATGGACCTGGTCTGTTTGATGATGATCAAAGCCCATTTGTCTATTAGTTTGGGGATATGCAATAGAGACTGCAATATATATCCTTAACAAATTTCATATCAAATATGTACCCTATACCCCTCATGAGCTTTGGTTTGGAACCAAGCCCAATATTTGGGGTTGCATGGTCCATGCAAAGAACATGGATGCAAGTAAGCTAGAATCTCTTACTCGAGAGTTCTACTTCATTATTATGTAAAGGACGGTATTGGATACCAACTTTACGACCCTGAGACTCAGAAGGTCTTCCTCTCTAGAGATGTAAAATTTTTGGAGGATGACTTCCTTAAGAGTGAAGACAAAAATGAAGTAAGGGAACTCATTGAATCTTCTGGAGATGTTGAGCTTCATGAATTAGAAACTGAAGGTGTAAATAAAGATGAAACACTCATGCATCTTTGAAAGAGTTCGAGGGTGGTTGCACCACCTGAAAGGTACAGATTCCATGTGTGAGGTGAAACTGACAGTAATCAAACTTCATTTGATGAAGCACACGCAGATAATGACATGGATAGATGGATGCTAGCAATGAATTCCAAAATAGACTCCATGTACCAAAACGATGTATGGACTGTAGATGATCCACCTAGAGGGGTAAAACCCATTGTATGTAAATGGATCTTCAAAGGAAAGAGGGGAACTGATGGGAAGGTAGAGACCTTCAAGGCATGGCTCGTAACCAAGGGCGACACACCGAGAGAAGGCATTGACTACGATTAGACAATCTATCTTATGACTATGAGCTTAAATCCATTAGGGCACTGCTAGCTATATCTGCATATCTTGACTATTACATCTGGCAGATTGACGTCAAGACAACATTCCTCAATGGATACGTTAAGGAAAATATCTACGTGGAGCAGCCACAGGGCTTCATATCTGAGGAAGGATAAGTATGCAAGCTAAAGAAGTCCATATATGGGCTTAAACAAGCTTCTCATAGGTAGAACATCAAATTTGATGAAACCATAAAAAGTGCTCAGAATCCTGATGAACCATGTGTGTACAAGAAGCTTAGTAGGAGCGCCATTGTGTCCATCATGCTTTATCTCATGACCCCAATTCTGGGTCATCAGATCCTCCCATATCCAGATCTGGTTACTTAGTAATAATTTATTCAGTAATCACAACTAACATTCAGAAACAAACTGCAATGACAAATACTAAGAAGCAAGTATTTTAACATTTCTTCCATTCACAAAATAAAGTAATAATTTATTCAGCAATCACAACTAACATTCAGAAACAAACTGCAATGACAAACACTAAGAGGAAAGTATTTTAACGCTTCTTCCATTCACAAAATAAAGTTTACATGATACATTATCCCCACTATAACCATTTACATGTACATCAGCTGGAAAGGAAATACACAAAAAGATTATCAACTACCTTATAGAGTAAAGCTACTGCGGTCGGGTGGATGGCTATTATGTTAGCTGGCTGGATTATTAAAGTCCTTGTGATAGCTCATCGACACTTGTTGGGTTTCCATAAATCATAAGGAAGATGATTAGCGAGTGCTAAGTAACGAAGAAGAGAAATATAAACAAGTAGTGTAGTTTAGAAAACTTATTAAACCAGAAATTTCCATTTCAACTCATTAGAATAAGTGATATTCCCTCAATTATACATCAGGGATTAGTCCCATGAAAACCTCACCATTTATGGACTTCAAAGTTATAGACACTTCAATATTGGAGATTGTGTTGTTCTGGTGAGCTTATGTCACTGCACGTCGCCTCGACCAATCCTCCAATGCTACCTTGATAATTTCGTTTTATTTTATTATCCAAAGTTTCAAACCCTGAGCCTGACAAATAAAGAAGCACACTATCCTTGAGGACCAGCTAGCTTAAAATAACAGGATAACCTTTAGTCACATAAACTAGCAGCTTTAAATACATGTTATCATGACCCATCCTCTATCCAACTACTCATGCCTCCACATGGCACGGCCACATATTCAATCAGTCAATTCACCTAATGGCAGCGGAGTTCCAAGCGTTTTAAACATTTTATTTCACGCACTCAATACATCCAGGCAATCATGTACCACCTAGATCCGGTCTGCCAATACTGATGATCTTCTGACAATCCTACATTTTTCATGCCCAACCTGTAGTATATACTCCAAGTCATTCTTAGCGTAACATGCGATCCTTTTCAATACACATCAGGTCCCATGATGTAATTCTTTCATTAAGCATTCGATTTTTCATGTTCATCAACACTGGGTATAGACTTACATATATATTAACTCATATGTATATATACTTATATTTATGTATATTTTAACTCCCAAACCCTAACTTTCCAAGCCACTACATCTATTCGATGCTTAGATATTATTTTAGTGGGAATTACAAAGAAACTTTCTATATTTTCTCAAAAATAGTCAAATTATGGTGCTTTGTAGCGAAGAACATAAAATCAGGAATTTCAATGATATCGTATGAAAATCCAACATCAAAAGGAAGGATTTCGTTACCTAATCGAGCTCTCTCTCGAGCATGTAGTGCTTTATCTTGATTTGATTTCAGAAAGGATGATTACCAGCTCCTGAAACAATCTAATTTCATTTTCATATCAAGAACACAAAGAATGTGTCAAGAATGCGAAGAATGAATGAACAACATGAAGAACACACAAAGAATACAAAGAACGTGAAGAACATGTTTTCTCTCGAAATTTCAACAGAGTTTCCGAGCATATTTCTAGGAAACTTTCGACAGAGTTTCCCCTTATATCAGGACATTTTTCAAAAGAAAAACAGATAGAGTTTCCTCTATAAAATCACTGAGAGGAAAACAACAGTGAAACCAAAAGAATATAATCAAAATGCAAGCAATGAGAATTGGTAGACACCACGCATCTTAGGTGAGTGAAGGTGTGATGAATCACAGGGTTCACTGACATGCATAGCCATCCGCACCAAAGTAGGGTGTTACATAGATTTCTTCCTGAACCACAATAGAAAACGAATAAGAAAGGAAGATGAATCGAAAACTAAGCCAGAAAAAAAGATGAATCAAAAACCAAGCTCAAGTTAGAGCTAACTTATGAAGCCAACTAGGAGAGGATCATACAGTCGTCCTCCTCCTCATTCTCCCAACAACGCTTCGCTAGCGCTCCTTCCCCACCTTCCTCTCCTCCTCCCGACCTCTCAAACCTAGCCCTCATGTTAGTGGTGGTAGTGGATATTGTAGAGAATGAATGGGTAGAGGGCTATTTATAGTCTTAAGAAAACCGCTAACTATAGTTAGTAAACCATGGTTTAACCCTTAACCATGTTTAGCGGCCCATGGTTTTGGCATATCGTTTTGGACAGAGCTTATCCAAAACATAAGGCTTAAGTTAGAATTATCCAAAAGGTTTTCGAATCGCTAGTGAAGCTTAATTAGTGTTAATCATGATTAAATTTCACTAACCTTGTTTTAGCTTTTGTGACTTGCACTTAACATTCACTGACCTCTAATTATTGCTCGCTAATGGTCATTAGCAGTCCTCAATCCATCATTATTTTCTTTAATCGTGTTTAATTAGTCTTAATGACAGTCATTACGGGACAATTCTAAATCATAACAATTCTTGAAGCCTTCTTACTTATCTTTCTTCTGAAAATCATAACAATTCCAAATAAAGTCTGATTCATATGAAACAATTTCCATTAGTTTCCTCTTGACGAGACGGATCTTATAATATAGGATCCGAGATAAGCCAAGTTCAAGGCTTTAAAATTATAACAACCTTAAAGAAAACCTCATCCTCGAGACTTGAAATGCAGGCATAACAACCTTAAAGATGATTGAAATCATAACAACTTAAAGAGAATGAACATTTCATTTATAATGAAGATATACACAATACATAATGTTATCATTCAAACAAGTAGGGGTACTTTTCTCTCATAGCTAACTCAAGTTCCCATGTGGCTTCTTCAAACTCTTAGTTTCGCCACAATACTTTAACTAAAGGTACCTCTTTATTCCCCAACTTCTTGATATCCCTACCTAGCATTTGCACATGTGTTTCTAAGTATGTCAAGTATGGTTCAACATGCAGGTCATCATAGCTGATCTTATGCTCAGGATTCTTAATATACTTTCTCAGATTTGATACATGAAAACATCATATATTGCCAAAAGATGTGGAGGAAGTGCAAGTCTATATGCAACTTTTCCAATCTGCTGAATAATTTCAAATGGACCCTACCTGGGTTTCAACTTCCCACATAATCCAAACCTATGAACTCCCTTCTTATGCAATACTTGGAGAAATACAAGTCACCTACCTCAAACTCAAGATCTGTTCGTTTGACATCACTATAGCTTTTCTGGCGACTCTGAGTAGTTATTAGTCCTTTTCAAGCAAGCTCTACAGCTTCCTATGTCTCTTGGAGTCTATATGAATCATAAAATTTCTTTATTCCGACCTCTTGCCAACATAGAGTAGTACACCTACGTCCATACAGTGCTTCAAATGGTGCCATGGAAATACTTGCATGGTAACTATTGTTGTAGGTGAATTCTTAAGAGACAAATATTTAATCCATGATCCCTTCCATTTTAAGGCACATGCCCGTAGCATATCCGCTAGCATCTGAATCATACGTTCTGATTGACCATTTGTTTGTGGATGATATGCAGTGCTTAAACATAATTGTGTGCCTAAGGCTTTCATGAAGTTCTCCCAATAGAGTAAGGTGAATCATTAATCTTGATTGGAAACTACCACCTTTGGAATGCCATGGAGATGGATCACATGTGTAATATATAACCCACAAGCTGGTCTGGAGTGGAAGATGAGCTTATTGGAATAAAGTGTGATACCTTGGTCAGACGATCTATTATGACCCATATATTATCTTTACCACCGGTCGTCTGAGGTAAGACCATAATGAAGTCCTAGGAAATGTTTCCCATTTCCATTCAGGGATAGTAAGAGGTTGCAACAATCCTGTTGGATTTTGGTGTGAATCTTTTACCTATTGGTAAGTGAAACATGAATTCACAAACTCAACAACATCTGTCTTCATTCCGACCACCAAAAGTCTGAACGAAGATCCTTATACATCTTCGTTATTCCTAGATGAATAGATAATCTAGAGCAATCCACTTCACGTAAGATGTCTTTCCTTAATTCGGGTGTGTTTTGGTACACAAACTCTATGACGGTTATATAGTAACCATCTTGTATATGGAATCCCTCTATCTCATTCTTGTCAAGTTGTTGTCTCATGTCTTTACGGACTGGATCGTCCTACTGTCCTTTCTTTATTCGATCCCAGATCTCTGGTTTGTATCGATGGGGAATAGTTATAGTATCAGCACTACTATCAAATGGTTTCCATTAACTCAATGTTGATAGTAAACTCTAGAAGTGAATAATACTCACCAACCCAGATGAATAAGTTCTTCTGCTAAAAGCATTGCTAGGGCGTTCCCTTTACCAAGGTGGTAGGTAATGGTGCGATCATAGTCCTTCAGCAGCTCTAGCCACCGTCTTTGTCTTCATATTAAGCTCCTTCTAATCAAACAGATATTTCAACCTTATATGATTGGCAAATATTTCAAAAGTAATACCATAGAGGTAGTGTCTTCATATTTTTAAAGTGAAAACTACGATATCTAGTTCAAGGTCATGTATCGGGTAGTTCCTCTCATGTGTCATAGTTTTCGTGATGTATAGGAAACTACCTTGCCATGTTGCATAAGAATTTCCCCAAGTCCTTTAAATGCATCAGTGTATACTGTAAACCCTTCACTCCCATAGTGTAGAATAAGGATAGGTGCAAATGTAGGCATTCTTTCAGTGTCTAAAAAACAGTTTCACAAGCCTCAGATCGTATGAATGGGACTTCCTTCTGAGTCAGCCTACTGATTGGCAATGTTATTCGTGAAAAGTCCTTCACAAATCTTCTATAATACCCAGCTAGACCTAGGAAAGGATCGTATTTCTGTGTCAGTCTTTAGGCGTTCCCAACTTATTACCGCACTAACCTTCGTAGGATCAACTGATATACCTTCTCTATAACATAACATGGAAAAAAGAAGGATACTTCAGATAGCCAAAAGTCACATTTGTTGTATTTAGCATACAATTTTTTCTTCCTTAGTGATTCAAGTGCATGCTAGAGACAATGTTCATGATGGTACTTATCCTTGGAGTAAATAAGCACGTCATCAATGAAGATTACTACAAAGTGATTTAGGAACTCCTTGAATACTTAATTCATGAGATCCATGAAGGTTGTTGGGGCATTTGTCCGTCCAAAAAGCATAACTAAGAATTCATAATGTCCATATCTAGTTCGAAACGTTGTCTTGGGGATATCCACATCTTTAATCTTCAACTGATGGTATCCAGATCTTAAGTTAATCTTGGAATACATTCTTGAACCCTTCAAATTATCAAAGTGATCATCTATTCTTAGTAGAGAATACTTGTTCTTTACTATCTTCTTATTTAGCTGTCTATAGTCAATGCACACCCGCATTAACCTATCCTTCTTCCTTAAAAACAAGACGGGTGCACCTCATGGTGAAGTACTAAGATGAATGAATCCTTTATCTAATAGTTCTTGTAATTGTACCTTTAACTCTCGTAACTCAACTGGTGTCATCCTATATGGAGGGATAGAGATAGGATGAGTATCAGGTGTGAGAGAGATTTCAAATTCAATCTCTCGCTTAGGTGGTAATCCAAGTAGTTCATATGGAATACATCAGGAAACTCACACACTATAGTTACATCTTCTATCATTCTATCTGACCCTAAAATAGTGGATACATAAGCTAAATAACCTTGGCACCCTTGCTCTAATAATTGTTGTGACTTCAGAGTAGAGATGTATTTGGCATCGTCACCGGATGTATTTCCAATAAACTAGAACTCTATCGAGTTTGGAATGTGAAAACTTATTGTCTTCTAGAAACAGTCAAGGCTTGCATGATGTCTTTCTAGCCAGCCCATCCCCAGGATGAGATCAAAGTCATCCATTTCAATAATTAGTAGGTAAACATGTAACTGATGTCCTGCTATCAGTACTACATAATTATCCAGGATTTCTCGGATTATAAATACTTGTCCTCCTTGTCTTTTGATCAAATAGGATCGTTGTACTTCTATTGGTATATTACCCAAGGGTACTAACCGTCGAGCAATAAATGAATGTGAAGCAACGGAATCAAAACAAGGCATGTACTGAAAATCCTTGAATAGTAACGGTACCTCGTATGATCATGCATGAATTGTAGTCTTGTTCTTCAATGATTGCGTTGAGTTGACCATTAGGCAAATTTGAGCCTGCAACACTTTGTGGTGGTTGATGTGAGGAGTAGGTCCTTGTGAGCCCTGACCTCTACCTGGTCTTACTCTGCGTGTTGCTCCATTGCTTGGAATGGAAGTTATATTGTTAGTTGGGTTGGCCTGAATCCTAATCCTCTCAACTTTGAATAGTCTTTCTTGTAGTGGCCTTCCTAATAACAGTAATAACATGTGTGTGTTCCTGTCTGAGCTGAAGACCCAACCACGGAGGTACTAGATCATGCTGCTGAGTCGCAAGAGTATAGTGGAGGTCTAGAGAAACCCCTTCTTCCTAATAATTCTTGGCCCAAAGTCTGTGTTGAGCTTATACTAAAACCAACTAGATGATAGTGACGGTCTCTACGGTTATAACTCATCTTACGTTTGGGTGGTCCACCATTAAAGTGAAAGCTTCTTCTTTGGTGATTTTAATCCCTTTCCATTTAAATACGAGAGGCGATGTCCATGGATTCATCTATAGTGGTGGCTCTAAAACTTGCAAGCTTCTCTCTAAGATCTCCCTGAAGCCCGCTAACAAATTTGGTAAGACATTCCTGTGGTGAAGCTTCTAGAGCTGGGAGAGTAACATAGCAACTCTGTAAAGTGAATATGATAATCTCATACATTCTTGGAACCCTGTGTCAGAGAAATCAACTCCCTCCTCTCCAGTTCTTCCCAATGGGAGGGACAGAAGTGGGATCAGAACCTCTCTTCAAAGACATCCCCATGGAACTGGATCTACTAATTTCTTAAAAATGGCTCTCTGCCATTGTCTTGCATAGTCTGCTAGGGAGTAATAAGAGAAGTGCACCCAAGTATCTATTGATGCATGTATTTATCCTCAACATCCTACTAACGTCATCAAGCCCATAATTCAGCCTTGACAAGTGTCTCTATGCCTTTGAATCGAGGAATCTTTCCCTTTCTGTAATTGTCCAGTAGTTTTTGGTGTCTAAGAAGGGCCTTCTCCATTGCACCTTCAGCTGGAGATGGAGAAGACTCTGTGGATGGATTATAGCTCAATTTTTCCTCAGAAAGGTGGATAAAACCTTCAATCCTAGATTCCACAGGTCTAGATGCCTCAGATCTATCAGCTTGTGCATTAAGCCTTTCCTTTAATGCATGTTGTTTTTGCCTCCATCTCTTGGAGCACTGTCATCATAGTTGCTAATTGCTTAGACACGTCTTGGTCTGCCATGATCCTAGGATGAATTAAGGCCAAAGGTTAGGTCATATAGTTTTAGAATGACGTACATAAGGGACAATGACTTGGAATTGTACTACCGCCACTTATTAAGATCTAAGGATTGAAAGACCCGAGAATTACCCTTTTAATAGAGTCGAATTAATTTTTAAATTTTGTTGTAGGTAGGCAAAGTCGGATTATTCAATTATTTGTCAAATAAACGCAAGCGATCATTTTTTTACTTGGTAAATCCCAAGGTCGAACACAGGGAGGCCACTATCTCCTTAGGTTGGTTTTCAATTGATTTAGAATTTAGGTTTTCAAAGAGGCATTTTTTTGGTATTTTAAAATGCAAGTGATAAATGCAATGTAATTTCGGGCTAGTTTATAGATAAAAATGCAAATTATGACCAAATCAAGTCCAAAAATCCCCAACTTAGCCAGAATGTGAAATATGATGGAATAAAGCTACAAAATTTTTTTTTGGAAATTCTCGATGAACTATGAATTAATTATGAATTGAATATGCAGACTAGGTGATTTTGAGTCAATTAATTTTAATAAATAATAAACGTTAATATTTTCTCAAAATTAAATTATTCTAGATAGGTCTATATAAGAGGTATCTAGAACAACTTTTAATTCCTAAAAATATTTTGTGAGGAATCAACTAAAAATCAATTATTAATATATCTTTTCATTTATTTTGAACTCGATGTGCATGCAAATGACATGAAATTTTTGAACAATGTAGAATAATTTAAAATCTACTTAATGTGAATTTTGAGATTTTTTGGATCAACAAATAATTAAATATGAATTTCAGAACATAAAATAGGTAAACTATGCAAGTTTTCACCAAATCAATTTAAATAAATAATCCACTGATCAAAAAATCTAATAAATGCACAATAGATAGAAAATTAGTTGTACTACAACAATCTATTTTAAAAAAATGATATGAAATGATTATTCAAATAAATGTCCAAACATAGGGTTATTTATGCAAAATAGAAAATAAAAGCAAAATAAAAAATAACGCATAAGGGCGCTTCTTTAATTACCAAAACCTTGAGGGGCATGCACGTACTTTCTCCATCGAAGCACGTGCACAGCGTGTGACCTTTAGTGGGTGTGTGTGTGATTTTTCAAAAGCTCAAGGGCTCCAGTATAATTTTGCCAAGTCTCACGTGTGTCGCACATGAGTAAAGCTGAAGGGGGCCTCTTTGTGAATTTCGCTGAACTTAGGGGCATGTCTGCAATTTACTCCAGGCCTACGTGCACCTCATGTGAGGGGCTCGGGTTAAGGGGTGGGTGGTACGAGGTGGACTGTTGTGGAGGTGGGCTATGGAGCTGCTTGGCGATCGTAGGCGCACGTCGAGGGCCTAGTAATCAAGTGGTGGTCGCCAAGGGCGATGCAAGGTATTAGAGGCATGGTCGTGCGAGGGTGGGTAGCTGGATGAGAGCAACTAGGAGGGTGGTGCAGTAGCGGCGACGCAAGTGGAGCAGCAGGTCGATGCTGGTACTCGCAGTCGATGTCGATGGAACGCATCTGATGATCGGTGCGGTATGGGTTGAGGTCGCTCTGACGGCCGACACATGGCCAAGAATCATTGGGGCAGAGGTGCAAGTGCACAGGTGGATCTGCAGCTCGGTGGAGGTGATGACTGGCGAAGATGGCAGCACGCATCCGAGGCGAAGGCGGAGGGTTGTTGTCAACAGCAAGGAGCGAGGTTCTTGAGCAGGGCGGTGTCAACGTAGTGGCATGAGCGCAAAGTGGTTGAGGCAGTCAGTGCTGGTGGACCGCTGCAGTCATAGGAGAACTACGACGTAGGTGAAAAACGATAAGACGAGAGCCGCTAAATAGTGGTCTGACAAGACAGACTCACTATCGTTAGGGCGACTACTCAAGCCTTCATGTTCATCAACAATTAACCCACATAATCAATCAAGCAATCAAGAGCAAGGATTAAAATTTATTATACCCTACTAAGAATGTATAGTGGCAAGCAAGTAGGGGTCGAACACAGGAAGCACAAGTGTAAAGCAGGCAAAATAGTCAAGGTCTATGTCTAGTGAACTACTTCCAAGATGGAAATTTTTGTGGGTTTTTAATTTTTTATTTTTTTTATTTTATTTTTAATTTTATATTTTTATATTTTGATTTTTAATTTTCTGATTTTATATTTTCTTTTTATATTTTATATTTTTTTATATTTTCTTTTTCTTTAAAAAGATAAAGTAAGTATATATACAAAATAAGGAAAGAGATAGATAAAGTATTAATAAAAATAGGTAAAAATAGGGAAAAATCAGGAAATAAAATGTTTTTAGGTTTTTGATATTTTTCTAATGTTTTTGTGATTTTTTAGATTTTTCCAATTTTTTTTGGTATTTTTAAAGTAAAAATACTACAAACAGTGAATAAAATGAAGATCTGAAACTAAAATGGGAATGAAAAATAGTCTACAGTAACAAAAATTTCCCAAATTAATTTTAAATTCAAGATAACAAAATAAGGAAAATTCAGAAACAAAGTTTGTATTTTTAGGATTTTGTAGAATTTTTAGGATTTTTATAAATGTTTTTGGGGTTTTGTAATTTTTAGGAGTTTTGTTTTATATTTTTTAGTAATTTTTGGTCTGAAGCTAGAAGATATTGAAATACACGAAATATAATTTTTTTGGAATTTTCTGAGGTGTTTTTATAATTTTTAGGGATTTTATAATGCAAAAAGTGTTGAAAATAAGTATTTTTTTATTTTTTTATAAATATTAAAATGCAATAAATATGCAATACAAAAATATGGCGTAAATGAGCAAGCAAACAGGAGCCTAAGTCTATTTTTTGAGAATTTTTAACAATTTATAGATACATGGAATAAACGCTAGAAACATAAAGAAAAATAATGCTGGTAGGGGCATAAATGCAAATACACGGAAAGTCAGGGGCCTGGTTGCAATTTTACCAAAAAAATCACGCGCAAAGCACGTGTTCTGCTGTTCACAGGGGTAGAATTGCAAATAACAAAAACTGACAGGACAGGAGTGCAAATAACCCAAAAATATATTATAATACCTATGCACAGGGGTATAAATTCGAATACTGAAACAATCATGGTCCTCAGTGCAAAATGTTCAAAATCACGTGTCCCAGTCACGTGAGGTGACGTGGACAGGGAGTAAAGTGCAAATAATAGAAGTTAAGGGGCCTAGTTGCAATTATTATAAATATTTTGAACTGGAAATCAAAACTTTTAGACTAAAGCATAAATACAAAAGTTCTTGGGTTGAAGGTGCAAAATACCCAAGGTAGCGCGGGGGTGGACAGCTGAGATGCATCCACTCGACATGTGGCGCACGCTGGACGCACGATGACGGTTGGCAGCAGACGACGGAGATTAGATCGTCGAGGGGGATCCAACGGTGATGGCTCGGAGCGATCCAACGGCTGCTGGAGCTTCTGGCGTCCGCGCTTGATCGGACGATCGCAGAGGATGGTTGAAGAACACCGCTTGGAGGTTGCTTCGATCGAATATGACGGCCGACTCTGGTGTCCTCCGGCCCTAGGATCGAGGGTAAAATGATCCTGAGGCCCTTCCGCGTCGAGTGAAGGTCTCAGGCGAGCCTGAGGTAGCGTAGAGCGGTCGGACGACGGTGATGACCTGGGCAGCTGCTCTCTGGAGTATCGAGGCTCGATAGAGCCTTCTCTTTGGCTCTGACCTGCAGGGTTAGTCGCACAGAAGCAAGGCTGAGCTATTGGTGACCTCAGATGAAGAGATGGAGGCAGATTATGGGTCGGGCGGCAAACTCCAGCGTACGACGGAGATGGGAGCTCGGGCGGCTCGATCTGAGCAAAATCGAGGTGGACAGAGGGGTGGAACGGAGTGACGGAGCGATGAGGGAGAAGGTGGAGGCAAAAGGAGCGGGTTTCGTGCAGTGGTGTGGTCGGAGAGCGGAGGCGGAGCAGAGCTCCGCCGTGGATTCAAACAGCGATTCACGATGGAGGATGAGACGAAAGATCAAACTGCTACTAGGGTACTCTAAGCTATAGCTAAGCTACAAGAAAATGCAAAAAGAAAGGAGGGAGACTCATCGGAGGGGAAGATGCAATCTTCTAGCGGAGCTCCGGCGAGGGAGTGGATCGACCTCGATTCTACTCCAAGGAGCTCGATCTCGGGCTCAAAGTCTTCCTGCTGTCACTAGGAATGCAAAGGGCGAGGGGTTTAGGGCTGTCGATGGAGGAAGAGGGATCAAGTTCAAAAGAAAGTCGGAGGGTTGTATTTGAAGGGTTGACATCCGGGGCTCTAAGATCAATGATGGCAGCGTGGTGCAGCGATCCACAGCCAAAGGGGAGCTGAGCGCGTGAATCACCCTGAGTCGAGGAAGAAAAATTGTGAAGAGACCAAGACGAGATGGTGCTTGGCGTGGCCTCCAAAAAATCGTGAAATGGGTCAAAAACCAAGGTTCTGACACGTCTATGGGAGGAGGTCAGACAGTTGACCGGAGGTCAACTGTCAGACCAACCTGGTTGGTCCACATGGACCAACTAGGAAAAATCCCCTAGAAAATAATTAAAAAATGATTTAAAAATAGTAATTGAATTTATTAATTTTAGGTTATTAAATAAAAAATATTTATTATTGTATGAATTAATTTATAGTGATTTTTATTTATTTTTTTGAGGTATTAATTTACAAGTTTCCTAGTATACCCTTTATAGGTATCTATATCCATATATTTTATTATTTTATTTTTATTTTGTACATTTAATTTATTTATTTTTGTTTATTATTTTATAAATTTATAAAACATTTTTATATACTTAAATATATTTTTATTTTATTTTTATGATATGTTTTATATACTTAATAAAATAAAAGTAGTAATAATATAGGTATGTGTATAGGTATTATACCTATGTATATTATATACAAGTATTGTTATTTTGTATTTTCTTTAGGTTTTTATTCTAATTTTTAATGTACATATATATTATAAATAATATTTAAAAAATTATAAAAATATAAAATTATAAAAATAATGAATAAATAATAAAATGAATATTTTAATCTGTACAAGTATACAATAGGGGTCCAAAACTCAACGTTCAAACCGTAGCTCCGTCAAATGTGAAACCACTGCCATTAGATAGCTTATTTTAAATTATATACAATTAAAGGTGAGTTTGATGCATTTGGAGTTTTTATTTGGGAGATACAGGTCTGGGAAGTTGGGATTCTGGATTTTTATTCAGACCATAACTTTTTATCTGTACATTATTTTTGTATGAAATCAATTTTGTATTTTTATTTATTTAATTATCTATAACTTTCATGTTCAAAGTTTATTTATTTGAGGTATAAAAAGTGGAACCAAAAATAGGTCCCAAAATGAATAAAGAATGAATGAATTAAAAGGAATTTTTATTGTATTTTGGCCCTTATCTCCCCCTACTTTATTCCTGGTCGACCTAGTCATCGAGATGCCTAGGTCTCAGGGTTTCGGGTCATAAAATATTAACAATATTTTATTTTTTTTCTTTTCTTTATTCTATAATTTTGGCTTTAAAAACCACATTTTATACAATATTTACACAATGATGCATGAATGCTAAAATGCCTGAATTAACAGTATTTACACACATTTACTAGGGTTTTTAAGGCCAAAATTATAGAATAAAGATGATGAAACGTAGATTCATCATCCCCCTATACTTGCCTTTTCTAGTCCATAGCAAACACTTATGCAATAAGTGTAGAAAAGAAAAACAAAGAAAAGAAAAAGAAGAAATGTCGATTGAATTTAATTATCAAACTTGTATTCACAGAATCAAAGTTTAGAGCTTAAGTCGGACCTCTGAAATTTTAGTGCGGGCGGAACCTTAATGAGAACCGAATTTGAAATCCAACAGTCCTTGAGAATCCCAACACTCTGCTCAAGTCTCCTCAATAGCCAGGTCAGAAGTACTTCAACTCATACGCAAACCCTTACGACTATGAATCTGACTCGTACAATGTAAGTGATAGTGGTTCTCCCCAACTAGAATGACAAAGAGACTGACTTCTCCAACAAGACAACCCAATGATTCCCCAATCCAATGACTCCTTCCTCGAGGAGCGGGGTATTCCCTTCTAAGTTCATGTGGCAACCAGCTCAAGAGGAGGGGGTGAAGAGAAGAATAAACGGCAGCCAGTGTAGCTACCTATCCTAGGATGCAAGACCAGTGTAGTCAAGTCATCCAGCTGCAGGCTCACATATTTGACTTTGATGCTCAAGCTTGCTTATTTTCTATACAACATACTTTTGCAGGCATTTTATTTTTGTACAGGCCTGTGTCTTTTTTTTCTTTTTTCTTTTTTGAAATACTATATACAACAACATTTACATAGGGAGTTTTTCCTCTTGAGCTAGTAGACTATCCCTCTTTTGAAGCTTTATTGCAACCCACACTCTCATGTCTTTAGAACTCCTCATCACTGGATGGGTTGGGGTGTACTTCCCTCCCTAGAGGAGGACAAGTGTTTCCACTTGTGTGCGTCTCATACCGGCAAATCCAATCCCCTCACCACTCCAACTGAGTTGAGCCATGTGAAAGGTGCAGGTCTCCAAGTTAGGTCATTATCAACAAGAGTCGTACATGTGCTCCGAAATACTCTACTTAGGCAGTCAAGAATCCATTGAACCAAGTCTCGTGATCCTCAAAGAATTAAGTCAACTAGACCTGAAGTACCTCAAACCCAGTTCCTATAAGGTTCCTTTTATTTAGGTAGATTTTAAGGTCCAATCAAGCTCCAATCTCCGGATTTTACTTAGACTTGTTCAACTATTAAACTCAATCCGAAAAATACGAATGCTATGCAAATGATATGCAGAATGCAGAAAATACTTTTGTGATGCAATTTTCAAGAATTTTGAACTTTTTATGGATTTTTGAAAAGATGATGATGCATATGCATTTTTTATATTTTTCAAAAAGATTTTTCAAATGTTTTTGGATTTTACTTTTGCAAATGTTTTTGGGATTTTTGAAAACAAAAAGACTTTGGATAAAAACTAGGTGAAAAATATTTACACGGGGATGCGTCTCATATTTACAAGAAGTGGATTTTAAGAATTTATAGGGGTAAGTGATCATTTTTATATGTATCTATAGTGGATTTTAGGTGAGATGTATGTATTCCTCAAACTTATTTGACACAGGCTTTTCAAACGATTTTGAAAACTATAGTCCAAAATAATTTTTACAAACAATTTTACAAACGTGTACACACATTTGAAAATCATTTTGCAAAGGTTTTCAAACAGTATAGATAGATTTTTCAAAGTGTTTTTGCAACCATTTTTCAAACCATTTGCAAATCATTTTTCAAACATTTTATTTCACACAAAGAAAATAAATTTTACAAACCAAAATATTTTTATACAGGTTGAAAACATGTAACAAAACATTTTCAAAATAGTTTTCAAAAGATTTTCACAAAGATTTTCAAACTATTTTTCAAACATTTTGCAAAAAATATTTTCACCTGATTTATTAATCAGTAAATACAAAAAGAATTTGAGGAATAATCACATCTTTTTATTAAGGTTTTTAATGAATTTTAAAGAATTATTAAGCATATTATTAAGAAAATACGAAAGTACGAGTTATGGCTAAAGTATATACGTAGTATATACGACCCCCCTATACTTATCTTGATCTATGTCCTCAAAGATCAGAGAGAAAAGAGAAGACATAACTCGTACTGAGTATAAGAAAATATAAAGAATAAACAAATGGAGAAATGAATGAACGAATGAGAAGTGGACCGTCCCCCCTATACTTAGGATCAAATAATCCTAAGTATAGTAGACTGTACACAAAGCAGGGAGGGTCAAGGGTGGGAATGAACAAATCGTACTCGGATTGTCTCCCCCTATACTTAGTGTAAGATATCCCTAAGTATAGACAAGAAGAGGAGACAATG
Source organism: Ottelia alismoides (assembly GCA_037367405.1). Taxonomy (NCBI): domain Eukaryota; kingdom Viridiplantae; phylum Streptophyta; class Magnoliopsida; order Alismatales; family Hydrocharitaceae; genus Ottelia; species Ottelia alismoides. The sequence goes on from JAZKJV010007863.1 coordinate 2,155,399, forward strand.
GAGAGGATCGAAATGAATGGAAACTCGGGGTGCACACCCCCCTATACTTAGGATAAAGTACGTCCTAAGTATAGAAGACTGTCTACAAGGGGCGACACCTTTTGATAGATAAAGAGAATAGACAAGGAAAAGAAGAAAAGAAGAAAAGAGATGAAAGTGGATATGAACAACTCGGGATGCGCATCCCCCCTACACTTAGGATAAAGTACATCCTAAGTGTAGCAGTGATGAAAGGGATTACATCATGTCGGTAGAAGAAGATAAAAGAGACTGAAAAGAAGAAAAGAAGAAAAGAAGAAAAGTCATTCAAAAATATTTTGCTCTGCTTGGCCTTCCTCTGCCTCTTTGGAGATATCCGGCTCATCCCTATAGATTACTTGAATCGAGTCAACGACAGCCATGAATGTATCATGTTCAAGGTATGAAGCTGTCCATTGACTACAAATGGTTGTGTGTTAGCTGACAGATTGGATATCAATACACTTCCGTTGTCACGCACCTGCCTAACCATAAATGGCCTAGTCCATTTACTCTTTAATTTGCCCGGAAAGATTTTTAATTTCGCATCAAACAACCACACCTTCTGACATGGCTCGAAGGACTTGCGGCGGATATGCTTGTCATGCCATGTTTTGACCTTCTCTTTGTACATCAGGCTGTAATATCTGAATTCCAATAATCTGTGCAGATCCAATTTTCTGTTCTTTCCTGCTTGCTTGGAGTCCAAATTACAGATGTTAATGGCCCATAACGATTTGTGAATTAGTTCAACGGGTAGATGACATGGCTTGACATACACAAGGCGGTAGGGAGACATTCCCAAGGGTGACTTGTATGCTGTTCTATAAGCCCAAAGAATGGAATCAAGCAGTTGAGACCAGTACTTGCGATTCGGACGCACAAGCTTCTGTAGAATTATCTTGATCTCCCTGTTTGAACATTCAGCTAAACCATTGGACTGCAGGTGGTAGGGTGAAGCAACGCGATGTTCAATACAGAATTCCTGAGTCAGCTTCTTTACCTCTTTGTTTATTAAATGACTACCCCCGTCAGATATGAGAATCTTGGGAATCTCGAACCGTGCTATGATGTGATCTGTCAAGAATCAACAGACAGTCCTACTGTCGGCGGTTCGGGCGGGAATAGCCTCCACCCAGCGACTTACATAGTCAACAGCGAGCAGAATATATATTCATAGCCCTGGCTGTTGGGAAATGGGCCCATAAAGTCGATGCCCCATGCGTCAAAGACGTCTGATATTTGAATGAATTTCAGAGGCATCGTATCTCTCATTCCTATGGTTCTGCCCATCTTCTGACAGTCAGTGCAGCCTTTGACATAATCATCTGCATCTTTGAATAATGAAGGCCACCAGAGGCCACTTTGAAGAACTTTTGCTGTCGTTCGTCTGCCTGAATGATGTCCTCCAGAATCTTGGTCATGACATAAGGCGAGGACACTTGGAACTTCCTCCTGAGGAATGCACCTTCTCCAGATACAATCTGCCCCCTCACGAAATAAATACGGATCCTCCCACTAGTAGAAATGGATTTTAGACAAGAATCTGTCTATTTTCAACTTCGGCCAATCCTATGGGATTCTCTTGGTCATCAGATAATTCACGATGTCTGCATACCACGGAAGCGAGGTGACTGAAAGAATCGCCTCGTCTGGAAAGGTCTCTGTGATTGGCTGCAGGTTCAGCTCTGGAGATTCCGGCTCAGGAAGCCTTGATAGATGATCGGCCACAACATTCTTTACCCCAGGTTTATCTTTAATTTCCAAGTCAAACTCCTGGAGGAGAAGGATCCACCGAATGAGTGGTGGTTTGGCATCCTTCTTATGCTGTAAGTACCGAATGGCCGAATGATCAGTGTAAATGATTACTTTGTATTCAAGGAGGTAGGATCTGAACTTTTCCAAGGAAAAAACTACCGCTAGCAGCTCCTTTTCAGTGACAGTGTAGTTTTGTTGGGCTTCATTGAACATTCAGCTAGCGTAGTGAATCGCAAATAGTACGTTATCTTTCCTCTGTCCAAGGACAGCACCAATGGCATAATCTGACGTGTCGGTCATTATCTTAAAAGGCTGAGTCCAAATTGGTGGTTGCAAGACAGGGGCCTGTGTGATGAGTTCTTTCAGCTGATGGAAGGCAAGGAGAACATGGTCATCCACAATGAATTCATTCTCCTTGCCGAGCAATTCAGTCAACGGTCTGGCCAGTTTGCCAAAGTCTTTGATGAAACGTCGGTAAAAACCGACATGGCCCAAAAATGACCTGACTTGTTTGATGGTTGTAGGTGGCTCAAGTTTGGAAATTACCTCCACCTTGGCTGGGTCAACCTCCATACCACGTTTAGAAACAACGTGATCCAGCACGATTCCTTCGGTCACCATGAAGTTGCTCTTCTCCCACGAGAGCACAAGATTGACTTCGCAGCACCTCCATAAGACTCGGTCTAAATAATCCAGACATTGATCGAATGAATCCCCGTAGACCGAAAAATTGTCCATAAAGACCTCAAGAAAGTTGCCCACCATATCGGCAAAAACTGCAAGCATACACCTCTGAAATGTGGCTGGGGCGTTGCAAAGCCCAAACGGCATCCGTCTGAAGGCATATGTACCAAAAGGACAGGTGAACGTGGTCTTCTCTTGATCTTCAGGAGCAATAGCAACTTGATTGTATCCAGAGTATCCGTCCAAGAAGCAGAAGTATTCCTTCGTGGCCAGTCTCTCCAAGATCTGATCGATGAAGGGTAAAGGAAAGTGGTCCTTCTTGGTGGCAAGGTTAAGTCTTCTGTAGTCCACGCACACTCGCCAAGAAGTGGGTACTCTGGTTGCGATCTCCTCTCCTTTGTCATTCTTCACAATGGTGATCCTTGATTTCTTTGGCACCACATGCAGAGGGCTCACCCATTTGTTGTCGGAGATGGGATAGATGAATCCCGCATGACACCATTTCTGGATCTCTTTCATAACAACCTCCCGCAGATTAGGATTTAATCTTCTCTGAAGTTCTCTAGAGGGCATGCAATCTTCTTCCAGAAAAATGCGAAGCGAACACAGTGATGGATTGATCCCATGGAGATCCAAAGTTCGCCAGCCTATCGCCTTGCGGTTGCGTTCAAGAACCTCCATCAGATGAGATTCTTGGTCTTCAGTCAGGTGTGCATTGATAATGACCGGGTACATGTTTGGCTCTCCCACAAGGAAGGCATATTTCATGTTGGAGGGAAAGGATTTTAACTCTGGCGGGGTCTGAACTGTTTCAGAAATGACCTCAGCTATTAATGCAGGTGGCGATTCTTTCATATGTTCGGTGTCCACCAAACTCGATCCTGCTTCTTCACCTAAATTTTGACCGAATGTCTCGATAATTTCTTCTTCATCACACGACTCTTCAACAATTTGCTCTTGGTTTTGAAGGCACATCACCTCCACGGCAGTCTCATTCAACACATCAGCGAGTTCCTCATCTTGATCGATAAGGGGAAATTCGACTGCGGTCTCCACTCCCTCCTCGGGGTAGAGGAGTTCATGGATCTCATTGTCATCCAAGAATAAGTTGGTGTCTTAAATTTCTGCTAGAAAGTTGCAGTCGTCAGAATACTCAATCACCCTTGCACATGATGTAGATGATCGTTCGGCTGGTGCTCCCTCAGGCAGGGTCTCCACTCTGATTGTTTCATTGCCAGCGCCAAAAGTGATTTCTCTCGTCCCATAGTTCACTACTACGTTTGACGTCCGCAGGAATGGTCTTCCAAGTATGAGTGGGGTAAGGAGCAATGGAGTGGGGACGTCCATATCTAGTACCACAAAATCAGCTGGGAACTTCTTTCCTTGAACCTTGACTATCGCGTCCTCCAACAGGCCCCTAGGTTGCTTGACTGATTTGTCTGCAAACTGCAGAATCATCTTTGTAGGCTTGAGCGGTTCTAGCCTGAATTCCGTAAGTAGCGAAGCTGGCATCAAGTTGACAGACGACCCGCTGTCGAGAAGTGTTCGTTCAAACTCCTGATTGAACATCTAACAACGCACAAGAGGTGCTCCCATATCTGGCTTTTTATCTGGGAGGTTGCTGATGGCATTAACGGTGGCCATTGTGAGGATATGTTTTCGGACTTGCCACCCTTGCTTCTGGAGTTCTGAGGGTGAGGCATGCGCTTGGTTGTACATGTCTCTTTCAATCCTTTCTTCACGACTGGCATGTACTCAAGAGCTTTCATCAATGGCATGTTCAATACCAAATTCTGGATGATTTCAATGATGGCAGGATCAGACAAAGCATTTTTCAAAATTTTCATTTTTTTGTGTTTTTTCATTGCTTCTGGAAAAGGAATATTTACAAACTCTTCACCAATATCATTCAAAATATTGTTCATATTGTTGTTTATAGGTAGATGACAAAAAGGAATGGATGCATCTACAATTTGTGGACCAAAAATGACAGGCTCGGCTTCAGGTGCTGGCATTGGACTTGCTGCAGGTGCAATGCTCCTCCCGTCAGGAACTGGCTCTGAGGCAGGTGCAGACATCTCCAATGCTGGCCTATCTCAACCGAGGTTGCTGCTATCTTTTTATGTTTTGCTATTTTCTTCATTTTTTTGTGATTTTCTAAATAATGGTGCTGCTCCCAAAATGCTGCGTGGCCCTGTTGTTGGCTGGACTGATGATTCCCCATCAGATGCAAGATGCTTTCCCTTCGTCGTCAATGATGGCTATAGTGTCCTACCGCTCCTGAGAGTAACAACATTAGATAAAAAACAATTTTATTCACCTGATTCAGGTTGAACACTGCCGGCTATCTGCTCCTTGCGTCGGAAGTTATTCGGATTGGCTTCGACCTAGGCTGGTATGACGGTCTTGGCAGCCGTCAGGTCGTCGATCTTCTGGGTCATCTCAGCCATGTTCTTCATTAATTGTTCAAGGCAGGCCAGGGCCGGATTAACCGGCACAATCTCAGAAGAATCCCCCTGCTGGGGCCTAGAGTGCTGGTATGACGGCTGATGCTGCGACTGGTAATCCTGAGAAAAATGGTGAGGAGGAGGGTTGGAGGAATACTGTGAGTTCTGTTGGTTGTATGGGACAACCGATTGCTGATGGCATCCTTGTCCGCGATATCCGGACTGCTGAGAACCGTGCTGGTAATTCTACCTCCAGGTGTTACCGTGAGATGGAGGCTGGTATTGGTATGAGGGCTGGAAGGGTCTCCCACCCTGCTGCTGCTGGTGATAGGGCATGTTGCCCATGTTCTGACGTTGGGGATGTCCTTGAGGACAGGTCAGCTGCGCTTCATTGTTCCATACACCATTGATTTCCTGAATATGTGGCGGGGGTGGAGAGAACTGCCCGGAGTAGGCTGGCTGGGACTCAGGTTGATATACAACCATATGTGTCTGAGGCTGTGGGGGCTGCTCCGGAACATGCACATAATACACGTGCTGAACAGGCTGGGGCTGCGGTGGAGTCGGCTGAGGGTTTTGCTGCATTGTAGGCTCCTTCTTCTCAGCATTCGGCTCGGCAGAAGTAGACACATCATTGCACATGTTGGCATTCAATGCACGAACGAGCAGCTCCAACTGCTGGGAAATATGATCGAGCTTTTCCAAGCCCTGGGTCCTCTTCTCAATGACAGATAATTTTTTGAGGTCCTGCGACCTCTTCTCAATGATATCCACCTTAGACAGGTGGCTCCCAATGATGCTCAGGTTGGAGCTCTCATCCCTATCTTCGACGTGAGAAGCCATGTTCACTGGCTTGGTGATGGCAGGTGGCATCTTCATGTATTCTCGGGACGAGGATTGAGCGGCTTCTCCTTCAACCATTTCCTCGAAGACGTTCCATACCACGTCCTCGTCCTTTTTGAAATACGAACCGCCACAAGCAGCATCTACAAGCTTTTGGCTCTCAAGTGAAAGCCCACCAAAGAAGTGCTACACCAGACTAGTCTTTGGAATTTCATGGTGGGGACACTTCTCCTTGAAATCCTTGATTCTCTCCCACGCCTCATGGATAGTCTCGTGGGGCTGCTGGCAGAAACTGGAGATACGGGCACACATCTGGTTCAATCGCCCGAGAGGATAGAACTTATGGAGAAATGCAAACTTCAGCTCCTCCCAGGTCATAACTACCTTCCCAAGGTGGTCGACCCAATATAGGGCCTTGTCTTGAAGGCTGAAGGGAAAGGCGATCATCTTGACTTCTCCTAGAGGAATACCAAGGTAGTGAGTAGTAGCACAGATGCGGCCAAACTTCTTGAGAAAGATATATGGTTCCTCAGTGGTATTCCCGTGAAATGTAGTAAGCAAGGACAGAAACTGCGGCTTCAGCTCGAAGTGGGCATGAATATGTGGAACCTGGATCCACTCTGTGATGCGGCCCGCTCTTGGGTTGTATGTCTCCTTCAGCGTAGGCTTTGGTTGCGGTGGGTCTGCTCCCGCTGCATCAAATTATGGTCCTCCCACTGAGAACTCATCTCTAACCTCTTCAAAATTGAGCTCTTGATTCGGATCATCCTCCTTGCGACCATCTCTTGCATCGACCCTCCTTCTCAGATCATTCAGCATATCTTGGAAGGCGGTATGGGCCAGGGCTTGATTAGTCAATTGCTGCTGGATGGCTTGAATGGAAGCCATCAACTGACTGTTAACTTCATTCTGTGTGGTATACTGCCCTTCCCCCGGATTGGCTTCAGCTTCAGGTTGGGGCTGTGGTCCCTTTCCTCTTCCACTGGCCATCTCAGATTCTGCTTGGTTTGCTGGCTCGAAATCGGGTGGTGGATCTTCGTTACGGAGTAAACCCTGGTCAGTATCTTCCTGAGCACCTACTACTGAGATGAATCTGGAATTAAGGTCAATTCCAGAATATTGTGAACGGAGCATAGGATATTGACTGAAATCGATCTCCATCCACAAAGGGTTGAGTCGGGGACAAGAGTAATCCTGGTTTATTTGAAGGGGAAGAGCTAATTCGGGTTGCGAGTCCATCCCGAACAGTGGATTTATTGGTGAAAGACAAGTGTTGAAAGAAGAGAGAATAGGGGAGTCCAAAGAGAAATTCGCAAGATCCGAACTAACTTCTTGGAGATCACCCCTCTTTATGGAAGACATTGATGACACAAAATCGATGTGGGCATCGGTGAGGTCCCGACTAAACCATCCGTGTGACGACATCTTGAGAAGGTCAAAAGGGGAAAGATGATGGATGAAGAGCACGAAGGTAAACAAGAAATAAAAGGAATGTAAAATAGTAGAAGGCTCACAATGAGCAAGGGTCAAATGGAAGGAGAGCAAAAATGGCGCAAAGGCACGATGTTTTTGATCTTGACCTTAACTCGACTAATCAATCAAACCCAAAGCAATTGATTCACCAACTCGACCTGTGAAGCCGTGAAGGTTCGGCAATTATCTTTATGAGTTTTAGATTTGATTTTCAGGCAATTATCTTTTCACGAGTCCTTAGAGCGCTACGCCTATAGGAGCGAGAGTACTACCGGGAAAGTATCACGTACTTGTCCTTGACAAGCCACAAAATCGGCCCTTTAAAAGTGTAGTTTTAACAATTGAAATTGTCATCGCAGTCGGGCCGAAATGGGCTCATCAAAAGACCACCTCATTTAAATATAACAATAAAAATCAGATGGTCGTATTATTTTACTTGGTAAGAAACCAAGGTCGAACTCAGGGACACGATCCTTTCTCTAATTATCCAGATTTCCATCTATTTTACTATGTGTTGAGTTGAAAATCAATAGTTCAAAGTATGCATAAGAATGGGACAATGCATTTAAAAATAAAACATGCATTTTTTAATATTTTAAGCATGCAGATAAATGCAATGAAATGCAATGCAAACAAGCCCTAGGTAATAAATACTTGAGCCATTAAAAATACAAGTCCAACAGGGTCAAATATTAAAGCATTCTTCATTCATGTACCAATTAGGCATGAGAATCAAGGAAATCAGGACACTTAGATAATGAAATAATGCACTATGGATCATAGTGTCAAATCTAAAATATAAGCATGCCATAATGAAGAGACGAGAAGAGCTTCAAAATGAAACTGAAATTACCTGAAACGGAGCTACGGTGCTCAAGATATACAAGAAGAAGACAAGGGCATAAAGGAAATAAAACATGAAAAGATAACTACAAACAGGTCCCTGGGAGGGACTAAAATTGTAAATACGAAAAAGTGTGAGGCCTTCCCTGTAAAATACCCACACGTACAAGGACATTTTTGCAATTATTAAAACCCACGAGGGCATAATTGCAAAATACCCACAGTGCACGTGGACTGCACGTGGTCCAGGACATGTTTGCAAATTGAAGAAGTCGGCGGGGCCTCTGTGCAATTTACCCAGATGGCACGTGCTATGCACGTACCATCCAGGTTCGGACAAAGGCTCGGGTGCGGTAGAGGCTCGGAGTTGCTTCGGTTGGCTCGGATGCGGCTTGGAACTTCAAACAGGTTCGGTGTAGGCTGGGGGGCTCCAGACCTCATGGCTCGGGCGCTAGGCTCGGGGATGCCCAGTTGATGACGCGTGGACGATTGGAGGCCATCCGATCACAGAGATTGGGTGGCTCCTGATGATGAAGCGTGGCTGATCGTATACCGTCGGATCCCGAGGATCCAATGGCAGCTGGAGAAGGCGCTCATGGACTACGTGGACGCTCCTGGACCGTTGGATGATCTCCAGGAGAGGGTCATCCAACGGAGCCTGTTCTTCCTTCTTCATCGTCAGCTGGCGGCGGAAATGGAGCTCCGGTGAAGGAGCTCCAGCTCCGCCACTGGTGTTCGTGCTCTGAAGGCTTCCCCGGAGCTCCATGGACGTGTATCGAAGTAGAAGGAAGCTCAGTGAAGACATAGGGCATCTTTGCTCAGCCCATCGGAGCCCTGATGACGCTGGCGAGTTTGACGAAGTTGGCTTCAATGGATCTCCGATCGTTGATGCTTTTGAAGACCTGCACAGTGAAGCACGTAACCGAAGCAAAGAACGTGTGTGCGTGAGTGGAGTGAGGTTCCCTGCGAGCGGAAGGAAGTGAGGAACCGAAGCTCCTCCGCCGGAGAAGGCGGAGGAGATGGGTCGGAGGGGAACAGTGGCGAAGAAAGGAGAACGTGTGATTGGAGGCACTGGCGTGAAGGATGGTTGTGCGAAGGAGATCGGAGGATGTTCAATGGAAGGTGAAATCATCGGAGTACACCTAATTAATTGGGTAAAAATCAAAGAAAATGCGAAGGAGGAAGAGGGGACTTACCTGAGGACTGGCGGAGCGGATGGCCTGGGCTGGACAACGGGGAAGATGCCCGGGTCTTCGCACGTGCTGGGCGGCCGTCTCAGCAAGATCAAGCGGGCTTGGAGCTCCGTAGCACTGCCGTGATCGGAGGTGGGTCTCACTGGGGAGTAGAGGTCATTTTCGCTCAATCCAATCATCTCCCCCTGTGACAGGGAGGCGGAGGAGGGCTGGGCCTCCTCCCGCGTAAAGGTGGACGGGTGTGTATGAGGGAGGAGACGGAGTATTTGAAGGTGAGTCTCGGCGGTCCAGGTGGTGGCCGCCGTGTATTGAGTGGAGGATATGGGATGACTGGAGGAAGATCGTGGAGAGTGGAGACATGCGCGAGGATCATGGATGAATGAGAGTGGTCGTGGGGTGGTTAGATAGTGGAGAGGATGGCCGGAGATGCGGGGAAATATGGAAGGGGAAAGCGCGTACGCGAACGTGAGGATGTGGGAAAGAGGTTGACCGGAGGTAGGGGACGACGAGTCGACCATTGGATCTCAGGATCCAACGATCGAGATGAAGGCACTCACCAGCGGCTTAGATTAGATCGCGGCGGCAGGATCGAACAGCGAGCGACACGCCACATGGCGCACTAAGTTGCAAGCGCTGGCAGACGATTTGGATATGAAGCTAGAGTTGATCGAGTGGTTGAAGACGCAGCGGGAATGAACAACGGTGATGGATGGATGGAGGCTCGATCATATGGTGCAAGAGGCGCCACGTGGCAGTTTGTGGTTAAGGCGCGAATGGGCGGACCAGATCAGAGATGGGAGAAGATCAGACGGCTAGGAAAAGAGGCGGATGTGGAAAGAGCTAAGCCATTGGATTCAAAGAGAAATCCAACGGTCAGAGCTGCGGGCGGATGCCGCAAGGAGGGCGGGCCACGTGGCTCACCCAGAATGGGCCACGTGGCCCATTCAGATTATTCCAAAAGAAAGTTTGATTTTTGAGGGTGATGATGGCCGAATTTGAGAAAACTCAAAACATGAAAGTTGTAGATCTTGATGAGATCTACAAGTTTCATGTTGACTAAAACTGGAGATGAGATCAAACAAAGACTCGAAATATTTTTAAGGGTATTTTTAAGGCTAAAAATACCACAGATTTTAGCTTTGTGATTTTTTTGTGGTTTTTAATTTATTAGGGACTCCAATAATTATAAGACTTTAGCCGGATTTTATTGACACAACTTTAAGCAAGGGGGTTAATAATGAGAAATTAAGATGATGACATTGGGTTTCATCACCCCCCTATACTTAAACTATGCTCATCCTCGAGCATCAAAGAAAATGAATAAGCTGGATTAACCCCCTTGTGCATGTGAGTACATGATCTAATTTATTCAAGTCCACTCAACTTTAGTGGTCCAACATTCTAGAGTTCAACCCAGCCTTAATCAAGAGGTACCCAATTCCTCTAATTCTCCAGACTCTCTTTGATGTACATATAATCTAAAGGATATGAAAATTTAGTGTTGACTGCAATTCTGAGAGTAGAGTCAAATCGTCACCTACAGTCTTGGTCCAAGAAAATCTCCTAAGGACCCAATCCTCAACACTAGGGAATAAATCAAATCTTGCATTCAGTCCACCGTCTCTTTAGATGTCAGACTTAGAAAATGTAGATGGATGGTCAGTAATGGAGGGCATGGGATTGTGTCATTTCTTCTCCCCCTCTCATTGGAACCAGGATTCTCTCTAGTGCCTTTTACGCAACACATTTTTTGGTGTTGATCAGTGCGTCCATCAAGAGAAATTGGTGTCGTCTGCACTTGTTTTCCTGGGAATACACTGGGGTGTATCTCTTTTGAGTAACTATCGTACCTTCGACACCCAGACTTGTAGCATTTACGATGCAGAGCCCTTTTTTGGTGCAAGCCCGACTCCTGGTCCTAATAGTGGTGGTCCAAGTGGACACTTTGAAATGTTTGGGAGCGCTCGCCTTTGGTGGAAGCTCTTTGATATTTGACTTTGTGGAATGAGAGATTTTCTTTGACATTTCATTTATTTGTGGTATTTTGGCTAGCTCTACTGCTTTTACCAAGACTTGGCGCACACTGATCAACATTTTTTTATTTATTCACACCCTGGCGCTTAGATCAATATCAAGAGATTGGTATAAGAACTAAGTTCTCATACTGGATAATATTTGCTGACACTTAGGTTTCATGAAGCCTTCAAAGATTTTATCCCATCCTCGAGCATCATTAGATCATGTCCAAACTTGAATTCCTCATCCCAATCCCTCGGGTGAAAAGTTAACTCATCTCATCAAAACTGCAGTCGTGCATGTGATGTGCTGATCATATTCTTTATGTCTGAGACTAAGCATGGAATATAGCATGCAAATCTAGAAACCTAGGGGAATGTGGATGATTAAGTCTAAGACCCTGATGGCTAAGGCTGGTTAACCTAAAATCTCAAAGACCTCATAAAACTAAGTTTCCTTGATCATTTCAGATTCTGGGTGGAAGTGTAAGTGTAGAGGATTAATCCAACTCCTTCATTCAAAAACAAGATTTTTTTAAGACTTCAAGAGATCTTAGGATTGCCTAAACTCAATTGAGCATCTGCATTCAACCAGTATGGATGTAAGTACAGGCAGAAGCCCGTTGCTTGAGGACGGGGCCTTACGCGATGTCCTCTAAACCATCCAATCTGCTAAGGGCGAACCTTCACTGAACGCAGCTACTTAATTGGGCTTAGTAGTCACTATTGGCTCCTTAAGTAATTTTGTTTTTTTCTCATTTTTACGGATTTTAATTAAAAGGTTAAAACACAGGTTAGACTCTACTTTCCTTGAAAATAGATAGAAAATTTTCAAAACCATGTCACACAAATAAAAAGTTTTCAAAAAAATTTCAAAACATTTTTTCAAAATAAGGAAAAATCATTTTCGAAAATATTTTTATCAAAATAGCGTAACATAGTATAGGAAAAAGCCGTGAAACAAATTTGAGTCCACTTAGTCCAAAGAATTTTACTTTAGCCAAAAAGTTTTAAATTTTTCAAATTTTTCAGATTATAGCTAAAGTAAGTATATTGTATATACGATATACCCCCCTATACTTAAACTTTGCTATGTCCTCATATCATTAAATGTTACAAGTCCATAGGTCCATTTAAATATAGAGAAATATACGGGAGCTAAAAGGGGCTCCCCCTATACTTAGGTTAGAAATAACCTAAGTATAAAGGCAAGGAAAGGAGAGTAGAGAAAATCACGGGGATTTGGGTCCCCCCTATACTTAGGCTGAGATTAGCTAAGTATAAAGATGGAATTTGATGTTGGAGAGACCCAAGGTGAATGAAGAAGAAGGATGGATTTACAAGTGAGCGGATGACTCTACGGAGATGGATGGAGTGACTAAGGCTCTAGGGAGTGTATCGAAGCAAACATGGCTCAATCAAGCAAGCAAGACCCTCAATTTCATCAACTCACACATGAAACCAACCGAGATTGGTTTTATTATCTTGTCAGTTTTATTGGTGATAAAACGTTTAATGTTTACACAAAGAAACATGTTAAATGAAAATCAATGCGTAAGCGAGGGTGTTGCTCTCCCAAAACCAAAATTTTACTCCATTTTAGGTTGACTTGCAACTAACAGTCCCAGTTTTTCTTAAGGTTATCACTGATTAAAAATGAGCACAAAAACCAAGCATTCATCATCTACCGTTCATTCCCATTTTCCATTAACCTAGGTGATCAAGCTAGGAGGGGAAATCGAGAAAAAACAAGAAATCGATAAAAACTGCTATCTAGGCTAAGCGAGAAATCATGCAGTGACTTGGCGAAAATACGTAAAAATTTTGTGGCTGTTTGAAAAACCAACATAATATGTATGCAAGTCGATAAAAGCCGCACCTAACATGCTTCTATTAGAGGTGAAGAATTTCATTGAAATTTGGCTAAGTGATGCGAGGCTAGGTGCGTCTTTGAATAATGTGTGTACTACCTACGAGCAAGCACGTAAAAGATAAAATTGAAATACGCTCAAAGAGCTGTGTGCCTGGTCCTAGGTCGACACTCAAGTGGGGACGATCTCCACACAACCATAATCGTTCGATTACAATCGCGAGCCTTCGATCAAAGACCGCTGTAAAAGACGAATTATTACAAGTTAACATGACATGCAAAAATAAAAATGCGAGACATTTTTTTTCTATTTGCTCTAGCCACGCTTCTGCGGCTCCTCACAGCGGGAAGCACCAGCTCCTCGCCTCCTTGAGTGATCAAGGGCCCTGCCACAGAAATGAAGGTTAGAGATCAAATAAAAAAGACAAATTTTATAATGCAATATAAATGAACAAGTTGACCTATAAAAATGAAACACTTAATTAAATAAACAAAATTCCAAATAACATAAGAAATGAGCCGTGTCCCCGGCAACGACGCCATTAGATAAGCCACAAAATCGGTCCTTTAAAAGTGTAGTTTTAACACTTGAAATTGTCATCGCAGTCGGGCCGAAATGGGCTCATCAAAAGACCACCTCATTTAAATATAATAATAAAAATCAGATGGTCGTATTATTTTACTTGGCAAGAAACCAAGGTCGAACTCAGGGACACGAGCCTTTCTCTAATTATCCAGATTTCCATCTATTTTACTAAGTGTTGAGTTGAAAATCAATAGGTCAAAGTATGCATAAGAATGGGACAATGCATTTAAAAATAAAACATGCATTTTTTATATTTTAATCATGCAGATAAATGTAATGAAATGCAATGCAAACAAGCCCTAGGCAATAAATACTTGAGCCATTAAAAATACAAGTCCAACAGGGTCAAATATTGAATCATTCTTCATTCATGTACCAATTAGGCATGAGAATCAAGGAAATCAGGACACTTAGATAATGAAATAATGCACTGCGGATCATAGTGTCAAATCTAAAATATAAGCATGCCATAAGAAAGACGACGAGAAAAACTTCAAAATGAAACTAAAGTCACCTGAAACGGAGTTACGGTGCTTAAGATATAGAAGAAAGAAGACAAGGGCATAAATGAAGTAAAACTTGAAAAGATAACTACGAACAGGTCCCTGGGAGGGACTAAAATGTAAATACGAAAAAGTGTGAGGCCTTCCCTGCAAAATACCTACACACACATGGGCATTTTTGCAATTATTAAAACCTGCGAGGGCATAATTGCAAAATACCCACAGTGCACATGGACTGCACGTGTTCCAGGACATGTTTGCAAACTGAAGAAGTCGGTGGGACCTCTATGCAATTTACCCAGATGGCACGTGCTATGCACGCGCCATCCAAGTTTGGACGAAGGCTCGGGCGCAGCAGAGGCTCGGAGTTGCTTCGGTTGGCTCGGATGCGGCTCGAAACTTCAGACAGGTTCAGTGTAGTCTGGGGGGCTCCAGACCTCATGGCTCGGACGCTAGGCTCGGGGATGCCCAGTTGATGATAAGTGGACGATTGGAGGCCATCCGATCACGGAGATCAGGTTGCTCCTGGAGATGAAGCGTGGCTGATCGTACACCGTAGGATCCTGAGGATCCAATGGCAGCTGGAGAAGGCACTCATGGACTACGTGGACGCTCCTGGACCATTGGATGATCCCCAGGAGAGGGTCATCCAACGGAGCCTGTTCTTCCTTCTTCATCGTCAGCTGGCGGCGGAAACGGAGCTCCGGCGAAGGAGCTCCAGCTCCGCCACTGGTGTTCATGCTCTGAAGGCTTCCCTGGAGCTCCATGGATGTATATCGAGGTAGAAGGAAGCTCGATGAAGACATCGGGCATCTTTGCTCAGCCCATCGGAGCCCTGATGACGCTGGCGAGTTTGACGAAGTTGGCTCCGTTGGAGCTCCGATCGTTGATGCTTTCGAAGACCTGCACAGTGAAGCACGTAACCGAAGTAAAGAACGTGTGTGCGTGAGTGGAGTGAGGTTCCCTGCAAGCGGAAGGAAGTGAGGAACCGAAGCTCCTCCGCCGGAGAAGGCGGAGGAGATGGGTCGAGGGGAACAGTGGCGAAGAAAGGAGAACTTGTGATTGAAGGCACTGGCGTGAAGGATGGTTGTGCGAAGGAGATCGGAGGATGTTCAATGGAAGGTGAAATCATCGGAGTAAACCTAATTAATAGGGTAAAAATCAAAGAAAATGCGAAGGAGGAAGAGGGGACTTACCTGAGGACTGGCGGAGCGGATGGCCTGGGCTGGACATCGGGGAAGATGCCCAGGTCTTCGCACGAGTTGGGCGGCCGTCTCAGCAAGATCAAGCGGGCTTGGAGCTCCGCAGCACTGTCGTGATCGGAGGTGGGTCTCACCGGGGAGTAGAGGTCGTTTTCGCTCAATCCAATCGCCTCCCCCTGTCACAGGGAGGCGGAGGAGGGCTGGGCCTCCTCCCGCGTAAAGGTGGACATGTGTGTATGAGGGAGGAGACAGAGTATTTGAAGGTGAGGCTCGGCGGTCCAGGTGGTGGCCACCGTGTATTGAGTGGAGGATATGGGATGACTGGAGGAAGATCGTGGAGAGTGGAGACATGCGCGAGGATCATGGATGAATGAGAGTGGTCGTGGGGTGGTTAGATAGTGGAGAGGATGGCCGAAGACGCGGGGAAATAAGGAAGGGGAAAGCGCGTACGCGAACGTGAGGATGTGGGAAAGAGGCTGACCAGAGCTAGGGGACGACGAGTCGACCATTGGATCTCAAGATCCAACGGCCGAGATGAAGGCGCTCACCAGCGGCTTAGATTAGATCGCGGCGGCAGGATCGAACAACGAGCGACACGCCACGTGGCGCACTAAGTTGCAAGCGCTAGAAGACGATTTGGATGTGAAGCTAGAGTTGATCGAGTGGTTGAAGACGCAGCGGAATGAACAACGGTGATGGATGGATGGAGGCTCGATCGTATGGCGCAAGAAGCGCCACATGGCAGTTTGTGGTTAAGGCGCGAATGGGCGGACCAGATCAGAGATGGGAGAAGATCAGACGGCTAGGAAAAGAGGCGGACGTGGAAAGAGCTAAGCCATTGGATTCAAAGAGAAATCCAACGGTCAGAGCTGCGGGCGGATGCTGCAAGGAGGGCGGGCCACGTGGCTCACCCAGAATGGGCCACGTGGCCCAATCAGATTATTCCAAAAGAAAATTTGATTTTTGAGGGTGATGATGGCCGAATTTGAGAAAACTCAAAACATGAAAGTTGTATATCTTGATGAGATCTACAAGTTTCATGTTGACTAAAACTGGAGATGAGATGAAACAAAGACTTGAAATATTTTTAAGGGTATTTTTAAGGCTAAAAATACCACAGATTTTAGCTTTGTGATTTTTTTGTGGTTTTTAATTTATTAGGGACTCTGATAATTATAAGACTTTAGCCGGATTTTATTGACACAACTTTAAGCAAGGGGGTTAATAATGAGAAATTAAGATGATGACATTGGGTTTCATCACCCCCCTATACTTAAACTATGCTCGTCCTCGAGCATCAAAGAAAATGAATAAGCTGGATTAACCCCCTTGTGCATGTGAGTACATGATCTAATTTGTTCAAGTCCACTCAACTTTAGAGGTCCAACATTCTAGAGTTCAACCCAACCTTAATCAAGAGGTACCCAATTCCTCTAATTCTCCAGACTCTCTCTGATGTACATATAATCTAAAGGATATGAAAATTTAGTGTTGACTGCAATTCTGAGAGTAGAGTCAAATCGTCACCTACAGTCTTGGTCCAAGAAAATATCCTAAGGACCCAATCCTCAACACTAGGGAATAAATCAAATCTAGCATTCAGTCCACCGTCTCTTTAGTTGTCAGACTTAGAAAATGTAGATGGATGGTCAGTAATGGAGGGCATGGGATTGTGTCATTTTTTCTCTCCCTCTCATTGGAACAAGGATTCTCTCTAGTGCCTTTTACGCAACACATTTTTTGGTGTTGATCAGTGCGTCCGTCAAGAGAAGTTGGTGCCGTCTGCACTTGTTTTCTTGGGAATACACTGGGGTGTGTCTCTTTTGAGGACCTATCGTACCTTCGACACCCAGACTTGTAGCATTTACGATGCAGAGCCCTTTTTTGGTGCAAGCCCGACTCCTGGTCCTAATAGCGGTGGTCCAAGTGGACACTTTGAAATGTTTGGGAGAGCTCGCCTTTGGTGGAAGCTCTTTGATATTTGACTTTGTGGAATGAGAGCTTTTCTTTGACATTTCATTTATTTGTGGTATTTTGGCTAGCTCTACTGCTTTTACCAAGAGTTGGCGCACACTGATCAACATTTTTTTATTTATTCACACCCTGGCACTTAGGTCAATATCAAGAGATTGGTATAAGAACCAAGTTCTCATACTGGATAATATTTGCTGACACTTAGGTTTCATGAGGCCTTCAAAGATTTTATCCCATCCTCGAGCATCATTAGATCATGTCCAAACTTGAATTCCTCATCCCAATCTCTCGGGTTAAAAGTTAACTCATCTCATCAAAACTGCAGTCGTGCATGTGATGTGCTGATCATATTCTTTATGTCTGAGACTAAGCATGGAATATAGCATGCAAATCTAGAAACCTAGGGGAATGTGGATGATTAAGTCTAAGACCCTGATGGCTAAGGCTGGTTAACCTAAAATCTCAAAGACCTCATAAAACTAAGTTTCCTTGATCATTTCAGATTCTGGGTGGAAGTGTAAGTGTAGAGGATTAATCCAACTCCTTCATTCAAAAACAAGATTTTTTTAAGACTTCAAGAGATCTTAGGACTGCCTAAACTCAATTGAGCATCTGCATTCAGTCAGTATGGATGTAAGTACAGGCCGAAGCCCGTTGCTTGAGGACGGGGCCTTACGCGATGTCCTCTAAACCATCCAATCTGCTAAGGGCGAACCCTCACTGAACGCGGCTACTTAATTGGGCTTAGTAGTCACTAATGGCTCCATAAGGAATTTTGTTTTTTTTCTCATTTTTACGGATTTTAATTAAAAGGTTAAAACACAGGTTAGACTCTACTTTCCTTGAAAAGAGATAGAAAATTTTCAAAACCTTGTCACACAAATAAAAAGTTTTCAAAAAATTTTCAAAAGATTTTTTCAAAATAAAGAAAAATCATTTTCGAAAATATTTTTATCAAAATAGCGTAACATAGTATAGGAAAAAGCCGTGAAACAAATTTGAGTCCACTTACTCCAAAGAATTTCACTTTAGCCAAAAAGTTTTAAATTTTTCAAATTTTTCAAATTATAGCTAAAGTAAGTATACTGTATATACGGTATACCCCCCTATACTTAAACTTTGCTATGTCCTCATAGCATTAAATGTTACAAGTCCATAGGTCCATTTAAATATATAGAAATATATGGGAGCTAAGAGGGGCTCCCCCTATACTTAGGTTAGAAATAACCTAAGTATAAAGGCAAGGAAAGGAGAGTAGAGAAAATCACGGGGATTCGGGTCCGCCCTATACTTAGGCTGAGATTAGCTAAGTATAAAGATGGAATTTGATGTTGGAGAGACCCAAGGTGAACAAAGAAGAAGGATGGATTTACAAGTGAGCGGATGACTCTACGGAGATGGATGGAGTGACTAAGGCTCTGGGGAGTGTATCGAAGCAAACATGGCTCAATCAAGCAAGCAAGACCCTCAATTTCATCAACTCACACATGAAACCAACCGAGGTTGGTTTTATTATCTTGTCGGTTTTATTGGTGATAAAACGTTTAATGTTTACACGGAGAAACATGTTAAATGAAAATCAATGCGTAAGCGAGGGTGTTGCTCTCCCAAAACCAAAATTTTACTCCATTTTAGGTTGACTTGCAACTAACAGTCCCGGTTTTTCTTAAGGTTGTCACCGATTAAAAATGAGCACAAAAACCAAGCATTCATCATCTACCGTTCATTCCCATTTTCCATTAACCTAGGTGATCAAGCTAGGACGAGGAAATCGAGAAAAAACAAGAAATCGATAAAAACCGCGGTCTAGGCTAAGCGAGAAATCATGCAGTGACTTGGCAAAAATACGTAAAAATTTTGTGGATGTTTGAAAAACCAACATAATATGTATGCAAGTCGATAAAAGCCGCACCTAACATGCGTCTATTAGAGGTGAAGAATTTCTTTGAAATTTGGCTAAGTGATGCGAGGCTAGGTGCGTCATTGATTAATGTGTGTCCTACCTACGAGCAAGCCTGTAAAAGATAAAAATGAAATACGCTCAAAGAGCTGCGTGCCTGGAACTAGGTCGACACTCAAGTGGGGATGATCTCCACACAACCATAATCGTTCGATTACAATCGCGAGCCTTCGATCGAAGACCGCTGTAAAATACGAATTATTACAAGTTAACATGACATGCAAAAATAAAAATGCGAGACATTTTTTTTCTATTTGCTCTAGCCACGCTTCTGCGGCTCCTCACAGCGGGAAGCACCAGCTCCTCGCCTCCTTGAGTGATCAAGGGCCCTACCACAGAAATGAAGGTTAGAGATCAAATAAAAAAGACAAATTTGATAATGCAACATAAATGAAAAAGTTGACCTATAAAAATGAAACACTTAATTAAATAAACAAAATTCCAAATAACATAAGAAATGAGCCGTGTCCCCGGCAACGGCGCCATTAGATAAGCCGCAAAATCGGCCCTTTAAAAGTGTAGTTTTAACACTTGAAATTGTCATCGCAGTCGGGCTGAAATGGGCTCATCAAAAGACCACCTCATTTAAATATATAATAAAAATCAGATGGTCGTATTATTTTACTTGGCAAGAAACCAAGGTCGAACTCAGGGACACGAGCCTTTCTCTAATTATCCAGATTTCCATCTATTTTACTAAGTGTTGAGTAGAAAATCAATAGGTCAAAGTATGCATAATAATGGGACAATGCATTTAAAAATAAAACATGCATTTTTTAATATTTTAATCATGCAGATAAATGCAATGAAATGCAATGCAAACAAGCCCTAGGCAATAAATACTTGAGCCATTAAAAATACAAGTCCAACAGGGTCAAATATTGAAGCATTCTTCATTCATGTACCAATTAGGCATGAGAATCAAGGAAATCAGGACACTTAGATAATGAAATAATGCACTGTGGATCATAGTGTCAAATCTAAAATATAAGCATGCCATAAGAAAGACGACGAGAAAAACTTCAAAATGAAACTAAAATCACCTGAAACGGAGTTACGGTGCTTAAGATATACAAGAAAGAAGACAAGGGCATAAATGAAATAAAACATGAAAAGCTAACTACAAACAGGTCCCTAGAAGGGACTAAAATGTAAATACGAAAAAGTGTGAGGACTTCCCTGTAAAATACCCACACGCACATGGGCATTTTTGCAATTATTAAAACCCGCGAGGGCATAATTGCAAAATACCCACGGTGCACATGGACTGCACGTGGTCCAGGATATGTTTGCAAACTGAAGAAGTCGGTGGGGCCGCTATGCAATTTACCCAGATGGCATGTGCTATGCACGCGCCATCCAAGTTCGGACGAAGGCTCGGGCGCAGCAGAGGCTCGGAGTTGCTTCGGTTGGCTCAGATGCGGCTCGGAACTTCAGACAGGTTCAGTGTAGGCTGGGGGGCTCCAGACCTCATGGCTCGGATGCTAGGCTCGGGGATGCCCAGTTGATGATGCGTGGACGATTGGAGCCCATCCGATCACGGAGATCGGGTGGCTCCTGTAGATGAAGCGTGGCTGATCGTACACCGTCAGATCCCGAGGATCCAATGGCAACTGGAGGAGGCGCTCATGGACTGCGTGGACGCTCCTGGACCGTTGGATGATCCCCAGGAGAGGGTCATCCAACGGAGCCTATTCTTCCTTCTTCATCGTCAGCTGGCGGCGGAAACGGAGCTCCGGCGAAGGAGCTCCAGCTCCGCCACTGGTGTTCGTGCTCTGAAGGCTTCCCCGGAGCTCCATGGATGTGTATCGAGGTAGAAGGAAGCTCGGTGAAGACATCGGGCATCTTTGCTCAGCCCATTGGAGCCCTGATGACGCTGACGAGTTTGACGAAGTTGGCTCCGTTGGAGCTCCGATCGTTGATGCTTTCGAAGACCTGCACAGTGAAGCACGTAACCGAAGTAAAGAACGTGTGTGTGTGAGTGGAGTGAGGTTTCCTACAAGTGGAAGGAAGTGAGGAACCGAAGCTCCTCCGCCGGAGAAGGCGGAGGAGATGGGTCGGAGGGGAACAAAGGCAAAGAAAGGAGAACGTGTGATTGGAGGCACTGGCGTGAAGGATGGTTGTGCAAAGGAGCTCGGAGGATGTTCAATGGAAGGTGAAATCATCGGAGTAAACCTAATTAATTGGGTAAAAATCAAAGAAATGCAAAGGAGGAAGAGGGGACTTACCTGAGGACTGGTGGAGCGGATGGCCTGGGCTGGACAACGGGGAAGCACGTGATGGGCGGCCGTTCCAGCGAGCTCAAGCGGGCTTGGAGCTCCGCAGCACTGTCGTGATCGGAGGTGGGTCTCACCGGGGAGTAGAGGTCATTTTCGCTCAATCCAAACGCCTCCCCCTGTCACAGGGAGGCGGAGGAGGACTGGGCCTCCTCCCACGTAAAGGTGGACGGGTGTGTATGAGGGAGGCGACGGAGTATTTGAAGGTGAGGCTCGACGGTCCAGGTGGTGGCCATCATGTATTGAGTGGAGGATATGGGATGACTGGAGGAAGATCGTGGAGAGTGGAGACATGCGTGAGGATCATGGATGAATGAGCGCGGTCGTGGTGTGGTTAGATATTGGAGAGGATGGCCGGAGATGCGGGGAAATATGGAAGGGACAAGCCCGTGCGCGAACATCAGGACGTGGGAAAGAGGCTGACCGAAGGTAGGGGACGACGAGTCGACCGTTGGATCTCAGGATCCAACAGCTGGAATGAAGGCGCTCACCAGCGGCTTAGATTAGATTGCGGCGGCAGGATCGAACAGAGAGCGGCGCGCCACGTGGTGCACTAAGGTGCAAGCGCTGGCGGACGGTTTGGATGTAAAGCTAGAGTTGATCGAGCGGTTTAAGATGCAGCGGGAATGAACAGCGGTGATGGATGGATGGCGGCTCGATCGTATGGCACAAGAGGCACCACGTGGCAGTTTGTGGTTAAGGCGCGAATGGGCGGACCAGATCAGAGACGGGAGAAGATCATACGGCTAGGAAAAGAGATGGGTGTGGAAAGAGCTGGGCCGTTGGATTCAAAGAGAAATCCAACGGTCAGAGTTGCGGGCGGATGCTGCAAGGAGGGCGGGCCACATGGCTCACCCAGAATGGGCCACATGGCCCAATCAGATTATTCCAAAAGAAAATTTGAGTTTTAAGGGTGATGATGGCCGAATTTGAGAAAACTCAAAACATGAAAGTTGTAGATCATGATGAGATCTACAAGTTTCATGTTGACCAAAACTGGAGATGAGATCTAACAAATACTCGAAATATTTTTAAGGGTATTTTAAAGGCTAAAAATACCACAGATTTTAGTTTTGTGATTTTTTTTGCGGTTTTTAATTTATTAGGGACTCAGATAATTATAAGACTTTAGCCGGATTTTATTGACACAACTTTAAGCAAGGGGGTTAATAATGAGAAATTAAGATGATGAAATTGGGTTTCATCAGTCCTCCTCCTGTGTAACCTGTAGTCTGTACTATTTGAGGTCCTTGTAACCCTTCCTGGATCCCTACTCAGCCAAAGAAATAGAGGGAGGAAGCTGATAGGCGAAACCAATACTTCAGATCTTGCTCGCAAGGAAATCTCCCGTGAGCGTGCGAGAACCTACTCGGACGCAAGACGATGAGACAGACACTCCCGTGAAGGCGTGGCCTATTCTCAGTACTTCGGACAAGGTCAATGCTCTACACAATAAAGAGTCGTCACTGTCGACCAAGCCCTACTCATCTACGTACGATAGAAGTGCCAATATTTCGGAAATCCAGGCGATACACAAGGCAGCCACAGACCGGGTTTTGGGCTCTAATCCTTACAATGGCGCTCACCTCACTGGGAAGGAAACCTTCCTATGCAACCTGAAAACAAATGAGGGTTTGCTCATCCCAAGGCAATGAGTCCAATTAATCAATTTTATTTAGGTCAAGTTTTCTTTAGCAGTCCCTTTTTTAATTTTTTTTGTTGTTATCACTTGTTTTGAGTCAATTCAATACAAACGCCTAATGTTTTTGTATTTCTCTTTGATTCCTATTTGATCCGAAAATAGAGGGAGAAGAGTTGGAAAAGCAATGCAAGGCGGCACCAAGATGGAAATCTCACCTTTGTGCCTAAAAGATGAATGCAAAGATAGAAGACTTACAGCGCCTCCTAGCTCTCTCCATGCGGGATGCAAAATAGGAATTTATAAACCTATGCTATATGTCGATATGCACATGGAAATCGTCCTAAGCAGGCAATTGCTAGCGTGAAGAACCACAAGTCGGTCACCGATCTTCAATCCAAGAGTCTGGTCTAGGCTCACCCCTCCTCCTCTCGACACATCGAGTTCAGGAGCAGCGCTTGGCAAGGTGGGCTCGCGGCACGAAGGCTTGAAGATGATAAGTCGACTGTTTAATTTTAACAAAGTCCAAAACTCACTATAGGTACATGCAATGGTTATTAGGGTGTTTGGACCTAATTTACTCAATCAAGCAAGCCTAAAAGATAAGGGCTCATTCCACAAAAGAAAAGGAAAATAAAACAAAACCAGAAAATGACAAGCGGGACAACCGATGAAAACCGCGGTGAGCCCACATGTGAACAAACACTTGGAAATTGGGCCCGAGTGTCCAAAGTCAGATGTACATGTATTATTACAAATTTATAAAATGTATCTCTCTCACAAAAATAAAAATAACAAAAACTAACTATCTCTCTCTCTCAAGTTCGCCTACTCTCTCCTGCCGGCTAGGGTAGAATAACCAGCTCCTCCTCCCAAGGCTGCTCAGGATCCCCTAGGCGATCCTCCTCGGTCAGTGGTCCCTCGGAAGAAAACAATAAAGAGATATCAGACAGTTCAAAAACAATTATACAATAAAATCGGACAATAAAAAATGTCTAAGCAATTAAATAGACACAAGTCTACTCTACAAGCCGATGCTCCCCGGCAGCGGCGCCATTTGAAAAACGATAGAATGACAGCCGCTAAATAGTGGTCTGACAAGTCAGACTCACTGTCGCTGGGGCGACTACTCAAGCCTTCATGTTCGTCAACAATTAACCCACACAATCAATCAAGCAATCAAGAGCAAGGATTAAAATTTATTATACCCTACTAAGAATGTATAGTGGCAAGCAAGTAGGGGTCGAACACAAGAAGCACAAGTGTAAAGCAGACAAAATAGTCAAGGCCTATGCTAGTGAACTACTTAACCAAAATGGAAATTTTTGTGGGTTTTTTATTTTGTATTTTTTTGTATTTTTTTTTATTTTTAATTTTATATTTTTATATTTTGATTTTTTAATTTCCTGATTTTATATTTTCTTTTTATATTTTATATTTTTTTATATTTTTTTCTTTAAAAAGATAAAGTAAGTATATATATACAAAATAAGGAAAGAGATAGATAAAGTATTAATAAAAATAGGTAAAAATAGGGAAAATCAGGAAATAAAATGTTTTTAGGTTTTTTATATTTTTCCAATGTTTTTGTGATTTTTTAGATTTTTCCTGATTTTTTTTGGTATTTTTAAAGTCAAAAATACTACAAACAATGAATAAAATGAAGATCTGAAACTAAAATGGGAATGAAAAATAGTATGCAGTAACACAAATTTCCCAAATTAATTTTAAATTCAAGATAACAAAATAAGGAAAATTCAGAAACAAAGTTTGTATTTTTAGGATTTTTGTAGAATTTTTAGGTTTTTTAAAAAGGTTTTTGTGGTTTTGTAATTTTTAGGAGTTTTGTTTTGTACTTTTAGTGATTTTTGGTCTGAAGCTAGAAGAAACTGAAATACACAAAATATATTTTTTTGGAATTTTCTGAGGTGTTTTTATAATTTTTATGGATTTTATAATGCAAACAGCGCTGAAAATGAGTATTTTTGGTTTTTTATAAATATTAAAATGCAATAAATATGCAATACAAAAATATGGCGTAAATGAGCAAGCAAACAGGAGCCTAAGTTTATTTTTCGAGAATTTTTAGCAATTTATAAATACATGAAATAAACGCTAGAAACATAAAGAAAAATCATGCTAGCAGGGACATAAATGCAAATACACGGAAAGTCAGGGGCCTGGTTGCAATTTTACCAAAAACTCACGCGCAAAGCACGTGTTCTGCTATTCACACGGATAGAATTGCAAATAACAAAAACCGACAGGACAGGAGTGTAAATAACCCAAAAATATATTTTAATACCTACGCACAGGAGTATCAATTTAAATACATAAACAATCAAGGTCCTCAGTGCAAAATGTCTAATTCACGTGTCCCAGTCACGTGAGGTGAAGTGGACAGGGACTAAAGTGCAAATAATAGAAGTTAAGGGGCCTAGTTGCAATTATTACAAATATTTTGAACTGGAAATTAAAACTTTTAGACTAAAGCATAAATACAAAAGTTCTTAGGTTGAAGGTGCAAAATACCCAAGGTAGCGCAGGGGTGGACGGCTGGGATGCGTCCACTCGACATGTGGCGCGCGCTGGACGCACGATGACGGTTGGCAGCGGACGACGAAGATTAGATCGTCGAGGGAGATCCAACGGTGATGGCTCGGAGCGATCCAACGGCTGCTGGAGCTTCTGGCATCCGTACTTGATCAGACGGTCACGGAGGATGGTGGAAGAACACCGCCTGGAGGTTGCTTCGATCGAAGATGGCGGCTGACTCTGGTGTCCTCCGGCCCTAGGATCGAGGGAAAAATGATCCAGGGGCCCTTCCGCGTCGAGTGAAGGTCTCAGGCGAGCCTGAGGCGGGGTGGAGCGGTCGAACGACGGCGATGACCTGGGCGGCTACTCCCTGGAGTGTTGAGGCTCGATAGAGCCTTCTCTTTGGCTCTGACCTGCAGGGTTAGTCGCACAGAAGCAAGGCGGAGCTTTGGTGACCTCAGATGAAGAGATTGAGGCGGATTATGGGTCGGGTGGCAAGCTCCGGCGTACGGCAGAGATGGGAGCTCGGACGGCTCGATCTGAGCAAGATCGAGGTGGATGGAGGGGTGGAACGGAGCGACGGAGCGATGAGGGAGAAGGTGGAGGCGAAAGGAGCGGGTTTCGTGCAGTGGTGTGGTCGGAGAGAGAAGGCGGAGCGGAGCTCCGCCGTGGATTCAAACAACGATTCACGATGGAGGATGATACGAAAGATCAAACTGCTATTGGGGTACTCTAACCTACAGCTAAGCTACAAGAAAATGCAAAAAGAAAGGAGGGAGGATCATCGGAGGGGAAGATGCAATCTTCTGGCGGAGCTCCGACGAGGGAGTGGATCGACCTCGATTCTACTCCAAGGAGCTCGATCTCGGGCTCAAAGTCTTCCTGCTGTCACCAAGAATGCAAAGGGCGAGGGGTTTAGGGTTGTCGATGGAGGAAGAGGGATCAAGTTCAAAAGAAAGTCGGAGGGTTGTAAGGTTGACAACCGGGGCTCTAAGATCAATGATGGCAGCGTGGTGCAGCGATCCACAGCCCAAGGAGAGCTGAGGGCGTGAATCACCCCGAGTCGAGGAAGAAAAGTTGTGAAGAGACCAAGACGAGATGGTGCTTGGTGTGGCCTCCAAAAATCGTGAAATGGGTCAAAAACCAAGGTTCTGACAGGTCTATGGGAGGAGGTCAGACAGTTGACCGGAGGTCAACTGTCAAACCAACCTGGTTGGTCCACGTTGACCAACCAGGAAAAATCCCCTAAAAATAATTAAAAAATCATTTAAAAATAGTAATTGAATTTATTACTTTTAGGTTATTAAATAAAAATATTTACTATTATATGAATTAATTTATAGTTATTTTTATTTATTTTTTCAAGGTGTTAATTTATAAGTTTCCTTGTATACTCTTTATAGGTATCTATATCTATATATTTTATTATTTTATTTTTATTTTGTACATTTAATTTATTTATTTTTATTATTATTTTATAAATTTATAAAACATTTTTATATACTTAAATATATTTTTATTTTATTTTTCTGATATGTTTTATATACTTAATAAAATAAAAGTAGTAATAATATATGTATGTGTATAGGTATTATAGCTATGTATATTATATATAAGTATTTTTATTCTATATTTTCTTTAGGTTTTTATTCTGATTTTAATGTACATATATATTATAAATAATATTTACAAAATTATAAAAATATAAAATTATAAAAATAATAAATAAATAATAAAATGAATATTTTAATCTATACAAGTATACAATAGGGGTCCAAAACTCAACTTTTAAATCGTAGCTCCACCAAATGTGAAACCACCGCCATTAGATAGCGTATTTTAAATTATATACAATTAAAGGTGAGTTTGATGCATTTGGAGTTTTTATTTGGGAGATACAGGTCTGGGAAGTTGGGATTCTGGATTTTTATTTAGACCATAACTTTTTATCTGTACATTATTTTTGTATGAAATAAATTTTGTATCTTTATTTATTTAATTATCTACAACTTTCATGTTCAAAGTTTCTTTATTTGAGGTATAAAAGGTGGAACCAAAATAGGTCCCGAAATGAATAAAGAATGAATGAATTAAAAGGAATTTTTATTGTATTTTGGCCCTTTTCTCCCCCTACTTTATTCTTGGTCGACCTAGTCATCGATATGCCTAGGTCTCGGGGTTTCGAGTCATAAAATATTTACAATATTTTATTCTTTTTCTTTTCTTTATTCTATAATTTTGGCTTTAAAAACCGCATTTTATACAATATTTACACAATGATGCATGAATGCTAAAATGCCAGAATTAACAGTATTTAGACGCATTTACT
This sequence comes from Ottelia alismoides, assembly GCA_037367405.1. Taxonomy (NCBI): domain Eukaryota; kingdom Viridiplantae; phylum Streptophyta; class Magnoliopsida; order Alismatales; family Hydrocharitaceae; genus Ottelia; species Ottelia alismoides. The sequence continues at coordinate 2,183,547 of JAZKJV010007863.1, forward strand.
AGGGCTTTTAAGGCCAAAATGATAGAATAAAGATGATGAAACGTAGATTCATCAGTAGGTGAGGTGTGGTTGGTGCGGGTGAATGAAGAGGGTGTCGTAGTGGGTTGGGTTAGATTTGGAGCAAAGAAAAGGAAACAAAAGTCGAAGAAGAATAGTAGCAAAGCAAGAAAAGAAATAAGGATGGATAGAGGTTGGAAGGTTTGCCTAAAAAAGGGGATGGAGCGATGGAAGCGCAGCTCCAATTGTCGTCTCGAAAGGTCAGGCGAAGGTCGACCATGAAGCTTGGCAGCAAGCTCATCTACTACAGCAAGGAGGTCGAGATCCTCCTTGGATCACGCCACACAGGAGGTTCTCATCATCGCTTCAATAGAGGAGGACTCGCTGTCAACGGTGCTTCCCTGGGGCTGGAGCTCCTATTGTCCCTTTGGAGGATCTTTTGCGGGAGGGGCGACGATGCCCCTTTTATGGGTAGTTAGAGAAGATGGTGGGAGGCGCGTGAGACGTGGGGAGATGGCTGTCAAGGCGGAGGGTGCGGCCAGCGAGATGGGTGATGTAAGTTGCAGGGAGAGTGTTCGGGTCACGCGAGAGCGGCGGTTGGGCAAGTCGTGCGAGCGAGGGGGAAGGTGGTTGGGTGCAACGGGGTTGTGTGCAAGAGAGGAAAAAGTGGGGGTAATGGGAGAGAGAGAGAGAGAAGTGGGGGAGGTGGAAGAGGAGCTCGGGCACCGTCACGAGAAGCGGGCCAAGGGTGCAGAGGAGTTGTGGGAAAGAAGGAAAGAAGAGCGGCCACGTGGCATGCCTTGGGGCTGCCAAGTGGTGAAAAAAATTTAATTAAAAATAATAAATATAAATAAGTAAGAATAGATAAATTATTATTATTACTATTAATAAATAAAGATAAAGATAAATAGATAAATAAAATAATTAAAGTAAATAATAATAATTAAAATAAATAAATAAAATGGGGTAACACATGGCGGCTCCAGGAGCTGTCACGTGTCGCTCACAAAAATATCGAAAAATTAAATGTAAAGAAAAATAAAAAAGAAATAACAAAAGAGGTCAAATTAAAAAGTAGTCAACATGAAAGTTGCTCATCTCGACGAGGACTACAATTTTTGGGGAGCTAAAAATAAAAAAAAATCATATGTACAAAGTGTATTTCTGAGTGGTATCTTATAGGTATACAATACCGTATTTTTATCTTTTGCAGATTTTTTGTCACTTTTACATAGGAGAAAAATCAAAATAAAATTAGAGAAAATATGAAAGAAATATTTACAACTTAATCTATTTTTTTTGGATTTTTAATAATTAAGAAAATAAAAAGATAAAAATAGGGTATTTTGGTCAATAAGTACAATATACAATAGGGGCCCAAAACCCATGTTTCACATACGATCTCTGATTTTTATGAAATTGGTCTTGTTTTGAAGGTCTTTAGATGTATATTACTTTAAAAGTGAGTAGACCTAAAACAGACACTGTAAGGGAGAGATGTGCGCATTTTAAGGTTCTAAGTCTCAAACTAAGGGTTAGGTTTTATTGGTCAATTTTACAAGTTAGTATTTTTTTGATATTTTTCCTTTATTAGTGTTGGTAATATATACACTATAGAGTTGATTTTTTTGGATTTGGAGTTAGTATAAAATAAATATAGGTAGATGATTTTAGCTAATATACAGGTGAATATTTACAAGTGAATTTGGCTTCTTATTTAATACAACTATGAATGCTAAAATGCGAACATTAATTCTAGATGCATGAATGCGAATAATGCATAATAAATGGAAATATGCAGCTATTTCACGGAAACAAACTCTATTTTCAACTTTTAGAGTGATGAGATTCATCAACCCCCTATACTTAAACTATGCTCGTCCCTGAGCAACTAAAATGGAATGCAAAAGTGAAATGATTTTGGGTTCCATACCAAGGTCTTGAACAAAAGGTGATAATGGAGTTTGACTCAACCATTGGACTAATAATGTAGCGGAACCTTATTGGGAATTGAATGTAAGACCTAACAGCCTTTAAGTTCCTCAACTCTTCCATTCAAGACGCCTCAATAGTCTGGTCAGTACAAAATCCCCATACCCAAATTCTGATGACTATGAATCTTACTTGTACTGTGTAAGTGAAATATAGTTGTCCACATCAAAAATGGCAAAGAAACAACCTCCTCTAACAAGGTAACTCTGATTCCCCGATCTAGCAACTCTTTCCTTGAAGAACGGGGTATTTCCTTCTAAGTTCAAGTGCAAGCGGCTCAAGAAGAGAGGGTAGAGAAGATATTGGACTATGACCACTGTAGTCACATATTCGCGGAGCTTGACCACTGTAGCCAAGTCTCCAACTACATGCTTCCTTGGTATGAGACTTTGAAGCATATGTCTTGCAAATATACACTCTTGTAGGCATTTTATTTTCAATCAGGCATGTTTACTTTTTTTTAGTTCTCTTTTTTTCTCTCTTTTTTTTGAACTATATACAGGGCGCATCAAGTAGATTGGGAGTTTTTCTTCTTGAGACAGTAGACTATCCCTCTTTTGAAGCATTATTGCAGCCTACAGCATCCCGTCATTAGATGTCGATGCCACTATACTAGGTTGAGATGCACTAACCTCCCTAGAGGAGGACGGGTGTTTCAACCCGTGTGCTACTCCAAGCCAAAGGATTCTACCTCCTCACCACCTCATCAATGAAAAGTTGTGTGCACGGTGCTTGTCCAAGTTAGGTCACTGTCTAAAATAATTATGTGTGTGTATGAAATATTCTACTTAGTCTAATCAAGATGACATGTGAACATAGACTTGCAGACTTAAAGAATTAATTCGCTCAGCCTGAAAAATCTTAACTCCAGTTCCTATAAGGTTCCTCTGAAATTAGGTAGATTAAGGTCAAATCAAATCCATCCTCGACATCTATTAATAACTTGGTTCATAACCCACTAACTTTTCACTTAGCATATGCTAAATATGCAGATGAGATGCATATGGCATGCAATGTAGATGAATGAAGTGCAAGACACATTTTTTTAATGCAATGATGATATGCAAGAGTAAATAAGAAGCCTTTTTTGTTTTTTTGGGGTATACCTCCTATTTTACAACAAAATTTACAAGAATTTTATAAGTACTATACAAATTATACAAGTGTTATACAATATACATATTATACAAGTATACATGTATTTTTCAAAAAGTTTTTAAAATTTTTTATCCACCCCATAATTATTGCAAAATATATACAAAAATACGTGTAAGTATGAACTATGGGTAAAGTATATATGTAATATACACATGCCCCCTATACTTAGCATGTGCTATGTCCAGAGAGCACAAGAAGTAAGGAAAAAGACAGCTCGTGCTATGCGTAGGAGAGCTAAAATAACAAAAAGTATAGAAGTCGCTCCTCCCCCCTATACTTAAGGTTTGGCAGCCTAAGTGTAGAAGAAGATAAAAAATGAGGCAGGCGAGGTTAAGAGGGGTAATGGATGAGTATATATACATGCTGGGCATCAGTCCCCCCCTATACTTAGGCTTTGGTGAGCCTAAGTCTAGGACAGAACTAGTTTCTGAGAACCGATGAGATCTGGAGAATATACAGAGGATGATGAACAGACTCGGGTCACTCTCCCTCCTATACTTAGGATCTGGTCATCCTAAGTATAGCCATAAAATGAAATGATATGGAGCCGAGGCGAGTGATACGAATCATTGTGGAGGGAGGGAAATAAAAAAATAAAATCTATACGAGGATGAGTGAGAATATACAAGGATCAAGAAGGGTTATCACGAGCCTTCTTGCGAGAGCGAGGAGGTGGGAAATATATATATGTGTCGCTACAAAAATCATCCTCAAATGAATAATAGTGAGGTGTAGGGATCATACAACGAGGGTCGACACACGGTTGCTTGCTCAAGTAGGGCTTAAGAACATTCGAACTTAGTTCACTCATATAAATCACCTCATCCGGACCCGATGAGGATTCCTCCAAAAATTCCTTCTCCGATATGTTGAAGGAATCTTTCTTAGTCAGTTTTCTAGAACCTGAATCATTGAGAGGGAGTGGAGAGCGATGTGCCATGAAGGATTCGAGGGAACGCCTCGAGGAATCAATTCTCGACTTCCTCTCACTAGATAACCGGCTAGAAGAGAGAGCAACCGTGTTTTTGGGTGGGGTCAGTTTAGTCTTGGTTGTCTCCTTTGAAGGTCTGGGATGTGATGCGGTGCTGACCATGGGTTCCTCATCAAACGAGTCACCATATAGATTTTAATATTCCTGAAGGATCAGCACATGTCTCGGGGAGGTGCTAGTGATCTCAGTAGGCTTGGCATTAAGAGTGATGCAAGCAGTGGGAGTCAATGATGTGTGGGGAGTCTCTGATCCAATGGTTGGCTTGACAACTGGTATCTCAGGTGTAACAAAGAGGTGGGACTCATCTTCCTCTCAATGGTCACGGCTGTCAGAAGCTTTGTCGGTTACCTTAGAGTAGAGTGTGTCAAGGATGGATGCGGTTGGAGTGCTCCCAATGCTGTAAAATCGATCTCCCCAGTCTCACAATCTATAGTCGCCTTAGCCGAGGCTAAGAATAGCTTCCCGAGAATAATAGGAGAGTGGGTAAACTCTCCTAGGTGCTCAATGGAAATGACCATGAAGTCTACCTAGAGTATAGCACCTTGGAAAGTAATAATGACTGAAATAGTTCCTCTCGATCATCTTATAGATCGATCAGCCAGCTGAACAATCTCTCCCGACTTTCTGATTAACTTGTGTTTGAGTTTGTCAAACACAGAGATCGGGAGGATATTTATCGGAGAGTCATCATCAATTCTTACATGGGTAAAGGTAGTATCTTTGATTTCACATTAAACCCTAGGCAACCGCTTCTCTCGGCGGCTCTTGGTCTTTCTTTCCATCATCAAGGAGGTGGCCATAGACACTATGTGTCTCAGTCCTTGTCCTCTTATTGCTTGACCTCTTAGGCATCAATTTACTTCTCACAAATAGTTTGAGGTCGGGGCATCGATCTATGGCCTTTATTAAAGGAAGATTAAAAATCAATTCTTCATCGAGTGCTTCCCTTAGGGTAGGATCCAATTTTTAGATCCTTTTCATTTTCTATTTTTATAAGATTTTCTTCTTTTTCAATTTTTTGTCTTTTTGGGATTTTTGATTTTTTTGTTGTTATGAATAGGTGAACGAGGAATGGGAGGATGTACAGACTCAAGATTGGAAGGTAAGTGGTTAGTAGAAGAGGGAGGTAGAATGGACTCCAGTTGTACAAAGTGTGTGTGTTTCCTTGTATCCTCTAAGTTTTCAACATTGAATTCGCTTATTCCATTCTCCACTTCCATTCCTGATCTAGAATAAATTGAAGTGATTTGGTCAATGGCATTTCTAAGTTTTTCCTCAAATAATTCATATCTCTTCACAACCCTAGAAATGTTATCCTCCAAAGAGTCCCCATAGCAAATCATTAAAGCAGACTGTTGACTCGGAGGATACTGTTGAGATCTTGAAGTCTCATACTCAGCATACCTAGACTCTGGCATGTAATGTTGGGTCGAATATTTACCATCCGAACGATAGATATTTATTGGAGCCTCCAATAATGGAGTCAATAAACGAGGGGCTAGTACGTCTAGCTCATGAGTCCAAGCTCATGCATGTGTAGGCTCTGAATGTGTGATATGAAGGCTGATCAATATGGGCTTGATTAATAGGGTCAATCAAGTCGGTAAGATCATAGGTTGTAGGCCTCTCCATTCAGTTTGTTCGATCGACCATGTTATACTCTAAGGTCAAGTCAGTATGTAGATATGTGAATTGTTGTCTGGTCCCAACTTCAGACGAGAATGAGGTCTGTAGGGGCACATAACTATGCCAATCATTTGTCTTAGCAGTGGCTTGCTCTTCGATTTGTTCATTGATTCTAACAAGCGACCGATTATAAGTTGAGTTAGCCCAGGTTGGGAGTGGGTCAGGGGTGTAAGAAGGTGGGGTAGGTGAGAAGTACGAAGAAGTGGGGAAATCAGTTGAAGTTCTGACTTTGCGGTCTGGATGGGGATATGAGGAGGAATAAGAAAGAGAAGACGATCGGATTATGGTCAAAGAGGATTGACCTGGATATGATGTCCAATATCCCAACATCTTGAAGAGTAATGGATGAATGTAAGCATATCGTGGTTGAAAAAATGCAAGTACCCAGAATATTGCACACGGACAGACATAAAATAAACACAACAACAAACCCCAAATTCACCAACTCTACATGTGAGGTTTGTAAAGGTTTGGCCCAATTATCTTGTCAGTTTTAATCGGTGATAAATGCAAATCTTGAAAGATTATCGATCTGTTAGGTGCTTGTACTTCCCTACAGACTGTCCCGATTCTTAAGAAACCCACTTTCAGCCAATATAGGAGTAAGTGCGAACCATATAAATATGGCTACCCATTTTTGAGAACAAAGCCTTATAAGGCACCCTCTAAACCTCCCACTCTGCTAAGGAAATCTGGATTGTTTATCGGCTACCCGTAGATCCTCACTGAAAAATGGATAATCGTTTCGAACCAGTAGTCTATATAAAAATCCTGGCTTTGGCTCTATCCTAGTGTCGTCTCTCTCTCTCACTTGTAATTAAATCAGACAATGACAGGGTTTCTCTCGCGCAAACAAGGGTTAATTTATTCAATTTTTTTTAAATCGACCTGCTTAATTCAGTCCTAATTTTAAATTAGGTTGTCACTTGAAGTTTAATCTGAACACACAAACACGTCTACCATTCAGTCCCAATTTCCTTTTAAATACTAGGTAATACAAGAAGGGAGGAGTCAGAAATCAGAATGCAAACGTAAAATGATGATGCATGCTTAGAAGAAGGTATACTTACAGTGAATCCCAGCACTCTTCATGTGTGATGCGGAACTGAATTTGTAAAATTTATACTAAATGCATGCAGATCGAGCAAACTGCACCTAAGCAATATACTATTAGCGGGGAAGAAATGATTTTGATTTGTCTAAGTTGTACGTTGTTATGTGTGTATCATTAAAAATCTCAAAAGATGTGATTCTTCCAAGATATGTGGCCTAAACTACTATTGGCACATACAAATTGTAATTAAATAGTGGGTGCCTATCCTAATTTCTCCACTCAAGTAAGGCCCCACCCTCACCAGTGAGTGAAACAGGCCCGACACACCACAAAATAATGTCCAAGTCTAATTACACACACGAGATTCCAAACGGAATCCACTGGAAATTTTGCAAAGAATAAAATGCAGAAAATAAAATCCTAAGGACTCTACACTCTCTCACGACTTGACTCAATCTTAAAGTAATGAAAATCTTTCAATTAGCTATTTTCCCAAGAAATGAAGACCTCCAAAGCTCCTGAGTTGTCAAATAAGCGGCTACTGTGTCACGTCGGGTCCCTCGCACAAAAACAAGATGGTGGTCAGAGGGATAGACTCAATAAAGTAAATAAAATATAATAATAATATGTTGGAAAATAAATAGATAAATATGTACATGAAGAACCGGGGGTCAGACTACCTAGGGGTTGGAGAACCTAAAATCAAGATTTTCTAAAAAATAACTAAGTCATGCCTCCCCAACAACAACATCATTTGAAAGACCCGAGAATTACCCTTTTAATAGAGTCGAATTAATGTTCGAATTTTGTTGTAGGTAGGAAACGTTAGATCAATCAAAAACAACAAATTCAATTATTTGTCAATTAAACGCAAGCGGTCAATTTTTTTTTCTTGGGTAATCCCAAGGTCGAACACATGGAGGCCATTGTCTCCTTAGGTTGGTTTTCAGTTGATCTAAAATTTAGGTTTTTCAATTAGGCATTTTTTTGGTATTTTTAAATGCAAGTGATAAATGCAATGGAAAAAAATGGAAATTATGACCAAATCAAGTCCAAAAATCACCAACCTTAGCCAGAATGTTAAATATAATGGAATGAAGCTAGAGTATTTTTTTAATTTTCTGATGAACTATGAATTAATTATGAATTAAATAAGAAGAGTAGGTGATTTTGAGTGAATTAATTTTAATAAATACCAAACTTTAATATTTTCCTGAAATTAATTCATTCTAGATAGGTCTATGTGAGAGGTATCCAGAACCATTTTTAATTCCTAAAAATACTTTGTGAGAAATTAAATAAAAATCAATTAGTAAATCAACCATTTTTTATTTTAAACTCTATATGCATGCAATTGACATGAAATTTTGAAATAATGTAGAATAATTTAAAATCTACATGATGTGGATTTTTTAGATTTTTTAGTTCAATGAATAATTAAATATCAATTTCAGAACATAAAATGGGTAAACTATGCAAGTTTTCACCAGATTAATTTAAATAAATAATCCACTGATCAAAAAATGTAAATAAATGCTCCATTGATAGAAAATTAACTGTACTACAGCATGCTATTTTTGAAATAAAAATGATGTGAAATGATTGTTCAAATGAATGTCCAAACATAGGGTTATTTATGCAAAACAGAAAATAAAAGCAAAATAAAAAATAGCATACAAGGGTGCTTCTTTGATTACCAAAACCTCAAGGGGCTTGCACACAATTTCTCCAACGAAGCACGTGCGCGGCGTATGACCTCTAGTTGGCATGGGCGTGCACATGATTTTTAGAAGCTCAAGGGCTCCAGCGTAATGTCGCTAAGACTCACGTGCGTCGTACGTGAGTAAAGCGGGAGGTGGCCTCTCTATGAATTTTGTTGAACTCAGGGTCGTGTCTGCAATTTACCCTAGGCCCACATGCTCCTCACATGAGAGGCCTAAGTTCAGGGGCGAGTGGCACGAGGCAGACTGTTGAGGAGGTGGGCTACGGAGCTGCTTGGCGATCGCAGGGGTACTGGAGACACGGTCGTGCGAGGGTGGGCAGATGGAGGAGCATAACCAGAAGGGTGGTGCAGTAGCGGCATCACAGGTGGAGCAGCAAGTCGTTGCTGGTACTTGCGGCTGATGTCGATGGTGCGTGTCTGACGACCGGTGTGGCGTGGGTTGAGGTCACTCTGATGGTCAACACATAGCCAAGGGTCATCGGGTAGAGGCAGGCGTAGGTGCACGTTCGCAGGTGGATTTGCAGCTCGGTGGAAGCGATGATTGATGAAGATGGTAGCGCGCGTCCGAGGTGAATGCGAAGGGTTGTCGTCGTCAATGGCAAGGAGCGAGGTTCTTGCCGAGAGTGGTACCGATGTAGTGGCGCGATCATGAAGTGGTTGAGGTGAATGGCGCAGGTGGACTGCTGCAATCGTAGGAGAACTACGACGTAGGTGAGGTGTGGTTGGCGTGGGTGAACGGAGAGGGCATCGTAGTGGGTTGGGTTAGATTTGGAGCAAAGAAGAGGAAACAAAAGACGAAGAAGAATAGTAGCAGAGCAAGAAGAGAAAGAAGGATGGATAGAGGGTGGAAGGTTCACCTAAAAAAGGGGATGGAGTAACAGAAGCGCAGCTCCAATTGCCGCCTCAAAAGGTCAAGCGAAGGTCGACCTTGAAGCTTGGCAACAAGCTTGGCTACTTCAGCAAGGAGGTCGATATCCTCCTTGAATCACGCCACACGAGAGGTGTTCGTCGTTGCTTCAATAGGGGAGGGCTCCCTGTCACCGACGCTTCCCTGGGGTCGGAGCTCCTATTGTCCCTTTGGTGGATCGTTTATGGGAGGGGCGACGATGCCCCTTTTATGGGCGGTTGGAGAAGATGGTGGGAGGCGCATGAGATGTAGGGAGATGGTTGTCAAGGAAGAGGGTGCGACCAGCAAGATGGGCAACGTGGGTTGTGGGGAGAGTGGTTGGGTCACGCGAGAGAAGTGGTTGCACAAGTTGTGCGAGCGAGAGGGGAAGGTGGTTGGGTGCAGCGGGGTTGTGTGCAGGAGAGGAAAAAGCAGGGGTAATGGGAGAGAGAGAGAGAAGCAGCGGAGGTGGAAGAGGAGGTCGGGCACCATTACGAGATGTGGGCCAAGGGCGCAAAGGAGCTATGGGAAAGGAGGAAGGAAGAGGGGCCACGTGGCATGCCTTGGGGCTGCCACGTGGCGTAAAAATTAAATTAAAAATAATAAATATAAATAAGTAAGAATAGATAAATAATAATTAATAATTAAAATAAAGATAAATAGATAAATAAAATAATTAAAGTAAATAATAATTAAATTAAATAAATAAATAAAATGGGGTGACATGTGGCGACTCCAGGAGCTGCCATGTGTCGCTCCCACAAAATTAAATGTAAAGAAAAATCAACAAGAAATAACAAAAGAGGTCAAATTAAAAAGTGTTCAACACAAAAGTTCCTCGTCTTAATGAGCCCTACAACTTTTGTGAAGGGATGAAAACAAAAGAAGTCATATGTACAAAGTGTATTTTTGGATGGTGATGAACGTGAAATTCCCCTCTTTAATAATTGATAAATGTCGTAGCATAGAAGCCGAAAAACGGTCGATCAAAAACCATACACTTTGAATGTTATGGAATATTTTTACTTGGCAAGTTTACCAAGGTCGAACATAGGGAATTTTGATTTTTAGTTGTGTGGATTTAAATTAGTTTCAATAATTAATTAAATATTCGATTAAGTTCTGTGTCAAAAAAATAATAGAAATGTGAAGATGAAAATGTTATGCGAAAGTAAACAGAGGGAATAATGGAGTCCAGGATCTGTGATTTATAAAAATCAATCCTCAAATGAATTCATCAGATAATCCTCAAAAACTTATCACAGATTAAATAAACGTTCCCAAAAAATTAATCATGTTAAATCCAAATACAAGTGAGAATCTAATTATATATACAATTAATTCATCAATTAGTGAAATCACACAACGATTTTATCCAAATTTTTCTCTAATTTAATTGATAGTTAAATCAAGTTATCACATAAAATATTGTCAATGGAATTCGTTTCAGCTTAATTGAATCCCCTATATAGATGAAATCCTCAAATTAAATAATAAATAATTACGAGAGGAATGAAGGAAAATTTCCTCGAAAATATTTATGCAATTTAATAATTTATTCTTAATTTTCCCCCTAAACAGATTAATTTCTCAAGAAAACATTAGTCATGACTGGTAAGAGAATCAATCTATTTAAAATCCTCAACTGAATCCCTATAATAGAGACTTTCAATTTTCAATGAAATACGTCACGATATGTCAATAATCAGCCTGCATAAATCAAATTGCTTCTTCAATTAATAATCCTCCATAAACAGCCTCAGATCTGTCCACAAACTATGCCAAATGATAGTGCATGAAAATAGCTTCAAAACGACATATTATATGCAAAAATCAGAGTTCAAATGAGCAAGATACGCTAAAATGAAATTAGTAGGGACTAAAGTGCAATAAAAATAATTGTTTTTCCTTCAAACAGGTCCCTGAAGGACTTATCTGCAAAATCAAGAAGTCATAGGGCTTTTCTGGAAAATACCAACAACAGGTGTATATCTGCAATTATCTGAAGTTGCGAGGGTATATATGCAATTTTTGTACGCGACCACGTCCCTGTTACGTGACTTGGTCGGTGAGGTGATTTTGCAATTTCAGAGAGGGTAGGGGGCTCACTAAAATTTACCCAAACGCACGTGCACGTGCGTTAGAGGTTCAGACAACAAAGTTGAAGGCTCGGCGATCCGAGCCTGTGTGGCAGTGGCAAGAGGTTCGGGCACAGCCTAGAGTGACCCGAGGCTTGAGGCAAGGTCGAGGATGACGGTTCGGGAAGTGAAGTCATGGCAAGAAGGGAGTTGTAGGATCAAGGGCTAGCTCTTGATCCAACGATTGTTGGAGGTCATCCCCGAGCGATGTAGGCGGTCGTCGAGGGTGGCGGGGAACGACCAAACCGTGACTATGAGCGGTGAGGCGGAGCGTGTATCCGCAGTGGAGGGTGGAAGTGGGGGTCGTGCGCGAAAACAAAGGCGGTTGGTGATGGAGCTCTGAGGGCGGAACTACGAAGCTCTAAGCAGAGGCGAGTACCTACAAAGATTAGCCCAAAACAAAAAAAAGGGAATGGGGAATGGGGCTCCGGCACGGATGGAGGAAGGGAGTTGCAGCTCCGGCCTTTGCAAATCCAGGGGTTGAACGAGATATGGGAGATAGAAAGGATGCGGGTGAACGACGGTGAGGTGGCGGTGAAGTCAAAGAAGAAAGAAGAGAAGGGGAGGGAGAAAGGGAAAGAGACGCACTACCTGGAGGAGGGTCTTCACCCGCAACCTCGATGAGGCCGAGCTCGGATGAGCTGGGAAGCTCACGAAAGCCGCATGAGTGGCTGGATCTCACCGGAGCTGAAGGAGAATGGAGTGAGGCGTTGTCACCAGCCCACGTAGCTTGTTCTCTCTTCCTGAAGCTCGCAGAATGGTGGATGAAAAGGGAGGAGGCCAAGGTGAGAATTTATAGGGGGCGAGGTGTGTTACATGCAGGGCAACGGCTCGGTTACAGGAGGAGGAGGAGGGTCTACGCGGGCGTTAAGTGACAGGGAGGGATCGTAATGGCCGGGCGGAGGTAGGAGGCGTGAGGCGCTGCTGGGAAGGGGAGGGGATACGGGTCACGTGCCTTACACATGACTTGTCTAGAGATGGTGGTCACCTACATAGCACGTGACCCGATGAGAGAGAGATGAGAATGGGGGTGCTACGTGGCACACCTAGCGGCTGCCACATGTCACCCAAAAAATTCAAGATGAAAAGATAAAGAAAATTAGAAAAGAAATCGAGAGAGACCTCAGATCGAAAAATTTTCTTCGCAAAAGTTGTTCGTCACGACGGGATAAATAATTTTAAAAAGGGACACAAGAGTAAAAGACGTCATTTGTGCGAAATGATATTTTTGGTGGTCTCCAAGTGTATAAAGAATCGGATTTTTGGGATTTTGTAATTTTTTGGTCATTTTAAAAGAGGATAAAAATTATGAAAAAATACGACAAAATACAAGAAAATTAATCACACACTAATCTATTTTTTTATGGATTTTCAATAAATAACAAGATAAGGGAATAAAATAGAGATACGAAATTCGAGAATTTTACACAGACTCATAACGGACGCTCGGACACAGTCAGTTTCTTTGATTTCAATCTTAATCTAGATTTGGATTTTTATGCCTCTTGATAAAACTTTCATCAAAGAACACAAATGAAGAAGAAATAAATTAAAAGGGTTAATTATGTACACAAAAACTTAAGTCAAAAATAGCAAAAAGTAAAAATGCGCAAAAGAGGCCCAAAACCCAACTTTCACATGAACTCCGAATTTTACAAAATTGGTCTTGTTTGAAGATATTTGAAAATGGAGTACTTCAAAAGTGAGTAGACCAAATTCGATATTGTATGAGGGAGATATGCATGTTTTAGTCTGTCAAATGTGAAAATTAGTTTTGGGTTTATTTGACACTTATTTGAGTTAGTAATTTTTTGTATTTTTTTTTGTTCTTGTTAGTGATATCTTCACAATGGAGGTGGTTTGGAGTCAATCGGAGTTAGGATGAATTAATTAAAAACTATGGAAGTTAACTACTTTTTGGGCAAATTTACACTTGGAATTTTTAATGCAATTATGCATGATGGAATGTGAATATTATGTACACATGTATGAATACCAATGATGCGATACTAATTATTAAATGCATATGGATTGTGGGGAGCAGAGCTTAACTGGACAATTTTAGCATGATGAATACGAGATTCATCATACCCCTATACTTAAACCATGCTCGTCCCCGAGCATAATGAATGAATGACTTAGTTGTATACATCCCTGACTGTGCATGTGCATTTTCAAGGATCAATTCATCGAAGACTTTTAATTTGAGTGATCATAAAATTCTGGGCTCAACCATGCGTTAATCAAAAGGAATCCAACTTCTCTATTTATCAAACTCTCTGTTTGTACATATAATATAAGGATATGACTTTTAGTGTATTGCATTCATGAGAGTCGAGTTGAGACATCACCCAAAGTTCTAGTCCAGTAGACTCTCCTCTAGTCCTAATCCTCAACACTAGGGAATAAGTCTATTCTTGCATTTGATCCAGCGTCTCATTAGTTTGTTAGATTTGAAAGTGTAGATGAATGGCCAGATGATGGAGGGCATAGGATTGTGTATATGTTTCTCTCCCTCACATTGGAACAAGGGGCCTCTCAAGTGTCTTTTTACTCAACACGTATTTTTATTTTGTTATTGATCAATGTGTCCGTCAAGAGAATTCAGAGTCGTCTGCACTTGTTTTTCTGGGAGTACACCGGGGTATGTCATTTTTTAGTATCTAAGATACCTTTGACGCCCAGACTTGTATCACTATACGATGCAGAGCCCTTTTATGGTGCTATCCCGACTCCTTGGTCCTAATTAGCGCTTGGTCCAAGTGGACACTTTGTAAATGGTTGCGAGCACTCGCCATTGGTGGAAGATCATTTGTAGTTTAACTTTTGGAGGATAGAGCTTTTCTTTGAATATTTTTTTTCTTTTTGGCTAGCTCCACTGCTTTTTACCAAAAGTTGGCGTATACTGATCAACAATTAAATTAATTTTCATCACACCCTGGCACATAGGTAATATTAATGAGATAGCATATGAACTTGTTCACATACTGGCTAGGGTTTTGCTGACACTCAGGTTTCTTGAAGCATTCATTAACTTTATCCCATCCTCGAGCATCATTAGATCGGTTCTAGACTCAAATCTTCAGTCCTAGTTCCTCAAGTGATACCTCAACTCATCTCATCAATCATGCAGTTGCGAGAGTGAAGTGATGAACATATTCCTTAGAAGGTAGAGATGAAGAGTGCAATATAGCGCTCAGATCTTTCAAACTAGGGAAGTGTGGATTATTAAGTTCAAAACCATAATGACTAAGGCTGGTTAACTCAGTCTCTCAAGATCTCAGAAATCAAGTGTCTTTAAATCCTCAAGTCTTGAGTGAATGTGTCAGGAATATATCAACCAAGGGATGCATGAGATGCTTAATTAAATGCATGACCATGAGTGATTTTTTTGTTTTTTTGAGAATGATGTATTATTTATAGAAAGAATTTAGTATAATATACACAATATACAATACTTGTGCCCATCCCTGATGTTAGATGAAAACAATTAAAGTATGAGCTATGGCTAAAGTGTGTAGAAAATATACAAACACCCCCCTATACTTAGCTTGTGTTATGTCCTCATGTGACAAAGTGAAATGCAGACATAGCTCGCACTAAGTATAGATAAGCAGAGAAGAAAAAGAAGACAAGTGATGTATAAACAATGGTACTGATCCCCCTATACTTAGGCTGAGGTCAGCCTGAGTATGATCAGATAGACACAGGTGGGGGACCTGGTAGATGAGTAGGTTGATGGATATATAGAAGAGTGATGGAATTGAGAGGTGGTTTATCTAGACAGTTCGAGTCTTTCGTCTAGTGTTGCTCCCTGAGTGAATGAGATTCGTTCTATATGCACTAACTGCTCACTGGATTCGAGAAAGTATTTAAGAAGTTGACCGTTGACTATAGAAATTTGCGTGTTGTCGGTGGTCTCTGAGATCTCAACACTTCTGTTATTGTGCACCTCTCTTACGATGAAGGGTCCCGTCCATTTGGATTTCAATTTACCTTGGAAAATTTTCAATCTTGTTTTAAATAACCATACTTTTTGCCCTGGGACAAAGGTCTTTGTTCGAATGTTCTTGTCGGGCCATTTCTTTACTTTGTCCTTGTAAATGGTGTTGTTTTCGTAGGCATGATTTCAGATTTCAGATAGTTCATTCAAATCCATATCTATGTTCTTATTTCCTTGGTGACAGTTCCAATTGATCTTTTTGATTGCCCATTTTGATTTATACACGAGTTCTGCAGGCAAATGACACGGCTTTCCATATACCATTCGAAACGGGGAGGTGCCCAATGGGTCTTGTAAGCCATCCGGTAAGCCCATAGAACTTGGTCCAAGAGTTGGGACCAGTTCTTCCTGTCAAGGTGAACTAGCTTCTGTAAAATTCCTTTGACCTCCCTGTTTGACACCTCGACCATGCCATTGGATTGTGGATGGTGAGGTCTAGCGACACGGTGCTCGATGTTGTATTCCTTAGCCAACTTCTTCACCTCCCGGTTGACAAAGTGGCTACCCCATCAGATATTAATACCTTAGGGATTCCAAACCTCAAAATAAAATGATCTTTCAAAAACTTACATACAGTCTTGCTGTCTGCCGCTTGAGTAGGGATAGTCTCCACCCACCTAGATAAATAATCTACCGCGAGAAGAATATGTTCAAAACCTTGCCTGTTAGGGAAGAGGCCCATAAAGTCCCTACCCCATGCATCGAATACATCACAAATGATTATTGGTTTCATAGGCATAGCATCTTTGGGACCAATGGTCCCTCCCATTCTCTGACAGACCAGGTACGGCCTGACAAAATTGTAGGCATCCTTAAACAAGGTCGGTCAGTAAAATCTACATTGTAGTATCTTCTCAGTGGTCCTCTTCCCAGAGTGATGTCCTTTTGCCTCCAAGGTATGACAAGATTAAGGACACTGTGGTATTCCTCTTGAGGAATACATCGCCTCCATATATAATATGGTTCTTCAAAGAAAAGGAACAGATCCTCTCAATGGTAACGTCTGGCTTCTGACTTGAATCGGTCGATTATATTCTTGGGCCAACCCTGAGGAACTTTCTTGGAGACAAGATAGTTTACCATTTCGACATACCATGGGAGAAAGTCAATAGCAGAAATTGACTCGTCTGGGAAGATTTCATGGATGGATTCAGACTCAGGGATTTTGTTATGTTTGATCCGTGATAAATGGTCAGCTACGATATTCTTAACCCCAGGTTTATCTTTAATCTCCAAATCAAATTCCTAAAGTAAGAGTATCCATCTGAGGAGTCGTGCTTTTGCATCTTTTTTCGTCATTAAGTATCAAATGGCACAATGATCTGTGTAAACTGTCACCATAGATCCTAGAAGTATAGATCGAAAATTTTCCATGGCAAAGACTACTGCAAGCATTTCCTTTTCATTCACAGTGTAATTTTTCTGAGCTAGATCTAAAACTTTGCTTGCGTAGTTAATAGCATACGGGATTCAATCTTTAATTTGTACTAACACCACCCCCTACTGCGAAGTCTGAAGCGTCTGTCATGATCTCGAAGGGAAGAGACTAGTCGGGGGCTTGTAGGATGGGAATCTCAATGATCCTCTTTTTGAGAAGCTCAAAGTCTTCAATACACTTGTGATCTACAATGAACTCAGTGTCTTTCCCTAAGAGGTCAGTCAGTGGTCGGGCAATTTCTTAAAAATCCTTAATAAATCTCCTATAAATTACGACGTGCCCCATAAAAGACCGTACTTGTTTCACATTGGTAGGTGGCTCGAGTTTCTTGACCACATCCACCTTGGTAGGGTCAACCTCCATTCTCTTCTTGAAGATGACATGCCCCAATACAATGTCCTCTTTTACCATGAAATGTCTTTTCTCCCAAGAGAGCACCAGATTCAGTTCCCTACACTTTTGGAGGACTCAATCCAGGTGCACTGGTCAATCATCGAATGAATCACCATGAACCAAGAAGTCATCCATGAAGATTTCCAGAAAATCTCCAACCATTTCAGCAAAAACCGCAATCATGCACCGCTGAAAAGTGTTGGGGCATTACAAAGCCTAAAAGGCATGCGCTTGAATGCTTAAGTATCGAAAGGACATGTGAAAGTAGTCTTTTTCTGGTCCTCAGGGGTGATGGCTACCGGATTGTAGCCCGAGTACCCGTCTAAGAAACACAAGTATTCTCTCCCTGCCAATCTCTCCAAAATTTGAAAAGACGGTGGAAAGTGGTCCTTCTTCGTTGCGGCATTCAGGCGCCTGTAATCCACACAGACACGCCACGACGTGGGTACCCGTGTCGTGATCTCCTCTCCCTCCTCGTCGGTGATAATCTGAAGTCCCAACTTTTTCGGGACAACATGCAAAGGCGATACCCACTTAGAGTTAGAGATAGGATATAAGAAACCAACCTTACACCATTTTTCGATCTCAGTCTTAACCACTTCCTGTAAATTTGAATTCAACCTACATTGGCATTCACGGGAGGGTTTAGCATTATCCTCAAGGTAAATATGATGTGAACAAAGGGTAGGGTTAATCCCTGGAAGATCAGACAATCTCCAGCCTATCGCCTTGTGATTTTTCTCTAAAACTTTAAGCAGGTGGATCTCCTGCTCTTCAGTCAGATGTGAATTGATGATGACCAGAAACTGTCCCTTATTTTCTGCAAGGAAGGCATATTTAAGAGTAGGGGGTAATGGTTTGAGTTCGGGTAAGTCAGTATCATTCACATAATGTGGATCTCTAATTGTTGATTCGGGTTTTGATGTGGATGTTTGTTGTGTATCAATATCGGCCACCATCTTAATTGTTTTGGGGATCGGATTGTTAAAGATGGAATTAGGTGTGGCAAGAATCGCATCTGATATGTGTACCTCACCCTGGGATTGTCCATAAGAAGAATGGACTGATAGGTTAAGAGGGGCCACTGAGTCTCCGGGAGTATAGGTAGATGCATGTATGAGCTGGCAAATTAAATCATCAACAATGTCCTCTCCATATGAGAGTGATTATATCATTGTGGTTGGAGTTTGTCTCTAGGGCCCAATAGTTGCTTCCATATTTTATGCCTCAAGTTCTGATTTTTCAGACTCGATGCTGGACTCAGTGTTAGGTTGTTGAAACCTAGTTTTCTTCATTTTAAGTTCAACTTTTCTAAACTAGATTATCATGGATGTGTAATCGAATATAGCTCCTGCAGTCCTAAGGAAGGGTCGCCCTAATATCATTTGGGAGTCTTTTCAATTTCTAGGGACATCCATGTTAAGTATTGTGAAATCTACTGGGTAATTTTGTCCCTCTATGTTGATGAAAACACTTCGAATCTCCCCCTTAGGTCTCTTAATTAATGTACCTGCGAATTGAAGTATGGTTGTATACTTCTTAAGAGGACCTAGATTTAGATGCTCAAATAGAGTTGTGGGCATGAGATTGATGGAGGAGCCATTGTCTAACAATGTTCAGGAAAACTTGATTTCATTGATCTGGCTAGTGACAAAGTGAGCACCCATGTCTCTTTTCTTCCTTGGTAGCTCATTTTTTATCAGGCGAGATGTAGCAACAGAGAGTATGTGCTTCTTTGTTTGGCTAGGTTTATTTTTGCTGGCCCTTGTCGATGTGCATCTCACCTTAAGGTATTTCCTATAAGCCGAGTCTCTTTCTATCATCTCATCTAGGGACAAAGTGACCTTGATGTTTTCTCTGCAAATGTGGGGCATGTCTTCATCATTTTGTTTGGTTTTGGAAGTTTTTCTTCTTTACTGACGTGAGAGCACGGGGGAAAGGAATGGACTCGTTGTGATCAAAATCATCACTTTAATTGAATGAGGAATTAAACTTATTTGCATGACTCGGACTGACTGATCTAAAAACAGGGAAATTGGTGGACAATTGTTGTGGGTGTCTTGGTGATGCTTCATAGTCAGATTCAGATGCTGATCTCTGGGGTCCTCAGTAGTAAAATGTACGACAGGTGGTGTGAGTGGGACTTCTTCTTTCTCCTCCTCATGCCTCTCCTCCTCAATTCCCCCATGATTATGTGAATTTGTGGAGAATGGGGCTATCTCACCGTGTTCTTTTGCTCGATCAAGCATGGTTATGATCTTTTCGCTCCTAAGAGAAATATGATAAGTATCATTATGTGAAAAGATCTCGTATTGAGGTAAGGAATATTCAGAGATAATTTCCTGATTCTGTCCGATGATATTTTGATTATCCTGGACTTGAGCTGGAATCACGATTTGGGGTGCACTTACCTCATCTCTCCATCAAGAGAGTCAATTTATGCCAACTCTCGTATCATGAAGTTCGTCCGGCACTCGTTGGAGTTTCGAAGAGATTGAAGAATAGGAGGAAACCTGGCCCTGCTTGGCCCGAGGTTGTTGATACTGTTTGAATTGGCCCTACTGGCCTTGGCGTTGATACTGTTGTTGTTGCGGTTGTGGGTTCTGATAACCCGTATGGTACTGCTGACGTTGTTGCTGTTGAGGCTGGTAGGCGGGTCGGGCTTGTGGTGGATGAGGGTTCGGGGTAGAGTTTTGATCTGAACGGTTGATAGGTTCCAGGTTATACCAAACTCGTTTATCTTCATAACTTGTGGAGGTTCCTCGTAAATGAATTGAATGGAGGTTTCTTCAGTTTGATGGGAAAAGACTTGATCTCCCCCCTAATGGCTCTGTTGCCCTACCCCTTTCCCTTGAATATAGTGAATTAGGTGTTTGGGGTTAGGGGATGAAGTCAGGGCAGGTATCTGCATCTTGGATACCTTGTCAGCTAGTTCCTCCATTTGTTTAGGCAATTTAGACAATTTCTCCTTATCAGATGATATATGGAGTTCATTCACCTTCTTATAAATATGATCGACCATAGTTAGTTTGTCAGCTATTATTCCCATATCAGCACTCTGATCGGTCATCATATTACTCACCATCTTTTTAGAGCTGGCTTTATAAGCTCGACTGGTGGTCTGTGCACGGTTGGATTCGACAAGTTTCTCGAACACCTTGTAGACGGTGTCCTCATGGCGTCCCATGTAGCTTCCTCCGTAGGATGCACTTATTAACCCTTGGGTCTTAGGGTTTAGTCCACTAACAAGACTTTAGACCAGCATCATTTTGCTTATCCCGTGTCTTGGGCATTTCTTGATCAGGTCTGTGAACCTTTCCCAGGTTTCATGGAGTGGCTCGCCCGGGTGTTGGGTAAAGATTGTGAGCTTGATCCTCATCAGATTAATTCTACTCACAAGGTAGAATTTCTTTAATAATGATGTCTTGAAGGTGGCCCATGTCATGACCACTTCCAATATATTTTTCGACCAGTAAGCCGCCTTATCATTCAAGGAAAAGGGGATAGATCCCAGCCTTATGTACTCTTGACTAAGCCTAGGGTGACACAGGTTAGCACAGACTAGATCGAAGTCACGGAAGAAGATGTATGTGAAGGATATAGTTAGATCCTTAAGCGCATCATGGAAGCGTGAGCATCGTATCGAATACGACGAAGAACGACTAGTCAGACTAGTTGTTCTATGCAGCGGAAATTAAAAACAAATCATGTGACGAAACCACAAGATCCAAGAACACTTCTTGAATTGTTTCGTCTAAACCACAAACAAGTAATAGGATTACCTCTTGAAGTTTGATTGTGATCGAGTCTCTAAACGAAGAGACCTCCTATCTCAAGTCCGATCCGACGTAGGAGATGCTTGCGAGCGCAGGGATGAATTGTGTGCTTCTCGCAATCCATTTTGATGATCCAAGCGATGGATCTCTTGATCTCGACACACGAGATCCGATGTATTCTTCACGAGCGAGGCGCAACGAAGGAGATGGAGATCCACGAGCAAACGATCGGGCAGCATAACGACGACGCTACGGCGATAGAGAACTTCTCTAGGGCATCCATGGTGGACGTCCATGAGAGAAGAAGAGAGAGGGTTGACGTGTAGAGAGAAAAAGAGAGAGACAGACTTATATTCTCATTGTGTAAATAAGAGCAAAGGGGTGCCTCTCCTTTTATAATATTTTGGGATCCATGGATCTCAATCCATGGGCAACACAAATCCAGCGGCTCACATTGATTTGTGTTTATTTTAATGGTCAAGATTTTGTTGGTAAAAACCAACAACAATTAATTTAATTTAGATTAAATATATATTGATAAATCAATATGATTTAATCCCAAATGAAATCAATCAAGCATGGAGATTATGGAATGAAGATTGCCTCCTTCCATAATATGGGATTTGGTGGCAATCTCATGATATCTCATGAGATTATATTATTCCATGGAAATCTCCAAGATTTACAACAACACTTGTTGTAAATTATTCAACAAAAGAATTCATAATTATTTTGTGAATATTGCAATCTTACCATTAGAAAATTGTGAATCACATTCACAACCCAAAATAAAATGTAAATTACATTTTCAATTTAATGTCCAATGTGAATCCAATTCACATTAACATTTAATTAACAAATGCAAATTACAAATAGCTCTCTCTTATATATTATAAATCACATTTATAATAAATGTGATTAATATGGATAGTGCTATCCACATTATTCAATATCTGTGATATTTAAATCACAGTTAATCATATTGGATCTCTATTCTCATGTGCCCAAATAACATGAATCACATTCACATTACTTATATCTTTGATAATTAAATCACATTTAATTATCTAAGATAACTGTCTTTATAATATGAATCGAATTCATATTAATCATGATAATTAAATCACATTTAATTATCTATTTTCTCAATGCTCGGATACTTATATCAATAATGAAATTATCCCGAACTCTTTCAAGGATAATGTGCTTTCTCCGCAAATACTTAGAGATAAGGACAGGGCAATTGTATTGTTCCACGTATAGTGACTTGGATATTGAGATCACATCTCAAATCCAGATCTCGGGCCTCCCATAGATGCTTGATTAAAATAAGACCACAAATCTAATCTTCTCATTGCATCTAAATCACATTCAGATCAATGTCCAACATTTATACTAAGATCAGATTACTTCTCTACTGAGAGGAGTCACTAAAATCCAGACCTGTTTCATCAGTCCCTAGGAATGGAAGCGTCATGGTTATACAATCATTTATGATCACATCACCCTCAGGTATTCCCAATACCTATACATCCTGCATACTGGAAGACTCAGAATAATCCCGAGGTATAAGATCAATTTTACACTGTCTACTTCAGGGATTTATCATTAAGTTTCTCATTCGATCATTGGGATTTGGTATAGATCATATACTTTCCAAAAGCATATATCATACCCATGTGTTGATCATATACTTTCCAAAAGAATATATCAAACCAAAAAATTCAGTCAAGCTTCCAAAGCGAGACGACCGTGCACGGAATTTGGTTTTCCCCAATATCTCATGAGTGAGCCCATGTCTTCCGGTTCAGTAATGAACCTGTATGATCCCTTTGAGAGATCGTATTACTCATATGCCCTTATATGCACACCAGCGCGCCGGTGTATAAACCATGATTAGGTCATCAACCTATTGGTCTACCAAATGTACATACTCAGACATATAGTAACACATCTGTCTCCGGTCAGAGGATGCTTGCCTATATCATGACAACATACGACATAGTACTTTGGTTATCTCGATCTCGTTAAGTCAACTCTTTGACCTAACTTATCTAACACCTCAGAATCTCTATTCATATGCAGAGGACCTGCATCAAGAGGTCGGTTAGATATCAGCCTAAATGAGAAAGGATTGCCATCTCCTACTCAGGCTGGAGATCATCTCTTAATAATCATTTGACGGTGCTTGATGAGTCCTCAATCTAGCTCTTTAGATATTCATCCAAGCACCAGCCTCTATGATTCAATAATTGAATCAATAACTGTATGATCATCAAGATGGCCATGGTACATAACCCTAATTGTACTAAGGGACCTATTATGCAAATTATTTATTCTTCATTTCAGATCAGGGAATGATATTCACAATAACATTTATTGCATAATGGCTCGTCATGGGCTCGCATGTCCAACAATCTCCCACTAGGCCAAATAGCCATTAATGGGCTAATCATTTAAACCCACACTCATGTTACAATCATAGGCTATTTAGAAAATAGCTAGATAAGATGATCAGTCACTTTGTTCCCAAGAGACTACGCCAAGTCCTTTTACGGCACTTGTATATCCCCTAGTAACAGTGCTTGCATCCAATGCGAATGTTGCATCTTATGCAACGAATACTCAATTTTGTTATAGTGTCCATGACATTATAGCTCGATAATTATTATAACCAGTATGTCCATAATCCTTATTAGAATACCTTTATTCCTAGAGATGTCTATCTCCTAAGGTATCAACAGTTAAGACCCTTATATATCACTATCTACATGGTCTTAAACTTTTGAAGATAAGACTTTGAGAACATTATCTCTAAGTTTCATCATCTTTTGAAGATATTGTTATTACTGCAATCAAGTGTTTAATCACCATAGTAGGATTAGCAACCGTTTACTACTCTCACTGCATGGCAGACATGTGGTTTTTGTACACATCTAGCATACACTCGGATTCTCGAAACGGATGCACAAGGGCAAGCAGTTTTAGTATCCACATCCTCAACTCTTTGAGGTGTTATTCCTTTAGATAGGTCAGTACCATATATTGAGGGAAAGAATCCTTTCCTAGAATTTTCCATGGAAATGTCCAAGGTATACCATTAATGTGATGGTCCCAATCCCCTCTTTTCTTTACTTCTAAACAACTTCAGAACTAAGATCTAAGAGGTATCCTTGAGATCATATCTCGAGGTATGGAACAACCAGATTATAAAACACTTATTATTATCATCCTTAGATCATTCCAAATGATTAGGATATCTACATTTAGCACGATGAACACAATGGCACTCCCACTAAGCTTCATATGGTTTATCAAGATTTTATCAGAAGTTTATGATTTCATCAAATTTAATATTCCAACTACAAGAAGCTTATTTGAGTGTAGCTATGGTTAGCGATATTCTGATGGGTTAAAGCAAGGTCACTGGAGAGCAAGTCTCATCGCAAGCGATGTCTTCTCTTCGGTGTGCAGCTCATGGCCACGAACCGTGCTTTGAAGATCTCTACCTTTTTCTTCGGGTTTCCTCTTTCTCTTGAAGATCCATTTAAACCTTAATGGGTCTTACCCATATAGGTTGATCCTCGAGGGTCTATATACAACACTTGTATATGAAGTCTACTTTAGACTTTATTTCTAACATCCATCTTTCCATGTCATGATCTTTAGAAGCTTCATCATATGAAGTTAGATCATTGTCTGATTCAACTGACACATGGAATCCATTTTCAAACTTATTTGAAGAGGTATTAGTGTTTCATCTTTATTTGTCTTTTTAGTTTCTGATTCTAGGAGCCTCATTATCATCTCAAGATTAAATGAGTTCTTTTACTTCATTTTTATGTTGATTCTCATGAGAGTCATCCTATAAGAATCATATTCTCAAAGATGAGATCTTTTAAGAATCTCAAGGTCATAAAGTAGATATCCAATACCATCCTTTATTTTCCTAATGAAGTAGCACTCTCCAGTGCCAGATTCCAGATTACTTGCGTGGAACCTTATTAAGGATATATATTGTAGTCTCTACTACATATATACCTTGGAAACTTATAGATAATTATGCTAACATTCATCATTGATCATATCATGTCACACATGATCCAATTGTATCTCCCTACAACTCTTATTGAGTTTAGGTTTATAAGGAGGAGTGAGATAAAATAATATTCATATCTCTATAAGGTATTCCATGTATTCATCTAATAGGTACAAGCTACCTAGGTTAGATCAAATTCATTTCATCTTCCTTCAGACTTTGGTTCAAAACAAAAATTGTGAAATCTTTGAACATTTCAAATCATTCTAAGGTGAAGGAAAGAAATCTCATATCTCAAATAATCATCAATTGATATCACATATCCATAATATTTATTCTCATATAGATGATTCACATACGTCAATATGTTTGAGATTTTTAATACATTGACATCTTACAACATTCCCAAGGAAGGGTGTATTGGACATTTCTACTTTTGAATATAGTATTCACAAGTATGTAAGATTTGAACCTTTAGGCTATCTAAAGTTTCATCTCTTATCAGTCTATTGATCACATCAACAGACAAATGTCCAAAACATGATGCTAGATCATTATCAAATGATCTTCATCCTCCTATTGATCTTTAATTGTTTAATTTTCAGTATTAGAAATCTTAATGAACCATTCATTAATTTTCGAATTTAGTAGAGTCCACAAGATTTTAGATTACTATCTGAAATATCTCCATCATAACTCTTTATGATAGGTCTATTACATAATTCATGTTTATTTCCAACATTTAGAAATAAACAATGAGTGTATTCTAATATCTAGGTCATAGAGAAATTCTCTAAGACTAAGGGCTCTCCCACTGAAATTAACAAGTCCATCTATCCAATAGATATTGTTGCAACAATTGCATCAATATCCATGTGGATGACTATTAAAGCTTAAAATCAAATTGTATAGTCTTCTAATACATATGCAACTAATTGCAAGTATTATTAGAAGAATGGGATACAAATATTAGACTTTGATCTTATCAAATAAGAAAGTCAATTTCAATTATTAAAGGTAGATTATCCCAATGCACCATCTAAGTCATTCTCTAAGGATTCTAGATAGACTTGATAGTCATACTATCAATATATCGGCTTATTGTAGTATTGGCATTCATCCAACTATTTGGATGCCATATGGAAGTTACAAAAGTACAGCCAACTCTTTGACTTTTCTTCTCACTTGGGTCCAACCCATGCTTCCATTGCGCTCCCTCTATCTATAGGCAACCATTGCTCAAAAAGAAAGGATCTCTTATGTCGAAATCAAAAATTTCAATATAAGAGTATTTCAACATTTATACATGCTTCATTCAATTCATACAATATGAATAATTGAAGCTTCATGAAATGACTAGAGTATAGATAGTAGAATGATGACACTCATCGTATCTACATCCATCTAAACTCTTAAAACATTGGTTCAGGTAGGTATTCAAACAATTTGAATACAACATCTCTTTTAGAGCCACATTATGCATGATGCAGAGAACCATGTCATTCATGATTAAATGTCGAGAGCACATATGCATGCCAAAATATCTTCTTAGATTTTAGAAGTATTATTTGACAATTACGATCATCATTGACATGTCACTTCCAAAGTACATTCGATGAGAGATCAAGACTGTAGAGACATACAAACCCTAGGGTTGTAGTTTTATTGTCTATTTAATTATCATTCCTCATTATTATGAGGAAGACCTGCACATTGCAACCACATACATTATGTGTCCAACTGCAAGTATAATATCTTGATCATGGATCCAATCCATGATAATTTACTGGTTATTATTGAGTATAACATTGATGGATTTAATGAAGGATTATCTGAAATAAGAAATTTACATAAATATACATAAATATATATACACATTTTACTTTGATTTAGGAATTTTTATATCAAAGTTGTCTTGACTTGTCAACATTGAAAGTTCATTCCCTTCATCACTTTCAATGTAAGAGATATACTTACCATTATATCTCAAGCAAGATCTGGGATCTCCTTCCCTTTCTTTGTTACATCCCAATAATATGAGAACCTATAACTCCGATAAAAAGAAGCGGGAACACATTCTGCCTTGCAAGTCCAACTTGCATCTCCCAATTTGGTCTTTAACACCCGGGCCCACCACCCCTAAGGTGATGTTGACCTGTCATTAATTGAACCAACCGTCAACAGGAATACAACTCGCTATGCGCAATCCAATATCACCCCAATAATATGAGGATCCGATATTGGGGTCACTACGCATACGTCCTTACTCTTTCGAGAAGCGAAGAGCCCGATCCAAATGGACTGTATGCAGGAGTTGTCACTTCGGACAGGCGTCTCCTACATACAATATCTGACGACGGAACCCTTCGCCTTGACGGGAGACCATGGATTTCACTTATCTGATCCTCCATATCATATTCAAATTTTAATTAATTATCATGAATCATACTCACATAATTAATTCTTCCAAGGGAAATGCACATCTATTCATAATAGAGTATTTTTAATTGGATAAAATTAATTCAATCTCATTAAATCAATTATTAGTCCAATTCAATCAACAAACTTGATTGTTTTTACTTGAATACATATATGGTATTATCTCAAAATATGTATTAATTCAAATTTTAATAATTAGAAAAATACAAATTGATTCTTCTTGCATTATCGAGTCCCTACCCACTATCATGGCCAGTACCGATGGAAGTGGGATGGACCGCAACCGGTGCGACCCGCTACCTCAATGCTTCCCGACTAGACACCATATCCACCTCAGGAAAGGATAATGTCAAATAGATAAATGTGTACTTTGAGATGATCATCGGTTCTTCAACCAAAATTATACCATAGAGTAATAATCAAAACATTTTTTATTATAAGGAAATTTGCTAGACAAAATTCCCAATCCTATTCAAGCAAGCTGTTTGTTGATTGTGTTTCCAATTATGATCTAGATCAAATCTAATCATTTTTTTGGTTAAGGCCAAGTCAATTAAGGAAATAATCATTATTAAATATTTATCAAATATTTTCCATAATTATTTTATGAAATTAACAATTAATTTCACTAATTGACAATCACATGATTCTTGATTAGGAATGTAATTCCAGCAGTGACCCCTACTTACTAAAATTAACATTTCTCAATCAATTTAAATCCAAATTAGATAAAATCAGTTTCCAAAGATTGCTAATTTGATTTATGACAGAACTTAAGTGATATTTCACGTATTTCTAGGCGGATCAAAACAGTAATCAACTCATTAATCACGTTAAGATTCGCAATTCCTGCAACAATGAATACATGTTCACTAATGTGATCATAACAAGAGAAAACGGATTTGAAATCACACAAACTCAGATCCTATAGTTTCCTTATTTAATGGGGAACAAAATTCAAGGTTTATTTTTGTGTTTAAACCATTTAATTAGGGCCAAAAATAATCACTAAACAGAGATGCGAAAATGAAATGCGATAAAACTTTCGCAACCCTAACGAACCCAAGTCAACCTTCGACCTAAGGCTCTGATACCACTTGAAGGATATGGTTAGATCCTTAAGCGCATCACGGAAGCGAGAGCATCGTATCGAATACGACGAAGAATGACTAGTCAGACTAGTTGTTCTATGTAGCGGAAATTAAAAAAAAATCATGCGACGAAACCACATGATCCAAGAACACTTCTCGAATCATTTCATCTAAACCGCAAACAAGTAATAGGATTACCTCTTGAAGCGTGGTTGCGATCGAGTCTCTAAACGAAGAGACCTCTTGTCTCAAGTCCGATCTGACGGAGGAGATGCTTGCGAGCGCGGGGATGAATCGCGTGCTTCTCGCAATCCATGTTGATGATCCAAGTGGCGGATCTCCTGATCTCGACACACAAGATCCGATGTCTTCTTCACGAGCGAGGCGGACCAAAAGAGACGGAGATCCACGAGCAAACGATCGGGCAGCATAACGACGACGTTGCGGTGATAGAGAACTTCTCTAGGGCATCCATAGTGGACGGCCATGAGAGAAGAAGAGAGAGGGTTGACGTGTAGAGAGAAAAAGAGAGAGAGAGAGAGAGAGAGAGAGACAGACTTATGTTCTCATTGTGTAAAGAAGAGCAAAGGGGTGCCTCTCCTTTTATAATATTTTGGGATCCATGGATCTCAATCCATGGGCAACACAAATCCAACAGCTCACATTGATTTGTGTTTCTTTTAATGGTCAAGATTTTGTTGGTAAAAATACCAACAACAATTAATTTAATTTAGATTAAATATATATTGATAAATCAATATGATTTAATCCCAAATTAAATCAATCAAGCATGGAGATTGTGGAATGAAGATTGCCTCCTTCCATAATATGGGATTTGGTGGCAATCTCTTGTAATCTCATGATATCTCATGAGATTACATTATTCCATGGAAATCTCCAAGAATTAGAACAACACTTGTTGTAAATTATTGAACAAAAATAATTCATAATTATTTTTTGAATATTGCAATCTTGCCATTGGAAAATTGTGAATCACAATTCACAACCCCAAACAAAATGTAAATTACATTTTCAATTTAATGTCCAATGTGAATCCATTTCACATTAACATTTAATTAACAAATGTAAATTACAAATAGCTCTCTCTTATATATTATAAATCACATTTATAATATATGTGATTAATATGGATAGTGCTATCCACATTATTCAATATCCATGATAATTAAATCACATTTAATCATCTTGGATCTCTATTCTCATGTGCCCAAATAATATGAATCACATTCACATTATTTACATTTTTTATAATCAAATCATATTTAATTATCTAAGATAACTATCTTTATAATATGAATCGAATTTTAATCATGATAATTAAATCACATTTAATTATCCATTTTCTCAATGCTCGGATACTTATATCAACAATGAAATTATCCTGAACTCTTTCAAGGATAATGCGCTTTCTCTGCAAATACTTGGAGATAAGGACAAAGCGATTGTGTTGTTCCATGTATAGTGACTTGGATATTGAGATCACATCTTAAATCCAGATCTCGGGCCTCTCATAGGTGCTTGATTAAATCAAGACCGCAAATCTAATCTTCTCATTGCATCTGAATCATATTCAGATCAATGTCCAACATTTGGACTAAGATCAGATTACTTCTCTACTGAGAGGAGTCACTAAAATCCAGACCCGCTTCATCACTCCTTAGGAATGGAAGCGTCATGGTTATATAATCGTTTATGATCACATCACCCTCAGGTATTCCCAATACATGTACATCCTGCATACTGGAAGACTCAGAATAATCCTGAAGTATAAGATCAATTTACACTGTCTACTTCAGGGATTTATCATTAAGTTTCTCATTCGGTCATTGGGAGTTGCTATCGATTATATACTTTCCAAAAGCATATATCATACCCAGGTGTTGATCATATACTTTCCAAAAGCCTATATCAAACCTACAAATTTAGTCAAGCTTCCAAAGCGAGATGACCGTGTACGAAATTTGGTTTTCCCCAATATCTCATGAGTGAGCTCACGTCTTTCGGTTCAGTAATAAACATGTATGATCCCTTTGAGAGATCGTATTACTCTTATGCCCTTATATGCATACCAGCGCACTGGTGTATAGACCTTGATTAGGTCATCAACCTATTGGTCTGCCAAATGTACATACTCAGACATATAGTAACACATCTGTCTCCGGTCAGAGGATGCGTGCCTATATCATGACAGCATACGACATAGGACTTTGGTTATCTCGATCTCGTTAAGTCAACTCTTTGACCTAACTTTTCTAACACCTCTGAATCTCTATTCCTATGCAGAGGACCGGCATCAAGAGGTCGGTTAGATATCAGCCTAAATGATAAAGGATTGCCATCTCCTACTCATGCTGGAGATCATCTATTAACAATCATTTGACGGTGCTTGATGAGTCCTCAATCTAACTCTTTAGATATTCATCCAAGCACCAGCCTCTATGATTCAATAATTGAATCAACAGCTGTATGATCATCAAGATGGCCATGGTACATAACCCTAATTCTACTAAGGGGCCTATTATGCAAATTATTTATTCTTCATTTCAGATCAGGGAATGATATTCACAATAACATTTATTGCATAATGGCTTGTCGTGGGCTCGCATGTCCAACAGTATGGTCTTCATGATTATTCCCTCCGAACTGAGGCAGTAATGCAAGGAAATGTGGTTTGTTTTCGAACGCATCCCTGGGGGGGTACCGGCCTAAACCAATTATAGTCTTCATCCAATTCAAGAAGGTACGTATCTTCCATAGCATCCTCACCGTGTTGCATTTCTGCCATCTGTGCTCTAAGAAGTTCATTATGTTGTTCGGTAGCAGTTATTCTAGCCAAAAGTGCACGAATAGGGTCATTGTCATTATTGTCCTTCTTTGGAGGCATCTTGTCTTCTTCTTCACCTTCAGATGCAAACAAATCTGAGTTAGGCTCGTGCTTGGAAGATTTAGGGGTTCTGCCAAAGATGAAACTTTCTTTGGCGGGAAGGGAGTAGGAGAGAGGGTTAGCCTGGGATTGACAAATCCCTATAGGTGTGGGGGGAGCCATGGTTTAGAGAAAAAGGTTGTCTCCATACCATGGGGTTTCGAGAAGAGAGTCGTCTCGAAACCGAGGAGATGAGATACTTGAGGAGCTCAGGGATTTATTAGCAAAGTCCGAACAAAGAATTCCAGCAGAATCCATCGTGGACGAAAGGAGTAGTTTGGAGTATAAAGGAATTTCCATGGAGCGTACAAATGTACAGAGAACTCACATAAAACAAACACATTTCAAAAGTTGCCAATTTACACACTCAACAGTGGTGAAGGCATGTTAGGGCTCGGTCGCTTATCTTTTCAATTTTAATTTAATGACAAAGCAATCTTGAAAATTAAGCGAAGTAGTTAGGTGCCGAAATATTTCACAAAGACTGTCCCGAGTTCATACAACTAGTTGCACCTACTTTCAACCAGTATAGGTGTAAGTACGAACCGTTAGATGGCTACCCATGTTACTTGAGGATGGAGCCTTTCGCAGTGTCCTCTAAACCACCCACTCTGCAAAGGGAAGTTGGACCGTAAAACGGCTACCCGAAACCCTCATTGAGAAGTAGCTAATTGTTTTTAAAAATAGTAGTCTGAATGAAGTTTTTTGGCTTGTGGCTCTGTCCTAAGTGTGTGATCTTGTCCTTACAAACAATGAGTGGGTTATTCTCCACCAGAAACAAGGGCTAATTTTATGTCAATTTTATTTACAATCGCCTTGATTTGCAGTCCCGATTTTAGATTAGGGTTATCACTGAAGTTTTATCTGAGCACAAAAATACACGCCTAACAAGCAGTCCCAATTCCTTTAATTCCTAAGTTGAAAAACTGAGGGAGAATTGGAAAAGCCAATGCAAGCGTGAATCATTGATGCATGCTTAAGAAGAAGACTTGTAGTGATTACTCGTGTTCTTCGTGCAGAATGTAATACAAGGAATTGAAATTACACTAAATGATATGCACAGATGAAATCGTCCTAAGAAGATAGTTCTATTAGCGGGAAAGAATTGATTCTAAAATTTGGCATAGTTGAATGATCTACTAGTATGTATAGTTAGTGAAGAAGTGTGGCCTAAAAATTACGAGCACAATCAATAGTAAATAAATAAGCGTATATATGCCTAATTCCTACGCCACTCAAGTCGGGTCCCAACCACACAGAAGGGGTTGAAACAGACACGACACATCACAAAGAAGTCCAGTCTGAATTATTGCAAGGGTTCAGAGCGAGAGACCTTGTCAATGATGCAAAAACGTAAATCTAGACTAAGCTCTCTCTCATAAAATTTAAAATTCAATCTCCATCCTTGCAGATCCTTGATCTAAATCCCAAAATTTTGCTCTGAGAAATCTGCAAAGAGAGAAGATGTGGTTAGTATCTATAGCGAGAGAAGAGATGCAAAAATAGACTACAGAAATAAAATGCAAAATAAAAAAAATACATAAAAATTAGTTTCAAAAAATTTAATTACATAAAATAATTTAAAACCTTAAAAATCCACCGTTCCCTGGAAATGACGCCATTTGATGAACATGAAATTTGCCTCTTTAATAATTGATAAATGTCGTAGTATAGGAGGTGAAAAATGGTCGATCAAAAATCACATACTTTGAATGTTGTGGAATATTTTTACTTGGCAAGTTTACCAAGGTCGAACACAGGGAATGGTGATTTTTAGTTGCATGGATTTAAATTAGTTTCAATAATTAAGTAAATATTCGATTAAGTTCTGTGTCAAAAATTATAGAAAAATGAAGACAAAAATTGTTGTGTGAAAGTAAACAGAGGGAATAATGGAGCGCAGGATTTATGATTTATAAAAATCAATCCTCAAATGAATTCATCAGTTAATCCTCAAAAACTTATCACAGATTGAATAAACATTCTTAAAAAATATACTCAAGTTAAATCCAGATGCATGTGAGAATCCAATTAAATTAAAGTATTAAACTTGCAATTAGAGAAATCACACAATGATTTTATCTCCAATTTTTTCTCTAATTTAATTAACAATTAAATCGAGTTTTAATCACATTAAATATTGAGAATCAAATTCATTTCAACTCAATTGAATCCCCTGCATAGATGAAATCCTCAAATTAAATGACCAATAATTACGAGAGGAATGAAGGGAGAATTCCTCAAAAATATATGTGCAATTTAATAATTTCTTCTTAATTTTCCCCATGAACAGATTAATTTCTCAAGATAATATTAGTCATGATTGGTATAAGAATCCATCTATTTAAAATTCCACAACTGAATCCCTGCAATAGAGACTGTCAATTTTCAATGAAATACGTCACGATATGTCAATAATCAGCCTGCATAAATCAAAGTTCTTCTTCGGTTATTAATCCTCCATAACAACCTTAAATCTGTCCACAAACTATGCCAAATGATAGAGCATAAAAATAGCTTCAAAACGACATATTATACGCAAAACTCAGAGTTCAAATGAGCAAGATATGCTAAGTTGAAATTGTTAGGGACTAAAGTGCAATAAAAATAATTATTTTTCCTTCGAGAAGGTCCCTGAAGGACTTATCTGCAAAATCAAGAAGTCAGAGGGGCTTTTCTAGAAAATACCCACGTCAGGGGTATATCTACAATTATCTGAAGTTGCAAGGGTATGTACGCAATTTTTCTAGCACGACCACGTCCCTGTCACGTGACTTGAGCGGCAAGGTGATTTTACAATTTCAAAGAGGGCAAGGGGCTCATTATAATTTACCCAAACACACGTGCATGGCACGTGCGTTAGAGGTTCATACAATGAAGCTGAAGGCTCGGCTATCTGAGCCTGCATGGCAGTGACAGGAGGTTCGAGCACAACCTCGAGTGACCCGAGGCTTGAGGCAAGCCGAGGCTGGTGGTTCGGGCAGTGAAGTTGAGATGGCAGGCGTGGGAGCTTCGGAGGGCCCGAGCCTCGAGGCTGGGGTCGAGGCTCGGGAAAGATGCGTGGCAAGAAGGGAGTCGTAGGATCAAGGGCTAGCCCT
Source organism: Ottelia alismoides (assembly GCA_037367405.1). Taxonomy (NCBI): domain Eukaryota; kingdom Viridiplantae; phylum Streptophyta; class Magnoliopsida; order Alismatales; family Hydrocharitaceae; genus Ottelia; species Ottelia alismoides. The sequence goes on from JAZKJV010007863.1 coordinate 2,218,393, forward strand.
TAATCCAACAGTTGTTGGAGGTCATCCCTGAGCGATGCAGGCTGCCATTGAGGGCGGCGGCGAAGGGAAAAGCCACGGCAACGAGCGACAAGGCGGAGTGTGTCTCTGTAGTGGAGGGCAGAAGTGGGGGTCGTGCGCAAAATCGAAGGTGGTTGGTGATGGAGCTCTGAGGGTGGAACTACGAAACTCCAAGCGGAGGCGAGTACCTGCAAAGATTAGCCCAAAACAAAAAAGGGGAATGAGGAATGGGGCTTCCACACGGATGGAGGAAGGGAGCTGTGTCTCCAGCCTTTGCAAGTCCGGGGGTTGAACGGGATATGGGAGATAGAAAGGATGCGGGTGAAGGGCGGTGAGGTGGCGGTGAAGTCAATGAAGAAAGAAGAGAAGGCGAGGAAGAAAGGGAAAGAGATGCACTGCCTGGAGGATGGTTTTCGCCCGCAGCCTCGATGAGGCTGAGCTCGGATGAGTTGGGAAGCTCACGACTGCCGCACGAGTGGTCGAATCTTATCGGAGCTAAAAGAGAACAGAGTGATGCGCTGTCACTGGCCCATGTCGCTGGTTCTCTTTTCCTAAAGCTCACAGAATGGTGGATGAAATGGGAGGAGGCTGGAGGGGAGAATTTATAGGGGGCGATGTGCATTACATGTAGGGCAACGGTGTCGGTTATAGGTGGAGGAAGCCGTTGCGGGCATTACGTGCTAGGGAAGGATCGCAACAGCTGGGCGGATGTGGGAGGTGCGAGTCGATGCTGGGAAGGGGAGGGGGATGGGTCACGTGCCTTACACGTGACCTGTATGGAGATGGTGGTCGCGTGCATAGCACGTGACCCGAAGAGAGAGCTGAGAATGGGGCCCAAAAAAATTCAAAATAAAAAATGAAGAAAATTAGAAAAGAAATAGAGGGAGACCTCGGATCAAAAAATTTCCTTCACAAAAGTTGTCCATCTCGACAAGACCTACAATTTTCATGGGGGACTCCAGAGCAAAAGAGGTCATTTGTGCGAAGTGATATTGTTGGTGGTCTCCAAGTATATAGAGAACCAACTTTTTGGGATTTTGTATTTTTTTGTGGTTTTATAAGAGGATAAAAATTATAGAAAAAATGTGATAAAATACAAGAAAATTAATCACACGCTAATCTATTTTTTTAGATTTTTAATAAATAAGAAGATAAGGGAATAGAATAGAGGTATGAAATTCGAGAATTTTGCACAGACTCACAACGTACACTCGGTCACAGTCAGTTTTTTTTATTTCAGTCTTAATCTAGATTTGGATTTTTATATCTCTTGATAAAACTTTCATCATAGAACACAAATGAAGAAGAAATAAAATTAAAAGGTTTAATTATGTACACAAAAACTTAAGTCAAAAATAGCAAAAAGTTAAAATGCGCAAAAGAAGCCCAAAACCCAACTTTCACATATGAGCTCCGAATTTTACGAAATTAGTCTTATTTTGAAGGTATTTGAAAATGGAGTACTTTAAAAGTGAGTAGCCTAAAATCAGATATTGTAAGAGGGAGATATGCACGTTTTAGTCTGTCATATGTGAAAATTGGTTTTGGGTTTATTTGACACTTATTCGAGTTTGTAATTTTTTTGTGTTTTCCTTTTGTTCTTATTAGTGATATCTTCACAATGGAGTGGTTTGGAGTCAATCAGAGTTAGGATGAATTAATTAAAAACTGTTGAAGTTAACTGCTTTTAGGGGTAATTTACACGGAATTTCTAATGCAATTATGCATGATGGAATGTGAATATTATTTACAATTGTATGAATGCCAATGATGTGATATTAATTATTAAATGCATATGGATTGCGGGGAATAGAGCTTAATTGGCCAATTTTAGCATGATGAATACGAGATTCATCAGGTGGTATCTTATAGGTATAAAAATATCATATTTTTATCTTTTACAGGTTATTTTATCATTTTTAAATAATAGAAAAAAAATAAAATTAGAGAAAATATGAAAGAAATATTTACAACTTAATCTATTTTTTGGATTTTTAATATTTAAGAAAATAAAAAGATAAAAATAAAGGCTATTTTGGTCAATTTGTATAATATACAATCGGGGCCTAGAACCCAAGTTTCACATACGATCTTTGATTTTTATGAAATTTGTCTTATTTTGAAGGTCTTTAAATGTATATTACTTTAAAAGTGAGTAGACCTAAATTGGGCATTGTAAGAGAGATATGTTCATTTTAAGGTTCTGAGTCTCAAACTAGGGTTAGGTTTTATTGGTTAATTTAACTAGTATTTTTTTATATTTTTCCTTTATTAGTGTTAGTAATATATACATTATAGAGTTGATTTTATTGAATTTAGATTTAATATAAAATAGATACAAATAGGTGATTTTAGCTAATATGCATGTGAATATTTACAAGTGAATTTGGCTTCTCATTTAATGCAAATATGAATGCTAAAATGCAAATATTAATTCTTGATGCTTGAATGTAAATAATGCATAATAAATGGAAATATGCAGCTAATTGCTCAGGAACGAAGCTCTATTTTCAACTTTTAAAGTGATGAATCAGAGATTCATCAAGGATCTTAAGACAACCTTGGTTTCTGAATTCCTCTCATAGTTGCCAATCACTGAGTAAATTGCTAGAGTGATCGGGCTTTGATACCAAACTCTCACGACCCCAATTCTGGGCTGTCAGATCCTCCCATATCCGGATATGGTTACTTAGCAATATATTATTTAGCAATCACAACTAACATTCAGAAACAGATATCAATTAAAAATACTAAGAAGCAAGTATTTCAATACTTCTTCCATTTACAAAATAAAGTTTAAATGATACATTGTCCCACTATAACCATTTACATGCACATCAACTGGAAAGGAAATGCAAAAAAAGATTACCAACTACCTTATAGAGTAAAGCTATTGTGGCTGGCTAGATGGCTACTATGTTAACTAGTTGTATTATTAAAGTCCTTATGATGGCTCACCAACACCTCCTATGTTTCAATAAATCATAAGATGGAGATTAGTGAGTGTTAAGTAACGAGAAGAGAAATATAAACAAGTGGTGTAGTTTAGAAAACATATTAAACCAAAAAGTTTCATTTCTTGTCATTAGTTTAAGTCCTATTCCTTCTATTCCAGATCAGGGATTAGTCCCAAGAAAACCTCACCATTTATGGACTCCGAAGCTGTGGACAATTTAGAATTGGAGATTGTGTTATTCTAGTGAGCTTATGCCGTCGCACGTCGCCTCAACCAATCCTCCAATGCTACCCTGACAATTTCCTTTTATTTTATTATCCATAGTTTCAAACCCTTAGCCTGATAAACAAAAAAGCACACCATCCTCGAGGACCTAGTAGCTTAAAACCACAGGCTAACCTTTAATCACATAAACTAGCAGCTTTGAATACATGTTATTGTGACCTAGCCTCTATACAACCACTCGTGCCTCCACATGGAACGACTACATCTTCAGTCAGTCAATCAGCCTAATGGCAACCGAGTACCATGCGTTGCAAATAATTTATTTCATGCGCTCAACACATCCAGGCAATCGTGTACCACCTAGGTTTGGCCTGCCAATACAGATGATCTTCTGACAAACATACAGGTTGCATTCCCAACCTGTAGTATCTACTCCAAGTCATTCTTAATGTAATACGCAATCCTTTTCAGGATATTTTTCAATACACACTAATCCCCCCGATGTAATTCTTCTATTAATCCTTCTATTTTCATACTCATCAACATTGAGTATAGACTTGCATATATATTAATTCATATGTATATATACTCATATTTATGTGTATTTCAACTCCCAAACCCTAACTTTCCCATCCACTGCATCAATTCGATGCTTAGAGAGTATTTTAGTGGGAAGTACAAAGCAACTTTCCATATTTTCTCAAAAATAGCCAAACTAGGGTTCTTCGTAGCGAAGAATATAAAATCGGGAATTTTAATGATATCGTATGAAAACCCAACAGCGAAAGAAAGGATTTTGTAACCTAATCGAGCTCTCACTCGCGTATGTAGTGCGTTATCGTGATTCTTTTTCAGAAAGGGTGATTTACGTCCTGAAACGATCGAATTTCATTTTCGTATCAAGAACACTAAGAATGTGTTAAGAATGTGAAGAACAAATGAAGAACATGAAGAACACGAAGAACACACGACCACGAAGAACGTGAAGAACACGTTTTCTCTCAAAATCTCGGCAGAGTTTCCCCTTATATTGAAACATATTTATAGGAAAGAATTGATAGAGTTTTTCCTTATATCGAGACATATTTATATGAAAATTTCGGTAGTGTTTCCCCTTATATCTAGACATTTTTCAAAAGAAAAACGAAGAGTTTCCTCTATAAAGTCACTGAGAGGAAAACAACAGCGAAGTCAAAAGAATATAATCAAATTGCAAGCGATGGAGAATCAGTAAACACCAAGTGTCTTAGGTGAGTGAAGGTGTGACAAATCATAGGGTTCATTGAGGTGCATAGCCACCTACACCTAAGTAGGGTGTTACACAGATTTCTCCTTGAACCACAATAGAAAACTAATTGTAAAGGAAGATGAATCGAAAACTAAGTCGGGAAAAAAAAGATGAATCGAAAACCTAGCTCAAGTTAGAGCTAACTTATGAAGCCAACTAGGAGAGGATTGTACCGTTGTCCTCCTCCTCGTTCTCTCGATAGCACTTCGCTAGCGCTCCTTCCCTTCCTTCCTCTCCTCCTCCCGACCTCTGGACCCTATCCCTCTGAAGGATATGGTGAGATCCTTAAGCGCATCACGAAAGCGTGAGGATCGCATCGTATGCGATCGAGAGCGACTAGTCGCACTAGTTGCTCGAGGCAACGGAAATTAAAAATTTTCATGCAATGAGACCACATTATTCAAGAACACTTCTCGGATCATTTCATCTAAACAACAAACAAGTATTAAGGTTACCTCTTAAAGTGTGGTTATGACCGAGCCTCTAAACGAACAGACCTCCTGTCTCAAATCCGATCCGACGGAGGAGACGCTTGCGAGCGTGTTGATGAAATGTATGCTCCTCGTAATCCATGGTGATGATCCAAGCGTTGAATCTCCTGATATCATCACACGATATCCAACGTGTTCTTCACGAGTGAGGCGCACCAAATGAGACGGAGATCCACGAGAAAACAGTCCGACAGCATAACGGCTATGCTGTGGTGAGAGCGACTCTCTCTAGGTCTCCATGGTGGACGGCCATAAGAAAGAAGGAGAGAGATAAAATTGGCATGTATAGAAAATGAGAGAGAGAGAGAGAATATATTTTTGTTCACAACTTGTGTGTTGTGTTATTGTAACTTTGAAGAGCAAGGGGTGCCTCTTCTTAAATATTATTTCGGGAGTCCACGGATCTCAATCCATGGACTACATAAAAATCAATGGATGAGTTTGATTTGTGTTTCTTTCAATGGCCAAGATTTTGTTGTAAAAAGACAACAATAATTAATTTAATTTAGATTAAATATATATTGAAAAATCAATAGAAATTAATCCCAAATTAAATCAATCAAGCATGGAGATTATGGAATGAAGATTGAGATCTTATGAGATTACATTATTCCATGGAAATCTCCAAGATTTACAACAATACTTGTTGTAATTATTCTACAAAAATAATTCATACTTATTTTGTAAACATTGTAATCTTGCCATTGGAATTTTGTGAATCAAATTCACAACCCAAAATAAAATGTAAATGGGTTAAATGGGCTGCTCCCTAGGAGAAGCCAACTTGGCTACTCCCACCCCTATTTTTCCCTCATTTTTTTATTTCTTTGGAAAATAAAAATTTGTATATTCATCACTATATCCCTCTAACATTCTATTAAAATTTCGTCAGAAACAGAGACTCCTAGGTCCTCCATCTAGACATCATTTTTTTAACGGTCGTAGGATTTTTTAAATCGACCATGTTTGGATGGAGGTCGTAGGAGTCTCTGTTTCTGACGAAATTTTAATAGAATGTTAGAGGGATATAATGATGAACTTACAAAATTTTATTTTCCAAAGAAATAAAAAAAGGAGGGAAAAATAGGGGTGGGAGTAGCCAAGTTGGCTACTCCCAGGGGGCAACCCCATTTAACCCAATGTAAATTACATTTTCAATTAATTGTCCAATGTGAATCCAATTCACGTCAACATTTAATTAACAAATGTAAGTTACAAATAGTGCTCTCTTATATATTTATAAATCACATTTATAATATATGTGATTAATATGGATAGTGATATTCTCATTATCCATGTCCATGATAATTAAATAACATTTAATCATCTTGGATCTCTATTCTCATGTGCCCAAATAATATGAATCACATTCACATTATTTACATCTTTGAAAATCAAATCATATTCAATTATCTAAGATAACTCTCTTCATAATATGAATCACATTCATATTATTCATGATAATTAAATCACATCTAATTATCCAATTTCTCAATGCTCGGATACATATATCAATAATGGAATTATCCATGAACTCTTTCAAGGCTAATGCGCTTTCTCCGTGGATACTTGGAGATAAGGACAAGGCGATTGTATTGTTCCACATATAGTGACTTGGATATTGAGATCACATCTGAAATCTAGATCTTGCGGACCTCTCATAGATACTTGATTAAATCAAGACCACAAATCTAATCTTCTCATTGCATCTGAATCACATTCAGATCAACGTCCAATATTTGGACCAAGATCAGATCACTTCTCTATTGAGAGGAGTCACTAAAATACAGACATGTTTCATCACTCCCTGGGAATGGAAGCGTCATTGTTACATAATCGTTTATGATCACATCACCCTCAAGCATTCATAATACCTGTACATCCTGCATATTGGAAGACCCAGATTAAACCCGAAGTATAAGATCAATTTTACATTGTCTACTTCAGGGTTTTATCATTAGGTATCTCATTTGACTATTGGGAGTTGGTATCGATCATATACTTTCCAAAAGAATATATCATACCTAGGTATATACCTTCCAAAAGTATGTATCAAACCTACAAATTCAAAAAAGCTTCCAAATCAAGACGACCGTGCATGAAATTTGATTCTTCCCAATATCTCATGAGTGAGCTCATGTCTTCCGGTTCAGTAAATGAACCTGTATGATCCCTTTGAGAGATTGCATTACTCATATACCATTATATGCACACAAACGTGTCGGTGTATAGACCTTGATTAGGTCATCAACCTATTGGTCTGCCAAATGTACATATTTAAACATATAGTAACACATCTGTCTTCGGTCGGAGGATGTGTGCCTATATCATGACAATATACGACATAGGACTTTGGTTATCTCGATCTCGTTAAGTCAACTTTTTGACCTAGCTTATCTAGCACCTCCGAATCTCTATTCCTATGCAGAGGACCTTTATTAAGAGGTCGGTTAGATATCAGCTTATTGAGAAAGGATTGTTATCTCCTTCTCAAGCTGGAGATCATCTCTTAATAATCATTTGACGGTGCTTGATGAGTCCGTAATCTAACTCTTTAGATATTCATCCAAGAACCAGCCTCTATGATTCAATAAATGAATCAACAGTTGTATGATCATTAAGATGGCCTTGGTACATAACCCTAATTGTACTAAGGGACCTATTATGCAAATTTGTTATTCTTCATTTCAGATCACGGAATGATATTTGCAATAACATTTATTGCATAATGGCTCGTTGTGGGCTAGCATGTCCAACACCCTCGGGTTAGTGGTGGCAGTGAAATTGTAGAGAATGAATGAGTAGGGGGCTATTTATAGGATTCAGAAAACTGCTAACCATGGATAGTAAACCATGGTTTAACCCTTAACCACAGTTAGCAGCCCATGGTTTTGGACCATGCTTTTGGTCAGAGCTTATACAAAACTTAAGGATTAAGTTAGAATTTTCTAGAAAGTATTGCTAATGAAGCTTAATTAGCGCTAATCGATTTGGTTGTCTCATACCTTCGAGATGAAAGATCTTGGAGAAGACTCTTATATCTTGGGTCTGAAGTTGTTAACAGAGAAAAGAGGATTTGGGGATTACCACAACATGGGTACATTAAGAAGATCTTGGAATGTTTCCATATTGAGAATTCCAAGAAGACTACCTTCCCTTAAGACAAGGTATCCACCTATCTAAAGGGTAGCTCTTAAAAGTATTGAGGATAAGAAAAGCATGGCTGGATGCCCTTACACATCAGCTGTGGGATGCCTAGTGTATGTCACGATGTGCACAAGGTCAGATATCTGCATGTAGTGGGAGTGGTAAGCAGTTCTCAATCTTGCTATAGAGAACCACACTGGAATGCAGTAAAGAACACCTTTAAGTATCTAAGATGGATGCAAGATTACATCTTGGTCTATGGAGATGGTGATCTCCAAATCTTAGGATACACAGATTCAGACTTCCAATCTGATATAAATGACCACAATTCAATTTAGGATTTGTGTTCTTATTGAATAGTGGAGTTGTGAGTTGGATAAGCAAGAAGAAGGACGCTACGGCTGATTCAACAATAGAAGTTGAATACATTTCTGCATCGGATGCTACAAAGAAGGCGATGTGGTTGCACAAGTTCATCCTCAAACTTGGTTTAGTTTCCTATGATACTTCCATCCCGCTACTCTGTGATAACACTTGATCCATTGCTCAGGAGAAGGAACCCAGATGGCATCAAAAGAGCAAGCACATTGAAAGGAAATACTACACCATTCGGGAGATTCAAAAGCTTGTTGACATCATCATCACCAAGGTGGCCTCTGCCGACAACGTTGATGATCCCCTTACCAAACCTTTGACCCAAAAGATTTTTGACCGGCATGCTATGAGAATGGGTTTAAAAGATTGTACCTGAATGGTTCTGAGGGATAGTGGGAGATTGTTAGCCATGTGATCCTAGGGTAAACCATTTCTACGATAAATATTAGTGTGATCTTTGATATATCAATGAAGGTTATTAGTTTATTTCACTCCCTGTCTGAGATTAGAATGCATGCAATTATAAGGTCTCAGAGTAGAATTAGGGTTATGTACCATGGACATCTTAATAAGTATACAGTTGTTGATTCAATGGTTGAATCATAAAGGTTGGTGCTTGGATGATATCTACAGAGTTAGATTGAAAACTCATCTAGCACTATCAAATGATTGTTAAGAGATGATCTCCATCCTGAGTAGGAGATGCCAATCCCTCTCTAAAGGTTGATATCTGACTGACCTCTTGATGCAGGTCCTCTACAAAGAAATAAAGATTCAGATGTGTCAGATAAGTTAGGTTAAAGAGTTGACTTAACGAGATCGAGAGAACCAATATCTATGTGGTATGCTGTCACGATATTGGCACGCATCCTCTGACCGAAGATAGATGTATTATTATATGTCCAAGTATGTACATTTGGAGGACCGATAGGTTGATGACCTAGACAAGGTCTATAAAGCAACGAACTGGTGTGCATACAGGGGTATATGAGTAATAGGACATGTTAAAGGGATCATACAGGTTCATTATTGAACTAGAAGACATAAGCTCACTCATGAGATATTAGGATCAAATTCTGTGCACGGTCATCTCGTTTTGGAAGATTGATTAAATTTATAGGTATGATATATGATTTTTTGGAAAGTATATGTTTGATACCAACTCCCAATGATCAAATGAGAAACTTAATGATAAAACTCTGAATAAGACACTCCAAATATGACCTAAACCTTTCGGTTTATTCTAGTTCTTCCAGTATGCAAGATGTACGGGTATTAGGAATACTCGAGGGTGATGTGATCATAAACGATTGTATAACCAGGACACTTCCATTCTGAGGGAGTGATGAAACGTGTTTGGAGTAGTGACTGCTCTCGGTATATTAGAAATCCGATCTTAGTCCAAATATTGGACATCGATTTGAATGTGATTCAAATGTAATGAGAAGATTAGATTCACAGTTTGATTTAATCAAACATCTTTGAGAGGTCCCCATGATCTAGATTTGAGATGTGATCTCAATACAAGTCACTATACATGGAATGTACAATCGCCCTGTCCATATCTCCATGTTTCCGCTGAGAAAGCGCATTATTCTTGAAAGAGTTCAAAAATAATCTCGATAATTGATAAAGTGATATTTTACGAGCGGTAAAAGTGAATTTGTCGATGTATTGAACCGCTCGAAAAAACTCTCGATTAATAAAACAAAAATAACAAACACTGATTTAGAGTTTGTTTCACTAATTATTTTACCAGGCAAGCGAACACGAGGCAGAAAATCGCGCTCGTGAAATTTGAGTGAGAAATATTTTTGTGACATTTTTCTTATTTTTCTTATTTTATTTATTTACATGTTTTTTATGCATAAAAATGCATTTTTATTCATGAATGAAGTTTTGTTAATAAACGGAAGTTAATGGATATTTACATGTATTTGTTAAGGGTTTTAAGATAAAATGCAAATAAAATGTTAATGAATCATGGATTCATCAATAATATATTTGTGCATTGCGAAATTGATTATTAAATGTCATTTAATTATCATGACTAATATGAATATGATTCATATTATTTAGTCACATGAGAATAGTCATCCAATATAATTAAGTGTGATTTAATTATCAAAGATAAGATTAATGCGGATATCACTATCGATAATAATCATAAATATTATAAATGTGATTTATAATATGATGGAGAGATTTAATTGTAAATAATATTTACGAATAAAATATTAACGTGAACTGGATTTATATTGAACAATTAATTGTAAATGCAATTTACATTTTATATTAGATGTATGAATGTGATTCATAATTGTTAATGGCATGATTGAAATTATCACAAACTAATTTGGAAATATTTTGGTGAATAATTTTGCAACAAAAGTTGTTGCACATTTGAAATATTTGGAGAGATTTGATATCTCTGAATTAATGAAGAAGAGAGTCACCTTCCTCTTTAAGAGGGTCGACGACCAAGGAGTCCTACTCCTTGTTTGGTCGCCCACTCTATTGAAGGAAGGAAGCTTGTCCTATTTCCTTTATTTTCAAATGAAATTGATTTGAATTAAATTAAGTATGTTGAAGTTTATTTGCAACATATTAAATTTATTTTAAATTGATTATTTGTTGTTGCAAATTTATGTAATAAAATCATGACCATTGATTAAAAGCATAAAATAATCTACACCATTGATTACTGTGTGCAAATGTATTGAGATCCATATACATCCAATTTGTTATAAAATAAAGGCCACTCTTTTCTCTTTATTTACACACAACAATTGCAAGAACAATAACTCTCTCTATATTCTCATACACTCCCCCCCCCTCTTAATATTGCGGTCATCCACCATATTGACATCGAGAGCCTCGTAGTCGTCGTAGTATTGTTGTGCTGCCAGATCGACTGCTCGTGATCTCTACCTTCTTGGGTGCTTCTAGCTCATGAGGATGGACATTGATTCCATGTGATGAAATCAGTAGACTCTGTGCTCAGATCTTCGACTCGGGCTCCAGGAAGCACACATCTCCTCTACGCACCCGCAAATGCATCATTCCTCAGATCGGACTTGAGATAGGAGGTCTCTTCACTTAGAGACATACACGATCACAAACATGATTCAAGAGCTAATCCTATTCATTGTTTGTGATCTTGATGAAACGATGTGAGAAGTGTTCGCATATCATGTGGGTACATCGATTTAAAATTTTTTAAAATTATGCTGCCCCGAGCAACTAGTATGATTATTCACTCATGATCGCATGTGATGTGATCTCCATACTTCTGTGATGACTACGACCCAAACCATATCCTTTAGGTACCTTAATGAACACTTAAGTGAGGTATTAGAATTTAATTGATTGTCTTGATAGCTTATGTCCTTGAGTTAGACCCTGGACCTGCCTGGGAAAAATTAAATCAAGTCCTCCTCATGGAGATCTTTAGACTCGATTCTGATAAATTGTTAAGTGACCAGACTACAATACGATACAATTAACTTAGCCACTTAGCAATTAAACATATGGCATCATAGTCGATGATAAGGGTAAACAGATTAGTATGTTCCAGATATAACTTAATCGCTAAGTGGCATCTCCTCACAAGGTGGCCTCCATTCCACCTAGATTTATTACCTTTTTGCTAGTCACAACATGAAAATATCTGGTGTTGGCATCTCCCTCCTTTAGTCACTTCTGACGTGACTGCTGCCTCCACTCCACCTCCCGCTTCATGACCTCATCTTCCAAGATCTTCTACACCATGCCACGACTCTCAAGCTCCTAAACCTATGGTTCCATAAGGTTCTCTATGAAATAGCCAAGACCCAGAGGAGAGAGTCATGTGGTGCCACCAGGCAGACCATAGTTGCTAGGGTGACCTCCACTACGAGTCTCGGATGGTTTCAATAATTAACCCGCACAAAATAATGAAGCAATGCAAACGAGGGTGTAAATAAAAATTTATTATGCCCTATAATAAATGTGTGTATAGAGACGAGCAGAGTAAAGCTCGAACACAAGGAGACAAGTCGATGTAGCAGGTATATTACTTATACATAAATAATAATAGGTATTTGTACAATATTCACTCAAATAATAAAGGAACGAATTTGTGGGTTTTAAATAAAATGGTTTCTTTTAATATATATATTATATTTATATTATTTTTAAACTTTTAATTTTATACTTTAATTTTTTAAAAATTTCTGATTTTTAATTCCTTTTTCTTTTTAATATATATAATAAAGGTATATATAGCTATAAGGTGATATATTTATAGCTAGAGATAAAAATAATCAAAAATTTCCAAATAAAATACTTTTGTGCTTTAAATATTTTTATGATGTTTTTGTGATTTTTCTAGGATTTTTGCTAATTTATCCAGGATTCTCCCAAATAACACTTGCAATTGGTTGCATATGTTTTAGAGGACTAGAAATTTTATCTTAAGGTTTAATAGTCATCCACATGGATGTTGATGCAATTGTTGCAACAATCTCCATTGGATATATAGACTACATATTGTCAATGGGAGAGACCTTAGTCTTAGAGAATGTCTCTATGACCTAGATGTTAGAATACATTCATTGTTTATTTCTAGATGTTGGAAATGAACATGCATTCTGGAATGGATCTATCATAAAAAGTTATGATGGATATATTCCAGATAGTAACCTAATATCTATAGGAATCTACTAAATTAGAACATTAATGAATGATTCATTAACATTTCTGAATACTGAAGATTAAACCATAAAACATCAATAGGAGCATGAAGATCATTTGACAATAATATGGCATCAAGCCTTGGACATGTGTCTATTGATTAGATCAATTGATTAGTAAGAGATGAAACTTTAGAATGTCTAAAATATCAAATTTACATACTTATGAATATTTTATTCAAAGTAAAAAATGTTATAAGATGCCAAGGTATTCAAGATCTCATACATATTGACGTATGTGGATCATTGTATCAAAATAAACATTAATGATATGTGATATCAATTGATGATTTTTGTGATATGAGATTTCTTCCATTCACCTTAGAAACCTTTGAAATGTTCAAAGATTTCAGAATTTTGATTTAGAACCAAAGTTAAAAGGAAAATGAAATCAATTTGATCTAACCAAGGTAACAAGTACCTATTAGATGAATTCAAGGAATACCTTATGGAGAAAGGAATATCATTCCTATCTCACTCGTTGTAATACACCTTAAATCAATAGAGTTTTAGGGAGATGCAATTGGATCATATATGACATGATTTGATCAATGATGAATATTAGCATTATTACCTCTTAGTTTGTGAGTATATATGTAGTAGAGACTACAATATATATCCTTAATAAGATTCCATGTGAATCTAAACTCGGAAACCCTCATAAGCTATGGTTTGGAACCTAGCCTTATGTTGTACACTTGAGGATTTAGGGTTCCTTGGTCCATAACTTTGTCACAGATGCAAGTAAGCTGTAATCTAGCACCAGAGAGTGCTACTTCATTAGGAAAATAAAGGATGGTATCGGATATCTACTTTATGACCATGAGATTCTTAAAAGATTTCATCTCTAAGGATATGATTATTAGATGATGACTCTCTTGAGAATCAAGATAAAATTAAATAAAGAAACTCATTGAATATTGAGAAGATAACGAGGTTCCTTAAATTGGAAACTAATAGGACAATTAAAGATGAAACACTCATACCTATTCAAATTGGTTTTAGGGTTGTAAGACCACCTAAAGGGTATGGATTCCATGTGTTAGATAAGTCTGACAATGATCTGACTTCATACGATGAAGCTTCTAAGGATCATGACAGGAGAGATGGATGTTAGCAATAAAGTCTAAAGTAAACTTCGGACCCTCGAGGATCCACCTATAATGGTAAAATATGTTAGATATAAACTGATCTTCAAAAGAAAGAGGGAAGCTGATGAGAAGGTAGAGACCTTCAGAGCATGACTCATATCCACAAGATACACATGAAGAGAAGACATCGCTTGTAATGAGACGTGCTCTTCAGTAAACATGCTTAATCCCATCAGAATATTGCTAACTATTGATACACAACTTGACTATGACATCTACAAGATGGACTTCAAGATTGCATTCCTCTATAAATACCTTTTTGAGGATATTCATATGAAGTAACTCCGAGGCTTCATAGTTGAGGAATGCAAGGTGTTCAAGCTAAGGAACTCCATCTATGGACTCAAATAAGCTTCTTGTAGTTGAGACACCAGATTTGATGAAACTATAAATGTTATGATTTCAGATATAATCTTGATGAACCATGTAAAGCTTAGTGGGAGTGTCATTGTGTTAATCATGCTAAATTTTAATATTATCCTAATCATTTGGAATGATATAAGGATTAGAATAAGTGTTTTATAATCTGGTTGTTCCATATCTTGAGATATGGTCTCAAGGATACCTCGTAGATCTAGGTTCTGAAGTTGTTCAGAAACAAAGATAAGAGAGCATTGGTGAAGGATATGGAATAATCCTTAAGCGCAACACAGAAGCATGGGGATCGAATCGAATACGATCGAGAACGACTAGTCACACTAGTTGTTCGATGCAGCGGAATTTAAAATTTTCATGTGATGAAACCACATGATTCAAGAACACTTCTTGAATCGTTTCATCTAAACACATACATAGATAAAGGAATACCTCTTGTATTGTGGTTGCGATCAAGCCTCTAAGAAAAGAGACCACATGTCTCAAGTTCGATCTTTGGAGGAGACGCTTGCGAGCGTGGGGATGAACCGCGTGCTTCCCGCAATCCAAGATGTTGATACAAGCAAGGGAACTCCTGATCTCGTCGTATGAGATCGAACGTCCTCTTACAAGCGTGGTGCACAAAAGAAGATAGAGAACCAAGGGTCGTCGAGACGGCAGCACAACGGTGAAGCGACGACGACTTCTTCCCTCTAGGGCTCGGGTGGATGGCCACCCAAGGAGAGAGAGGGAGAGAGGGTGTAAGAATGGAAGAGAGAAGAGAGAGCTTGATGTTGTTATTATTGTAACCATGAAGATCAAGGGGTGCCTCTTCTTATATAGGGTTTTGGGAGTCCATGGATCACAATCCATGGACTATACAAAATCTATGATTGAGATTGATTTGTGCTTC
The DNA here is from genome assembly GCA_037367405.1 of Ottelia alismoides. Classification (NCBI taxonomy): domain Eukaryota; kingdom Viridiplantae; phylum Streptophyta; class Magnoliopsida; order Alismatales; family Hydrocharitaceae; genus Ottelia; species Ottelia alismoides. The sequence goes on from JAZKJV010007863.1 coordinate 2,234,044, forward strand.
TTTTAATGGCCAAGATTTTATTGGTAAAAACCAACAACAATTAATTTAATTTAGATTAAATATATTTGATAAATCAGTATAATTTAATCCTAAATCAAATCAAGCATACATGGAGATATTTGAATGGAGATTTCATGCAATGTTGGAAATCTCCATGAAATCTCATGCAGTCTTGTGAGATTGCATTATTTAGAAATCTACATGATTTTACAACAACACTTGTTGTAAATAATTCAACAAAAATAATTCATAATTATTTTGTGAATATTGCAATCTTTCCATTGAAAAAATTTGAATCACATTCACAACTCAAAATAAAATGTGATTTACATTTTCAATCAACTATCCAATGTGAATCCAATTCACAACAATAATTAATCAACAAATATAAATCATAATAAGCTCTCTTTAATACATTATAAATCACATTTATTATATATAATGAAGAATTGGATACTTATATCCACATTATTCTTATCCATAATAATTAAGTCACTTTTAATCATATTGGATAATTATTCTCATGCATCAAAATAATGTGAATCAAATTCACATTATCTATGATAATTAAATCACATTTAATTATCCATTTCTCTATGCTTGGATATAATTCAACTATGGAATTATTTTTGAACCCTTTCATGAATAATGCGCATTCTCTGCAGATACATAGAGATAAGGACAGGGCGATTGTATGTTCCATATATAGTGACTTGGATATTGAGATTACATCTCAAATCTAGATCTCACGTACCTCTCATAGAGGCTTGATTAAATCAAGACCGTAAATCTAATCTTCTCATTGCATCTGAATCACATTCAGATCAATGTCCAACACATGGACCAAGATCAGATTACTTCTCTACTGAGAGGAGTCACTAAAATGCAAACCTGTTTCATCACTCCCTCGAAATGGAAGCGTCATGGTTTTACAATCGTTTATGATCACATCACCCTCAGATATTCCTAATACATGTACATCATGCATACTAGAAGTCCTGTGATAAACGCGAAGATAAAGATCAGTTTAACATTGTCATCTTCAGGGTTTTATCAAAAAGTTTCTCTATCTTGGTCATTGGGAATTGGTATCTATCATATGCTTTCCCAAAACATATATCATACCTTCAAATTCTTGTCATGCTTCCAAAGTACGATGACAATGCATGGAATTTGATCGGTCCCAATACCTCATGAGTGAGATCATGTCTTCCGGTTCACAAGTAAACCTGTATGATCCCTTTGAGAGATCGTATTACTCATATGCCCTTATATGCACATCAGCTCGTCGGTGTATAGACATTAATTAGGTCATCAACATATTGGTCTGCCAAATATACACACTCAGACATATAGTAACACATCTGTCTCCGGTCAGAGGATGTGTGCATGTATCGTGATAGTATACGATATAGGACTTTGTTTATCTCGATCTCGTTAAGTCAACTCTTTGACCTAAATAATCTGACACCTCCGAATCTCTATTCCTATGCAGAGGACCTGCATCAAGAGGTTGGTCATATATCATAGGATTGTCATTTGCTACTCAGGTTGGAAATCATCTCTTAATAATCATTTGACGGTGCTTGATGAGTCCTCTATCTAACTCCTTAGATATTCATCCAAACACCAGCCTCTATGATTCTATTACTGAATCAACAGCTATATGATTATTAAGATGGCCATGGTACATTACCCTAATTGTACAGAGGGTCCTTATAGTGCATTCATTAATTTAATCTCATAAAGGGAGGAAACAATCAATAACTTTTATTGACAAATCAAATATTACAATAACATTTATTATAGGAATGGTTCGCCTCGGGCTCACATGGCTAACAATCTCCCACTAGCCCTCAGAGCCATTCAGGTACAATCCTTAAATCCATACTCATTACATGCTAGTCGAAAACCTTCTGTGCCAAAGGTTTGGTAAGAGGATAAACAACGTTGTCGGCAAAGGCCACCTTGGTGATGACGATATCACCACGCTTTTATATCTCCCAAATGATGTGGTATTCCATTTCCTCGTGCTTGCTCTTTTGATGCCATCTAGGTTCCTTCGCCTGGGCAATGGCTCCCGTGTTATCGTAGAGTAACGGGATGGGAGTATCAGAGGAAACTACGCCAAGTTCCAAGATGAACTTACGCAACTACACCACCTCCTTTGCAGCATCTGATGCGGCAATGTATTTGGCTTCTATTGTTGAATCTGTTGTAGGGTCTTGCTTCTCACTTCTCCAGCTAACAACACCACCGTTCAACTAGAACACAAACCCTGATGTCGACTTTCGATCATCTATTAAGACTTGGAGATCACCATCTCCATAGACCAAGGTGTAATCTTGTGTCCGTCTTAGATACTTGAAAATGTTCTTTACCGCATTCCAGTGTTGTTCTCCATAACAGGATTGATAACGACTTACCACTCCCACTACATGGCAGATATCTAGCATAGTACACATCATGGTGTACAATTACTTTCCTACAGCTGATGCATAGGGGCATCCAGCCATGGCTTTCCTTTCCCCAATAGTTTGAGGAGTCGTCCCTTTAGATAGGTGGATACCATGTCTTAAGGGGAGGAAACCTTTCTTGGAACTATCCTTACGGAATCGTTCAAGAATCTTCTTAATGTACCCATGTTATGATAATCCAATATCCTCTTTTCTCGGTTTCTGAACAGCTTCAGACCTAAGATGTAGGATGCTTCTCCAAGATCTTTCATCTCAAAGGTATGAGATAGCCAAATCTTAACACCGGTCATCATCCATGTATCATTCCCAATGATAAGGATGTCATCTACGTAAAGCACGATGAACACAATGGCGCTCCTACTAAGCTTCTTGTACACACATGGTTCATCAGGATTCTGCACAAAATCATAACTCTTTATGGTTTCATCAAATCTGATCTTCCAGCTACGAGAAGCTTATTTAAGCCCGTAGATGGATTTCTTCAGCTTGTATACTTTACCATCCTCAGTTATGAAGCCCTGGGGCTGCTCCATATAGATATCCTCTTCGAGGTATCCATTGAGGAAGGCCATCTTGATGTCCATCTACCAGATTTCATAGTCAAGAGATGCATCTATAGCTAGCAGTGTCCTGATGGACTTAAGCATAGCCACATGAGAGAACGTCTCATCGTTATCGATGCCTTCTCTCTGTGTGTAGCCTTTGGCTACGAGCCGTGCCTTGAAAATCTCAACTTTCCCATCAGGTCCCCTCTTTCTCTTGAAGATCCATTTACACCTAATGGGTTTTATCCCTTTAGGTGGATCCTCTAGGGTCCATACACTATTCTTATGCATGGAGTCAATCTCTGATTTCATTGCTAGCATCCATCTATCCATGTCATGATCCGCGAGTGCTTCATCAAATGAAGAAGGATCATCGTCAGTTTCACCCGACACATGGAATCCATACCTTTCAGGTGGTGCAATCACCCTCAAACTCTTTTGAAGAGGTATGGGTGTTTAATCTTCATTTATCTCTTCAGATTCTGGTTCAAGAAGCTCGGAATCCTCAGGAGATTCAATGGGTTCCTCTACTTCATTTTTGTCTTGACCTTTAAGGAAATCATCCTCCATAAATTTCACATCTCTGGAGACAAAAACCTTTTGTCTCAAGGTCATAAAGTTGGTATCCAATACCATCTTTAACATACCCAATGAAGTAACACTTGCGAGAGCGAGATTCTAGCTTACTTACATCTATGTTCATCTCATGGACCAAGCAACCTCAAACCCTCAAGTGTTTTACACTAGGTTTGGTTCCATACCAAAGCTCATGAGGAGTCTTAGGTACAGATTTGCTAGGAATCTTATTCAGGATATATATTGCAGTCTCTACTGCATATCCCCAGAAATTAAGTGGTAAATGTGCTTTGCTCATCATTGAACGGACAATATTCATGATAGTCGTGTTGCGTCTTTCAGCAACAACATTAAGTTGGGGGGTTCCAGGAGGAGTGAGATTGGAAACAATTACATTCTCTTTAAGGTATTCCTTGAATTCATCTGAGAGGTACTCGTCACCTCAATCAGATCGAATCCGTTTGATCTTCCTATTGGTTTGGTTCTCAATCAAAGCCTTTAACTCTTTGAACTTTTCAAATGTTTCATATTTATGACGTAGTAGAAAGATGAACCTGTATCATGAATGGTCATCAATAAACATCAAATAATATCGATATCCATTTCGAGTTGCGATACTGAAGGGACCGCATACATCGGTATGTGCTAGGTCAAGAATACCTTTGCATCGTGTGACCTTGTTACAAAAAGGCATCTTAGTCATTTTACCTCAAATACAATGTTCACGGGTAGGCAAAGATTGAACATGTAGAAAATATAAGGGTTCATCTTTTATCAAACTATTGATGCTATCAACAGATAAATGACCAAGCCTTTGATGTCAAATCATATTCGAATGATTTGCATCCTCCCTGAATCTTTTAGGGTTTTTATTAGTGGTATTAATATTCATGACATGTTCATCAATGCACAATTCATAGAGTCCGCTGGAAGTCAAAACACCATCTGTAATATATTTATCATAACGATTTTTGACTAATTTATTACAGAATAGGAATTAATATCCACTTCTAACAAGTTTAGATACAGATATTAAATTCCTTCTGACATCAGGTACATAAAGACACTCTTTAACTAAAAGGACTCTTCCCCTAGATAATGATAGCTGGCAGGTCCCAATGGCGACTGCTACAACACTTGCATCAGATCCCATCTGGATGACTATCTCCCCTTCTTCGAGATTCTTAGTTTCCTGAAATCGACGCAACAAATTGCATACATGAACAGAAGCAACAGAATCAAAAACCCAACTTCCTTCTCGTCCAATAAGAAAACAAGTTTCAATGATGAAAGTAGATTTCATATCTGCAGGGGCTTTACCTTTGTCAACAGACTTCAGGTATTCCAGACAATTGTGCTTCCAGTACCCCAGCTTCTTGCAGTGGTGACAAACGTCGGTTTTCTTCGACGCTATCATCGTGGATGCATTGGAAGATGAGCCAACACATTGACTCTTCTTCTTTCTCTTATGGGTCAGACCCTTCCGAGAACCTTGCTTCTGACCGTGCTTTCCTTTGACTTGTGCAACCATTGCACTGCCAGAAGGTCCATCCTTCCTCATTACATCTTCAACAGACTTTAATGCAGCCAATAGCCCAGCGCTAGTAAAATCAACTTTGCTCATGTGGAATGTGTCAACAAAGTTGTTGAAAGACTTAGGGAGCAACAGTAGAATGAAGTCAGCTTGCATGTTTGCGTCCATGTTAGCTCCTAGGGTTTCCAATTCAGAAAGGTACCCAAACATTTTGAGTACATGCTCTTTGACAGAGGTCCCCTCCTGCATCTTGCAGCGAATAAGTTCTCTCATTATATTATACCACAATGTGCAGTTCATGTCACCAAATATTTCCCTCAGATTCGTCATAATATCATAGCAAGAGGCCATTTCCACATGTTGCTTCTACAGCACATTGGACAATGAACCCAGAATGTAACAACTTACCTGATTATGATCTTCATCATATTTTTCATTATAACTGATTTCCTTCTGAGTCTTTGGGTCTTCGTATAATTTCATTGTCAGCACATAAGATACGCGCTCAACCGAAAGAACAAGATCCAAATTTTGGATCCAATCTGAATAATTTGGTCCGGTCAGTTGATTGACCGCCAAAATCCTGCTAAGTGGGTTCATGGACTTCATTTTCTAAAATCAAGAATGCATTATATTAGAATATATAAATAATTATATATTCAATTTAAAATTATTTGATTAAGGAATTTCTAATCAAATTAGTCTTGCTTTTTCAACTTTGAAAGTCCATTCCCTTAATCACTTTCAAAGCAAGAGATATACTTAGCGTTATATCTCTAGCAAGAACGGGGATCTCCTCTTTACCTTCGTCACATCCCAATAATATGAGAACTTGTAACTCGGATGAAGAGAAGTGGGAACACATTCCGCCTTGCAAGTCCAACTTGCATCTCCTAATTTGGACTTTAACACCCGGGCGCACCACCCCTAAGGTGATGTTGACTTGTCATTAATTGAACCAACCGTCAACATGATTAGTACTCGCTATGCACAATCCAATATCACCCTAATAATATGAGGACTTGATATTGGGGTCACTACGCATATGACCTTGCTCTTTTGAGAAGCAAAGAGCCCGATCCAGATGTGCTTGTATGCAGAAGCAGTCACTTCGGACAGGCGTCTCCTACATTCAATCACTGGCGACGGAACCGTTCACCTTGACGGGAGACCATGGATGCCAATTATGTGATCCTCCACCCCATATTCAAATTATAATTAATTATCCTGAATCAAATTCACATAATTAATTCATCCAAGGGAAATACACATCTATTCATAATAGAGTGTTTTTAATTGGGATATAATCAATTTGATCACATTAAATCAATTATCAATCCAATTCAATCAACAAACTTGATTGTTACTTGAATATATGGTATTATCTCAAAGTACTTATTAATTCGAATTTTAATAATTAGAAGAATACACCTTAATCATTCATGCAATCAAGTTCCTACCCGCTGTCATGGCTGATAAACAAGGTCCCGACCCTGCGGTTTTTGAGAGGTTGTCGGTTGTAGAGAGGTAACCACAAGAAGGAGGGAACCAAATTTGAATCAAACAAAAATTACGGTAGAAACAGGAGATAAAATTCAATTCTGCCATTCACTACTAATTTAACCAGCTGAGTGAGCCTGGATCGAACTCCAGGAAGCATAATGTTAAAACCACGGTTTTCGAGACAAAGAAAGAATTCCAACAAAATTCTCTTTTATTCTTGATTTTACAAGGAAAGAAATTGTAGACAAAATTGTTTCGAAACAAACTCAAGAAAACAAAAATCAAAACCATAAAATAAGGGGACGAAAAATTCAGGAAAAATACTCGAAAAATAGCTTGGGTAGTTATCGAGCTACCCTAGAAAATTCGTGGAAAAATGTGAAAAATACGAGGTTCAAACGGCCCCTAGAAGCCAGAGGCCTAACTGCAAGAAAAATATTTAGTTTTTGTTACAGAACGGTCCTTGTAGGGACTAAAATGCAAAGGAAATATGATTTATTACAATTAGGTCCCTGTGCAGGGACCTAATTGTAATTCTGGAAACTCCTAGAGGTGCGCTTTAATTTTTGGAACTTGGCACGGTTTATGACGCAATTTCTCTACCGATTCAGATTCAACGGCGGAGACTAGAGGCTCAGATGCGATCTGGTCCGTCCACTTCCGCCATGTGTCGACAGCTTGTACACCGGGCATTCTTGAGTGTTCTTGACTTCTGTTGCGTGGTTGACGATGACCTTTCCTTCTCCGAATTATCACCGGCGACTGACGAAGGTCTGGGGGCTCTAGCAGGGCCAGAGGGGTGACTCCTTCACTCCTCAAGCTTGCCCGTGGTAGGGGTCCTCCAAAGGTGTCTGACAACAACAGCTATTAGGCGATGAAGATGGCTGCTCCGGCTTTGATCCTGGAGCTTCGTGATTATTGTGCCTTCTTCAGATGTGGTTTGCTGGTGATTGGAAGTTCCACTTTCTCTGATTACGCTCCAGATTGAAGATAACTCTGCAATTAATGAGTGTATATGCTCGATTTGCAATGAAATGGGCCGAATGATTAATAGTTGCAAGATCAAAATGACGTTTCCAGCATAGTTGAAAACACGGTGTTTGATTAATGGCGAAATGACGATGAATCCAAACGAATCGAGATGAAATGGAGTATGAGGATTTGATTCGCATTTTTGACAGATGATTAAGGGATCCAATCACTAGATCCTAATAGAGGCACGCTAATCGAGAAATAAAAGGTTGAAAAGATGAATGGATTACCTGTGAGGGTGTAGAACCTCTGCTGGTCTTCGCTCGACGGGACGGCTTCTCGGAGCTCTACGCAGCTCGAAGCGGCGATGCAAGGGCAGATGAGAACCTTGGAACCTCCTCCGATCACCCTTCTTCCACGCAGGTAGGACACTAGGATCTCTCACCTCCTTGGATGGTCGGAGTGCGGGAAGAAGTTGGGTAGTCGGCCAGTTAGTTTTGGAGAAGGGTTGGTTAGGGGAGAGTTCGTTAATGGCGTCAACTTCGTGGCCTTTTATAGACGAATTGCTTGAGCTCCAAGGTAGATCCAATGGTGGGCGTGTGTTAGGGAGGTTAGGAGGATAGGATGAAGGGATGAGATCGAGTGAAGATGTTAGAATGGTGCGGGAATAATTAGGTGAAAAGCGGCATTGGAACAGAGTTCCAACGACCTATTCTTGGAGAAGAAGTACCAGGTGCTGACACTTGTCAGCACCTGGTTGGCCAGAGTGTTAAATACCATATAAATTATATAATTAAGAATAAATATCATTATTTTAAATAGGTATAAAAACGAAAAATGTAAATAATTAAATTATCTAAATTATGGTATAAATAATTTTTGTAAATAATAAATATTATTCGAAATATAACTATTATATTAATAAATAAGTATAAATAATACTTAATGAATAGGTCATGAGTTTTAAATTCAATAATTAATTAACTATTTGTTAATTTTACATTTTCTTAATTATTAGAATAATAAATAAAGTCTTTATAAATTTTTGTGGATTTTATTAAAATAATTTAGTTGTATTAATAAATACAGGTATAGGTTAAACAGTTCAATTTTATCTATAAATTAGGATTTTGGATTTTATTAAAATAATAAATAAGCTCCAAAAATTCTGAAATAAATCATGATGAAAATACAATATCATGAAAATAATTAAAAAATATAAAATTAATAAAACTGTAAATAATGTGTTCTGAATAAAATAAATAGCCTAGAAACCCTATTGTCATTAGGTCCCAAAACTAACTTCTTGCAAAAGGACTCCAATTTTAATGAAACCACCTTTATTAAATAAAGAATATTATATTATGAACTTTAAAGGTGAGTAAAGTGAAATTGGAGTTCGTATGAGGAAGTTATGATGTTTAGAAGTTGAGATTTTGACAATTTACAAGTTAGATTTCTTGGCATATATACAAGATAATATTTTTAACTTATTTTTATATTTTTATATTTTTAGAAATAATTAGGAAAAGAGTTTGGTGAAAAATATATTCATATGAATTAATTAAAAAAATGAAGATTTGATAATTATTTGATAAATAATGAATAATGTGTGGAGTATTATTTAGTTATTATTTTTTATGGTTTTCTTCTCTTATCTCCCCATACTTGTTGTTTTGTCGACCAATCCATACTGACTTGGTCTCGGGAGTTAGGTTATATAAACATATCTTTCAGCTATGTTTATATTTTCTGAGTCATATTGTACATATATACATATCTACAATCTGCCTTCTTTTCTTTTCTTTATTTTTTATTCTTTATTTATTTATATGTTTTTGATGCATAAAAGTGCATTTTTATTCATGAATAGGATTTTGATAAAATGTGGAAATTAATGAATATTTGCATGTATTATTTAAGGGTTTTAAGACAAAATACGATAGAAAAGTTAATGAATCATGGATTCATCAACCCCTTATACTTAAACTTTGCTAGTCCCTTAGCAAACACTTATTTGAAAAGTAAGTGAAAAAGAAAGAAAGCTAGAATGAATTTGTTTTCCTAAACCAATTCATGACAACAGACAAAGAACAGAGCTCGATCGGGCCAGAAACAAGCATTTTGTTGGAGCCTTAACTAGGATTAGGATTTTATCCTCAACAGTCCTCAAGTTCCATAAATCCTTATTCAAGATCACCTCATCAGCTAGCTCAGACTCACTTATTCATATCGCAAACTCTATCATCCTTGATGTCAATTTGTACAGTGTATGAATTGTTTTAGCTCTTCCTACTCAAAGAAGCGAAGAAACCGTCCATCACAGCTATACACTTCCATTGATTCCTCATCCAGCTACTCTTTCCTCGGGGAGGGAGGTATTCCCTTCTGAGGTCAGTTCGTGCTATGTCCACAATCGAATATAGAGAGAAAGTAGAAGAATGAGAAAAGAAGTGGAGTGCGACCAGTGTAGACACATCCCCTTTGGAAGCTCAACCGGTGTAGCTAAGTCTCCACTATGCAGGCATTTTCGGTTGAAGCTTGGACCATTGTGGTCGTATTTGTATTTGGTGGCTTCTTCTTTGATTTGACTTTGTAATTTGCTTGCACTCCATTCATCTCTTTGTGCCTCGACGGATATAGCATCTTTTGTTCCGTCCCTTTTTTGAGGTCTTAGAAAAAATTGTGTCAGCAGATCCTTCCCTCATATGAAGCGACTAGCGCAACACCAATCTCTCCCATCTTTAGACGTCAATGCTGCAAAGACAAGGATAGAAATGCACTACCAAGATGTACTGCCCTTCCCAACTCCATGCAAGTCGAGCTAAGTGCAGAGTGCATGTGTCCAAGATTGGTTCACTGGTGCAGAGTTGTACGGATGACACCAAATGGTCTACTTAAGCACATATGAGTTGTTTTCCCAAATATAGTATTATGGAACCCAAAGATTTTAAGTCAAAAGACCTGAAGAGTCTAAATTCCAGATTCTAACTAGGCTCCTTACAACGAGGGTTAAAGGCCATGATAAAGCTCCATCCTTTGGACAAGACTCAATCCTTAGTTCCAGAAATCAAACTTATTCTGAAAAATGCAAATGCAAATGCAACAATGTTTTTGTGAAGTATATTTTTTGAATTTTACTCATTTTTATGGATTTTAAGGCTTTTGTAATTTTTATGGATTTTAGGACTTTTTATTTTTTATGGATTTTCTGATTTTTATTAACACGTAATTGTACAAGAATTTTGCAAGATATAATTTATTTGAATTAAATATCTAATGTACTTTACAACTTTTATATACAGAGAATTTTACAAATATTAAATGATTTTTACACATATTTTAAAAAGTAGGATTTTAAATAAGTATTATACTGATTTTAAATACATATTTTAATTTAAGTATTTTAAATACGGATTTTATACATATTTTACTTATTTACAAGGATTTTATAAGTAATAGATAAATAGATAGATGGATTTTAAATTAACCCTCACCCATTTTTTATGGATTTTATAGATATAGAAAATACATAAAAGTATGAGTTATGGACAAAAGAATATATACAATATATACGCACCCCCCTATACTTAGCTTGTGATATGTCCTCATAGCGTCAAAAGAGAAAAAGGAGGACATAACTCATGCTAAGTAAAAGTGGGTGAATAAGAATAAGATAATACAAGTCAGTCAACCCCCTCCCCTATACTTACGATCAGGTCATCGTAAGTATACTGGAAGAGCAAAAACGAGATGACTGAGTGAAAAGAATATACAACGAAGGAACAAACGAAATAAAGAACACGAGATCATCAAAATCACTTGGTCCCCCCTATACTTAAGATAAGGCATCCTAAGTATAGAAAAGAATGTGACCAAAAATTGGGGATCAGTGATTTGTTAAAAAGAAAGGATATACAAAGGAGAAAGAACAAAATAGAAAACGCTAATCAGCGAACAATAAGTCCCCCCCTATAGTTAGGATCTGGTATCCTAAGCATAGAAGAAGAGCAAAAATGGGGACGATTGTGGTCTACGAAAAATATACAAGTGTTGTAGATCTACAAAAAATCGAATGGCTCAAAAGTCTTTGTATAGGATGAGATAAAGTGAAAGAATGATCATGAGTCATGTACAAAATAGATCACTTCAACATGGGCCAGATGATCAGTAGTCTCTACGAAATGCTTCAGTATCTGCTCGTTAACCACGAACGGCTCTGCACCAGGTGACACATCTGATATAGCTATGCTTCCATTATCGAGCACCGTTTTGACTATGTAAGGTCCTTCCCACTTGCTTTTCAATTTGCCAGGAAAAATTTTCAATCTTGCATTGAACAACCAGACTTTCTGCCCAGGGACAAAGATCTTGTGTCAAATATGTCTATCGTGTCATTTCTTCGCTTTGTCCTTATAAATGAGAGTGTTTTCGTATGCCTGATTTCGAATCTCTACTAGCTCATTCAGATCCATATTCCTCTTAACTTCTGCTTTATGTCTATCAAGTGAAATTTCTCGAATAGCCCATTCAGATTTATGCATGATCTCTACGGGCAAATGGCATGGCTTCCCATAAACCAGTCTGAATGGTGAAGTACCTAAGGGAGTCTTATATGCAGTACGATATGCTCAAAGAACCTGATCTAGAAGCTGCGACCAGTCCTTCCTATCCAGTCATACTAATTTCTGTAAGATTGATTTCACCTCCCTATTTGAGACTTCAGCCGTGCCGTTCATCTGTGGGTGGTAAGGAGAATCTACTCTATGATCAATGTCGTATTGCTTCATTAGCTTTTGACTTCCTTATTAATGAACTAGCTACCCCCATCTGAAATAAGAGTATGTGGAATCCTGAATCGTGAAATAATGTGTTCCCTTAGGAACTTGCAAACTATCTTACTGTCTGTGGTTCGTGTAGGTATAGCCTCCACCCATCTACTAACATAATCTATAGTGAGAAGAATGTACTCAAAGCCACTGCAGGAAGGGAACGGTCCCATGAAATCTATGCCCCATGCGTCAAAGATCTCACAAATAATAACACGTCGCATAGGCATTGCATCTCTAGCACTGACTGTCCCTACTGCTCTCTGACAATCCGGGCAACTCTTCACGAATGTACAAGCATCTCTAGTAAGAGTCGGTCACCATAATCCACTCTGAAGTACCTTCTGCACTATCCTCTTCCCTGAATGATATCCCCCTGCCTCTAAGGAATGGTACAGAGTAAGGACACTATTATATTCCTCCTGGGGAATACAACGCCTGTAAACACAATCTGGTCCTTCACGAAAAAGAATCGGATCCTCCCAATGGTAGTATCGTGCCTCGGAAACTAGTCTCTCAACTCGATTCTTTGGCCAACCCTGTGGACTTTTCTGTGTAACCAGAAAATTCACTATATCTGCATACCATGGAAGCTCAGTAACTGCAAAGATACTCTCGTCTGGAAATCTCTCTGCAATCTCTAGCGTGTACTCATCTGAAGGCTGCTCTTTCTGTAATCAAAAGAGGTGATCACCTACCACATTATTTACCCCAGGTTTGTCTCTAATATCCAAATCAAATTCCTGAAGTAAGAAAATCCATCTAAGAAGGCGTGCCTTGGCATCATTCTTTTCCATCAAAAATCGGATAGATGAATGATCTGTATACACTATAATTTTGGAGCCAAGAAGATAAGATCTGAATTTATCTAATGCAAACACTACTGCCAACATCTCCTTTTCCGTCACTGTGTACTTACGCTGAGCATCATCTAAAGTTCTGCTGGCATAGTGGATAGCAACCGGAAGTCCATTCCTCCTTTGTCCTAATACAGTCCCGACCGTAAAAACTGAAGCATCCGTCATGATCTGTAAAGGTAGAGACCAATCAAGTGGTTGTAGGATAGGAGCACTGATAATCATTTCCTTTAATGTGAGAAAGGCATTAAGAAATTTGTTATCTAACAAGAACCTGATGTATTTGCCTAATAATTCAGTTAACGGTCGGGTAATCTTGGAACACTCCTGAATGAACCATCTGTAAAAGCCGATATGCCCGAGAAATGACCGTAACTGCTTAATGTTGGATGGTAGTTCGAGGCGCTTGATGACATCCACCTTGACAGGGTCATCCTTCATGCCTCGCTGGGAGATGACATGCCCCAACACGATCCCGTGTGTAATCATAAAATGGCTCTTTTCCCATGACAGAACGAGATCTACCTCACAACTCTTCTGAAGAACCCGGTCTAGGTGCGCTAAACAATCATCAAAGGACTCACCATAGACCAAAAAATCATCCATAAATACCTCTAGAAAATCACCGACCATGACTACAAAAATAGAAAGCATACACATCTGGAAAGTAGCAGGGGCGTTGCACAATCCAAAGGGCATCTGTCTAAAGACATACGTGCTAAACGGACATATAAAGGTGGTTTTCTCCTGGTCTTCAGAAGAAATGGTTACCTGGTTGTATCCGGAGTAACTGTCAAGGAAACAGAAGTATTCCTTCCCTGCCAACCTTTTAATGACATGGTCTATAAAAGGCAAAGGGAAGTGATCCTTCTTCGTCGCGGCGTTCATTTCCTGTAATCAACGCACACCCGCCATGACGTGGTTACTCTCTTTGGAATCTCCTCTCCACTCTCATTCTTAATCATTTGAATTCCCGACTTCTTCGGGACAACATGTAATGGGCTAGCTCATTCAGAGTTGGAGATGGGATAGATAAACCCTACATCACACCATTTCGTAATCTCTTTCTTGACAACATCTCATAAAACTGGATTCAGCCTACACTAAAATTCTCTGGAAGGTTTCATGTCATGATGGAGTTATATATGATGAGAACACAAAGCAGGATTGATCCCGTGGAGATCGGATACAACACACCCAATACCCTTGTGGTTTCTTTCAAGAACCTCCATCAGATGAGATTCTTGTTCTTCGGTCAAAGATGAGCTGATAATGACCGGAAACTGTCGATGTGGACCTGCAAGGAAAGCGTACTTCATATTTGGTGGCAATAACTTCAGCTCTGGTAAGGTAGACTCTGGCTCTACTGAAACCTCATCTAAATGTGTAATGGGATCTGTATTGGAAGTGTATTTGTCTACAATATGGTTATCCACCATCTCAATATGCTCTAGAGTTGGATTACAGAAGATGTCTAAAACATCATCCGACTCGCTACTATGCTCACCCTCAGAATGACTAGAGGAAAACAATTCTGCTAAATAAAAATCAATCTCTAGTTCATCTGAAGTGGAGGGATTGTGTAAACACTTTGATTCTAAAAGATCTGCAATAAACTCCTAGGAAGTTTGATCCCTCTGCTTCTCATCATCCATATTGAAATATAAGGTACCTTCGGAAGAACTGCCAATTGTAGTCTCGGACCCATCCTCTACTAGGAAATCCTGGATCTCTACTCGATACCTCTCAAGGTCGTCAAGGAGTACCTCATCCATGTAATCACAGGTGGCTAAAGAACTCAAGAAATTTGAAGATGCATCACTAGATGTGTTTTATTCTCTCACCATCTCTATATGTACCTTCTCGCCCTCGGCGTGAAAATATACCTTCCATGTATCATAATCGAAGAGAGCCTTCGCGGTTTCTAAGAAAGGCCTCACAAGAATGATCGAGGTAAGGTGCAACTGTGTAGGGCATTCCATGTCAAGGACAGTAAAGTCCACTAGGAATTGCATGCCCTACACAGTTACGATAACGTTCCTCAGTATGCCCCTAGGTCTCTTTACGGATCTATCAGCAAATTGAAGGATCGCACGGGATTTGTAAAGAGGACCTAACTCGAGCATGTCGAGTAAGGAAGATGGTATCAAATTGATCGAGGAATCGTTATCTAATAGAGTGTGATCGAATGAGGCATTGGCGATCTCGCATCTGACATAATGTGCTCATGAATCCTTCTTCTTCTTAGGTAACTTGTTCTGTATTGCGCAGGATGTAGCCTTGGTCAAAACATATTTTTCTGTATGTGATCTATTTTTCCTACGCATGGTGCATCGATTTTTCAACTGATTCTTGAGCGTAGGAAAATGACCTAAGGCATCGTGAAGTGGGATCTTCAAAAAGATGTGATCTTTCAATAGTCTTTCAGTCTCTGGAGTCACAACATTCTTTTTGTTATTTTTCTTTCCTCTTCCAAATAAAGCATCAGGAAAAGGAACAATATCAGGAATTAGAAAATCAGACTTTTTATTGAATTCAGAATCAGCTTGTACATCGAGAGTTTCAAAATTATGTACAAAACTCTTTAAAACAGGGGAAGAAACATTTTTATCGGGAGTATCTGCATGGTCTGGCATGATATCATTGTCTCACCCGCTAATGTCCATGTCAATAGTTTCACCATCGCTCCCTTCTCTTTGATCTTCATGATGGTCCTCATCAATGTGTTGGTTCTCCTCCTCAGCATCAGAATATGGTTGCTCATGGATTTGCTCTCGCTCCTCATCAAGTGTCCTCTCCTCTACTCCATCAGGTGCTTGTGGTGATTTACTGCTCCTGAGACGAATGAAGTTAGATAAAAATTCAGGAAAAGAGATCGTACCTGTATCGTTGTCTACCTGATCTGGATGCCTCCTCTTGTTATTCGGATTCATCTGAGGCTGGGCTAGGAGAGTGGTCTTTGGCACGGTTAACTCATCTAGACGATGGTTAACCTGCTCCATCTCTGTTTTCTGTGCAATTTGGAGCGTACTCAACATATCCATGATTTGATTTAGAGCCTGGGCCAGTGAAGACATCTCAGGTTCGGTGTGGTGACCCTGGCTTTCTACTCTCTCCTACCTTGGCGTGAATTGTTGTGAGGAATAAGGCTAGGAGGATCTCTTTGTGCAAAGGAAGATTGGTGTTGCTGCTGATAATGATAAGGTTGTGAATGGTTAGCAGGATTTTGATATGAATGTGGTCTCTGACATGCATGCTGGTGAGACTGTTGCTGCGTGAATTGTTATCGGTGCTGGAAGTGTGGATGTCCATGCTGCGGGTGACTGTACTGTTGCTGCTGATGATGATGAGGTACACTCGATTGCTGAATCGGAGTATACCAAATCCTGTTGATCTCAAGAGTGGCTTGAGGCTCAACATCCATATCCGCAACACTGGTGATCTGACCAGGATTGGTATGAGACCGATCCTCATGCCAATCAATCTGCGGAGTCTTGGGCTCACTCTGAACAAAATGTATCTGTCGGGTGGGTGGAGCGGGTAAAGACCTCCGTACAGGTTGTGCAGTCAAAGAAGATTGGGCATGCTGGTACTGAAGTTGAAGCTCTGAAACCTTCTTCGTGAGATCACTCAGATGTTGAGGCAAAGATGAGAGTTTCTCCAACTCTCGCAGTGGTTGTAAGTCCTGAACTTTTTTCTGAATCACATCCACCAACGTTAATTTCTCGCTAATGAAACTCATGTTGGTGTTGGATTCAGACTCTGAAATATTAGCCACCTTATGATGCTCTCGATGATGTGGTGGCTGAGGGGCCTTTGGAATGCTCGAGTAGAGTCGACGACTTTCGAGTTCTCCACCATCCCTTTGAAGATGGACCAGACTAACTCGGCATCTTTATTTAAATAACTGCCGCCACATGCGGCACTCACCAGCCCCTGAATGTCCGGTTGGAGTCCTCCAAAATTGTTTTGCACCAGCAACTTCATCGGAATCTCATGATGCGGGCATCTCTCCGTAAGATCCTTGAATTTATCCCATGCCTCATGGAGAGATTCATTTGGAAGTGCGTGAAGTTGGAGATCTAACTCCTCATCATTTTTGTCCTTCTCATAGGAAAATACTTACGCACGAATGTGGACTTTAAATCATCCCATGTAGAAACTTCCCTTCCTAGATGACTCAACCAGTAAAGTGCCTTATCTGCTAAGGCGAAGGGAAAGGCTTTGAGGCACACAGCCTCCTGCGTAACTACTGGATAGCTTGTCGTACCACAAATCATCTCGAACTGCTGCAGAAAGTTAAACGGCTCCACTATAGCATTCCCGTAGAACTTGGGAAGCAATGAGATGAAGGATGGTGTCAGTTCGTATGGCCCTTGATTCGGCGGTAACCGAATCTAATGATGTAGCTTTCTCGTGCTCGGGTCATAATCATCTCGTAAATTGGTGGGAACTATTGCACGCGATAAAGGATTCCCGACTCCCGCTCTCAGTGCAACTAACTCAGCTCGCAACTCATTCTGAGTTCTAAATTGTTCTTGAATCTGCAAGTTCATCTGTTGTAAAGTATCGAGAATTCCTGTCGTTATATCTGAGCTGGATCTGGTCTTCCTTCGATGTGGTGATCCTTAGCTGGCCTCTCCTCTGCTAGTCCTTTACCACGAGCCATGTGTTTCAGATATGCTGGGAAAGAAAATTTCTCGTAAGAACTCAGTGAAAAAATAGCTGGAGATATTGATGATGTATTGAGGCAAGGGTCTGCCTCAATAGACTGGCAGGGAGATGAGGGAGTCTGGTCTGACTCTCCTCGATATCAGATGGGACCAACTCGGGAAGAGGGTTATCCTGAGCTTGTGAAGATGTACAACGGACGGTGGAGGGTCGAGGGTTTACAGAGTCTGAGCAGAAAAGCCGTCGAGTCATTATCTTCGATGTCAAGAGATTGATCAGGAGAGCACGATTTACAATTCAATAAAGATGGGAAAAAGCGTAAAAGCCGTGGTAACTCACGCCCCACAAGCAAACACAAAACAAACCATGTTTTCACCAACACAACCCGATGATGACCGTAAGAGTTCGGTCTTTTATCTTGTTGGTTTTATGGTTGTAGTAGCAAACAAGTATAATCTCGGTAAACGCGAGCTGATAGGTGCCTGATTTTTCCTCGAAATACTGTCCCAAGTTTTTACAGAGAACCACTTATTCTCAGCCAGTATGGGGGTAAGTACGGACCGTTTCTAGCTACCCGTGTTACTTGATGACAGAGCCTTATGCAGTGTCCTCTAAACCCCCCACTCTGCTAAGTAAACTCGGACCGTTTTCGGCTACCCGAGTGTACCCACTGAAAAGTGGTGATTATGTGTATAGACTAAGTAGTATCTCAAAAGAAATACAGGGTTTGGGTACTATCCTTAAAGGGCGTCTCTCACTCGCGCACTCTAAGAAGAACCTGTGCGGGGGTTACTCTCCCAAATCAATTGAATATTATGTTTGTTTTAGATCAAATACTTTAGCTGTCCCGATTTTATTTTGGGAGTTTTATATTTTTTTGGATTTTTTCAGACAAACGACTACCGAGTGTCTTTATTATTTTTTCATAAGTCCTATAATAATGCACCTAGGTTGTGAGTCCTAAGACTAACTACGAAAGAGCAATCAGATAGGAAAAAGAAAACTCCTAAGCAAGCACCTAGCCTCATAAAAATCCAGAAAAACCGACGATGCGAGAAAAACCACGGTGGGTGCCCTGATCCCCCGAACGCACGACACTTAGCGAATCAGAACCCGAGAAAGAATTGGAAGGGAGGTACAAGTCGAGATGCCCTTATTGGGTCCCTTTCTAGGAAAACAAAAACACGGACAAGTGCCCTTTCTCTCTTTTCTTACAAGAATAAAAGAAAAGAATTACTACTCGAACCCTAACTAACCCTGCCCTCAGCAACCGAGAATCCCCGGTCTCTGCACTTTCAACTGTTTTGCTGCTTTTGAGAAAGTCGACTGAACCTACATGCCCTGAAGAGTTAGTTAAGAAAGAAAAAGGCAAAAAAGCCGTAAACAAAAAATTAAAAGACACACAAATAATCGTAAAAACCGAAAAAACCGTAAATCAAAAACTGAAAGAAAATTTGCAAAATCAAGAATAATAGAGAAAAATCGGTTCAAAAACCACTGTAAAAACAACGCTTCCCCGGCAACGGTGCCATTTTGATAAACGCGGTCCCGACCCTGCGGTTTTTGAGAGGTTGTCGGTTGTAGAGAGGTAACCGCAAGAAGGAGGGAACTGCATTTGAATCAAACAAAATTACGGTAGAAATAGGAGATAAAATCCTATTCTACCATTCACTACTAATTTAACCAGGTGAGTGAGCCTAGGTCGAACTCAAGGAAGTAGAATGTTCAAACCACGATTTTCGAGACAAGGAAATAATTCCAACAAAATTCTCTTTTATTCTTGATTTTACAAGGAAAGAAATTAAAGACAAATTCGATTCGAAACAAACTCAAGAAAACAAAAATCAAAACCACAAAATAAGGCGACGAAAAATTCGGGAAAAATACTCGAAAAATAGCTTGGGTAGTTATCGAGCTACCCTAGAAAATTCACGGAAAATATGAAAAATACGAGGTTCAAATGGCCCCTACAAGCCAGGGGCCTAACTGCAAGAAAAATATTTAATTTTTGTTATAGAACGGTCCCTGTAGGGAGTAAAATGCAAAGGAAATATGATTTATTACAATTAGGTCCCTGTATAGGGACCTAATTGTAATTCTGGAAACTCCTAGAGGCTCGCTTTAATTTCTAGAACTTGGCAGGTTTATGACGCAATTTCTCTATCGATTCAGATTCAGCGGCGGAGATTAGAAGCTCAGATGCGATCTGATCCGTCCACTTCCGCTACGTGTCGACAGCCTGTACACCGGGCATTCTTGTGTGTTCTTGACTTCTGTTGCGCGGTTGACGACGACCTTTCCTTCTCCGAATTATCACCGGCGACTGACAAAGGTCTGGGGGCTCCGACGGGGCCAGAGGGGTGACTCCTTCACCCCTCGAGCTCGCCCGCGGTAGGGGTCCTCCAAAGGTGTCTGACAACGGCGGCTATTAGACTATGAAGATGGTTGCTCCGGCTTTGATCCTGGAGCTTCGTGATTATTGTGCCTTCTTCAGATGTGATTTGTTGGTGATTGGAAGTTCCACTTTCTCTTATTTCACTCTAGATTGAAAATAACCCTAATTAACGAGCGTATATGCTCGATTTGCAAAGAAATCGGCCGAATGATTAATAGTTGCAAGATCAAAATGATGTTTCCAACATAGTTGAAAACACGGTGTTTGATTAATGGTGAAATGGCGATGAATCCAAACGAATCGAGATGGAATGGAGTATGAGGATTTGGTTCGCGTTTTTGACAGATGATTAAGGGATCTAATCGCTGGATTAACTATCCTAATAGAGGCATGCTAACTGAGAAATAAAAAAGTTGAAAAGATGAATGGATTACCTGTGATTGCAGGGTATAGAACCTCTGTTGGTCTTTGCTCGATGGGGCAGCTTCCCGGAGCTCCATACAGCTCGAAGCGGCGATGCTAGGGCGGATGAGCACCTTGGAACCTCCTCCGATCACCCTTCTTCCACGCGGGTAGGACACTAGGATCTGTCACCTCCTTGGACGGCCAGAGTCACGGGAAGAAGTTGGGTAGTCGGCCAGTTAGTTCTAGAGAAGGGTTGGTTTGGGGAGAGTTCGTTAATGGCGTCAACTTCGTGGCCTTTTATAGACGAATTGCTTGAGCTCCAAGGTAGATCCAATGGTGGGCGTGTGTTAGGGAGGTTAGGAGGATAGGATGAAGGGACGAGATCAAGTGAAGATGTTAGAATGGAGCGAGAATAATTAGGTGAAAAGAAGGTGTTGGAACAGAGTTCCAAAGACCTATTCTTGGAGAAGAAGTACCACGTGCTGACACTTGTCAACACCTGGTTGGCCAGAGTGTTAAATACCATATAAATTATATAAAAAATAATAAATGACATTATTTTAAATAGGTATAAAAACGAAAAATATAAATAATTAAATTATCTCAATTATGGTATAATTAATTGTTGTAAATAATAAATATTATTCGAAATATAACTAGTATATTAATAAATAACTATAAATAATACTTAATGAATCGGTAATGAATTTTTAATTCAATAATTAATTAACTAATTGTTAATTTTACATTTTCCTAACTATTAGAATAATAAATAATGTCTTTATAAATTTTTGTGGATTTTAATAAAATAATTTAGATGTATTAATAAATACAGGTATAGGTTAAACAGTTCAATTTTATTTATAAATTAGGGTTTTGGATTTTTATTGAAATAATAAATAAGCTCCAAAAATTCTAAAATAAATCATGATGAAAATACAATATCATGAAAATAATAAGAATTTATAAAATTAATAAAACTGTAAATAATTTGTTCTGAATAAAATAAATAGCCCAGAAACCTTGTTGTCATTAAGTCCCAAAACTGACTTTTTTGCAAATGGACTCCGATTTTAATGAAACCCCCTCTATTAATTAGAGAATATTATTTCATGAACTTTAAAGGTGAATAGAGTGAAATTGGAGTTCGTGAGGAGGTTATGATATTCGGAAGTTGAGATTTTGACCATTTACAAGTTGGATTTCTTTGCATATATAAAAGATAATATTTTTATCTTGTTTTTATATTTTTATATTTTTAGAAATAATTAGGAAAAAAGTTTGGTGAAAAATATGTTCATATGAATTAATTAAAAATCAATGAAGATTTGATAATTATTTGATAAATAATAAATTATGTGCGGAGTGTTATTTAATTATTAATTTTTATGGTTTTCTTCTCTTATCTCTCCCTACTTGTTGTTTTGTCGACCAATCCATACTGACTTGGTCTCGGGGGTTAGGCTATATAAATATATCTTTCTGCTATATTTATATTTTCCGAGTCATATTGTACATATATACATATCTACAATCTGCCTTCTTTTCTTTTCTTTATTTTTATTCTTTATTTATTTACATGTTTTTGATGCATAAAAGTGCATTTTTATTCATAAATAGGATTTTGATAAAATGTGAAAATTAATGAATATTTACATGTATTTGTTAAGGGTTTTAAGATAAAATGCGATAGAAAAGTTAATGAATCATGGATTCATCAATGGCCAGTAGCGACGGGAGTGGGACAGACCGCACACTGTGCAACCTGCTACCCCAACACTCCCCGACTAGATACCATATCCACCTCAGGAAAGGATAATGCCAAATTGATCATTTTTAATTGAGATGATAATCGGTTCTTCAACCGAAGTTATACCATATAGTAATAACCAAAACACTTTTGATTATAAGGAAATTTGTTAAATAAATTCCCAATCATATTCAAGCAAGTTTCTTTGTTGATTGTGTACCCAATTGTGATCTATATCATATCTAATCAATTATTAGTTAAGTTAATGTCAATTAAGGAAATAATTGTCATTCTCAAATATTTTCCATGATTATTTCAAGAAATTAATCACTAATTTCATTAATTGACAATCGGATGGTTCTTGATTAGGAATGTAATTTCCAACAGTGGCCCCCACTTACTAAAATTAACATATCTTAATCAAATTAAATCTAAATTACACAAAATAAGTTTCTAAAGTTTGTTAATTTGATTTATGACAGAATTTAAGTTATTTGCACTTATCTATGCATATAAAAACAGAAATTGACTCCTTAATCATGTTAAGATTCGCAGTCCCCGAAATAGTGGATACATGTTCATTAAAATGATCATAACTTGAGAAAACAGAATCCAAATTACGCAAACTCAAATCTCACGATTTCCTTATTTAATGGGGAACAAAATACAAGTGATTATTTCGTGTTTAAATATTTTAAACAGGACCGAAATTATTCACTAAATAGAGATGCAAAAATGAAATACCATAAAACTTTCGCAAACCTTAACGAACCCAAGTCTTCCTAGGTTTATGGATCTCAACCAAAACCTCCGACCTAAGGTTTTGACACCACTTGAAGGATATGGAATAATCCTTAAGTGCATCACAGAAGCATGGGGATCATATCGAATACGATCGAGAACGACTAGTCACATTAGTTGTTTGATGCAGCGGAATTTAAAATTTTCATGTGATGAAACCACATGATTCAACAACACTTCTTGAATCATTTCATCTAACCACATATATAGAAAAAGGAATACCTCTTGTAGCATGGTTGCGATCAAGCCTCTAAGAAAAGAGACCACCTGTCTCAAGTCCGATCTTTGGAGGAGACGCTTGCGAGCGTGGGGATGAACCGCATGCTTCTCTCAATCCAAGATGTTGATCCAAGCAAGGGAACTCCTGATCTCGTCGTACGAGATCGAATGTCTTCTTCATGAGCATGGCACACTAAAGAAGATGGAGAACCAAGGGTCGTCGAGACGGCAGCACAACGGTGAAGCGACGACGACTTCTTCCCTCTAGGGCTAGGGTGGACGACCACCCAAGGAGAGAGAGGGGGAGAGGGTGTGAGAATGGAAGAGAGAGGAGAGAGCTAGATGTTGTTATTATTGTAACCAGGATGAGCATGGGGTGCCACTTCTTATATAGGGTTTGGGAGTCCATGGACTACACAAAATCAATGGTTGAGATTGATTTGTGCTTCTTTAAATGGCCAAGATTTTATTGGTAAAAACCAACAACAATTAATTTAATTTAGATTAAATATATTTAATAAATCAATATAATTTAATCCTAAATCAAATCAAGCATACATGGAGATATTTGAATGGAGATTTTTGCAATCTTGGAAATCTCCATGAAATCTCATGCAATCTTGTGAGATTGCATTACTCCTTGGAAATCTCCATGATTTTAAAACAATACTTGTTGTAAATATTTTAACAAAAATAATTCATAATTATTTTGTGAATATTACAATCTTGCCATTGAAAAAATGTGATTCACATTCACAACCCAAAAAAATGAGATTTACATTTTCAATCAAATATCCAATGTGAATCCAATTCACATCAATAATTAATCAACAAATATAAATAATAATAAGCTCTCTCTAATACATTATAAATCACATTATTATTATATTATAAATAATTGGATATTGTTATCTACATTATTCTTATTTGATTTAATCATATTGGATAATCTTTCTCGTGCATCAAAATAATGTAAATCAAATTCACATTATCTATGATAATTAAATCACATTTAGTTATCCATTTCTCAATGCTTGGATATAATTCAACTATGGAAATATTCTTGAACCCTTTCAAGAATAATGTGCTTTCTCCGCAGATACTTGGAGATAAGGACTGGGTGGATGTATGTTCCATGTATAGTGACTTGGATATTGAGATTACATCTCAAATCCATATCTCACGTGCCTCTCATAGATGCTTGATTAAATCAAGACCATAAATCTAATCTTCTCGTTGCATCTGAATCACATTCAGATCAATGTCCAACACTTGGACCAAGATCAGATTACTTCTCTACTGAGAGGAGTCACTAAAATCCAAACCTATTACATCACTCCCTCGAAATGGAAGCATCATGGTTTTACAATCGTTTATGATCACATCGCTCTCAGGTATTCCTAATACCTGTACATCCTGCATACTGGAAGACATATGATAAATCTGAAGATAATGATCACTTTAACGTTGTCATCTTCAGGGTTCCATCAACAAGTTTCTCTATCTTGGTCATTAGGAATCGGTATCGATCATATGCTTTCCCAAAGCATATATCATACCTTCAAATTCTTATCATGCTTCCATAGCACGATGACCATGCATGGAATTTGATCGGTCCCAATACCTCATGAGTGAGCTCATGTCTTCCGATTCACAAGTGAACCTGTATGATCCCTTTGAGAGATCGTACGACTCATATGCCCTTATATGCACACCAGCTCGCCGGTGTATAGACCTTGATTAGGTCATCAACCTATTGGTCTGCCAAATGTACACACTCAAACATATAGTAACACATTTGTCTGTGGTCGGAGGATGTGTGCCTGTATCATGACAGTATATGATATAGGACTTTGGTTATCTCGATCTCGTTAAGTCAACTCTTTGACCTAACTAATCTGACACCTCTGAATATCTATTCCTATGCAGAGGACATGCATCAAGAGGTCGTTCAGATATCATCCTAATGAGATAGGATTGCCATTTCCTACTCAGGTTGGAGATGATCTCTTAATAATCATTTGACAATGCTTGATGAGTCCTCTATATAACTCCTTAGATATTCATCCAAACACCAATCTCTATTATTCAATTATTGAATCAACAGCTGTATGATTATTAAGATGGCCATGGTACATAACCCTAATTGTACAGAGGGACCTTATAGTGCATTCATTCAGAAAGGGAGTGAAACAATCGATAACTTTTATTAATAAATCAAATATTACAATAACATTTATTGTAGGTATGGTTTGCCTCGGGCTCACATGGCTAACAATTGGGACTGTCACATTAGTGGTACACCTTGAACTTCCATTTTTGAGAAAACCTCAAGGAAGGCTTCCTTCCATTAAGATATGGTACTGTATGGTACTGACCTATCTAAAGGGATAGCACCTCAAGGAGTTGAGGAAGTGAATGCTAAAACTTCTTGCCCTTTTGCATCAGTGATGAGAATCTTGGTGTATGCTAGATGTGTGCAAAAGTCAAATATCTGCCATGCAGTGGGATTAGTAAATCTTGATCATGGATTCAAGCCATGATGATACGCTAGTTATTATTAAATATAATCTTTGAGTGGATTTAATGTAGGTTATCTGAAAAAAGAAATATTTGCATAATACAAAGTTTACTTCGATTAAGGATTTTTAAATCAAAGTTGCATTGCCTTGTCAACTCTGAAAGTTCATTCCCTTATTCACTTTCAACGTAAGATATATGTTTACCATTATATCTCAAGCAAGATCTGGGATCTCCTTTCTTACCTTTGTTGCATCCCAATAATATGAGAAACTGCAACTTGGATAAAAAGAAGCGGGAACTCATTCTGCCTTACAAGTCCAACTTGCATTTCCCAGTTCAGTCTTTAACAACTGAGGCCGTCACCCCTAAGGTAATGTTGACACGTTATTAATTGAATTAACTGTCAATAAGATTAGAACTCACTATGCGCAATCCAATATCGTCCCAATAATATGAGGATCTGATATTGGGGTCGCTACACATACGGACCTACTCTTTCAAAAAGCAAAGAGCCCGATCCATGTGTGCTTGCATGCAGGAGCTGTCACTTCAGACAGGCATCTCCTACATACAATCCGTGGCAACAGAACCCTTCGCCTTGATGGGAGACCATGGAAGCCACTTATGTGATCTTCATATCATGTTCAAATTTTAAATAATTATTTTGAATCATATTCACATAATTAATTCTTTCAAGGAAAATCTAATCTATATATATATAATTGATAATTAATTTAATCATATTAAGTCAATGATCCAATCAATGTCCAACAAACAATCTTGATTGTTACTTAAAGGATGGTATAATCCCAAAATATGTATTATTCAAATTTTATTAATTAGAAAAATATATCATGATCATTTCAAGAATTATCCTTTCCTTACCAGTTGTCATGGACAGTATGCACGGGATGTGGGACAGACCGCTCACAGAGCAACCTGCTACCCCAACGATCCCCGACTAAACACCATATCGCCTCAGATCAAGATAATGTGATCTGATCATTTTGTATATGAGATTATACTCAGTGTTTCAACCAAATTTATACCATATATTATTTATCAAAATCATTTTGATTAATATTATGAGATTTGCTAAACAAATCTCCAACCCTATTTAAGTATCAATGTTTGTTAGAAAGTTCATTATAACCTAATCGATCAAGATCAATAATCTTATCATGTTGGTCATGGTCATTCAAAAATAATTATCTTTATTAAATATTTCACAAATATTTAACAACTAATTATTTCATAAGATTAAGAAATTAATTTCCATGAATAAATTGAATGAATTAATCACAGGATTCTTGTTCAAATTTGTTGAGTTTCCAGCAGAGACACATGTTTACTAAAACTAACAAATCTTGAGAAAATAAACTTCAAATCAAGCAAACTAATTTTCTTGGTTTGATAATTTGATTTGCAACAGAATCCAATAATAAACACCTATTTTTACACTTTTTATAATCATGGTTATCTCTTGATTATGTTCTATGGGGAATGTAATTCAAGTAAAAACACATGTTTTAAGGTACTTAAATGGGGCTAAAAAATCGAACAAAATAGGATTACGGAAATAAAATGCGATGAAAATTAGCACAACCAAAATTGCCTATGCCATCTTAGGTTTATGAATCATATCCTAAGCCTTTGACCAATGGCTCTGATACCACTTGAAGGTTATGAGAAATCCTTAAGCGTATCACAGAAGCATGAAGATCTCATCAAATGCAATCTGGAGCGACTAGTTGCACTAGTAGCTCAAGGCAGGGAATTTTAAAAAAATTTAAAGTGATGAAATCGCATGATCCAAGAACACTTCTCTGATCATTTCATCTAAGATACAAACAAGATATAGAAATATCTCTTGAAGCGTTGTTGTGATCACGTCTCTGAATTAAGATACCTCCTGTCTCAAGTCCGGTCCAACAGAGGAGACGCTTGCGAGCGCGTTGATGAAATGTGTGCTCCTCGCAAGATCGATAATCCAAGCGGTGAATCTTGTGATAATGTTACACGAGATCTGATGTCTCCTTCACGAGCGAGGTGCATCGAAGGAGATGGATATCCACATGCAGTTGAAGCAGTAGCACGACTATGTAGCGGTGACGACAGTGTCTCTCTAAGGCACCAAGGTAGATGACCACAATGAGAGAGAGAGAGAGTAGACATGTAGAGAGAGAGAATTGTGTCTCATGTTGTGTAAAAATAAAAGGCTAGGGCTACCCTTCTATTTATATTATTTTTGATGTCCAAGGATCACAATAATGTGCTCACAAATTCAGCGATTTAGATTGATATGTGTTTTCAATCAATGGCCATGATCTTGTTGTGTTTTAATTACCAACAACAAATTTGTTGGCTTTTTAATTAAATTAAGTATATTGAAATAAATCAATATATTTCAATTTAAATCACACCAACAAAGATGAAATAAATTGGAAGGAGAGAGTCCCTCCTTCCATGTAGAGTGGACGGCCACAACTTGACAAATCAAGAGTGTTCGTCCACCATCCATGTTAGGAAGGTGCACTCCACATTCCAATTTCATGTGATTTCATATCTCACATTATTATTCCACATACGCAACACTTTTGTTGCATAATTATTAACAAAAATAATTCCAAATTATTTTGTAATAATTTCAATCATGACGTTAACAAATTATGAATCATATTCACATATCCAAAATAAAATATAAATTGCATTTACAATTAATTGTCCAATGTGAGTCCAATTCATATCAGCTATTAATTCGTAAAAATAAATTTCAATTATCTCTCTCTAACATATTATAAATCACATTTATAATATCCATGAATAATATATATAGTATTGTCCACGTTATTCACATCCTTGATAATTAAATCACATTTAATCATCTTGGATGTCCATTCTCATGAACCCAGATAATATGAATCAAATTCATATTATTCAAAATAATTAAATCACATTTAATAATCTATTTTATCGAATGCCCATATACAATATCAATGATAGAATTATTCTTGAACTCTTTTAAGACTAATGTGTTTTCTCCGCAGATACTTGGAGATAAGGACAGTGCGATTGTACGTTCCACGTATAGTGACTTGGATATTGAGATCACATCTCAAATCCAGGTCTCAGGGACCTCACATAGATGTTTGATTAAATCAAGACTGTCGATCTAATCTTCTCATTACATCTGAATCACATCCAGATCAATGTCCATCATTTGGACTAGGCTCAGATCACATCTCTAATAAGAGGAGTCACTAAAATCCATATCTATTTCATCATTCCCTCGGAATGGAAGCGTCATGGTTATACAATCATTTATGATCACATCATGCTCGAGTATTCTAATACCCTTACATCTTGCATAGTAGAAGATCTAGAACTGACGATTTAGATCAATTTAGACTATCTTCTTCAGGATTTTATCAGTAAGTTTCTCATTTGATCATTAGGAGTTGGCATCGATCATATTCTTTCCAAAAGCATATATCATACCAAGGTATTGATTATATACTTTTCAAAAGCATATATCAAACCTACAAATTCAGTCAAGCTTCCAAAACGAGATGACTGTGCATGGAATTTGATTCCAATATCTCATAAGTGAGCTCGAGTATTCCGATTTAGTAATGAACATGTATGACCCCTTTGAGAGATCGTATTAATCATATGCCCTTGTATGCACACCAGTCTGCCAGTGTATAGACCTTTATTAGATCATCAACATATCGGTCTACCAAATGATCGTATTCAAACAAATAATAACGCGTCTATCTCCGATCAGAGGATGTGTGCATATATCGTGATAGCCTAAGACATGGGTCTTGGTTATCTCGATCTTGGTAGGTCAACTCTTTGACCTAACTTATAGGACACCTCTGAATCTCCATTCTTATGCAGAGGACATGCATCAAGAGTTCAGTCAGATATCAGCCAAAAGAGAAGGAGTTGCCATCTCCTACTCAGGTTGGAGATCAACTCTTAATAATCATTTGACGGTGCTTGATCAGTCCTCAATCTAACTCTTTAGATATTCATCCAAGCACCAGCCTCTATAATTAAACAGTTGAATCAACAGTTGTATGATCATTAAGATGGCCATGGTACATAACCCTAATTGTACTAAGGGACCCTATTATGCAATTTCTTCATTTCAGGTCATGAAATGAATTGCAATAACATTTATTGCATGAGGCTCGTCGTGGGCTCACATGTCCAACAGTTATTAATCAGGAGTTAATATTTACACGTATATCATAAGTGTTTTTACCTATAAATTGCATATTTTATTTTAGCTTTGTATTTTTAAATTTATTATTGAATACCCATAATTTGTATATTTATAACTTATTTAAATACAATTGAATATATTTTTATTTTTTCTGAAGTTATTAGTCCATTGAAAAAAATATGTATATTTATTACACAAGTACATGTATATACAGTTCATTTATATATTTTAGTGTATTGATTTATTTTATTGTATTTTTAATGGTTTCATTTTATTTTAATTATGGATATGTATTTAAATGATATTTACAATTTTATAAAAATAAAAGGAATTGAAAAATATAAAGAATAAATATATCGAATAAAATATACAAGTATTTTGCAGAATATGGGCCCAAAACCTAACTTTTGCATCTTAGCTTCAAATTGAATGAACACCTTTAGTGAATAGCTTATTAAAAGTTATATACAATTAAAGGTGATTTTGGTCCATTTTGATATAGTATGGAGAAGATATAGGTCTGTGAAGTTTTATTTACGGCTTTTTATTTTGTGTGTCTAAAGCACACTATGCATTATTTTTCTTCATATTTTTATCTACAATATTCATGTTCAAAATTTATTGATTTGATGAGAAAATAATAAAAAAATAAAATAGATGCCAAAAGGCACTAATTGAACTATATTTTTAGGGTTTCTTAGATTGTGTAATCTGTACAATTGGTTGCCTTATCTCCCCCTACTTTATTTCTTATCGACCAAGTCATTATGATGATTGGGTCTCTGGGTCTAGGGTCACTCAACATCTATGGTGTTTCGTTTCTTTTCTTCCTTTATTCCTTAATTTTGTAATTAAATACGATAAATATATAATGTTTTATACAATATTTTGTACAAATTACATAATGTTTATTTTGACATTTTAATATTATATACATGCATTTAGCTTGGGATTTAAGGCCAAAATGAAAGATAAAGGTGATGAAATGGAGATTCATCCCTCCCCTATACTTGCCTTAGCTAGTCCCTAGCAAACATGTATTCTTATAAATGTAGAAAAGAAAAGAAAGAAAATAAAAAGAAAGAACTTGGATTGATTTTAACTTTTAAGCATGCCCTCATAATATGAAAGTTTGTAGCTCAATCGGTCCTCTGGAAAATTTGGTTTGGTCGAAACCTTATTGGGTATCAGACTTGCAACAAAACAACCTCTGAAAATCACAAAACTCTATCAAAGTCTCTTGAAAATCCAGGTTAAAACATATCTATGTCATATGCAGTCCCTTATGACTATGAGTATCTCGTACAATATGTGTGTGTGTGTGTGTGATATATAACTTCTCATGGATGAAGCGGTAAAAGTCGGTCTTCTCCAACATGGTGACCCTGATTCCCCAATCCAATAACTCTTTCCTCTAGAAACAAGGTATTCCCTTCTAAGTTCAAGTGCAACCGGCTCAAGAAGAGGAGGTGGAGAGAAGAATGGACGGTAGCCAGTGTAGCTACCTATCTTAGGATGCTTGACTAGTGTAGACAAGTTTTCCAACTACAGGCTCACATACATTTGACTCCAAAGCTCAAGCTTATTTATTGACTATACAAATATATACATACTTCGATGGGAATTGATTTTTCTTGATTTTTTCCTTCTTTTAAATACTATGCGCAGTAGCATTTACGTAGGGACTTTTTCCTCTTGAGCCAGTAGATTATCCCTATTTTGAAGCTTTATTTCAACCCACGTCATTCCTTCCTTGGACCTCACAGCTACTGGATCAGTTGGGGTACAATGGCCACAAATATGTGACTTCATATGTTTCCATTGGCTTGTGTCTCATGTCAGCAAATCCAGCCCTCTACTACTTTCACTGAGCTGAGAAAAGTGCAAGGAGCAGGTGTTCAAGCTCGGTTATTATCAACAACAGTTATGTATGTGTTCTGAAATATTCTACTTAGGCAGTCAAGATGACACTGAAATAAGTTCCGCGGTCTCAAAAGTTAAGTCTAGCAGACCTGAAGCATCTCAATTCCAGTTCCATAAAGGTTCATATGATTATGTGGATTAAGGTCCAACGAAAATCCAATTTTCATATTTTACTTAGACTTGTTGAATTGTTATTGTTAATCTAAAAAATGCAAATGTTGTGTACAATGCAAGGAAACTATTTTTGTCATGCAATTTTCTGGTTTTGAACTTTTTTAAAAGTTCTGCAAATTTTTATGCAATTTTGAAAATACTTTTGAAAATTTCTGTGGATTTTTAATTTGCAAATTTTCAGTGATTTTTCAACAAAATAAATGATTTTTGCCAAATAATTATGTGCATATATTTACATGGGAGTGCCTTTGATATCTATAAGAATTTAGGTTAACGATTTACACAAGGTATTCATAAGTTTATTCCTAGGGTTTGTTAAGAATTTCTATAATTCTCAAAATAATTTGCAAATGTTTTAACATTTTGAAAACTTTATTTTTAAAAGAATAATATGAAAAATAATTTTTGTAAACATTAACATATTTTTAAAATTATTTTGCAAAGATTTTTTAAACACTGTGTATAGATTTTTTTTAACTATTTTTGCAACCATTTTTCAAATCATTTACAAATAGATTTCCAAAATATTTTATTCAAAGAAAAGGACGAAATTTTTGCAAACAAACCATTTTTATAAAGGTTGAAAATATTTTACAAAATATTTTTCATGCAGTTTTCAAAAGATATTTCAAAGTGATTTTCCAACCATTTTTCAAACATTTCAGAAAATATTTTTAGCCAATTTATTACTCAATATAAATTTAAAATTTGATTGTGTATTTTAATTTTTATTAATTAGTCATACTATTGAAAATACACAAATACAAGTTATGGATAAAATATATACAATATATATGACCCCCTATACTTAGATTGAGTTGTCCTCATAGATCAGAGAAAAAAGGAAGACATAACTCGTACTAAGTATTGGAGCCTATACTACAACGACTGAAGAATAATGAAAGAATGAAGTAATGAATGGATGAGAAGTCAACTATCCCCCCTATACCTAGGATCAATTAATCCTAAGTATAGTAGAATGTATTTCTTCATGAAGGGAGGGTCGAGGGTGGGAGCAGTAAATGAATCATCGGCTCGGTCTGTCTCCCCCTATACCTAGGGTAAAATATCCTTAAGTATAGACATAT
The DNA here is from genome assembly GCA_037367405.1 of Ottelia alismoides. Lineage (NCBI taxonomy): Eukaryota > Viridiplantae > Streptophyta > Magnoliopsida > Alismatales > Hydrocharitaceae > Ottelia > Ottelia alismoides. Next base: position 2,267,520 of record JAZKJV010007863.1, read on the forward strand.
TATCAAGAGTAGAGAAGACAAGTGAGGGATCGAAGAAGAGCAATCCGAGGGGGCTCACCCCTCTTATACTTAAGATTAAGCATAAGTATAGCACATATGAATGGGGTGAGTGCATCACAGAAGAAAGAATTTGAAGAATGAAAATGAAAGGAAGAAAAGAAAAAACGATTAACTAATCAAAATGTTTTTTTATGCCTCATCTGATTCTGTTGATGTTGCGCCAAGAATTTCATCATCATAGACCACCTATACTGAATCGACCACAGACAGGAACGATCATGCTTAAGATAAGGTTTCGGTAGTTGTCCGTTGATCACAAATGGTTGTGCATCAGCTGACAGTATAGATATCACGATGCTTCCATTGTCACATGCATGATTTATTATAAATGGTATGGTCCACTTGCTCTTCAACTTCCCTTGGAATAATTTGAGCTTTGCATCAAACAACCAAATCTTCTGACCCGTTTCGAAAGTCTTGCGACGGATATGCTTGCCGTGTCACTTCTTGACCTTCTCCTTGTACATCAGGTTGTTATCATATGTATAGTTGTAGAATTCGAGAAGTTGGTCTGCATCCAACTTTCTGTTCTTTCCATCATTTTTGGGATCCAAATTACATATATTAATTGCCCACAAGGATTTATGAATGAATTCCACAAGAAAATGGCATGGATTGCTGTATACCAGGCGGAAGGGAGACATTCCTAATGGTAACTTGTAGGTGATCCGATAGGCCCGCGGTACAGAATCAAGGAGTCGTGACCAGTTCTTCCTTTCGGGGTGCACAAGCTTCTGCAGAATTGTTTTATCTTCTAATTTGAACATTCAGCCAGGCCATGGGATTGTGGGTGGTACGGAGAGGCGATACAATGTTCAATGCAGAAATCATGTGTCAGCTTCTTCACCTCTCTGTTGATGAAATTGGTACCCCCATCAGATATCAGAATTTTGGGGATCTCGTACCTTGCAATGATGTTTTCCCTCAAGAACCTGTAGATTGCGTGATTATCAACAGCTCGGGTTGGGACAGCCTCCACCCAATGACTTATGTAATCGACAGCTAGCAGAATATACTCATATCCCTGACTGTTGGGACATGGGCCCATGAAATCAATACCCCATTGATGAATCCATGATTCATTAACATTTTTCTGCATTTTATCTTAAAACCCTTAATATATACATGTAACTATTCACTAAATTCTATTTCTTGATAAAATGCCATTCATGAATAAAAATGCATTTTTATGCACTAAAATCAGGTAAATAAATAAAGAAATAAAAAGCAAGAAAATAAAAAAAGGAAGATTGTAGATACGTATATATGTACAATATTACTTATAAAATATAAATATAGCTAAAAGATATATTTATATAACTTAACGACTGAGACCAAGTCAGCATGGATTGGTCAACAAACAAATAAGTAGGGGGAGATAAGGAAGAAAACCACAAAAATAATTAATTATTAGCTCTACACATTATTCATTATTTATCTAATAATCAAAACTTCATTAATTTTAAATTATTGTTTATATTTTTCACTAAGCTCTTTCCCTATTTATTTCTAAATAAAAAAATCCCAATCGGAGCCAAGAAAACCAACTATTAAATTGTAAATTTCTCAACTTCCGAACATCATAACTTCTTCACCCAAACTCCAATTTCACTTTAATCATGTTAAAATTCATAAAATAATATTCTCTAATTAGTGAAGGTAATTTTACTAAAATCGGAGTCCGTTTGCAAAAAGTCAGTTTTGGGACCTAATGACAACGGAGATTCTGGGCTAATTGTTTTATTTTGTAAATGATATTTATAATTTTGTTTATTTTATATTTTTAATTTTTTTTTGATCTTGTATTTTAACCATGAATTATTTCAAAATTTTTAAACCTTATTTAATATATTAAATAATTCAAAAACCCTAATTTATAGATGAATTTGAACTGCATACTACTCATTTATTTTTATTTATATATTTAAACTAATTTATTAAAATCTAGACAAATTCATACAACTCATATTTATTATCCTAATAATTAATCAAATATAAATTAATATGTTATTTATTAAATTATCAAATTAAAAATATAATATCTATTTATCAAGTATTATTTATACTTATTTAATAATAATAATATATTTATATTCAAAAAATAATTATTATTTATAACAATAAATCCAATCATAATTTAGATAAATTTATTATATATATATTATTCATTCTATTCTTATTTAAAATAATATAATCTATTATTTATTAACTAGTTAATACACTATTTACTTATTTCATCCTACCAGGTGCTGACACGTGTCACCATCTAGGCCTTCTTCTTCAACAAGAGGTTGTTGCAGCTTGTTTCACCAGCTCTTCTTCACCTAATTTTCCTGTGAATCCCTTACATCTTTCATTCGATCCAAACCCTCCAAATCACAGACCTAATTACCATCTCACACGCTTACCATAGGATTCGACCCCAATTTTCATTTTTCTTCCTATATATTCACTCGAACGTTGTCATTCAAAACAACATCTCCCGGTCCAGTTCCAAACTGACCGTCAACCTAATTTCTCAAATGTGCTCTACCGTCCTTGGTGGTGACAGCACCCAGGTGGTTGCTTCGCGTGAAAGAGGGACATCGGGAGGAGAGTTCCAAGGCCTTCACTGGTCTTGAATTGATGCCTTGAACGTCGTGCAGCTATGGGAAGTGCCTACCGTCGAGCTATCATATGAGGTCTTATACCTCTATTCCTATGTAGATGCTTCATCCCGTTTTGATTCCATCGAATTTCATGCATGATTAGCTAGATAATCCATATCATTAGGTCGAGTAAACACCCAATATTTGATTCCAGTCAAGATCCACTCCCAATTTCATCCAAATTTGATCAAATTTGATCTGAAATATCCATTCTCAAGAATACCATCTTAGGCACCCTAAGTATAGGGGGTGATGTTGTTCATATCACTCTTTTTTGAGTCCGTACATTCTCTTCGTCGATTTTCCCCTTTTGTACAGTCTTCTATACTTAAGATTACTCGATCCTAAGTATAGGGGAGATCACTGACTTCTATTCTTTTTATTTTCTTTTTGAATCATTGTAGCATAGGAGTCTTTTCACTTTTCTATACTTTGCACAGTTATGTCTTCCTTTGCCGCTCTCTAATCACTATGAGGACATATTTCGAGCTAAGTATAGGGGGTGTCTTTATATTGTATATATAGACATAACTCGTACTTTTAAATATGTTTATTTTTGGTGATATGTATATAAATTTGTAAAATCCGCTCGTGTGTGTGTGTATAGACTTTGATCACCTTTCAAAAAAAGAACAAAACTAAAAAACAACAAAAAACAACAAAAAAACTAAAACAAAAAAACTAAAAAAACAACAACAACAAACAAATAAAAAATTCTTGTATATACTTGTATATATTTTACTAACCCCTTTTCTTTTTTGAAAAAAAACTACAAAACCAAAAATCTATAAAATGTTGCATAAAAAACTCTTTTTGCATGTGCATCATTTGTCCTTTCTTTTCCAAAAACCCAAAAAAAGTTCAAAATTAGAAAATTGTTTCAGAAAAAATTTCTTTTTTCATTGTACATATTTCTTGCATTTGCATGTGCATTTTTAAGGATAGTATTGACATTTAAACTAAGTCTGGAATAAAATTGAAGAATGGAGCTTAGTTTGGCCTTAATCCACTTAATTTTAGAGGAACCTTATAAGAACTGGAGTTAAGACTTTTTAGGTCCTAGTGACTTAATTTTTTGAGTCCATAAGACTATGTTCACATGTAATCTTGATTAGTCTAAGTAAAACATTTAACAACACATGCATGATTCTTTCAGACCATGGCTTATCTTGGACAAGCACTCTACATGTAGCTCTTCATGGAGGAGGTAGTGAGAGGGAAGAATCTCTTGGCTTGGGGTAGCATACGAGGGTAGTACATCTAGGTGAAACCTCTCATCCTCCTCTAGGGAGGGAAAGTGCGTCTCAACTTGGTCTAGCGATGTTGAGGTCTAACGACAGGATTCTATGGGGTTGCTCCAAAAGTGGACAGGCCTGATTGAAAAGTAAAATGCCTGCCAGAGTGTATATACAAGGATAAAAAAAGAAGAAATTAATAAGAGCTTCAAAGTCAAATTTTTGTAAGCTTGCAGCTGGATGATTTGGCTACACTGATCATGCATCCAAGGATAGGTAGCTACACTGGTTACCGTCCATTCTTTTCTCCACCTCCTCTTCTTGAGCTGGTTGTACTTGATATTAGAAGGGAATATCCCCGCTCCTTGAGGAAAGAGTTGCTAGACCGGGGGACTAGAGTTACATTATTAAGGGAGGTTGTTTCTTTGCTACTTTTGAGATGGGGAACTATATAACACCGTACAGGTAAAGATTCATAGTCATAAGAATTTGGGTATGTAGACTTGTTCTGACCTAACTGTTGAGGAGACCTGAATAGGAGTATTATAGAACTTAGAGGTTGTTAGGTTTTAAATCCATTTCCCATTAAGGTTCTGCCACACTAATAATCCAAAGGTCTGACAGAGCTCCATACTACATTTTTATGAAGATAAGTTTAATGCTCAATATTGTCCCAATTTCTTTATTTTTCCTTTCTTTTTCTTTTTATTCACTTATTCTTTCAAATAAGTGTTTGCTAAGGAACTAGCAAAGGTAAAGCATATGGGGATGATGAATCAGCATTTCATCATCTTTGTTCATTTATTCTAGCTTAAAATCCCTTATAAAATACATGTATATAATACTAACTCCATATTCTTACTAACTTGCATCTGTGAATAAATATTGTACACTTATAACCATTTTAACCTAAAATAAATAAAGAAAGGAAGGAAGGAAAAATAAAGAAAAGAAAAAAAAGAAGAAGAACATTGTATATATACAGGCTGACTCGAACCCCGAGAGAAGGTCAAGACTTGATATGATCGACCAGGAATAAAGTAGGGGGAGATAGCGTCCTTAACCAGAAAATCCAAAAAAATGTGTGCTATGTATATTTGTATACACTATTTTAATTGTATATAAATTGACCTTAAATTAAATATTTTTCAAAACAAAAGTTGTAAATAAAAATGTTTCCTAATTAATAAAAATGTTTGCAAAATAAAATCATGTGTAGAATAAAAACAACCATACTTGGAAAAAGCCACTAAGCAATAATTGAAAGACCAATTCCGGCTCCATGTGAACTCAAATTGAATCAAACTCGCTTCCATTATATTCTAAATTTAATTATCTTTAAAATGGCCGTGATTTCATAATTTTTGGAGTTACGGTTGAAAAGTCAGTTTTCTGGGGCGGTTTGTGCAATTTTACTATTTATTTGTAAATATTGTATTTATAAATATTTTTTAATATTTTTACTAATTATTTCAAACAAAAATAAACAAATAAAAATTTTAAAACAAAAAAACTAGTTTCCTTATTTGACTATGTATATAATGTATCATATGTATATAGTATATGTATATAGTTGATATTCTTAAATAACAACCACAAAAAATAAAAAATTTGATTTTTTTTATTCAATTTAATTAAGTGACGAAAATAATTTTGTAAATAATTTTTGTAAATAATTTTTAACTTTATCTCGTTTCAAATTTTCTCTCTTATCTCTTATCTTCATTCAAAATTTCAAAAAATAATCAAACTCCATTCTCTATCTATTAATATGGCTCTCTCTCCCTCATTTCAACTTGATCAATCTTTGGTGAGAGGAGCCTTTTCTCCGAGAGTAATCTTGTCGCAGAGAGGTGCCTAGCCTCCAAGCCGTCAGGTGACAGGGATCAGCCTTCGTCGAGGCGATCACGGTCTTTTCCGCTCCGAAGGTGAGATCCATCATTTTCTTCTTGTTCTTAATCTATGGTTAATCGTAGTTTTAATTATTTTTTTCGCATTTTTTATTTCGTTGCCAATTTTTATCTAGATCTTACAATCCACCATGATTTTTATCCACCTTTTATTCTGATTTTTCATCTCACTTTCTTGATCTCTACACGTTCTCGTTCTACCTCGCACGATCTCTCACCTCTGACCACGCACGGTGGTCGGAGAATCGGTTCCATCCGCCATTTTCCTCGGAACCATACTCGTTCACATCTTCCGTTTTGATTTTAGGATCGAGTCGTCATGCTCTCAATCCTAATTGTTTATAAATAAAAAATAATATATATATATATTATTTTTTCTTCATAACATTTGTTTTGCGGGATAAAATAAAAAATAAAAAAATATTTAAAAAATAAAAAAATATTTATTTTTTTGTTTAAAAATAATAAAAAATTTATTTCCTTTCTGCTTTTACAATTGACAATAAAAAATAAAAAAATGCAACAGGCGTCGTTGCTCATCCCCCAGCGACGCCCACCGCCCAACCATGCTTCGCATGCCCTCCACTGCCTAGCGTCATCGTCGTACACCCGAAGAACACCGACCACTGTGTGTAGACCCCATTTGCTCCCCTGGGCCTAGAACGAAGAAGGGAAGGCGGCGCAGTCCCCTTCCCTTTTGTGTAGGACTGGAATGAAGAAGCCCTAATTTTTTGGAAAATTGCATGGGCACCTCTCAGAATTTCACAAAAATTTCGTGGCGACCCTTCCTTTGACTTGGAAGAGAAGAAACGAAGGAATAAGGCATATTTTATTGGTCAAATTATATTAAGGCCCTCAGTCAGTTCAAAAATTGCAAGCCTACTCCCGCTGGCCAGAGCGAGAACGCACATTTGGGTAAATTGTGATATTTCCCTCGCATTTTATTTTTGTTATTTTTTTGTGAAAACAATAAACTATTTGCAAACTAGTCCCTGAATTCCAGACCTTTATTTTGCTTGTTTTTCATATTGAAATAAATACATTTGTTAATCAATAAATTCCCTAAAAATCATGCTATGCTCCTAATGTGTGTATCTTTATAGCATAAAATTTTTACTACATTTTCTTGTCATTTAATATTATAAAAAAATCAAAAATAGTGTCATTTTCTCTTCCTTAAATCAAAAATTCATAAAAATTTGATTGTTGCTCTAAAAATTCCAAAAAAATAGATTAATTTCTTTTCATTGTCTTTTACTTTCTACACAAATTTCGTATATTAATTCTTTTCAAACCCAAAAAAATGAAAAATACCAAAAAAATATTTGAAAAATCACAGAAAATTTTACAAAAATCCAAAAATCATGATTTCACTTTCTATTTGTTAATATTTGTGTTTATTTTAGCATAAAAATAGTCTCCAGGAGATTTAGGCATTTAAAATATTTTTAAGTAGCAAATTACTCCAGGTTCTGCATTGTTTATCATTTTTACCACTGTTCGATTTGTAGAAAAATACAAAAATATATGAAAATTCTACAAAAATTCCCAAAAATATTTCAAAGCTTTTAAAACCCAAAAAAGTTTCTCTGGATTTTTCTAAGCATTTTTGGTATAATTGAAAATTACAAAAAGAGTGTGGTGCGCATATTTCATCCCTTGTGCTATTGCTCCTTATTTTTGAAAATCAAAAATGCAAAAATAAAAATCATTAAAAATTTGAAAAAAAAAATCAAAAATAGAAAAAAAAAAGAAAAAAAATAAAAATAAATAAAAAGACAAAAAAATCAAAAAACCAAGATAGTTTGCATTTGAGATTCCCTTTTTTCTTGTAATTGCTTTTCCATTATTTGAATAACCCTCGGGATTTGTAACCTCCCTGAGTTTGATCATGTTTCCATACAGGTAAATAAGTGACAAAATTTTATCTCGCTTCATTATTCTCTTATTGCTTGAGAAGAAAAAATTTGTTTGTATGTTGAGGGATATTTGGGTTGCAACGACCACTGCGCATTGATTTTCATATCTTGAGTCCAAATCCCCAAGAATCTCGCTCAACACTCACCCATTTTGAGTCGAAGATGGGATACGTGAATCTCACATCACACCATTTCGTTATTTCATTCATCACAACCTCTCAGAGATTTGGATTTAATCTTCAATGGAATATCAGGACGGCCTACTATCTTCTTCAAGGAATATGTGATGCGAGCACAATGAGGGGATGGAGATCTGAAATATTCCAGCCTATTGCCTTGCAGTTTCTCTCTAAAACCTCGAGTAGACGAGATTCTTATTCCTGTGTCAACCAAGACTTGATGATTAGTGGGAACATGTTTTGTGTACCCGCAAGGAAGGCATATTTCATGTTTGCTGGAAGTGCTTGAGCTCAAGCAGTGTCTGGTTCAGTTCAGTGGTGACTTCGGCTACTGTATAGAGTGATGGCGTTGTATCTTTCAACGATAGTGTGCCCACCATTGGCACTATAGGCTCCGCATTCAATGCAGCACTGAATTCTTCAATCACAGAATCTGGTAGTGATTTCCTCCAACTCTTCCAAGGATAGGTGGCCATATATATTTTTTTCAGGTAATATAGCAAAAAATTTTATCAACAAGGATATCTGAGAACTCGATTGTAATATCCATACTTTCCTCTCTGGAGAGGAATTCATGGGTTTCGATGTCATTAATAAAAAGATTTGTATCATAGATTTCAGCAAAAAAGTCACAGTCTTCTGTTCGTTGTTTTACCGGCTCGCTCTCCTCTGATGCAGACTCAGTCAGTTTCGACACTCGTATCATCTCAATAGGCACCTTGTCACTGCTAGAACGGAAGGTGATCTTCCCGATGCCATAGTCCACTACAGCTTTGGTTGTTCAAAGGAACGACCATCCAAGGATTATCGGGGAGTGTAGAAAAGGAGTTGCGGTGTCCATGTCAAGTATGACAAAGTCTACAGGGAATTTTATTCCCTGAATAATGACAATGACATCCTCTAGAATTCCTCAAGGCTGCTTGATGGAAGTGCCCGCGAATTGCAGATGCATTCTTGTGTACTGATGAATCCATGATTCATTAACTTTTCTATCGCATTTTATCTTAAAACCCTTAACAAATACATGTAAGTATACATTAATTCCCATCTTTTATTCAAATTCATTTCATGAATAAAAATACACTTTTAAGCATCAAAAACATGTAAATAAATAAAGAATAAAGAAAAGAAAATAAGGCAGATTGGAAATATGTATATATGTACAATATGACTTATATATATAAATATAGCTGCAAGGTATATTTATAACCTAACCCCTGAGACCAAGTCAGCATGGATTGGTCGACGAAGCCAATAAGTAGGGGGAGATAAGGAAAGAAAACCATAAAAATAAATCAAGACACATTTCACACACATTTCTCACTATTTATCAAATAAATACTAAAACTTCATTGATTTTTAATTAATTCATATGTACATATTTTTCACCAGACTCTTTTCCTAATTATTGCTAAAAATGTATATAAAAATATAAAAATAATTTAAAAATATTCTCTTTACATATACCAAGATGTACTACTTTTAAATTGTCAAATTCTCAACTTCCGAACATCATAACTTCTTCATACGAACTCCAATTTCACTCTACTCACCTTTAAAGTTCATAAAATAATATTCTCTAATTAATAGAGGTGGATGAATTCGAAGTCCATTTGCAAAAAGTCGGTTTTGGGACCTAATGACAACAGGGTTTCTGGGCTATTTATTTTATGTAGAACACATTATTTATGGTTTTATTAATTTTATAATTTCTTATTATTTTCATGATCTTATAATTTAACCTTGATTTATTTCGTATTTTTTGGAGCTTATTTATTATTTTAATTAAATCAAAAACATTATATTATAGATGAAATTGAACTGTATAATGTATACCTCTATTTATTAAGTATGTACACTAATTTATTAAAATCCCCAAAAATTCACATAGACTCTATTTATTATTCTATTAATTAAAAAAATATAAAATTAATATTTAATTATTTATTTATTAAAATAAAAAATCCAAAATTTATTTATCTATACCTATTTATTAATATAATAATTATATCTCGAATAATATTTATTAGTTATAAAAAGTAATTATTCTATAATTTAGATGATTTAATTATTTACATTTCTTGTTTTTATACCTATTTAAAATAACGCTATTTACTATTTATTGTATAATATATAATGTATTTATGCATCTGGCCAGCCAGGTGCTGACACGTGTCAGCACCTAGTGCATCTTCTCCAAGAAGATGGTACAGCTTCTGCTTCAACCGGCCATCTTCAACCAATTTTCACAAGCAACCTATAACATCTTCAGGCGATCTAAACCATGGATTCTCTTCTCCTAAAAACCCATTCACTCGACCACCATTGGATCAAACTTGAAACCCAAGTAATCTCTCTATAAAAAACCCCCAAAGTTGGCGCTTTTCAACAACTTTTCCTAACCACCTAGAATCTAGTTCTAGTGGCCGATCAGCTCTATTCCCAGCCTCGCTCTGCCCGCTCTGAAGGTGACAGCTCCGACCAAGGAGGACCACATGGAAGAAGCATCATCGGGGAGGAGTTCCAAGGCATCATCCTCGTCTTGCATCGTCGCCGCGTGTGCGTGGAGCTCCGGCAAAGATCGGTCGTCAAGCAATCACCTGAGGTAATACACCTCACTCTCCCATATCTATTCATCCATCTTTGTTGATTTCTTTTTCGATCCTCGTGTCACGATTAGCGTTGTTAATCAAGTAATTAGATAGCCTAAGCATTCGTCTTAGATGCCTAACATTAGGTTCCTTTCAAACATGATTGAATCGGTTTCAATTCCATCTTGTTTCTTACCATTGCTCACGCCTATTTTCATGTATTCTGGAAACTTTATTTCGAGCTTGAAATTAATCATTTGTAGGCCGATTTCAGAGCAAATCAAGCATATATATGTCTTCTTTGCAGGTTTCTCTTGAATCTGGAGCAATCTCATGTCATTTGGAGCTCTAATCATCACGCAATTCACAGCCAAAGAAGATGCAACAACCTGATCTTTAGCTCCAGAGCAGACGGTCCGCTATCTATAGCAGCCTTCCTCCATCGTCATCAGCCATCTCCGATCGTCGTCCACCGCGGGCGAGCTCGAGGGGTAGAGGAGCAACCCCTCTGGCCCCGCAGGAGGTTCCAGTTGTGTTCTGATCGACGTCGATAAATTGGGGAAGAAGTTACAATCGTTACTCGCGTCAAGATTTGAAGAACCTCAAGAACAGCCGGACGCTACAGTCTCTCAAAACGTGGCAGGTGTGAAAGGCCTAGATCAACCCGCACGTTCTAATCCTGGCCGTTTAATCTGAAATGATGTGACAATTACATACTCAGCCCAGAAGATCTCCAGATTTTCAGACCGCCCTAGAGGTTTCCAGAAATTACATTTAGGTCCCCACGTAGGGACCTGAATGTAATATTTCATATTTTCTTTACAATTCAGTCCCTGACAGAGGACTTAACTGTAGAGTTTTTGTTATCTTTTCTTGCATTTCTACCCATGTACTATAAGGTGACTTTGGACATACTTTTGACACTATTTTTCGTAGTTTTTTTAGGGTAGTTACTCGACTACCCCAGCAAGGTTTTCAGAAATTTTTGTATGTTTTTGTCGCTTTTTCATCGTGTTTTGATTTGTCGAACTTTGACTCCATCTTGACTTGTTTTTTAGTCTTCTTCGAGCCCGTTGCTCGCCAGCATTACCTACTATATAATATCACATATATTTCACCTATCCTTCACATATTATATTGTAGGTAATTTGTTTGAAAAATATCACTTTGAAAAATTAAATAAAAATTGAGAAAAATAAAACCGAATAAAAACTTGCAAATCAACTCGTTTCGAGAAGAGTTAAAAATCACAAAAAAATCCTTTTTGTTCAAAAATCAATATAACCCTATTCTGCCTCCTTGTGTTCGGCCCAAGCACACTTACCTGGAAAAAAATAGTGTAAGGTTTTAAAATAGGAGAGAAGTCTATTAATTCATCTTTTCTCTCTCTCTCTTATTTTAAAATCGAGTTTTTGTTTGTTGTAAACTCGGATTTCTTTGTGATTTTCTACACCGACAATGCAATCATTAACCGCAATCAGATCCGAGCCGGCATCAAAAATGGCGTCGTTACCAGGGAGGCGTTAAATTTATTTTGATTTTTGGACTTTTTCTTGTGATTTTATTTTATGGTTTTTGACATTTTATTTTTTTCGTTCGGTTTTCGATTTTTGGTTTTTACTTCAGTTTTACAGTTTTATCATGTTTTGTTTAACAGACTTGTTACGGTTTTTTGAGTGTTTTCTTGGGTTGTTCATTAACCAACTCTTGTAGGGCCTGTAGGTTCAGTCGGCTTTCTCAAAAGCTGCAACATAGTTGAAAGTGCAGAGACCGAGTTTCTCGATTGCAGAGGGCAAGAGTAGTTCGGGTTTGTGTGTTGTAATTTTTTTTTCTTCTTGTATAAAAAAAGGGGCACTTGCCCGTGTTTTTGTTTTCATAGAAAGGGGCCCTCTAAGGGTATCCCGACTTGTACCTTCCCACCCATTTTCTTTCAGGGTCTGATTCATCGAGTACCGTGTATTCGGGGGATCAGGGCACCCACCGCGGTTTTCTCGCATCGACGGTTTTTCCGTGGCTTTTTTCTCGAGGCTAGGTGCTTGCTTAGGATTTTTTTCATATCTGATTGCGCTTTCGTAGTTAGTCTTATGACTCGCCACCTAGGTGCATGATTTTAGGATTTTTATAAAAAACAAATAAAGACACTCGGTAGATGTTTGTCTGAAAAAACTCAAAAAATTATAAAACCTCAAAATAAAATCGGGACTGCTAACGTATCTGATCTAAAAAAACATAAAGATTCAATTGATTTGGGAGAGTAATCCTCGCACATTTTCTCAAAGTACGCGAGTGAGAGACGACCCGTAGAGTTAGAGCCACAAACCCGTATGACTCGCGAAATACTACTTAGTCTATGCACCTAATCACTGCTTCTCAGTGGGTACGCTCGGGTAGCTGGAAACGGTCTGGGTTTACTTAGCAAAGTGGGAGGTTTAGAGGACACTGTGTAAGGCTCCGTCCTCAAGTAACACGGGTAGCTGGAAATGGTCCGTACTTACTCCCATATTGGCTGAGAGCAAGTGGTTTTCTGTAAAGACTCGGGCCAGTGTTTCGGGGAAAACATTGGGCACCTATCAGCTCGCGTAACCGCTATTATATTTGTTTGCTACTACAACCCTAAAACCGACAAGATAAAAGACCGAACTCTTACGGTCATCATCGAGTTGTGTTGGCGAAAATGGGGTTTGCTTTGTATTTGTCTATGAAGCGTGAGTTACCGCGGCTTTACGTATTTTCCCATCTTTCTTGAATCGACAATCATGCTCTCCCGATTAATCTATTGGCATCGAAGATGATGACTCAACGACTTTTCTGCTCAGACTCCGTGAGCTCTCGATCATCCACCGTCCGTCATATATCTTCACAAGCTCGGGATGACCCTCTTCCTGAGTTGGTCCCATCTAATCTCGAGGAGAGTCAGACCCAGACTCCCTCGCCTCTTGGCCAAACTAATGAGGCAGACCCTTTTCTCAATACATCATCATCTCCAGCTGAATTTTCGCTAAGTTCTTATGAGACTTTTTCTTTCACAACAGATATACGATACATGGCTCATGGTAAAGGACCAGTAGAGGAGAGGCCATCAGCAGAGGATCACCATGACGGAAAATCAGACTCAGCCGCAGATATTACGACAGGAATTCTCAATACTCTACAGCAGATGAATTTACATATTCGAGAGCAATTTAGAACTCAGAACGAGTTGCGAGCTGAGATAGACGCATTGCGAGAAGGGGTCGGGAACCCTTTACCGCCTGTAGTGGTTCCTGCCACGTTACGAGATGAGTATGACCCGGACGCGAGAACGCTCCATCATTGGATTTGGCTACCACCGAATCAAGGGCCATATGAATTGAGGTCGTCCTTCATTTCACTGCTTCCCAAGTTTTACGGGAATACTACAGAGGAGTCGTTTACCTTTTTACAGCGGTTCGAAATGATGCAGTACGGTTAGGTTGTTCGCCTCAAAGACTTTCCCTTTACCTTAGTCGATAAGGCACTTTATTGGTTGAGCCACCTGGGAAGGGAAATTTCTACATGGGATGATCTGAAGTCCACATTCCTGCGTAAATATTTTCCTCTGGGGAGGACGAACATGATGAGAAATCAGATTTCCAATTTCATGCAGCTTCCGAATGAATCTTTCCATGAGGCATGGGATAGATTCAAAGATCTTACGGAGAGATGCCCGCATCATGACATACCGATGAAGGTGCTAGTACAGAACTATTTCGGAGGACTCCAGCCGGATATTCAAAGGTTAGTGAGGGCCACATATGGCGGCAGCTATTTGAATAAGGATGCCGAGTCAGTCTGGTCCATCTTCGAAGGGATGGCAGAGAACACAAGAGTCGTCGACTCTACTCGGGCATTTCAGAGAACCCCTCAGCCACCACATCACCGAGAGCATCATAAAGTGGCTGATATCTCAGAATCTGAATCCAACACCAACATGTGCTTCATTAAAGAGAAATTAACGTTTGTGGATGTGATTCAAAAGCAAGTTCAGGACTTACGGTCGCTGCGAGAGTTAGAGAAACTCTCATCTCTGCCTCAGCAGCTGAGTGATCTTACGAAGAAGGTTGTAGAGCTTAAACTATAGTACCAGCAGGACCAATCTTCTTCGACCGCACAACCTGTACGGAGGACTTTACCCGCTTTACCCGCCCGATAGATTTATTTTGTACAAAGCGAGCCCGAGACTTTACAGATTGATTGGCATGAGGATCAGTCTCATGCCAATCCGGTCAGATCACCAGTGCTACAGACATGGATGTTGAGCCTCAAGCCACTATTGAGATCAACGGGATTTGGTATACTCCGATTCACCAACCGAGTATACCACATCAGCAGCAGCAGCCGTACAGCCAATCGCAGCATGGACGTGCACACTTTCAATACCGACAGAATTTCACGCAGCAGCAGTCTCACTAGCATGCCTATCAGAGACTGCATTCTTACCAGTATCATGCTCACCATTCACAGTCACATCACTATCAGCAGCAGCAGCAGTCTTCCTTTACACCACAGAGATCCTCCCAACCTTCCACCTCACAGCATTACATGCCAAGGATGGAGAGAATAGAGAGCCAGGGCCACCACACCGAACCTGAGATGTCTTTACAGGCCCAGGCACTAAATCAAATCATGGATATGTTGAGTACGCTCCAGATTGCGCATAAGACAGAGATGGAGCCGGTTAACCGCCGTCTGGACGAGTTAACTGCACCGAAGACCACTCTCCCAGCCCAGCCTCAGATGAATCCGAACAAAAAGAGGAGGTATCCAGATCAGGTAGATAACACTACAAGGATGATCTCGTTTCCTGAATTTTTATCTAACTTCATTTGTCTCGGGAGTGGTAGATCACCACGAGCACCTTCTAGAGTAGAGGAGAGGGTACTTGATGAGGAGAAGGAGCAAATCCATGGACAGCCAGATTCTGATGTTGAGGAGGAGAATCAACACAATGATGAGGACCACCTTGGAGATCAAAGAGAAGGGAGCGATGCCAATACAGTTGACATGGACACCGGTGAGTCAGACGATGATATCACGCCAGACCATGTGGATACTCCCGACAAAAATATGTCTTCTCCTATTTTAGAGAGTTTTGTACATAATTCTGAAACTCTCGATGTACATGTTGATTCTGAATTGAATAAAAAGTCTGATTTTCTCATTCCTGACATTGTTCCATTTCCCGACGCTTTGTTTGGAAAAGGAAAGAAAAACTCCAAAAAGAATGTTGTCACTCCAGAGACTGAGCGATTACTAAAAGATCACATCTTTTTTAAGATCCCGCTTCACGATGCCTTGGATCATTTTCCTACGCTTAAGAATCAATTGAAAAACCGATGTACCACGCGTAGGAAAAAGAGATCACGTACAGAGAAACATGTGTTGACCAAGGCAACATCCTGTGTTATTCAGAATAAGTTACCGAAGAAGAATAAGGATTTAGGAGCGCATTATGTCAGATGTGAGATCAGAAATACTGAATTCGATCATACTCTATTAGATAACGGTTCCTCGATCAATTTGATACCATCTTCCTTACTCGATAAGATCGAGTTAGGTCCTCTTTACAAATCCCGTGCGATCGTTCAGTTTGCTGATAGATCTGTAAAGAGATCTAGGGGCATATTAAGGAATGTTATCGTAACCGTGCAGGGTCTGCAATTCCCAGTGGACTTTACGGTCCTGGACATGGATTGCCCTACACAGTTACACCCTACCCCAATCATTCTTGGGAGGCCTTTCTTAGAGACTGCAAAGGCTCTCTTCAATTATGATACAGGGAAGGTATCTTTTCGCGCCGAGGGCGAGAAGGTACATATAGAGATGGCGAGAGATTCAAACACATCCAATGATGCATCTTCCAATTTCTTGAGTTCTTTAGCCGCCTACGATTACATGGATGAGGTTCGCCTTGACGACCTTAAGAGGTATCGAGTAGAGACCCAAGATTTCCTAGCAGAGGATGGGTCCGAGACCACAATTGGCAGTTCTTCAGACGGTACCTTATATTTCAGTATGGATGACGAGAAGCAGAGGGATCAGACTTCTGAGGAGTTTATTGAAGATCTTTTAGATTCAAATTCTTTACACAATTCTTCCACTTCAGATGATCTAGAGATAGAGCTCCATTTAGCTGAATTATTTTCCTCCGATTATTCTAAGGATGATCATAGTAGCGAGTCGGATGATGTTTTAGACATCTTATGTAGTCCAACTCTAGAGCATATTGAGATGGTGGATAACCAGATTGTCGACAAATCCACAACCAATACAAATCCCAATACACGTATAAATGAGGTTTCAGCAGAGCTAGAATCTACCTTACCCAAACTGAAGTTGTTGCTACCGAATATGAAGTATGCTTTCCTTGCGGGTCCACATTGACAGTTTCCGGTCATTATCACTTCATCTTTGACCGAAGAACAAGAATCTCGTCTGATGGAGGTTCTTGAAAGAATCGCAAGGCTATTGGGTGGGTTGTATCCAATCTCCGTGGGATTAATCCTGCTTTACGTTCTCATCATATATATCTCGATCATGACAGCAAACCTTTCCGAGAATTTCAGCGGATGCTGAATCCGGTTTTACGAGAGGTTATCAAGAAAGAGATTACGAAATGGTGCAATGTAGGGTTTATTTATCCCATCTCCAACTCTGAATGGGTTAGCCCATTACATGTTGTCCTGAAGAAGTCGGGAATTCAGATGGTTAAGAATGAGAGTGGAGAGGAGATTCCAAAGAAAGTAACCACGTCGTGGCGGGTGTGTGTTGATTACAGAAAATTGAACGCCACGACGAAGAAGGACCACTTTCCTTTGCCTTTTATAGACCAGGTCATCGAAAAGTTGGCAGGGAAAGAATACTTCTATTTCCTTGACGGTTACTCCGGATACAACCAGGTAATTATTGCTCCTGAAGACCAGGAGAAAACCACCTTCATATGTCCTTTCGGCACGTATGCCTTTAGACGGATGCCCTTTGGATTGTGCAACGCCCCTGTTACTTTCCAAAGGTGTATGCTTGCTATTTTTGAGGATATGGTCGGTGATTTTCTAGAGGTTTTTATCTATGATTTTTCGATCTATGGTGAGTCCTTTGACGATTGTTTAGCGCACCTAGACCAGGTTCTTCAGAAATATTGTGAGGTAGATCTCGTTCTGTCTTGGGAAAAGAGAAATTTTATGGTTACACACGGGATCGTTTTTGGGAATGTCATCTCTCAGCAAGGCATGGACGTTGACCCTGCCAAGGTGGATGTCATCAAGCGCCTCGAACCACCATCCAACATTAAGCAGTTACGGTCATTTTCGGGGCATGTTGGTTTTTATCAACGGTTTATCCAGGATTTCTCCAAGATTGCATGGCCGTTAATTGAATTATTAGGCAAAGACATCGAGTTCTTATTAGATGATAAATGTCTTAATGCCTTCCTCACATTAAAAGAAATGATTATCAGTGCTCCTATCCTACAGCCGCTTGATTGGTCTCTACCCTTCGAGATCATGACGGATGCTTCAGATTTTGCGGTCGGGGCTGTATTAGGACAGAGGAGGAATGGACTTCCTGTTGCTATCTACTATGCCAGCAGAACTTTAGATGATGCTCAGCGTAATTACACAGTGACAGAAAAGGAGATGTTGGCAGTAGTGTTTGCATTAGATAAATTCAGATCTTATCTTCTTGGCTCCAAAATCACGGTTTATACAGATCATTCAGCTATCCAGTTTTTGATGGAAAAAAAGGATGCCAAGGCACGCCTTCTTCGATGGATTCTTTTACTTCAGGAATTCAATTTGGATATTAAAGACAAACCTGGAGTAAAGAATGTGGTAGCTGATCACCTCTCCTGATTACAGATAGAGAAGCCTTCAGATGAGTACATGCTAGAGATTTCAGAGAGATTTCCCAACGAGAGCATCTTTGCAGTTACTGAGCTTCCATGGTATGCAGATATAGTGAATTTTCTGGTTACGCAGAAAAGTCCTCAGGGTTGGCCAAAGAATCGAGTTGATAGACTAGTTTCTGAGGCACGATACTACCATTGAAGGATACGATCCATTTTTGTGAGGGACCGGATTGTGTTTATAGGCATTGTATTCCTCCGGAGGAATATAATAGTGTCCTCACTTTGTGCCATTCTTTAGAGGTAGGGGGACATCACTCAGGGAAGAGGACATCGCAGAAGGTACTTCAGAGCGGATTGTGGTGGCCGACTCTTACTAGAGATGCATGCACATTTGTAAAGAGTTGCCCAGATTGTTAGAAAGCAGCAGGGACAGTCAGTGCTAAATATGCAATGCCGATGTGACCCGTCATTATTTGCGAGATCTTTGACGCATGGGGCATAGATTTTGTGGGATCGTTCCCTTCCAACAGCAGCTTTGAGTACATTCTTCTCGTTGTAGATTATGTTAGTAGATTGGTGGAGGCTATACCTGCATGAACCGCTGACAGTAAGATAGTTTGCAAGTTCTTAAGGGAACACATTATTTCACGGTTCGGGATTCCATGTATTCTTATTTCTGATGGGGGTAGCCTTTTCATTAATAAGGAGGTCAAAAAGCTAGGGAAGCAATACGACATTGATCACAGAGTAACTTCTCCTTATCACCCACAGACGAACGGCATGGCTGAAGTATCAAATAGGGAGGTGAAATCAATTCTCCTGAAATTAGTATGATCCGATAGGAAGAACTGGTCGCAGCTTCTAGATCAGGTTCTTTGGGCATATCGTACTGCATACAAAACTCCCTTAGGTACTTCACCATTCAGACTGGTTTACGGAAAGCCATGCCATTTGCCCGTAGAGATCATGCACAAATCTGAATAGGCTATTTGAGAAATTTTACTTGATGCACAGAAAGCAGGAGCTAAGAGAAAGATAGATATGAATGAGCTGGTAGAAATTCGAAATCAGGCATACGAGAACATTCTCATTTATAAGGACAAAGTGAAGAAATGGCATGATAGACATATTAGGCACAAGAGCTTTGTCCCTGTGCAGAAAGTCTGGTTGTTCAATGCTAGATTGAGAATTTTTCCTGGCAAATTAAAAAGTAAGTGGGAAGTACCTTATATAGTCAGAACGGTGCACGATAATGGAAGTATAGTAATATCATATGTGTCACCTGGTGCAGAGCCGTTCGTGGATAACGGGAAGATGCTGAAACACTTCGTCGAGACTAATGATCATCTGGCCCGTATTGAAGTGATCTATTTTGTACAGGACTCGTGATCATTCTTTCACTTCATCTCATCCTGTACAAAGACTTTTGAGCCATTCGATTTCTGGAGATCCGCAACACTTGTATATTCCTCGTAGACCACAATCGTCCCTATTTTTGCTCGTCTTCTATGCTTAGGATACCATATCCTAAGTATAGGGGGGACCGATTGTTTGTTTATTAACATTTTATATTTTGTTCTGATACTTTTGTATATCCTTTCTTTTTCACAAATCACTGGTCTCCGATTTTTGGCTACACTCTTTTCTATACTTAGGATGCCTTATCCTAAGTATAGGGGGGACCGAGTGATTTCGATGATTTAGTTTTCTTTATTTCTTTTGTTCCTTCGTTGTATATTCTTTTTACTCAGTCACCTCATTTTTGCTCTTCTGTTATACTTACGATGACCTGATCGTAAGTATAGGGGGGTTGACTGACTTGTACTCTCTATTCTTTTTCACCCACTTTTACTTAGCACGAGTTATGTCCTCCTTTTTCTCTTTTGATGCTATGAGTACATAGCACAAGCTAAGTATAGGGGGTGCGTATATATTTTATATATACGTTTGTCCATAACTCGTACTTTATGTATTTTCTATATCTACAAAATCCATAAAAAGTGGGCGAGGGTTAATTTAAAATCCATTTATACATTTATTTATTATTTATAAAATCCTTGTAAATATATGACTAAAATCTGTATTTAAAATCTGTAATAAGATGTGTATTTAAAATAGTTATAATACTTATTTAAAATTCTATTTATTAAAACATGTGTAAAAATCATTTAATCCTTGTAAAACTCTTTGTAGATAAAATCTGTAAAATACATTAGATATTTAACTCAAATAAAATATATCTTGTAAAATTCATGTACAAAAAGTTGTTTATAAAAATCAGAAAATCCATAAAAATTTACAAAGTCCTAAAAGTCATAAAAAATACAAAAGCCTTAAAATCCGTGAAAATGAGTAAAATTCAGAAAATATACTTCACAAAAACATGGTTGCATTTGCATTCGCATTTTTCAGAATAAGTTTGATTTCTGAAACAAGGATTGAGTTTAGTCTAAAGGATGGAGCTTGATTATGGCCTTTAACTTTCGTTGTAAGGAGCCTAGTTAGGATCTGGAATTTTGACTCTTCAGGTCTGTGACTTAAAATCTTTGGGTTCCATAAGACCATATTCGGGAAATAAAGTCATATGTGCTTAAGTAGACCATTTGGTGTCATCCGTACAACTGTACACCAGTGAACTGATCTTGAACACATGCACTCTGCACTTAGCTCAACTTGCATGGAGTTGCGAAGGGCAGTACATCTTGGTAGTGCGTTTCTATCCTTGTCTTTGCAGCATTGACGTCTAAAGACGGGAGAGATTGGGGTTGTGATAGTCGCTTCGGATGAGGGAAAGATCTGCTGACACAATTTTTCTAAGACCTCAAAAAAAAGGATGGAACAAAAGATGTTATATCCGTCGAGGCACAAAGAGATGAATGCAGTGCAAGCAAATTACAAAGCCAAATCAAAGAAGAAGCCACCAATTACAAATACGACCACAATGGTCCAAGCTTCCACCAAAAATGCATGCACATCTTAGTGGAGACTTAGCTACACTGGTTGAGCTTCACAAGGAGATGCGTCTACACTGGTCGCACTCCACTTCTTTTCTCATTCTTCTACTTTCTCTCTATACTTGATTGTGGACATAGCATGAACTAACCTCAGAAGGGAATACCTCCCTCCCTGAGGAAAGAGTAGCATTTTTCTCTGGATTTTTCTAAGCATTTTTGGTATAATTGAAAAATACAAAAACAGTGTGTGCGCATATTTCGTCCCTTGTGCATATTGTTCCTTATTTTTTAAAATAAAAAATGCAAAAATAAAAATCATTAAAAATTTGAAAAATCAAAAAATAAAAAATTAGAAAAAAAATAAAAAAAAGACAAAAAAACAAAAAACCAAGATAGTTTGCATTTGAGATTCCTTTTTTTAAATTGCTTTTCGATTATTTGAATAACCCTCGGGAATTGTAGCCTCCATGAGTTTCATCATGTTGCCATACAGGTAAATAAGTAGCAAAAATTTATCTCGCTTCATTATTCTCTTGTAGTTTGAGAAGAAGAAAAATTATTTGTTTGTTGAGGGATATTTGGGTTGCAACGACCACTGCGCATTGATTTTCATAACTTGAATCCAAAACCCCAAGAATCTTGCTCAACACTCACCCATTTTGAGTTGAAGATGGGATACGTGAATCCCACATCACACCATTTCGTTATTTCATTCATCACAACCTCTCAGAGATTTGGATTTAATCTGCAATGGAATATCAGGACGACCTACTATCTTCTTCAAGGTATATGTGATGCGAGCACAATGAGGGGTTTATCCCATGGAGATCTGAAATCTTCCCGCCTATTGCCTTGCAGTTTCTCTCTAAAACCTCGAGTAGACGAGATTCTTGTTCCTGTGTCAACCGAGACTTGATGATTAGGGGGAACATGTTTTGTGTACATGCAAGGAAGGCATATTTCATGTTTGCTGGAAGTGCTTGAGCTCAAGCAGTGTCTGGTTCAGTTCAGTGGTGACTTCGGCTACTGTATAGGGTGATGGCGTTGTATCTTTCAACGATAGTGTGCCCACCATTGGCACTATAGGCTCCGCATTCAATGCAGCACTGAATTCTTCAATCACGGAATCTGGTAATGATTTCCTCCTACTCTTCCAAGGATATGAGGCCATAGATATGTTTTTCAGGTAATTTAGCAAAAACTATCATCAACAAGGATATCTGAGAACTCGATTGCGTTGTCCATACTTTCCTCTCTGGAGAGGAATTCATGGGTTTTAATGTCATTAATAAAAAGATTTGTATCATAGATTTCAGCCAAAAAGTCACAGTCTTCTGTTTGTTGTTCTACCGGCTCGCTCTCCTCTGATGCAGACTCAGTCAGTTTTGGCACTCGTATCATCTCAATAGGCACCTTGTCGCTGCTAGAATGGAAGGTGATCTACCCGATGCCATATTCCACTACAACTTTGGTTGTTCAAAGGAACGACCATCCAAGGATTATTGGGGAGTGTAGAAAAGGATTTGCAGTGTCCATGTCAAGTATGACAAAGTATACACGGAACTTTATTCCCTGAATAATGATAATGACATCCTCTAGAATTCCTCAAGGCTGCTTGATGGAAGTGTCTGTGAATTGCAGAATCGTTCTTGTCTACTGATGAATCTATGATTCATTAACTTTTCTGTTGTATTTTGTCTTAAAACCCTTAACAAATACATGTAAATATACAATAATTCCCATCTTTTATTCAAATTCCTTTCATGAATAAAAATACACTTTTAAGCATCAAAAACATGTAAATAAATAAAGAATAAAGAAAAGAAAATAAGGCAGATTGGAAATATGTATATATGTACAATATGACTTATAAATATAAATATAGCTACAAGGTATATTTATAACCTAACCCCCGAGACCAAGTCAGCATGGATTGTTCGACGAAGCCAATAAGTAGGGGAGATAAGGAAAGAAAACCATAAAAATAAATTAAGACACATTTCACACATTTCTCACTATTTATCAAATAAATACAAAACTTCATTGATTTTTAATTAATTCATATGTTTATATTTTTCACGAAACTCTTTTCCTAATTATTGCTAAAAATGTATATAAAAATATAAAAATAAGTTCAAAATATTCTCTTGTACATATACCAAGAAATCCTACTTTTAAATTATCAAATTCTCAACTTCCGAATATCATAACTTCTTCATACAAACTCCAATTTCATTCTACTCATTTTTAAAGTTCACAAAATAATATTCTCTAATTAATAGAGGTGGATTCATTGAATTCGGAGTCTGTTTGCAAAAAGTCAGTTTTGGGACCTAATGACAACAGGGTTTCTGGGCTATTTATTTTATGTAGAACACATTATTTATAGTTTTAATAATTTTATAATTTCTAATTATGTTCATGATCTTGTAATTTAACTTTGATTTATTTCATATTTGTTGGAGCTTATTTATTATTTTAGCTAAATCAAAAACACTAAATTATAGATGAAATTGAATTGTATAATGCGTACCTGTATTTATTAAATATGTACACTAATTTATTAAAATCCCCAAAAATTCACATAGACTCTATTTATTATTCTTATAATTAAGAAAATATAAAATTAATATTTATTTTATTTATTAAATTAAAAAATCCAAAATTTATTTATCTATACCTATTTATTAATATAATAATTATATATCGAATAATATTTATTAGTTATAAAAATAATTATTCTATAATTTAGATAATTTAATTATTTACATTTCTTATTTTTATACCTATTTAAAATAACGATATCTACTATTTATTATATAATATATAATGTATTTATGCATCTGGCCACCCAGGTGCTGACACGTGTCAGCACCTGGTTCATCATCCGAGAAGATGGTACAGCTTCTGCTTCAACCGGCCATCTTCAACCAATTTTCACACATGACCTATAACATCTTCAGGCGATCTAAACCATGGATTCTTTTCTCCTAACAACCCATTCACTCGACCACCATTGGATCAAACTTGAAACCCAAGTAATCTCTCTATAAAAAACCCCCAAAGTTGGCGGTTTTCAACAACTTTTCCTAACCACCTAGAACCCAATTCCAGTGACTGATCACCTCTCTTCCCAGCCTCGCTCCGCCCACTCTGGAGGTGACAGCTCCGGCCAAGGAGGACCGCGTGGAAGAAGGATCATCGGGGAGGAGTTCCAAGGCGTCATCCTCGTCTTGGATCGCCACTGCGTGTGCGTGGAGCTCCGGCAAAGATCGGTCGTCGAGCAATCACCTGAGGTAATACACCTCACTCTCCCAGATCTATTTATCCATCTTCTTTTATTTCTTTTTCGATCCTCGTGCCACGATTAGCGTGGTTAATCAAGTAATTAGATAGCCTAAGCATTCATCTTAGACGCCCAACATTAGATTCCTTTCAAACACGATTGAATCGGTTTCAATCCATCTTGTTTCTTACCATTGCTCACGCCTATTTTCATGTATTCTGGAAACGTTATTTCGAGCTTGCAATTAATCATTTGTAGGCCGATTTCAGAGCAAATCGAGCATATATATGTCGTCTTTGCAGGTTCCTCTTGAATCTGGAGCAATCTCATGTCATTTGAAGCTCTAATCGTCACGCAGTTCGCAGCCAAAGAAGATGCAACAACCTGATCTTCTGTTCTAGAGCAGACGGCCCGCTATCTTTAGCAGCCTTCCTCCATCGTCATCAGCCATCTCCGATCGTCGTCCACTGCGGGCGAGCTCGAGGGGTAGAGGAGCTACCCCTCTGGCCCCGCAGGAGGTTCCAGTTGCGTTCTGATCGACGTCAATAAATCAGGGAAGAAGCCGCCATCGCTACCCACATCAAGATATGAAGAACCTCAAGAACAGTCGGTCGCTACATTCTCTCGACATGTGAAAGGTGTGAACGGCCTAGATCAACTCGCACGTTCTAATCTTGGCCGTTTAATCTGAAACGGTGTGACAATGCATACTCAGCCCAGAAGATCTTCGGATTTTCAGACCGCCCCATAGGTTTCCAGAAATTACATTTAGGTCCCCATGCGGGGACCTGAATGTAATACTTCATATTTTCTTTAAAATTCAGTCCCTGACAGAGGACTTAACTGTAGAGTTTTTGTTAGCTTTTCTTGCATTTCTACCCCTGTACTGTAAGGTGACTTTGGACATACTTTTGATACTATTTTTCGTAGTTTTTTTAAAGTAGTTACACAACTACTCCAACGAGGTTTTCAGTAATTTTTGTATGTTTTTGTCGCTTTTTCATCGTATTTTGATTTGTCGAACTTCGACTCCGTCTTGACTTGTTTTTTAGTCTTCTTCGAGCATGTTGCTCGTCCACTTTACCTATCATATAATATCACATATATTTCATATATTTCTCACATATTGTATTATAGGTAAATTATTTGAAAAATGTCGCTTTGAAAAATTAAATAAAAATTGAGAAAAATAAAACCGAATAAAAACTTGAAAATCAACTTGTTTCGAGAAGAGTTAAAAAATCACAAAAAAAAATCCTTTTTTGTTCAAAAATCAAGATAACCTTATTCTGCCTCCTTGTGTTCCACTCAGGCACACTTACCTGGCTAAATAAATAGTGTAAGGTTTAAAATAGGAGATAAGTCTATTCATTCATCTTTTCTCTCTCTCTCTCTTATTTTAAAACCGATTTTTTGTTTGATGTAAAATCAGGTTTCTTTGCGGTTGTCTACACCGACAAACGCAATCAATTAACCGTAATCGGATCTGAGTCCGCATCATGTACTTGAGCAGTCCCAACCTAAATTCTTTGAGTGATGAAGTATGCGTTAGGTTTATTGACGATCTGCTGTCAAGGAGTGTTCGATCAAACTCCTAGTCGAAAATCTAACATCTGACTAGAGGAGCTCCCATATCCTTCTTTTTATCAGGAGATTGCTGATTATGTTCACAGTCGCCTTGGTCTGAATATTCTTGATGTTTCTTTCACGAGCTCTGTGCGACTATCTCTTCGAAGGACATGCTTCTTTCAGCCCTTTCTTGATGTTTGGCATGTACTTGCTGGCTTAGAGCAGGGGCATTTCATGTATAAGACACTGGATAACTTCGATCACATCATGGTCGGACAAGGCACTTTTCAATTTTTTTTTTGAATTTTCTCAAAGCATCTAGAAATGGAATATTTACAGGATCAAAAGTAGAAGTAGAAATAGTGTTCTTATTTACATCAAAATATGTGCCCACATCAGGTTGTACAAATGGATGACTAGAATGAGCAGGGTCATCCAAGAAAGGGGAGCATCCAAAATCTGCAGGCGGGGCTCCATCGATTGGCATCAGGGTGGTTGTAGGTGCGCTCTCCACGATGGCTGGCACAATGGTGCTTTGACTGCTGCTGCTACTTCTTTCTTTTTGTAATTTTGATTTTACTGATTTTTTGTCTTTTTCTATTTGGTGCTTCTCCTCCATCTTCTTCTTCCTCACCCGGCATGGATGTCGGATCGTTTGATGCAAAAGAAGATGATGACTTGCTAGGTGAAGTTTTATTCTTCCCATTCATGGTGGTAGCCAGTTGCAAGGTCATACTGCTCCTAAGAGTAATAACATTAGATAAAAACAAATCGTGCATATACGACTCTGTTAGACCGGAGAGAATTTCACAGACTAGTTGCTCTTTCTTCCTAAAACTATTGGGGTTGGCCTCCACCTGAGCCAGAATTGGCATTTTGGTTGTGGTGAGGTCATCAAGCTTCTGTCTCATCTCTACTAGGATTTTCACTAGTTGAGCCAAGCAATCCAAGGTGGAGTTCATAGGAGCAGTCTCAGATGGTTCAGCATGTTGACCACGCTGATACTGAGAATGGTGTGGAGGCTGCAAGTGGGAATACTGATTATGGTACTGATTAGAAGAATGGTACTGTTATTGGTGCTGAGGAGGTTGGTTCTGGTAAGGAACAACCGAGTACTGCTGATTGTGCTGGTGTTGATGGTACTGCGGTTATTGGTACTAGTTATGTTCTCCAATTGCCCCGGTATAGCAGAGACTGTTGGCAGTGGTGCTGAGGCTGATTATGGATGAATCTCCCTCCTTGTTGTTTGAGGAAACTAGTGATTTCCTGACTGTTGGCCATGTTGTTGTCCGTTAGGACAGGCCAGTTATGCATCGTTATTCCACACGTCATTCACCTCTTGAATGAGAGTGGTCGAGGAGAGCATTGTTCTAGTAACATTTGGAGCTCAGGCTGGTAGACTAAATAGCTACTGTTGTGGTTGTTGCAAAGATGTCAGTTCTGGGGCCTGCACTGACTAGTTTTGACTCCACTGAGGAGGCTATGGCGAGATGGCTCTTTCGACTCAGCGGGAGTGGTACCCAATGCAGACATTGAATTATAGGAGCTGATCATACTGACCAGCAACTCCTACTACTTGGTAATCTGGTCCAACTTGTCCATATATTTTTTCCTCTGTTTGATCATAGAAAGTTCCTCGAGGTCATGTGATCA
Source organism: Ottelia alismoides (assembly GCA_037367405.1). Classification (NCBI taxonomy): domain Eukaryota; kingdom Viridiplantae; phylum Streptophyta; class Magnoliopsida; order Alismatales; family Hydrocharitaceae; genus Ottelia; species Ottelia alismoides. The sequence goes on from JAZKJV010007863.1 coordinate 2,295,388, forward strand.
TTTCTCTTTGATATCCACCTTGGAATGGTGGCTCCCTATGATGCTCTGGTTGGAGCTCTCTTCCCAATCTGACTCATGATAAGATGCCATATGAATGGGTTTCTGAAGATTGTGGGGATGGCACTGATATGCACGAGATGGCGACAAGGCGGCTTCTCCTTCGATCAACTCCTCGAAAATCTGCCAGACGATGTCCTCATCTTTGTTGAAATACGAGCCACTGCAAGCAGCATCCAGAGCTTCTAACTTTCAATTGTTGGTCCCCCAAAGAAATGTTGGACCAGGTTGGTCCTCAGAATGTAATGATGGGGGCATTTCTCTTGCAAATCTGTAAACCTCTCCCAATCCTCATGAATGGATTCGCGGGTGGCTTGGGTGAAGTTAGTTATGCAGGTACGCATTTGATTAAGCTGCCTGGGAGGGTAGTATTTATGCAGAAAGGCAGACTTAAGTTCTTCCCATGTTGTGGCGATCTTCCCCAAGTGGTCGATCCAATGAAGTGCTTTGTCTTGGAGACTGAACGGGAATTCCGTCATCTTGACTCATCCTAGTGGTATGTTAGGGTTGTGAGTATTACCACAAATGTGCACGAATTGTTGCAGGTGGATATAAGGTTCTTCATTTGCATTGTTGTGGAAGCTAGGTAGGAGTGCCAAGAGTTGAGGCTTTAATTGGAAATGTACATGGATCACTAGGATTTGGATCCACTCAGTGACTTTTCTGGCTCCATGGTTGTAGGTCTCCTTAAGAGTCGGCTTGGGCCTCTTCGCTCGGACTTCATCTGCTAGGCATGCACGGCATCGACCTCCTGTTCCTTCTTCTCCTCCTCCTCCTGGGCTGTCTCTCCTCATCCTCAGATCACTGAGTATGTCCTAAAAGGTTACCTGATTGAGTGCATGGTCTATGATTTGTTGTTGTATCGCCTAAATGGAGGCGAGAATCTAGCCATTCACGGCATTCTGGTCTGGCTGGCCCTGCTCTTGTTGTGGAGGATTCTGATGTCCCTTCCCTTTTCCTGTGGGAGCCATCTCTGTGTCCTTTTTTGAATATGAGTCTGAGAGAATTTCTGGCTCCAGATCGAGCTCTGATCTATACATGGAATGATTCCCCAATCAGTCTGAATAGAAGCACTAGATGTAGTGAATCTTTCTGTGTTAAGGTCAACACAGAATTTCATTAAGGATGGTGATGTGTAAGGAGTGAAATCAATTGTCGTACAAAATGGACAGTGTTTGGGACAAGAGAGATCATGGATTATTGAAGAAGGCGGGGAGTCTGAAGATCGATTCATGGAGTCCGAACCGAGTGCTCAAGAGTCATCCCGAATTATTGGATAAGGCGAGCGCACGGAATCGATGTTGGTATCGGTGGAGTCCCGACTAAGCCATCCACGTGTCGTCGTCTCAAAGATGAAGAGGGAGATCGAGAATGGATGAAAGATATGGTGTCAAACAAGGAATAAAGGGAGTGCAAAATAGTAGAAAGCTCGAAGCGAGCGGGGGTCAAATGAGGAATAAAATAGATGAAAGAAAAAAGGCACAAAGTGTACGAGACTGATCTTTGAACTTAACTAAAATAAAACAAACACCAAACAATTGTGGGTTCACCAAATCAACACATGTGAAGCCGTAAGAGTTTGACTATATGTATCTTTTTAATTTTATTGTTGTTTTTCAGGCAATTTTATAACAAGTCCTTAAGAGTGCTAACCATATAAGAGCGTGGGTACTGCTAGGAAAGTTCCTCATACTTTTTACACCTCCTTTGTAACATGTCATCTATGCACTGAAAGGTCCTTGATCTCTTATCTAGGGGGATACTTAGCCAAAAGAAAATAGAGAGCAAGCTGATAGGCGAAAATGCTACTTCCTTCACAAGCGAGGTATTTAGATGCAAACCGATGAGACAAACACACACCGTGAGGGTATGGCCTAAACTCAGTACTTCAGACCAAGTCGTGTTCCACAAAACGTAGGAACACCATCGTCGACAAGGTCCTACTCGGTCGCGTACGATAGAAGCGCTAATACTTCACTGTCGCAGGTGATAATCAAGGCACCATAGATCGGGAATTGGGCTCTATTCCTTATGGGTCCTGCCTCACTCGGTCAGGAATGTACCTGAAAACAATGAGGGTTTTATGAACCCAAAACAATGATGTCCATTATGATTTTTATTAAGGTCAAAGTGTTATTAGCAGTCCCTTTTTTAAAATTTTTGGGTTTTCAATCTTTTTAAACATTTATTAGAGAAAGCTTTCTAACATTTTTTTGTAATTTTCCTTTAATCCTAATGTGTGCAAAAATAGAGGCAGGAGTTGGAAAAGCAATACAAGTTGTCACTAAGACAGAAATAACGCTTTAGTGACTAATGATGCATGCAAAGCTAGAACTACTTACATTGCTTCCCAGCTCTCTCCTCATGGGATGCAAAATAGAATATATAAACTTTACTATATGCGTGGAATGAAACTGTAGAAATCACCCTAAAAAAATCTATTTATTATGAATAACCAGATGCTAATTATTCAGAAATGAGATCCTAAAGTTCGGTCTTAGAAGCTCGTCGATGCCCACCACAACAGGTTCTGCAAGCGCTGATTGGAGCTTCTCGCGGTGCTTGATCTCAAGTCCAAATAATCAATAATTAAACTTGACTAAGTACAAACATAAAGAACTATAAGAGCACGTTTCTTTTAGTTGTCTGGACCTATTTTACGAGCAAGCAATCCTAATGTCCAAGGGCTCATTCTACAAAATAAATGAAATAAAGGCAGAAAGCTCAAAATGCATGAATCAAAATAAATCAAAGGAAAAGAAAACACGAAAAAATCGTGACGAGTCCCCTAGGTGAACAGACACTTGGGTACTGGACCTCGCTAAGTGTGGCAGTGTCCAGATTAATTACAAATTGATTATGTAAAATAAATAAAAGCACTCTCTCTCTCTCTCAAAATAAGAAGAAAAGCTATTCTACTCCTCCTCTCCTTCTTTCTCTATCTCGTCCTTGCTCTCTCCAATTGGCCTATGCAGAAAAGGCCAATCCAAGCATAGTTCGGGTGGGTCCTCCTCCTAAGATGTGGTTGTCTCCATGCGGTCCCTCGCAAGAAAAGCAACAAAGGCAAGATGGGTTGTAAATAGATAAGCAATTATCAACAAATAAAGGCAAATAAAAAGAGAAATTAGTGCAAATAAATATGTACAAAAATTCTACACTATGCATTGCTCCCCAGCAACGACGCCATTTGAAATTGTTAAGACCCAAAGGAGAGAGTCGTGTGGTGCCACCAAACAGTCGTTGGGGGTGACCCCCACTAAGAGTCTCGACTTGTTTCAATAATTAAACCACACAAAATAATGAAGTAATACAAATGAGGGTGAATCAAACTTTATTATACCCTACAATAAATGTGTGTATAGTGACAAGCAGAGTAGGAATTGAACACATGGAGACAAGTCATTGCAATAGGTATATTATTTATAAATAAATAATGAATAAATAATAATATGTATTTGTACAATATTCACTTAAATAATAAAGGAATTAATTTGTGGGTTTTAAATTTATTTATTTATTTATATTATTATTAAAATTTTTAATTTTATAATTTTTATTTTGTTTTTTTTAATTTTCTGATTTTTAATTTCTTTTTCTGTATATATATAATAAAGATATATATATAATTATAAGGTGATATATTTATAGCTATAGATAAAATTAATCAAAATTTTCCAAATAAAATATTTTTTTGCTTTGAATATTTTTCTGATGCTTTTGTGATTTTTCCAAAATTTTTGCTAATTTCTTTCCAAGATTTCCCCAAATAACACTTGCAATTGGTTGCATATGTTTTATAGGACTAGAAAAATTGATCTTAAGGTTTAATAGTCATCCACATGGATTTTGATGCAATCATTGTAACAATCTCCATTGGATAGATAGACTATATATTTTCTAGTGGGAGAGCCCTTAGTTTTAGAGAATGTCTCTATGTCCTTGATATTAGAATACATTCATTGTTTATTTCTAAATGTTAGAAATGAGCATGCATTCTGGAATAGACCTATCACACAAGTTATGATGAATATATTTCAGATAGTAATCTAACATCTAGAGGACTCTGTTAAATTATAAAAATAATGAATGGTTCATTAACATTACTGAATATTGAATATTAAACCTTAAAAGATCAATAGGAGGATGAAGATCATTTGACAATGATCTTGCATCAATCGTTAGATATATGGCTATTGATGAGATCAATTGACTAGTAAGAGATGAAACTTTAGAATGTCTGAAATTTCAAATCTTACATACTTGTGAATATTGTATTCAAAGAAAAAAATATCCAATGCACCCTTCTTTGGGAATGATGTAAGATGCCAAGGTATTCAAGATCTCATACATATTGATGTATGTGGATCATCTGTATCATAATAAACATTAATGATATGTGATATCAATTGATGATTTTTGTGATATGATATTTCTTCCCTTCACCTTAGAAACCTTTGAAATGTTAAAAGATTTCACAATTTTGATTTAGAACCAAAGTTAAAAAGGAATATGAAATGAATTTGATCTAACCAAGGTAGCAAGTACATATTAGATGAATTCAAGGAATACCTTATAGGGAAAGGAATATCATTCCTATATCACTTGTCCTAATACAACTTAACTCAACAGAGTTGTAAGGAGATGTAATTGGACCATGTGTGACATGATTTGATCAATGATGAATATTAGCATAATTACCTCTTAGTTTCTGAGTATATATGTAATAAAGACTACAATATATATATATATATATCCTTAATAAGATTCCAAACGAACCTAAACCCAGAAACCCTCATAAGCAATGGTTTGGAACAGAGCCTTGTGTTGGACACTTGAGGATTTATGGTTGCTTGGTTCATAACTTTGTCATTGATGCAAGTAAGCTGGAATCTAGCACCAGAGAGTGCTACTTCATTAGGAAAATAAAGGATGGTATTGGATACCTACTTTATGACCTTGGGGAATTCTTAAAAGATTTCATCTCTAAGGATATGATTCTTAGATGAGGAATCTCTTGAGAATAAAGATGAACAAGGAACTCATTAAATCTTGAGAAGATAATGAGGATCCTCTAATCAGAAACTAATAGGAGAATTAAAGATGAAACACTCATACCTCTTCAAATTAGTTTGAGGGTGATGAGACCACGTAAAGGGTATGTATTCCATATGGCAGATAAGTCTGACAATGATCTGACTTCATATGATGAAGCTTCTAAGGATCATGAAATGGAGAGATGGATGTTAGCAATAAAGTCTAAAGAAGACTTCATATACAAGTGTCGTATATGGACCCTTGAGGATCCACCTATAAGGGTAAAATCTGTTAGGTGTAAATGGATCTTCAAGAGAAAGAGGGAAGCTGATGAGAAGGTACAGACCTTCATAGAACGGCTCGTATCCACAAGATACACACGAAGAGAAGACATCGCTGGCGATGAGACTTGCTCTTAAGTAACCATGCTTAAGCGGATAGAATTGCTAACTATAGCTACACAACTTGACTATGACATCTACAAGATGGAATTCAAGATTGCATTCCTATATGAATGCCTCTCTGAGGATATTCATATGAACTAGCCCCCGAGGCTTCATAGTTGAGGAATACAAGGTGTGCAAGCTAAGGAACTCTATCTATGGACTCAAATAAGCTTCTTGTAGTTGGAATAGTGGATTTGATAAAATGATAAATGTTATGATTTCAGATAGAATCTCGATAAACCATGTGAAGCTTAGTGAGAATGCCATAGTGTTCATCATGCTAAATGTAGATAATATCCTAATCATTTGTAATGATATAAGTATGAGATTTAGTATTTTATAATATGGTTGTTCCATACCTTGAGATATTATCTCGAGGATACCTCTGAGATCTAGGTTCTGAAGTTATTCACAAACATAGAGAAGAGGGCAATGGGACTGAAACATTAGTGGTACACCTTGAACATGTTTCATTTTTGGGAAAACCCCAAGGAAGCCTTCCTTCCCTTAAGATATGGTACTGACCTATCTAAAGGGATAGCACATCAAAGAGTTGATGAAGTGAATATTAAAACTTCTTGTCCCTGTGCATCAACTATGAGAAGCTTGGTGTATGCTAGATATGTACAAAAGTCAGATATCTGTCATGCAGTGGGAGTAGTAAATTGTTACTAATCCTAATATGGAGATAAAGCACTTGATTGCAGTAATAAAAACACCTTCAAAGATGACGAGATTTTTGAGATAGTGATCTCAAAGTCTAATCTTCAAGAACTTAAAACTTTATAGATAGTAATCTAAAAGGTTCTTGATTGTAGATGCCTTATGAGACATAAGACTGGGCTTAGTCGTAGGAGATGGAGATCTCTGGAGAATGCCTAAGGATAATAGAAATTACATACTTGTTATAATAATTATTGAGTTGTAATGTCAAGGACATTATAATCGCTTTAACAAAATTGAGTATTGGTTGCACAAGATGTAACATTTACATTGGATACGAGCGCTATTACTAAGGGATGTGCAAGTACCGTAAAAGGACTTGGCATAGTCTCCTAGGGACGAAGTGTATGATTAGCTTACCAAGCTATTTTTTCTAAATAGCTTGCAATTGACACATGAGTATGGGTTTAAAGATTAGCCCCATTAATGGCTCTTTAGGCTAGTGGGAGATTATTGGAAATACGAGCACACGGTGAGCCATTATGCAATAAATGTTATTGCAAAATTCATTCCCTGATGTGAAATGAAGAATAACTAATTTGCATAATAGGTCCCTAATGAATCTATGATTCATCATTTTAAAAGAGTTCAACTAAGCTCAATTCCTCAATATTCGTCTGCATTTAATCGTCCAATTTTCAAAATTAACATTCATGCATGTGTAAATAATATTCGCATTTTATCATGCATTATGGCATAAAATAAGGAACCAAAAATCCATTGCACAATTAACCTGAGAAGTAGCTAACTTCACTGGTTTTAATTAATCCATCCTAACTCCAATTGACCTGAAACTAACTCCATTGTGTACATATCACTAACAAGAATAAAGAAAAAATAAAAAAATAGTAACTTAAATAAATAGCCAATAAATCCAAACCCTAATTTCAAACCAAACGGACTAAAACGTTGATATCTTTCTCATACAATGTCTGATTCAACTCTCTCATTTTTAAACTAATGTACATTCAATTACCTTTAAAACAAAACGAAGTTCAAAAGAATCGGAGCTCATTTGTAAAAGTTGGATTTTGGATGTCTTTTGCACATTGTGTATTTTAGCTAATATTGACCAGATATTTTATATACATGATTAAATCTTTTTATTTTCATTATTTTTCATTTATTTATTTGACAATAGTTTTATTAAAATGCATAAAAATCTAAATCCAAAATAACACTGAAATCAAAGAAACTGACAGAGTCTGAGTGTTCATTGAGAGTATGTACATAAATCTCCTTTATTTTAATTTATTTCCCTATTTTCTTAAATATTAAAAATCCAAAAAAATATTAATCTGTAAATATGTATCCTTTATTTTATCGTATTTTTTCTCAATTTTGTTATCCTATTTAATATTGACAAAACAAAATTGCAGAACTAAAAAATCATTATTTTATATACATAGAGTACCACCAAAAATACCACTCTATACATATGAATTCTTTTAGTTTTGGTCCCTTCATATTGTAGATTTGAGTGAGACGAATAATTTCTGAAGAAATTTTTTCGATCCGAGGACATCTTCTATTTCTTTTCTATTTTTTATCATTTATTTTTGAATTTTTTTAAGCGTGACACGTGGTGGTTTCTGGAGCCGCCACGTACCGCGCTACCACCTCACCTTCCTCTCTCCTTGTGTGACACCCATGTGCTATGTCCCTCCCTTTTAACCACTCACTCTCCGATCCTATATCGATATCTGCCATTTTCGATTTTCATCAAGGAAGAGAGAGAGTCGTGCATGGAGGTGGTGAGAGTGCCATGTCGTCACTAGCGACATCCTCTTAGGCAAGATCCAAGGTCCATAAGACCTCGTTGCTGCTGAGCAGTACACAAGCCTTGAGACTGCATTCACGAGGTCTCTGGATGCGATGATCACCGGAGCCACGCGTCGCTGCTCCTCCACTCTGACGAAGAACCCCATTCCAGTACCGCCTCTCCATTTTCTTCCCTAACCATCACAGCCCTTCACGAAACCCACTACGATCTTCCACCAACCGGCTATGAACCCCTCACATCTAGGAGGAGCTCTGACCCTCTATCATGTGTGGAAGACCTTTGGTCGAGCCCAGTTCTTCTGTAAGAACTCTGCCAGTCCACCTCGTACAGCCATTGCCCCGCTCTGATTCGATTGCAACCATCATGCCTTCGCATGCGTTGTCTCCACCGCCAGTGAGCTCCTCCGGCTCTTGTAGCTGGGGCCCTCGACCCTGCCACGATGATCGCACATCAATCCATCATCGCCGTGCGAGCAAGTCAACCCACTCTGCCGAGGGGCACCGCCATCGACCCCCTCTCCAGCAGCGAGACCACAGAGCTGACCTACGCCTCCACAATCGACAACCACCACCTCACATGTTCCCTCTAATACCAACTCCACTGCCTCGGAGCCCCGAGCTCCCGCTCTGCCTTCGAGTCCGCCCAGACTGCCTCAACCTACGTGTCTGTCGCTCAGACCTCCCCTCGCGTGCGAAGCACGTGAGCAAGGGGGAGATTTGAGCCATATGCCTGTGCAGATCCAGTTATTCATAGAGGTGCCCACACTCTAGAGTAATTGTAGACATATCCTCCATGCTTCAGCAAATTACGAGAAGGTCCAGCCAGCCAGAAGGCAGGTGCGGTTGACATACCCTTGTGGAAAAATTGCAGGAAGAGTCCTTTAGTTTTGGGTAATTATAATTTAGTCCCATTCAGCATTTTTAGTTGTTTATATTATTTCTATTTGCATTAGAACCCTATGTTTGCATATTTGTTTGAGTCTCATTTTCACAACAATTTTTAATTCTAAAAAATGCATCTTGTAGAAGTACTTATGCTTATCATTATGGATATTTAATTTAATTTTTGTGAGCTGTCCTTTATTTAATATAATTAATCTAGTAGAAAACTACATATTTTACCCACCATGTGATTTGGAATTTATATAAAAACCATAGCCCTAAAAATTTTCAAAAAATCAGATTTGCTAGATTAAGTTGATTTATTTATTGCGCTAAAAAATCATTGCATTTGCATGCATAATTTGCTCTGTAAAAGTTATTTTGTGTAGTAATTGATTTTTAATAGGTATAAAACTCCACATTTTTAGGGTTTAGGATTTTTCTGAGATAGATCACATAGTGATATATCTTACATAATTTTATTCCCTGAAAATAAGCTGGTTTTATATTTTTTTATAGTTAATTACCTAGATTCACATTTTCCACGTTCATAAATTCATTATTTACGTATTTTGCACCAACAATTTACAAAAAAAACTACGGTGTGCTCATTTCATCATTCTCTGCATCCTGACCAAGTTTCGTAATTTTTGGATTATGTTTGATCATTTTTTGCGTTTTAGTCCTCAAAATGGGTCGATTTTGCTTTTGCATTCTTATATTGTATAAAAAATACAAAAAAATCAGCCAAGAAAATCATGCTCGAAATTTGAGACATTTATCTAGCTTGTTTTATTGCATCCTTGAATTCGACCATGAGGCATTCTCAGGTTAAATAAACAATAAACTACTGTTGTATTAATTGATTAATTTATTGTGGTCATTTCTTCATTGATTATGATTGCCCGACTACATCACAACACATATACAACACTTAGTTTGTAATAATTAACGAGGGTAATTTAGGGTTTACTAGATGGCGTCATTGCCGGGGAGGTAAACGTGTTAGGTTTTTTCTAGAAAATTTAGAGTTAGGTTTTCCACATATTCGGGTAGTCTGACCCCCGAGCCTCATCATTGTAAATTTCCTGTTTTTTATTTTCTTATATTTATTTTTTTCTCAGTATTTATTTTCTTATTTTTATTTTTGATTATCTATGCCACTCTCTTACATTATCTCTCTTATTTTCGTGCGAGGTAAATGGCATACGTGGAGCGGTTTTTTGAGAAATCGAAGAATCTTGACAATCCTGCCAAAGAGTCGCGTGAAATTTAAGATCGAGTTGAGTTATGAGAGAGCATAAAGTCTAGGTTTTCATTTTTTTCTGCATTTTAAACTTTTGTTTATAATTTGTACTAACTGCTCATTTCCAGCAGTTCCCGATCGAGTTCTTGCGTGTGTAAAGAGATTGGACATTTTCTTGTGGTATGTCAGTCTTGTTTCACTCTCCAGTAAGGGTGAGGTCTGACTTGAGTGGTCCGTAGGTTAGACCTTCACATACTGATATTAGAGCTACTAGGGTTTCATTGCTTGTGCTCGTAGAACTTAGGACCACACTTTGCACTTAATTGAGACGTACTTTTAGATCGTTCAACCTAGTCAAAATTTAACTCAATTCTTCCTGGCTAATAGAACTTTCTTCTAGGTGTGGCTTTGTCGGGTTGCATTTCACATAGAATGGATTTAAAATTCTTGTATGGCATCCCACATGGAGATTGCGAGATTCGTTGTAAGTCTTCTAACTAGGCATTCATCATCATTTTTTTTGTGTGCATCGGTTTTTCTCGATTTCTTCCCCCTATTTTGTCACTTAAGATCTAAATAAAATCGAGACTTGACGGTAGACATATATTTGTGCTCACCTTAATTTCAGTGATCACCTGAATAAAATTGGGACTGCTAAACAAGGCGTACTTAAATTAACCCATAAAATTGAGAATTTTTACGGGAGAATATCCCCATCCTTTGATTCATTTATTATTCTGAGTGAGTGAGGGATGCACAATTAGGATAGAGACAAGCTATGGAATCTTAATTTGGACTATTGATTCTAAAAATGACTAGCTACTTCTCTGTGAGGGAACTACGGTCACCCTTTTCAGAGTGTGTGGTTAAAGGACAACGTGATTGGCACCATCCTCAAGTAACACGGGAAGTCATTTTACGGTTTGTACTTATACCCATACTTGCTTAAAGTGGACGAAACTAGCCATACAAATTCATACCAGTCTTTAGAGAATTTATGACACCTAATAGCTCGCTTATGAACGCGAGATTAGAATTATCACTAATTAAAATTGAAAAGATAATTGGTCGAACTTTGCTTCCTTCACCGTGTTGAGTTAGTGAATTTTGGGGTTTGCATTGCATATTGAATTGTAAGCATTCAAAGACAGTTCACTTGCACATACATATCGAGGTTTCGCTAATCATCTTCACCATCCTTTTTGAAGATGTCGGAATTTTGGCATTCATACCCAGACTTCGTGGGTCGTGCTCACATGACAAATTCCCGATCTTCGTCCCTACTCTCTTCAATGGAACCCCTTATTGGAAGAGGTTCCTCCCAAGCCATTAGTCCTCCCACCCCACACATCCATCCTTGGTTGAAACTTTGAAATACGATCCGCTCATAGAACCAAACATAGATTATGCAAACTCAATGGAGAGAGCAAATTGGAGGATAAACATGGGTGTAACCGACTTTGACAGAAGAATACGATAGCCAGTTATGTTTGACAATTCATTGTTTAGATCGTCCTCTACTCGGGATGATTCTTGTCCCGAGTACATTCACTTTTCCTTTGACCACACACGAGAAACCCAGATCCAAGTAAATAGGACTCATGATCAGACCTCGAACACCAAGAATGACTACTACTCAACTCAAGATTACATGTTGGAGTCATGACATTATGAGTATGGTCACTCATCTTCAAATCATGAGATGATATCAAATGAAATATCTCGGATCAATCAGAGAATCGATGCTTGGACAGAAAATCTTGATAATACCATCTGAAGAGTACAAAACATGATAAATAACCTAAGAGAATTGATGACACCACAAAGCGACCTCGAGATACATCACTTGCAAAATTTCCACGCACAGACACCACACACACCTGATCAATCCACTGACATCCTACTGACACCAACAAAAATTCCAAAAAAAAATAAAAAAAACCAGAAAATTCAAAAAAATGGACAACATAGATCTGAAAGCACTTTGCAAAAGTCCTATCTTAGTGCTTCCTTTAATCAATGCCATAGAGTATGTACCCGATCTTCAGAGATTTGTGAAGAGTCGATTATCACCTAAGAAGATTGGCAAGAAGAGATCTTGAACTGATTGTCATTTAATCACGATGGCTAGTTCAATGGTGCTAACCCAAAATAGAAAAATCTGCAAAGTCAAATGGTTAACCAAGGTGACTTGTAAATTGAGAATACCGAGTTTACTCATGTTCGGATTCAGGATGATTCCACCCTAAACATCCACCCAAAGTCTAAGTTTGACTGACTCGAACTCGAACCATTCAGAAAACTAGAGTGATCGTTCAATTTCTTGACCAGTCCATAAAACGATCGAGAGGAATTATTTCTATCATCATTATCTTCCAAGGTGTCACACAGAGTGGACTTTATTGTCCAGGACATTGAGCACCAAGGAGAGTTGTCTAAGTCTCCCATTATTTTGGTAAAGTCGTTCCTTGCCTCTGCAAGAGAGACTATCGACTGTGAGACTCAAGACATTAAAATCTCGAACCAGATCCAAAACAATCAAAGTCTCGAGGACATGCCTTACCCTGAGACAACCGAATAGGAAACTGATAGTCATGACATAGAGGAGACCATAGAGCTAGACCCGCTACATTACCAGACCTCTCCATATATCACAGACACGGCTCAAGGAGAGACACCTTATGAGACAAATGTAGAGGATATAAAGATGAATGAGTCCAACCTAGAAACATCTTATTCACCGCACCCAGACATAGTTATTTCAGATCACCTTGATCATTATTGTGATTACACACAAGCGAAGCCAACTTGGGGTACCACAGACACACTATACGTGAGACATCTGCTGACCATGGAAGAATATTACAATGATTATTTATCTGATGAGGACATGATTGTCAGCACATCATCTCCTGGACCACCACCAAAAGAGACAACCATGACTAGATTGACCCATATTGCTAAACTGGTAGCTCCATCCTCTAGCCGATTATTTGGTAAGAAGACGGAGAGCATTGATCCCTTGAGGCATTCCCGACAACACCTCAAGCAGTATCATTCTCACTTTTCTCTTGATGCTTCAGGTTCTAGAAAACTGACTAAGAGAGTTACCTTAGACATACCCAGGAAAGAATTTTCTGAGGATTCCTCGTTAGGTCTGGATGAGGAGATCTATATGAGTGAGCCCAGTTCGGATGCTCTGGAGCCTTATCGGAGCAAGCAGTCGTATATAAACCCACCTTGGACTTTCTCTACCGTCTTAATGATCATACAACTATTGATTCAATTGATGAATCATAGAGGTTGGTGCTTGGATGATATCTAAAGAGTTAGATTGAGGACTCATCAAGCACTGTAAATAATTGTTAAGAGATGATCTCCATCTTGTGTAGGAGATGGCAATCCTTTCTCTTTTGGTTGATATTTGACCGACCTCTTGATGTAGTTCCTCTGCATAGGAATAGAGATTCAGAGGTGTCAAATAAGTTAGTTCAAAGAGTTTACTTAGCGAGATCGAGATAACCAACTCCTATCTCATATACTATCACGATATAGGCATGCATCCTCTGACCGGAGACATATGTATTACTATATGTCTAAGTATGTATATTTGGTAGACCGATAGGTTGATGGCCTTATAAAGGTCTATACACCAGCGAGCTGGTACGCATACAAGGGCATATGAGTAATACGATCTCTCAAAGGTATCATACAGGTTCACATGTGAACCGGAATACATGAGCTCACTCAAGAGGTATTGGGATCGATCAAATTCCATGCATGGTCATCTTGCTTTTGAAGCATGACAAGAATGTGTAGGTTTGATACATGATGCGGGAAAGTATATGATCAATACGTGGTTATGATATATGCTTTTGGAAAGCATATGATTGATGCCAACACCCAATGACCGAATGAGAAATATAATGATAAAACCCTGAAGGAGACGGTCTAAAAGGATATCTAATACTTCGGGTTTATTATAAGTCTTCTAGTATGTAGGATGTACAGGTATTAGGAATACCTGAGGGTGATGTGATCAATAAATGATTGTATAACCATGATGCTTCCATTCTGAGGGAGTGATGAAATAGGTCTGAATTTTAGTGACTCCTCTTATTAGATAAGTGATTTGATCATAGTCCAAATGTTGGACATTGATCTAAATGTGATTCAGATGCAATAAGAAGATTAGATCTACGACCTTGATTTACTCAAGCATCTATGATGGGTCCCCGAAATCTGGATTCGAGATATGATCTCAATGCCCAAGTCACTTTACATGGAACATACAATCATCATGTACTTATCTCTAGGTATCCACGAGAAAGTGCATTATTCTTGAAAGAGTTCAAGAACAATTCCGCTGATGAATTATGTATTTGAGCATAGAGAAATAGATAATTAAATATGATTAAAATATCATGAAAAATGTGAATGTGATTCATATTATTTATTTGCATGAGAATTGTAATCCAAGATAATTAAATGTGATTTAGTTGTCAAGGATATGAATAATGTGGATAGCACTATCCATGTTATTTATGTATATATTGTAAATGTAATTTATATTATATTAGAGATAGATTATTGTAAATAGTATTTGCAAATTAATTGTTGATTTGAATTGGGTTCACATTAGATAATTAATTGAAAATACAATTTAGATGCTATTTTGGGTATACGAATATGATTCATATTTTTTAATGGTATGATTGGAATATTCACAAACAAATTTGAAATTAATTGTCTGAATATATTTGCAATAAAAGTTGTTGCAAATATATAGAGGATTATGTGAGATATAAAATCTCACATAAATTAAAAGGATGAGCCACCTTCCATGAATGGAGGGTGAACGACCGCCCTTGACTTGATCAAGAGTGGCCACCCCCTATATTTAGTAAGTGGACTCATTCTTCATCCTCTTATCCAAATTGATTTAATTAAATTAAATTATGTTGATGATAATTCAATATATATTCAAATTAAATTAAATTAATTATTTTTCTATTTTTATACAACAAAACCATGGCCATTGAATAGAAACACAATCAATCTCAATCAATGATTTTTTGCTTCACATGGATTGTGATCTATGGACTTCCAAAATACTATAAAATAAGAGGCAACCCTATCTCTTCTTTTACAACATTTTGCAACTCTCTCTCTCTCTCATTCTCATTACATCCTCTCTCTCTCATGTGTGGATGTCCACCCCTCGTGCTAGATAGAATCACAGTCATCGTGACACCATTGTGATGCCAGATTGACTACTTGCGAATCTCCATCTTCTTTGGTGCTTCTTGCTCGTGAAGAAGACTCTAGATTTTGTGTGACGAAATCAGGAGTTCCAGTTTTTAGATCTTCATCGACTTGGATTGCGAGGAGCATGAGTTTCATCAACGCGCTAGCAAATGTCTCCTCTGTTGGATCAGACTTGAGGCAGAAGGTCTCTTGCTTTAGAGACATGATCGCAACCATGCTTCAAAAGGTAATCCTACATCTCATTTGTGGTTTAGATGAAACGACTTAAGAAATGGTCTCAGGTTATGTGGTTTCATCATTTAAAATTTTTAAATTCCGTTGCACCGAGCAACTAGTGCGACTAGTCGCTCCGATTGCATATGATGCGATCTTCACGCTTTCATGGTGCACTTAAGGATCTTTCCATATCCTTCAGGAGAAGCCACGAAATCCGTGAGGTAAGTCCTAGAAGTTGAACTCCACTGCATCGAATCCCAAGAATCAATCTTCATTTTTTGCAAATACACCAAATCTACCTTCTAAGAAGCCAGCATATCGTCAATTACCAGCCATTTTTGGGGTTGACCCAACCTGCACACATTCCAGGTTAAGCACTTCATTGGGAAATCGTGAGGGATCCACCCACCACCTGAACACGCATCAACTTTATAGCCTCTCATATCCTCCTCAAGACCTTCATCCACCACTCCTGACTCCGCACCTCCTCCCTCCTAGCCTTCACTGTCAACATGGGTCATCCCCTTAGGATTCAAACTCCCTTCCAAATCTGCGATGGCTTCCCCTTCCCAAAATCTGCCTCTATCCCCCCTCCTTAGTATTCATCTCTAAGAGCCTGGAATTCCATCCACAAGATCCTTCCCAATGCCTCTTTTGAGAGAAGAACACCATGGATTGATGATCCTCCCCCACAAAGCAAGGCTTCTCAGCCTACCACATGTTCTTGAGGTCGCACCCCAACGGGTCGATCCATACTTCCCCTTCTCCCTACGAGCCCCTGTTGCCAACCTTCTTACTCTGATCTTCCACGACCCCAGAGAGCGACAGCCACCGCCTTCTACCTCAAATTCCCCCTCACCTGGCAAACCTCCTTTGTTTCTCATGATGAGATCGTCACAACCCCCCAGGCCTTCCACCTCCACGTTTAGATGAGTCTCCTACAACGAGTCGAAGAAATTCGGATGAATTTTGATCTAGACACTCCCCAAATCCATACCTTCCATTGAAAAATTTTCCAGGTGACATGATCACAAGACAGTGCCCTATCTACGCCATCGGCAAGCACGATGCCAAGCCCACGGAAAAGAGATACCCGTGATCAACTTGCTGCTAGATCTAAGGATCCAATTTTTAGAACCAGTAGGAGATCTGTTTGTAAGCACATGTCCTATTGTTGTGATTTGACAAATCTTTCCAAAGTACGAAACCATTTGGACTGACAGGGCAACGCCTGTCAGAACAGCACCCGATGGACTCTTACTCAGGTCACCAATGAACCTGATCCCAAAGCATAAGATTTCGAGCCGTGACACACAACCTCCAAGAAAGATCAGGAAGGTATATCTCCAAATGCTGAAAAGGCAGCAAAGGATCCTCCGCCTTCCCGAAACGACTCGAGACTCGTAATCACAAGCGTCGAGTCCACCCCCTTGCCAACTTCCACTCGCTACCACCACCCAACCATCACCTTCACCAGGAATACCATCGAATCCACCTCTAATATCCCCCTCTTTTAGAACGACCAGCCAGATATGAAAAGTTCTCTGCCAAGGTTTAGCACTACCGGAGAAGGCGAGGGGGCTTCTCCCCGTGAATAAGGGCCACCACCTATGATCCCTCTCTCTCTCAACCCTATGCACAACACTTGTTTGACCTCTCCTACTTAAGCAAGGACTAGCCGAAGACACTCTATTGTCCAACATCATAGAGGAACCCCTGCAACTTTCATCTTCCAAGATGAATCACCGCACGTAGATGCACCGTCCAAGAACCATGGCCTCTACCAACGCACGAGGCCTCTAAGCTGTAGAGTCACGCACAGCCAAGACCCCTTCCAGCCGCACTCGTGCCTCTGTTGGACAGCCCCCGAACACATAAGACCACCCCGACAACCAGATCCTATCAACTAAGATACATGCTGGATGAATCTCCATTTCATCACCTTTATTCTATCATCTTGGCCTTAAAAACCCTAGCTAATGCATGTATGTAGCATAATTTGTACAAATTAACATTCATTATTTGTTCCTTTTATTATGTATAAAATACTATTTTTAATATTAAAATTATACAATAAAGAAAAGAAAATAAAAAGAATAAAATACCAAAGGTATTTTATGACCCTAAACTCGAGACCAAGTTAAGAATTGATTTGGTCGAAAAAAATAATGTAGGGGAGATAAGGGCCAAAAATACAATAAAAACCTAATTATTTATTCATCAATAAAGTATTTTTGGGACCTATTTTATTTTTTATTATTTATACCTCAAATAAAGAAACGTTGTCCATGAAAGTAGTAGATAAAAATACAAATAAAAATATAAAATTGAGTTTGTATAAAAATAATATACTTTATACAATTAAGTCTCTAAAAAAGAATCCAAAACTCAAACTTCCCAGACACATATCTCTTAAATAAAAACTCAAAATGTATCAAAATCATCTTTAATAAGCTATTTAATGAAGGTGTTTCATTTTCTTTGGAGCCAAGATGTGGAAGTTAGATTTTGGATCCCTATTATATAGTTTAACTTTATAAAATATTCATTTTATTTATTCTTCTTTATTTTATATATTTTTATAAATTTGTAAATATTATTTATAATATATATGCATATTTAGAATAGAAGAAAACCATAAATAAAATATAAAACTAAAACGCCATACATAAATACATAGATGAAATACCTATAATTTTACATATATAATATATGCCCCTATTTATTCAAGTGTACAAAAAACATCATAAAAATATAACAAATATATATTTGTGTATATAAAAATAAGTTATAAATATATAAAATAATAAAATAAAATATACAAAACATAGATGAATAAACCTATAAATACCCTTTAAAATTAACTTGTAATAAATAAGCCCATAAAAATAAATAGAAATAATAATAATAAACTACTTAAAATAATAAACAATTTTTAAATTTTTACAAAAAATTAATAAAATCATTTACTTTTTTAATTAATTATTTTTGAATAAATGGGGCTATTTGTCATGACTTGGGCTGACGTGGCCCAATCAAATCGTGTCATTTGTTGACCTCTGGTCAACTGCTTCCCCAGGTGCTCTGACTTGTCAGACGTGTCTTTTCCCACGTTTTCCTCCATTTTTCAAGGGTGTTCCATCGAGCCTTCTCATTGATTCTTCGCGCTACGATCACCTTCAATCATTCTAGATCCTTGCCCGTGCTCCATTCCATTGTACATAACTTGGATTCGCCCCAAACCCTGGGTCAGGAAGGGTGCCCCATCTGTTCATAAATAAGAACCTCCTACCTCCTTGCATTCTTTGGTCATTTTCTGAGCCCCTAAGCCCACTACCCTAGGTCTAGTGTGAATCCTGGTGACAGGGGGAGTTCCCCAAGGTATTGGCACGGCTGAAGGAGGAAGGAGGTGCACCCACGGCGGACCCCCGGCGGACCCCCGGCCACCCTACTCTCGTTCCTCACTGGAAGGTATAAGAGATGCGCCCTCTACTTTTTCTAGGTAGATTTCTTTCCCGTCTTTCATTTTCTGCAATTTATTTTGTGTTTTAGTTAGTAATTTAGTGTAGTTTAAGTTAATTCCCTCATCGGATCTCTAGAGCTTCGATAGTATGTTCACCACTGTCTACTATTGTCTCCGACCTCGCTGACCACCTCCACACCTTCCCCAGCACCTTCTCCACCTCCCCAGACCCATTTGATTAACCAGAACCCTTGTGGTTCTGCTAGTCGAGGTCTCCCTTGGTAGTTTCGTTGGAGACCTCAACACCATCGTCCATTATGCCCCGATTCTCCACCAAAAAAAGCCAAGATCCTCGCCCTTATTGTGCTAGTGTTTTTAAACTTTTGCAGGTCTTGAAGGGGGCTTATAAACCCCATTTTGCTTGAGAGGACCCTCCAGGTGCCCTAGCCTCTAGAACTCTTCCGACAAGCTCCAGAGCTCCTCAAGGTGTCCAACAGGACCGAGACACGTGCAGGAGTGTGTAGAGCCACTCGGTGGCGCTAGAGGAGGTTGTAAATACGCGCTTGGCCAGATCAAAACTCGCTTTTGGCGAGTTCTTGGTTGTTCTTCCACCGTCTTCCTCCACCGTCCGATGATGCATCGCGTGCCAGAAGCTACAAGAGACGTCCGATCTTCTATGCCTTGACCGTTGGATCTTCTTCCCATATCTAATCTCAAACGTTTAGACGTGAAGGGGTATCAGCCACCCAAATGATGACACGTGTTTAAGGGGATCATAACCGTTCACCAGCGTATAATGGGGCAAATTGCAAATCTAAACCCCACATTTTTGTATATATTATTAGTCCTTTAAATTTGTTCATGTCGTAAATAATTTTGGACATTTTGCATAAAGGCCCTTCAAAGTATTGTGTCTTACAAATGGGTCCAGTACAGCTCAGCTCACGTGTCGTCCACGTGAGCAGGGCAAATTACATGTATACCCCTTATAATTTTTGTATTAATATTTAGTCCAATAAATTTAAATATGTGTTGTATATTTTCAGCACATTTGTAGATGAACCCCTGACTTTAATTTTAATTGCAAATATGCCCTTCTCAGTTCATCTATTTTTTGTGCTTGAATTTCATTTATTAAAAATAGCATCTGTGCTCCAAAAATTATGCAAAAGTTGGGATAGATGCCCGCTAACATATATTTTCATGCCTTATTTTTATTTTGCCATTTTAGGCATTTTACCTATTTATTAAAAATCAAAATGAGCACATTTCGTTCATTTTTACTTAGAAATACCAAAAAAGGAAAATGTTTTGAAAAATTTCAAAAAAATTATATTTATTTATTTCAGTATTTTATTTTTCCAGATAGAAAAAGAAAAACATAAAATTTAAAAAGCTCCAAAATCCAGTAAAAAATAGGAAAAATCTCGAAAAATCTCACAAATATTTATTTTTATTCCTTGATTTTCTTTAGATTATTATCTATCTAATAAAATTGATTTGAAGAATTTTGGATTTTATTTTCTATTTTTAGTCTTCAATTCAATTAGGGCATTTTAATTAATCCCTGATTTGGGATATTTTTTAAGTTAAAAAACATAAAGAGATACAAAAATTATAGAAAATCACAAAAACATTAGAAAATATATATAAAACACAAAAATATTTTGTTTCATGTATTTTTTTTATTAGTATTTATAATTATATTAGCCTATATCATGTATATAGCCTTATATAAGCTTATACTATATAATTAAAAGAAAAAGAAAATATAAAAATCAGAAAATATAAAAACAAACTAAAAAAATTAAAATAAAAAACAATTTAAAAAATAAAAATTAATATCCACAAAAAAAATATAAAATTAAAAACCCACAAAACAATAAATGGACAAGAGAAAAGAGCAAGTTTTACAACTTTGCTGCCCAATCTACCATTTGCTCCTTATGTTCGACCTCTATACATGATTGCACGCTATATACCTTTGTTGTAGAGTTATAATAAATTTTAACTCCACATTTTATTATTCATTTCTTTATATTTTTGTGGATTAATTGTTGATTGACCCAGGATTTTTTGTGGGTCGCCTCAACGACACTTGTGTCTTTGCTTTCATTTAGTGAGGGTAATTCTGTTAGAACCACATCAAATGTCTATCGTCAAATGCGCCATTGTCGGGGAGTAAACGCCACATAGATTGTGACTATTTATTTATCTCTTTACTCTTGTCTATTATTTCCATTTTAAATTTTATTTTATTTGATATTATTTGTGACTGTCTAACACTCCTCTTTGTTTGACCTTGTTGCGAGGGACTGCTATGCGAGGGAGGACTTCTTAGGAGGACATGTGCACCTAAGCAAGGCAGAGCCAACTTTCTAGCTTAGCTGACAGGAGAGAACAGAAGAAGAAGAAGACTCGGAGGAATTTGGGAAGATAGCTCCTTCACTTGCATTTTATTTTTATTTTTATTTTGTAAATTAAAGTGAGAGATAGGCAACACTTAATTTGTAATAATTTGGACCCTCATGAACACTACTACTTCACGAGGTCCGGTGCCCAAGGGATTGTTCCCTTGAGGGCCTCGTCGGTTTTTGTCGTGTTTTCAACGCTTTATTTTCCTATTTTGACTTTATTTTTATTTATTTTGTGTTGTTGAGTATTATCTTAGGAATTTCTTGATCAATAGATTAAGGTACAACACCCTAATATATTTGCATGTACCTACAGATTTGCTTTTGGACTTAGTCAAATCGTAATTGTTGGTTATTTAGACTTGAGACCATGTGCTTAGAGAGGTCACATACAGCGCTGGAAGGACCTGTTGTGGCGGACACTGAGTGGCATCGAAGACCGGACTTAGGTCTCATATCTAGATAGTTAGCATATGATGCTTCACGATAATAGCATATTCTATTCTAGGGAGAATTAATCGATATGCATGTCATATAGGGCAGCTTTCAATTTTGTTATGCATCTCGCATGGAGAGGGATGGGAAGCATTGTAAGCCTTCTGACTATGAATGCATCATCGATTCTCGACTTTCATTGCTCTTCCGAATTTCTCCCTCTGATTTTGATCACCTAGAATATTAATGGAATTGGAAACTCGTTAGATGATTGCATTGAAAAATAACAAAAAAGGGATAACCAAAAATAAAAAAGGGACTGCTAATTCTATTGGACCTTTAAAATAACATAATGGATTTATTGCTTTGGGGAGAGCAACCCCATCATTGTATGTGCATTTTATTCTCATGTACACACTAAGGATTAGTGCCCCAATCCAAAACCTACCTACGTGTTTGTACTACTTTTTTAAACTCACCTAACTCTAAAATAGAAAAGATAAATGGCCACCATCTAGGTCTTCACTGTGTTGAGCAGGTGAATTTGAGGTTTGCTTTGTATATTGATTGTGATTTTGGGACCATTTACATTCATCATTCTTTGAGTTGGTAGATCTATGAGTCTTTGAGTTCTTCTTTTTATTGAGTCTTTCACTCTTTCTTTATCCATATTATTTGTCTTCTTTATTGAGTCATGATATCGAGTCTTGATCTTCACTTTTGTAGTCGGATTTTGCGGCTATATCCTTGCCCATATCACCCTATCTTTGGTCCGTTTCAAGAAGACTCTCTTCTTGGACCACAATTTTATCTTCATTTCGCCATTCTCGTCCACCCTCCTCCTTCCCTTCAGTATCCCTTCTTTCACTCGGGAGTATTGTGCTGCTAGATAGGAGGCCCGGATCAAGGTTTTAATTTCAGAAATTAATTGAGTAAGTTGGGCAGACTTGAGGATGCTGAGATTGGCGTGCTATTTTTGGTGGATCTGACATTGATATGTGCATATATTCTTTATTGAGGATTCTGATTTTGGCACTATTACATGTTTGATTCTTTATTGAGGATTCTTGATCTCGTACTCTAGATTGAGGATGTGATTGATTCCCTATGATTTCATGATGATTCCATGAGCTATAACTATACGATCTCTTATGTGTTTCCACTCGTCTTGATTCAGATGTTTGATGTACTTCCTCTTTATGTGCTTCAAAGCGACGGTGCCCGGAATCCACATGAATTCACTCATCTTCTTGCCCGATCCATTCTCCATCTCTTAACTCTCCTATCCCCCTTTAGCACTTCGAGGATCGCTTATTGACATCTTGACTCATCTCAGCTGATTTGATTGATTTGAGGTACTGCATTATGATTTCCTTGATGATTTCTTATCCCTCCATAGCCTTGTACCCCTCCTATTGGTGATTGCTTGATTATTGTTGAGCACCTGAGACGTGATGTCAGCACTTCCCTGATCTGATTGACTTAGTTTGCATTACTCCTCAAGGATTATCTGTGGGAGAATGCAACATTTCCTTTACGATCAGTTTCACTCACTGCTTGTGTTTCCACCTTGGTGGAGCACTAAACGGAGTTATCTGATAGATCTTTCGATCTCCATGTCTGATTGTGTCCGATCTGTCGGAGCACGAGACCATTTGTCTAGATTCCTTCGAGTCTTCTCTCCTTGACAGACCTCGCAAGGATAAGTCACATTCTTCTAATTATTCCATGCCTAGTTCACAGTGATCTTTGAGGGTTATCTGTGGGAGACTGTGACATTTTCAAGATCTTCCGGTCTCTTATGCTGGGTAGCCGATCTATCTCCTGCCAAGACTGCTTCTGCTGATCAGTATGATGGATCTGACTCTGCTGATTCTACTCTCCTTAAAGACCCTTGCAAGGATGAGTTTTTTCTGTTTATTCATTGCTTAGCATGTATTAGTCACCGAGGGTTATCTACGAGAGGATACATCATTTTGTGGGTACTTGGCTTCACTTCTGGTGTCTCCGATCTGGTGGAGCACGAAGCTGAGTCTTCTGATTGGTGTACTCAATCTCCTCTCTAGTTGTGTATCCTTTGGTGGATCATGAGACCGAGTCTTCTGATTCCTCTGAGATCTCTGACTCATCTGAGTCCGCTCACCTTGATGACCCTCGTAGGGTTTAGCCGTGTCTTTTGATATTCGGTGTGCTCCAGATCTTTCGACCTTATGTCCACTGAATATCGAGCTTCGTAGAAAGTCTCATGTTCTTCACTTTTCGTACCTTACTAAGACTATGATTGACCTGGAGGAATCTGTACTGATCTTTCCTCATCCATGTCTTATGATACTTTCTTTGATCTTTCACTCCTTTCTTACGAGACAATGTTTTGCTTCCCACTATCGGATTCTGGCGTAGTTTTCAACCTACTTTTCCAGGTAGCTGACACCCGCTTGACTGAATATTTGGGTGTCTTTCTCTTTCTAACTACGTCACCGTTCTCACAGGGAGACGATGACGAGAGTACGGTATTCGACTATGAGATATCGTTCTGTACTTTACCATTAATCATTATTTGTATATATGTGTTACGTCTTTTTATTCCTTCTTTCTCACGTATGTAGGTTTACCCCAGAACATTCGCTATATATGTGTGACTATATTTAAGACGTGCTTTATCTTAAGTATAGGGGGTTGATAAATAAGGTTAGGCGAGGGTCTAAATGATCCACACAAGGCGGGACCACAATGTCGCTGCAGCGACCGCTCACTAAACCCTAATTAATCAACAATGAACACACAACAATATTAATCAAGCAATGAAAAACAAATGTGGAGTCAAATTTATTTTAATTCTACAAAAAGTTGTATAGTGTAAGTATGTAGAGTGTCGAACACAGGGAGCAAACAAGATAGATCAGACAAAATATGCAAGAGTGAATGTGATGAAATGTCTACAAGTGTGCAATTTTTTGTGGGTTTTTAATTTTTATTTTTTTAATTTTTTAATTTATATTTTTTTATATTTTCTTTTTCAATGATAGAATATAAATACAATATAAGAAAAGAGGAGGTTAGGGTATTTATAAAAATAAGGAAAATGCTCAAAATTAGGAAATAAACTATTCTTGGTCTTTTTATATTTTTATACTGTTTTGTGATTTTTGGTAATTTTTCTGAATGTTTTTGATATTTTTAAAAGTCAAAATACTAGAAAACAGTGGATGAAGGTGCTGGCCAAAATTAAAATGAGGATGAAAAATACTAAATCGTACTCAAAAATCCTCAAATTAATTTTAAAATAAAGTAAATAAAATAAGGAAAATTCTAAAATAGAGTTTATATTTTTAGGATTTTTTTAGGATTTTTTAGATTTTTATGAAGTTTTTAGGGGTTTTCTAATTTTTATGATTTTTGTTTTGAAATTTTTAATGATTTTTGGATAGAAGTTAAAAGACACTAAAACACACAAAATATAATTTTTTTGGAATTTTTCAAAAAGTTTTGATAATTTTTATGGAGTTTCTAATGCAAATAGTGTTGAAAATGCATGTTTTTTATTTTTAGTAATTATGAAAATGCAATAAAAATGAAATGCAATAATATAGCATGAATGAGCAAGCAAAAAGGAGCCTATGATATTTTTTGAGAATTTTTCAAGTTAAAATGATGCGTGAAATAAATAGGGAAAGCATACAAACATACAAGGCATGGCAGGGGTATAAGTGCAAATATACAAACATCCAGGGGCCAAAGTGCAATTTTCACACAAAATATTCAACTTAATATTTCATTTAATGGACTAAATACAAATATCAGAACCCGCGGGGGTACACCTGCAAAATACCCACCCCAGCGCGTGACTAGCACGCGCTTGGGAAGGACCTAAGTGTAAAATACAAAAATCCCAAGGGCTATTATGCAATTTACCCAAAACTCTTACATGCAATACAAAAGTTCATGGACTGAAGTGAAATACCCAAACCCACAAGGGATCCTCTGCAAAATGCCTCACGTATACTGGTCACGTGAGGTGACGTGGCTGAGGACCAAAGTGCAAATAGTAGAAGTTCGGGGGTCTATATATAATTATTACAAAGATTTTTAAACTACCACTGAAAGTTTATGGGCTAACTAGTAAATACAAAAATGTGCGGGGTAAGAATGCAAAATACCCCACTCGGGCACGATCCAACGGTCGGCGATGCCTCACTTGACACGTGGCAGACGATGGATGGCGGATGACGCTTCGCGTTGGACTTCGAAGATTAGATCTTCGGTTGAGGATTTGCCGGTGGCAGCTTGGTGCGATCCAACGGTGGCTGTGCGGCTGGAGCTCCGCCTTGATCCAACGGCTCCGAATATTAGAGCAAGAACAGCGGAGGAGCGACGGCGAGGTGACTTTCTCCGAGCTCCTGATCCGTTCTCCGGTGATCTTTTAGGCTTCAAAAGGGGCTGGAGACTCCTGGAGGTCGACACTATCTCCTGGTGGCTTCAAAAGAACTCGACGACGGCCGAGGCTCGCGAGGGAGGGTGGTGGAGCTGGAGAGCTCCACGGAGCTCCGACGAGATGCAAAAACGCTCCCAGGCTTGAGTCAACGAGCTTTGACCTGCAAAAACAATCGTGAGAGGGTTCAGGGAAAAGTGCCTGGACCCTACGGAGGTAGAATGGTACGTGGACGGCGGTGTACGGTGGTCGACCGGAGGAGCGCTCCGGCGAGGTGAGCGTGAGGGTGATTTGATCGATGAAGCGTGAGATTAACGATGGGAAATGGATCCTAAGACTAAGGCAAAGAAAATGCAAAAGAAAAGAGGGGGAAAAGGGGGCTGCCTCGACTGTGGAAATCGGAGGGAAGAAGTACCTCAACGCCGGCGAAGACGGAGGTGGTGGAGCCGCCTCAGTCTTGCTCGACCCGCCTGAAGGCCGCTGGAGGAAGTTGTCACCTTCCTAGGGCTTTTGGGCACGATTAGGGGAGCGGCACTTGTGGAAGAGGGGTTCAAATTTGAATCCGTGAACCAAGTCCTGTGATCCTCAAAGAATTAAGTCAACTAGACCTGAAGTACCTCAAACCCAGTTCCTATAAGGTTCCTATTATTAGGTAGATTTTAAGGTCCAATCAAGCTCCAATCTCTGGATTTTACTTAGACTTGTTCAACTATCAAACTCAATCCGAAAAATGCTCATGCTATGCAAATGATATGCAGAATGCAGAAAATATTTTCGTGATGCAATTTTCAAAGATTTTGAACTTTTTTTAGATTTTTGAAAAGATGATGATGATGCATATGCATTTTTTTGTATTTTTCAAAAAGCTTTTTCAGATGTTTTTGGATTTTAATTTTGCAAATGTTTTTAGGATTTTTGAAAACAAAACGTTTTGGCAAAAAACTAGGTACACAATATTTACACGGTAGTGCTTCTTATATTTACAAGAAGTGGATTTTAAGAATTTACAAGGGTAAGTGCTCAATTTTATACATATATACAATAAGGAACTTTAGGTGTGATGTATGTATTCCTCAAACTTATTTGACACATGTTTTTCAAACAATTTTTGAAAACTATAGTCCAAAATAATTTTTACACACATTTTTATAAACATGTACACACATTTGAAAATCATTTTGCAAAGGTTTTTCAAACAGTATAGATAGATTTTTCAAATATTTTTGCAACTATTTTTCAAACCATTTGCAAATCATTTTTCAAACAATTTATTTCACACAAAGAAAATTAGTTTTTACAAACAAAAATGTTTTTACAAAGGTTGAAAACATGTAACAAAACATTTTCAAAATAGTTTTCAAAAGATTTTTCACAAAGATTTTCAAACTATTTTCCAAACATTTTGCAAAAAAACATTTTCACTTGATTTATTAATCAATAAATACAAAAAGAATTTGAGGAATAATCAACATCTTTTTATTAAAGTTTTTAATGAATTTTACGAATTATTAGCCATATTATTAAGAAAATACGAAAGTACGAGTTGTGGCTAAAGTATATACGCAGTATATGCGACCCCCCTATACATAGCTTGAGCTATGTCCTCATAGATCGGAGAGAAAAGAGAAGACATAACTCGTACTAAGTATATGCAAGTTTAAAGAATAAATAAATGAACCAATGAGAAGTTGACTAAGTACTAAGTATAAATAACTCGTACTAAGTATATGCAATTTTTTGTGGGTTTTTAATTTTTTAATATTTTTATTTTTTTTATTTTATATTTTTTTTATATTTTCTTTTTCAATGATAGAATATATATACTATATAAGAAAAGAGGAGGTTAGGGTATTTATAAAAATAAGGAAAATGCTTAAAAATTAGGAAATAAAATATTTTTGGTCTTTTTTTATTTTTATACTATTTTTGTGATTTTTGGTAATTTTTCTGAATGTTTTTGATATTTTTAAAAGTCAAAATACTAGAAAACAGTGGATGAAGGTGCTGGCCAAAATTAAAATGAGGATGAAAATACTAAATAGTACTAAAAAATCCTTAAATTAATTTTAAAATAAAGGAAATAAAATAGGGAAAATTCTGAAATAGAGTTTATATTTTTAGGATTTTTCTAGGATTTTTTAGATTTTATGAAGCTTTTAGGGGTTTTCTAATTTTTATGATTTTTGTTTTGAAATTTTTAATGATATTTGGATAGAAGTTAAAAGACACTAAAACACACAAATCATAATTTTTTTTGAATTTTTCAAAAAGTTTTGATAATTTTTATGGAGTTTCTAATGCAAAAAGTGTTGAAAATGCATGTTTTTTAATAATTATGAAAATGCAATAAAAATGAAATGCAAAAATATGGCATGAGTGAGCAAGCAAACAGGAGCCTATGATATTTTTTTGAGAATTTTTCAAGTTAAAATGATGCGTGAAATAAATAGGGAAAGCATACAAACATACTAGGCATGGCAGGGGTATAAGTGCAAATATACAAACATCCAGGGGCCAAAGTGCAATTTTCACATAAAATATTCAACTTAATATTGCATTTAATGGACTAAATACAAATATCAGAACCTGCGGGGGAACACCTGCAAAATACCCACCCCAACGCGTGACTAGCACGCGCTTGGGAAGGACCTAAGTGTGAAATACAAAAATCCCAGGGGTTATTATGCAATTTACCCAAAACTCTTACATGTGATACAAAAGATCATGGACTGAAGCGAAATACCCAAACCCACAAGGGGTCCTCTGTAAAATGCCCCGCGCCTCACGTGTACTGGTCACGTGAGGTGACGTGGCTGAGGACCTAAGTGCAAATAGTAGAAGTTCGGGGGTCTATATATAATTATTACAAAGATTTTTAAACTACCACTGAAAGTTTATGGGCTAACTAGTAAATACAAAAATGTGCGGGGTAAGGATGCAAAATACCCCACTCGAGCGCGATCCAACGGCCGGGGATGCTTCATTTGACACGTGGCAGACGATGGACGGCAGATGACGCTTCGCGTTGGGAAGCGAAGATTAGATCTTCTGTTGAGGATCTGTCGGTGGCAGCTTGGTGCGATCCAACGGTGGCTGTGCAGCTGGAGCTCCGCCTTTATCCAACGGCTCCGAAGATCAGAGCAAGAACAGCGGAGGAGCACCGGCGAGGTGACTTTCTCCGAGCTCCTGCTCCATTCTCCGGCGATCTTTTAGGCTTCAAAAGGGGCTGGAGACTTCTGGAGGTCTACGCTATCTCCTGGTAGCTTCAAAAGACCTCGGCGACGGCCGAGGCTCGCGAGGGAGGGCGGCGGAGCTGGAGAGCTCCACGGAGCTCCGAGGAGATGCAAAAATGCTCCTAAGCTTGAGTCAACGAGCTTTGACCTGCAAAAACAATCGTGAGAGGGTCCAGGGCAAAGTGTATGGACCCCGCGGAGGTGGAATGGTACGTGGACAGCGGTGTACGGTGGTCGACCAGAGGAGCGCTCCGGTGAGGTGAGCGTGAGGGTGATTTGATTGATGAAGCGCGAGATTAACGATGGGAAATGGATCCTAAGACTAAGGCAAAGAAAATACAAAAGAAAAGAGGGGGAAAGGGGGGTTGCATCGATGGTGGAAACTGGAGGGAAGAAGTACCTCAATGCCGGCGAAGACGGAGGTGGTGGAGCCGCCTCAGTCTTGCTCGACCCGCCTGAAGGCCGCCGGAGGAAGCTGTCACCTTCCTGGGGCTTTTGGGTACGATTAGGGGAGCGGCACTTGTGGAAGAGGGGTTCAAATTTGAATCTGTTGAACCAAGTCCCGTGATCCTCAAAGAATTAAGTCAACTAGACCTGAAGTACCTCAAACCCAGTTTCTATAAGGTTCCTATTATTAGGTAGATTTTAAGGTCCAATCAAGCTCCAATCTCCGGATTTTACTTAGACATGTTCAACTATCAAACTCAATCCAAAAAATGCTCATGCTATGCAAATGATATGCAAAATGCAAAAAATATTTTAGTGATGCATTTTTCAGAGATTTTGAACTTTTTATAGATTTTTTAAAAGATGATGATGATGCATATGCATTTTTTGTATTTTTCAAAAAGATTTTTCAGATGTTTTTGGATTTTAATTTTTGCAAATGTTTTTAGGATTTTTGAAAACAAAATGTTTTGGCTAAAAACTAGGTATACATTATTTACACGGGAGTGCTTCTTATATTTACAAGAAGTGGATTTTAAGAATTTACAAGGGTAAGGGCTCAACTTTATACATATATACAATAAGGAACTTTAGGTGTGATGTATGTATTCCTCAAACTTATTTGACACATGTTTTTCAAACAATTTTTGAAAACTATAGTCCAAAATAATTTTTACACACATTTTTACAAACATGTACACACATTTGAAAATCATTTTGCAAAGGTTTTTCAAACAGTATAGATAGATTTTTCAAATATTTTTGCAACTATTTTTCAAACCATTTGCAAATCATTTTTCAAACAATTTATTTCACACAAAGAAAAGAAGTTTTTACAAACAAAAATGTTTTTATAAAGGTTGAAAACTTGTAACAAAACATTTTCAAAATAGTTTTCAAAAGATTTTTCATGAAGATTTTCAAACTATTTTTCAAACATTTTGCAAAAAACATTTTCACATGATTTATTAATCAGTAAATACAAAAAGAATTTGAGGAATAATCAACATCTTTTTATTAAAGTTTTTAATGAATTTTATGAATTATTAGCCATATTATTAAGAAAATACGAAAGTACGAGTTATGGCTAAAGTATATACGCAGTATATGCGACCCCCTATACTTAGATTGAGCTATGTCCTCATAGATCGGAGATAAAAGACAAGACATAACTCGTACTAAGTATAGGCAAGTTTAAAGAATAAATAAATGAACCAATGAGAAGTTGATCGTCCCCCTATACTTAGGATCAAATAATCCTAAGTATAGCAGACTGTACACACGCAGGGAGGGTCAAGGGTGGGAATAAAGAGATCGTACTCAGATTGTCTCCCCCTATACTTAGGGTAAAATATCCCTAAGTATAGACAAGATGAGGAGACAATGGAGAGGATCGAAAAATAGAGAACCCGGGGTGCACACCCCCCTACACTTAGGACAAAGTACGTCCTATGAATAAAAAACTGTCTACAAGGGGCGACACCTTTTTGATACAAAAAGAAGATAGAAAAGGAAAAGAAGAAAAGAAGAAAAGAAGAAAAGATATCAACATATGGAAATGGGAGAAGAGATCGGAGGATGTACACACCACTCCCCCTATACTTAGGGTAAAAGAAGCCCTAAGTATAGGAAACAACATGAGTGATGAAACGGAATGAATAAAGAGCACTCGGCTCGTCCACCCCCCTATACTTAGGACAAAGTACGTCCTAAGCAAGGCAAACACGAGAATGGTTGGGCGAGAAATACGGAAGATAGATAGAGATACACGGAAAAGAATATACAACAGAGATGGATGCAAATATGATCAAGAAGGTGGAAAGCAATCCTTCTTGCGGGACCGCTGAGGGATAGATATGGTGTGGTACAAGTCACATCGGGGTCCACAATGGACGGAAGCCGATCAGGGTCGACGGGGTGAAGGCCCTCAGTGGAGTCAAATCGAAAAGGCACGAACTGGTCAATGGAAGTAGTATGGCTAGGTTTGCCCTTGGTGGTCCTATGGTGTGAAGGCGCAGACGGGCGAGTGGAAGAAGTACAGCTAGGTCTGGCCTTGGGGGTCTCGGTGATATCAAAGTGGAATGGGACAAACTCATCATCCTTGGAAGAAGTGTAATCGGAGTCGTCCTGTGAGGTCTCGTCCTGGTCAAAACCAAAAGGAACGAACTCATCAGTGGAAGTAGTAGAACTCTGTTCGTCCTCAAGAATCTCACCCGGATCATCTTCATCAACAAGCCCGAATTTCTGAAAATAATGGCTAGCATCATAATCGACCTCAATCATCATTACTTTTGAGTGACCAGGAACGGACTTATCAGTGGAAGTAGTCAAACCAGGTCCGTCCTGTCGTGTTTTGGTATTTGCCCTCCGTTCAATGGTATCAATCACGTAGATCCCGCGGATTTCATCAACACATCGCCACACATCAGAAGGAGGAACTTAGAGGTCCATGCTTTCCGATTCTTCCCCCTTTCAGAGGATTTCTCGGGTCTCATCATCGGTCAATAAGCAAACTTCTCTAATATCATCAGATAGATCATAGGCCTCGGAGTCAGC
Organism: Ottelia alismoides; assembly: GCA_037367405.1. NCBI lineage: Eukaryota > Viridiplantae > Streptophyta > Magnoliopsida > Alismatales > Hydrocharitaceae > Ottelia > Ottelia alismoides. Next base: position 2,328,019 of record JAZKJV010007863.1, read on the forward strand.
TGTAATCGGTGAAGGTGCATCAGGTGCAGGTCTCTGGTCGACTGTGGGTGTGGTGATCAACACTTCGCTCTCATCAACAGGACGGAAGCAAATCTCTCCTGATCCATAATCAATAACGACCCTCGCAGAGGCGAGGAATGGTCGTCTCAGGATGATTGGAGAGGGCTCCCCTGAGGAGGTCTCCATGGGCAACACGACAAAGTCAACATGGTAGCTCGTGCCCTGAATCGAAATGACGGTGTTTTCAAGAATACCTTTCGGCCTCTTGATAGATCCATCATCAAATTGTATGATCATCCTGGTTTTCTTTAGAGGCCCTAAGTAAAGAGACTGTACCAGCGAGAAGGGTAATATGCTAATAGATGCACCGCCGTCTAGGAGAGTGTGATCACATGTATGGTCAGAGATGGTGCAAGTGATGAAGGGGGTAGCTGTGTTCTTCCTTCTAGGAATGGGACGGTGTGTGATAGCGTAGGCAGTGGTCATGGTCAGAATGTGATGCTCAGATATGCTCCTCCGCTTTCTCTTCTTGGGAAGAGGAGCATTTAAATCAGTCATGGCCTGCTGAAGTGAGGCACGGATGATCTCATGAATAGTAGCCACCACTTCGGGTACAGTCAATATTTTTTTGATTTTTTTGGACTTCCTCCATACAAGGTAGGAAGTCGGAATCAGCATCTACACGAGGCATACCAAGAGCAGTCTGTCCAGCGGCATCCTTGAGGTCAAAGGTGGGACAGTGTGTGAGAGGTTGTGTGGGTGAATGATCTGGCAGATGGGCCCTCTCCTCACGGTCTGAATCAACCAAATGTCTCCCGAACTCTTTTTGTGTTTTTAAAATTTTCTCATTTTTTTGTATTTTTGGCGATTGCAAGCTCCCATGATCACCCACAAGGAAATCTGTATCCTCGACGAAAGGAGCATTAATTTGGGTTTTTCTCATAATGGCAAGATGCTCTCTCATCAAAGTAATGTGATCTAGCATTAGGTTCATGACAACATTCATGGAGGTCGCGGGAGGTGACTCCAACAGGTCAGACTCGGGTGGATGTGAAGGTGGAGGTGGATAATATACTGGTGGAGGTGGATGTGGATGGAAATCCGAGTCCTGATACTGTGGCTGAGGCGAGTATGTACAAAAATCAGAAAAAGTAGGAGGAGAATCCTCCTGATAAAAGGGAGGTGGACCAACTGGAGTGAACGAGGGATCTGCAAAGTCCAGATAAAATGCGCTCCAGCCATCTCGAAATCAAAAGGAAATGATTCGGGAGAGCACGACGGTCAAGTCAAGAGAGTAAAGAAGAAGGCGCAAGTGCTCAGAAGCGATGATCTAGAATGCACACAAACAATCACAAGCAAAACTCACACAATACAAACCCTCAATTCACCTTCTCAACTCGGTAGAGACCGAAAAGTCGGTCTTTTTATCTTGTCTGTTTTAGAGTGAGGTGAGAAGTCTAAAATTGCGCAAACACTTAGGGGGCTGAGATGGGACTTGGGCACTAGTCCTTACGAAGCCGCTCTGCTCACTTGGAAGGAAACCTTCCCATGCAACCTGAATACAAGTGAGGGTATCACTCACCCCAAGCAATGAATCCAATTAACAAATTTTATTTAGGTCAAGTTTTCTTTAACAGTCCCTTTTTTTAATTTTTTTGGTGTTATCACTTGCTTTGAGTCAATTCAAACAAGCGCCTAACGGTTTTGTATTTTCTTTGATTCCTACTTGATCCAAAAACAGAGGGAGAAGAGTCGGAAAAGCCATGCAAGGCGGCACCAAGGTGGAAATCTCACCTTTGTGCCTAAATGATGAATGCTCAAGTAGAAAGACTTACAGTGCCTCCAGCTCTCTCCATGCGGGATGCAAAACAGGAATTTATAAACCTAATCTAAATGCCGATATGCACACAGAAATCGTCCTAAGCAGGCAATTGCTAGCGTGAAGAACCATAAGTCGGTCACCAATCCTCAATCCTAGAGTCCGGTCTAGGCTCACCCCTCCTCCTCTTGACAAATCGAGTTCAGGAGCAGCGCTTGGCAGGGTGGGCTCACGGCGTGACGACTCGAAGATGGTGAAGCGACTGTTTAATTTAAACTAAGTCCAAAAATGCACTATAGGTACATGCAATGGTTATTAGGGTGTTTGGACCTAATTTACTCGATCAAGTAAAGCCTAAAGACTAAGGGCTCATTCCACAAAAGAAAAGAAAAGAAAAGAAAAGAAAACCGGAAAATGACAGCGGTGAAAATGCGATGAAACCCGTGGTGAGCCCCCAGGTGAACAAACACCTGGAAATTAGGCCCGAGTGTCCGAAGTGTCCAAGATACCTATACTATTACAAATTAATTGAATCTCTCTCTCACAAAAAAATAGAAACTACCAACTGACACTCTCTCTCAAACCCTCCTGCTCTCTCCTATCAGCTAGGCTAGAATAGCCGACTCCGCCTCCCAATGTTGCACAGGATCCCCTAGGCGATCCTCCTCGATCCGTGGTCCCTCACAAGAAGATAAGAAAGACAATGGTTAGATAGCTCAAAAATGTGAATCAAATACAAGAGAGATAAATGGAGCAATAATGTAGACAAATACAATCACTCAAAAATGCAATCTATACGCTATTGCTCCCCGGCAACGACACCATTTGATAACTAAGGAGGCGAGGGTCTAAATGATCCACACAAGGCGGGACCGCAATGTCGCTACGGCGACCGCTCACTAAACCCTAATTAATCAACAATTAACCCACAACAATATTAATCAAGAAATGAAAAACAAATGTGGAGTCAAATTTATTTTAACTATACAAATAGGTGTATAGTGTAAGTATGTAGAGTGTCGAACACAGGGAGCAAACAAGATAGATCAGACAAAATGTGCAAGAGTGAATGTGATGAAATGCCTACAAGTGTGCAATTTTTGTGGGTTTTAAATTTTTAATTTTATTTTTTTTATTTTATATTTTTTATATTTTCTTTTTCAATGATAGAATATATATACAATATAAGAAAAGAGGAGGTTAGGGTATTTATAAAAATAAGGAAAATGCTCAAAAATTAGGAAATAAAATATTTTTGGTCTTTTATATTTTTATATTGTTTTTGTGATTTTTGGTAATTTTTCTGAATGTTTTTGATATTTTTAAAAGTCAAAATACTAGAAAATAGTGGTTGAAGGTGTTGGCCGAAATTAAAATGAGGATGAAAAATACTAAATAGTACTAAAAAATCCTCAAATTAATTTTAAAATAAAGGAAATAAAATAGGGAAATTCTGAAATAGATTTTATATTTTTAGGATTTTTCTAGGATTTTTTAGATTTTTATGAAGTTTTTAGGGGTTTTCTAATTTTTATGATTTTTGTTTTGAATTTTTTTATGATTTTTGGATAGAAGTTAAAAGACACTAAAACACACAAAATATAATTTATTTGGAATTTTTCAAAAAGTTTTGATAATTTTTATAGAGTTTCTAATGCAAACAGTGTTGAAAATGCATGTTTTTTATTTTTAATAATTATGAAAATGCAACAAAAATGAAATGCAAAAATATGGCGTAAATGAGCAAGCAAACAGGAGCCTATGGTATTTTTTTGAGAATTTTTCAAGTCAAAATGATGCGTGAAATAAATAGTGAAAGCATACAAACATACAAGGCATGGCAGGGGTATAAGTGCAAATATACAAACATCCAGGGGCCAAAGTGCAATTTTCACACAAAATATTCAACTTAATATTGCATTTAATGGACTAAATACAAATATCAGAACCTGCGGGGGTACACCTGCAAAATACCCACCCCAGTGCGTGACTAGCACGCGCTTGGGAAGGACCTAAGTGTGAAATACAAAAATCCCAGGGGCTATTATGCAATTTATCCAAAACTCTTACACGTGATACAAAAGTTCATGGACTGAAGCGAAATACCCAAACCCACAAGGGGTCCTCTACAACATGCCTCACGCCTCACGTGTACTGGTCACGTGAGGTGACGTGGCTGAGGACCTAAGTGCAAATAGTAGAAGTTCGGGGATCTATATATAATTATTACAAAGATTTTTAGACTACCACAGAAAGTTTATGGGCTAACTAGTAAATACAAAAATGTGCGGGGTAAGGATGCAAAATACCCCACTCGGGCGCGATCCAACGGTCGGGGATGCTTCACTTGACACGTGGCAGACGATGGACGACGGATGACGCTTCGCGTTGGACGGCGAAGATTAGATCTTCGGTTGAGGATCTGCCGGTGGCAGCTTGGTGCGATCCAACGGTGGCTGTGCAGCTGGAGCTCCGCGTTGATCCAACGACTCCGAAGATTGGAGCAAGAACAGCGGAGGAGCGCCAGCGAGGTGACTTTCTCCGAGCTCCTGCTCCGTTCTCCAGCGATCTTTTAGGTTTCAAAAGGGGCTGGAGACTCCTGGAGGTCGACGCTATCTCCTGGTAGCTTTAAAATACCTCGACGACGGCCGAGGCTCGCGAGGGAGGGCGGCGGAGCTGGAGAGCTCCACGGAGCTTCGGCAACATGCAAAAACGCTCCCAGGCTTGAGTCAACGAGCTTTGACCTGCAAAAACAATCGTGAGAGGATCCAGGGCAAAGTGCCTGGACCCCGCGGAGGTGGAATGGTATGTGGAAGGCGGTGTACGGTGGTCGATCGGAGGAGCGCTCCGGCGAGGTATGCGTGAGGGTGATTTGATCGATGAAGCGCGAGATTAACGATGGGAAATGGATCCTAAGACTAAGGCAAAGAAAATGCAAAAGAAAAGAGGGGGAAAAGGGGGCTGCCTTGACGGTGGAAACCAGAGGGAAGAAGTACCTCAACGCCGGCGAAGACGGAGGTGGTGGGGGCGCCTCAGTCTTGCTCGACCCGCCTGAAGGCCGCCGGAGGAAGCTGTCACTTTCCTGGGGCTTTTGGGCACGATTAGGGGAGCGACACTTGTGGAAGAGGGGTTCAAATTTGAATCTGTTGAACCAAGTCTTGTGATCCTCAAAGAATTAAGTCAACTAGACCTGAAGTACCTCAAACCCAGTTCCTATAAGGTTCCTATTTTTAGGTAGATTTTAAGGTCCAATCAAGCTCCAATCTCCGTATTTTACTTAGACTTGTTCAACTAGCAAACTCAATCCGAAAAATGCTCATGTTATGCAAATGATATGCAGAATGCAGAAAATATTTTTGTGATGCAATTTTCAAAGATTTTGAACTTTTTATAGATTTTTGAAAAGATGATAATGATGCATTTGCATTTTTTTGTATTTTTCAAAAAGATTTTTTTAGATGTTTTTTGGATTTTAATTTTGCAAATGTTTTTAGGATTTTTGAAAATAAAATGTTTTGGCTAAAAACTAGGTACACAATATTTACGCGGGAGTGCTTCTTATATTTACAAGAAGTGGATTTTAAGAATTTCCAAGGGTAAGTGCTCAATTTTATACATATATACAATAAGGAACTTTAGGTGTGATGTATGTATTCCTCAAACTTATTTGACACATGTTTTTCAAACAATTTTTGAAAACTATAGTCCAAAATAATTTTTACACACATTTTTACAAACATGTACACACATTTGAAAATCATTTTGCAAAGGTTTTTCAAACAGTATAGATAGATTTTTCAAATATTTTTGCAACTATTTTTCAAACCATTTGCAAATCATTTTTCAAACATTTTATTTCACACAAAGAAAATAAGTTTTTACAAACAAAAATGTTTTTACAAAGGTTGAAAACATGTAACAAAACATTTTCAAAATAGTTTTCAAAAGATTTTTCACAAAGATTTTCAAACTATTTTCCAAACATTTTGCAAAAAACATTTTCATCTGATTTATTAATCAGTAAATACAAAAAGAATTTGAGGAATAATCAACATAATTTATTAAAGTTTTTAATGAATTTTACGAATTATTAGCCATATTATTAAGAAAATATGAAAGTACGAGTTATGGCTAAAGTATATACGCAGTATATGCGACTCCCCTATACTTAGCTTGAGCTATGTCCTCATAGATCGGAGAGAAGAGAAGACATAACTCATACTAAGTATAGGCAAGTTTAAAGAATAAATAAATGAACCAATGAGAAGTTGACCGTCCCCCTATACTTAGGATCAAATAATCCTAAGTATAGCAGACTGTACACATGCAGGGGAGGGTCAAGGGTGGGAATAAACAGATCGTACTCAGATTATCTCCCCCTATACTTAGGGTAAAATATCCCTAAGTATAGACAAGAAGACGAGACAATGGAGAGGATCGAAAAATAGAAAACCCAAGGTGCACACCCCCCTACACTTAGGACAAAGTACGTCCTATGTATAAAAACGATCTACAAGGGGCGACATCTTTTTGATACAAAAAGAAGATAGAAAAGGAAAAGAAGAAAACAAGAAAACAAGAAAAGATATCAACAGATGGAAATGGGAGAAGAGATCGGAGGATGTACACACCACTCCCCCTATACTTAGGGTAAAAGAAGCCCTAAGTATAGGCAACAACAGGAATGATGAAACGGAACGAATAAAGAGCACTCGGCTCGTCCACCCCCCTATACTTAGGACAAAGTACGTCCTAAGCAAGGCAAACACGAGAATGGTTGGGCGAGCAATACGGAAGATAGATAGAGATACACGGAAGAGAATATACAACAGAGATGGATGCACATATGATCAAGAAGGTGGAAAGCAAACCTTCTTGCAGGACCGCTGAGGGATACATCTGGTGTGGTGCAAGTCGACATCGGGGTCCACAGTGGACAGAAGCCGATCAGGGTCGACGGGGTGAAGGCCCTCAGTGGAGTCAAATCGAAAAGGCACGAACTGGTCAATGGAAGTAGTATGGATAGGTTCACCCTTGGTGGTCCTATGGTGTGAAGGCACAGACGGGCGAGTGGAAGAAGTACAGCTAGGTCTGGCCTTGGGGGTCTCGCTGATATCAAAGTGGAATGGGACAAACTCATCATCCTCGGAAGAAGTGTAATCGGAGTCATCCTGTGAGGTCTCGTCCAGGTCAAAACCAAAAGGAACGAACTCAACAGTGGAAGTAGTAGAACTCTGTTCGTCCTCAAGAATCTCACCCGGATCATCTTCATCAAGAGGCCCGAATTTCTGAAAATAATGGCTAGCATCATAATCGACCTCAATCATCATTACTTTTGAGTGACCAGGAACGGACTTATCAGTGGAAGTAGTCAAACCAGGTCCGTCCTGTCGTGTTTTGGTATCTGCCCTCCGTTCAATGGTATCAATCACGTAGATCCCGCGGATTTCATCAACACATTGCCACACATCAGAAGGAGGAGCTTAGAGTTCCATGCTTTCCGAGTCTTCCCCCTTTCAGAGGATTTCTCGGGTCTCATCAGCGGTCAATAAGCAAACTTCTCTAATATCATCAGATAGATCATAGGCCTCGGAGTCAGCTGTAATCGGTGAAGGTGCATCAGGAGCAGGTCTCTGGTCGACTGTGGGTGTGGTGATCAACACTTCGCTCTCGTCAACAGGACGGAAGCGAATCTCTCCTGATCCATAATCAATAACGACCCTCGCAGAGGCGAGGAATGGTTGTCCCTGGATGATTGGGAGAGGGCTCCCCTGAGGAGGTCTCCATGGGCAACACGACAAAGTCAACATGGTAGCTCGTGCCCTGAATCGAAATGACGGCGTTTTCAAGGATACCCTTCGACCTCTTGATAGATCCATCATCAAATTGTATGATCATCCTGGTTTTCTTTAGAGGCCCTAAGTGAAGAGACTGTACCAGCGAGAAGGGTAATATGCTAATAGATGCACCGCCATCTAGGAGAGTGTGATCACATGTATGGTCAGAGATGGTGCAAGTGATGAAGGGGGTAGCTGTGTTCTTCCTTCTAGGAATGGGACGGTGTGTGATAGCGTAGGTAGTGGTCATGTCAGAATGTGACACTCAGATCTGCTCCTCCGCTTTCTCTTCTTGGGAAGAGGAGCATATAAATCAGTCATGGCCTGCTGAAGTGGGGCACGGATGATCTCATGAATAGTAGCCACCACTTTGGGTTCAGTCAATATTTTTTTGAATTTTTGGACTTCCTCCATACAAGGGAGGAAGTCGGAATCAGCATCTACACGAGGCATGCCAAGAGCAGTCTGTACAGCGGAATCCTCAGGGTCAAAGGTGGGACAGTGTTTGAGAGGTTGTGTGGGTGAATGATCTGGCAGATGGGTCCTCTCCTCACAGTCTGAATCAACCAAATGTCTCCCGAACTCTTTTTGTGTTTTTAAAATTTTCTCATTTTTTTTGTATTTTTGGCGATTGCAAGCTCCCATGATCACCCACACGGAAATCTGTATCCTCGACGAAAGGAGCATTAATATGGGTTTTTCTCATAATGGCAAGATGCTCTCTCATCAAAGTAATGTGATCTAGCATTAGGTTCATGACAACACTCATGGAGGTCGCGGGAGGTGACTCCAACAGGTCAGACTCAGGTGGATGTGAAGGTGGAGGTGGATAATATACTGGTCGAGGTGGATGTGGATGGAAATCCGAGTCCTGATACTGTGGCTGAGGCGGTGATGAACCCACATTTCATAATCTTTATTCTATCATTTTGGCCTCAAAAACCCTGGCAAATGCTTGTAAATAGCATTAAATACCTCATCTTAGCATTCATGCATGAGCATGTAAATAATCTATAAAATACTGTAATTAAAGCCAAAATTGTAGAATAAATAAAAGAAAAGAAAAGGAATAAAATATTGCAAATATTTTATGACCCAAAACCTCGAGACCTAGGCATCTTGATGAATAGGTCGACAAGGAATAAAGTAGGGAGATAAGGGTCAAATACCTATACTTTTTAATTCATTCTTTATTCATTTTGGGACCTATTTTTGGTTCCACTTTCTATACTTCAAATAAAGAAACTTTGTACATGAAAGTTGTAGATAATTAAATAAAGAAAAATACAAAATTTACTTCACTGAAAAAATAATGTACAGATAAAAAGTTATGGTCTGAATAAAAATCCAGAATCCCAACTTCCCAGACCCGTATCTCACAACTGAAAACTCCAAATGCATCAAACTCACCTTTAATTGTATATAGAATAAAATAATCTATTTAATTGGTGGTGGTTTCGCATTTGGCGGAGCTACGGTTTGAAAGTTGAGTTTTGGACCCACATTGTACAATTGTACTGATTAAAATATTTAATTTATTCTTTATTTATTATTTTTATAATTTTATATTTTTATAATTTTGTAAATATTACTTATAATAATTAGGTACATTAAAACATGAATAAAAACTCAAAGAAAATACAAAATAAAATTATATGTATATAGAATACATAGGTATTATACCTAAAAATATACCTATATGATACCTACTTAGATTTTATTAAATATACCAAACAATTCAGAAAAATAAAATAAAAATATATTTGTGTATATAAAAGTATTTTATAATTTTATAAAATAATAAACAGAATTAAAGAAATTAAAAATACCAAAATAAAAATAAAATACTACAATATATAGGTATTATACCTATAAGGGGTATAAAAGTAAACTTATAAAAATATATCTCATAAAATTAAATAAAAATCATAATAAAATACTACATAAAATAACAAATATTTTTATTTAATAATCATAATTTAATACAGCCTTCTTCTATTTTTAAATGAATTAATAAAAGTTTTAATCAGGGTTTTTCCTCGTTGGTCCACGCGGACCAACCAGGCGCAAACCCTAGTTGACCCTGGTCAACTAGGTGTCCTAGACCCCTGTGGACTCTGACAGCCTCATTTTTGCTCCGCCTTTGCGGATTTTTCGAGGCCTCATCTTTCATCCTTTGAGGATGATTCCTTCTGCAAATACGTTCCTCGATCATCCCTCTAGCTTGCCCATGAATAACCTTGGCCTTTGGACCCAAGATTTGTAAGATAATCATCGATCTAGGAGCCTCGCCAGTCACGGGGTCAAACCAAATACATGGAGCACCCGACTTTCGATTTGATTTTGAACACCTTCGGTCCACCCTTCCTCGCTCTGCTCATGCTCCAAGCCTTCCTGGAGGTGACAGCTCCAGTGGCGTGCATTCAGCTAGGGCAGAGGAAGTTGGAGGCGTCTCCACCACCTCCTCCAACTCCGGCGGTTGAGGTACCCTTCCCTCCGGTCTACACTGTCGAGGAAGCCATCCCCCCTTCTAATTTTTCATGCATTAGCTTAGCCTTAGTCGTAGGATTAAAACCCCTCTAGAAATTTTGAAATCCATCGCGTGAATCGTCCGATTGATCATCCTCGCCGGAGCGCACCTCCAGCCGTAATCCCAGCCACCGTTCCACGCTACATCTCTGCCATTGCGAGGTCCAGGCAGTTTGCCTTGGACCTTCTAACCATTTTTGCAGGTCAAAGAGCATTGACTCACACCTGGAGGCGATTTTGGAGCCTCGACGGAGTTCGCGAAGCCCCCCAGCTCCGCCACCCTCCCGTGAGCACCTCGGCCATCGGTGAGGCTTTTTGAAGCCCTCAGGAGCTAGAGGACGACCTCAGGAGGCCGTAGCCCCATTTTGAAGCCCGAACCTCGTCAGAGTGCAGAGATCTGGAGCGAGGAAGATCGCCTCGCCGGCGTTCTTCTTTGTTCTTCCTCTGTGCGCCTACACCGTCGGATCGGGGAGCGCCCTCCAGTTCGCGCAGCAGCCGTTGGATCGAGCCCGGTCTCCATCGTCGGATCTTCTCGCGAGGATCTAATCCCAGCCGTCCAGGCCGAAGCATCATCGCGCGTGCAGGGCGCGCCACGTGTCAAGTGAACGGCCCACAGCCGTTCGATCGCCCTTGCGAGGAGATTTTGCAAGTATACCCCTCGCGCTTTTGTAATTCTATTTTAGTCTATAAACTTTAAATGGTAGTTCAAATATTCTGTAAAAATTACATCTAGGCCCTCGGACTTTAGGAATTTGCGCATAGGTCCTTCGCCACGTCACCTCACGTGACCTGTTCACGTGAGGTGTGGGCATTTTGCAGAGAGGCCCTTGGCATTTTGTCTATTTCGTTTCAGTACCAGGAGTTATAGTTTAAGAGTTAAACTTTTGGGGATATTGCATGTAAGCCCCCAGGGGTTTTTGAAATGACTTTTGGATCCCTGCCAGGCGCGTGCAAGTCACGCGCCCTGGTGGACATTTTGCTCCGATACCCTTGCACGTTTGAATATTTGTATTTGGTCCATAAATTCGAATATTAAGTATTATATTTTGTGGAAAATTGCTTGGATGCCCCTGGAGGTTTAGCATTTGCATATATACCCCTGCCAGGCTGTGACATTTTAGTGAACTTGTCTGATTTATTTAAGGCATCATTTGAATTTGAAAAATTCCATAAAAATCACACTAAGCTCCTGTTCACTTTTGCTTCCACGGCATATTTTTATTTTTCATATTTATTGCATTTTAATATTTATTAAAAAAAACTTGCCATTTCAGTACTGTCTAGCTTAGAAAATACCAAAAAAATATTAAGACACCTCGAAAAATTCCAAAAAAAATTACCTATTGTCTATTCTAGTCTATTTTAGTGTCAGTCCAAAAAATCACTAAAAATCTCAAAAGAAAAACCTTAAAAATTAGAAAATACCTAAAAACTTCAAAAAATATAAAAAATTCTAGAAATTCCAAAAATTGCAAACTCAAGTTTTGTAGTTTCCTCTTTTTATTCCCTTTGTTTTAAAACTGATTTGGGAAAATTTTGAGATCATTTGACATTTTTCCTTCTCATTTATTCTCGGCCAGATTGTTAATTCACTGTTTTCTTTATTTCAGTCTTTAAAAATACCAAAAACATTTTGAAAAAACCCAAAAATCACAAAAATAGTAAAAAATCATAAAAACACCAAAAAGATTTTATTTCTGAATTTTTGACTATTTTTCTATATTTTCTAAATATTCTATACCTCTTTTATTATATAGCTTATAAATTCCAATATTGAAAAAGAAAAAAATTATAAAATATAAAAATCAAAAAAAATTAAAAAAAATTAAAATTAAAAAACCACAAAATATTTGCTTTGCATCAGTATAGACAACACTTCACACTCGCACATACACATTTGTTTGATCTACCCTATTTGCTCCCTATGTTCGAACTCTCTACGTACTTGCTTGTTATACACCATTTATGTAGAGTTAAAAATAAATTTTAACTTCACATTTATTTCTGATTGCTTGATCTATAGTGTGGGTTAATTGTTGGTTAATTACGGTTTAGTGTGGGTCGCCAAAGCGACGTAGTAGTCCCGCCTTGTGAGGACTATTTAGACCCCTCGATAAATCGTGGTTATCAAATGGCGCCGTTGCCGGGGAGCAACAGCGAGTAGTTCATATTTTTTGTCTGATTGTGTTGGTTTGTTTACATTATTGCTTACTATTTCATCTCTCTTGATTTTGATATATATTGTCGAGCTTTCTAACCATTGTCTCTTGTCTTCTTGCGAGGGACCGCAGAGCGAGGCGGATCGCCTAGGGGATCCGAAGCAACCACGTGAGGCGGAGCCGGCTTTTCTTAAGCCAAGCCGGCAGGAGAGAGCCAGGAGGAGTGAGAGAGTGACTAGATTAGCTTGCATTTTCTTTTTGAGAGAGAGTGACTATTAATTTGTAATAATACAGGGACTTGGACACTTGAACTTCCGGGCCTAATTTCCGGGTGTTTGCTTACCCGGGGGCTCACCGCGGTTTTCATCGCGTTTTCTGATTGTCATTTTCCGGCTTTGTTTTCATTTTCATTTCTTTTGTGGATTGAGACCTTAGTTGTAGGCCTTGCTTGTTCGATTAGATTAGGTCCAAACACACTAAAAACCATTGCATGCACCTATAGCTCGTAGTTGGACTAGTTTAATTAAATAGTTGACTCGCCAATTTTCGATCCGCGTGCCGCGAGCTCATCCCGCCGAGCACTTCTCCTAAACTCGATGTGTCGAGAGAAGGAGGGGTGAGCCTAGACCGGACCTTAGGATTGAAGATTGGTGGTTGATTTGTGGTTCTTAACACTAGAAGTTGCCTGCCTTAGGACGATTTCCGCATTGCATACCGGCATGTAGATTAGGTTTATAAATTTCTGCTTTGCATCCCGTATGGAGAGAGATGGGATTCGCTGTAAGTCTTCTCACTTTGCATCCATCATTTAGGCACAAAGGTGAGATTTCCACCTTGGTGTCGACTTGCATTGGCTTTTCCTGACTCTATTCTCCCTCTGTTTTTGGACAAAGTAGGATCAAGAAAATACAAAAACCGTTAGGCGCTTGTTTAAAACTACTCAAAAGAAGTGATAACACCAAAAAAATTAAAAAATGGGACTGCTAAGAAAACCTTGACCAAAAATAAAATTGGTAATTGGATTCATTGATTGGGGAGAGCAACACCCTCACTTGTATTCAGGTTGCATGGGAAGGTCTCCTTCCAAGTGAGCAGAGTGCTTCGTAAGGATTAGAGCCCAAATCCCAGCTTGTGGCTGCCTTGTGTATCGCCTGGATTTCCGAAGTATTGGCGCTACTATAGTGCGTAGGCGAGTAGGGCTTGGTCGACATTAGTGAATCACTATTGTGTGAGCACCGACCTTGTCCGAAGTACCGAGCATAGGCCACGCCTTCACGGGTGTGTCTGTCTCACCGTCTGCGTCCGAGTAGGATCTTGCACGCTCACGGGTGATTCCGTTGCGAGCGAGATCCGAAGTATCGGTTTCGCCTATCGGCTTTCTCTCTCTTATTCTTTGGCTGAGTAGGGATCCAGGAAGGGTTACAAGGACCTTAAAAAGTGCAAGATACAAGTTACACAGGAGGAGGACAAGTACGGGAATACTTTTCCGGCAGTACTCTCTCTCCTTTAGGCGTAGCGCTCTAAGGACTCGTTATAAGATTAATTCCTGAAATCAAGCTAAAACTAACAAGATAAGAGCCGAACCTTCACGGCTTCATGTGTTGAGTTGGTGAGCTCACCCATGTTTTGTGTTTGATTGCTAGTTATATTTAGGTCAAGATCAAAAACACAGCACACTTGTGCGCAATTTTGCTTCTCATGTCTTCCTTCTTCTTCTGCATTCACCTTGCTCTTCCCAATAATCAAGATGATGGGACGGAGGTCTCTTAGGCCGACTCTGTCGGTACCGCTATCCAGCACTCCTCCTCATTCATCTAGGACTACCTCGGAGAGTCCACTCTCCGAGCCTGAGTTTACTTCCACCATGTTCCCCCTCAACCACCCTTCTCATTCCCCTTCCATCAGTCCAAGAGTCTCAGAATTTAGTGCATCGCAGAGCTCAGAACATTTGACGGCACCTGAGATGGGTTCTTTTGCTTTTTCAGAGAACCCAAACATGGCTGACAGAGGAGAGCATCCTGATGATCATGAGCACCCGCCATTCTTCATTGATCAAGTCGCCATCAACAATTCACTTCTAGCATCCCTGGAGACCATGCAGAGGCAGATCCGAGACCAGGGAACCTTCATGGGTGATATCATGAGAGAAATTGCACAGATGAGAGAAAACCGACCTGGGGGCGGTGGCGGTGGTGGAGGAGGAGGAGGACCTGATGCAGGAGGAGGAGATCCCGACGTTGAGAGACCGCCACAGACTATCATGAGGGAATTGCACAATCCCGCAGCATCCCTCACTCACCGTTGGATCAGACTTCCGCCTATCCATGGAGATTTCGAGCTTCGGCCCCATACTGTTCAGCTTCTACCCAAATTCCATGGGTTGCCGACCGAAGAGCCACACCTCCGCCTCCAAGAATTTGAAATGATCTGCAGCACGATCCATGATAGGCTGATGACCGAGGACACGATCAAGATGATCGCCTTCCCGTTCTCCTTGGTTGATAGAGCCGCATACTGGCTCAAACACTTGGGGTGATTCATCGATACTTGGGCAGATCTCCGGACCGCGTATCTGAAGAAGTACTACCCTCTCGGCCGGACTAATGCATCTAGAGTGATGATCAACAACTTCGTCATGATCCCGAATGAACAATTCCATGAAGCCTGGGATCGATTCAGAGAGCTCATCGACCGGTGTCCACACCATGACATCTCTAAGCCCAATCTAGTGCAGAGTTTCTTTTGTGGGCTGACACCGGAGTTGTAGGGGCTAGTGAACGCCTCTTGCGGTGGGTCCTATTTCTCCAAGGGTGAGGACGACGTTTGGGCCATCTACGAGGCATGGCAGAGAACTCAACCATCATGGCCCAAGCCTGTGTTTACACACAACAGAAGCCCCCGCAAGGAGCGAGATCTTTCCAGAGGATCGCCCGCATCGATGCCGGTCCTAACACTTCGTCGGCAGCCGCATCCCAAGCAGAATCAGCCGCAGCCGACATGGGAATCATCAGTGAGAAACTGGACCGTCTCGAGATCCTCAAGAAGAAACAGATGCAAGGCATGGCCCAGATGGACCAAATTGCTAAGACAATGAGTGATCTAAAGACGCAGATTCTTCGCAGTCCAAGAGGCACAGACTTCTTCCCAGCAGCCTTCCAGATCACGTGCTGATCCGAGTAGTAGCAACGTATCCCAACCCTCTGTCTCGTACCGCCAGGTCCACCACATCCAGGCAGAGCCGGTCCTGTTGCTACAATACTACCCAGCGCAGCCACCATCTCAGGACACTCATATGGTGGTCTACCAGCCGGAGCAGCCACTGGCAGTTCTTCCTCCACCCTCCTTCGAGCAGGAACCATTGATGGAAGTCAACGGGATATGGTACGACCAGTATCCTCATCCCGGGATTCGTCATGATCACCCGGATTCCGTTGGGGCAACAGTGGCTCCTCATCCCAGCAGCAGAATCCAGCTCAAGGACAGCAGAGCAGCCAACAACCACAGCAACAGCAGCAACCCCAATATGCCCAGCAGCAACAGTACCAGCAGGGTCCTCGTCCCGGTTATCAGGGACAGCAGTGGAGGCAGTGTCAGCAGCCTCATCAGTCATATCCCCATCCTCCCCAGTACCAGCAGCAGCAGCAGCCTCATTTCCCGCAAGGGAACCCATCCGGTTCTCAAGCCCCCGCTTTGAGAACCCAGCTCTCGATGATCTTGCCCGCTTGCTCTCCGAACAGCGAGCATCCTTCAGGCAAGAAATGGATGAATTCTGGCAGGAGATGAGGGAAATCATCAAAGGCAAGGCCGCCATCCCTGCTCAGATTGAACCTAACCCGAACAATCTGAAAAGGAAGTCTGAGCAGGTAGAGTTTACAGATGATACCTCTCCTAGTGACTATTTGAGTGACATATCTCTTTCTTTGTATGATGATGATTTTGTGACTACTAGGAGTGGTAGGATGCCAGTCGGCGGCGCCTCTTCTGAGTGACAACCACCAGCTGAATTAGGAGCGCCAGAGGAACAGAGTAGCGGTGCTGACGCTGCTAATGATGATGTTGAAGATGGTGGTGCTGAGGCCACCAATGATGGAGATCCAGACGACGGTACTGAGGCCGTCGTGAGACCAGATGCAGACGGTGGTGCTGATGCCACCATTTTGGATGCCGAGCCAGAGCACGGTGCTGATACCACGAAGACAGGTGCTGGTGGTGGTACTGAGGCCACCACATCTACTTTTGTTGAGCGTCCCTCTGTGATGTTACCACCTTTTGTATCTATGGACTGTGGTAATAAGAAAAACAAAAATATGAATAAAGGAAAGGTTTATGTTCAAATTGCGGATCCATATGTGTTGAATGAGGATGATTGTATGGATTCTAATCCTTCACAGGCACAGGGACCTATTCCTAGTCCTCCATCTGAGGAGGCCACTACCAACCCCTTCCCTGAGGCACTCCGTTGGGCGAAGGGGAATAGAAGAGAAAATCCTAAAAAAGATCAGCAGGTAGAGTTCAGCAATCAGTTGATAGACAGATTCCACATTCAGCTGACTCTACAAGAAGTACTTGAGCACATCCCCCTCTTCAAAAGAATTTGAAGGAGAAAACTACAGTCCGCAGGAAGAGGAGGAACCACAGAGATCAGATCCATGTGCTCACTCATTCCACTTGCTGCACCATTCAGAACAAACTGCCAGCAAAGAGACCAGACGCAGGAGCTCCCTATGTCAGATGCGAGATCCAAGAGCAGCAGTTTGATCGTACTCTGTTAGACAGCGGCTCTTCAATTAACCTTCTTCCGGCAGCCTTACTCGACCAATTCGAGTTTGGTCCTCTTCTTAGGAGCAGGACAGTCCTTCAGTTTGCTGATAGGTCGACTAAGAGGCCGAAGAGGTTATTGAAAGATGTGGTTGTTACCATTCAGGGCATTAAATTCCACGTGGACTTCGTTGTGTTGGACATGGAGATCCCTGAGTCGGTAACCGATGCCCGTCATACTCGGACGTCCATTCTTGGCCACAGCCAAGGCGGTGACCGATCATGAAAGTGGGAAGGTGTGTTTTCGCGTAGAGGGCGAAACTATACAAATAGAGACGATCGAAGAAACAAGAGCCAGAGAACTAGAATGCTCAGAGCAGTCCAGCGAAGCAGCGCAAATGACAGAGGAAGAGCTAGACATCCACCAGGAGTGTGATTTTGTGATGACAGATGATGAATCTAACTGGACAGATCCTGTAGCACCGACCCTCTCCTTGCCTACAGATTCACTATATCTAAAGCTTATGGCAGTCGAGAGCCTGGAGAGCACATCCCTGGACAAGGATACACTTGAGGCTGACAGTGTTGGGACGAGTGGTGCTGATGATTTTCAATCTTGTTCATCTTCGTCTGATCCCTCGAATTCAGACATTGATTGGGATGATTTCGGTGACTATTTGCCTTGTCTGATTCATTCTGAGCCAACAGCCATGATAGGTGCGAGCCAGTGCAATTTATTAATGATTCAGCAGGTCGCCCTCCATCAGAGATTCATGCAGAGCGAGAGTTCTCCCATGCAGACCTGGTCGTCTTCACACAGACATATCAGAAGCCAGATCTGCCACTTCCCAATTGTCCAGAATTGAAACCTTTGCCGTAGTCGTTGAAGTATAGATTCCTTGCAGGTGAGCCAGATATGCACCCAGTCATTATTTCAGCAGGTTTGACTGGAGAACAAGAATCTCGTCTGATGGAGGTTCTTGAAAGAAACCGCAAGGCGATAGGTTGGAGTATAGCTGATCTCCAGAGGATTAGTTCGGCTCTGTGCTCCCACCACATCTATCTTGAGGATGATGCTAGGTCGTCGCGTGAGTTCCAGCGACGGTTGAACCCGAATCTTCGAGACGTAGTCATGAAAGAAATTTCGAAGTGGTGGAGCGCCGATTTTATCTACCTCATCTCCAACTCCAAGTGGGTTAGTCTGTTACATGTGGTACCCAAGAAGACAGGTATCACTACAGTTGTGAATGAGTCTGGAGAGGAGATCGCTACCCGAGTACCCACTTCTTGGCGGGTCTGTGTGGACTACAGACGATTGAATGAGGCCACCAAGAAGGATCATTTCCTGCTGCCATTCATTGATCAGATTATCGAGTGGCTAGCTGGGAAGAGTCATTACTACTTTCTTGACGGGTAGTCCGGATATAATCAAGTGGCCATTGCGCCCGAAGACCAGGAGAAAACAACATTCACCTGTCTGTTTGGGACGTATGCTTTCATACGGATGCCCTTTGGTCTATGTAACGCTCCAGCGACATTCCAAAGGTGCATGTTGTCCATATTCTCGGACATGGTGGGTGACTGTTTAGAGGTCTTCATGGATGACTTCTTGGTTTATGGCGACGGGTTCGATGCTTGTCTTGACTGCCTAGACCGTGTGCTTCAACGCTGCATAGAGGTCAATATTGTATTATCTTGGGAGAAGAGTCACATCATGGTGACTCAAGGGACGGTCCTTGGTCATATCGTCTCCAACAGAGGCATGGAGGTCGATCCGGCCAAGGTGGATATCATTAGAAAACTCAATCCACCGTCCAATTTACGTCAGTTGCGGTCTTTTCTGGGGCATGTCGGTTTCTACCGACGATTCATTCAGGACTTCAGTCGTATTGCCCGACCGCTTACTGATCTACTGACGAAAGACACCGAGTTCATTGTCAATGATAAGTGTCTTGCATCTTTTGAGACTCTCAAAGGTATGGTTGTTTCAGCTCCTGTCCTTCAGCCACCCAATTGGTCTCTCCCATTCGAGATCATGACGGATGCTTCAGATTTTGTCGTTGGGGTTGTGCTTGGACAGAAGAGGGATGGTTTACCGTTTGCCATTCACTACACCAGCCGGACTTTGGATGCCGCTCAGCGGAATTACACTGTGACTGAGAAAGAGATGCTGGTCGTAGTCTTTGCTTTGGATAAGTATCGATCTTATATTCTCGGATCTAGAGTGACAATCTACACAGATCACACCGTCATCCGATACTTAATGGCCAAGAAGGATGCCAAAGCACGTCTTACCAGATGGATCCTTCTGCTCCAGGAGTTTGATATTGAGATTAAGGATAAGCCTGGAGTCAAAAATGTGGTGGCGGATCATCTTTCTCGATTGGAATTCCTTGAGGAATCTGAGCCCAGCGCACCTATCACAGAGACATTTCCAGATGAGGCGATCTTGGCTGTCACCTCACTCCCGTGGTATGCCGACATTGTGAACTATCTTGTCACCAAGACGGTCCCACAAGGTTGGCCCAGGCAGAAACTCGAGATCTTCCTGGCGAAGGCCAAGTTTTACCATTGGGAGGATCCCGTCCTTTATCATGAAGGAGGGGATAGCATCTGGAGGAGGTGCATTCCTCAAGAAGAGCAGCATAGCATCCTCACATACTGCCACAAGCTTGAGGCAGGAGGACATCATTCTGGAAAAAGGACAGCACAGAAGGTGCTTCAATCCGGCCTATGGTGGCCTACTCTCTTCAAGGATTCTGATGAGTTTGTGAAGAGATGTACTGACTGTTAGAAAATGGGAACCTGCGGACAGAGAGACATGATGCCCATGCAACACATTCACTTTTGTGAGGTTTTTGATGCATGGGGGATTGATTTCATGGGCTCATTTCCTAAGAGTCAGGGATTCGAGCATATTTTGCTCGCTGTAGATTATGTCAGCCGATGGGTTGAGGCCATCCCCGCCCGAGCCGCAGATGCTAAAACCGTGTGCAAATTTTTGAGGAGAAATATCATTTCACGGTTCGGGGTACCAAGAGTCTTGATTTCAGACGGGGGATCTCATTTCATCAATGACAAGGTTAGGGCGCTTGCAGAAGAGTTCGGCATTGACCATCGGGTTTACACCGTATCACCCCTCAGACTAATGGTCTTGCCGAAGTATCGAACCGAGGAGATAAAAACTATCTTGCAGAAGGTTGTCCGCCCAGACCGAAAGGATTGGTCACAGCTTTTGGACTCGGTCTTGTGGGCCTATCGGACTTCTTTCATGAATCCTTTGGGGGCATCTCCCTTTCGACTCATCTATGGAAAGCCGTACCATTTGCCAGTGGAAATGAAGCATAAATCTTTTTGGGCAGTCACTGAGTTACTGTTAGAACCTGAGAGTATAGGAGAGCAGAGAAGAGCAGAATTGGCAGCCCTGGAGGAACTGAGAGACACAACCTTTTCCAACAGCCTATAGTACAAAGAAAAAGTGAAAACATGGCACGATTCCCATATTAGCCATAAACAGTTTGAGCCAGATCAGAGAGTATGGTTGTTTGATTCCAGGCTGAAAATATTTCCAGGGAAATTACAGAGCAAGTGGAAAGGTCCATATGTGGTCAAGAAGGTACATGACAATGGCAGCATCGACATATCTGAACCATCATCTTCCTCTACCTTCCGCGTCAATGGTCAACGCCTGAAGCTATATCTAGATCATGATCCGCCGACCATTGACGTTGCCCCCATTCTTCTGGTATGAGATGTGTTCTTTGACTCATATCATCTGCATCTCATACATGGTGATCGATTCCATCTTCCACTGTACAGATCCATCTGTTCATATCACTCTTTCATCTGTTGATTTATTTTCTTCTTTTCTTCTTTTCTTCTTTTCCTTTTCTATTTTCTGTATCTATCAAAAAGGTGTCACCCCTTGTTGTCAGTTTTCTGTACTTAGGACGTACTTTGTCCTATGTATAGGGGGGTTTGCACCCTGAGTTCTTTCAGTTTCATTTCGATCCTCTCCATTGTCTCCTCTTCTTGTCTATACTTACAGATATTTTACCCTAAGTATAGGGGGAGACAATCTGAGTACGATATGTTCATTCCCATCCTTGACCCTCCCTGCGTTGTGTACAGTCTGCTATACTTAGGATTATTTGATCCTAAGTATAGGGGGGACGGTCAACTTCTCATTCGTTGATTCATTCATTTATTCTTTAGACTTGTCTATACTTAGTACGAGTTATGTCTTCTCTTTTCTCTCCGATCTATGAGGACATATCTCAAGCTAAGTATAGGGGGTCGTATATACTGTGTATATACTTTAGCCATAACTCGTACTTTCGTATTTTCTTAATAATATGGCTAATAATTCTTTAAAATTCATTAAAAATTCTTAATAAAAAGATGTGATTATTCCTCAAATTCTTTTTGTATATACTGATTAATAAATCAGGTGAAAATGTTTTTTGCAAAATGTTTGAAAAATAGTTGAAAATCTTTGTGAAAATCTATTGAAAACTATTTTGAAAACGTTTTGTTACATGTTTTCAACCTTTGTAAAAATGTGTGGTTTGTAAAAATTTATTTTCTTTTTGTAAAATAAAATGTTTGAGAAATGATTTGCAAATGGTTTGAAAAATGGTTGCAAAAATATTTTGAAAAATCTATATACGTTGTTTTGAAAACCTTTGCTAAATGATTTTCAAATGTGTGTACATGTTTGTAAAATATTTGTAAAAAATTATTTTGGACTATAGTTTTCAAAATTGTTTGAAAAACTTATGTCAAATAAGTTTGAGGAATATATACATCATACCAAAAATCACTATATACGTATATAAAAAATTGAGCACTTACCTTGTGAATTCTTAAAATCCACTTCTTGTAAATATAAGAAGCACTCCCATGTACATAATTTTCACCTAGCTTTTAGCCAAAATCTTTTTGTTTTCAAAAATCCCAAAAACATTTGCAAAATTAAAAAAAATCCAAAAACATTTGAAAAATCTCTTTGAAAAATACAAAAAAAATGCATATGCATCATCATCATCATCTTTCAAAAATCCATAAAAAGCTCAAAATCTTGAAAATTGCATCATAAAAATATTTTCTGCATTGCATTGCATAGCATGAGCATTTTTCGGATTAAGTTTGATAGTTGGACAAGTCTAAGTAAAATCTGGAGATTGGAGCTTGATTGGACCTTAAAATCGACCTAATAACAGGAACCATATAGGAACTGGGTTTGAAGTACTTCAGGTCTAGTTGACTTAATTCTTTGAGGATCACGGGACTTGGTTCAATGGATTCTTGACTGCCTAAGTAGAGTATTTAGGAGCACACGCACGACTCTTGTTGATAATGACCTAACTTGGACATATGCACCTTTCACATGGCTCAACTCAGTTGGAGTGGTGAGGGGATTGGATTTGCCGGTTTGAGACACACACAAGTGGAAACATTTGTCCTCCTCTAGGGAGGGAAGTGCACCCCAACCCGTCCAGTGATTAGGAAGTCTAAAGACAGGAGGTTGTGGGTTGCGATAAAGCTTCAAAAGAGGGATAGTCTACTTGCTCAAGAGGAAAAACTCCTTATGTAAATGCTGCTGTGAATAGTATTTCAAAAAAAATGTTCAGGCATGTACAAAAATAAAAAGCCTGCAAAGTATGTCCAAATATTGGAAAGTCAATAAGCAAGCTTGAGTTCCAAAGTCAAATATGTGAGCCTGCAGCTGGATGACTAGACTACACTGGTCTTGCATCCCAGGATAGGCAGCTACACTGGCTACCGTCCATTCTTCTCTTCACCCCCTCCTCTTGAGCTGGTTGCCACTTGAACATAGAAGGGAAAACCCCGCTCCTCGAGGATGGAGTTATTGAATTGGGGAATCATTGGGTTGTCCTACGGGAGAAGTCAGTTTCTTTGTCATTCTAATTGGGGAGAGCCACCATCACTTACATTGTACGAGTCAGATTCATAGTCGTAAGGGTTTGCGTATGAATTGAGATATTTCTGACCTGGTTATTGAGGAGACTTGAACAGAGTTTTGGGATTCTCAAGGACTGTTGGATTTCAAATTCGGTTCCCATTAAGGTCCGCCCGCACTAAAATTCCAAAGGTCCGACTTAAGCTCCAAACTTTGATTTTGTGAAGACAAGTTTGATAATTAAACTAAATCCAAGTTCTTCTTTTTCTTTTCTTTCTTTTTCTTTTTGCACTTATTGCATAAGTGTTTGCTAGGGACTAGCAAAGGTAAAGTATAGGGGGATGATGAACCCACATTTCATCATCTTTATTCTATCATTTTGGCCTCAAAAACCCTGGCAAATACTTGTAAATAGCATTAAATACCTCATCTTAGTATTCTTGCATGAGCATGTAAATAATGTATAAAATACTGTAATTAAATCCAAAATTATAGAATAAATAAAAGAAAAGAAAAAGAATAAAATATTGTAAATATTTTATGACCTAAAACCCCGAGACCTAGGCATCTTGATGAATAGGTCGACAAGGAATAAAGTAGGGGGAGATAAGGGTCAAATACCTATACTTTTTAATTCATTCTTTATTCATTTTGGGACCTATTTTTGGTTCCACTTTCTATACTTCAAATAAAGAAACTTTGTACATGAAAGTTGTAGATAATTAAATAAAGAAAAATACAAAATTTACTTCACTGAAAAAATAATGTATAGATAAAAAGTTATGGTCTGAATAAAAATCCATAATCCCAACTTCCCAGACCCGTATCTCACAACTGAAAACTCCAAATGCATCAAACTCATCTTTAATTGTATATAGAATAAAATAATCTATTTAATGTGGTGGTTTCGCATTTGGCAGAGCTACGGTTTGAAAGTTGAGTTTTGGACCCACATTGTACAATTGTAATGATGAAAATATTTATTTTATTCTTTATTTATTATTTTTATAATTTTATATTTTTATAATTTTGTATTTATTACTTATAATAATTAAGTACATTAAAACATGAATAAAAACTCAAAGAAAATACAAAATAAAATTATATGTATATAGAATACATAGGTACTATACCTATAAATATACCTATATGATACCTACTTATATTTTATTAAATATACCAAACAATTCAGAAAAATAAAATAAAAATATATTTGTGTATATAAAAGTATTTTATAATTTTATAAAATAATAAACAGAATTAAAGAAATTAAAAATACCAAAATAAAAATAAAATACTACAATATATAGGTATTATACCTATAAGGGGTATAATGGTAAACTTATAAAAATATATCTCATAAAATTATTATAAATCATAATAAAATACTACATAAAATAACAAATATTTTTTATTTAATAATCATAATTTAATTCGGCCTTCTTCTATTTTTAAATGAATTAATAAAAGTTTTAATCAGGGTTTTTCCTGGTTGGTCCACGTGGACCAACCAGGCGCAAACCCTAGTTGACCCTGGTCAACTAGGTGTCCTAGACCCCTGTGGACTCTGACAGCCTCGTTTTTGCTCCGCCTTTGCGGATTTTTCGAGGCCTCATCTTTCATCCTTTGAGGATGATTCCCTCTGCAAATACGTTCCTCGATCATCCCTCTAGCTCGCCCATGAATAACCTTGGCCTTTGGACCCAAGATTTGTAAGATAATCATCGATCTAGGAGCCTCGCCAGTCACGGGGTCAAACCAAATATATGGAGCACCCGACTTTCGATTTGATTTTGAACACCTTCGGTCCACCCTTCCTCGCTCCGCTCGTGCTCCAAGCCTTCCTGAAGGTGACAGCTCCAACGGCGTGCATTCAGCCAGGGCAGAGGAAGTCGGAGGCGTCTCCACCACCTCCCCCAACTCCGGCGGTTGAGGTACCCTTCCCTCCGGTCTACACCGTCGAGGAAGCCATCCCCTTCTAATTTTTCATGCATTATCTTAGCCTTAGTCGTAGGATTAAAACCCCTCTAGAAATTTTGAAATCCATCGCGTGAATCGCCCGATTAATCATCCTCGCCGGAGCGCACCTCTGGCCGTAATCCCAGCCACCGTTTCATGCTACATCTCCGCCATTGCGAGGTCCAGGCAATTTGCCCTGGACCTTCTAACCATTTTTGCAGGTCAAAGAGCGTTGACTCGCACCTGATGGCGATTTTGGAGCCTCGCCGGAGTTCGCGAAGCCCCCCAGCTCCGCCACCCTCCCGCGAGCACCTCGGCCATCGCCGAGGCTTTTTGAAGCCCTCAGTAGCTAGAGGACGACCTTAGGAGGCCGCAGCCCCATTTTGAAGCCCGAAGCTCATCGGAGTACAGAGATCTGGAGCGAGGAAGATCGCCTCGTCGGCGTTCTTCCTTGTTCTTCCTCCGTGCGCCTACACCGTCGGATTGGGGAGCACCCTCCAGTTCGTGTAGCAGCCGTTGGATCGAGCCTGGTCTCCACCGTCGGATCTTCTCGCGAGGATCTAGTCCCAACCGTCCAGGCCGAAGCGTCATCGCGCGTGCAGGGCGCGCCATGTGTCAAGTGAACGGCCCACAACCGTTCGATCGCCCTTGCGAGGAGATTTTGCAAGTATACCCCTCGTGCTTTTGTAATTCTATTTTAGTCTATAAACTTTAAATGGTAGTTCAAATATTCTGTAGAAATTACATCTAGGCCCTCGGACTTTAGGAATTTGCACATAGGTCCTCCGACACGTCACCTCATGTGACCTGTTCACGTGAGGTGTATGCATTTTGTAGTAAGGCCCTTGGCATTTTGTCTATTTCGTTTCAGTACCAGGAGTTATAGTTTAAGTGTTAAACTTTTGGGGATATTGCATGTAAGCCCCCAAGGGTTTTTGAAATTACTTTTGGGTCCCTACTAGGCGCGTGCAAGTCACGCGCCTTGGTGGACATTTTGCGCCGATACCCTTGCGCGTTTGATCATTTGTATTTGGTCCATAAATTCGAATATTAAGTGTTATATTTTGTGGAAAATTGCTTGGATGCCCCTCGATGTTTTAGCATTTGCATATATACCCCTGCTAGGCTGTGACATTTTTGTGAACTTGTCTGATTTATTTAAGGCATCATTTGAACTTGAACAATTCCACAAAAATCACACTAAGCTCCTGTTCACTTGTGCTTCCACGACATATTTTTATTTTTCATATTTATTGCATTTTAATATTTATTAAAATCAAAAACTTGCCATTTCAGTACTGTCTAGCTTAGAAAATACCAAAAAATATTAAAATACCTCTACAAATTCCAAAAAAAATTACCTACTATCTATTCTAGTCTATTTTAGTGTCGGTCCAAAAAATCACTAATAATCTCAAAAGAAAAACCTTAAAAATTAGAAAATACCTAAAACCTTCAAAAAAATATAAAAAATTCTAGAAAACTCCAAAAATTGCAAACTCAAGTTCTGTAGTTTCCTCTTTTTATTCTCTTTGTTTAACTGATTTGGGAAAATTTTGAGATCATTTGACATTTTTCCTTGTCATTTTAGTCTCGGCCAGATTGTTAATTCACTGTTTTCTTTATTTCAGTCTTTAAAAATACCAAAAACATTTTGAAAAATACCCAAAAATCACAAAAATAGTAAAAAATCATAAAAACACCAAAAAGATTTTATTTTTGAATTTTTGACTATTTTTTTTATATTTTCTAAATATTATATACCCTCTTTTATTGTATAGCTTATAAATTCCAATATTGAAAAAGAAAAAAATTATAAAATATAAAAATATAAAAATAAAAAAAAAATAAAAAGCCACAAAAATATTTGCTTTGCATTAGTGTAGACAACACTTTACACTCGCACATATACATTTGTTTGATCTACCCTATTTGCTCCCTTTGTTCGAACTCTCTACGTACTTGCTTGCTATACACCATTTATGTAGAGTTAAAAATAAATTTTAACTTCACATATATTTCTGATTGCTTGATCTATAGTGTGGGTTAATTGTTGATTAATTACGGTTTAGTGTGGATCGCCACAGCGACGTAGTAGTCCCGCCTTGTGAGGACTATTTAGACCCTCGATAAATCGTGGTTATCAGGAGGGTATGTACAAAAATCAGAAAAAGTAGGAGGAGGATCCTCCTGATAAAAGGGAGGTGGACCAACTGGAGTGAATGAGGGATCTGCAAAGTTCGGATAAAATGCGCTCCAGGGGTCCATCTCGAAATCAAAAGGAAATGATTCGGGAGAGCACGACGGTCAAGTCAAGAGAGTGAAGAAGAAGGCGCAAGTGCTCATAAGCGATGATCTAGAATGCACACAAACAATCACGAGCAAAACTCACACAATACAAACCCTCAATTCACATACTCAACTCGGTAGAGACTGAAAAGTCGGTCTTTTTATCTTGTCTGTTTTAGAGTGAGGTGAGAAGTCTAAAATTGCGCAAACACTTAAGGGGTTGAGATGGGACTTGGGCACTAGTCCTTACGAAGCCGCTCTGCTCACTTTGAAGGAAACCTTCCCATGCAACCTGAATACAAGTGAGGGTATCACTCACCCGAAGCAATGAATCCAATTAACCAATTTTATTTAGGTCAAGTTTTCTTTAACAATCCCTTTTTTTAATTTTTTTGGTGTTATCACTTGCTTTGAGTCAATTCAAACAAGCGCCTAACAGTTTTGTATTTTCTTTGATTCCTACTTGATCCAAAAACAGAGGGAGAAGAGTCGAAAAAGCCGTGCAAGGCGGCACCAAGGTGGAAATCTCACCTTTGTGCCTAATTGATGAATGCTCAAGTAGAAAGACTTACAGTGCCTCCAGCTCTCTCCATGCGGGATGCAAAACAAGAATTTATAAACCTAATCTAAATGCCGATATGCACACGGAAATCGTCCTAAGCATGCAATTGCTAGCGTGAAGAACCACAAGTCTGTCACCAATCCTCAATCCTAGAGTCCGTTCTAGGCTCACCCCTCCTTTTCTCGACAAATCGAGTTCAGGAGCAGCGCTTGGCAGGGTGGGCTCGCGGCGCGACGACTCGAAGATGGTGAAGCGACTGTTTAATTTAAACTAAGTCCAAAAATGCACTATAGGTACATGCAATGGTTATTAGGGTGTTTGGACCTAATTTACTTGATCAAGCAAAGCCTAAAGACTAAGGGCTCATTCCACAAAAGAAAAGAAAATAAAACAAAACCGAAAAATGACAGCGGTGAAAATGCGATGAAAACCGTGGTGAGCCCCCAGGTGAACAAACACCTGGAAATTAGGCCCGAGTGTCCGAAGTGTCCAAGGTACCTGTATTATTACAAATTAATTGAATCTCTCTCTCACAAAAAAAATAGAAACTACCAACTGACACACTCTCTCAAACCCTCCTGCTCTCTCCTATCGGCTAGGCTAGAATAGCCAACTCCGCCTCCCAATGTTGCACAGGATCCCCTAGGCGATCCTCCTCGATCCGCGGTCCCTCGAAAGAAGACAAGAAAGACAATGGTTAGATAGCTCAAAAATGTGAATCAAATACAAGAGAGATAAATGGAGCAATAATGTAGACAAATACAATCACTCAAAAATGCAATCTATACGCTATTGCTCCCCGGCAACAGCGCCATTTGATAACTAAGGAGGCGAGGGTCTAAATGATCCACACAAGGCGAGACCACAATGTCGCTGCGGCGACCGCTAACTAAACCCTAATAAATCAACAATGAACCCACAACAATATTAATAAAGAAATGAAAAACAAATTTGGAGTCAAATTTATTTTAACTCTACAAATAGGTGTATAGTGTAAGTATGTAGAGTGTCGAACACAGGGAGCAAACAGGATAGATCAGACAAAATGTGCAATATTGAATGTGATGAAATATCTACAAGTGTGCAATTTTTTGTGGGTTTTTAATTTTTAATTTTTTTATTTTTATATTTTATATTATTTTATATTTTCTTTTTCAATGATAGAATATATATACAATATAAGAAAAGAGGAGGTTAGGGTATTTATAAAAATAAGGAAAAATTCTCAAAAATTAGGAAATAAAATATTTTTGGTCTTTTTATATTTTTATATTGTTTTTGTGATTTTTGGGAATTTTTTTGAATGTTTTTGATAATTTAAAAAGTAAAAATACTAGAAAATAGTGGATGAAGGCGCTGGATGAAATTAAAATGAGGATGAAAAATACTAAACAGTACTCAAAATCCTCAAATTAATTTTAGAATAAAGGAAATAAAATAGGAAAATTTCTGAAACAGAGTTATATTTTTAGGATTTTTTTAGGATTTTTTAGATTTTTATGAAGTTTTTAGGGGGTTTCTAATTTTTATGATTTTTGTTTTGAAATTTTTAATGACTTTTGGATAGAAGTTAAAAGACACTAAAACACACAAAATATAATTTTTTTTGAATTTTTGAAAAAGTTTTGATAATTTTTATGGAGTTTCTAATGCAAACAGTGCTGAAAATGCATGTTTTTATTTTTAATAATTATGAAAATGCAATAAAAATGAAATGCAAAAATATGATGTGAATGAGCAAGAAAACAGGAGCCTATAATATTTTTTTTGAGAATTTTTCAAGTTAAAATGATGCGTGAAATAAATAGGGAAACATACAAACATACAAGGCCTGGCAGGGGTATAAGTGTAAATATACAAACATTCAGGGCCAAAGTGCAATTTTCACACAAAATATTCAACTTAATATTGCATTTAATGGACTAAATACAAATATCAGAACCCACGACGGTACATCTGCAAAATACCCACCCCAGCGCGTGACTAGCACGCACCTGGGGAAGGACCTAAGTGTGAAATACAAAAATCCCAGGGGCTATTATGCAATTTACCCAAAACTCTTACACGTGATACAAAAGTTCATGGACTGAAGCGAAATACCCAAACCCACAAGGGGTCCTGTGCAAAATGCCCCGCACCTCACGTGTATTGCTCACGTGAGGTGACGTGGCTGAGGACCTAAGTGCAAATAGTAGAAGTTCGGGGGTCTATATATAATTATTACAAAGATTTTTAAACTACCACTGAAAGTTTATGGTCTAACTAGTAAATACAAAAATACGCAGGGTAAGGATGCAAAATACCCCACTCGGGCGCGATCCAACGGCCGGGGATGCTTCACTTGACACGTGGCAGACGATGGACGGCGGATGACGCTTCACGTTGGACGGCGAAGATTAGATCTTCAGTTGAGGATCTGACGGTGGCGGCTTGGTGCGATCCAACGGTGGCTGTGCAGCTGGAGCTCCGCCTTGATCCAAGGGCTCCAAAGATCGGAGCAAGAACAGCGGAGGAGCGCCGGCGAGGCGACTTTCTCCGAGCTCCTGCTCCGTTCTTCGACGATCTTTTAGGCTTCAAAAATTGCTGGAGACTCCTGGAGGTTGACACTATCTCCTGGTAGCTTCAAATACCTCGACGACGGCCGAGGCTCGCGAGTGAGGGTGGCGGAGCTCCGGCGAGATGCAAAAATGCTCCCAGGCTTGAGTCAACGAGCTTTGACCTGCAAAAAAACGGGAGAGGGTCCATGGCAAAGTGCCTGGACCCCGCGGAGGTGGAATGGTGTGTGGACGGCGGTGTACGGTGGTCGACGGGAGGAGCGCTCCAACGAGGTGAGCGTGAGGGTGATTTGATGGATGAAGCACGAGATTAACGATGGGAAATGGATCCTAAGACTAAGGCAAAGAAAATGCAAAAGAAAAGAGGGGGAAAAGGGGGCTGCCTTGACGGTGGAAACCGGAGGGAAGAAGTACCTCAACGCTGGCAAAGACGGAGGTGGTGGAGCCGCCTCAGTGCTTGCTCGACCCGCCTGAAGGCCGCCGGAGGAAGCTGTCACCTTCCTGGGACTTTTGGGCACGATTAGGGGAGCGGAACTTGTGGAAGAGGGGTTCAAATTTGAATCAAAGTCGGAGGCCACGTTATATGGGGTTGACGAACGGGAGAGAAGATCAAGGAGTCTGGAGCGCTGTGATGATCCAATGCCCGAAAAAATCCTTGGGTGTGATTCATGGATAGATGGTGAACAAAAGTCGTCAAGGCTTTGGCATGATTTGGTGAAAGAGGCGACCTGGAAAAATCGTCAAAGATAGGCGAAACCCAAGGTCTGACAGGCGATAGACGGGTAGGACAGTCAGTTGACTTGGGTCAACGTAGACTACTTCTTGGTTGGTCCACGTGGACCAACCAGGAAAAACCCCTGAAAAATATTTTGTTAATTTAGAAAAAATAGAAAACGACTGAATTAATTTTTAATTATTAAATAAAAATATTTATTATTTTATAAGGTATTTTATTGTGATTTTTAATTATTTTTATGAGGTATAAAAATAAAAGTTACTATTTTAGGCTATATAGGTATATACATCTATATATATTATTAATTTATTTTATTTATTTTGTGAATTGATTTTATTTATTTTATTTATTATTTTATAAATTTATAAACTATTTTTATATACTTAACTATATTTTTATTTTATTTTTTCTAAAGTATTTTATACACTTAATAAAATAGAAGTATAAATTGTACAGGTATAAGTATAGGTATTGTACCTATGTGTTATATATATACATGTATTTTATTCTATGTTTCTTTTATATTTTTACTCTGATTTTAATGTACAAATATATTATAAGTAATATTTACAAAATTATAAAAATATAAAATTATAAAAATAATGAATAAATAATAAATTGAATATTTTAAACTGTACAAGTATACAATAGGGTCCCAAAACTCAACTTTCAAACCGTAGCTCCGCCAAATGCGAAACCACCGCCATTAAATAGCTTATTTTAAATTATATACAATTAAAGGTGAATTTGATGCATTTGGAGTTTTCATTTGTGAGATACAGGTCTGGGAAGTTGGGATTTTAGATTTTTATTCAGACCATAACCTTTTAGCTGTACATTATTTTTGAGTGAAATTAATTTTGTATTTTTGTTTATTTAATTATCTACAACTTTCATGTACAAAGTTTCCTTATTTGAGGTATAAAAAGTGGAACCAAAAATAGGTCCCAAAATGAATAAAGAATGAATAAAATGAATAGGTATCTGGCCCTTATCTCTCCCTACTTTATTCCTTGTCGACCTATTCATCGAGATGCCTAGGTCTCGGGGTTTCGGGTCATAAAATATTTACAATATTTTATTCTTTTTCTTTTCTTTTATTTATTCTATACTTTTGGCTTTAATTACAATATTTTATACACTAATTACATACACATGCATGAATGCTAACATGCTCTAATTAATGATATTTACACGCATTTGCTAGGGTTTTTAAGGCCAAAATGATAGAATAAAGATGATGAAATGTGGATTCATCAGGGGTGCACCTATTTTGTTGTTCTTTCTTCATTATGTTTCATCACTCTTCTTGTTGCCAATACTTTACCCTAAGTATAGGGGGACTGATGTGTATATTCACCTGATGTATTTTCTCTTTTGTTATCAGTTTTGTTTTATTAATTCCCTCGCTTTTCTCATCTCTTGTTGATTTTCTCTTCTATACTTAGGGATATTTTACCCTAAGTATAAAGGGGAGACAGACTGGGTCATGATCTGTTCATTCCCACCCTCGACCCTACCCACAGGTAGATACAACCTTTTATACTTAGGATTATTTGAACCCTAAGTATAGGTGGAACAGTCGACTTCTTATTCATTCATTTCTTCATTCTTTCCTTCTTTGTTCCTCGTTGTAGTATAGGCTTTTCTATACTCAGTACGAGTTATGTCTTCTCTTTTCCTTTTCGATCTATGAGGACATATCTCAAGCTAAGTATAGGGGGTCGTATATACTCTATATATACTTCGCCATAACTCGTACTTTCATATTTTTGAATAATATGGCTAAAATACTATATACATATATACATATACAATTCATTAAATCAATTAATAAAAAGATGCATATTATTCATCAAATTCTTTTTGTATATACTGATTAATAAATCATGTAAAAATGTTTTGTAAAATGTTTGAAAATAGTTTGGAAATCTATTTGAAAGATCTTTTGAAAACTAATTGAAAAATATTTTTGTAAAATGGTTTCAGCCTTTGTAAAAATGATTTGTTTATAATTTTTTTCTTTGTCTGAAATAAAACGTTTTGAAAAACTATTTGCAAATGGTTTTGAAAATGGTTGCAAAAATATTTGGAAAAATCTATATGTACAATTTGAAAAACCATTGCAAAATGATTTTCAAATGCTTGTAAATGTTTGTAAAAAATTATTTGCAAAATTATTTTCGGCTATAGTTTTAAAAAATTGTTTGTAAAATGATTTTCAAATAAGTTTAAGCAATATATACATCTTACAAATAAATCAAAATTCTTCACCAAATATATATATATATAAACTAATCCCTTATGTAAATCCTTAAAAACCCTAATTCTTGTAAATAATATAAGCACGCTCATGTAAATATCTGCATATGCTTCCTTTTTGTTTAAAAAATATCTCTATTTTGAAAAAAATTCCAAAAACATTTGCAAAACCTTTTTCAAAATAGAGATATTTTTTAAACAAAAAGGAAGCATAAAAAACATTTGCAAAACCTTTTTCAAACATCCATAAAAAATTTCAAAAATTTGAAAATTGCATCATAAAAAGATTTTCATTGCATTATACATAGCACTTGTATTTTTCGGATTGAGTTTGATAATTGAACTAGTCTGAGTAAAGTCGAAGATTGGAGCTTGGTTGTACCCTAATGCACCTAACTTCACTGGAACCTTAGGGACTAGATTTGAGGCACTTCAGGTCTATTCAGACTTAATTCTTTGAGACTCAAAGCTGGGGTTCAAGACACCTCAACTGCCTAACTAGAACTTTTTGAAATGCACGCATGACTCTTGTCGATCGTGACCTAAATTGAGCATTTGCACCTTTCACTTGGCTTAACTCAATTGAAGTGGTGAGGGGGTTGGATTTGTCAATATGAGACGCACATGAGTGGAAACGTTCGTCCTCGTCTAGGGAGGGAAGTGCACCCCAACCCATCCAGTGGCATCGACATCTAAAGACAAGAGAGTGTAGGTTGCAATAATGCTTCAAAAGAGGGATAGTGTTTTGTCTTGAGAGGAAAAAACTCCTTATGTAAATGTTGTTGCATAGTATCAAAAAAGTGTTGAAATAAAGACTCCAAAAAAGTGGAAAGGCCTGATTGAAAATAAAATGCCTGTCGTATGTATATAGTTGAAATAAGAAAGCTTGAGCTTTAAAAGTCAGAAATCATGTGAGCTTGTAGATGGATGACTTGACTACACTAGTCATGCATCGCCGGATAGGTGGCTACACTGGCTACCGTCCATTCTTCTCTTCACCTCTCCTCTTGATTCGGATGCACTTGAACTTAGAAGGGAATACCCCGCTCCTCGAGGAAAGAGTTGTTGGATTGGGGAATCATTGGGTTTTCATGCTGGAGAAACATGTTCTTTTGTCATTTCAATTGGGGAGAGCCACTGTCACTTACACTGTACAAGTCAGCTTCATAGCCATAAGGGCTTGCGCATGATGTAGACTGGTTTTGACATGGCTATTGAGGTGGTTTGAACCGAGTTATGTGACTCTCGAAGGCTGTTGTGTTTTAAATCCGATTCCCAACCAGGTTCCATACACATTCACACTGAGGTCTGACCCGAGCTCCAAACTTTGATTTTATGAAGACAAGTTTGAGAATTAAATCAATCCACTATCTTTCTTTTTCTTTTCTTTATTTTTTATTTTCTGCACTCATTGCATAAGTGTTTGCTATGGACTAATAAAGGCAATTATAAGGGGGTGATGAATCTCCATTTCATCATCTTTATTTTATCATTTTGGCCTTAAAAATCCTACCTATCTAATGCATGTATATAGCATTATTTTGTACAAATTAACATTCATTATTTGTTCCATTTATTGTGTACAAAATACCGTTTTAGTGCCAAAATTATAGGAATAAAGGAAAGAAAAGAAAAAGAATAAAATACCAACGGTATTTTATCATTCTAAACCCCGAGATCTAGTCAAGAATTGATTTGGTCAACAAGGAATAAAGTAGGGGGAGATAAGGGACAAAATACAATAAAAAGCCTATTTATTTATTCATCAATAAAGCATTTTTAGGACCTATTTTATTCTTTATTATTTATACCTCAATAAAGAAACTTTGTACATGAAAGTTGTAGTTAAAAAATAATAAAATATAAAATTGAGTTTGTACAAAAATAATATACTGTGTACAAGTTATGCTCTAAATAAGAATCGAAAACTCAAACTTCCCAGACCCGTATCTCTTAAATAAAAACACAAAGGGTATCAAAATCACATTTAATTGTTTAAACATTAATAATAACTTCTAATTGTAGAGGGACCTGCGGTCGTGGCTGACCCGGGAAGGGAGGCATCGGAGGAGACGTTTACTCATATCATTCAGGAGACGTCGTTGGTTGTGGATGAAAAAGATTGCGGTGGCCAAGCAGGGGAAGTTGCAGATAAAGAGCAAGGATATTGGGGGGAGAAAGAACGGTTGTGTTGTGAGGATGCCAACCCTATACATATGGACGGAGGGGAGGAAATCCGAAGAGGCGAGGTGAAGGAGAAGTGTGGGGGAGGGTCTTTCGGAGGGCTTTGTGGCAGGTCTTGGTCGAGTTAGGTATAGTGGGCTGGAAGCAGCCCCAAAGGGAGTTAAAAGGGGGAGTGAGGTTGTTGAATGGGCATCTGGTGGTGGTAGAAGTGTGGCTTCCTGGAGGTTTCGAAGGCTTGGGGGGCCTGAAAGTTGGAAGAGTTTGGCTAGAAGTCTTGGGGGCTCGATAGGCGTGGGGGAGGGGTTTGTTGTTGGGTTGGTAGAGGAGGACGTAGTGTCACGGTTGGAGAGTTCATCAGTGGAGATTGGCGGGGGTGGGGGTGAATCTGCTTTGCAGGGATTTGAGGAGACGTCCCAGGCCGCTATAGAGAAGGCGAAATCTTTAAGGTCGGCAAGGAGGAGGAGAAGGGCGGAAGTTCTGAAGGTTGCTGAACAGTCGATGCCTCCATTGGTTTCAGACGTAATTAGCGTTTTAGCCCGGACATGGCCGAATCGCTTTACCATCTTAGACCGTGGTTTTGCATAATGTTTGGGGGTGGTGCATCCTAAGATGAACACAGTTCGTGCAAAATGAAAGTGCTATCATGGAATGTCAGGGGTCTGGGCAAACTTGAAAAGCGCCTGGCTGTTACAAATCTTATTTGTGAAGCAAAAGCAGATATATTCATGCTGTAGGAAACAAAGCTTTCGCGTAGTTTTGTGGTGGGTGGTTTGGTTTTGGGCCTTGAGGGTAGATTCGAGGTTGTGGAGCTGCAGGCACAAGGAGCAGCAAGAGGTTTACTCACAGGGTGGAGGAAGGATCTTTTTGAGGCAGTCGAGGGAGAAAAGATCCACTTTTTTGCTTATGGTTCGCCTCAGGCGAAGGGTGGATGGCATCTCAATAACGGTGATGAATGTGTACGGGCCTATTGGTAATGGGAGAGATACTCTTGTGGCAAACTTGGGTCAGATTTTCTCCGATAAGCTTTCCGGGACGTGGCTTGTGGGGGGGGACCTGAATCTTACTTTGTTACCTGGTGATCTCCCTCGACGTGGTGGCGTGAGAGATGCTGGTTCAGCAGAATATTTTGGAAATGACACACAATTTGGGGTTATCAATTGTGGATGCATCAGGCTGTGCATATACTTGGCGAAATGCGAGGTCTAGATCAAGATTGGATAGATTTTTGCTCTCAATTGAAGTGGATGGAAAGATTTCCGCTATCACGTGCTTGGGCTCTTCCGCGTGCTCACTCGGACCACACACCCATTCTTTGTTCCTCTGGTGAGGAGGGAAGAGGTAGGTTTTTCTTTCACTTTGAACGGTCTTGGTTGCTGGAGGATGGCTTCAAGGAGGTGTTGGCACAAAAGTGGAGGGATTGGAGTCCGGGAGGCTCGACGGTTGGTAGACTGGCAGCTAAATTGGAGATGCTGGGTTCTTTCCTGAAGGGGATCGGAAGGCAATTGAGAATGAGTAAAAGGGAGAAGAGAGGGAACGCACATGTGGAGGTAACTCGTTTGGATGAGCTTGATGACCTTAGAGGTCTGGACCAACAGGAGTCAACAGATAGATCAAGGCTTTTGGAGGAGATTATACGGGAGGACCAGAAAGAAGATGTAGAATGGAGACAGAGGTCCAAGCAAAAATGGCTAAGAGAAGGGGATGCCAACACCCGATTTTTCACACTGTGGCGTCAGGCAGAAGAAGGAGGAACTATATTCATGAATTATAGGTGGATGATCAGAGAATCTCTGGGGAAGCAGAAATAGGAAATGAAATGAGAAGGCATTTTGTTGAGACCTCGAGAAGAAGACAAAGAGATGGCTGGGGTTGGCTGGGGAGGGGGGTAAAATTTTTATCACCAGGGCAGGCGGCGGAATTAGTGTCACCCTTCACGGAGACAGAGGTGAAAGATGCTCTTTGGGGATTGAATGCAGATGGGGCACCAGGGCCGGATGGATTTTCAATCTTATTCTATAAAGAGTTCTGGGACCTATTGAAGACTGAGATCCTACAGGTGTTAGACGAGTTCAGAGAAGGGAATAGGGGATTTGAGAAGGTTAATAAGGCACTGTTGTTCTTACTTCCAAAGAAAGATCACCCAATGGGAAATAATGATTTCAGGCCGATCGCGCTTTCGAATGGGATTTATCTCATAGTGGCAAAAGTGTTGGCAAATAGGCTCAAGAGGGTCATGGATTCCATCATTATGGAATGCCAATATGGATTCATTCCAGGACGCCAAATGGCAGATGGATTGGTGATGAATCTCCCTTTCATCACCTTTATTCT
Source organism: Ottelia alismoides (assembly GCA_037367405.1). NCBI lineage: Eukaryota > Viridiplantae > Streptophyta > Magnoliopsida > Alismatales > Hydrocharitaceae > Ottelia > Ottelia alismoides. Next base: position 2,365,922 of record JAZKJV010007863.1, read on the forward strand.
ATCATTTTGGCCTTAAAAACCCCAGCAAATGCATGTAAATAGCCTCAATTTGTACATAATAGCATTCATTATTTATTGTAGTAATTATACATAAAATAAGGTTTTTAATGCCAAAATTATAGAATAAAGAGAAGAAAAGAAAAAGGAATAAAATATTGCAAATATTTTATGACCCTAACCCCGAGACCAAGGCCAGCATGGAATTGGTCGACAAGGAATAAAGTAAGGGGAGATAAGGGCCAATGATACAATAAATACCTCATTTATTTATTCATTTATTTATGCATTTTTGACACCTATTTTTTACATAATTATTTATTCATCAAATAAAGAAACTTTGTACATAAAAGTTGTAGATAATAATGTAAATAAAAATACAAAATTTAGTTTGTACAAAAATAACACACAGTCTGCATTTTATACCCAGAATAAAAAGCCAAAATCTCAACTTCACAGACCCATATCTTGCCAATAAAAACTCCAAATCACCCAAACTCACTTTAATTGTATATAGCTTTCCAAGAACTATTTAATAAAATTGGTTTCATAATTTTTGGAGTCCATCGGCAGAAGTTAGGTTTTTGGCCCTCATTGTATATAGTATTGATTAAAATATTCCATTTATTCATTATTCATTATTTTCAGCAAATTATATTTTTAGAATTTTGTAAATAATGTATATAATACATGTACATATTGAAATTAAAAGAAAACCAAAAAGAATTTGTAAAATAAAATAAGTCTATAGGCTACATAGACAAAAGACCTATGCTACCTATATGTATATAAATAAAAAGGGACTTTATTCTTTTATTCTTTATTCATCTATATTTTTTATAATAATGTACATATTATATATAACTTATTAAAAATACAAATCCAAAATAAAAACAAATAAAATTCATTAAATAAATAAAATGTATATAATATATAGGTAAAATACCTATAAGTATACCTACATATACATATACTTATTTATTTAAAAATGTAAATAAACTTATAAAAATTAAATAAAAATATATTTATACTCAAAAAAATAAGTTATAAATTTATAAAATAAGAAAAAAATAATAACATAAAAATAAACAAAATAAAATAAATACATATAAATATACTTAAAAATACATTATTAAAATAAAACCATAATAAAATATATCAAAAAAATAAATAAAAATCAGAAATAAATACTACATTAATTTATAAAGATTTTTTATTTTATAAGTAAAATCTAATTAATTCATTTATTATGTTAAATAAATAGGTCAAGGTAGTTCTGACGTGGACCAATCATAAGCCAGGGACTGTTGACCTCCGGTCAACTCCCCCTGCGCTTCTGACTCCCGTCAGAACCATCTTGTCCCCCGTTTTCCTCCCTTTTTCATGGGCGTCCCTTTCATCCTTCGCCCTCGAATCCTTCATGAAAAATACTCTCTGATCATCCGAGATTCTCACCGAGATTCTGGATCTCTTGTACATATCGCCGATTCGCCGCTACCGCCCGGTCAAATAAGGGTGCTACCTTGTTTATAAATAACGAACCACCGCCATCTCTCCAAGTTTGGTCAGCCTCTACCCATTTTCTTCCTTGCATTCGGTCCCAGATGAGCTCCTCATGACAGGAGGATGCTGTTGGCACCTTGAATCGGCTGGAGATGGTGGTGGTTGCACCCACGGCGGCGCTCCGGCAACCGTCCTGCTCCTTGGCCCCTCCGGCCAAGTAGAGCTGCGCATTTATGCTCCTTGGGTAGTTTTTCGTTCCTGCATTTTATTCCCGTCATTTATTCTGCATTTAGATTAGTAGATTAGCGTAGATTAGGTAAATCAAAGTTCGCCGGAGCTTAGCTCCGGCGACTTCGCCACTGTGACCCTCGTTGTTTTCCGACCACCATTCCACCGCCATTTCGTTCCTCACCGTATTCTCCACCTCCCAACCACTCCGTCCAACCAGATCTGCTCCAGATCTGCGAATCGAAGCCTCAACTCCGCCGCTCGCTGGAGGCTTCGCCACCTCACCCCATTTGAGTGCTAACAACTTCAATCTTAGGTCGAGGGTGAAGCCCTCGAGCCGTGCTTTCTTCCTGTGCAGGTATAGTGCGCCAAGAAGCACCAGGAGATGAAATCCAAGCTGGCGGAGGTAACCTGGAGCTCCGTTTCTTCCCCGAGCTCGTGGCGACGCTCCAGCATGCCTCCGACTGATCCAAACCCTCCAGTAGATAGAGCAAACCTCCAGGAAGCTGTTGGGACCTTCAGGTGCAGCGAAGACCGGCAGAGGAGCGAGATCTGGCCGGAAGAAGTTCGCCCCGGCGAGCTTGCTTCCCTGTTCTTGCACGAGAGCTCCTCGCCGTTGGATGAAGACGAAGGCCCAGGTTGAATCACAGCCGTCCAATCTCCCCGCGCTCCGATCGTCAGATCCCTTTGGAGATCTAATCCTAGCCATGGATCGTGAACCGTCATCGGCTCACGTGGAGGCGCCATGTGGATTAGTGGATGAAGACCCGTCGTTGGATGAAGCGCCTGTAGGGGTAAATTGCAAAACCAGCCCCTATTCTTTTTGTATTTAATTTTAATTCTGTGAATAATTTTTAGCGCTGTAAATAAATTGTGTTTTTTTGCTGAAAGGACCCTGAGGTTTATAGAATTACAAATAGGTCCTTCCGCGCCTCATGTGCAGTCCCACGTGAGGCGCGTGAAATTTGCACTTCACCCCTGGCGGCTTTTGTATATTGTAAAATAATCCCAAAAATATAAATAAATGTTTATTACTGTTGAAATTTTTGCACCGATGCCCATGTTACTTATTTTATTTGAAAAAATGCCCCTGCCAGGCTGTTTTATTTTTGTGTCTTTTATCTATTTATTAATAATACCTATGAGGCTTCTAAAAATCCAGAAAAATTAGGATAGATGTTTTATGAGATGTCCTTGCACGCCCATATTTTATTTCACATTTTTTGCAGTTTTCCTAATTATTAAAAATGAAAAAGAAGCCCTTTTTGTACTGTTTAAATTAGAAAATACAAAAAAATATAAAATATCGTTGAAAAATTACAAAAAAATTATATATGATATATTTATATCTATATTAAGTCCAGAAATTGAAAAACCCTAAAAATATGAAAAAGAAAAATAAAAAAATCAAAAAGCTCCAAAATCCAACAAAAAAAACCCTTAAAAATCCCAAAAAATACATTTTTCTCTTTTATAATTATCTATATATTATTATTAATGTATTAAAATTAGTTTGGGTAATTTTGGGAAATATTTAATATTTTCCCAAATTGCATTCGGCTAGCTAATTAGTCCATATTGTGGACATTTTTGAAATTAAAAATAAAAAAAATTAGAAAAATATCAAAATCAGAAAAAAAATATAATATATCATATCTGTATATTTCAAGCATTTATATCTATATATATCCATATATTATATTTCTTATCTCCCTCCTCTTATCTATATACCTCTTTATATATACATAAATAGATACATATATTATATAATAAAAAAAATAAAAAAAGAAAATACAAAAATATAAAATACAAAAACAAAATAAAAATTATAAAAAATATATAAAATTAAAACCCACAAAAAAACCATAAATGGACATGAACAACGGATTGAATAAATTATACATCACATACCTTCCCTTCGCCTCCCAGTGTTCGACCTCTACCTGTACTTACACCTATACACATTTGCATGTAGAGTTATAATAAATTTTAACTCCACATTTTTGGATATTCATTGCATACACTTATTGTGGGTTAATTGTTGATTGATTTGGGATCTGTTGAGCGGTCACCGCATCGACTGGATGTCTCGCCTTGTGAGATATCTAGACCCTCGATTTTTTCCCAGTGGCATCTGAGATATGTTTAGAGTGGAGCCGCAAAGGTACAAAAGGTGTGATGTGGAAGATTGATTTTGCTAAGGATTACGACTGCGTCAACTGGAACTTTCTGTGGACGTCACTGAGAAGAAGAGGTTTCCTGGATATCTGGATTGGATGGATAAAGAGGTGCATCACCACGACCTCCTTCTCAGTCTTGGTAAATGGACGGCCGGAAGGTGGATGGTTCCAACCTCAAAGAGGGGTGCGGATGGGATGTCCTCTAGCTCCCATACTTTTTGTGCTTGTAGCTGATGCGTTGGCAGTTCTTTTCAGACAAGCGATCGAGGGTGACTGGTGTGAAGGTTTTCGCCTTGGTGAGATCTCTATACCATTGTTGTAGTATGCTGATGATACATTACTTTTTCTTGGCGGGACGGATGAGATGATTAATAGGGCGGTTCAATTGCTAGACATTTTTAGCAGCCTGTCTGGTCTTGAAATCAACCTCCAAAAATCGATAGCAATCACTTTTGGAGTACAAAATGAGGAGCGAATCCGTATAGCTGAGACGCTCCGTTGCCCTTTGGGGGTCATGCCGATTACCTACCTTGGGCTTCCTCTTGTTGGTGGCAAGCTTAGAGTTGCTGATTGGGATGCAGTTATCCAGAAGATAGAATGGAGGCTGGCTGGGTGGAAGGCGGCCACTTTATCTAGGGGTGGGAAATTGGTGCTGCTGAAGCATGTGGTGTCAGCCATTCCAACTTTCTTTTTCTCGACTAGGATGATGCCAGTGGGGGTACGAAAGAAGACAGAAAAGCTGATGAGAAGATTCTTTTGGTCGGATAGGAAACAACAGAAGCCGGGCATGCATCTGGTGGCCTGGGATGAAGTCACGAGAACCTGTGAGCAGGGGGGTTGGGAATCAGGGACCTGGCATGCATGAACAAGGCTTTGGTGGTGAAATGGGCTCTGCGCATTTATGGATCATCTATGGACCTTGTCATAAGACTATTGAGGAAGATTTATGGAGTGAAAGGTGAATTGGTGGCCGCTTCTACTCGTTACGAATCTTCTTTGTGGAAAGGGGTTCGTGAAGTCCTGCCAATTATTTCTGATAGGTTTTCTCCGAAGCTGGAGGATAGGAGAGGATTTAGATTTTGGAGGGATGATTGGATGGGATAAGGAGCTTTACAGACACGCTTTCCAAGACTCTTTGCTTTGGCAGTGTCGAAAGAGGCCACTTTAAGGAGGTTGCATCTTTGGGAGAGTGGAGTCCAAATTTTATTGCGGTGCTCTCAGAAAGAAGGATGGAGGAGCTGAATAGATTAAAGGCGGTGATTCCTTTCACTGAGGATTTCTCTCAGATAAGGGATCACTATATGTGGACTGGTGCAAGATTCTCGGTCAAACAATTTTATGGAGAGTTGAGGAATGGAGGAGGGGGACAAGATCTTGACCTTTGTCAGGATGTGAAAATCATGTGGGCGTGCAATATACCAAGCAGGATAAAAGTATTCCTTTGGTGCTTGCAGAGAGACAAGCTTTGTGACAAAGTGCAGAGATCTAGACTGCTGGGTCTCCAAGAGATGACCTATGACAGATGTGGGACTCAGATGGAGAACTCGGAACACATTTTTTTCAAATGTGTGGCCTCAGCGAAAGTATGGAGAGAAATGGCAATTCCATGGGTGGATGCATACTGTTTTTCAGCATTCTGGGGAGCGATAAGAAGGGTTGGTGGCAACTCATCGGACGACGTTGCTAAACCATTTGTAGTCTTGTAGGCAATTTGGCTGGCGAGAAATGAGCTCATTTTTAAAAACCAAAAATTTTACTCGGAAAATGTTGTATCACATTGTAAATCTCTCCTTAGCCTGTGGGAGTCCAGGTAATCCATCATGTAAACTTTCTTACATTGAAATAAATTTTATGCGGTGACTCCCAACTCGGGAGGTCACCCTTTTCTTTCTCAAAAAAAAAACTTTCAATAAGCTATTTAATGAATGTAGTTTCATATTTTTTGAAGCTAAGATGTGGAAGTTAGATTTTGGACCCCTATGGTATATTTTACCTATATAAAATATTCATTTTATTTATTCTTTACTATTTTCTCAGTTTTATATTTTTATAATTTTGTAAATATTATTTATAGTATATGTGCATGTTTAGAATAGAAGAAAACCATAAATAAAACATAAAAATAAAATACTATACATAAATACATAGATGAAATACCTATAATTATACATATATAATAAATACCCCTATTTATTTAAGTGTACATAATACATCATAAAAACATAACAAAAAATTTTGTGTATATAAAAATAGGTTATAAATATATAAAATAAGAAAAATAAAACAATACAATCAAAAAAAATAAATATATAAAACACAGATGAATATACCCATAAATATACCCTTAAAAATTAACTTGTAATAAATAAGCTCATAAAATAAATAAAAATCATAATAAATTACTACATGAAATAATAAACAATTTTTATTTTAATGAAAAATTAATAAATCATTTACTAGTTTTAGTTCAGTGTTTTAGAATAAATGGGTCTAGTTTATCGCGATTTCGGCTGACGTGGCCCAATCATGTCGCGTCGGTTATTAACCTCTGGTCAATTGCCTCCCCAGGCGTTCTGACTTGTTAGGCGTGTCTTTTCCTGCATTTTCCTCCATTTTTCCTAGGCGTTCCATCGAGCCTTTTCGTCGATTATTCATGCTACGATCACCTTCAATCATTCTAGATCCACGCCACGCTCCATATCCATTGCACATAACTTGGATTCACCCTAAACACTGGGTCAATAAGGGTGCCCCATACTTTCACAAGTAAGATCCTCCTTCCTTGCATTCTTTGGTCATTTTTCGAGCCCCTAAGCTCGTTGTCCTTGGTCTAGCGTGAATCCCAGTGACAGGGGGAGTTCCCCTGAGATGTTGGTGCGACTGAAGGAGGAAGGTGGTGCACCCACAGCGGACCTCCAGCCGCCATGCTCCCTTTCCTCACTAGAAGGTATAAGAGCTGCGACCACTGCTTTTTCTAGGTGGATTTCTTTCTTCTCTTTTATTTTCACCACCGCCTACCACTGTCTCCGACTCACCGAACACCTCCACACCTTCCCCAGCACCTTCTCCATCTCCCAGATCCAATTGATCAACCAAAACCCTCTTGGTTCTGTGAATCAAGGTCTCCTTCCACCGCTTCACCGGAGACCTCACCACCATCGTCCATTTCGCTCTGACCCTCCACCAAATAAAAGCCAAGATCCTCACCCTTGCCGCGCTAGTGTTTTTAACCTTTTTGTAGGTCTTGAAGTGGGCTTCTGAGCCCAGTTTTGCTTGAGAGGACCCTCTAGGTGCCCTTACCCTCCAGAGCTCTTCCGACGAGCTCCGGAGCTCCTCGAGGTGTCCAGCAGGTCCACGAAGCGTGCATGAGAGTGTAGAGCCACTCGACGGTGTTGGAGGAGGTCGGAAATGCGCGCTTGGTCGGATCGAAATTCGCATGGGGGAGTTCTTAGTTGTTCTTCTATCGTCTTCCTCCACCGTCCGATCATGTGTCATGTGCCAGAAGCTATAGGAGATAGCCTATCTTTCATGCCTTGATCGTTGGATCTTCTTCCCATATCTAATCTCAAACGTTCAGATGTGAAGGGGTATCGGCCGCCCAGATGATGACATGTGTTTCAGTGAGTGGATCGCAACCGTTCATCAGCACATAATAGGGGAAATTGTAAATCTAAACACCTGCATTTTTGTATTTATAAATTAGTCCTGTAGATATTTTTCATAACGTAATTAATTTTGGATATTTTGCATAAAGGTCCCTGATGTTATTGTATATTGAAAATGGGTCTAGTCCAGCTCAGCTCACGTGTTGTCCCACATAAGCTGGGCAAACTGCATATATACCCCTGAAGATTTTTCTGTTTATGCTTAGTCTAATTAACTAAATCTACGTTATATATTTTTGGTACATTTGTAGATGTACCCCTGACTTTAATTTTAATTGCAAAGATTGTTGGACATGCGAGCTACAACGAGCCATTATGTAATAAATGTTATTACGAATATCATTCCCTGATCTGAAATGAAGAGTAAATAATTTGCATACTAGGTCCCTTAGTACAATTAGGGTTATGTACCATGGCCATCTTGATGATCATACAGTTGTTGGTTCAATTATTGAATCATAGAGGCTGGTGCTTGGATGAATATCTAAAGAGTTAGATTGAGGACTCATCAAGCATCGTCAAATGATTATTAAGAGATGATCTCCAGCCTGAGTAGGAGATGGAAATCCTTTCTCATTTAGGTTGATATTTAACCGACCTCTTTATGTAGGTCCTCTGCATAGGAATAGAGATTCGGAGGTGTTAGATAAGTTAGGTCAAAGAGTTGACTTAACGAGATCGAGATAACCAAAGTCCTATGTCGTATGCTGTCATGATATAGGCACGCATCCTCTGACCGGAGACAGATGTGTTACTATATGTCTGAGTATGTACATTTGGCAGACCAATAGGTTGATGACCTAATCAAGGTCTATACACCGACGCTGGTGTGCATATAAGGGCATATGAGTAATACAATCTCTCAAAGGGATCATACATGTTCATTACTGAACCGGAAGACATGATCTCACTCATGAGATATTGGGGAGAACCAAATTCCGTACACGGTCGTCTCGCTTTGGAAGCTTGACTGAATTTGCAGGTTTGATATATGCTTTTGGAAAGTATATGATCAACACCTGGGTATGATATATGCTTTTGGAAGCATATGATCGATACCGACTCCCAATGATCGAATGAGAAACTTAATGATAAAACCTCTGAAGTAGACAGTGTAAAATTGATCTTATACTTCGGGTTTATTCTGAGTCTTCCAATATGCAGGATGTATAGGTATTGGGAATACCTGAGGGTGATGTGATCATAAACAGTTGTATAACCATGACGCTTCCATTCGTAGGGAGTGATGAAACGGGTCTGGATTTTAGTGACTCCTCTCAGTAGAGAAGTAATCTAATCATAGTCCAAATGTTGGACATTGATCTGAATGTGATTCAGATGCAATGAGAAGATTAGATTTGCGGTCTTGATTTAATCAAGCATCTATGGGAGGCCCGAGATCTGGATTTGAGATGTGATCTCAATATCCAAGTCACTATACGTGGAACAATACAATCGCCCTGTCCTTATCTCCAAGTATTCACGGAGAAAGCGCATTATCCTTGAAAGAGTTCGGGATAATTTCATTGTTGATATAAGTATCCGAGCATTGAGAAAATGGATAATTAAATGTGATTTAATTATCATGATTAATATGAATTCGATTCATATTATAAAGAGAGTTATCTTAGATAATTAAATGTGATTTGATTATCAAAGATGTAAATAATGTGAATGTGATTCATATTATTTGGGCACATGAGAATAGAGATCCACGATGATTAAATGTGATTTAATTATCATGGATATTGAATAATGTGGATAGCACTATCCATATTAATCACATATATTATAAATGTAATTTATAATATATAAGAGAGAGCTATTTGTAATTTACATTTGTTAATTAAATTTTAATGTGAATTGGATTCACATTGGACATTAAATTGAAATTGTAATTTACATTTTATTTTAGATTGTGAATGTGATTCACAATTTTTCAATGGCAGGATTGCAATATTCACAAAATAATTATGAATTATTTTTGTTGAATAATTTATAACAAGTCTTGTTGTAAATCTTGGAGAGTTCCATGGGATAATGTAATCTCATGAGATATCATGATATTACATGAGATTGCCACCAAATCCCATATTATGGAAGGAGGCAATCTTCATTCCATAATCTCCATGCTTGATTGATTTAATTTGAGATTAAATCATATTAATTTATCAATATATATTTAATCTAAATTAAATTAATTGTTATTGGTTTTTTACCAACAAAATCTTAACCATTAAAAGAAACACAAATCAATGTGAGCCATTGGATTTGTCTTGCCTATGGATTGAGATCCATGGATCCCAAAATATTATAAAAGGAGAGGCACCCCTTTGCTCTTCTTTACACAATGTGAACATAAGTCTCTCTCTCTCTCTCTCTCTTTTTCTCTCTACGCGTCAGCCCTCTCTCTTCTTCTCTCATGGCCCTCCACCATGGATGCCCTAGAGAAGTTCTCTATCATCACAGTATCGTCGTTATGCTGCCCGATCGTTTGCTTGTGGTTCTCTGTCTCCTTCGGTGTGCCTCGCTCGTGAAGAAGACGTCGGATCTCGTGTGTCGAGATCAGGAGATCCGCAGCTTGGATCATCAACATGGATTGCGAGAAGCACACGATTCATCCCCACGCTTGCAAGCGTCTCCTCCGTCGGATCGGACTTGATACAGGAGGTCTCTTCGTTTAGAGACTCGATCGCAACCACGCTTCAAGAGGTAATCCTATTAATTTGTTTGTGGTTTAGACGAAACGATTCGAGAAGTGTTCTTGGATCATGTGGTTTCATCGCATAAAAAATTTTTAAATTCCGCTGCATAGAACAACTAGTGCGACTAGTCATTCCTCGTTGTATTCAATACGACGCTCACGTTTCCGTGATGCGCTTGAGGATCTAACCATATCCTTCAAAGATGCCCTTCCCAGTTAATGTATTTTTGGTGCTTGAATTTCGTTTATTAAAAATGACATCATCCTCCAAAAGTTACCAAAAAATAGCGATAGATGCCTGCTAACATGCATTTTCACGACTTATTTTTTTAACATTTAGGCATTTTACCTATTTATTAAATTTCAAAATGATCACATTTTGTCCTTGTTTAACTTAGAAAATATCAAAATAAGAAAACTTTTGAAAAATTCCAAAAAATTATACGTTGTTTATTTTAGTAATTTATATTTTCAGACCAAATATCCCTAAAAATAGAATAAAGAAAAGGCATAAAAATAAAAAGCTCCAAAATCTAGTAAAAAATAGGAAAAATTCTAAAAATATATTATTTTATTCCTGAATTTTCTTTAAATTATTATATACCTAGTAAAATGGATTTGAAGACTTTTGGATTTTATTTGCTATTTTTAATCTTCAATTTAATTTGGCCGATTTAATTAATCCATAATTTGGGATATTTTTGATTTAAAAATACATAAAAATGTGTAAAATTATAGAAAAATCGCAAAAATATTTGAAAAATATTTAAAAACAAAAAATGCTTTGTTTCTTGAATTTTATTTATTTATATTAGTATTTATAATTATATTAACCTATATTATGTATATAGCCTTATATAAGGTTATACTATATAATCAAAAGAAAAAGAAAATATAAAAATCAGAAAATATAAAAATAAAATAAAAAATAAAAATTAAAAAAAATATAAAAAGATAAAAATTAAAATCCATAAAAAAATATAAAAATAAAGAATGCACAAAAATAATAAATGGACAAGAGAAAAGAGAAAGTTTTTTAGCTTTACTGTCGAATCTTCCGTTTGCTCCCTGTGTTCGACCTCTACACATGCTTGCACGTTATACACCTTTGTTGTAGAGTTATAATAAATTTTAACTCCACATTTTTACTATTCGTTGCTTTATATTTATTGTCAGTTAATTATTGATTGACCATGGATTTTTTGTGGGTTGCCTCAACGACACTTGTGTCTTCACTTTCACTTAGTGAGGATCATTCTTTTAGACCTGCATCAAATGTCTGTCATTACTGCCTCCCTTGCCAATGCTAGTCTATCCTGAATCCTCTTGAGATCCTCCACCTTCCCCTCTCCTATGATTGCACCATCCAGTGGATGATCGAGCCTCGACAAAACACCACAACAACTCGATATCCTCCCTATTTGATAAGAGCATACATGGCTCCTCATTAAGAGAGTCTTTAGCAGCCACTTTCTTACTAGATGAAACTCCCCTGTCATCGCATTCACACCTCCGGTGACTCATCTTTCCACACCCGAAAGCTGCTCCGTAGAGGTGCATGACTTTGATAGGTGCTTCGGAGCCCCGCACTGGTAGCACCACGACCTCGCACCACCCCGAGGCTTGTGGTTGCACACCTTGCGCAACGAACTCCAAGGGGCATCTCAGGCCAAATCTCCCATGGTAACATCGTTCAAAACCTCAACTGCTCCTTCTTTAAGGCTAGTGGATGCCTCCCAATTTGCGGTGGCCCTCGGTACCTCAGTTCCTTCTCTGTCGACGATCACCTCTTTTCCCTCCGAAACCGGCCCCGACAATCTCTTCGCTCCCTTCGAAATCGCTCCCTGTGAAACTGCCCCTCCACTCCGCTCAACATCCCCCCGTGCTCTAAGACATGTACTCAATTCATAACTTTAAAAAGGCAAGGGTCCTGGTTTTAAGATTTGTTTCACTGCGATTTTTAACTATTGAAATTTAAGGGTGAGAAGACGAAATAATTAACTAAATTTCAATATTCAATGACCACATTGAGACAAATCTTAAAATTCAGGTACCATATTATTACCTTTTAAAGTTCATGTATAACATTAAAATAATGTATTGTTTAAGGATTTTTTTAATTTACTCTAATATATAAAACACCCACTTCACACTCCAGTTATTTGAACATCAAAATCTTTTCACTAGTTAGCACAAAGAGAAGTCATCACTACTACCTCCAACAACGAACATAATATCCAAGTACCACAACACGATGTGGCCTACGACTATATCCGGTCCCATAAAAAAGGGACTCAAAACTATTATTATATTGAAATCAAGAAAACTTACATCTATGTCAAATCCAGAAAGGGGTAATTTTTCCAAGTTTTCAACGGCATTTGAGCCCCTCCATCAAGGTGGGCAAAAATTGGAATAAAAATTTTGCATTTTAAAATAAGATAGAGAGGAGGGAGGGGACAACGAGCTGAGTCGCCCTCACGTTACTGGGAACGCTTTGACGAAGATGGGGGGCAGGAAGAACGAGGGAGACGAGGTGGTTGTCTCTCCATCCTGTTGCCATTTTGCCGCTTCCCTCGATGCTGCATCACCACCGTCAAGATTCACCGATAAAGGTCCAACGGCTGCTTTTCACCTGCATTCGGATGTTTGGGCGTGCCAACAGTCGAAACTTCCGTTCATGGTAATCTCCAGTAAAGATTTCCGCTCTTTGTTGCATTCTGTTTCTCTCCAAGTTTCGATATTCGCAAAACCCAGTTCTTGTTTACCAATTCGAGTTTTAATGTGCCAGACAGGTGAATTGTTCGAGAGTTTTGCAGTGTTTCAATCAGAGGGCTTACTGCCATTTTTGTTCCTGGAGAGGCTTAGTTGAAGAAAGATGGCGACACCCCCAAGCTCTCCATCATCTGCTTCTCTACCGCCGCCTTCGAATTCAACCGCGCCTTCCTTAGCACCACCATTCCCTACAGGATCACCTTCCAACTCCACCACACCTCCCTCCCCTGCCCCCTCCGCCCCTTCCCAGTCCCCTCCACCTCATTCACAACCTCCACCAGCGCTGCCCTCTCCTTTTTCAGATACTCCTCCCCCGCCATACCATTCCGCGCCTCCAAGTTCCTCACCACCCCCGCCTTCGAAGAGACCAACGCACTCCCCTCCACCTCCTCGTGCTCCATCTCCTCATACTAATTCCTCTGGTGGCACGACTCCTCGTTGGAGCCCGCCTGTTCCTCCTTCAAATGGAAACTTAGCTCCCCCCGGTGGCAGCAATCGTACAACTTATCCGGATGCTAGCCCAGAGGGTGGTGCTAAGGAAATGACCAATCTGGCTGTCGGGATTGGTACCGCAGCTGCCGTTGTTGTGCTCTTCATAGTGATTGCAGCATGCCTAATGAGGAAGAAAAAGGTAGCTGGTTACCGTTGTGATTATATCGTGCCTACACCAAATGGATCCTCGCAGATGTCTGGTAAGAATTATTGAAAATCCTTTTTCTCTGTAAATCTGTATCAGGTTCCTTTTTGTCCATGTCCAAGAATGATGGTAGACACCACAGGGGATCGTAGATGCTTAAAAAAAGTTGCCGGAAGAACCAAAATATTGGCCTCATGCGGTGTCATAACATTTGACGTGTTGCGTACCGTATGTAAGGAGAAGCAAAAAGCCGCCTCCAAATGTAGGAGCTGCGCCCTACGTATAGGTCCGAGAGTAGCCTAGCCGCCGTTAGAGGAGGCAGCTTTTTTAGGAACTAGGAACATAAGCCGCCACCCGAAGAAGCAGGCTTCTGAATTTTCCTAGAGCTACTGCAACCACATGCTGCTGTTGCATACTTCTGCTGCTTCTGCAGCAAGCTTCCGTTTGCAAGTGGCTGACGCTGCATTCAATGACATTTATAACAACAATAAGATCATTTTTATTAAAATTAACCTTAGTATAAAAAACGACAATATAAAAATTAATTATAGCATAACTAGTAAACAACTATGGATTTCATTTCTTTAAAATATCCTGTGTACCCCAACCATCGAAGTTTATTAGCTAGGACCGGTCTCAAATATTGTATTTTGTTACTTACTGTATGTAAGCAGCTTCTCTTTGCTTTTAGCTAAAGCTTGATTTTAGAGGTGACTTCCAATCGATTTATTCACAAAACAACAAGAGGTAGAGCCGCCTCTTGAAGAGTCAGCTTTGGTTTCAGCCAAGCCGTCTTTTGAAGAGGCGGCTCTCATCGATACTATATACATAAAAAATTTAAAGGCAAAGCCGTCTCTGCAAGAGGCGGCTTACATACAGTACTTAATACAATATGATATTTGCGACCTGTCCTGGCTATAAACTTCTGCGGTTGCGGTATGCGGGAATTTTCCTCATGCTTCTTCACCGGCTTCTTCTTCAGTATCTTTACTCTTCAATATCTTCACTTTGTGGTACACACCTAAATTTCCACTGGATGACATCCTGTAGATTCTTGATTGCTTCTACATCAACTCTAGTGATACGATCATCGTACTTTATAAGTCAAACTATCTCGTTGAAGCATGAGACCTGTAATAAAATCATTTATCAGAAAATCAAATATTTGTAGAAGTTAAATTGTTCGCTTTCGAAAGGTGTTGAGACATTTATATCTCGTTATCTTTAATTTGTTGTTTCTTATTTTTTGTCTACTTTATATAATTTTCCCTCAGAGTTTTTCTCCTATATAAGAGAGCTCTAGGGCTACGATGAATGACAACTTTTCATTTCACAACTTTCCACATGGTATCAGAGTGACGATCCTAGACCGGAGCTTGTGTTCTAGATACCCACCCCACCAAAACCCTCGATTGCGTGTGCACCCGGCCACCGCCGGTCGATCTCGCGATAGCATCAACCGTCGCCAGCCAGCCGATTTTGCGGCAGCAACAACCACCGCCACCGTCGAACGCGTCACAACAATGGCAGCAACCGCCACCCTATCGCCGAGAGAACCCGCAACAGTCGCCGCCGCTGTTGCTCTACGGTGAAGCCCTAAGGGCGCCGCCCTTCATCCGCTCCTGCAACCCCCTAGTTGTTTTCTGAAGGTTCCGTCTTATGTTAGGTCTATTTCGAGGTTTTTAGGGTCTGATTTGATCACCTAAAATCACCCTAGTTACCCAGAGGGGCCTCCAACGGATGGAAGAGGTTGTGGTATGAGTTCACCTACAATCATCTTCGTATATATCGGTGTAGACACATGTGTTCCGGTTTGCAGACCCAATCTTGGAGATTGTTGTCATCATATCAGACAACAAAGCAGATTTTTCATCCCCGGGTGCCTTCAAAGGTCCAGCATCCATCGTCAAGATGGATGGAACGAACTATGAACTTTGGACCATGCAGTTCATGAGCCTGATGCAGTGTAATGGCACGAAGCACATCCTCATGCAGGAGGAGCCTAGTGGCAAGACTGTAATTAATGCCTCATGGGAGGCAGATGATGCATATGCACGCGTGCGACTATCTGGGACGATGTCAATGGGGATGGCCAATGATATACTAAGTCAACGTAATGCAAAGGCTATCTGGCAAATTCTTGCCGCTACATACTTTGTGGCAAAAAATGAGTCGGAGATACTGCAACTTTAACACGATATCTTCAAGTCGAAGCAAAATGGTCGTCCCCTCCATACCCATACACATCTCTAAGGGGTATGTTTGAGAAGCTCCATGGTTTCATTCCCTTGACTGCCATGCTTGAGCAACTCAAGGCATACCGAGATTCAGTGATGACCAGAGTTTTCCTAGCAGCTTTTGACCCTGAATATGTCGGCGCTCGAGCCCAGATTCTTACAGATGCCACCATACCTCGAATCAAGGCCCTACATGTCAGTTTCGGTCACCATTTCGGTATCGACCAAAACAGTTTTTCGATGGAATTTCGGTGGAATTTCGACCGAAATTTCGGTCATTTTTTGTACTAGGACCCCCATATTTCGATCATTTTGGTCGAATTTCGATTTCGACTAGATATCGATATTCGACAGAAATTCGATCGAATTTCGCTGAAATTTAAGGCCATGCCTCGAATGGAAGAGGCATATCACAGGTTAAGCATGCTCTCTATATCTTCTGGTGGTATTCAACAGTCTCAGACTTCTTTAGCGATGGCTGCATCTCGTGGTAGGGGGAACCCTACACAGTATCGTGGTAGAGGTAATCGTGGCAGGGGAGGGGATAGGTGGCCTCGTCAGACGTGCACCTACTGCGATAGGTCAGGTCACTCTGAGGAAACATGCTACTTCAAGCATGGGTTTCCCGCTTCAGCACGTATTGCAAAGCAAACTCAGCAGGTTAGTAGTCCATCGCCTGCATCTGATCAGAGATTTGATGAGCTTGTAGAACGACTCAGAGAGATTATTCCTCCTCACAGGTCAACCAGTTCTCCTTCATGATACTCAGAGTAGCTGCCTCAGCATTATTATTCACATCAAGTATAGCATATGCTATTACTAGCTGTTACAGGGCTGATTTATCAGAATGGATTATGGATTTTGGAGCATCCCATCATTTTTGTGGTGACAGAGGACAGTTTAGTACCTACAATCCGACTCAGTAAGGGAGATCGGTAGTGATAGTTGATGGGACACATCTCCTATCACTGGTCAGGAGGTGCAATTAACTCCTATAATGCAACTTCAAAATGTTCTTTATGTTCCAGAATTTTCTATGAATTTACTATCTATTAGTCAAATCACCAAGGATTTACATTGTCGTGTCATATTTGACCCATCTGCTCTTGTGTTTCAGGACATTCTTACGGGCAGGTTGATTGGATCTGGTCGTAAGTATGTCTCTACAGACTGGTGCAATCTCCATATGTTGGTGCTTCTTCTCTTCGTACTGGATCTGTTTCTCCTTATGTGTCGCATCTTCGATTTGGTCATCTTCTTCTGCAAAAGCTGAGTCACATTCTTCCACAATTTCTTCTCGCTCTACTTTTCAGGCAAGGCATACCAGCTTGGGAAGCATCAACGATCTATATTCCAAAGTCGTCAGGGTCGACGTAGTCATAGTGTTTTTGAGTTAATTCATTTTGATATCTGGGGTTCAAGTCGTATCCTAGACAAACAGAGGCATAGGTTTTATCTTGTTGCTGTCTATGAGTTTTCAAGGTTGTGTCTTTCTTCTTAAGAACAAATTTGATGCTGGTCCTGTTATTCAGTCTTTTATTAATGAAATAAGGAATGTTTTCTCTGCAAATGTCAAGTATATTTGTTCAGATCTGGAATTTTGCAGTACTCTACTCTATCAATTCCTTTGAACCAATGGTATTGTGCATCAGACATCTTGTGCTTATACGTCTCAACAGAATGGGGTGGTTGAACAAAAGCATCGCCACCTTTGGATGTTACCAGGACTCTCTTGATCCAGAGCAGTGCTCCTCATTCGTATTGGGGGGATGCGGTTCTAACTGCTTGCTTCCTGGTGAATCGCATGCCCTCATCCGTCATAGGGGAGAAGATCCCATTCTCGATTGCATTTTTCGAAACAGATCTTTTATCTCTTACGCTTCGCATTTTTGGGTCTGTTGCTTTTGTTCATCAGATATTTCCAGGTCTTGACAAGGTCTCTTCTAAAGCTGTCAAGTGTGTGTTTGTTGGGTATTCCAAGACCCAAAAGGGATACCGTTGCTTTGACCTTGTTCGACAAAGGTATTATGCTAGTGTAGATGTCATCTTCTTTGAGTCTATTATGTATTTCTCTCATACAGGTGACAAGCTCATTCCTTCGGAGAATGGAGAAGAGGTATATATGCCTCTACCTCCGATTTCGTCTATTCCAGGCTCCACTACGCCACCTCCACCACCACCACCACCACCATCACCTCCACCACCTCCTCCACCGCTTGCCACACCTACCTTCTTTCCGCAGGTTTACCAACGTCGACCTTATGCTTATGTGCCTCCTTCATCATCCAACACGCACCATGTATTTTCTGAGCATTTGAGTTCTACTAATGGCAACAGTGATTTCTTATGCAGCTTGAGGTGCATGATGTTTTAGATGATTCAGTCTCAGCTACTGAGGATGCTGAGGACCTGGATGTGCCTATTGCATTCGGAAGAAGAGGGGTAAATGCACTATGTATCCTCTTGCTTCCCATGTTTCTCTGGCACGACTCTCAGAGGATTTTCAGAAGTTTGTTGTGGATCTGCCAGTCATGGAGATACCACGATCGTATTAGGAGGCATTGCAGAGTAGTCAGTAGCGTCTAACTATAGATGAGGAGATGGCAGCGTTACAGTCTCGTGGTACGTAGAGTGTTGTACATGCTCCTCGTGGTGCATCTGTTGTTGCCCGTAAGTGGGTATTTACAGTGAAACACCACAAAGATGGTACTGTGGACATATAAAAGACCAGACTAGTTGCTCGTGGGTTCACCCAAACCTATGGGGTGGATTATCGGGAATACCTTTTATCCGGTTGCGCGTCATTCTACGCTGCGGATTCTTATTGCTGTTGTGGTACGTGATTGGTCGCTTTTCCAATTAGAGGTCACGAATGCCTTTTTGTATGAGGATTTGTGGGAGAAAGTTTACATGCAACAGCTACCGGGTTTGCTGCAGAGGGGAGTCCAGTATGGTGTGCAGACTTCACAGGACCATATATGACCTTAAGCAGAGTCCGAGTGCTTGGTTTTAGAAGCTCTTAGAGTTGATTGAAAGACAGGGAGATCTACTACCAATCATTCTGTTTTTGTTAGGAGAACCCAGAGAGGTATTGTTGGTATTCTGATCTATGTTGATGACATTATTGTTATAGGTAGTGATGAACATGGCATTCAGGTTGCTAAGGACTTTTTTGGACAACAATTTGTGACCAAGGATCTCGGCAAGCTGCGTTATTTCCTTGGTCTAGAGTTTGCAAGAAATCAACATGGTATGATAATGACGCAAAGGAAGTATGTCACTGACTTTCTATCTAAGACAAACATGACAGGATTTAGACATGTTGCTACTCCAATAGATCCCAATGCTAGGCTCTATGATGATGACTCCGAGGAGGTGGATATGAGACAGTACAGAGAGTTAGTAGAGAAGCTGTTGTATGTTACTATCACTAGACTTGATATATCATTTGATGTTAGCAGAGTCAGTCAGTTTATAGAGCAACCCAAATAGGTTCATATGGGTGCAGTTAATATGATCTTGAGGTATCTGAAGTCTTCTCCAGGTGTAGGACTTCTGTTCAGAAGAGATACTTCTCTCACAGTTACTGGATGTGCGGATGCAGAATATGCTTGGTGCCCCAAGGACAGGAAGTCCACTTCAGGTTTCACTGTGTTTGTAGGTAGCTCACTCGTTTCATGGAAGAGTAAGAAACATATAGTTGTGGATCCAGTGCTGAATCAAAGTATAGGGCCATGGCCCAAGGGAGCACGGAAATGATGTAGGTCAAGTTTGTCCTGACTGATCTATCTATTGGGGTACCTCTTCCTATGCACCTCAAATGTGATAACCAAGCCGCTTTATTCGTAGCTAATAATCTAGCCTTCCATGAAAGAACAAGGCACATCGAAGTAGATTGTCGTTACACTCGTGATCTAATCTAGAAGGGACTTATTTCCACCTCTCATGTTGCTTCAGGCGATCATATTGCAGATATGTTTATCAAAGCTCTCGCGAGAGGTCTTTTTCATCGTTGTTGTTCCAAACTGAGCATGATAGACGTATATGCTCCATCTTGAGGGGGAGTGTTGAGATATTTATATCTCATTATCTTTATTTTGTAGTTTCTTGTTCTTTTGTCTACTTATGTAATTTTTCCTTAGAACTTTTCTCCTATATAAGAGAGCTCTAGGGCTACGATGAATGATAACTTTTCATTTCACAACTTTCTACAAAAGGCAACTAAATTATTTATCATAACTTGCCATTTAGTCGAGTGGGTGTACATGTCTACCGATGAATCGCTTGATAATATGTAATTTTATATAACAGTTGTAAAATAATATAAAGAAAGGATATATAATTACTACTTTATATTTTATTAAGACATCTTCTTCTATTATGACCATTTCCCATGCATATGCTGCAATTATTCTATGTACCTGCTCCATCTCTATTGTTTTGTCTATTATGGACTTTTGCTTGGCATGCCCCATTTAAGAATGAACAACATGCTCTCAATGTCCATCTCATTATGTATCCGTGCTGCCTTTTGTCGATCATTCACTCTTATCCTACATGAAACAAGAATAAGAAGTGCATGTTCAAACTCTAGCCACTTGTCTCTGTTTCCCATAGGATAGAATAAATCCTCTTATATTTGATATTGTGTTTTAAGAATTCATGTAGCCGATGCTACTTAAAGTGGGAGAAGACTTTGCTATTTTTATATTTGATATTGTATTTACCAAGGATACCAAGGGCCTAAATACTCTTCCACATCAGTATTTAATAGTATCGCGTAGGCATGCGAGCATGGATTTCTGTGTACTTGCCACTTCTAACAAGTGCAATATATACCATTTATCAACATCATATATTCCCCTTAGCCCAAATTGTGTTACTAGCTGATTACTGTTTTTTTATTATCTATTTATTTTGTCTTCTTCGGAATGATGCATAGAGGAGACATTCAAAATTGTCTCTTTACAAGAATAAAGGAGACATTCAAAATTGTTCAAATTATAGAGGTATCAAGCTGATGAGTCACACTATGAAAATTTGGGAGCGTGTGATCGAGAGAAGGTTGAGGCAAGTTTCCAACGTCAAAGAAAACCAATTCGGATTCATGCCAGGTCGCTCAACTATTGAAGCCATCCATTTGCTGAGGAGAACAATGGAGATTTATATAGCTAAAAGGAAGAACCTCCATATGATCTTTATTGATTTGGAGAAGGCTTATGATTCTGTCCCACGAGAGATATTGTGAAGAGTTTTGGAGAAGAGACAAGTGCCTGTCCTATACATTAACCTCATAAAGGACATGTATGATAGGGCTTTATCTTGTGTAAGGACCCCGTCTGGGAAGACTGGCTATTTTGACATCAACATTGGTTTACATTAAGGTTCAACTTTGAGTCCATTTCTTTTTACTTTGATTATGGACGAGTTGACAAGTCACATTCAGGATGAGTTACCTTGGTGTATGTTATTTGCTGATGATATTGTGTTGATTGACGAGACTAGAGATGGAGTAAATGAGAAGCTTGAGGTTTGGAGACATGAGTTGGAGAGTAATGGATTTCGTATAAGTAGGGCTAAGACAGAATATATGGAGTGCACCTTTGATGGAAGCAATGGCGAAGGAATTGAGGTGAAGATTGCTGATGATAACATTCGGAAGAGAGATTCTTTTAGATATCTGGGATCTATTTTGCAACATGATAGGGAAATTGATGGAAATGTTACTAATAGAATTAATGCAGGTTGGCTAAAGTGGAGAGGAGCCTCTGCTGTTCTCTGTGATAAGAAAATTCCTTTAAAAATTAGAGGAAAGTTTTACAAAGCAGCCGTGAGACCTGCTATGCTCTATGGATCTGAATGTTGGCCTGTGAACCATAGACATGTGTAGAGAATGGCTGTAGCAGAAATGAAAATGCTAAGGTGGATGTGTGGACACACGTAAAGATCGGATTCGGAATGATGCAATCAGAAAGAAAGTTGATGTTGCTCCGATCGAGGATAAGATGCGAGAAAACCGCTTAAGATGGTTTGGTCATTTGCAAAGAAGATCAGCTGATGCATCAGTTAGGAGATGCGAGTGTTGGGATGTTGAGCCGACTAAGAGAGGGCGGGGACGACCCAAGAAGTATTGGAAAGAGACCATACAAAGGGATCTTTGTTTTGTGGATATAAGCCCAGGATTGACCCAAGATAGATCTCAATGGAGGCGAAGAATCCATGTAGCCGACCCTACTTAATTGTGGGAAAAGGCTTTGTTGTTGTATTTTGTCTTCTTCATGTAATTTTCCCAGTAGGTTCCTCTCATATATAAGAGAACCCAATGGTATCTTATTAATCTTCAATTCTTTTCCTTCTACATGGTATCAGAGCGACGGTCCTATACCAGAGTTCCCGTATCCCACCAAACTCTAACCCTACTTGCCCATCCCCCTCCCCTCGACCGCCGCTGCTTGCCGCCCGGGCCGTCGCCTCCCTAAGCCCGGTGGCTGCCCCGGCTGCTCCAGCCACCCAGGCATCTCCGACAGCAGTCCAAGCCGCTGCCCCTCCCTCCGACAACCGCTCGGCTACCGCCCCGGCCTCCCAGATTATCGCCTCGGGCTTCATAGGCTGTCGCCTCAGCCCTCCAGGCCTCCCCACCGTTGCCTCAGCCGTCCAGACCGCCGTCGGCCCTCCCGTGCGCCTCCGTGCACCTCTGCAAGTCATTATGCCGTTTGAACCGGTCTGATTCTGACCGAAAAACATGATTTCAGATCTATAAATCATGTTTTCCGACTCTAGCGAGCAACCGAGATTGATGAGGATGGATGTATGAGTCTACACGCAATACCAATCCCTTGTATGATCATGTAGACTCGTTTATATCAGTCTACTCCCTAGTTGAGTTTCGTTGTTCGATCGTTTTACCATCATGCCAGAGAGCAAGGGTGACATTTTTCGTCCGGAGCCTTCAAGGGCCTGACCCCCATCGCTAAGATGGATGGGACCAAATATGAGTTGTGGTCCATGCAGTTTCTCACCCTCATGCAGTGCAACAACAGGGAGCACATCCTGACAGATACAGAGCCAACATATAAGATTGGGGCAAATGCTTCTTGGAAGCAAGATGGCGCGTATGTGCGTATTTGGCTATGTGGGACCTCACCACAGAGATAGACAATGATATTCTGAACCAACCCACTGCTAAGGCGATGTGGAACACTTCGGCTTATACCAATGCTCAATTCAGCTACAGTATGACATCTACAAGGCCAAGCAGAATGACCATCCTCTGCACATGTACTATAGTTCACTCCATGACATGCTCGAGAAGCTTCATAGCTATATGCCTATTACGACATCTCTTGAGCAACAGAAGGCATATAGGAACTCCGCGATGGTTGGAGTTTTCATGGCCTACTTTGATACAAAGTATGATGCAACGCATACTCACCTTCTCACTAGAGCTAACATACCTCCCATGGAGGAGGCCTATAGCTGTCTAAGTCGGAATATCATGCCTCCTACGACCACTCTTCAACCCTCACCAACTATGGTCATTTCTCGTGGTCGAGGGGGGATGACCCGATCTAGAGGATGCACATCTCGGGGCAGAGGCGGTGGATGTCCGCATGGCCCTTGCACCTTTTACCGTCGATCAGAACATGCAGAGGATACATGCTAGCATTAGTATAGATATCCCATTTTTGATCGCGTAGCAGAACAGATTGAGCCTTCAGATACATTTGCTTCCCAGACCGATCCTCGCGTGGATGATATCGTCTCTCATATTCGAGAGATCATGACTCCTTTTGCAGGAACCACCACTACAAATACCGCAACCACAACCAGAGACTCTTCGAGCTCTTTAGCTATCGCTTATGCTTTCACTGGTAGTAATGGTGCATATATAATAGAGTGGATTATGAACTCTGGTGCTTCCCATCATCTTTGTGGAGACAGAGTACAACTGAGGTCCTACAGGATCATACCACCTGGTAGATGGATTGTCATTGCCAATGACTACCAATTACATGACAAGGGGAGGTGCATTTGACGCCGTCCATACGTCTTCATAATGTTTTATATGCTCATGACTTTCAGATGAATTTACTTTCCGTTGGTCAGATTACTAAGGATCTGCATTGTCGTGCCATCTTTAACCCATCGTCTCTTGTGTTTCAGGACATACTCATGGGCAGTGTATTGGATGTGGCTCTGAGCAACGGGGACTCTACAGACTGGTCCAACCTCCTTATATTGGCATTCTACTATACCTACTGGACCAGTCTCACCATATCTGTGGCACCTTCATTTTGGCCACCTTCCTCTGCAGAAGCTATGCCATATTTTCCCTCAGATTTCCACGAGATCCTCTTTTTAGAGTGAGTCATGCCAGCTTGGGAAGCATCATCGTTCCTCCTTTCCATCCCGTCAGAGTCAGAGCAGTTCTTAGTTATTTGAGCTCCTTCATTGGGATATCTGGGGCCCAAGTCGTGTTATTGATCACTAGGGACACTGTTTTTATTTTGTTACTGTCGATGATTTTTCTAGATTTTCCTGGATCTTTTCATTAAAGAATAAGTCTGAGGATAGATCTGTGATCAAATCTTTTATTAATGAGATAAAGAATATTTTTCTGCCAATGTCAAATATATTCGTTATGATAATGCTTTAGAGTTTTGCACCTTATGGCTTTCTGACTTTTTAGATCTCTTGACATTGTTCACCAGACCTCATGTGCCTATACATCCTTACAGAACGGTATTGCGGATCGCTAATACCGTCACTTACTTGATGTGACCCAAACATTGTTGATACAGGGTCGTGCTCCTCATGCCTACTAGGGCGATGCTGTCCTCATGGCTTGCTATTTGGTGAACCGCATGCCTTCGTCTGTGTTGGGAGAGAAGATTCCCTTCTCGATTGCATTTCTCGAGAAGGATCTTTTCTCCCTTACACCTCGTGTATTCGGTTCAGTTGATTTGTTCGTGATGTCTCTCCAGGTCGTGACAAGCTCTCCCCCAGAGCTGTCAAGTGCATTTTTGTCAGCTACTCTCGTACCCAGAAGGGGTACCGTTGCATTGATTCGCTGAGGCGGAAATACTTTGTCATTGCTGACGTTACTTTCTTTGAGTTTGTCATGTATTTTTCTCAAAATGACTATCTATGGCCTTAAGTAAAGTCCAAGGGGCATGGTTCCAGAAGCTATTGGACTTGATAGAGCAGCAAGGGTTTGTGCGATCTACTGCCAATCACTCTTTGTTTGTGCACAGGACCCAGAGGGGTACTATTGTCATTCTTGTTTATGTTGATAATATTATTATTACAGGGGATGACGAGCAGGGTATTCAGAGTGCCAAGGACTTCCCCGGTCAGCAGTTTGTGATCAAGGACCTTGGTAATTTACATTACTTCCTTGGACTGGAGTTTGCCAGAAGCTAGCGAGGTCTTGTGATGACCCAGAAGAAGTACATTACATACCTTCTTTCAGAGACATGCATGACAGATTGCAGACCTGCCACTATTCCTATTGACCCGAGCATGAAGCTATATGATGATAACACTAAGGAGGTCGACAAGAGGAGGTACATGGAGCTTGTTGGCAAGCTGCTATATGTGACTATTTCTAGGCCCAACATATCCTTTGCCGTGAGTAAAGTGAGTCAGTTTATGGAGCAACCCATACAAACACATATGGATGCAGTCCATATGATTTTGATGTATCTGAAGACTTCACTAGTACGAGACTTATTTTCAATACATTTCTTTCGGTTACAACATGTGCAGATGCAGATTATGCTGGGTATCCAAAGGATAGGAAGTCTACTTCAGGCTTCGTTGTGTTCATAGGAAATTCCCTGATTTCGTCGAAGAGCAAGAAGCAGACCGTGGTTGCCAGATCGAGTGTCGAGTCAGAATACAGGGCCATGACGCAGGCTAACATGGAGATGATGTGGGTCATATCTGTTATTACTGACCTGATTATAGAGGTGCCTCTTCCCATGCACCTCCAACGTGACAATCATGCTCTCTTCACTGCCAACAACCCAACTTTTCATGAGAGGATCAAACACATAGAGGTGGATTGCCACTACACTCGTGACATGATACAAAAGGGTCTTATTGACACTACTCATGTCAACTCTAGAGATCAGACAACATATGTTTTTAGTAAGGCCCTAGCCAGAGGGTCTTACCATAGATGTTGTTCCAAGCTGAGCATGATCGATATCTATGCTCCAGCTTGAGGGGGAGTGTTGAGATATTACCTATATTTCTTACTGATTTCTTATTATCTATTTATTTTGTCTTCTTTGTGTAATTTGCCCAATAAGTTCCTCTACTATATAAGAGAATCCAAGGGTCTCTCATTAATCAGTCGATTCTTTTCAATCTATAGCTGACATGTAAGGACTGGACCTCATATCACTGTTGTAATATTCGACCGAATGGATTGAATACTCAGATCAAATATTTTATTGGGGGTGGGGGATGGGGTATTGATATTAGGTCAATATTCGGTCCAACTTGAATATTCCCGAATATTCGGCTAACTATTGCAACCATTTAGTCAAATCTTTTAACATGGATTTGAGCAAGAATCCATGTACCCACTTCAACGGTCTGGTGGTAGTGCAGTGTGCCTACCACCTAAAAGACGAGGTTTCAAATCCCTTCTTGTTGGGATTGCTTTAGGTAGCTGACAACAAGCGTAAAAAATAATGGGATCTGTTAGAAAATCGGAAGCGGAAGCTAAAACATGGATAAGATAAACAAAAAGAAGAACAACGAGATTTTACGTGGAACCCTAATCCGTGAGGAGCGGGATGAAACCACGGGAGAAGCCCTCAAAGGGGCGTGCTATGCATTGCTTTTTCTCAATGAGTACAGGAGGTCTAGGGCTCCTTATATAGCCTCTCCAGAGCCTCCAAGTCCCACCACTAGACGATGTGGGACTAAACAACTGGGTGGGGTAAATGGATCTCCTACAGGATCCATTTACCCTGCTACAACTCATGACACATAGAACTAATACTCCAACACTCCCCCTCAAGCTAGAGCATGCAATGCTCAGCTTGGACAAACATAAAGATACTCAACTCAACGCTACAGGACACTACGGACAATATCAACCCAACGCGCACATTGCTGCAGTCGAGGACGTTGCTTCTCATGCCGTGCAGGTGAGGAGGACGAACGGGCTGGAGTGTGAGTCTTCTGAATCTCCTCGTCGGAGAGCATGCGCTCTGAATTGCGCCTGTCATAGTCGCTGCAACTGGAAATGAGTCTCCTCGTCGGAGAACTCTGGCCCGCCACAATAATGTGGACAACTGCTCCATCTCTGAAAAGGGCCGAACTGAATAGGCCGTGGCTGTGCAATCCTCGTCGGAGTCCACGGTCGCTGGAGAATGGAGTCTGAACAAGTCTCCTCGTCGGAGAACTGGGTCTCTCCCATCTGGCTCAGAGAATGGTGCACAGCTCTAGTGTACCTATGATACCACATGAAAACCCTTGCCCTCAAGGGAATGGTCCTCTGCTATGGAGTCCCTATGGCTCACATGAAAACTCTGGCCTGACAACTAGAAGAATGATGGGGACCTCGAACTGATGATGGCAACTTATGCTCATCTGAAAAGAAGACCGCATCCATGTGCGTGTCTGAAGCTGGAGACTCGGAATCAAACGTCGAGTCTGAACAACTGCGCATCAAACTGTTACTCGGAATCTGAACTTCAAGTCTGGAACTTGCACATGAAGAATCTTTATCTGAAAACGTGTAGAGTCTGGAAATCGACTGGTCTGACGGATCTCTGAATCTGGAAGAAGACCTGTGACTCTACATATATACTCCCCCTTTCTCCCATACTTGTCGTAAAACATGGATGTCGACCAAGTTGGGAGAAGACAACAATGATGGGAAAAAAAACATTTAGCCGATCACAACTTTGTCGGCTTTTCAAAACGTTCATCAATTTTTTTTTCTTTTGGCTATTCTCTCTCTCTCTCTTTTTTAATAGCCATCACAAAATTTTTTTTTCCAACTAAGCCGTTCACTTTTTTTTTCGGCTTTTGCAACATTTTTTTTTTGAAATTGCGTACGACTTTTCTTTGTACGCGGCTTTTTTTTAACCGCGTACGGCTTTTTTTTGTGTACGCGCCTTTTCAAATTCCCTTTTTTTTTAAAGACGGCCCAAATTGAACCCAAACCTTTGCACCTCTCTCTCTCTCTTCCCAGCCAAACAGGCCTTACAAAAAAATCTCTCTATCTCATATTTTTTTTTAATCCGGCCCATACACTTGGGCCCATAGATGTATTCTCCCCTTCCTCTCCTTTTTTTTTTCTAAACACACGGCCCAACTGGCCAACAATAATAATAATATTATTTTTGTGGAGCAGGGGCTCGCACTTAGGGTTCCCAATTGGAACCCCGTAGAAACCCCGCCGCCCTCGATGGGGCCCCTGGAGAGGGAGCACCGTCATCGCGCGCGAGGCATCGGGAGGGAGGAGCGCCGCCAAGTAGGGGAGGAGGAGCGCGCGATCGGAGAGGAGGTGTACGGCGGGTGGCGTAGTCGAAGGAGATCGCGACGAGGATCAGCGGGTGTGCTGGCCAATGGCTGGAGGTAAAGGGTCGCGCGGTGTCTCGCGCAACTGAAATCGCAAGGAGGAGCGCGCGATCGGAGAGGCATAAGGGCTGGAGATGCGCCGCCGCTGCCGCAGATATCTGAAGATGGAGAGGTGCAGCGCAAGGTCGAGGGCTCGGGGGCCTGAGCGCGGGGTTTGCTGGGGATTCGACCGCCGAATGAGTTTGACGAGGAGATGTCGAGCTCCGTCTGGAGCTTGCGCCGCTCAGGGCATCGCCGTCGATTATGCTGGGGCTGAAGAGGATGAGTGCGGGGAGGAAATGCTTCTTTGCTTAGGGCCTGGAACTGGAACCGGATGCTTCATTGCTGGGTGCTCGCGCCTTTGGGACATCGGGAGTAATCTGTATGAGTGCCGCCATTGCATACGCAGAACTGGAGGATCACGATAAATCTAGGGTTCTAGGGAACCCTAAAAAAAACTTTCGAACAGACGTATAATCGAATCTCGATAAATAATGATCATAAAAAACTCGAGAATCGAACCCGCTCTGATACCATGTTAGAAAATCGGAAGCGGAAGCTAAAACATGGATAAGATAAACAAAAAGAAGAACATCGAGATTTTACGTGGAACCCTAATCCGTGAGGAGCGGGATGAAACCACGGGAGAAGCCCTCAAAGGGGCGTGCTATGCATTGCTTTTTCTCAATGAGTACAGGAGGTCTAGGGCTCCTTATATAGCCTCTCCAGAGCCTCCAAGTCCCACCACTAGACGATGTGGGACTAAACAACTGGGTGGGGTAAATGGATCTCCTCCAGGATCCATTTACCCTGCTACAACTCATGACACATAGAACTAATACTCCAACAGGATCTTTCAATATGAATTTGAGCAAGAATCGATGTAGCTGAACCCTTCTTAAAGTAGGAGAAGGCGTCACACCAATAATAATAAATAAAAAATACTTACCTGAGTAATTCTGAATATTCTCCCAAATACCGAATATTCTTTATTCAATGAACCCTCTGACTTAATTCTGAGTACAGACTTCTGTAACACTGCCTCATACATGTGTAGAGGAGTACCCCTATGCGAATAATGTGGTGTCTAATGCTTCTGTCCATCCAAGATTTTGACATATCAACTGCATGTTTCGCAAAATGTTCACCACAATTCATGAAATCCAATGCTTCACCATGACGTTCATAAAATAACTTGTGCAGTTATAATATGTTAGAAATACATGTAGATAGGTAATTGAATCTCTCTAGGATCCAATTACAATGTATTCGTGTTTAGTCCTACATCGTGTATTAATGGGATGCTAGTATATCCATGGGGCTATGTAAAGAACCTCGCCCCCTATGTAGACGTTGAGAGAAAAACATAATGAAATATCTAGCCCTGTGAGGCATCCTCCTGTGGTTTCTGTAGAGACAGATATTATTATATGTTATGTACCTGTTCATAATTTCTTATTGTTCTCTGGACAACTATGTATTTTACCCTTGAGGTCTCTCCCTATATAAGAGAGCCTAGGGTTCCCTTGAATAACATATTACTCATTTTTCACAACATGGTATCAGAACCTAAACCCTAGGGCTCCCTCTCTTCCCACCCGCCGCCCCCTCTTCTCTTTCCGCCGCCGTTGCCGCCCTCTCGGGCCCCTCTCCATAGGGCTCACTCGCCGGCCCCCAGCCCCTCTTTGCCGCCCTCCTCTCGGGCTCCTCTCCGTCGCTCCCCCCTCCCTCGCCGGCCCCCAGTCCCGGCCCCAGGATCCCACCGCCAGCCCAGGGGCTTCCGCCTCCACCTCCCGGCAATACCCTAGCCGGCCCCTGGTCCCGCCCTAATCGGCCCCACCACCCGCCGTCGGCCAGCTTTTGTTCTAGCCGGCACCGCGACGTCTCCTGTCGCCTTGATCGTAGTCGTCTCTTCCTCCAGATCTATGGATTTGGGTGCGTAACGTCTACATACGCACTCGAATCCTATGCAGTTCGTGTAGACATCTGTCACTTTGTCTACAAACCCTATTTCTTCTCCAACGGCGATATGTCAGAATCAAAGGTTGATATGCCCTCCATAGACGCGTTCAAAGGTCCCGCGCCAATAGTAAAGATGGACGGGTCGAACTAGGAGCTCTGGACGATGCAGTGCATGAGTCTCATGAAGTCGAACGGTAAGAAGCACATTCTTACCGAGGATGAGCCAGCCGAGAAGACAGGGATATATGCTTCGTGGGAGGCTGATGATTCGTATGCCAAGGTCTGGCTGTCAGGTACACCGTCGATGGAGATTGCCAATGATGTCCTCCATCAGCCCACTGCCAAGGCAATGTGGGATATTCTGACTGCAACGTATTCTCAGGTGCGGAATGAACCAAGATGTTATAGCTTCAGCATGATATATTCACGATGAAGCAGAACGACAGACCTCTTCACTCCTTGTATACATCCCTGAGAGGGATGTTTGAGAAGTTATACAGTACCATTCCACTCACAGCGACTCCTGAGCAGCAGAAGACATTTTGGAATGCCACCATGGTGGGCGTTCTACTTGCCGCCCTAGATCCTGAGTATGAGGCCGCCCGCTCTCAGATTTTGGCCGATGCAGTTATTCCTCCCATGGAGGATGTTTACAGGAGGCTCAGTCGCATATCAGTTTCTTCCAGCTCATCTTCTCCACCCCCATCGGCGATGGCAGTATCGCGTGGGAGAGGTGGTCAGTCTTCTGGTCGTGGACGTGGACCCCGTGGTAGGGGTGGTCGCTTTCGTCAGCCGTGTTTGTTCTGTCACCGCACAAGCCACTCGGAGGATACATGCTACTCTAAGCATGGGTTCCCAGCATCAACGCGTATAGCCGAGCATGCTCTGCCCCAATCAACATCCACTGCAGACAATCGTTTCGAGGAACTTGTGGTACGTCTACGTGATATTATGCCACAATCATCTAGTGATTCTTCTGGTGGACCTTCAGTTGTTGCTGCTACAACATCTGCCAGTTCCTCTGCTGCTTCTAGTACCTCAGGTAGTGCTACTGCATTTACGTCTTCTCATGATATATCTGATTGGATTATAGATTCTGGTGCCACACATCTTCTCTGCCGAGATCTAGAGAGACTTGAGTCCTACAGGGACAGTCTCCATGGCCGTTCAGTACTGATCACAGATGGTACTCATTCCCCCCTTGTTGGACAGGGGGAGGTCTTCCTATCTCCTTCTATGCGTCTACAGAATGTTCTACATGCTCCTGAGTTCTCGATGAATCTGTTGTCTATTAGTCAGATTACGAAGGATTTGCATTGTCGTGCTATATTTGACCCATCTTCTCTTATTTTTCAGAACATACTAACGGGTAGGGTGATTGGCTGTGGCTCTGAGCAGAATAATCTGTATCGGCTGGTCCGGAATTCTTATGCTGGAGTCTTTTCTCATTCCGCCGGACTAGTATCTCCGTACATCTGGCATCTTCGCTCAGGTCATCTCCCGCTCCAGAAAATGCGACATCTTCTGCCTCAGATCTCTCCCAGTTCTTCCTTTCGCTGTGAAGCGTGTCAGTTGGGAAAGCATCATCGGTCTAGCTTTCCTAGTCGTCAGAGTCAGAGCAGTAGCTCCCCGTTCGAGTTGTTTCACATTGATATCTGGGGTCCAAGTCGTGTACCCGATCATCAGGGACACCGATTCTGTCTAGTGGTAGTGGATGATTTCTCTCGTATATCTTGGGTCTTTCTTTTAAAGAATAAATCTGAAGCAGAAGATGTGATTAAAAATTTGATTAATGAAGTGCATAATGTGTTTTCCTCTACTGTGAAATATGTTCGTACAGATAATGCTCTTGAATTTTGAACACGGTCCCTCTCTCAGTTTCTTTCGTCGAAGGGCATTATTCACCAAATCACTTGTGCTTACACATCTCAACAGAATGACGTGGCAGAAAGAAAGCACCGTCACCTTCTTGACATTACTCGAACTCTCCTTATTCAGAGTTGTGCTCCTGTCTCTTTCTGGGGGGATGCTGTTCTTACCGCTTGCTACCTGATCAATCGTATGCCGTCTTCTGTCTTTGGTGAGAAAATTCCTCTATCATTTTTCCTGACAAGGAATTATTCTCACTTACTCCTCGTGTCTTTGGTACTGTTGTATTTGTTTATCTTCTGACTCCTAGACTTGACAAACTCTCTCCTAGAGCTGTCAATTGTGTCTTTGTCGGTTACTCTCGGACTCAGAAGGGCTATCGTTGTTATGACCCCATAAACAAGAAATACTTTGTCAGTGCTGATGTCACGTTCTTTGAGTCTGTTATGTATTTTCCCCCTGCAGGTGACAGACTGGTACCATCCACTACCAAGTAGGATGTCTATGCCCCTCCGCCTTCTAGTTGGAGTTCACCTGAGTCCACTCCCGCTCCTGTTACTACGTCATCTTCACCACCACCACCTCCACCACCACCTCCACAACCTCCTATTCCACCTTTACCAAAATTTTATACGCGTCGGTCAGGTCCTGCTCAGGCTACACGTCAGACATCCATCACGCTTCAGGTATGTTCAGATGGCATTACTACTGATGGGTCAGATATGGTACATGGGCAAGATTCTTCACTGCAAGAGGAGACTACACCATCCAGTACAATGAAAGATGACCTTGATATTCCTATTGCTATCTGGAAGCAAAAGCAGACGTGTGCATCTGTGATCCCCTCAGGATCCGGGTACCCGTTTACGAGCATTTCGCAATATATCATTCACAATTAATCACACAAGTCGCACAAATATAGGGAAAATTTTTTTTCGAGCAATTATGACATTCATTTCCATCACACAAGACCACAAAGTAACAGAGACAATGGCACCAAAATTTTCTTTTCATTAATATTCATATCAAGTTACAACATGTACAAAGATCTTCCATTACAACTTATATCCCAAAGTGTGATACAAAGAGATAGCATTTACATCATTATCTGAACAAAAACTGAGGCAAAGAAATCCATACCGTCGGGTATAAACTCTATCTCCTGGAAGCATGTATATCTACTGAGCTGCAGGCTGTTTGCCTGCCACACACAAAATAGGAAAGAAGAGGCGTCAGCCATTGCTGGTACCTCCATAAAATTTATAAAAATAACTTGACATTTAATATGTACAAAAGCAGGCAAGTAGAAATGTGGTACCAGTAAAATTTACATCTACTTGCGTAAGTAAAAAGGGGTTTATTTGTAATGCGTTTCTAATGTTTTCCCCCAGAACCCGGCATTTCCCATATGTCATATTTATATAGCAGTTGCGTAATCATGAGTGTATGAGCGTAAATGCATATATCATTTTCTTCAGAGATCATGTTGGTAAGTGAAAAATAGAAAAGTTGAGATTGTAGAGATCTATTTATTTAATTTCTTGGGTAGAGAGAATGGTCTTTTGATCATAATTTCTCCAATTCTTAACTTCAATGTTTCAGATATAGCTCCGGATGTTGTAGATGTAGATATTGATGATCTAGATATAGAATCGCCAAGTCTGTTTGGCGAAGTAACTCAAACGGTGAAGAAGCCTGCAAATGACTCTTCCGTCTCGCCCTCTAATTGGAAGCGCGGTCCAATAGAGGGATAGGTCTACTCTAGGTCTACTCCCCAACTACGCCACTGAGACGGGTGAGAGAGACTCCCTAGAAAAGTCACTCTAGAAAAACAGCCCGACTAGTACGGGCGGACGAGCTCGTACGTAAAAACTGAAAACCAAGGATCCCCCGCCTGGGTATCCTAAAAGACAGGGTCAGCTGTACTGGTCTAAAGTTTGGATCCCAACGAGGCGTAAAAACACTGCGAGCTCGCGTAAAAAACCGTGTAAAAGACTAGGATCCTAGACCCGCGCATTAAGCGGCCGCTGCCCTAACTGGGCTTCCTATCTCCCGCCCAGTTGAGAGTCACCGCGCTCTCGCACGGTCAAGTGTAAAGTTCATCATGACCGGCGCAATCAATAGGATATACATCTGATAAAATTGGATTAATGCCTAACTTTTTCATTTAGCAAGCGATACTAATAATCTGGTGCTTTAGAAATGGATATCTATGATATTGAAATACTGCAATAAAGTCTTAAATATCACACTTGTTTCATCACCTTGAAATATAGCTTCACTGGAAGTGCCTATGAGAGGATTCAAGGAAATTTTCTGTGATGCTTCAAAATGGATAGCATTTATATATATTGTTTTGTTTATAGCTTCGTACGTAAATAAATTCATCAAATATTTCTTATCAGGTGAACCGGGAAATATTAGCTAGGGACTAGCCTCCTTCCTCTTCTTTTTCGTTTTCTTCTTCTTTTTTTTTACAGTGTTTGCATCTAGTATTTTATTATTTTACATTAACCAACTAATGCAAGATATTTCCAGATAAAAAAATTGTATACCTCCATTGATTTATTTGACTGGACCAAAAGAGATATACTTCTGCCAGAAAGTAATATCATTGTGTAAGTATGATGTCTTATGGTAGACAATCTACTGTCTTCTATTTATGAGTTGCTTGGATCAATTGATCTCAACATGAGTGTAAATTTAAATGCAACAACTATTTATGAGTTGCTTGGATCAATTGATCTCAACATGAGTGTAAATTTAAATGCAACAGAATTTGATCTCAGGCATCATCAGTTCTTTGTATTGTGTTTTGTTCTAGTTTAACCATATAACTCCTCAATAGGATATGAGTAACTGATTTCTCATAGAGCCAAACTGAATGGTATATAAAAAGAAATTATTTTATTATAACATATCTCAGCAATCTTGTCTAAAGCTCGTAATTGCATGGATAATAAGTAGGTGTAAATATTCTCACTCGTGGTCTTTAATCCAGAATAACATGTGTGAAATGGGTTTTATTCCTACTTGATCTTAGAAATATTATGAAGTAATTGCAAGCTTATTGCTTAGGAAGAGGTGGTAGCAGAGTCATGCATAACTTCAACCATTTGCTTATGGAGAACCTCATATGTTATTTTAGGCACGAGGGTCCCTGATAGCCATACTTTGGCCAAGGCATTTCCTTTAGGGTCCATCTCCTTAGAACATATTCCTTATCACCACTTCCATAACACTCAAGACCCGTGTGAACTGCATCATAATATATTTGATCGAAATCATCTTAATGATTAAGCATGATTTCCTCCTCTTCCATGGGTAAAGAACTTTGATTTTTTTTTCAGAAAGTACACAAATATAAGACAGCTTATCTAAAAACCTGCTTAGACATTAAAATGTCTTCATTTAGAAAATATTAGGAGAATGTAATATTCTATTTTATTGTAATTAAGGAGAACCTCACAGCTCACTGTTAGAAAATTTAAAAAAAATCTGGATTTCAGAATTTCCTTTTCTTTTCTTTTTTTGCATACTCCAAGTACATATGTGAGATCAACAGGTGAAATCCAGTCATGCATGCATGATAAAAAAATTTAAAAGAGATGATTTTACAGGTGCATTTTCTTTAAAAATGTATATATGGGATTAAGGTAGAAAATGCACATATGGCAGCAAAAAAGGGTGGGAAATTGTACATGTGAAGTTTTGATCTATATGTAAAGCAACATGCATGGCAGCAAAAGAATAGAGATAGGATTGTACATCTTTGATCTATAAAACTCATGCAAGGCATCAAAAAGAAGGGGCTTATTGTACATGCATGGCAGCAAGGAGGAGGGCATAGGAAGGTACCTCAATATATGCACAAATTTGAAGGAGAAATTGGAGCAGAAACTCCAATTGGGTGCAGTTCCAGCAAGGTTGTAATGAAGACTAGAGTTCTAGCAATTGCAGCAGCAAGTGTTGAAGTAGAGGGAGGTGTCCAGTCCTTCAAAGATGGCTGAAACTTGATTTCCAGCAGCATATGGAGAAAGGAGAAGCTGGAGAAGTGTTATACGTTGGAAGGAATTGAGAAGAATGGGTGGAAGTTGGTGTTTATATAGGGAAGAGAGGAGTTTAATTCCAGCCAAGTGGAAGTAATTAGGGGACAAGTGGAGGGAAAATGACAAGGGCAAGTGGCTTAGAAATGGAGGGAGAAACAAACCCACGGCTGTCTCTTGTCCCCCCTTTTTTTTTTCTCAACAGTAGTAGTAGTAACTGTCTGCTACTGAAATTAATTTAATTTTTTTAAAACTCTTTATTTTGAAATACTTAAAATCTACCGTACTCGCACCTCGGGTATCGGATTTCTACGTTCAATATCTCGTTGTGATTGTCTTTGAACGACGATCGAAATGAGTATAATGTTGAGACACTTTCGATCGAGTTTTGAATACCCGATATTTTCGGATTCGATTTTTGTTTAAGGTTAAATTTTACGATTTAAAAATATCAAACGACCTCCGATTGACGAACGGTCGATTCCGTTGGTCTTATATCGTCGAATCGGATTTAATGACGGTCTCGGTTCATTTTGCGGTTTCCGAATTTGCGTCGCGGCTTTTCACGGCGCGCATTACGGAGTGACCGCTTTTTGGTCGATTTCGTCCGAACGACTTTTGATTCATGATCAATTGGTCGTTTTAGGTTGTTTAGTATTGACCGACAACGTTTTTGGGTTCATTAGACCCAAATTCAGACGAGTTCGGGTTTACGCAAATTCCCGGATGTTACAATTATAAAAACCTCAAAGGGAGTCTCGTCCTCGAGACTCGAGTCAAGGCTATTCGGTGACTTGTTTAAAATTTCATATGTCCATAAAAACCTCAAAGGGTTTTGAACCTATAAAAACCTCAAAGAGAAAACAAGCCATATATTTATCATGTATCTAATTACAAATGCTTGTTTTGATGCTTACATCAGAAAAGCTGCGGGTATCGTGCCCGCATGTTGGCTTCGGTCTCCCATGTCGCTTCTTCGACGCCGTGTCGGTGCCACAACACCTTGACCAATGGAATCTCCTTGCTGCGAAGCTTCTTCACAGCACGGTCAAGTATCTGGACTGGCTTCTCCTCATAAGTCAGATCTGGCTCTACGTCAAGATTCTCGTAACTGATGATGAGGGTCGTGGACATACTTCCTCAGATTGGATATGTGGAAAACATCATGAATAGCTGAAAGATGTGGAGGAAGGGCTACTCGGTATGCCACTTTCCCCACACGAGCAAGAATCTCGAACGGTCCAACATATCGCGGCGCCAACTTGCCACGAACACCAAATCTCTGTATTCCCTTCATGGGAGATACTCGCAAAAATACCCAGTCTCCAACCTATAATTGATAGGAGTGTCATTAATATGAGATTAATTTGGACATACATATATATCATAGATGAAGAAGAAATAATTAGATTACCTGGAACTCTAAGTCTCTCCTCCGACGATCAGCATAGCTCTTCTGGCGACTCTGTGCCGTCAGAAGCCTCCGTCTCACAAGATCAACAGCTTTCGCAGTCTCTTCCAAGAGATCCACGGAATATAAAGCATGATCACCTACCTCACGCCAACTGAGAGGCGTGAGGCATCTCCGCCCGTATAGGGCCTCGAATGGTGCCATGCCAATACTGGAGTGATAGCTATTGTTGTATGTGAATTCTACTAAAGGCAAATAGTCCTTCCAGGACCCTTTCCACTCCAAAGTGCATGCGCGAAGTAGATCCTCAAGCGTCTGAATAGTGCGCTCACTCTGCCCGTCTGTCTGTGGATGATAAGCAGAACTCATCTTCAGCTCTGTCTGTAGTGCTGACATGAACTGGTGCCAATAATGAGATGTAAATCTCGAATCCCTGTCAGACACCACCTCTCGTGGTATACCATGTAGCCTGATAACATTCTGTACATAGAGCTTGGCCAACATAGATGGAGTATAAGTCGTGTTGACAGGTATGAAATGGGCTGACTTGGTCAACCTATCAACAACGACCCATATAGAATCATGGCCACCTGGTGTCTTTGGCAGACCTGTGACAAAATCCATAGAAATGCTCTCCCGCTTCCACTCGGGAATGGGGAGAGACTGCAGTAATCCTGGTGGTCTCCTGTGCTCAGCCTTGACCATTTGACAGGTCATGCATCTGCTAACATGTAGCGCCACATCACGCTTCATTCCGTCCCACCAGAAATGTCGACGTAGATCACGGTACATCTTTGTACTGCCTGGATGGATAGATAACCGTGAACTGTGTGCTTCGTCCAAAATGTCTCTGCGAAGCTGCTCGTCATTGGGTACAACGACCCGTCCTGCCTTCCATAAAATAGACTCCATCACAACAAAGTCGTCAAATTCGTCCTTGACGGCGCGCATGTATCTATCATGAATCCAAGGATCGGTCTTCTGGCCTTCTACAATACGATCCCAAAGACTGCTGTATC
Source organism: Ottelia alismoides (assembly GCA_037367405.1). NCBI lineage: Eukaryota > Viridiplantae > Streptophyta > Magnoliopsida > Alismatales > Hydrocharitaceae > Ottelia > Ottelia alismoides. The sequence continues at coordinate 2,404,740 of JAZKJV010007863.1, forward strand.
GTGGAGGTACGACAGTAGAAATGGATGCGCTCTCCCGAGGATGCCAATCGCTCAAAGCTGCAAGCGTATCCCACGTGTATAGCCAGTTCGCCGTACCATCAGCATGCTCTCTCCTGCTGAGTGCATCAGCCACCACGTTTCCCTTACCGGGATGGTAAGAGATCGTGCAATCATAATCCTTCAGCAACTCGAGCCATCTGCGTTGTCTCATGTTCAACTCCTTCTGATCAAAGATGTACTTTAGGCTTTTGTGATCCGTGAAAATCTCGAAGTTCACCCCATATAGATAGTGGCGCCAGATCTTCAAGGCGAAGACCACTGCCGCCAACTCCAAGTCATGTGTGGGGTAGTTCCGCTCGTGCGGTCTCAACTGCCGTGATGCATAAGCAATCACCTGTCCTCTCTGCATCAACACTGCTCCCAGACCTTCCCCAGATGCATCTGTGTAGACTGCATAGTCCTGAGTGCCTGAAGGAAGAACAAGAATAGGTGCTGTAGTCAATCTCTCCTTCAGTGTCTGGAAGGCCTGCTCACATGAATCGTCCCAAATAAATGGAACTCCCTTCTGCGTCAGTCGTGTCAGAGGGCGAACAATGCGTGAAAATCCGCTGACAAAGCGTCTGTAATAACCTGCTAGCCCAAGGAAGCTCCCAAATAACTGCATTTATCTTCGCAGGATCAACTGCAATGCCTGCTCCAGAAATGATATGCCCGAGAAATGAGACCTGGGATAACCAGAACTCACACTTGCTCAACTTGGCATATAGCTTGTGCTCCCGCAATGTATCCAAAACAATTTGTAGATCATTTGCATGATCCCATTCATTCCGTGAGTAAATGAGCACATCATCGATGAATACCACTACAAACTTGTCCAAGTATGGACGGAAGATCCTATTCATCATATCCATGAAAGCCGCAGGTGCATTGGTGAGCCCAAACGGCATCACCACAAACTCGTAGTGTCCATAGCGAGTCCTGAAGGCTGTCTTCGGAATGTCCGACTCGCGAATCCTCAGCTGATGGTAGCCTGAGCGAAGATCGATCTTCGAGAAAACCGAAGATCCCTGAAGTTGATCGAATAAATCATCGATGCACGGCAAAGGATAACGGTTCTTCACCGTTCTCTTGTTCAGCTGCCTGTAGTCAATACATAACCTCATGGATCCATCCTTCTTCTTGACAAATAGAACCGGAGCACCCCAAGGTGAAGTGCTCGGTCTCACGAATCCCAAATCTAGTAACTCCTGCAACTGCACCTTCAGCTCCCTCAACTCGGCTGGTGCCATGCGATATGGTGCCATAGAGATCGGCTGTGTATCTGGCAACAATGTGATCTCAAACTCGATCTCCCTCTCAGGAGGAAGCCCTGGTAGCTCATCAGGAAATACGTCTGGATATTCAGATACTACTCGGATATCCTGTATCATCGGCTCCTGATCAGACACCTCCCGAACAAAAGCAAGATATGAATCGCAACCCTGGTCAACAAGTCGTTGGGCTCGCAACACTGAAATGTACTCCATGGTGGAGTCATGCAAAGTACCCTCAAAAGTAAACTCGGGTAGATCAGGAATTCTGAAGACAACCGTCTTCCTAAAGCAATCAACAAGTGCATGATGGGCGGATAGCCAATCCATGCCCAAAATCATGTCAAACTCATCAAGTTGCAGAAGCAGACAATCTGCGATCATCTCATGACCTCCAATCAGTATGGGCAAGTGCCTGACTATCAGTGAAATAATGAATAACTGGCCACCAGGCCCTCGGATGTGATACGGAGAAGAGAGAGTCTCTGCGACTCTACCTAAAGAAGCAAGTAGTCTCGAAGCAAGGAAAGAGTGTGTCGCGCCGGAATCGAATAAAACATGGAAAGGTCGGCCCAAGACTGAGACCATACCTTTCACCACAGTAGCCGCTGAACGTGCCTGCTCCTCAGTAACGGCATGTAACTGTCCCTGCCTGGCTGATGCAGCACTAGAACCTGCCACACTCTGCGTCTGTCTCTGCTGTTGCCGCCTAAAGTTGGAGTTCCTGCCACAGAAACTCCCTGAACGCTGTGCCTGAGGCTGTGACTGTGAAGGCTGTGGCTGAGGCTCACCAGCTACCTGTGGGCACTGTGAGCGATAGTGTCCCCACTCATGACATCGATAGCATCTGGCTGGCCTGGTAGGTGGAGTAGCAGTGCCTGTGCTCCGAGCTGGTCCGGCTGGTGGTCGGTCTACTCGCTGCGACCCAGATGGTCGAGCGGACTCTGTACCACGTCCGGCGAGTGCTCCTCCTAGAGTAGTCGATGGAGAAGAGCGAGCACTGCCAGAGAATGTCGAACCTGTAGGTCGAAACTGTCTGTCTGACCTCTGCTGCTGAAAAGGTCGACGTATCGGTCCAAAAGATCGTCGCGGTCTAGGTGCTGCTCCAGACGAGCTCCCGAAACGTCTCCCCCTGATGTCCTCGAACTTCTCTGCAGCATCGGTAGCCTCGGAGATAGAAGTGATGTGTAATCCTGCCAGCTTCTCCTGCACCTCCTCTCGCATGCCACCAATGAACTTTTCCAGATTCTCCTCTGGAAATGCACCAGCTGCTCGTGTATGTCGTGACAGCTCTGAGTATCTGATAAAGTAACCCCTGGCTGTCATCTGTCCCTGACGAAGCTCTGCAAACAGTCGGCGCTGGGACTCCTTCCACTTCGCAGAAAAGAAGTGGGCTCGAAACTTCGTCTCGAAATCGTTCCAAGTAGGCTCTCGGCCTAACTCAGACACTACGGCCTCCCACCATCGCTCGGCGAAGTCTGTCAGTGAATACTCTATGAAAGATAGCCACGTGTCTCGTGGCGCATGAATTGCCCTGAGCACCTTCATCACTCTCTTCAGCCATTGCTCAGCATCATCTGGTGAACCTGTGCCCTCGAACAGGGGTATGTTGGCCCGCTGATAAGAAATGAAGACCGACTGGTGCCTGTGAATGGCTGAATACTCGTGTGCATCCTTGCCGGCAAAGTCAACAGGGTCCTGCTCCCTGTCCAAGTCTGCATCCTCCTGAGCTCCATGCTCTGGTATGTCCTCTAGTGCATCATCAGGGTGAGGCTGCTCCACCTCAACGGACTGGTGCTGGTCCTGTCGCATTCCATCCTGGGATGGATGGTACGTGAAATCTGACAGATCCTCAAATCTCATCTCTATGTCCGTCTGTCTGTCAGCAATCTCGGTCTGCTGGGCCAATATCTGCTCCTGCTGGCCTCTCATAGCAGCCTGCTGCTGCTGAAGATCGGTAAGTGCGCTCAGTATGCGTGCCAGCTGATCAGAAGTATCCTGACCTGGTCGAGATGCCATGGCTCTGCATAAGAACCATAATTAGTCATAAGAATGCCTTAGACAGATATTTATCATAAATGCTTTTCTCTTTTTGGGATATAATATGAAAATTAATGAACTTGGTGACATCTGTGGTTATTGAATATGAATGTCATATTTCCCTTCTCGAACTTACGACAAGTCGGAAGACTGTCGCTATTCGAGAACTTAATGCGATCGGAATTGTAATACCGCGAATGTGCGTATCGGGGTACCACTGCTCTGATACCAAAATGTGATCCCCTCAGGATCCGGGTACCCGTTTACGAGCATTTCGCAATATATCATTCATAATTAATCACACAAGTCGCACAAATATAGGGAAATTTTTTTTTTCGCGCAACTATGACATTCATTTCCATCACACAAGACCACAAAGTAACAGAGACAATGGCACCAAAATTTTCTTTTCATTAATATTCATATCAAGTTACAACATGTACAAAGATCTTCCATTACAACTTATATCCCAAAGTGTGATACAAAAGAGATAGCATTTACATCATTATCTGAACAAAAACTGAGGCAAAGAAATCCTTACCGTCGGGTATAAACTCTATCTCCTGGAAGCATGTATATCTACTGAGCTGCAGGCTGTTTGCCTGCCACACACAAAATAGGAAAGAAGAGGCGTCAGCCATTGCTGGTACCTCCATAAAATTTATAAAAATAACTTGACATTTAATATGTACAAAAGCAGGCAAGTAGAAAGGTGGTACCAGTAAAATTTACATCTACTTGCGTAAGTAAAAAGGGGTTTGTTTGTAATGCGTTTCTAATGTTTTCCCCCAGAACCCGGCATTTCCCATATGTCATATTTATATAGCAGTTGCGTAATCATGAGTGTATGAGCGTAAATGCATATATCATTTTCTTCAGAGATCATGTTGGTAAGTGAAAAATAGAAAAGTTGAGATTGTAGAGATCTATTTATTTAATTTTTTGGGTAGAGAGAATGGTCTTTTGATCATAATTTCTCCAATTCTTAACTTCAATGTTTCAGATATAGCTCCGGATGTTGTAGATGTAGATATTGATGATCTAGATATAGAATCGCCAAGTCTGTTTGGCGAAGTAACTCAAACGGTGAAGAAGCCTGCAAATGACTCTTCCGTCTCGCCCTCTAATTGGAAGCGCGGACCAATAGAGGGATAGGTCTACTCCCCAACTACGCCACTGAGACGGGTGAGAGAGACTCCCTAGAAAAGTCACTCTAGAAAAACAGCCCGACTAGTACGGGCGGACGAGCTCGTACGTAAAAACTGAAAACCAAGGATCCCCCGCCTGGGTATCCTAAAAGACAGGGTCAGCGGTACTGGTCTAAAGTTTGGATCCCAACGAGGCGTAAAAACACTGCGAGCTCGTGTAAAAAACCGTGTAAAAGACTGGGATCCTAGACCCGCGCATTAAGCGGCCGCTGCCCTAACTGGGCTTCCTATCTCCCGCCCAGTTGAGAGTCACCGCGCTCTCGCACGGTCAAGTGTAAAGTTCATCATGACCGGCGCAATCAATAGGACATACATCTGATAAAATTGGATTAATGCCTAACTTTTTCATTTAGCAAGCGATACTAATAATCTGGTGCTTTAGAAATGGATATCTGTGATATTGAAATACTGCAATAAAGTCTTAAATATCACACTTGTTTCATCACCTTGAAATATAGCTTCACTGGAAGTGCCTATGAGAGGATTCAAGGAAATTTTCTGTGATGCTTCAAAATGGATAGCATTTATATATATTGTTTTGTTTATAGCTTCGTACGTAAATAAATTCATCAAATATTTCTTATCAGGTGAACCGGGAAATATTAGCTAGGGACTAGCCTCCTTCCTCTTCTTTTTCTTTTTCTTCTTCTTTTTTTTTACAGTGTTTGCATCTAGTATTTTATTATTTTACATTAACCAACTAATGCAAGATATTTCCAGATAAAAAAATTGTATACCTCCATTGATTTATTTGACTGGACCAAAAGAGATATACTTCTGCCAGAAAGTAATATCATTGTGTAAGTATGATGTCTTATGGTAGACAATCTACTGTCTTCTATTTATGAGTTGCTTGGATCAATTGATCTCAACATGAGTGTAAATTTAAATGCAACAACTATTTATGAGTTGCTTGGATCAATTGATCTCAACATGAGTGTAAATTTAAATGCAACAGAATTTGATCTCAGGCATCATCAGTTCTTTGTATTGTGTTTTGTTCTAGTTTAACCATATAACTCCTCAATAGGATATGAGTAACTGATTTCTCATAGAGCCAAACTGAATGGTATATAAAAAGAAATTATTTTATTATAACATATCTCAGTAATCTTGTTTAAAGCTCGTAATTGCATGGATAATAAGTAGGTGTAAATATTCTCACTCGTGGTCTTTAATCCAGAATAACATGTGTGAAATGGGTTTTATTCCTACTTGATCTTAGAAATATTATGAAGTAATTGCAAGCTTATTGCTTAGGAAGAGGTGGTAGCAGAGTCATGCATAACTTCAACCATTTGCTTATGGAGAACCTCATATGTTATTTTAGGCACGAGGGTCCCTGATAGCCATACTTTGGCCAAGGCATTTCCTTTAGGGTCCATCTCCTTAGAACATATTCCTTATCACCACTTCCATAACACTCAAGACCCGTGTGAACTGCATCATAATATATTTGATCGAAATCATCTTAATGATTAAGCATGATTTCCTCCTCTTCCATGGGTAAAGAACTTTGATTTTTTTTTTCAGAAAGTACACAAATATAAGACAGCTTATCTAAAAACCTGCTTAGACATTAAAATGTCTTCATTTAGAAAATATTAGGAGAATGTAATATTCTATTTTATTGTAATTAAGGAGAACCTCACAGCTCACTGTTAGAAAATTTAAAAAAAATCTGGATTTCAGAATTTCCTTTTCTTTTTTTTTTGCATACTCCAAGTACATATGTGAGATCAACAGGTGAAATCCAGTCATGCATGCATGATAAAAAAATTTAAAAGAGATGATTTTACAGGTGCATTTTCTTTAAAAATGTATATATGGGATTAAGGTAGAAAATGCACATATGGCAGCAAAGAAGGGTGGGAAATTGTACATGTGAAGTTTTGATCTATATGTAAAGCAACATGCATGGCAGCAAAAGAATAGAGATAGGATTGTACATCTTTGATCTATAAAACTCATGCAAGGCATCAAAAAGAAGGGACTTATTGTACATGCATGGCAGCAAGGAGGAGGGCATAGGAAGGTACCTCAATATATGCACAAATTTGAAGGAGAAATTGGAGCAGAAACTCCAATTGGGTGCAGTTCCAGCAAGGTTGTAATGAAGACTAGAGTTCTAGCAATTGCAGCAGCAAGTGTTGAAGTAGAGGGAGGTGTCCAGTCCTTCAAAGATGGCTGAAACTTGATTTCCAGCAGCATATGGAGAAATGAGAAGAGGGAGAAGTGTTATACGTTGGAAGGAATTGAGAAGAATGGGTGGAAGTTGGTGTTTATATAGGGAAGAGAGGAGTTTAATTCCAGCCAAGTGGAAGTAATTAGGGGACAAGTGGAGGGAAAATGACAAGGGCAAGTGGCTTAGAAATGGAGGGAGAAAGAAACCCACGGCTGTCTCTTGTCCCCCTTTTTTTTTTCTCAACAGTAGTAGTAGTAACTGTCTGCTACTGAAATTAATTTAATTTTTTTTTAAAACTCTTTATTTTGAAATACTTAAAATCTACCGTACTCGCACCTCGGGTATCGGATTTCGACGTTCAATATCTCGTTGTGATCGTCTTTGAACGACGATCGAAATGAGTATAATGTTGAGATACTTTCGATCGAGTTTTGAATACCCGATATTTTCGGATTCGATTTTTGTTTAAGGTTAAATTTTACGATTTAAAAATATCAAACGACCTCCGATTGACGAACGGTCGATTCCGTTGGTCTTATATCGTCGAATCAGATCTAATGACGGTCTCGGTTCGTTTTGCGGTTTCCGAATTTGCGTCGCGGCTTTTCACGGCGCGCATTACGGAGTGACCGCTTTTTGGTCGATTTCGTCCGAACGACTTTTGATTCATGATCAATTGGTCGTTTTAGGTTGTTTAGTATTGACCGACAACGTTTTTGGGTTCATTAGACCCAAATTCGGACGAGTTCGGGTTTACGCAAATTCCCGGATGTTACAGCATCTTATCCCTTTGCTTCACAGGTGTCTTTTCATTGCCTCACCGGCGACTTTTAGAGATTTGCTGCAGCTTTGTCTTCCGTGGACATACCACGGACCTATCAGGAAGCTATGAAGATTGATTGTTGACGAATGACTATGAAAGACGAGATGCGTGCCTTACAGTCTTGTGGTACATGGAACTTGGTTATTGCTCCTCCTGATGCATCTATTGTTAGCTGTAAATGGGTATTCACAGTTAAATACCACGCTGATGGCAGTCTAGATCGGTATAAAGCACGGCTGGTCGCGCGAGGTTTCACACAAACCTATGGCGTGGACTATATGGATACATTTTCTCTGGTAGCTCGTCATTCTACTCTACGCATTCTCTTATCAGTTGCTGTGGTACGTGACTGGACTATATCTCAACTGGATGTCAAGAATGCCTTCTTGTATGGAGATCTGCAGGAGGAAGTCCCCAGAGTTCACTGCTGAGGGGGAGAAGCATATGGTGTGTAGACTTCACAAGGCAATTAATGGCCTTAAACAGAGCCCAAGAGCGTGGTTCCCGAAGCTTTCCCATCTGATTGAACGACATGGATTCAAGAGGTCGAATGCAGACTACTCGTTGTTTATTCAGAAGTCGTCTGCAGGTACGGTTGTCATCATGGTCTATGTTGATGATATTTTGGTTACAGGAGATGATGTTCAGGGCATAGAGAGGGCAAAGGCATTTCTAGGCCGTCAGTTCGTCACGAAGGATCTTGGAACCCTAAGATACTTTCTGGGGTTGGAATTTGCCAGGAATGCACAGGGTCTGGTGATGACCCAAAGGAAGTACATTACAGATTTTTTGACTGAAACAGGCATGGATGGATGCAGACCATCGAGTATTCCCATGGATCCAAGCATGAAGCTGTATGATGATGACACTGCTGAAGTGGACAAGAGGAGATATAGAGAAATAGTGGGTAAGCTCCTTTATATTACCATAACTCGACCCGATATTGCCTTTGCAGTAAGCCGGGTGAGTCAATTTATGGAGCAGCCAAGGCAGGTTCATATGGATGCCATATACATGATATTGAGGTATCTGAAGTCTTCACCAGATTCAGGGTTGCTATTTCGAAAGGGCACAGATTTATCTATTTCAGCATGTGCAGATGCCGATTATGCAGGATGCCCTAAGGATCGAAAGTCGACCTCAGGATTTGCCGTTTTTGTTGGGAGCTCTCTGGTTTCTTGGAAAAGCACGAAACAAACTGTTGTGGCAAGGTCCAGTGCTGAATCTGAATAGGGCCATGGTGCAAGCAAGCACGGAGATGATGTGGGTCCGATCTGTACTAGAAGATTTACATGTAGCCATACCTTTACCCATGCAGTGTGACAATCAGGCAGCTTTGTTTATTGCCAACAATCCATCATTTCATGAAAGAACAAAGCATATTGAAGTTGACCGCCACTACACTAGAGACTTGATCCAGAGAGGATTGATATCTACAGCTCACGTGAGCTCAGGGGATCAGACTGCTGACGTACTCACCAAGCCGTTGCTCAGAGGACCCTTCCAGAGATGTTCTTCCAAGCTGAGCATGATAGACATCTATGCTCCACCTTGAGGGAGAGTGTAGAGACAGATATTATTATATGTTATGTACCTGTTCATAATTTCTTATTGTTCTCTGGACTACTATGTATTTTACCCTTGAGGTCTCTTCCTATATAAGAGAGCCTAGGATTCCCTTAAATAACAGATTACTCATTTTTCACAACAGTTTCATCTCGCTCCTTAAGGAGCAGGGTTCCACTAAAACCTTATACTTATTTCATTTTTTGATTTGCTTCCACATTTCATATTTCACATGGTATCGGAGCAAGTCGATTTTGGAATTGCCTCTCAAATATTATTTTTGTTATTTCTTTTTACGAGGTTAGAAAGTTTATTCTACAGAAATTTTGTTATTCAAGTTTTATGAGATGATACGATCGTTGTAGGACTTCCTCTCCAAATCAATTTTATGCTGCAAAGCAATGGATTCTTAAACCCTAACAAGTGTAGAGGATGTACTGCAAGTGCAGATGATGATGCCACTCGAAAGTGCCCTAACGCAGCATGCGACAGCAACAACTATGCTTCTCTCTGAAGGGTTGAATTGATATATGGATTGACTATCTTCTATACAATTTCAATAATTTCTGGAGATGCTTTTGTTGGTATCATTGGAGATCTGATTTTATTCAAATTTGTTCTTCTAGAGTCTTAAGAAGTTTATATAGCTGGAGGTTGGATTGAATATTGTTGCAAACCAAAGAATCACATACAAATGAGATCAATCAAACAAGCACGGAGACACACAGATTTACGAGGTTCACCTGTAATTGGGCTACGTCCTTGGGCGACAACAATCAATTTCACTATGTGGAGAAAAAAGAGAATACAGAGAGCCCCGTCTTGTTGGGGTATGGTATGGCAGGAGGGGACATGGTTCTTTAACCTGGGTCAGATGGTTAGGATTCAAGGCATATCAATTTGGACCGCAGTGGTCGATCTTGACGTTGTATATAAATTTAATGTAATTAATTTTAACTTGGTTGGCTTTAGAATTTTCCTGGAGCTACTGCAATCCCATGCTGCTGTTGCATACTTCTTCTGCTGCTGCTGCAACAAGCTCCTGTTTGCAAGTTGCTGACGCTGCATTTAATGCCATTTATAGCAACAATATGATCCTTTTTATTTAAATTAACTATAGCATAAAAAATGACTATAAAAACTAATTGCAACATAACACATAAGCAATGATATATTTCATTTCTTTAAAACGATGTTGCTTCACCAGCTTCATTAGTATCTTCACTCTGCGGTTCACCCTAAATTTCTGCTGAATAAAATCCTATAGATTCTTGTGTGCTATTACGCCAACTCTAGTGATACTGTTGGAAAAAGTGTGCAATCTATTATTCCAAGGAACCTTAGGCTCTCTTATATAGGGAGAGACCTCACGGGTAAAATACATCCAGAGAGTAACATGAATTACGAAAAGGTACAAAACATAATAATAATATCGGTTTCTACACTCCTCCTCAAGGTGGAGCATAGATGTGTATCATGCTCAGCTTGGAAGAACATCTTTGGAAGGGTCCTCTGAGCAATGGCTTGGTGAATATGTTAGCAGTCTGATCTCCTGAGCTCACGTGAGATGTAGATATCAAGCCTCTCTGGATCAAGTCTCTAGTGTAATGGCAGTCGACTTCAATATGCTTTGTTCTTTCATGGAATGCTGCATTGTTGGCAATAAACAATGCTGCCTGATTGTCACACTGAAGCTGCATGGGTAAAGGTACGGCTATATGTAGATCCTCTAGCACAGATCGAACTCACACCATCTCCGTACTTGCTTGCGCCATGGCCCTATATTCAGATTCAGCACTGGACCTTGCCACAACAGTTTATTTCTTGCTTTTCCAAGAAACCAGAGAGCTCCTAATAAAAACGGCAAATCCTGAGGTCGACTTTCGATCCTTAGGACACCTTGCATAATCAGCGTCTGCACATGCTGAAATAGATAAATCTGTGCCCTTTCGAAATAGCAACCCTGAACCTGGAGAAGTCTTTAGATACCTCAACATCATATATATAGCATCCATATGAACTTGTCTTGGCTGCTCCATAAATTGACTCACCCGGCTTACTGCAAAGGAAATATCGGGTCGAGTTATGGTAATATAAAGGAGCTTACCCACCATTTCTCTATATCTCCTCTTGTCTACTTCAACAGTGTTATCGGTATACAACTTCATGCTTGGATCCATGGGAATACTCGATGGTCTGCATCCAACCGTGCCTGTTTCAGTCAAAAAATCTGTAATATACTTCCTTTGGGTCATCACCAGACCCTGTACATTCCAGGAAAATTCCAACCTCAGAAAGTATCTTAGGGTTCCAAGATCCTTCGTGACGAATTGACGGCCCAGAAATGCTTTTGCCCTCTCTATTCCCTAAACATCGTCTCCTGTAACCAGAATATCATCAACATAGACCATGATGACAACCATACCTGCAGAAGACTTCTGAATAAACAACGAGTGATCTGCATTTGATCTTTTGAACCCCTGTCATTCAATCAGATGAGACAGCTTCTGGAATCACGCCCTTGGGCTCTGTTTAATGCCATAAATTGCCTTGTGAAGTCTACACACCATATGCTTTTCCCCCTCAGCAGTGAACCCTGGTGGCTGCTGCATGTAGACTTCCTCCTGCAAATCTTTATACAAGAAGGCATTCTTGACATCAAGTTGAGATATAGTCCACCCACGTACCACAGCAACTGATAAGAGAATGAGAAGAGTAGAGTGACGAGCCACTGGAGAAAATGTATCCATATAGTCCACGCCATAGGTTTGTGTGAAACCTCTCGCGACCAGCCGTGCCTTGTATCGATCTAGACCGCCATCAGCATGGTATTTAACTGTGAATACCCATTTATAGCTAACAATGGATGCGTCAAGAGGAGCATCAACCAAGCTCCATGTGCCACGAGACAGTAAGGCACACATCTCGTCTTCCATAGCCAGTTGCCAGCAATCAATCTTCATAGCTTCTTAATAGGTCCGTAGTATGTCCACGGAAGATAAAGCTACAGCAAATCCCTGAAAGTCGCCTGTGAGGCGATGAAAAGATACCTGAGAAGCAAACGGATAAGACGCACACGTCCGCTTCTGCTTTCGGATAGCAATAGGAATATCAAGGTCGTCGTCCACTGTACTGGATGGTGTAGTCTCCTCCTGCAATGAAGAATCCTGCACATGTACCATATCTGACCCGTCAGTAGTAATGCCATCTGAACATACCTAAGGCGTGATGGATGCCTGACGTGTAGCCTGAGCAGGACCTGACCGACGCGTATAGAATTTTGGTAAAGGCGGAATAGGAGGTTGTGGAGATGGTGGTGGTGGAGGTGACGTTGGGTTAGGTGATGTAGCAACTGGAGCAGGAGTGGACTCAGGTGAACTCAAACTAGGAGGCGGAGGGACATAGACATCATCGTTGGTAGTGGATGGGACCAACCTGTCACCTGCAGGGGAAAAGTACATAACAAACTCAAAAAATGTGACATCAGCACTGACAAAGTATTTCTTGTTTATGGGGTCATAATAACGATAGCCCTTCTGAGTCCGAGAGTAGCCTACAAAGACACACTTGACAGCTTTAGGAGAGAGTTTGTCAAGTCCAGGAGACAAGAGATGAACAAACGCAACAGTACCAAAGACACGAGGAGTAAGTGAGAATAATTCCTTATCAGAAAAAATGATAGAAAGAGGAATTTTCTCACCAAGGACAGACGATGGCATACGATTGACTAAGTATAGCAGGCTGTAAGGACATCATCTCCCCAAAAAGTGATAGGAGCACAACTCTGAATAAGGAGGGTTCGAGTAATGTCAAGAAGGTGACGATGCTTTCTTTCTGCCACGCCATTCTGCTGAGATGTATAAGCACAAGTGATTTGGTGAATAATGCCCTTAGACGAGAGAAACTGAGAGAGAGACCGGGTGCATAATTCCAGTGCATTATCAATACGAACATATTTGACAGTAGAAGAAAAAATATTCTGCACTTCATTAATCAAATTTTTAATAACATCCCCTGCTTCAGATTTATTCTTTAAAAGAAAGTCCCAAGATACACGAGAGAAATCATCCACTACAACTAGATAGAACCTGTGTCCCTGATGATCAGGTACACGACTCGGACCCCAAATATCAATGTGAAATAACTCAAACGGGGAGTTAATGCTCTGACTCTGACGACTAGGAAAGCTAGACCGATGATGCTTTCCCAACTGACACGCTTCACAGCGAAATGATGAATTGGGAGAGATCTGAGGCAGTAGATGTCGTATTATCTGGAGCGGGAGATGACCAAAATGAAGATGCCAGATGTACGGAGATACTGGTCCGACGGAATGAGAAGAGACGCCGGCATAAGAGTTCCGGACCAGCCGATACAAACCATTCTGCTCAGAGCCACAACCAATCACCCTGCCCGTTAGTATGTCCTGGAAAATAAGAGATGAGGGGTCAAATATAGCACGACAATGCAAATCCTTCGTAATCTGACTAATAAACAACAAATTCATGGAGAACTCAGGAGCATGTAGAACATTCTGTAGGCACATAGAAGGTGATAAAAAAACCTCCCCCTGTCCAACAAGGGGGGAATGGGAACCATCTTCTATCTAAACTGAGCGGCCATGTGGGATGTCCCTGTAGGACTCAAGTCTCTCTCTATCGCGACAGAGGTGATGGGTGGCGCCTGAATCTATAATCCAATCAGATATATCATGGCAAGATGTAAAAGAAGTAGCACTACCTGAGGAGCAGCAGACGAACTGGCAGAAGCTATAGCAACAACATCTGAAGGTCCACCTGGAGAATCAGTAGATGATTGTGGCATAATATCACGTAGACGTGCCACAAGCTCCTCGAATCGGTTATCTGCAGTGGATGCTGACTGGGGCAGAACATGCTCGGCTACACGCGCTGATGCTGGAAACTCATGCTTAGAGCAGCATGTATCCTCCGAGTAGCCTGTGCAATGGCAGAACGAACATGGCCGGCAAAAGCAACCACCCCTACCATGGGTTCGACGTCCACGACCAGAAGACTGACCACCTCTCCCACGCGATACTGCCATCGCCGATGGGGGTGGAGTAGATGTGCTGGAAGAAACTGATACGCGACTGAGCCTCCGGTAAACATCCTCCATTAGAGGAATAACTACATCGGCCAATATCTGAGAGCGGTGACGAGTCCGAAAAAGCCGAGTTTAAGGATGTGTTTTTAATTGTCCATGCGTTCAAATAATTATGTCGTTCGTTGTAGGCGGCGATCGGAAACAGTCAAGAAATAACCACAATCTTTAATAAAATTTAATCAAGTGGTTTTTATGTTTATTTTACTTGGGCAAGTCCCAAGGTCGATCACAAGGAGGCAAAGGAACAACCTAGAGTTGTGTCTATCCAATTTTGAGTTCGGTTTTCAAGGCAGTCTTTTTTTGGAATTTTTCAATGCAATATGAGATGCAAAATGCAAATTCGGCCTATTTTAGGGACTCTAAAGTAAATTTAAATCAAACGATGTCCGAAAAATATGAAACTTGGCCACAATGTAAATGACGAGGAAATGAGTGCACTGTAATATTTTTGGAATTTTTAGATGCAATATGAATTTTTTATGAATTTTTAAATGCAAACAAATTAATTTTCAATATTTAATTTTAATAAATATTAAACCTACTTATTTTCAAGAACTAAAATTATCTAAGATCTATCACGAGGTAATGGATCTTAGAAAAATCCTAAACCTTGAAAATGTGGGGTTAAATACCTATTAAAAATCAAATACTGAAATGTGCAAAATGATTTTTACAGAGCAAAATATGTATGCAAATGCAAAGATTTTTGGGCATAATGTTAATCAAAGTAATCTCTACGATATTTGATTTTTGGGGAATTTTTAGAGTCACGGTTAATTAAATAAAATTTGAAGAACACAGACTGGGCAAAATATGGTAATTTCCATAGAATAATTAATTATTAATCAACCGGTCATCACAAAAATGTCCATGACATGTCAAAATATAGAGAATAAAAAGATGAACAAAATGCTATATTTAAATAAATAAAATGATGCAATGTATAGGTCTTTAATGGATGACAAAGACAGGGGTACAGATGCAAACAAAATAAATAAAAAAAATAAAAATAATGCAGGGGGGCCTACTGTTAATTACCTATAAAATGAGGGCGAATATGCAATTTTTCCAAGGGGGCACGTGAGCGTAATATCGAGGAAGACCGGGGGGTCTTCTGCAAATTACCCCAAGGGTCACGTGCGCCGCACGTGACCTGGGGTGGCGTGAGGCTGACGTCAACGATCCCTCCCGTCACGTGCCTCGTACGCGAGGAGGGCCTCGGGCCTGACGCCCGGCCGATGGCGGTGTGGAGGCGGAGGGCGGCCTTGGCGCGCCGGTCGAGGATCTTGGGCCTCGCTGGTGCAGGCCGCCAAGGTGGAGCGGGGTGGGCGGTGCCTCTCCTGGCGGGGCCTGGCGGTGTCGTCGGAGCGGAGGCGATGGCGGAGAAGTCGGTGGCAGAGTAGTCGTCGATGATGATCGTAAGCGGAGTAGACGATTGGCGGAGGAGCTCGAAGCGGTTGTCGGAGATGCTGATGGAGTTGGCCGAGCTGCAGTGTTGAAGCGGAAGTCGTGGCTGAAGACTGTGCTGATGGCGTTGGAGTCGAGGTTGTCGTAGACGGTGACGGTGGTGAAGCGTCGTTGTTGATGAAGGCGGCGGTGAAGGTTGATGGCGTAGTCGAAGACGAAGGCTGTCGGTGGAGTCGTCGTCGTTGGCTCGACGAGAGGAACCTCAGAGCGGAGCAGAGGATGAGCGGCGGAGCCGCTTCTGCAACGAGGGGCAATAGCGCCCTCGGATCTCGCCGCGAGGGTGGCGAGGCCGGGCTGTCACCACCGGCTCGCTTGGAACTTAAGGGTTATCGGCGGATGGGGGGTCTGGAGGGTCGGCGATGGAGTTAAATAGGGGAGAGGCCGGAGATCTCGGGGCGGCGCGAGGATAGAGGAGGGCGGTTGGCGACGGTTTCGGAGGTGGCGGCGGTTGCGGACACAGGCGGAGGAACCGGGGTTGGGGGTTGACGACGAACAGGGGCCATTCGATCGGCCGCTGATCGAATGGCCCAGGATGAAGCCACGTGGCAGATGGAAGGGGCAAAGGCGCGCACGTGCTTGGCGCGTGCCTGGGGGCACGTGCCACGCACGTGCGTTGGCTTTTTAATTTTATTTTTTTTTTTATAAAAACGGATAAATAAAACTTCCAAAAATCACTGACACGTGGCGGCCTCTGGGGCGGCCACGTGTCACCCCGCCACGTGTCACCTCCAGAAAAATCCGAAAATAAAACCTCTTGTAAAATCAATAAAAAATAGCAAATGACCTCGGATCGAAAAAGTTCCTTCACGAAAATTGCTCGTCTCGACGAGATCTACAACTTTCATGAAGACATCAAAGCCAAAATCGGTCAAATGTAAAAAGTGAATTTTTGGGGTATCCTATGTACATAGAACACCTTGATTTTTGGTTTTCTAATTTTTTGTCATTTTTAAACAAGATAAAAATCCGGAAAAAATACGTAAAACTCAAAGATAAATAAAAGAGACCTTAATCTAATTTTTTTGGGTTTTTAGTAATGAAGAAAATAAGTACATAAAATATAGGTCAGAAAACCGCGAAAAAAAAACAATGTACAAAAGAGGCCCAAAACCCAACTTTCACATACGAGCTCCGGTTCACTTGAACTTAGTCTTGTTTTGAAGATAATTGAATGTGTATTAGTTCAAAAGTGAGTAGGATCAAATCGGACACTGGATGGAGAAGATATGGGGCTTTTAGTCCGAAAATCCTGAAACTAGGGTTTGAGTTTTTGGTTCACTTACCTGGGTTAATTATTTTTTTGTATTTTTCATTTATTCTTGTTAGTGATATGTACACAGTGGAGGTGGTTTTGGGTTATGCGGTGTTAGAATGAAGGAGTTAAAAATATGGGAAGTTTAGGCTATTTACAGGTCATTTTTGGCTTGGATTTTTGGCTTCTTATTGTATGTAGAAATTAATGCTAAAATGCAATTCTTATGAAATCATGCCTGAATGCTAATTATGCGAAATAAATGCAGAAATGCAGTTAATTTTGAGGGACTTGAGCTTAATTAATGAGACTTAGAGTGATGAATCCAAGATTCATCATCCCCCTATACTTAAACCATGCTCGTCCCTGAGCATCAAAAAGAAATGCCATGAAGTGAAATGAAACTGGGTTCCACACCAAGACCATGAGCTGAAGGTGAAAGTGAAACTAACTCGACATTTGGATTAATAATGTGTCGGAACTTCTGTGAGACTTAGAATTTTAAAATCAACAGCCTTCAAGTTCTACACATCATTGTCACAGTTTTGGCTCAGAAGTCATCTTAGATCAATCCTCTTCCCAAAGTATACCCTATGAACATTGAATAACCGACTCATGTGTGTGAAGGGTTTTAGCTCTTCCCATCCAGAATGCCGGACTACCATGCTCCTCTCCTCTCCAGTAACTCGTCATCGGGGAGTCAGGTATTTCCTTCTAAGGTCTGTCGTGCTGTGTTCACAATCGAATGAGGGAGAAGATAGAAGAAAGAGAAAAGAACTGGAGGGTGGCCAGTGTAGTCACCTCTCCTTGTGAAGATGGCCAGTGTAGCCGAGTCTCCACCAAGATCTGCAGGTTTTTTTTTGAAGCTTGGGCCTTTTTAGTCGGATTTTTATTTGGTAGAATGCTTCTATGTATTTGGAATTTTTGGTGATTCTGCTTGGATCTTGTTGTGCCCCTACGGATATAGAATCTTTTTGTTCCGTACATTTTTTGGGGTCTTAGAAAAAAAATTGTGCCCAGCCGTCCATCCCTTTTCCGAAGCTTTATTTCAACCCGTACTCCGGTCTTTAGATTTCCACGCTACCAGAAAAGAGACTCACACAGTCTTCCAACATCCCGTCTGGGTTGAGCTAAGTGCATAGTGCGAGAGTACAAATTAATTCTCTATCCCAGAGTTGTACCCAGAATGAAGAGACCAGGTTAGACACTAAGAGTCAAACGCTGCACATTGTCATGTGGAACTTAAGGAATTAAGTCAAAAAGACTTGAAGCTCTTAAAATCCTATTTCTCGGTGAAGTTCCTATGAAAATTAGGTGGATTAAGGTCAAGTCCAGACCACTCTCGGTTTCTGTTCATAACTCGGTTCAGAACCCAATGACTTTTCACAGATGCAAATGCATGTGATGCTGGATGAAGTGCAGGTGTGTGCAACGCAACAAAATTTTTTTTTGACATTTTATGCAAGGGATTTTTTTTTATGCAGAAAATGGAATAAGAAGCCCTTTTTTTTTCAAGTTAGTAGAAAAAACTCTTTTTTTTTCTCTTTGTGTGTTTGTTTGTGTTTTTTTTTTCTTTTTTTTCAAGTTGGTACCCACCCCGTAAATACATATAGACTTACGCGAAAGTACGAGATATGGGTAAAATATATACAAAGTATATACAGACCCCCCTATACTTAGCGAGTGCTGTGTCCTCAGAGTACAAGAAGCGTAAAGAAGACATAGCTCGGGTTAAGCGTAAGGGAGTGAAAAAAATGAAAAGAAAAATGAAGCGGTCGGGATATGTGAATGAAGAGATATATACAGGTGGATGTTGGTTCCCCCTATACTTAGGCTCTGGACAGCCTAAGTATGGAAGAATGGTGGAAATGGAGCGATTAGGAGTCAGGAGAAGAATGATATATACATATGGCATCGGTCCCCCCCTATACTTAGGCCTTGGCCTAAGTAAAGGAAGAAGCTGTACAAGGAGACCGATGTGGTCGGGAGGGAGGTTAGTTAGCCGATGATTAAGGCGATTTTCGGCTGATCTTTTTATGAGCCTGCGGTGGGAGATCATAATGATGAGATGGAGATGAGGCATATGATTCCCAACTATTGTCAATGTCATCCTCAGACAAATTATGATGGATAGTAGATGAATTGTTTGAGTCAGATGAAAGATATCCATCATCAGAGTTATCCTCAGAGGAGTAGTATTGGAAAGTGGACATACTCCAAGTTTTCTGGTCTTTTTGTTTCTTCAGTTGTTTCCTTAGACTTCGTTCCTTCTTGGAGTCAGTCGGTTTGTCCTCAGATGAGTACTCAGAAGCACCGGTCTCAGTCAGCTCATACGAAAAAATTCCAGTGTACTTGAAGAATGCAGGAGCATCAGCTTTGGATGAGTAGTAGTTAGGAACGAGAGTTGTCCAACGGGGATTGAATTTTGGATCCTTGCGAAGATATGGCTTTAGGGCTGCCGAACAGACTTCACTCATGTACACCATCTTTTCCGGACCTGATGAGGGATCATCAGTCGATTCCTCTTCCGGAAGGTCAAAGGTGGCTCTCTTTTTATTCCGTCGTGAAGGTGCCGGTTCACTCGAATATCCAGATGAATAGCCATTAGAATTTTCCTTGGTCAGTGTTTGGTCTGCGTGCTTGCTCTTAGTCTCCTGAATGTTTGAGCACTCTCGATTTGGGATGATTTGGTCAAGATATTCAGAGAATGTTGCTCCAGGGTGTGACCATGCATATGTCTCAGGATCGTAGTAGAAAGATTTGTCTATTTTGAGATCCTCGGGGATTTGAATATTGGGGAGAGTCTCTGCATGTTCTTTCTCAATTGATTTGATGTTGGCGCATTCCTGTGTCGAGTTGATGTAATCCATGTAGTCAGAGTAGGTTGACCCAGGGTGTGCCCATGCATAAGTCTCCGGATCATATGATTCATACATGATTCTCCATCGTGAGAGCGACTGGGAATGGCGCAGGGGGGAGATTCTCTAAACCAATAGTCTCATCAACAACCGCTATCTCAGGTGTGGTCGCGGGGTAGGGCTCTTCTACCGTTTCATGGTTACGGTTGTCGGGGACTGCGTGGGTTGCCTCAGAAGATCGTGGTTCCTCAAAGATAGGGTCGGTTTTAAGTGCTTCCAATGCTGTGAAATTGATTTCCCGAGTCTCACAATCGATACTCGCCTTGGCCAATGCCAAGAATGGCTTTCCGAGAATGATTGGAGACTGGATGAATTCTCCTTGATGCTCAATATCAATGATCGTGAATTCTACCTTGAGCGGAGCGCCTTGGAATTTCATGATGACAGAAATAATTCCTCTCGGCCGCTTTATTGATCGGTCCGCCAATTGAATAATCTCTCGTATCTTCCGAATCGGTCCGAGTTGGAGTTCGTGAAAGACAGAGGTCGGGAGGATATTAATCGGTGAATCGTCATCAATCCGAGCATGGGTGAAAATTATGTCTTTGATTTCACAGTCGAATCTGGGCAACCGCTTCACTATGCGGCTCTTGGTTTTTCTCCTCAACACCAAGGAGGGGAGGCCATTGACAAGATATGTCTTTCAGTCTTTGTTCGTATCCTACCCGACTTTTTGTTCATTAATTTATCTGTTATAAATCTTTTAAGGTCGGGGAAGTGTTCAATGGCCTGTATAAAGGGAAGTTCAAACATCAAGCGTTTTTCCAGTGCTTCCCGTATAGTCGGATCCAAATTTCGCAGATCATCTTCAGTTTTAATTTTTATGAAATTTTCTGAATTTTCAATTTTTTGTGGTTTTCAAATATTTCCATTTTTTTGGTATTTTCTGGGTGGTTTGGGGGGTGTGGGGTGTTCTTCAGACGAAGAGGGGCTCTGGTGTTCAGGGTGAGGGTCAGCAGCATAATCATTTTCAGAATTATCCATAGGTCCCTGAATATCCTCAGAATTTTCAATCTCAGATCCAATTATTTCCTCATTCATTCAACTGTCCGAGCCACCATAGAATGCGATGAATCGATCGGTAAATTTTTGAATTCTCTCCTCTATTGAATTGAATTTCTTATTTATCCTCGAAATATCCTCCTCAAGATTTGGTTCATGATTAATTATGGGAGCAGTAGGTGTATGTTCGATAATTTCATCTTCCATTTTTCCCTTTGTGCTGAGAGGAGAGCTTCTTGGAATATCCGAAATATGATCATTATTTTCTGAAAATTTCTCCTCAAAAATAACGGAAGGAGGCTGCTCATATGGTTCAGACATGTGTCGTTGATTGGTCAGACCTTGATATTGTGGAGTCAGCATACATGGTTTATGTGTTTCTAAGCGGTCAGTCCAGTCCTCTGTATGAGTATCATGTCTGACGAGGGGTCTATCATGGTCAATCCAATGTCGATGATTATTCAGTGCATGTCTATCCATTTGAGTTTGGTTTCTCTGCCAGTCATGAGATTTGAAGGGATTTTGATCTTGAAAAGTTTCATTGGCGAGAAACTGAGAATAAGACGATTCAGTCCAAGATGGTAGGTGGTCATTTACGGTTGGATGGTTCGAATAGAAATTTAATGAGGAGGCCGAATTTATCTGCGGGTGAAAGCCTCCCGCAAATGTTGGAGGATTATTGAAAGAATGGAATTTAATTGATTTGGGCCTAACCGAAACAAATTCATTTTCATAGTATAGCTCTGAGGGGTGTTCGGTCATCTTTGAAAGGAATGAGGAGCTGGATCTGTGAGAGTTTTTGGACAAGAGTTCCATTATGAGGTTTAAATCAAGAGAGGGAAGAGATGATTGCACGGGATAGTCAAGAGAATTTTTATCGAATGTGCGGCTATTGATCTTGAAATCGGTTCACGCACACCAATGCAAACACAATTCAAACCCCGGGTTCACCAACTCACACAATGAAGCCGTAAGAGTTCGGCTATTATCTTTTCAATTTTAGTTGATGATAAATTCAATCTTGCAAGCCGTTTAAACGAGCTGTTAGGTTTGGAGCTGGGCTCTATCCTAGTGTGCGTCTCTCTCCTCGCTGCAAGATAAAATCAAACAATGTCGGGGTTGCTCTCCCGCAGAAATTCTTGATTTTATGGATTTCTAAGATCGGCTATCTTTAGCAGTCCCAATTTTATTGAGGCGATCACTGAAGAATTTAGATGATTACAAATGCACGTCTACCGTCCAGTCCCAATTTCCTTTAGATTTATGTGATAAAATAAGAGGGAGGAATTCGGGAAAAGCCGATGCACGCGGAAAACTATGATGAATGCTCAGTTAGAAGACTTACAGTGCCTCCTCGCAATCTCCATGTGGGATGCAATACAGAATTGAAAAATTTATAATAAATGCGTGCAAGCCGATGAAAACCGCACCTAAGCAGAAAGTTCTATTAGCGGGAAGAATTGAGTTGAATTTGGCTAAGTTGAACGATCTAATGTGCGTCTCAGTTAAAGTGCAGTGTGGCTTAAGATCCTACGAGCACAATCAAAAATAAAAATGCTCTAAGAGCCGTATGTGCAGGTCTATCCTAATCGCCACTCAAGTCGGGCCCCACCCTCTCCGGAGAGTGAAACAGGTCACGACACACCACAAATAGAGTTTAAAGTCTTTGTACACACGCGAGAGTCCAAACGGACACCGCTATAAATGAGCAGAAAATAAAATTTGCAGAAATTTAAAACCTAGACTTTACGCTCTCTCACGACTCGACTCGATCTTAAGTTAATTGCGGCTTCTTCGGATGTCGGTGAAGATGCGTCGGTTTCTTGAAAAACCGCTCCACGTGCGCCGGGTAGCTCACAAGAAAAATAAGAGAGAGAATGTAAGAGAGTGACTCAAAAAATAATAAAATAAAATAATAAAAAAATGCTGAAAAATAAATACAAGAAATAAAATGGGATTTACAGTGAAAAATTCGGGGGTCAGACTACCCGAATTCGGAAAACCGAACAAAAATTTTCAAAACACAACTAAGCCGTTTGCCTCCCCGGCAACGGTGCCATCTGACGCGGGGAGGGCCTCGGGCCTGACGCCCGGCCGATGGCAGTATGGAGGCGGAGGGCGGCCTTGGCGCGTCGGTCGAGGATCTGGGGCCTCGCTGGTGCAGGCCGCCAAGGCGGAGCGGGGTGGGCGATGCCGCTCCTGGCGGGGCCTGGCGGTGTCGTCGGAGCGGAGGCGATGGCGGAGAAGTCGGTGGCGGAGTAGTCATCGATGATGATCGTAAGCGGAGTACACGATTGGCAGAGGAGCTCGAAGTGGTTGTCGGAGATGCTGATGGAGTTGGCCGAGCTGCAGTGTTGAAGCGGAAGTCGTGGCTGAAGACTGTGCTGATGGCGTTGGAGTCGAGGTTGTCGTAGACGGTGACGGTGGTGAAGCGTCGTTGTTGATGAAGGCGGCAGTGAAGGTTGATGGCGTAGTCGAAGACGAAGGCTGTCGGTGGAGTCGTCGTCGTTGGCTCGACGAGAGGAACCTCGGAGCAGAGCAGAGGATGAGCGGCGGAGCCGCTTCTGCAACGAGGGGCAATAGCGCCCTCGGATCTCGCCGCGAGGGTGGCGAGGCCGGGCTGCCACCACCGGCTCGCTTGGAACTTAAGGGTTATCGGCGGATGGGGGGTTTGGAGGGTCGGCGATGGAGTTCAATAGGGGAGAGGCCGGAGATCTCGGGGCGGCACGAGGATAGAGGAGGGCGGTTGGCGACGGTTTCGGAGGTGGCGGCGGTTGCGGACACAGGCGGAGGAACCGGGGTTGGGGGTTGACGACGAACAGGGGCCATTCGATCGGGCGCTGATCGAATGGCCCAGGATGAAGCCACGTGGCAGATGGAAGGGGCAAAGGGCGCGCACGTGCTTGGCGCGTGCTTGGGGGCACGTGCCACGCACGTGCGTTGGCTTTTTAATTTTAATTTTTTTATAAAAACGGATAAATAAAACTTCCAAATATCACTGACACGTGGCGGCCTCTGGGGCTGCCACGTGTCACCTCCAGAAAAATCCGAAAATAAAACCTCTTGTAAAATCAATAAAAAATAGCAAATGACCTCGGATCGAAAAAGTTCCTTCACGAAAATTGCTCGTCTCGACGAGATCTACAACTTTCATGAAGACATCAAAGCCAAAATCGGTCAAATGTAAAAAGTGAATTTTTGGGGTATCCTATGTACATAGAACACCTTGATTTTTGGTTTTCTAATTTTTTGTCATTTTTAAACAAGATAAAAATCCGGAAAAAATACGGAAAACTCAAAGATAAATAAAAGAGACCTTAATCTATTTTTTTTGGGTTTTTAGTAATGAAGAAAATAAGTACATAAAATATCGGTCAGAAAACCGCGAAAAAAAAACAATGTACAAAAGAGGCCCAAAACCCAACTTTCACATACGAGCTCCGATTCACTTGAACTTAGTCTTGTTTTGAAGGTAATTGAATGTGTATTAGTTCAAAAGTGAGTAGGATCAAATCGGACACTGGATGGAGAAGATATGGGGCTTTTAGTCCGAAAATCCTGAAACTAGGGTTTGAGTTTTTGGTCCACTTACCTGGGTTAATTATTTTTTTGTATTTTTCATTTATTTTTGTTAGTGATATGTACACAGTGGAGGTGGTTTTGGGTTATGCGGTGTTAGAATGAAGGAGTTAAAAATATGGGAAGTTTAGGCTATTTACAGGTCATTTTTGGCTTGGATTTTTGGCTTCTTATTGTATGCAGAAATTAATGCTAAAATGCAATTCTTATGAAATCATGCCTGAATGCTAATTATGCGAAATAAATGGAGAAATGCAGTTGATTTTGAGGGACTTGAGCTTAATTAATGAGACTCAGAGTGATGAATCCGAGATTCATCAAGCGGGTTGCCTCGTACTCAGGATCTAGGGCTACAAGTAGAATGCCCACCATGGTAGCATTCCGAAATGTCTTCTGCTGCTCAGGAGTCGCCGTGAGTGGTATGATACTGTATAACTTCTCAAACATCCCTCTCAGAGACGTGTACAATGAGTGAAGTGGCCTGCCATTCTGCTTCATTGTGAATATATCATCCTGGAGCTGTAACATCTTGGTCTCATTCCGCACTTGGGAATACGTAGTGGCCATAATATCCCACATCTCCTTGGCAGTGGGCTGATGGAGGACATCATTGGAAATCTCCATCGACAGTGTGCCTGACAGCCAAACCTTGGCATAAGAATCATCAGCCTCCCACGAGGCATATATCCCAGTCTTCTCTGCCGTCTCATCTTCAGTAAGAATATGCTTCTTACCGTTTGACTTCATGAGACTCATAAACTGCATCACCCAGAGCCTCATAGTTTGTCCCGTCCATCTTGACTATAAGCGCAGGACCTTTGAAGGCGTCTATGGAGGGCATATCAACTTTGTTCTCTGACATGTCGCCGTAGATGAAGAACTAGGGATTATAGACTAGAAACCGGTGTCTACAAAGACTTGATCGGATTTGAGTGCATATGTAGACGTTACGCACTCAAATCCATGGAGATAGACCAGCCGACGAAAGAGTTGATGTCGGCATGTAAGGGAGGGGAACCCGGCGGTTAGGGTCCCCTACCTAGGGCTTGACTCGGCGGCGGATGGTGGCGTAGGGTGGCCTACGACACGGTTGGGGGCCCCGTGTGGAAGAGGGAAGGCCCGACGTGGAGGAGGGAAGGGCCCGACGGCGTAGAGGGGTCCTTTGGCATAGAGGAGGGGCCCGACGTGGAGGAGGGACCTAGCGTGGAAGAGGGAAGGGCCCGGCGGCGTGGAGGGGCCCTTCGGCGTGTAGAGAAGGAGTCCGACAGGTGGTGAAGAAGGGGAACCGGTGGCGGAAAGGTGGTGATGGGGGTGGGGGTTCCGGCGGCGGCGGTGAAAAGGTGGTGGTGGGGGTCCGACGGCGACGGCGGAAGAAACCCTAGGGCTGGGGTTAGGGTTAGCCCCTGGGCTCTGATACCATGTTGGAAAAGGTGAGCAATCTATTATTCCAAGGAACCTTAGGCTCTCTTATATAGGGAGAGACCTCACGGGTAAAATACATAGTAGTCCAGAGAGTAAACATGAATTACGAAAAGGTACAAAACATATAATAATATCGATTTCTACAGATACGATCACCATACTCTACAAATCGAACTATCTTGTTGAAGCATGAGACATGTAATATAACAATTTATCAGAAAATCAATTATTTTTGGAAGTTAAATTGTTCGCTTTTGAAAGTTAGCTAAATTATCTATCAGAACTTGCCATTTAGTCGAGTGGATGTACATGTCTACCAATGAATCACATGATAATATACAATTTTATATAACAGCTGTAAAATAATATAAAAAAGGAGATATAGTTACCACTTTGTATTTTATTAGGACATGTTCTTCTATTATGACCACTTCCCCTGCATATACCGCATTTGTTTTATGTACCTACTCTATCTCCACTGTTTTGTCTATTATGGACTTTTGCTTGGCATGTCCCACATTATGAGTGAACGACATACTTCTAATGTCCATCTCGTTATGTATCCATGTTACCCTTTACCGATCCTTTGCTCTTATCCTACGTGAATCAGGAATAAGATGTGCATGTTTAAACTGTGGCCACTTGTCTCTATTTCCTATAGGATAAAATAAATCCTCATATATTTAATATCATGTTTTAAGAATCTATGTAGCTGACCCTACTTAAAATGAGAGAGGGCTTTGCTATTTTTTATATTTGATATTGTGTTTACCAAGAATACTGAGGACCTATATACTTTTCCACATTGGTATTTAATAGTATCGTATAGGCATGCAAGCATGAACTTCTGTGTACTTTCCACTTCTGACAAGTGCAAGATACATCACTTATCAACATCATATATTCTTCCCCCCCAGCCCAAATCGTGTTACTCGTTGACATGTAAGGACTGAGCCTCATATCACAGTTTGTAATATTCAACTAAATGGATCGGATAATCAGATTGGATATTTTATTATAGGAAAGGGGGTGAGTGAATGGAGTATTGCTATTCAGTCAATAATTAGAAAATACATGTGAATAATTTCAAATATTCTCCGAATATTGAATATTCTTTATTCAATTATCCCTCCGAATGAATACTGAATACCGATTTCTGCTATCGTTTCTTGGGATAGTTGTGAGCGTCAAACCATTGAACAACATCCTATCCTATTCTTTCAATTTATACATGTACACGTTCAACTTAGTTTGCGAATAGGTTTTCCCCTTCATTACCATTCTCTTTAACATCTGATTTTTGTCTATGCCATTGAAGTTACTTGAAACATGATGTAGATAAAATCCCATAATACATACAGGGGTTGAAACCGTACCTCAGGTCAACGCATTGCAGTATGAATAACGGGAGAGATCAACTAACATACAGATTTTGCCATGATAATCATGAAATGGCATACATGCAGACCCTTTCCAAAAATCTAGCCCAACTGTCTTCATCCTCCTCGCTTATAAATGCTAAGGCAAGAGTAACTATGTAGTGTGCAACGTTACGGGAACATGTAAGAATATTTTGATATAGCATCTGTTGGAAGAAATGAATGCGTTGTTTATTCCATAAACCCTAGGCTCTCTTATATAGGAGAGTAGCCTATGGGTAAATTACAGAAAGTTGTCATAAGAAAAAAGAAAAATAAGAAACACAACATAACATAAAATATATCTCTACACTCCCCCTCAAGATGGAGCATCGATATCGATCATGCTCAGCTTGGACGATCACTTCTGGAATGGTCCTCTAAGTAAGGCCTTGGTGAAAATATATGCAGTCTGGTCTCCTGAGCTGACATGAGATGTGGAAATAAAACCCTTTTGGATCATATTCCTTATATAGTGACAATCAACCTCGATGTGCTTGGTTCGTTCATGAAATGCTGGATTATTTGCAATAAATATAACAACTTGATTATCACATTCCAGTGCCATAGGAAGCGGGATCTCTATATATAGATCTGTAAGAACAGCTTTAACCCACATCATTTCTGTACTGACCTGGGACATAGCCTTATATTCAGACTCAACACTAGATCTAGTTATAACGGTTTGCTTCTTGCTTCTCCATGAGACAAGAGTCTCCAACGTATACAACAAATCCAGTGGTGGATTTCCTATCCTTTGGACATCCTGCATAGTCTGCATCCACGCATGCTGAGATATTGGCATCCTTGCCTTTCTTAAACAATAGTCTTGCACCTGGAGAGGATTTAAGGTACCTGAGTATCATCTGTATATCATCCATATGTACTTGACTAGGTTGTCCGTGAACTGGCTCACCCGACTGACAACAAAAGATATATCAGGTCAGGTAATGGTAACATAAAGAAGTTTTCCAACCAGTTCTCTGTATCTCCTCCTATCCACCTCATTAGTATCATCATCATATAGTTTCATGCTTGGATCCATAGGTGTAGTGGCAGGTCGACATTCAAGTATTCTTGTCTCGCTTAGTAAGTCAGTGACATATTTCCTTTGGGTCATCACAAGTCCGTGTTGATTTCTGACAAACTCAAGTCCCAAAAAGTACCTAAGGACTCCAAGGTCCTTGGTTACAAATTCATGACCCAACATTTCTTTTGCCCTCTTGATTCTTTGTATGTCATCTCCTGTAATAAGGATATCATCAACATACACCATAATTGCAATCATACCTCTGGATGTTTTCTGAATAAAGAGAGAATGATCTGCATTAGAACGTTTGTACCCATGTCTTTCAAACAAGTCTGAAAGCTTCTGGAACGAAGCTCTAGGGCTCTGCTTAAGGCCATAGATCGCCTTATGAAGTCTACACACCTGTGGATACTCCCCCTCAACAGCAAAACCATGTGGCTGTTGCATGTAGACTTCCTCCTGAAGATCACCATATAGAAAGACATTCTTGACATCTAACTGAAACAATGGCCAATCTCCAATAACAACAACAGATACAAGGATCCACAGGGTGGAATGACGAGCAACATGTGAGAATGTATCAAGATAATCCACTCCATACGTTTGTGTAAAGCCCTATGCAACCAAGCGTGCCTTGTACCTTTCAATGCTACCATCTGCATTTTGCTTCACGGTGAAAACCCATTTACAGCTAACTGTAGACACGTCATAGGTGCATGTCCAAGACTCCAGGTACCCCTCGATTGAAGAGAAGCCATCTCTTCTTCCATAGCTAGGTGCCATCGACTGTCCTTCAAAGCATCTTGGTAATTCCGCGGAATATCCACGGCAGATAGTGCGACAACAAAATTCCTGAATTCACCAGATAAGTGATCAAAGGAAACCACAGATGCAATAGGATAAGACGCACAACTACGCTTTTGTTTCTGCAGCGTAATAGGGAGATCCAAATCAATAGTCCCCTCGTCTGTTCCCTGTAACGAAGCCTGCTCAGGTAAACCATTAGATTCATCATTAGAAACTATATTCTCAGGACATACCTCATGTAAGCTAGATCATGAGCGGTGACCATGAGCAAAAGTAGACTGACAGGTATAATGAAGTAGCAATGGTGGAACAAAAACTGTAATAGGAGGTGGGGTAGTGGTGGTAGTTGTGGTGGTGGTGATACCAGAGATGGTTGAGGTGGAGGCATATAGATAGCTTCATCAATGTCCGAAGACATCAACTGATCACCTGTAGAGGAGAAGTACATAACGGACTCAAAAAAGATAACATCGGCTCTAACATAATATTTCCTGCGCAACGGATCATAACACCGGTACCCCTTTTGTGTCCTGGAGTACCCGACAAAAACACACTTGACAGCTCTAGGAGAGAGCTTGTCAATCCCTGGAGACAACTAGTGTACAAAGGCAAACGACCCAAACATGCGAGGAGGAAGTGAGAATAATTCCTTCTCAGGAAAAACCAAAGAGAAAGGAATCGTCTCACCTAAGACAGACAATGGCATACGATTAATGAGATAGCATGCCGTTAGGACAGCATCACCCTAGAAAGAATGAGGCGCACGACTTTGTATGAGAAGCGTCCTGACATCCAACAAATAATGATGTTTTCTTTCTGCAACTCCATTCTGTTGGAAAGTATAGGCACAAGAAGTTTGGTGAATAATTCCTTGTATAGAAATATAGGTGGAAAGAGTATTAATACAAAATTCCAAGGCATTACCCATCCTCACAATTTTCACAGAGGCAAAAAAACATTGCATACTTCAGTTATGAAATTTTTGATAAGATTCCCAGTTTAGATTTATTCTCTAATAAGAAGACCCAAGATAGACGAGAAAAATCATCAACTACGATAAGATAAAACAAGTGCCCCAGATGATCTAGAACACGACTGGGACCCCAAATATCGACATGAAACAACTCAAAGCTGGAGTTTTCTCCGACTAACGACTGAGAAAGCTATACCGATGATGCTTTCCCAACTGACAGGCCTCACACTGAAAGGACGTGTGAGGTGAAATTTGGGGCAAAACACGACATAGTTTCTTAAACGGTAGATGACCAAGGCGCAGGTGCCACATAAATGGAGGGACAAGTTCAACAGGTAGAGAAGAGATTCGGGCATATGGAGTCCGAAGAAGGCGATAGAGGCCGCCCTGCTCACGTCCACACTCAATCACATTGTCCGTACGAATGTCCTGAAAAAGGAGAAAGGTTGGATAAAAAATAGCTCTACAATGTAAATCCGTCGTAATTTGGCTAATTGACAACAAATTCATGGAGAAATCAGGTGCATGCAACACATTCTTTAGATGCACAGATGGTGTCAAGCTAATCTCCCCCTGGCCAGTAATCGGGGAGTGCGTCCCATCTGCAATAACCACAATACGCCCTGAAGGAACCTATCTGTAGGCTGTAAGTTGATCCCTGTCTCCACACAGATGGTGTGTGGCACCAGAGTCCATGATCTATGCTATAATATCAGACCCACTATTGCCAATGAGAGCAGAAGTACTACCTGAGGTACTGGAGGAGGCTGACGCAACAATATTTGAATGACTCTCAGTAATCGGTGAGGGTGTCACAGGGCCAGATGTATAAATCTCAAGCGGGCTACAAGATCATCAAACCGTTGATCCAAAGAGGAAGCTATTGGAGGCTCAATCTGTTCGACCACTTGTGCAGACGCAGGGAATCCATGCTTTGAGTAGCATGTATCTTCGGTATGCCCAGAACGGTGGCAGAAAGTGCATTATTGGCGAACACGACCCCCTCTGCCCCGAGGTCCACAACCACGATACTGAGAAGGACCACCGCAACCCTGAGATGCTACCATTGTTGAGGATGTCTGATTAGCAGCAGAAGATGGAATAGTAATATGTCTGAGTCTACGGAAAGCTTCCTCTATAGGAGGAATGGTAGAGTCTGCTAAGATCTAGGAATGTGCTGCCTCGTATTCTGGATTTATGGTTTCCAGGAATATCCCCACTATGGTGGCATTCCTATAGGTCTTCTGCTGCTCAGGGGTAGACGTGAGAGGCATTAAGCTATATAGCTTCTCGAACATCCCACGAAGGGATGTATACAAAGAGTGCAGTGACCGTCCATTCTGTTTGATGGTGAAGATGTCATGTTGAAGCTGTAGAATCTTTGTCTCATTCTTAGCTTGTGAATAAGTGGCGGCAAGAATATCCCACATCGCTTTGGTTGTGGGCTGATGTAGTATATAATTGGCAATCTCTATTGCCAAAGTACTTGAGAGCCAGACTTTGGCATATGCGTCATCAGCCTCCCATGAGGCATTAGCGCCAGTCTTCTCAGCCGGTTCTTCTTCGGTAAGAATGTGTTTCTTACCAGTCGACTTCATCATGCTCATGAACCGCATAGCCCACAGTTCATAATTCGACCCATCCATCTTGACTATCGGTGTAGGACATCTGAAGGTGCATGTGGAGGGAATATCGACCTTGTTCTCTAACATGTCGGCATGAGAAGGCTAGGGCTGAAGACTTAGACAAGATTGTGTCTACACGGACATAAAGAGATTGGATTGCATGTGTAGGCTCATGCAACCAATCTCAACATAAAAGAGGACTGGGCGGAGGAGGAGATGCACATGGAGAAGCCCGCGTAGAGACTACGAGCTGGGTCTCACGCGTGGAGACTACGCGTGGAGACGCACGGAGGCTGCGCCAGCAGCATGAGGCTGCACCGACGAAGCTAACGGGGCTGGCGGCGTTGGCGGCGCTGGCTGCGCTGTCGGAGAGAAGAGGCGACGACGACACCGATCACGAGAGAAGAAGGGCGGCAGCGTCGGTCACAAGAGGAGAAGGGTTGGCGGGTGGGGATTAGGGTTAGGGTATTCGAGCTCCGGTCTAGAACTGCCGCTCTGATACCGTGTTGGAAGAAATGAGTGCGTTGTTTATTCCATAAACCCTAGGCTCTCTTATATAGGAGAGTAGCCTATGGGTAAATTACAGGAAGCGGTCATAAGAAAAAAGAAAATAAGAAACAGTACAAATGACATAATAACATAGCATAAAATATATCTTTACAGCATCCATACATGCATGTGCCATAGACACTAGTCTCGAGCATGCAATATCTAAAATGTAGAGATGGATGGTCGAAGGCCTAAAGGCCCTTTCATACATCTCTCTACCTGCAACCATGGTTGTCTTGATATCCCTCACTATTCTTGGAATTGAAACCTCAAATGCATGAACAAATGTAGGAGTTCATGATACGATTTAATCCAGTTACCATAACCATATACTGTCTCTATACCCTTACATCTAGTGTCCCAAATCCTTCTTCGACTTCCTTCTTCGACTAACTTGATGATCGTAATCATCATATGAATTAAACCTTGAAAAATAGATACCTTGACAGAAGAAGAAATCTTGATTTAATTAAGAAATCCAGGAGCAATAAAGTTATAAACAAGTTGGAATGATCTTGATTAACTATTCGGTTCAAGTAGTTATATGGTGTTGGAGAAAATAAGAGCGCTTGTTATTTCTGAGAACCCTAGGCTCTCTTATATAGTAGAGAGGCCTATGGGTAAATTACATAAAGTAGAAAACAAAAAAAGATAATAAGAAAGAGACACATATGAAATATGAAAATACAAATATCTTCACACTCCCCCTTAAGATGGAGCATAGATATCGATCATGCTCAGCTTGGATGAACACTTCTGAAATGATCCTCTTGGCAGTGGCTTGGTAAAGATGTCCGCGGTTTGCTCTCCAGAGCTGACATTGGAAGTAGAGATCAGACCCTTCTGAATCATGTCTCGAGTGTAATGGCAATCTACCTTAATATGTTTTGTTCTCTCATGGAGCGCAGGATTGTTTGCAATGAATAGGGCAGCTTGGTTATCACAGTGCAACTCCATGGGTAGAGGAACCTCTACATGTAGATCACATAGCACTGCTCGGACGCACATCATTTCTGTACTTGCTTGGGCCATAGCCCTGTATTCGGACTCGACACTTGATCTTGCTACAACAGTTTGTTTCTTGCTTTTCCAAGAAACGAGAGAGGTGCCAACAAATATTGCAAATCCCGAAGTCGATTTCCTATCCTTAGGACAACCTGCATAATCCGCGTCAGCATATGCGGATACAGAGAGTGTGTCTCCTTTCTTGAATAGTAATCCTGAGACTGGAGATGATTTTAGATATCTCAATATCATGTGTATTGCATCCATATGTACCTGTCGAGGTTGCTCCATGAATTGACTCACTCGACTTACTGCAAATGCAATATCCGATCTGGTTATTGTAACATAAATGAGTTTTCCAACCATCTCTCTGTATCTCCTCTTATCGACTTCATCTGTATCATCATCGTATAGCTTCATGCTAGGATCCATAGGAGTCGTGGAAGGTCGACATCCAATCCTGCCTGTCTCTGCAAGCATATCTCTAACATACTTTCTTTGGGTCATCACAAGACCCTGTGCATTCCTAGCAAATTCCAACCCCAAGAAATACCCTAGGGTGCCTAGATCCTTAGTCACAAATTTACTGCCCAGAAAGTCTTTCGCCATCTTGATTCCCTGCTCATCATCTCCTGTAACAATAATATCATCAACATACACCATGATAGCAACAATACCTCTAGACGTCTTCTGCACAAATAAGAAATGGTCTGCGTTTGACCTCTTGAATCCCTGTCGTTCAATCAGGTCTGAAAGCTTTCGAAACCATGCTCTTAGACTCTGTTTAAGGCCATATATTGCCTTATGGAGTCTACAAACTTGCTGACACTCCCCCTCAGCAGCAAACCCTGGAGGCTGCTGCATATAGACCTCCTCTTGTAGATCTCCATATAAAAATGCATTTTTCACGTCAAGCTGGAATAACGGCCAATCACGTGCTACAACAACTGAAAGGACACGTAAAGTAGAATGTCAAGCAACTGGAGAAAACGTATCCAAGTAATCAACTCCATAGGTCTGAGTAAAACCACGTGCCACGAGCCTTGCCTTGTACCGATCAAGGCTTCCATCTGCATGGTATTTAACAGTAAACACCCACTTGCAGCTAACAATAGACGCTCCGGAAGGAGGGGGAACAAGTGTCCAAGTTCCACAAGACTGCAACCCAGCCATTTCTTATTCCATTGCAAGACGCCATTTGCTATCTTGTAGTGCCTCCTGATAATTGCGTGAAATTTCTACTGCAGATAGAGCTGCTGCAAATCTCTGGAAATCGCCTGTAAGACGATGAAAAGAGACCTAGGAAGCAAGTGGGTAGGAAGCACAAGTACGCCTCTGCTTTCTAATTGCGTTAGGCGCGTCCAAATCTCCATGATCTTCATCCTGTTGTGTTTCCTTTATCAATAGATCCTCAGACTCATCGTTAGAAATCAAGTTATCAGAACCAACCTGAGGGCTGCTGGATGACGGGCCATGACCTTGAGCAGAGGAGGACTGACGAGTATAGTGCTTTGGTAACGGGGGAACAATGGTCACTGGAGGTGGTAAATGTGGAGGTGAAGGTATGACAGGAGGTGGTGGTGGAGATGACATAGAAGGTAACTGACTCATAGGAGGTGGTGGCATGAATACCTCAGTATCATAATGGGAAGTAGTCATTCTGTCACCTGTAGGAGAGAAAAACATCACAGATTCAAAGAATGTGACATCTGCGATAACAAAATATTTTCGACGCAGCAGATCGAAGCAACGATACCCCTTCTGTATCCTGGAGTATCCTACAAACACACATTTGATAGCCCTGGGAGAGAGCTTATCAAGAGCCCCAACTGATGGACTAAACCAATACAGCCAAAGACACGAGGTGGAAGTGAGAACAACTCCTTCTCAGGAAAGGCTATAGAGAGAGAGAGGAGATTTCTTACCGAAGACAGACGAGGGCATGCGATTTACTAAGTAGCAAGCTGTGAGAACCGCATCACCCCAGAACGAGCGTGGAGCATGACTCTGAATAAGTAGGGTTCTATTGATATCCAATAGATGTCGATGTTTCCGCTCTGCAACACCATTTTGTTGTGACGTGTAAGCACATGAAGTTTGATGAATTATACCACGAGACGAAAAGAACAACGACGGAGCTCTAGTACAAAACTCCAATGCATTGTCAGAACGCACAATTTTCACAGAAGAAGAGAAAACATTTTTAACTTCATCGATAAATATTTGAATCACATCTCCTGCTTCAGATTTATTCTTCAATAAAAACACCCAAGACAAGCGAGAAAAATCATCTACTGCAACCAGATAGAATCTGTGTCCCTGGTGGTCAAGAACACGACTTGGACCCCAAATATCAATATGGACTAACTCGAACAAGGAGCCACTGCTCCGACTCTGATGACTCGGGAAAGTAGACTGATGATGCTTTCCCAACTGACACGCTTCACATTGGAAGGACGACTTCTGAGAAATCTGGGGCAAAACACGACACATCTTCTGAAGAGGGAGGCGACTAAAACGGAGATGCCAGATATATGGAGAGTATGATCCTGTAGAATGGAGAGATGCACCGACATAAGGAATATGGATCAGACGATAGAGACCATTCTGCTCACAGCCATAGCCAATCACGTTGCCCGAGGGTATGTCCTGAAAAACAAGAGATAATGAGTCAAAAATAGCTCGACAGTTTAAATCCTTTGTAATATGGCTAATGGACAGTAAATTCATAGAGAAATCAGGAGCATATAACACATTCTGCAATCTCAAGGAAGGTGTCAAGTTAATCTCCCCCTGTCCTGTGATCGGGGAATGTGTCCCATTGGCTATCACCACAGTTCGTCCTGACGAGATCGGTCTATATGAAGTGAGCTGTTCTTTGTCCCCACAGAGATGATGTGTCGCTCCTGAATCCATAATCCAGTTTGTAATCATAGGTCCATCACAAGAGGTGAGAGCATGAGAACTACCTGAAGTACTGGCCGTGGCAGGTGAACTGGCAGAGGTAGAGACGGCCACATCTGACTGACCTTCAGGATTTGTATCAGGAGGCATGATATTCCTCAGTCTGGCAACAAGATCATTGAATCACTGGTCCAATGAGGAAGGTGCAGGATACTCAACTTGTTCTGCTACCCGAGCTGATGCAGGAAAGCCATGCTTTGAGTAGCATGTGTCGTCGGAATGACCAGGTCGACGACAATAACTGCATGGTTGACGAATCCGACCCCCACGACCTCGAGGGCCACGGCCGCGAAAGGTAGAGGAGTGACCTCTACCCCTGGAGGCTGCCATCACTGAAGGTGTCTGGCTGGCAGTCGAGCTAGGAACAGTAATTCGACTCAGTCGGCGAAAAGCTTCCTCCATTGGAGGAATAGTAGCGTCAGCTAGAATCTGAGACCGGGCAGCATCGTACTCTGGATCAAGGGTAGCCAGGAATAAACCTACCATGGTAGCATTCCTGTACGTCTTCTGCTGTTCTGGAGTGGCTGTCAACGGCATGAAGCTATGGAGTTTCTCAAACATCCCTCGTAGGGATGTGTACAGTGAGTGAAGAGGGCGCCCATTCTGCTTGACTGTAAAAATATCATGTTGCAGCTGAAGTATCTTGGTCTCGTTCCGCGCCTGCGAATATGTCGCCGCTAGAATATCCCACATAGCCTTAGGTGTGGGCTGATTAGTACATCGTTGGCGATTTCTATCGTCAACGTCTCAGATAGCCAGACTTTGGCATACGCATCGTCTGCCTCGCACGAGGCATGCACCCCAGTCTTCTCCACCGGCTCCTCTTCGGTAAGAATATGTTTCTTGCCATTCGACTTCATCAGGCTCATGAACTGCATAGCCCAGAGCTCATAATTTGTCCTGTCCATTTTCACAATATGCGCTGGACCTCTGAATGCGCCAGTGGCGGGTACATCAACCTTGTTCTCAGACATATTGCCAAAAGAAGACTGCTACGAGTGCGAGAAATCAAAGTTTATGTGTCTACACAAACATATATGGGTTTGGGTGCACGTGTAGATTCATGCACACCAACCCATCAACCAACTGACGAAGCTGAGGCGGCGCGCGAGCGCGAGACAGCACGCGAGGCACGCGGTGCGCGCGAGACGAACGTACGGTGCACGCGGGATGAGCGCGCGGTGCGCACGAGATGTGCGCGGTGGCCTTGCTGGGGAGACCCGCAAGGCTGCGGTGCCGGAGAGGAGGCAAGGGCGTGCACACGAGTCGAGGCAGCGGCATCGGAGAGGAGGCGCGACGCCGGAGAGGAGGCGGTGGCGGCGTGCAAGGAGAGGGCTGGAGGTGGGGTTAGGGTTTCTTGGGAATCGAGAGCTCCGGTCTAGGACCGCCGCTCTGATACCATGTTGGAGAAAGTAAGAGCGCTTGTTATTTCTGAGAACCCTAGGCTCTCTTATATAGTAGAGAGGCCTATGGGTAAATTACATAAAGTAAGAAAAAAGAAAAAGATAATAAGAAAGAGACGCATATGAAATATGAAAATACAAATATCTTCACATATGGGATGTCCACCGTGGAGATGACAAACATTTTGTCAATTGGTCGATGACGACCTCATATTTAAAGGGAGGTTAGACCTCACACATCACAAAAATACGGAAATGACAAATCAAATTTGCAAAAAAAGGCGTTCATCGTATGGACACAGATATAATGCACAGCAAAATTTTTAATTGTAAGTACAAAATCACATGGTACATGAAACATTTTCCAAACTATTTTGTATGATCACAAGAATATTTAGGAATACCATTTGAAGCGTAAATCTCTAATATAAGAGATCTTCCGAATTAAGTCTCATCATGCGTAGCTTCTCTCGCGGGCTCAGTGATGACATGTGTTGCTTCCCACGAACAAAAAATCCCCTTATCCTTAAAGTTGTCCACGCAAACAAGAGATGAAGTAGATCCCTATCTCCTGATTTCGTACGGAATCAAGTCCTTCACACAATCGAAGCACAAAGAAGAATGCTTTTCTCATGATTGGCCAAGCCAATGTAGAAGAAGAAAATGGGATGGCTAGGATTTGTTGGAGGAGATAGAATGGGCGACCAAAAGAGAGTTTCAACTTCCTTTTCTCTTTTATTTCTCAAGACAATTTTGTGGATCTCTCTTGGAGATGAATGAATTAAATTATCCTTGAGAAAGAGAGGCCAAGCCCCTCCTTTTATACTATGGTAGACGACCTATGAGAAGTCCTACTCCTAAAGGGACTATAGTAGCCCTTGATTTGATTTGAATGGCCACGATTGATTCCTAATCCTCATGTAATTGACAATTAATTTGTCGACATTTTCATTCAAAACAAATCCAAGAATAAGAGAGTCCTAATAGGAGTTACAAGAGCTAACCAACTTGGCTCCATCAACCATGGCAGACGTCCATGGTGGACCCACCATGGAGCCCCCTTATTTTAGTTCCAATTAAATCCTGACATTTAATTTTAATTATTAATTAAATTATAAATATCAATATTGAAAGTTTTTAAAAGTATTCTTCCATCAAATGAATCCAATTTGTTAGTCCAGTATAAAATGTAAATTCAATTTACATTTGTAAATACTTTATATTATTTACATTTATACGTTCCTTGAAAATGACATATAAAACATATCCATATAAATATTAATTATTATGAATCAATATTCATATTAATTAATGTCCAATAATGTGAATCCTATTCACATAATCCTTTGAAAATAACAACGATCATTATCTTATTTTTGATGTCACAAAGTACGAGTCCTAATCCAATTAGGAATTGTGAGCAGCTGTCGCGGATACTTGGAGGTAATGTCGGAGAGATCATACAATCCATATATAGTGACTTGAAATTTCGATATTCATCCAATTTTAGGGTTCAAATCATTTATGGCATGCATATTTGGATCCATTTCCATTGCCATTTCCAATCACTTTACACCCTATATGTGCTCAGAAATGGATTACAAAAATGAGCTCTACTTCCATTTCCATTTCTAATCATTTGTCCAAACAATTTAGAGCTCATAAATAGGTTATGGAAGTGAGCACATTTCCCATTTCTATTTCCAACATTTGGACTTATCAGAAATGAGCACTAGAAATGGGTTCTATGATATATTAAATCTCAATCATATAGACATAATTTGGAGTCACTAAAATCCATCAGATTTCATCACTCCTCAGAATGGAAGTGTCATGGTATATGATCTATTAAGAATGCATCATACCAAAGTATTCTCGACGCTTCATCATCCTACATAGGGGAAGACATTGATAAACCCGAAGTTCAAACCCTTGTTTGATTATCTCCGTATATCAATACATTTCTCAATCGATAATTTGGGAGATCATGGAAGATCTGTTGTCATTGCAATCATGACAGATCTTGTGAAACCATGCTACTTTGTGAAGTCTCAGAGCTTCTGGAACCGTGTTATGAGACTCTGCTTAAGGCCATAGATTGCCTTATGAAGTTTGTATATCTTCTGACAGTCCCCCTCAGCAACGGACCTATGTGGCTGCTGTATATAGACGTCCCCATGCATGCCACCATAAAGAAAAGCATTCTTCACATCTAATTGGAAAGAGACCGGTTCCATACCACAACAACCAATAGGAGGATTCGAAGTGTCGAATGACAAGCCAAAGGAGAGAGTGTCCTGTTAGTCCACCCCATATGTCTGGGTGAACACGTGCCACGAGCATAGCCTTGTATCGATGAACACGACCATCTAATCTGTGCTTCACAGTAAAGATTCGTTTGCATCCAACCATGGATGCCCTTGCTAGGGCAGTAACCAAGCTCCATGTGCCACGAGACTGGAGTGCTGCCATCTCCTCCTCCATAGCAAGATGCCATTGGCTGTCTCGTATAGCCTCCTGACATGTGTGTGGGATCTCGACAGCAGACAGTCCCACTACAAATCTCCTGAAATTCCTGAAAGACGCCCTAAAGATACATAGGCAACAAGAGGGCATGTAATACATGTATGCCTCTACTTCCAAAGAGCAATGGACTGATCAAGATCATAGCCTTAAATTTCGGTGAATTTCGACCGAAGCTCCATCGAAATTTGTTGAGATATTAGTTATCTTTATCATTGTTTTCTTATTTTCTTGTTCTTTTTCCTTCTTCTTGTAATTTGCCCAATAGGCTCCTCTCCTATATAAGAGAACCCTAGGGCCTCTCATAATAATATGAACTCTTTTTCCCTCAACATGGTATCAGAGCCACAGTCCTAGACCGGAGTTCTCGTACCCTACCAAAACCCTAACCCGACCCGCCTACCACCCTCCCTCTCTCGCCGTTTTCTCCCTCTGGCCGCCCACCCTGACCTCCGGTCGCCTCCCGACTTCCAGGCCGACCTCCAGGGCTGCCGCCCATGGCCTCCAGTCTAACCTCCAAGGCCTTCGGCTTCCCCCCAGCCCTGAGATCGACCTCCCACGGCCGCTGCCCAGGCCACTAGGGTTGCAGCCCAGGCCCCAGGGCCGCCACCCTGGACTCCAGGCTGTTGCCCCAGCCCCCAGGCTGTCATCCCGGGCACTCTTGGCTGTCGTCTTGACCGCCCAAGTTGCCATTGTTCCTCCCGTGCACCTCCGTACGTCCCTGTGAATCGTTCTGTGGTCTGATTTTGACCGGAAAAAGTGATTTCAGACTTATAAATTACGTTTTCCGGCCCTAACAAGCAGAGAAGATTGGTGAGGATGGTTGTATGAGTCTACACGTACAACCAATCCTCAGTATGATCGTATAAACTCATTTATTTCGGTTTACTTCCCAGTTGAGTTCTGTTATTTAGGCGGATTATCATGCCTCCTACGGCCACTCAACCCTCGTCAACTATGGCCATTTCTCGTGGACGAAGAGCGACGACCCAGTCTAGAGGACGCATTCCTCGTGGCAGAGGCGGTGGACGTCCGCGTGGCCTTGCACCTTTTGTCGTCGATCGGGACATGCAGAGGATACATGTTATCCAAAGCATGGGTATCCCGTTTATGGTCGCGTGGCTGAACAGGTTGAGCCTTCAGATACTCTTGCTTCCCAGACAGACCCTCGCCTGGATGATATCGTCTCTCGCATTTGAGAGATTATGACTCCTGCTATCGGAACCTCCACTACAGATACATCAGCCGCAACCAAAGCCTCTTCGAGCTCCTCAGGTATAGCTTATGCTTTCATTGGTAGTAATGGCACATATATGATCGAGTGGATTATGGACTCGGGTGCTTCTCATCATCTTTGTGGAGACATAGCACAACTGAGGTCCTACAGGACCATACCACCTGGTAGATGGGTTGTCATTGCCAATGGCGACCACTTACCAATTACATGACAGGGGGAGATGCATCTGACACCATCTATGCGTCCTCGGAATGTTTTATATGCTCTTGATTTTCAGATGAATTTACTGTCCATTATCAGATTACTAAGGATCTGCATTGTCGTGTCATCTTTGATCCATCTTCTCTTGTGTTTCAGGACATACTGAAAGGGTAGGGTGATTGGATGTGACCGTGAGCAACGGGGACTCTACAGACTGGTCCAACCTCCTCATGTTGGCGTTTCCACTATACCTACTGGACCAGTCTCTCCATATTTGTGGCACCTTCATTTTAGTCACCTTCCTCAGCAGAAGCTATGTCATGGTCCCCCTCAGATTTCCACGAGATCCTCCTTTCAGTGTGAGGCTTGCCAGCTTAGGAAGTATCGCCCTTCCTCCTTTCCATCCCGTCAGAGTTGGAGCAGTTAAATGTTGTTTGAGCTCCTTCATTTAGACATATGGGGTTCAAGTCGTGTTCCTGATCATCAGGGACATCGTTTTTATCTTATTGTTGTTGATGATTTTTCTAGACTTTCCTGGGTCTTTCTTTTGAAGAATAAGTCCGAGGTTGGATCTGCGATCAAATATTTTATTAATGAAGTAAAGAATATTTTTCTGCTAAGGTCAAATTTTTTCGCATTGATAATGACTTATAATTCTGCACCTTACAACTTTCTGAGTTTCTTAGATCTCTTGGCATTGTTCACCAGACCTCATGTGCCTATACTTCTCAGCAAAACGGTGTTGTCGAGCACAAAACACCACTACTTACTTGATGTGACCAGAACCTTGTTGATACAGAGTCATGCTTCTTACTCTTACTGGGGCGATGCTGTCCTTACTGCATGCTATTTAGTGAACCTCATGCCCTTGTCTGTGTTGGGAGAGAAGATTCCTTTCTCGATTGCGTTTTCCGAGAAGGATATTTTCTCCCTTACACCTTGTGTGTTTGGATCTGTAGCTTTTGTTCATGATGTCTCTCCAGGTCGTGACAAGCTCTCTCCTAGAGCTGTCAAGTGTGTGTGTTGGCTACTCTCTTGCCCAGAAGGGGTACCGTTGCTTTGATCCGCTAAGGCGGAAGTACCTTGTCAGTGATGACGTTACTTTCTTTGAGTCTGTTATGTATTTTTCTCCTACAGGTGATAGACTAACCCCATCTGACTTTGACGATAAGATCTACATGCCTCTACCTCCTATTGTCGTTCCTCTGCCTCCCTCTACTCCTTCTCTACCACCACCTCCTCAACCACCACCACCACCTACACCTACTACTACCATTACACTTGCTCCCATGACTCAGTTTTTGCCACGTGTTTTTACTCGCAGGTCTCGCTCGATTCCCTTGCTCACAGGTCTTGCTCGTGATCTAGCTCGCCTCAGGTATGTAATGAGCACATTATTTCTACTGATGGCCCAATTCAGTTGTTTGTGTAGCAGGATTCTATACAGGATGAGCAGGTGCCCTCTCAAAAGGGGAACCCACAGGTTACAGACTTGACATATGATTTTGATGTACCGATTGCCCTACGTAAGCCGAGACGTAAGTGTACTACTTATCCTCTTGCAGCTCAGGTGAGCAGGCTATCAGAGGATTTCATGAGATTTACCTTGGCACTGTCAACAATGGAGATACCACGGACATATCAGGAGGCTCTTTAGGATAATTAGTGGAGGTTAGCCATGGAGGAGGAGATGGCTACGCTACAGTCACGTGGTACGTGGAGTCTTGTTTCTGCTCCAGTTGATGCATCTGTTGTGGGATGCAAATGGGTGTTCACTGTGAAACACTATGCGGATGGCAGCGTGGATCACTGTAAAGCGAGACTTGTGGCATGTGGGTTTACCCAGACATATGGGGTGGACTATCAGGATACTTTCTCTCCATTTGCCAGACATTCTACTCCACGTATTCTACTTTCTGTTGCTGTGACATGAGATT
Organism: Ottelia alismoides; assembly: GCA_037367405.1. Taxonomy (NCBI): domain Eukaryota; kingdom Viridiplantae; phylum Streptophyta; class Magnoliopsida; order Alismatales; family Hydrocharitaceae; genus Ottelia; species Ottelia alismoides. The sequence goes on from JAZKJV010007863.1 coordinate 2,448,308, forward strand.
GGCCCCTTTATCAGCTTGATGTGAGGAATGCCTTCCTCTATGGTGATCTACAGGAGGAGGTCTACATGCAGCAACCACCTGGGTTTGCTGCTGAGGGGGAGTGTCAGAAGGTTTGCAGGCTACACAAGGCAATCTAGGGCCTTAAGCAGAGTCCAAGAGCATGGTTCCAGAAGCTCGTGGACTTGATAGAGCAACAAGGGTTTGTGAGATTGACTGCCGATCACTCCTTGTTTATGCAGAGGACCCAGAGAGGTACTATTCTTGTTTACGTTGATGACATTATTGTTACATGGGATGACGAGCAGGGCATTCAGGGTGCCAAGGACTTCCTAGATCAACAGTTTGTGACCAAGGATCTTGGACATATATGTTACTTCTTGGACTGGAGTTTTTCAGGAACTAACGAGGTCTTGTGATGACCCAAAGGAAGTACGTTACAGATCTTCAGAGACAAGTATGGAAGATTGCAGACCCACCACTACTCCTATTGACCCGGGCATGAAGCTCTATGATGATGATACTGAGGAGGTCGACAAGGGAGGTACAGAGAGCTTGTTGGCAAGCTACTGTATTGACTATTATCAGGCTCGACATATCCTTTGCCGTGAGCAAAGTGAGTCAATTTATGGAGCAACCCAGACAGACACATATGGATGCAGTCCATATGATTCTGAGATACCTGAAGACTTCACCTGATACGGGACTTTTTTTCAGCAGAGGCACATCTTTATCAATTACAGCATGTGCAGATGCAGATTATGCTGGGTGTCCAAATGATAGAAATTTTACATCAGGTTTTGCTATGTTCATAGGGAATTCTCTTGTTTCATGGAAGAGTAAGAAGCAGACTGTGGTTGCCAGATCAAGTGCTGCGTCAGAATACAGGGCCATGGCTTAAGCTTGCACAGAGATTATGTGGGTCAGATTAGTACTTACTGACCTGACTATAGAGGTACCTCTTCCCATGCACCTCCAATGTGATAATCAGGCTGCTCTTTTCATTGCCAATAACCTAGCCTTTCATGAGAGGACGAAGCACATAGAGGTGGACTGTCACTACACTCGTGACATGATACAGAAAGGTCTTATCTCCACTACACATGTCAACTCATGAGACCAGACATCAGTTGTACTTACAAAGGCTCTAGCTAGATGACCTTATCAGAGATGTTGTTCCAAGCTGAGTCTGATCGATATCTATGCTCCAGCTTGAGGGGGAGTGTTGAGATATTAGTTATCTTTATTATTGTTTTCTTATTTTCTATTTCCTTTTCCTTCTTCTTGTAATTTGCCCAATATGTTCCTCTCTTATATAAGAGAACCCTAGGGCCTCTCATAATGATATGAACTTTTTTCCCTCAACAAAATTCGTTTTTGTGTGAATGCTTTGATGTGGTGACTCCCGCCTCGGGAGGCTCCCCCGTGCTTTTTACTCAAAAAAAAAATCGTTTTTGTGGTGGTACTGTTATCAATACCATATATAATATCACTTTCTAGGATTTTGGCCGAAATTACGTTTGAAATTCGATCATGTCGGTCCATTTTGAACGAAATTGTTCACAAACTTCTCAAATTTCAGTGGAAATGACCAAAATTTCGGTTCATTTTGGTCCATTTTGATCGAAATTGTTTTAGGTCACTATATGCCATGCTTAGGCTACTAATTGATATTCATAGGGCACTATTTGACTACTGAATGAAATTTATAGGTCACTATTTCAACCACCATTGCAATAAAGACCACTATTCCAACCACTGTTGTAATAAAATAAGGCCATTAGTGGTCCTCTTTACCCTATAAGTATAATGTATACATTCTCATTCCATCTCACAAAGTCACAAGTTCACAACCCAACTTAAGTCTTGGAGAGCCAAGTATCCAAATTCGAAGCAAGGTGAGTTATTACCCTCTTTTTTCATAATACATTTTTTAACATACTTGGAGATGCCAAATATGTTTTTATATCTTTGAACGCTAACTTCAGAATCTTTATATAACCATCTTGTTATCTTTGTCTAGGCCATTTTTAGGAGCCCAAATATTATTTTTACCATTTGACTGCTAACTTCAGATAGCCATTCTCTTATCTTTGCATCAAAAAAATGTCAGTTTGTTATGCATCTCATGACTATATGCTAACAGAACAGCGTTGTTCTAATTGTATTATGACATTTACTATTTTAATTTTAAAATTATCTACGCATTCTCAATAATAAAATTATTATTGTTCTTTTGAGCATTGACGGAAAAATTGAAAGCCAAAATTTAAGTTTGTGTACTAAAATTTCACTTTGGTCTGTCATCGATATGGTGATCGAAATCGTTATTTAAGGCATTGATCATTATAATATCTTATTGTAAGTAAAAAAACCTTGTCTTCCTATCTCTTTTATTGATTAAACAACATAAAAATCTAAAATTTGAAATAAAAAAAGAGTTTTCAAGTTATTTCCCCAATTTTTGATCATTTCACAGAAATTCCACTGAAATTCTTTTTCCGGGCTTATCGAAACGAAATCGAAATCCGACATTTAAGGCCTTGATCAAGATCATCTGGACGATATGTGTCTTGTAATGTAGCCTTCCGAGGTATTACTTGCTCAACCTGTAAAGTGTCATGTGGTACCAAAAAAATGCCAATTTCATCAGCAGAAACCTAGTGCTTAGAATTTACCTGGGGCATGCTGGATGACGGGGAAGGCACATGAGCAATAGGTATAGTCGGTGAGCTGCGAATGTAAAAATAAGGCCACATCTAAGCCAGGGGGGGCATGATAGATGTCGATGGAGTCGCATAAGGTGGTGGTGTTATTGTTGGAGAAACCATAAGAGTAGGGGGTGGTGGTGGTGGCCCCGTAGGAGGATGTATACAAACCTCCTCACCAGACTCAGACAAGGTCATTCTGTCACCTGCAGGAGAAAAATACATGATAGACTCAAGTTATGTGACATCAGTACTAGCATAGTACTTCCGTCTGATCGGATCAAAGCACTGGTATCTTTTCTAGATCTGAGAGTAGCCCACAAAACACACTTGACAGCTCTGAGAGAAAGCTTGTCGTGACCAAGAGTCAGATGATGAACAAACACCACAAACCTAAAGACATGTAGTGTTAGGGAGAAAAGCTCCATATCGAAAAACACAATCGAAAAAGGAACCTTTTCTCCTAACATGAATAAAATGACATGCGATTGATGAGATATCAACCAATGAGGACCACATCACCCCATAAAGAGTGGGGAGCATGACTCTGAATAAGAAAGGTCTTGGTTATATCAAGAAGATGACGACAGTTGAGTTCATCCCCACCATGTTGAGAAGTTTATGTACAATAGGTCTGATGTATAATGCTACGAGACCTGAGAATTGAGAAGGCTGAATGTTACAAAACTCCAAGGCATTACCATATCAAACATACTTAATAGTAGTAGAAACTTTATTTCAGTGATAAATGTTTGAATGACATACCCAACCTTAGACTTGTTTTCCAAAAAGAAAAACACAAGAAAGTTGAGAATAATCATTGACAACTATAAGATAGAACCAACGCCCCTGATGGTCAGGGATATGATTGGGACCCCAAATGTAAAAATGAACCAACTCAAATAAGCTACTGCTACTATGTATCTAAAGATCATGAAAACTAAAGTGGTGATGCTTCCTAAGCTGGCAAGCCTCTCACTAATATGTAGACTATGATGGAACCTGTGGAAGGACTCTACACAACTTCTGCATAGGAAAGCGACTAAATCGAAGATGCCGCATGTATTAAGAGATTGACCCAGTAGAAATGAAAGAAGCACCAATATTAGGAGACTAAACTAGTCCGTACAGACTCCCTTGCTCAAAGCCATATTCGATCACCCTGCCTGAGTCTATCCTGATACACAAGAGAAAAGGGGTCAAATATGGCACGACAATGCAAATCCTTGGTGATCTGACCCCCTTGCTCAAAGATGCATCCAATCACCCTGCCCGTGAGTCTATCGTGAAACACAAGAGAAAAGGGGGCAAATATGACATGACAATGCAAATCCTCGGTGATCTGACTAATCGATAATAAATTTATAGAAACATCAGCTACATAAAGCACATTTTGCATGCACATATATGATGTCAAGTGAATCTCCCCATGCCATGTAATAGGAGAATGTCCAATTTGCAATGATAACATATCTGACATGATGTACATCTTTGTAGGAAGTGAACTGAGCTCTGTTTCTATAGAGGTGATGAGATGTGCCATAATTCACTAAGATGTCTGCCCTATATAACTAGTAAGGGAGTAAGCTATACCCGAGTTACTAGCAAAGGCTGTAGCAGAAGTTGTGATAGCTGCATCAGAAGGGCCTGCAGTAGCATTAGCGGAGCTAGTAGCATGAGTCATAATCTCCCTTAGACAGGAGACAAGATTATCAAACTTCTGATTAGCAGAAGCAACAATAGGCTTAACTTACTCAGCAATAGGAGCAAACATTGGGCAACTATGCTTCTGGTAGCAGGTCTTATTGGAATGGCTAGGACGATGACAATAGGTGCATGGCTGATGCGAGCGTCTGCCTCTTTTGTCACTGACACTACATCCTCTGAACTGAGATGGACCTCTTTTGCTACAAGATGCGGCTATCGCAGAGGAGGCTGGAGTGGTAGCTGTAGGAGGGATGTGATCCTGTTGTGTTTGTTGTAAGCCTCTTCCATAGGATGTATAAACACACTAGTAAGAAGATAGGTGCATGTTGCATTGTACCAGGGCCGAGTGCTGCCAGAAAGACTCTAACTATCATGGTATTCCCTTACGCCATCTGCTGCTCTGTAGAAGTGATCAGAGGTATGAAGCTATACATCTTCTTAGACATGCCCGTGAACGAAGATAAGAGAATATGAAGAGGACAACCACAATGCTTGGCTATGAAAATGTCATATTGTAGCTGCTGGATCTTGGTCTCATTCTTTTCTTGATAATAAGTGGTAGCAAGGATGTCCCACATTGTCGTGGCAGTAGACTGATGCAAAATACCATTGGATATCTCTGTGATGAGTGTACCAGATAGCCACACATGTGCATATACGTCATCTTGCTTCCACGAAGCATTCACCCCAGTCTTGTCAGTTGGCTTTGGCTACGTCAGAATGTGCCCTTGTTGTTGCTCTGCAGGGTCATAAATTGCATGGATCATAACTCATAATTGAACCCATCATCTTATTAATGGACATTGAGCCTTTGAAGGCACTGAAGGAGGAGAAGTCACCTTTGCTCTCTGGTATGATAATGAAGGAACCGGTAAAGGACATAATTGGGGCTGTAGAACAATCTAAAGGTGTCTATATGATCATACATGGAAGCTATAGTATGTACATACTCATGCCACAACCATTCTCATCAACTTCGGGGTGCTTTAGGGTTGTTCGAGTGAATCTAGAGGTCTGAAATCACTTGGAGAACCCTAAAATCAGACCTCTCAAGGACCTAGGGCAACGAAAAATGCGAAGGGATAACCTACAGATGCCTAGTGTTGGCCCTGATTGTTCATTGGGTGATAAACCACTGCCAACAATGAGTATAGGCAGTTGCGGTTGGTGACGTCTGAAGAGGCCCATGAGGATGCCCTAGCGTTGGCAAGAGTGATGGCAGCAACAAAAGTGTAAATACCTAAAAATCAACTTCTTCAAATCCTGATGGTGCATATAGATATTTGATCATACCCGCTGAGGCGATACTAAAGGATCTGATTTCATCAGAATCAGAGGTCGTTTCAAATTGCTATGAATTTCAGAAGTAAAAGAGATTTGCGTCGTTAAAAAACCCTTAATCACCGTCATTAGCACTAATTAATCATGATTAAGAAGACTAATGATGATTAAAGTACTAATCATAAGTAATAACTATAAATTGTAGACTAATAGGTGTTAATTGTAATTACTAATAATTAATCACGATCAATGCTAATTGTTAGAAAATCGGAAGCGGAAGCAAAACATGGATAAAAGATAAATAAAATAAGAACAGCGGGATTTTACGTGGAACCCTACTCCGTGAGGAGCGGGATGAAACCACGGGAGAAGCCCTCAAAGGGGCGGATATTCTATTGAACTTTCTCATCTCTTACAGGAGGCCTGGGGCTCCTTATATAGCTTCCACAGGGCCTCCAAGTCCCACCACTAGGCGGTATGGGACTAAACTCAGTGGTGGGGTAAATGGATCTTGGAGGGATCCATTTACCCACCTATTACATAAGTGACGCATGCTCCAAATACTCTAACACTCCCCCTCAAGCTGGAGCATGCAATGCTCAGCTTGGACAAACAGAAAGAAACTCAACTCACAATACATGACACTACAGACAATATCAACCCAACCCGCACAACTGCTGCAGTCGAGGACGTTGCTTCTCATGGCGTGCATGTGAGGAGGACGAACGGGCTGGAGTGTGAAACTGGCTCAGAGAATGGTACTCTACTGTGGAGTCCCTATGATACCACATGAAAACCCTTGCCCTTAATGGCATAGGGAATAGTCCTCTGCTCTAGAGTCCCTATGGCTCACATGAAAGTTCTGGCCGACCAACAAGAATGACAAATGATTGGCATGCGTCATCGTCGAGTCTGAAATTGGATCTGAACCGTAGAGTCTGGAATCTGATTGGTCTGGAAATCTGCATCAATCTGGATCTGAACCGAATAGACCTGTGACTCTACATATACTCCCCCTTTCTCCCATACTTGTCGGAAAATGAACATCGACAAAGTTGGGAGAAGACAAGATAAATAGGAGGTAAATACAACATGAATATCCTCGAAACATTTCTTGCGGCTTTTCATTTTTTTTTAAAAATAAGCCGTCATTTTTTTAAAACATTTTTTTAAGCCGTTGACATTTTTTTTTCCGGCTTTTGCATCATCATTTTTTTCGTGCATACGACTTTTGTATTGTATACACGCCTCTTTTCATTTCATTTTTTTTCTTCTCGAAATGCCCTCTTTTTTTTTTTTGTAAAGTTCGCGTACGGCTTTTTCTTGTACGCATCCCTTTTTTTTTCTTTTTCTTTCTTTCTTTCTTTTTTTTTCTTTTCACTGCAGGCCCCTCCTCTCTTTTTTTTTTAAATTCATTGCCCCCTCTCCTTTTTTTTTAAATCTTCGGCCCATATTTCGCCCAAACTCTAAGGAACCTGCGGCCCACGCCTTTACAAAAGAAAAGACCTTTTTTCAATAAATAAGGCATATAGTGCCCTAAAGGTTCCCCACCATCGTGGAAACCAAATCCTCGAATAAAGCCGCCGCCCCCACGATTGGAGTTTCCTGATCTGCCGCCTGCAAGCCTGCGAGTCGACCTGGTGGAGCTCGGCCTGCGCGTCGACCTGGAGGCCACCGCGATGGTGACGCGAAAGCGGGGAGGCGCGCCTGGGGCCGCACCTCCTGGAGGGGCGCAAGGGCTGGACCGTCACTGGAGGTGCGGGGGTTCGCCGCCTGGAGTCACGCGGTGGCTAGGGCATCGTCAGGAGGAAGAGATGCGGCTGGAGATCGCCTATGCTATGGCGAGTCACTGATGGGAGACCGGCTGGAGAAGGTCGTGCGATGGGAGCGCGAAGGAGATCCTGGAGGAGGGAGGCCATCGCACGGTGGTGCGCTGCTTCGAAGTGCGAGGCGGCGAGGAGCAGGATCGCCAGTGCGGCGTGATTGGAGAGAAGTGCCTCCAGCGGAGTCGCGAGCACCGCCGAGTCAAGGCGCGATCGCATAAAGACCTTCTGGATGCGCCGCCTGGGGTATGCGGCGGGACATGGAGGCTGCCAGGGTTCGTGCGCCGTTGGGATTTGCCGAGAAGGGCACCACCTGGGGTTCGGGTCCTTGAAGAGGCACGCCTGGAGATAGAAGATTAGGGTTCAAGATTGAACCCTGAAAAACTGGATGGTCGCTGTGCGCCGCCTGCTTGAAAAAGATGGGAGATTCGGAGATCATTCAGAGGTAGCAATGCGGCTTGGACACATGTATCTAGGGTTTCAGAAAAACCCTAGGAATTTTAAATAAATCTTCCATAACAGGAGCAATAGTCTTCAAAATAATCTTCAAAATAATCTTCAAGAAAAATAGTCTTCAAGAATCGAACATCTTGATAATCGAATCTCGAACCAAAATATAGAACATAATAATGAAAACTCGAGAATCGAACCCGCTCTGATACCATGTTAGAAAATCGGAAGCGGAAGCAAAACATGGATAAAAGATAATAAAATAAGAATAGCGGGATTTTACGTGGAACCCTACTCCGTGAGGAGCGGGATGAAACCACGGGAGTAGCCCTCAAAGGGGCGGATATTCTATTGAACTTTCTCATCTCTTACAGGAGGCCTGGGGCTCCTTATATAGCTTCCACAGGGCCTCCAAGTCCCACCACTAGGCGGTATGGGACTAAACTCAGTGGTGGGGTAAATGGATCTTGGAGGGATCCATTTACCCACCTATTACATAAGTGACGCATGCTCCAAATACTCTAACACTAATTATTCACGATTAACGCTAATGAAGTGTCATTAGTGAAACCACGAGCTTTGCAATAAGAGCCCGTGATTTTGGCGATGATGGAACGGTTGACGGGGACCGTATTGCGCATCAGGCGAACGGTGATTCACTGGTCCTGCTGACAGGGCACTGACTGGGATGTCACGTAGGCTCCCCAGAGGCCTATAAATACCACCACTCCTTCATTCTCTACGACTTCCATTCCATCCACCACCACCCAAAGGGTAAGGTTGAGAGGCTGAGAGAAGGGGATGGAGGCGGGGAAGAAGCGCTAGAGGAGCGCTGTCGGGAAGAAGAGGAGAAGGAAGACGGAGCTCTCCTCTCCTCGACGTCTTCAGAAAGGAGGTAAGTAGATCTTTTAATTCATATTTCATCCCGTTCTTCGAAGACTCGTATTTTCTTTTGAATTTCTCTAGATGTAAGTGAAATTCTATTGAAAATTTTCTTGGAATATCACTTGATATAATGGGGACTTTGGTGACATTTTCCTTGGAATACCACTCAATATAAGGGAAATTCTGCTGAAATTTTGAGAGAATCCATGTTTGCATTCTTCATTCATTCTTTGCATGCTTCATCTGTTCTTCACCTTCTTCGTGTGTTCTTCATGTTCTTGAATCGTAAATAGAAATTAATCATTTTAGGAGCTAATAAGTCCCTAGTTGAACATGAATCAAGGTAGATTGACTCCACTGAGAAGTTAATATAATCAAGTAATGAAATCATGCCTTTTTTCTGTTGGGTTTTTTCTATTAAATCAAAGAAATTTCTTGATTTTATGTTCTTCATCGCGTTTGACGCCAACCTGCTTATTCCTAGAATTTAAAGATGATTGATTACTAATTCACATCGAAAGTATTTGATACAATTGAATCGATGTGTTGATGTATATATGTAAATGTTATGGTTTCTAAAGCATGATAAGTCAGGTTGCTGAAGATATACATAGATTGTATATACAAGTAAATATACGTATATGCACATATATTTACACCCAATTCAGGATACAAAAAGGCAAGCTAAAGAGTTGTGCATATAATTGCATCATGTGAAGTTAAACATGGCTTAATTGCATCTAATGATATATTATGCTCTACGCTCAGGATGACTTGGAATATATACTACAGGTCGGGCATGCAACCTGTATGTTTATCAAAAGAGCATCCGTATTGGCAAGCTATACCTAGGTGGTACATGGTTGCCTGGATATGTTGAGAGCGTATAAAAAATTATTTGCAACGCGTGATACTTGATTGTCATTAGACCGATTGACTGATTGAAGATGTAACTGTGCCATGTGGAGTTACAAGTGACTAGTCACGGTAACATATATTTAAAATTGCTGGTATATATGATTAAATGTTAGCATGTGGTTTTAAGCTACCAGGTCCTCGATGACGGTGCGCTTCCTTGTTTGACATGCTAAGGGTTTGGAACATTGGATAATAAAATAAAAAAGGAAATTGTTAGGGTAGAGTATTGGAGGATTGGCTAAGGCAACTTGCGACGACATAAGCTCACAAGATCAACACAATCTTCAATCACGAAATGCCCACAGCTTCGGAGTTCATGAGAGCTGAGGTAAATCACCTAGACTAATATCCAATGTGGATTCATGACATCTTCGTCGACGGCCAGAGGGCTTCTGGGGAGGCAGCTATCGGTCAGGCGATCTGCAACCATTTCGTGCGCATCTCTAGGAAGCAGCCCCGGTCTGGTTGGTCTTGGTTGGGTAGAGGTGTGCGGAGGTTGAGCGAGTTGCAGGCTTCGGCGCTCGTGTCGGCCTTCACAGAATTGGAGATTAGGGAGGCGGTGTGGGGCCTCAATGCTGAGGGCTCTCCCGGGCCCGACGGTTTTCCAATCCTTTTTTACAAGGAATTCTGGCCACTGTTAAAAGGGGAGTTGCTTGAGATATTGAACGAATTTGCCGCTGGGAATCATGGCATGGAGAAAATCAATAGGGCGCTTATTTTCTTGCTCCCGAAGAAGGACTCCCCCAACGTGGTTGACGATTTCCGTCCCATAGCGCTTTCTAATGGCCTTTATCTTATCATTGCTAAGACCCTGCGAACCGCATGCGCGTGGTGATTGACTCGGTGATTTTGCCTACTCAAGGGGCCTTCATTCCGGGCAGGCAGATGGCAGACATTTTGGTTATGGCTTCTGAAATTTGTTTGCATTGGAAAAGAACGAAGACAAAAGGTGCTCTGTGGAAGATAGACTTCTCCAAAGCCTATGATTGTGTCGCTTGGAACTTCATCTGGACATCCTTGCGGCTGCGAGGATTTACGGACGTCTGGATTTGATGGATGAAACGCTGCATTCCGACTACTTCCCTCTCCGTTATGATCAACGGCAGACCGGAGGGCCCGCCCTTCCAACCACAGCGTGGGGTTCGGCAGGGCTGTCCTATGGCTCCGCTTATTTTCGACATCGTTGCCGACTCGTTGGCCATCTTGCTCGTGCAGTCGGTTGAGGTGGGGATTTGCACTGGCTTCTCACTCGACGACATCTCTATTCCCATTTTGCAATATGCTGACGATACATTGGTTCTGCTTGGGGGCTCCTCGTCGCACTCGGAGAATGCGGCTATGTTATTGGGTTTTTTCGGTGAGCTTTCCGGGCTCGTTGCTAATCGTGACAAATCACAGGTGGTCACGTTCGGTATGGAGCCTGGGGGCGTGTGGAGCTTGGCAACATCACTGGTTGCACTTTGGGATCTCTTCCTATTAATTATCCAGGCCTTCCGCTGATGGACGGTAGGCTTCAGAGGACGGCCTGGGATCAGGTTATACAGAAGATGGAACGTAAGTTGGTTGGTTGGAAGACATCTTGTCTGTCCAGGGGGGGAAATTGATTTTGCTCAAGCATGTCTTATCAGATATCCCCATTTTTTTCTTCAGCACCCGCACCCTTCCCGCTGGTGTTCGGAAAAAGATGGAATCGCTAATGAAATCTTTCTTTTGGTCAGATGGGAAGCAACAGCGGGCGGGCGTACACCTGGTCGGTTGGAAGGAGATTACTAACAACAGGCATGCGGGCGGTCTGGGTATCCGGGATCTCGAGTGTATGAATTTGGCATTGCTTGGCAAGTGGGTGGCCCATATTTGGGGTCCCTCCCAGGCAGTGGTTCATCGTCTTCTTCGCAAGATTTATGACGTGAGGGGTGATTTGGTGGCCAGACGCATTCGGAGGGAATCTCCTCTTTGGTCTGGTATTCGTAAAGCTTTGCCGAAGGTCTCTCAATTCTTGGCGCCGGTGGTCCGGAATGGCCGCCTCTTTCGCTTCTGGATGGATGATTGATTCGGAGAGGGAAGGCTTTGTGATAAATTTCCGAGGCTGTTTGCTTTATCCTCAGACCGTGATTGTTCCGTCTCCCATACGGGGGGGACCGACACCTGGGCACCGCTCTTCGTCAACCCCCTCCCCCCGCAGCGGGTGGATGATTTCTTGCGTCTCCTCTCTGAGCTCCCGCCTGTGTCGGACATCGTTGTCGATAGTGCTCCGGTCAACTGTGACCACTTTATTTTTTTTGACGCTCAAAAAAAGGGGGAGACACTCAACGGTGTTCACCCCAATAAATTTAAAACAAAACGTAACGAGATATTACAACAGTGATAAAAGAGTCGAACAAATAAGAAGAACCGAAGGGGTACCCGAAGTCAAACTCCCCCCCCCCCAAAAAAAAAAACCAAACCAGGCCTACCCAGGACACCAATCAGCCAGTAGACGCGTAGCAAGGATAGTAATGTTTTCCCTGTAGAAGCGCTGGCCTGCAAAGATGGCCTCATTCCTTCCCAGCCATATGCTCCACAACCTCGCAATCAGATCCAACAAATCCTTCCTTTCCCTGCCCCTGGGGTTCATCAAGCTCTCGCAAAAAGCAGATATGGACACGGAATTGATCCTGTCAAGATCATCCCAAAGGCCACGAACCAACCCGCAATCGAAGAATAAGTGGTTGATGGTTTCCCGCTCCGCGCCACAAAGCCCGCAGTTAGGCCCAACATTGGGGAATAAACTTGCACATCAGTCACGAGTTAAGAGTCTCCCCCTGCGAAGAAGCCATAAGAAAATGCCAATGCGCTCTGGAAGCTTCAGCCCCCATAGGAATCTGCAATCACGCACAAGATTAATGTCCTCCACTTGATTGCTAGTAACGAGAGCAAAGTACGCCTTCCTCGTGGAGAAAGAACCATCCTTCCATGCCCAGTGGTCGCGGTCGTCATTAGGTTGGATAACTTCTGCAAGCAGGCGCATCAACGAAAGTAAACCGTCCAAACGCTGATCCGAGAGGTTCGCAATAAACCGAGGACACCAGCAGCCGTCCTCCCAGCACGAGGCCACCGAAGCCTCCTTATCATCCACCAAAGCAAACAAACGAGGGAACGTATCCTTGATAGCACCCCTTCCAGACCAGTCATCGGTCCAAAAACAAAATGAATTCCCTTTGCCTAACACCAGTTTAAAAAGAAAGCGATTACGAGTAAAAACATTCATCACTCCACGCCAAAACGGAGTTAGGTGGCCGAACGTGTTCCCCCGAGTAACGCCCATCAGCTCCTCCCCCAGCAACTCCCGCAGAACATTAAGCATGAAATTCTCCTCATTGCCCCAAACCCGTGAAGCCCACTTAAGCAAGAGGGCGTCATTAACCACCTCCAACCACCTTACTCCCAATCCCCCAACCTGCTTGGGCCGCGTGACATCACCCCACCCCACCAAATGAACCCCCCTTCTCTCCTCCCCCTTCCTACCCCACAAGAATCCCCGCATACACCTCTCCTAGCGCAACCGAATCCCCTTAGACATACCTCGAACCGAGAAGAAATATATTGGAATAGAGGATAGCACCGCCTTGAGAAGAACCAGCCGCCCCCCCTGGATAGTAAAGCCGCTCGCCACCCGGCCAGGCGAGCCTCCACCTTCTCCACCACCACCTTCCAATCACGGAGCCGGACACGACCCGCAACCAGAGGCAGGTCGAGGTAGTCGAAAGGGAGTCCACCGGGGGAAGAGCCCAACAACCGGCCACACTCCAACACCTCCGCCTGCGACATTCCGAAGGGTACCACCATAGACTTAGTCCCATTAATCAAGAGCCTCGATAACTCACTGAAGAGCTAGAGAGTAGTAGCCATACCGGATACCTCAGTAGGGCCACCCTCGATAAAGCAAAGAGTGTCGTCTGCAAATTGAATAAGGGGGACATGGAAGTCCCCAATAGTGCATCCCCGGGTCAGACCCGCCGCAACCACGCCGTCAATCATACGAGGCAGAACGTCAGCCGCCAGCACAAAGAGAAGGGGAGCGAGAGGACATCCCTGTCGCACCCCCCTCCTTGGCTGGAAGAATCCCCCAACGGGGCGTCCATTAAGCAAAATGGAGAGGGAGGCCGTGGTCACACAACGCCACACCCACGAAATCCAAACCTCCGGGAAGCCCCTCCGCCTCAAAACCGACCACAGGAATCGCCAATCAAGGCAATCATAAGCCTTTGCGAAATCGATCTTCCAAAGAATCCCCATCGAATTTGACTTCCTCCATGCCGCAACCATCTCGGAGGCCACCGCGAAACAATCCGATATCTGCCGCCCACGAATAAAGGCGGCCTGCGAAGGCGAGATCAGCGAAGCAAGAAGGGGAGCGAGCCTCCTGGCCAAGACCTTAGCAATGATTAGATAAATCCCATTCGAGATAGAGATAGGCCGAAAGTCTTCGATGCGATTGGCCGCAGGAGTCTTAGGGATCATAACAATAAGGGCCCTATTAATTTTATCAAACCCACTGTTCCCTTCACAGAATTCGCGAGCAACCTCCAACACGTCTTGAGCCACCACATCCCAGAAATCACGGTAGAAGGCCACCGGGAACCCGTCAAGGTCCGGCGAACCGTCCGCGTTAAGGTCCCAAACAGCCTACTTGAGCTCAGTGATGAAACTCAGTTTCATCATCTTTATTTTCTATAATTAACCCCCTTGCTTAAAGTTTTGGCAATAAAACCCAGTTAATGTCCTGTAATTAACAGAGTCTCTAATAAATTAAAAATCACAAAAAATAGCAAAATAAAAATTCGTGGTATTTTTAGACTTAAAAATACCCTCAAAAATATTTCGGGCCTTTGTTTGACTTCATCTCCAGTTTTGGCCAACATGAAACCTGTAGATCTCGTCAAGATCTACAACTTTCATGTTTTGAGTTTTCTCAAATTCGACCATCTAGGCCTTCAAACATCAACTGGAAGATTTGAATAATCTGATTGGGCCACGTGGCACAATCTGGGTGAGCCACGTGGCCCGCTCCTTCTTGCAGCATCCGCCCGCATTCCTAGCCGTTGGATCTCCTTCAGATCCAACGGTTCCGCCTTCGCCACGAGCGCCGCAATTCTCAGCTGTTTGATCATACCCCTGGGATCATCCAGGCCATCCGTTAGCGCAGCGCCCACAACTTGCCACGTGGCGTGCTGCACGTCGTCCGATCGCGCCCCAGCCTTATCATCCACACCGTTCACTTCTTCTTTGAATCCCGACCGCCCGATCGAAGCCATAATCCAATCGCTCCCGTCCGATGGCGCTTCGCCCGCAACTTGACACGTGGCATGCTCTGCAGCCTCTGATCACATCGCCTTCAGATCGGATCTCACCCGTCGCTCCGCGCCCAATTCTCCACCGTTGGATCTCCTGATCCAACGGCCGGGCTCCGTCGTCTACCTACAGCCACCCTCTCTCACACGTCCTCCACCTCGCGGAGACTTCTGCCCCTACCCATTATCGCCAACACCTCTGACCTCTTCTCCTCTCGCCAACCACCTCCTGGTCTTCCCCCATCATCCCTCTACCTCGCGCATCACTCCACTACCCTTGGCTATCCTCCAGTCGTCCCATACTCTCCTCTAAAACCACGACCTCCATCACTAGAACCGCCAAACTTCGCCTTTCAAATACCGTGCCCCCTCCTTCAATCCTCCCCGTCCGCCTTTACGTAGGGGCATGGCCCAACCCTCCTCCGTCTCCCTGTGACAGGGGGAGGCGGAGGATCGAGCGAAGACGACCACTGCCCCCGGTGCGACCCTCCGCCGTTCATGGCGGAGCTGCGGTGGCTAAGGCCCCGCCGAGCTCGCTGGGACGGCCACCCAGCACGTGCGAAGACCCCGAGCTCCTCTCGGAGCTCAAGCAAAGGCTAATTCCTCCGCCATCTCTCAGGTAAGCCCTCCGACCTTTTCTCTGATTTTTATTTTTATTTTTCATAATTATATAGGTCTCTACGATTGTTCTCGACCTCCATCGAGGACTCCCCAAGCTTCGACTCACACTCCCCCTTCACGCGCTCGCATCCGACCATATCCTTCTTCCTTCAGACCTTGAAGCACCATCGACCCATCTCCTCCGCCATTCACGGCGGAGGAGCTCCGAGCTCCCGCCTTCTCTGCCCTCTGAGCTCCCACTTCACCTCCACTTCGCACACACCACAATTAGCGCGCTTCGGCTATGTGCCTAACACTGCAGGTCTTCAAGAGCCTTCAATGGCCGGATGTTCGCCGGAGTCAATTTCGCCACATTCATCTCCGGCTTCAAAACTCCTCTGGATTGAACTAAGCCGTCCTGCGCCTCCCCCGGGCTCTGGGCTTCCTCGACGATCACTAAGGGAGCTTCGGGGAGGTCGCGTGCAATCGAGACTGAGAGGCGGAGGAGGAGCTCCTTCGCCGGAGCTCCAGAAGCACCGCCAGCCGAAGGAAGGGGAGAGCGCACAGCTACCGTTGGATGGTCTACTTTCGGTGACCATCCGACGGTCCAGATGAGGCGGCATCATTGACTTCAGCAGCCCTTGGATCATCTCGATCCAACGGCCTCCAACAGGCCACGTGGCGTCACCTGAGCACAGCCGAGCCTAAGCGTCCAAGCCACGAGAATTGGAGCTTCCGAGCCTCCACGAGCCTGCACCGAGCCCGAACCAAGATCCGAGCCTAGCCGAAGCTTCATCGAGCCTCTGCCGAGCCTCAGCCTGCCGCCGAGCCTGGACGGCACGTGCGTTGCACGTGCTTATCTGGGAAAATTGCAGAGACGCCCCGCGACTTTCTCCATATTGCAAGCAGGTCCAGAGCTCGTGCAGTCCACACGCATTTGGGCATTTTGCACTTTTTCCCTCACGACTTTCAGCATTTGCAAAAATGCCCCTGTGCTTGTGGGCAATTTACAGGGAAGGACTCGTCTTTTTTTATTATATTTTAGTCCCTCCCAGGGACCTGTTTGTAGGTATCTTTTCATGTTTTCTTTCATTTATGCCCTTTTCTTTGATCTTGCATATCTTGAGCATCATGTGTCCGATTTAGTTGATTTCAGTTCCATTTCGAAGCTTGTTTGATGCACTTTTTAATGGCATGTTTAATTCTCAGTTTTGGGTACATGAATTCTGATGTGTTATTGTATTCACCATGTATCTCTTATTATTAACTTATGCCTTGTTCACATCATCAATCAAGCTTGACATTTTAAGCAAATCTGAAATTGACTCCTATTTTATTTGCTCATCTATTTGCTCTGACTTAGGGTATATTTGAGTGCATTTCATGGCATCTATTTGCATGATAAAAAATGATATAAAAATGCATGTTTATTTTTTAATGCATTATTGTATTGTCTTGTTGTTGTCTCCTCGCATAATTTGACCTATATGTCGCTAATTCAACACTTAATTAAATAGACTTAAATCCGATAATACGAGAGAGGCTCGTGTCCCTGAGTTCGACCTTGGTATCTTACCAAGTAAAAAATTTTTCACGATCATCTCATTTTGATCTATTATTGACATATATTTAAATGAGATGATCTTTTATGACCCCGAATCGGCCCGACTACGATGATGATTCCAAGTGCTAAAAACACATTATTAAAGGGCCGATTTTGCGGATCATCACTCAGCCAAAGAGAACGGCCTAACCAGGGCCACCGCATCCGTAGGTAAAATTGAAGGAGCCCCCCGGCCGGACCAGCGCCACCTGCGCTGCGACTGGCACCCAAAAACACGCTTGAAATGAGTCGCCATGGCCGCACCCAGATCCTTATCCCCATTAATGAGGGAACCATCAACCAGTAGAGAGCGGATAGAGTTGTATCGTCTTCTTCCACTGGCCACCCGGTGGAAGAAAGCAGTATTAGCATCACCGTCCTTTATCCACCTCAAACACGAGCGCTGACGCCATTCGAGAGTCCTCTTCTTATCCTCCGCTTTGACCACATCATGCGCAGCAGCACGCTCCAAAAGCTCCTCCGTTAGCAGTTCTCTAGAATTTTCCGTTCGGTCCAGCCGCACAATTACATCTTCCGCCGCCACCCTAGCTGCCACACGAGCCAGACGCGATTCCTTCTTGAAAGACGCCAAGAGTGTCCTCAGAGACGCAAGCTTCTGAGCAAATCTACGAGCAGCGGGTCCCACACACGTAGTCTGATTCCAGTGATTCTTCACCAAATCTTTGAAATTTGGCTCCAAAAGCCAACACCTTTCATACCGGAAGAGACCTCGCGGACGGAGCTCTTCCTCAGAGTCCCACACAATTGGATTATGATCAGAGGACGAGCGCGGTCGAGATGACACCGAGCACAAAGGGAAAGCCTCCATTAGTTTCATATTCGCCAAGAATCGATCAATCCTCGATCGAGATGCATTGTTCCTCCATGTATAAGAAATGTCGTCGA
This sequence comes from Ottelia alismoides, assembly GCA_037367405.1. Lineage (NCBI taxonomy): Eukaryota > Viridiplantae > Streptophyta > Magnoliopsida > Alismatales > Hydrocharitaceae > Ottelia > Ottelia alismoides. The sequence goes on from JAZKJV010007863.1 coordinate 2,466,516, forward strand.
GGACCAGCCCCTCCAAGGCCAGCTCACCAATGAAATCAACGAACTCGCGGGAGCCCGGATCCTGCCCCCCGCGACCGCGAGGACGATCAAAGGAGTGAGCAGTGACATTAAAATCCCCCTCAGCAGCCAAGGTAGGCCCGCGAACGCAGAGGCCGCCTCCCGCAATTCATCCCAGAGCTCCCGCCTGAGGACGTGGCAAATAGGCGCATAAATACAAGAGAAGGCAATAGAAGCATGGGAGTCGGCCCGAGTCAACACCACAGACAAAGAATGTCTTCCAACCCGCATAGAGGAGAATGAGAAAGTCGCCGAGCGCCATGCCAAGAGAATGCCACCCGACGCCCCAATGGCATCCACCGTGCGAAAGTCATCCAAAGCACCAGCACCGAAAGACCTCCAAAGGGAGTCATCCACCCCCGTAAGTTTTGTTTCTTGGATAAATGCAAGATCACATTCGCACTCAGAGAAACGCATCCCCATAGCTCGCCACTTATCTGGTTCCCCGAGTCCTCTAACATTCCAGGATAGAATCTTCATTAAAGACCATGGGAGCGTCCCCCGATAAAAGAGAGGCCTGCCGCCTCCGCCATCGAATCTCGCAACGTCTGACAGGAGGCCACCATCGAGGCGCCAAGGCGGGAATGGATACACCTACTATAGCTCTTCCTAAAGCGGGAGGCGGAGGAACTCCCCACCGCAGAAGGAGCGTCTCCAGGCCCTGAAGTACTAGCCAGACCATCGACATCACCGGCAACCCCTCCACCAACAGCCGGAAATAGACCCGAGGGAGTCGGAGAGGAGGGAGAGGAAGGAGCCATAGCCATCACCGCAGACGGACCAATTTCCTCCAGTTGGAACCGCCTGGGCAAAGCCAACGAAGAATCGGGCCGCCAAATAGAAGAGTCAGACGCCAAAATGGGAGAATCCGACAACAGAAGCGGGTCGGATGGCACCCACATGGGAGGCCACGATCCGAAATGGACGGACCCGATAAAGGGTCGCAAAGGATGACTGGTCACGTGCCCCGAGAAAGACAACTGCAAGGAGTCAGCCGACAGAACATGCAGTTGTAGAGAATGCGAATCGTCCTCGATTGAGCCCAGAGCCATCAAACCGCGCCTGTCAGGAACCGAACACAGCTCCCAAGGAGACTGGAAAAGAGGGCCAGAGAAGATACACTTACCAGGCGACTCTTTGGAAACACCCCCAAGTACCGACACGTGGCAACAGGAAGATGAAGCGTCGACCTGAAGTCCCAGGTCAGGGACACCAACGGGGACAGCCGGAAACGAAGGCGAAGTCGCCGGCGACGTCGCTGGCGCAAGGATAGAAAGCTCTACTTTGAAACTCCACCGGCCAACCTTCAAGGTTTCAAAGAAGACCTTATCAACAACATTGGCAAGAAATGACCGCGAGCACTCCAGCAGAATCCGAGCGCACGTCCAATCCACGCCCGACGAAAGACCATCGTCCACAACAGCCAGGACTTCCCCCCAGTCCCGCAGTACCTTGGATACGGCGGGGACCGTGCGAGAGAGAAATGGCACTCCCCGCACCACCGCCATACAAACCTCCGTATCGGAGTAGGCACCATCCGCGACCCTCAGTCGCCTCCACGCCACTTCGTCGGAATCATCAATATTGAGAAGCCTTTCCCGCTGCTCCGGGGAAAGACCACGAACGCAGCATCGAGAAGAATCCAGGATGATGAAGTCCCCGTTGAAATGAGGTCCCAAAAAATCCATGATGTTGGACCGGATCGCCTCCCATACCACGCCAGGCCGGCGCACGAACCCCACTGCAGCGAGGAGGCCAACACCGACACGTAGCCTCCCCTCCTGCAACGCCACTCCATGCAACGCCTCCCCATGCACAGGCTCCCCACCTACCAGCTTCCCATGCACACCCAACGACGAAATCGAAGCATCCCCCACACCACTCCCCACCGCGGGGACACCACGAGAGAGAGCACCAACCCCCCTGTAGGTGCACGACCAACCTCACCGCCCGACACCTGCGCACCTCCACCCACCACCGGCGCATCAAGACCCACCACCTTCGCGTCGCCTCCTCCCACCACCTGCGCAAAAGAGCGAGCGCCCCTCACAACCAAAGCGGCATCAAAACCTCCACGCTGTCCCGGCCCAAGCAACCCAGACCGAGCCCTGTTCCGGGTGTAGTATGTGGGTTGGTACGAAGTTCTCTACCAAAAGCATTTACAATCATCTTCGTAACTCGGACGCGGCACCCAATACGGAGTTGGCCCATGAATTGCGTCTGATTTGGGCCTCTAAGATCCCCCTTAGGGTAAAATTTTTTTTGTGGTGCCTCCGGAGGAACAGGATCTGCGACAAGATGAGAAGGGCCCATTTGTTTGGCTCTCAGGATGTTACTTGCGATAGATGTCATGCTCATAATGACGATGCCGAACACACCTTCTTAACTTGCCGTCTTTTCAGTGGAGGTTTGGCAGTCCTTGAACTTACCTTGGGTGAGGCATGAGAGTACAACTCTATTTTGGCAGTCCATCAGACGGCTCGGCTCCGGTTCCTCTGATGACATATCTATAGCCTTTGCTGCGGTTTGGGCGATTTGGCAAGCAAGAAACGATTGCATCTTTAACAATGTTAGATTTTATTCCGAGAATGTGGTGATTCACTGTAACGCCTTTTATACATCCTGGGCCTCGTGTTAGGTTGTAACGACTCTTTATTAATATATAGCGGGAACTCCCACCTTGGGAGTTCACCCATCTTCTTTCTCAAAAAAGAAGAAGGAATAAGACTTAATCTAATGTGAAGAAATGAAACTTTCTGGTATAATAAAATTTGCTAAATTACTCTACTTAATTACTTTTCTCTTCTTCGAGCACTCGCTAATATTTATCCAATGATTTTTGGAAACCCAACAGGTGTAGGTAAGCCATCACAAGGATCTTAATCAGCCAACCAACCAACCAACCATAATAGCTTATAGTATAAAGTAGTTTATAGTTATTTCAAATTCTTTTCTTTCAGCTTGATGTACTTGTAGAAGAATATGATGTGATAGATTTCTATGTAAGCCTTATTTTGTGAATGAAAAAAAATGTGAGATGCCCTCTATGTAGCATTTTTATTACAATATGTTTTTGAATGTTAGTAATTATTAGATAAAACTATTGATGAGTAACCAGATCCGGTAAATGGGAGGATCCGATGACCCAAAACCGAGGTCGTGTCAAAAAGAGACCTGCTGGCGGCATCCGAAACTGTAGTGATGGCTGAGTGGGGAGCGTGAGGGCCCCAACGAGTGAGGGGATAGGCCAAGTGCTGGGGGTTGGCCCGCGAGGGACTCAGGACTACGGTCTAGGATTGTCGCTCGAATAACATGTGGAGAGAAAACAATAACTTCGTTATCAAAGAGGGCCACAAGGCTCTCTTATATAGAGATGAGGAACCTTAGAGTGCGAATTACATAATAATGGCAATAAATAGGAAAATACACGGGATATAGATAAATATAAAGACAACTCTCAACAATCACCATCACTAGAATTCATCTCACAAGAGTTTGTGTCCTGAATATTGTTTCACGTGATCTTGGGAGTCTTTTGATATTTGATCTTGTCACCGTTTAATGAATTGCTTGTGCATTCTCCCATAGATGCATGTTTGGATGCCCCTTCAACATGACATGCTGGTAGATTTTTAATGCTCATGTTATTAGAAGATATTTTTCTATCATGGTCCCATGGTTGGTGTCATCCAACATAAAACATGCACTCAAAGAATACGTTCTTTTGTATATACTATTCCGGCATCTGTGATGTCACATCTGGACTTGGCCTGGGGCATGTACTTTTATGATCTCACTCGATGAACGCAAAAAGCCGTCCCTCGGAAACATTGGAGCCATACCCATGGACATAGACATCCAAAGGGATCTAGTTCATGAAAATGGGTTTAGACTATAGAATTTAAGTCAATGGAGGAAGTGGTGTGCTAGATGCGTGCAAGGCCCACAGAAGGGGAGGTGGTAATCTCATAACAGTCAGGGCAATCGGCTGCATGAGGAGAAATTATTTTTGGATCCTCAAACAATGTTAACACTGCAAACAAAATAGATGAATGAAATATCCAGCTAGCCCCTTTACAATTGTATGCTTTTATTTGATCCACTGGCATTTTTAAATATATACGTTCCCTACTTGTCTCGACTCTCGGCTATAACATGTTATCTTATTAGGTTCACCTAATTCAATGGGTTCATCAACACCACTTGTGAAAGCCACCTCTGGAAGCATCGGGTTACCTTACTTGTCATCAGATCCTGGACTAGGAAGTACCAAATCATGGTTTAGCTATGAAGAATTGGTGGAGGTTACAAATGGATTTTCGCCTGAACATCTTCTAGGTCAAGGAGGGTTTGGTTGTGTTTACAAAGGGAACTTATCAGATGGAAGGGCAGTGGCTGTGAAACAGCTCAAAACTGGTGGTAGCCAAGGGGAGCGTGAATTCCAGGCAGAAGTAGAAATTATCAGTCGTGTCCACCATCGCCATTTGGTGTCGCTTGTTGGGTACTGCATGGAGGAGACTCAAAGGTTGCTTGTCTATGATTTTGTTCCAAACAGAACTCTGTATTATCATCTACATGGTAACTATCATTTTCTGGGTGATTATTGAAACCCATGATGCATGTTCTGTTCTGGAAAAATCAAAGATTTAACATCTGTTGTTGCGTGTTTAGGACGTGGAAGACCAGTTATGGAGTGGTCAACAAGGGTAAAAGTTGCAGCTGGTGCAGCTCGTGGACTAGCATATTTGCATGAAGATTGTAACAATTTCATACCTAACCTTGTTTCGCTATCCTTAAAATAGTCTACTGTCTTTTCCTTAATCACATTTTTAGTTTATAAATTACATTATGTAAATTAGCTCTGTACCTCCTGTGAACAGCAACTGGTCATGAAGCTAGCAATTTGACTGCATATATGCTTTTGCAATCTGTGTAGTGTTGTTAATATCTCTTTATTTTCTAGGCCACCCTCGAATTATTCACCGGGATATCAAATCTTCGAACATTTTATTAGACAAGAATTTTGAAGCTTTGGTAATGCATCATAAAGAGAAGTCTTTATATAGTGCTTCTTGTTCTCTTTTTCGCTTGTTAATGAGAGATTGAACCTACACCTATCTCCCCATTCATCAGGTTTCTGATTTTGGACTTGCCAAACTGAGTGCTGACACAAATACACATGTATCAACTCGTGTGATGGGAACCTTTGGGTATGTGAATTTTCTTTCTTTTGAAAATACAAGGATAAATGAAAATAAAACTTCGAATATATTTTAACCTTTTGTCACCTTCTGTCTATTGTTGCTTTTCCAGATACTTGGCACCTGAGTACGCATCAACTGGAAAATTGACTGATAAATCTGATGTATTTTCATTTGGAGTAGTGATCCTAGAGCTCATTACTGGGCGGAAGCCTGTTGATGCTTCGAGGACATTAGGAGATGAAAGCCTGGTTGAATGGGTAAGCCTTGGACAACCTCTTGAGAATTCTGCACAGTTTTCCCTTCATGTGAGGGTCATAAGTTATACAATTATATTTTTTGTTCATGTGAGATAACTGAAATGACAGAGCCTTCTCCCACTTTAAGTAGGGTCGGTTACATGGATCCTTGCTCAAATCCATGTTGAAAGACTGTACTTAATTGTGGAGGCTTTGTTGTTGTTAATGAGATAACTGAAATACTTATAATATGTTTGAGTTTACATTGTTGATTGAAGTTTTGGAGGATTAACAGAAATTTAAATGAGTTTGGAAAATGATGAATTTGATGTATTGGGGTGTAAATTCCATGGGTCATTTATCTATGTCCCTTTTGGGTGTTTTTATATTGACAGATTTCTCATTTATTGAGCAGAATAGTTCCCACATCATGAGATTCCGTTATGTGTATACCCTAAACACTATCTAGAGATAAATTTCCAATGAGAACACTCACATCTCTAATGAAGCAACCATAGATATTTTTGCAATATTATGGATATTATAAGAACAATTTCATATGGAAGAGGAAGAGTTTTAAGGCTTTCTCCCTAAATGGAATATTTGAAAGCTTGGTAAAGTATAAGAACTCAGAAAAGGAAGAAAAGAAGGGATTTAGTGAAACAAAAACGAAAACCTGAGTGATTTGTATATGACACTGAATTTAAGGAAGGTGCAAGGGATATTTTCTAGTTATGTAAAAGTAGGGAGAGAAAGACCAATGATATTATGCAAGTTAAGTGCATTGAGAATGATAGAGTATTGGAGGTGAGGAAGAGACATAAAATTGAGGTGGAAGAATTATTTTTGCCAGCTTTTCCATCACCCTTCAGGAGGACGAAGGTTTTGAATCCCACCTAAGCTGTGCTTGTTATTGATGAATTTAAAAAAATCGAGGTATGAGAAAACAATGCAACTGTGGATGTTTGGAGCATAATGCGGAAGGAAGCGATCACTTGATTTACAAAGTTATTTAAAATTATATCTCTAAGCAAGAAAATTCCAAACAATTGTATAAAGAATTCTGCTTATATAAAAAAAGAGAGTCCAACTGTAAAATCAATATTGATATTGTGGAAAGAACAATGAGATGGAATGAGATAACTTTATTCAAAGAGCATGCCTTCTTATATAGAGTGAAACCCTAAACCTTTAATTGCACAAAAGGAACTAAAACACAATCGAGTCCTTAATAGGACTAATAGAAATAAAAAACACAACAACAACAATAACAAAGCCTCTTCCCACGTTAAGTAGGGTTGGCTACATGGATTCTTTGCCTCCTTTTAGATCTATCTTGGGTCACTCTCGGGCTTAGATCCAAAAAAACTAAGATCCCTTTAGATAGTCTCATTCTAATACTTCTTGGGCCTTGCTCACCCTCTCTTCGCCATCTCAACATCCTAAAACTCTCATCTCCTAATTGGTGCATCAGCCGACCTCCTTTGCAAATGACCAAACCACCTTAAGTGATATTCTGTCATCTTATCCTCAATTGGAGCTACACCAACTTTCCTTATGATTATGATTGCATCATTCGGAATCTGATCTTTACGTGTATGTCCACAAATTTATCTTAGACTTTCATTTCTGCTACTACCATTCTATGCACATGTCTATGGTTCACAAGCCAACATTCAGATCCATAGAGCATAGCAGGTCTCACGATTGCTTTGTAAAATTTCCTTTGATTTTCAAAGGAATTTTCTAATCACATAGAACGATAGAGGCTTCTATCCACTTTAACCAGTATGTATTTATTCTATGAGTAACATCTCCATCAATTTCCCCATCCCATTGTAAAATAGATTCCAAGTATCTAAAAGAATCTTTCTTTTGAGTGTTATCGTCTCCAATCTTCACCTCAAGTACTTCACCGTTGTTTCCATCAAACGTGCATTTCATATATTCAGTCTTAGCCCAACTTATATGGAATCCTTTTAGTCTCTAAGGCATGTCTCCAAACCTCCAGCTTCTCATTCACCCCATCTCTTGTCTCATCAATCAAACCAATATCAACAGCGAACAATATACACCAAGGTATCTCATCCTGAATGTAACTAGTCAACTCATCCATAATCAAAGTAAAAAGGGTTGGACTCAAAGCTGAACCTTGATGCAGACCGATGCTGATATCAAAATAGTCAGTCTTCCCAGACTAGATCCTTACATGAAATGAAGTCCCATCATACATATCCTTTATAAGGTTAATGTATAGGACATGCACTTGTCTCTTCTCCAAAATCTCCACAATATCTCCCGAGGGACAGAATCATAAACCTTCTCCAAATCAATAAAAATCATATGGAGGTTTTTTCTTTTAGATCTATAAATTTCCATTGTTCTCCTCAACAAGTGGATGGCTTCAATAGTTGAGCGACCTGTCATGAATCTGAATTGGTTTTCTTTTACTTTGGAAACTGGTCTCAACCTTCTTTTGATCACGTGTTCCCAAATTTAGTATGACTCATCAGCTTAATACCTCTGTAATTTTGAACAATTTTGAAAGCATCCTTTATTCTTATAAAGAGGTACCACGATGCTTCTCCTCCATTCTTCATATATTTTCTTGCTTCGCCAAATAATATTGAATAAATCTGTGTGCCAAGTCAAATCACGTTCACCTACAACTCTCCATACTTCAATAGGAATGTCATCAGGTCCTACACCTTTCCCAGGTTTCATAACCTTTAAAGCCTCCTCTACTTCCTTTATATTCATCTATAACTTGCACGATTCAAGTAACTTTCAGTACTAGCTAGATCTTCCAAAGTGATCTCTCTATTTCCTTCCCAATTGAAAAGCTTATGGAAATACTGCTTCCATCCAGTATTTATATCCTTATGAGTAACAAGCATGCGCCCTTCATCCTTAATGCATGTCACTTAAGAAAGATCTTTGGTCTTTCTTTCTCTTGCTTTGGCCAATCTGAATATATCTTTCTGGCCCTCCTTAGAGTCGAGATTTTTGTAGAAAACTTCATAAACGTTCGATTTAGCTTCGCTTACAGCCTTCTTTGCTTCCTTCTTCGTAATTTTGTAGTTTGTGACAGTTTCCTCTGTCCTATCCTTACACATAGCTTTAAAGAAAGCTCTTTTAATTTTGAGCTTCTCTTGCACCCCTCCACTCCACCACCAAGCCTCCGTTTACTCTGGAACTCCGCCCTTTGACACGTTTAACATCTTTTTGGCTACCCTTCAGATAGAAAATGCTACTGCCTCCCACATCTCATTTGTACTTCCCTTACAATACCAAGATAAGTCTTCTAAAACCTTCTCTCTGATGCTTGACTGCTTCAATTGAAGATTCCATCATCTAGTTCTAGTGATCTTGTAAACCTTCCTTTTCTTTACCAACCCTTTTATTTGCACATCCATGACTAACAAGTGATGTTGAGTTGTCAAACTCTCTCGTGGGATTACTTTGCAGTCTTTGCAACACAACCAATCCCTTATTTGCAATACAAAGTAATCTATCTGTATTCTAGTCGGGCTACTCTTATACATAATTAAATGCTCCACCCTCTTCTTGAAGAGAGTGTTTGCTATGAAAAGATCATAAGTTGTTACAAAATCCATAATGACTTTTTCCTCTTTATCTCTATTCCCGAACCCATGGCCTCCGTAAACAATAGCATACCCTGAAGCATCCTTTCCCACATGTCCATTAAGATCTCCACCTATGCAAATCATTTCTCTCTGTGGGATTCCTTGCATTATCTTATCCAAATCCTCCCAAAAAACTTGTTTAATCCTTTTATCTAAACCATCAGAATTACTTTTTCGAGCATCAATTTCAGCAAAATAATCCGATCCTCGAATCTTTGCACCTCAACCACACTACCCTTCAAATTCTTATGAATAATCACTCCAACATCATTTCTTTCATTATCTTTACATGAATAGCATAATTTAAAGCCTGTCTTCTCGATCTCCCTTGCTTTCTCTTTAACTCATTTTGTCTCTTGGAGAAATAGTATCTGAATCTTCCTTCTTTTTATCGTATCTACTATCTCCATTGATTTGTCAGTCAAAGTACCAATATTCCAATTACCTATCTGTAACTTCTTTTGCAACCTCTTTTGGACTAACTCCTTTACTCACATGCGTCCATCATTACTCCACCTCAAGTTGCAGTTTATAAATCGATCATGACCAACTTGGAAACCCCCACATGTTAAGAACCATGCCTAGAACCTCGTTCTGAGATTTCTCACTCGTTCTTCGATGAGTCACCTACTTTACTTTATATCTTGCTACTTTCAAAACTAGGCATAACACAAAACCAAGTACAAGCACTGTCCCTTTCTTGAACTCACTTAAGAAAGCAGTTTTCCTTTCAAAGGAAGGAGCCCATGTATCGGTACCTACAATACATCTTATTGAAGAACAACAAACTAAAAGAGTCTGATTAGATTATAGTTAATTTTGACTTACGATAATGAAACAAATTGACTTCCTTAAGTAACAAAGTGAAATGCGCAAAATATTGAAAGCAACTATAATCAAGCACTTTTGAAGATCGAAGATCGAATTGGAGCTCAGAACACTTTCCTTGATCTTAAGACAATAGATAGTGGCCTTCAAGTCATGAGAGAAGATGATGAAATATTGTAGCAAGTCAAGTAAACAATGAAGGAATGATCCTTCTTTTATCATGAATAAATGATGAGCTCAACGTTTCTCTTAGTTAAAAGGCACTTTGGACATCTATATGCAATACATACTTTTTTTCAAGGTTGCAAAAGTCGGTAGTCGGTACTCGGTCGGTTGGGTCACCGACTAAGGATTAATCGGTAGTCGGGCGATTAATCGGATTTAGTCGGGCTTTAATCGGCTTTGATTTTTGAAATATATAAACCATTTTTATACATATATTATTATATACTTACATAGATTTATATATATTTTTACTATCATAATAAATCAAAAGAAGTAATTGAATTTAAATAAAATAGTAAGCGTATTAGAGTAAGTTTGCTTTTAAAAAAGTAAAAAATATGCTATCTCCAAGCAAAAATTCGTTGACTAGTGGACCTAGTCGGAATTAGTCGTTACTCGGTCGGCCACCCCACTGACTAGACTAGTCGGACCTACTAGTCGGGCTAGTCGGGTGACTTTTGCAACATTGCTTTTTTTTATCGACGACATAATACACAAAATCACTCGATTGCCTAAATTATTAGTCCACTGGTTTGAAATAGTTGAATAGATGTAAGTGAGTAGGCAATGAAACGTCGAACGACTATTGACTACCCATACGTGCCGATAAAATGAGTTGACTAGAGATGGGCTAGTCAACTGAACATGGGCTAGTCGACTGATCAAAACCATAGTTGACTGAATGATAACTTTTTGTTTTATATGTGCTAGAAAATACGGATGCAAAAGCTAATATCAAAGAAATAGACGAACAAACAAAGAAGAACATCGGGATTTTTACGTAGAACCCTACTCCCTAAGGAGTGGGATGAAACCACGGGAGAACACTTCAAAGGGCTGATTAGTTCATTGAATTTTCTCATCTGATACAGGAGGTATGAGGATTCTTATATAGCCTCCATAGACCCTCCAAGTCCCACCACTGGTAGATGTGGGACTAAACACTGGATATGCCATTTACCCATCTATAAAAGAATGACATATACTCCAACACTCCCCCTCAAGCTGGAGCATGCAATGCTCAGCTTGGACAAACCGAAAGAAGTCACTCAAACTTACAATACAAGATACTACAAACAATGTCAACTCAACGCAAACACAACTGTTGGCTGTTGTCGAGGACGTTGCTTCTCATGCCGTGCAGGTGAGGAGAATAAACAGGCTGGAGTATGGGTCAAACTGAATCTCCTCATCGGAGAGCATGTGCTCTGTACTGCGCCTGTCAGAGTCACTGCAATTGAAAAGAGTCTCCTCGTTGGAGTACTATGGCCCGCCACAATCATGTGGAGAACTGCTCCATCATGAAAACCCTAACCCGCATGGCATAGGGAATGTGATCTCTACTTTGGAGTCCCTATGGAACACATGAAAACTCTGAGACAAAAACAAAGATGGAGACCACGCAAAAATGATCGCACTCATGTATGTCTGAAAATGAGTCCCTCTCGGGAGAACTCGAAGAAATTGGGTCGCTTAAAGATGGAGTGCCTCGAAGTTGGACTCTGAACCAATCCGTAGAGTCTGAAATTGAACTGTAGAGTCTAAAATCTGGCCTGGAATTTGACATATGAATTTGGAATATGGAGAATCTGACAATGTGGCCTGTAACTCTACACAATACTCCCTCTTTCTCCCATACTGGTCGGAATAACAAACATCGACAATGTTGGAAGAAGACAAACATGATGTGGGGAAGAACAAAAAACCAATAAGCCGATCTCAATATTTCCGGCTTTTCTCTCTTCTTTTTTTAGTCAAATCCTTTTTTGTACGGAGTCTTTTTGTACGATCCCCTTTTTTTCTCTTTCTTTCGGTTATTTCCTTTTTTTAATAGCTGTCTCTTTCATTTTTTTCTCGCGTACGATTTTTTTGTATGTACCTCTTTTTCTAATTTTCGTAACTGTGGCCCATGGGCCTGAAATCACTTCGATCCCACATAGGATTCAAAAGAAATGCAGATCTCTCCTTTTTTTAAATCCTCTGGATCCTCTTTTTTTAAGAGGCCTTTCATTTTTTGAACTAATCCTTTTTTCTTTTTGGCGCCCCTCTTTTTTTTTCTTTGGGCCGGACTCCCTCCTCTCCTTTTTAAATAAACTTACATCCCACTTGAGGCTAATATTTAGGGTTCTCTCTTGGGAACCCCTTTCTCAAAGAGCGCTGATGCAGAATGAAATCGGAGACGGCGGGAAATAAAATATTTTTTTATGGTGGAATTTCGGTGGAGAAAGAGAGGGGTTGAGAGAGAAGAAACTCGTCGGGAACGAGGGGTTGAGGGAAAAGAAACGCGAAGACTGCGTAGGGGAGAAGAGAGAGAGACGGATATAAAGATCTCAAATTTTCATTAACTTGAACTGTTGAACACAATGGACCCTCATTCGTTTATATAGGAGGGATGAGATTACAAAAATAGAAAAATAACTGATTATCCTAAATTAACTCTAACTAATTAACTGACTACTACCTAATTTGAAATTCAAATTAAGACTAATTGAGATCACACGCGATCTCTTTATTTAAATTAAATTGCGACAACTTAACGTAAATAAAATTAACCACTAAAATTAATTAAAATTTCAGCCCTATTTTCTGGTCCGCGCTGCATCAACTCTCCGCTTTAAAAATTCGTCTCCCGACGAATTGCTTAATGTAGGTGCGTCGTTGGAGAATTCATCCTTGAATTGTGGCTTCAATTTCCTCCAATTCGATCCTTTTCAACGTTACGTTTGTAGTTCTTTCCAATTGTAGGGCATCTCTGCAATTTTCGTACCCCGTCATTACAACTTATATTGTTAGAGGAGCCTTTGAACCTTCCCTTTGAATAAAAACTTTTGCTTGGAGGGGGTTCTGTGTAATTTCTCCCACTTAATTTCTCAAGGGATTTCTAGTCCCACCTGTCACGGGACTCAAACCCCGTAACCATCGGGTTCCCTGTTAGGGTTTGCCCGAGTCCCTCGTGTATATGGCGCAGGCGGCGCGCGCTAGGGAGGATGGATGACGCGTGCGGGGCATGCGACGGCGCTGGGGCGAGCGGTTGGGTTGCCGCGTGGAGAACTGGAGGAGGTGAAGCGCGGGGTCGGCAGGTGGCTGTTGGGGACGATGCGTGGTCGCAAAGGGGACCGCAGAAGCGCGCGACCTTGCGCGCGGTGGCTGCGTGGGGAAACGTCACCAGCGGCGAGGGCGGCGAGGTCTTGGGCGCGATCGTGGGATGGAGGGATCGCGCGGAGACGCCGAGCCGCCCGTACAGGAGAAAGCGGGGCCTGGGAGCTCTGGATGCGCGCAGGAGGCGCTGCAGGGGGGCGGCCACGCGCTGCGGTGCTGGAGGAGTCGGTGGCGGAGTGCGACGGGGCCCCAGGGGTGCGGGCCAACCACTGTTGGGCTGCAGTGGGGCCGGGGCGGACACCGGGGGTGCTATCGGCGACGGCGGCTGATCTGAAATCTGTTGGACAGCAACATCGATTGCAAAAATTTCGAGATTTTCGTATTCTTCTTCCATAGGACCTTCGTCGAAGATAGGCCCATGGTCCTCCTTTGCTTCTTGCACAATAGTTGTATCAAATAAACCTTCATTGGGACGGAACATACCTTCATTTTCAAGGTCGGAATCGGATTGTACAGCAGGTATAGCGTTCTGATTTTGGTCGTCGACATGCGAATCTTCTTCGATTTGCGCGTCTAACCATGCTTGTACCTTGATGCATGATATAAGTCGCTGCTGGAACTTCTTTGAACGTGAATGCGAGCGCGAACCATGAGATAGACGGTTGAGATCAAACTTCAAACGCCAATACTCGACAGGATCGTCGAATCGTAGGAACGATTCGGTATCCATGCTCTGATACCAAATGATGTAGAATAAAAATTTGCAACGGTGAAAAATAGTTGTTTGGTGGAGAAATTTAGAGAGGAGAGGAAGAGAGAGGAGAACGCGCCGGTTGCACGGGATTTTGGAGATGAAAGACGTGAAGAACACGTTGAGGGAGAGAAATAACGAGATAGAGAGAGAGAGATAATGAGATGAATCTCAAATTTTCATATTAACTGAACCGTTTTAAAACAATAGACCGTCATCCCTTTATACAGGAGGGATGAGATTACAAAAATAGAAATCAAAATTCAAATTCAAAACTACTTATCCTAATTGACTCTAACCAACTAACTAATTGATTTGAAATAAATTCAAATCTCTAATCGACTCTAACTAACTAAATTGATATCACACGCGATCTCTTTAATTAAATAAAAATACGACAATCGAATAAGCGTAAATAAAATTAACGGATAAAAATATCATGCCCTATATTTTAATTTTGTGCTGCATCAATTCTCCTCCGCTTGAAAAATTCGTCTCCTGACGAATTGCTTGATCTTCGTTCTGACGGTTGGAGAATCCTATCTGGATTGGTTGAGCAAAAATCCGCAATTTTGCTCATTTTCCATGTTACGTTTGTAGTTTCTTTCCACTGAGGGGTATGGATGCAAATGTTCTACCCCTTCACTTAAAATGCCTCTATAACATAGCTTAACCTTCACTTGGCCCTTTAAGTAAAAACTCTTGTGAGGAGGGACCTTCTTGTAATTTATCCAAATTTTCTCATCCCTTATTTTTGGGGATTCGGCAGGAGGGAGCTCCCCAACTTCCGTTAGGGTTTCATGCCTCCAGGATAAAAGGTGGTGGCGGCAGTGGTCTGGATCAGGAGGCCGTGAGCGACGACAGCGCAATGGCCAGGGAGGCCTGGGGCGGCGCCGAGGAAGGTGGTGCGTTGGTCCTAAATCGCGTGCGTGGTGCAGACCGTACCCAAAACACGCGCGGCGGCTGCTGGAGTACGAGGTCAATAGGCGACGGGTTGGAAAGGGGAACCTCAGGCGGCACCGAGGAATGAGGTGTGGCGACCCCCGCTTGCACGCGTGTTGATGACTGCGCCTGGTGCGTGCGCAGTGGCTGCTATAGCTCGAGATTGGGCGGTGGTGGCACTGCAGACGGCAAAGACGGTGTATCTGCGGTGATAGGGCTGTCCAAGGGGGCGTTTCAATATTTTCTGTTGTAGCTGGGGGCGTGAGGACTGCCCGAGGGGGCGTTGGGGCTGGGAGGGTTGCCGGGGTGACGGAGATGGGTTGTAGGAGAGGCAGTGTGGCAATTTGGAGGACAGCAGGGGGCTGCAACTGGGAGATTGGGGGTGCTGGAGGTGCGGGGGCTGCATCAGGGACCCAGGAGGGAGTCGTGGGTGGCACTGGAATTGGTTCTTCCAACGATTGTAGGTCTGAATATTCTTGGAAAGCAAGCAGATCGACGATTTCCCATGCTTCTTCTATAGGGTCTTCATCAAATATGGGGCCCAAGTCTTCGATTTCGTTTTGTATCGAAGTTGTATCAATAAAATCTTCATCTTGCATGAAAGTACCTTCGTTTTTTTGCTCAAACATTGATCTGATTTTTGCCGTTGCCGTATGAATCTTCATCGAATGTTGTGTCCAGCCATGCTTGCACCTTAACGCTTGATATAAGTCGCTTTCTGAACATTCGTTGCCGCGTACGAGCATGCGAACCGCGAGATATGCAACTGAGATTGAGTTGCAAACGCCAATACTCGATAGGATCGTCGAATCGTAGGAACGATTCGGTTTCCATGCTCTGATACCAAATGATGCAGAATAAAAATTTGCAACGGTGAAAAATAGTTGTTTGGTGGAGAAATTTAGAGAGGAGAGGAAGAGAGAGGAGAACGCGCCGGTTGCACGGGATTTTGGAGATGAAAGACGTGAAGAACACGTTGAGGGAGAGAAATAACAAGAGAGAGAGAGAGAGAGATAATGAGATGAATCTCAAATTTTCATATTAACTGAACCGTTTTAAAACAATAGACCGTCATCCCTTTATACAGGAGGGATGAGATTACAAAAATAGAAATCAAAATTCAACTTAAAAACTACTTATCCTAATTGACTCTAACCAACTAACTAATTGATTTGAAATAAATTCAAATCTCTAATCGACTCTAACTAACTAAATTGATATCACACGCGATCTCTTTAATTAAATAAAAATACGACAATCGAATAAGCGTAAATAAAATTAACGGATAAAAATATCATGCCCTATATTTTAATTTTATGCTGCATCAAGCGCCATCCTCGATAGGGACTTTTCTGGAGACAACACCGCCTAAAGGGAGGAGCAGCATCACCGCCGCTATGAGCTCTGCTGGAGATCAATGGCTATGGAGATGGAGGTTGGTAGGCATCACCTGTTGGAGATAGTGCCGCCGCGGTTAAGGAGGGAGGAGGATGTACGACTTCCGGAGGAGAAGCTTCGCCGCCTCCTCTCCTTCTTGCCCATCGCCAAAGGAGGAACTCCTTAGGGAAAGCGTGAGCCACCATGGAGATGTGTTGCCTCTTGCAATCCGAGTGGCACCACTTCGCATGGAAGGACTGCACTCACCTGAAGAAGAAATTGCATCGCTGCTGAGGAGTTGCGCCTGCTGGGAATTGTGTGAGCATTGCTTGAGGAGGAGGTGACGATGCCTGAACATCTTAGGTGGAGAGCGCCTTGTTAGTGAAGGACCTTGCAAGTTGTTGGAGGCGTAAGTATATGCGACACCCCCATGATGGGATTTCTCAGAAAATTTCTTGATGTCGCGCTGCTCGGGAATCGAGTGCTGCCAGGAGATGATTTAGGGTTCCATGAACCCTAGAACAAAATTGTATTGTGCGTACTTGACACGATGTTTGTTCTCAAAAATAAAAATGTGTCTTCCGATTTGAATAGAACTAAGAGGAACCTTGCGTTTTCTAGAATTGAACCCGAAAAAATGATTCTTCAGTACGTGTAGAAGAGTGTGTGCAATCTTGTTTCCATAGAACTAGGGTTTAAGAATGAAACCTTAGAATTGAATCGAAATTCTCCAAGAACAAATCCACAATAATAATAAATATTGAAGAACGAAGAACCCTAAAATCAAACCCTCTCGGAATCGAGCAAAAATAGGATTTCAGAAAACCCGATACAGTTTTTGAATCTCGAACAAATCTTCAACAATAAATCTTCAAAAATTCAATCGAGAATCAACCTGCTCTGATACCATGTTAGAAAATATGAATGTGGAAGCTAATATCAGAGAAATAGAAGAATAAACAAAGAAGAACACCGAGATTTTTACGTGGAACCCTACTCCCTAAGGAGCTGGATGAAACCACGGGAGAATGCCTCAAAGGGCTGATTAATTCATTAAATTTTCTCATCTGATACAGGAGGTCTGGGGCTTCTCATATAACCACCACAGACACTCCAAAACCACTGGTAGATGTGGGATTAAACACTGGATGTGGTAAACGAAGAACCCTAAAATCGAACCCTCTCGGAATCGGGCAAAAATAGGATTTCAGAAAACCCTATATAGTTTTTGAATCTTGAACAAATCTTCAACAATAAATCTTCAAAAATTCAATAGAGAATCGACCTGCTCTGATACCATGTTAGAAAATATGAATGTGGAAGCTAATATCAGAGAAATAGAAGAATAAACAAAAAAGAACAACGAGATTTTTACGTGAAACCCTACTTCCTAAGGAGAGGGATGAAACTACGGGAGAACGCCTCAAAGGGCTGATTAGTTCATTGAATTTTCTCATTTGATATAAGAGGTCTGGGGCTTCTTATATAACCACTGCAGACACTTCAAAACCACTGGTAGATGAGGGACTAAACACTGGATGTGGTAAATGGATCATAGAGGGATCCATTTACCCATCTATACAAGAATGGCACATATACTCCAATAATTTGGATTTTAATTAAGGCTCTTATTACTTATATCTTATTGTAAGCAAAATTTAATTAAGTGTAATCACGAGACATCTTCTAAAGATCATCTTCTTTTTGTAGAGTTTTTGTATTCCATCTATGTGTAGTGTCTTTCAAATTAATCAAAACATCCTCAATGTAGTGCATCAACATTTCATAGACATTTTAACAAGTTTCTTAGCATCATTTTGCACAATATTATTGAGGAAAAAAATGAATTGCATATTTATGAGGCCTTAGGATTCTCTTATATAGAGGAGAGACCCGTTGGGTAAATTACATAATGAAGATGGAAAGAATGGAAAAATACATAAAGGATAAAAGATTTTTTTTGAGAGAAATAAAGGGTGTCAGCACAAGCTGGGACCCACCACGAAGTATATACATTAAATATAAAAAAATTATATGTTACATCGTATCACATTTGCCATGATATAAAAAGTACTCTACAATGTTCTATTACATTCTCTGTATAGACCTGCCCTCTAAAAATGGCTTTGTTCCTGGCACACCAAATCGCCCAAATCAATGCAAAAGGATAATCACTATCCTTTTGCTCAAAATCACAAACCGATCTAGTATCTTTCCAGAAGTGGGACAATCCGACCCGACGAACCATGAAATATTTGCCCTGCTACACACCTCTGTGGAGAAAGGATAAGTGAAGAACATATGGCCCACATCCTCAACTGTCTGCCTGCATCTGGCACACGTAGAATCCTCCATGCCCAACAACCGACCCTGGTGTTCCTTGGTGAGCATTTTCTTAAGTCTGAAAAGTCAATAAAGAATCTTAACTCGGTTTGGCACCTTGCTCCTCCAAATCATGCTTGCGTCAACACGAACCTCTTCATGCACCTCAACCCCATCCTCAACCAAAAATCAATATGTTTTCTTTACTGTAAACTTCCCATCTCCTTACATAAAATGATCCTTGCCCGAAAATGGACCCTCGATCTGCATCATCTCCATCTGTAATGTAAAGAAATCCTCCACCATCTAATCCGACAATTCCGAGGCGAACTCTAGCGACCATGAACCTCATTCCCAAATCTGTTGCACTTGTACCTTGTTAGAGTATTTGGTTATGCGCCATATGAGTTGTAGAAGGGTAAATGGATCTCCCCAAGATCCACTTACCCCATCCATATGTTTAGTCCCACACCTACCAGTGGTGGGACTTGGAGGCTCTGTGGAGGCTATATAAGGAGCCCCAGACCTCCTGTATCCATCGAGAAAAAGGATTGCAATATCCGCCCCTTTGAGGGCTTCTCTCGTGGTTTCATCCCGCTCCTTAGGGAGTAGGGTTCCATGTTGAAATCTTGATTTTCATGTTTTATCTTTCTAGATTATGCTCTGTTTATCAATTTTGCTTTCGTTTCCTATTTTCTAACATGGTATCAGAGCGGGTCGATTCTCGTGGATTTTGTTTTGTTTTATTGTTTGAGATTCGACATTATCATGTTCATGGTTCTGTTTTGTTTCGATCCAAGCACAGATCTAGGGTTTCTGAACCCTAGTTTCAGAAGATCTTCCAGGCAGCATGCCATACAACAGATCTTCCAGGCAGCAAGTCATAGGAGGAGCAGACCATGAACATGATATCCAACCTCGCAGTACAACATATCTTCCAGGAAGCAGGTCATACAAGGTTGCGCTGCATCGTTCCTTCATGTCGCGCGATATCCAACCACCAGGAGCTCCACATGGCGGTGCAGAAAACCACCCTTCTCGCAGAGCTCCAGGCTCCAGGCGGAGCGTACAGGAGCAGACCAACAACTTCTAGGCGGGAGGCTCATCTCCTGAGGCGGTGCAGCTCCACGCACAAGCACCTCCCAGATACCCCTACGGCGCAACTAGCGCGCTCGAAGACCCCCCCCCCCCGCCCCTGCGCACGATGCTCTAGACCTCTTTCTCTCGCACAGCAGGTGGCGCGACTAGGCGCAGGAGCCCCGCACACCCTGAACTCCTCCCTCCATTGCGCTGTGCGCTCCCATCTCCAGGCCCCAAGTCCGCTTCTCCTCCCTCGTGCAGGCGGCGCGGGTGTTCTCCCTCAGTAGGCGGAGCTGCACCAGGTTCATCGCGTGCGGGAGCCCCTCGCGCATCTCCAGATTCTCCCAAAGGCGCCGCTCCTTTCCAAATTCTCCCAGTGGCGGCAGCGATCGAAAGAAACACATAGGGGGACGGGGAGGGCTTCGTGCCTAGTTGAAGATAGGGAAACCCTAAATAGGGTTTCACGCAGCGTGCCCGAGTGGGCATAAAAAAAAATATTTTTTAAGGAGGCTGTCCGTTTAAAAAAAGGGGGAGGGATTGATTTGAAAAAAGAAGAAGAGAGAGTTATTTTGTAAAGCCCAATTGGGCTAGGGCATCTATTAGGTCCAAGTGGGTCGATTTTTTTTAAATGTTGTGAAAGAGGCGCGTACGGTAAAAACCGTACGCAAATTGTAATTTTTTTGATTTAAAAAATGTGAGAATGAAAAGTTGTAAAAAATGTGTAAACGACTTAAAAAAATGCATGTTTCATGTTATTTTCCCCATATATATTGTGTTCTCCCAACTTGGTCGATGTCTTCGTTCCGACAAGTATGGGAGAAAGGGGGAGTATGGTGTAGAGTCACAGGTCTTGTTCCAGATTCTGATATTCTCCAAACCAACCGATTTCCAAAATCTATAGTTTCTCAAATGTTTCAGACTTGACGTCCAGATTC
Source organism: Ottelia alismoides (assembly GCA_037367405.1). NCBI lineage: Eukaryota > Viridiplantae > Streptophyta > Magnoliopsida > Alismatales > Hydrocharitaceae > Ottelia > Ottelia alismoides. The sequence continues at coordinate 2,487,219 of JAZKJV010007863.1, forward strand.
CGAGTCTGCAGTTCAAGACGCACGAATATGCGCTCTTCAGTTTCGTGGTCCCCATCATTCTTGTTGTTGTCAGCCAGACTTTTCATGTGAGCCATAGGGACTCCAGAGCAGAGGACCATTCCCTATGCCATGTGGGCAAGGGTTTTCATGTGGTATCATAGGTACTCCAGAGTAGAGTACCATTCTCTGTGCCAGATAGGAGAGACCCAGTTCTCCGACGAGGAGACTTTTCAGACTCTATACTCCAGCGACCGTGGACTTCGACGAGGATTGCACTTCCACATTCTCTTCAGTTCGGCCCTTTTCAGAGAGCAGTTGTCCACATGTTGTGGCGGGTCAGAGTACTCCGACGAGGAGACTCATTTCCAGTTATAGTGACTCTGACAGGCGTAGTACAGAACACATGCTCTCCGACGAGGAGATTCAGTTGACTCACACTCCAGCCCGTTCGTCCTCCTCACCTGCAGGACATGAGAAGCAACGTCCTCGACAACATCCGACAGTTGTGCGCGTTGAGTTGATATTGTCCGTAGTGTCATGTACAAGCTTGCTAAAGTCGGCCGACTAGGCGGACTAGTCAGTCCGACTAGTCGAGTCGGGGGGGTAGCCGACTCGACTAGGCCTAGTCGGCCTTTAGTCGGTCCACCCGACTAGTCGACCAACTAGTCAGCCTTTAGTCGGTCCACCCGACTAGTCGACCAACTAGTCGGCCTAGTCGGCCGACTAATCAGCTGACTTTTACAATAACCTTTTTTATTTTTAGTTTTTCACTTTTTTTTAAAAGCAAACATATTCTATCATGCTTAATTTTATATTTAAAGTCAATTACTTCTTTTTTTTTCATTAAGATGGTATATAAAATGTATAAATATATGTATATATAAGAATATATGTATAAAAAATGATTTATTTATTTAAAATAATTAAAAAATTCAAAACTGACTAATGACCGACTAAATCCGACTAGACGCCCGACTGCCGACTAATCCTTAGTAGGTGACCCCGCCGACTGAGTACCGACTACCGCTTTCTGCAACCTTGGTCATGTATTGTGAGTTGAGTTTCTTTCTGTTTGTCTAAGCTGAGCATTTCATGCTCCAGCTTGAGGGGGAGTGTTGGAGTATTTCGTTGTGCATCATATGAGTTGTAGGAGGGTAAATGGATCTCTTCAGGATCCATTTACCCCATCCATATGTTTAGTCCCACATCTACCAGTGATGGGATTTGGAGGCTCTGTGGAGGCTATATAAGGAGCCCCAGACCTCCTATATCCATTGAGAAAAAGGAATGCAATATCCGCCCCTTTGAGGGCTTCTCCCGTGGTTTCATCCCGCTCCTTAGGGAGTAGGGTTCCACGTTAAAATCTTGCCTTCCATGTTTTATCTTTCTAGATTATGCTCTCTTTATCAATTTCGCTTCCGCTTCCTATTTTCTAATATACCTCGCTATTCCTTACCAACTGCAAGAGGCACGGGAATCGATCCCCCACCACACCTGCCCTCGTCCAATCATCCAACCAAAAACAGAATCCCTAACCATTCCTAAGGACCGGTCTCAAATTGCATGTCACTTCTGGAATAATTTTAGTAATCCCCTCCACAAAGATGATGGAAAGCGTCTCGGGACAACCTCCAACGACATAGATATCCCATATATCTTCCTCAGTAAACAACATACGGGGTCATCGGACTTCTCCGATAATCGTATTACCCAATTTCACTATAAAAGCCTTATTCATCTCCTTCACCTGCAACACACATAAACCACCTAACTTCTTTGACATTGCCACCTTGGCCCAATCCACCAGATGTACGCCCTTCTTAACCTGCCGACCGCCAGACTAGAAAAATCATGTCATCAATGCCTTGATCTTTATGTGCACCCCGGCTAGCAACAACCTCGTGGAACAAAAGAAAATTGGGATTGCAGATAGAACATGCTTCAAAAGAACCAACTTCCCTCCCATTTGAGAGCATCGGTGCCTTCCAACCTGCCAGCCTCCCCTCCAATATCTCCATCAAAATCCACCAATCCTTCGACTTTGGTTTCCCCACCACCAAGGAAAGCTCCAAGTATGCCACTGGCAAGACAGCAGAAGGGCGCCCCACCACCGTCGTCACACTCTGCAACTCCTGCTCTGAGAGGCCAAACAACACCACCGTCGATTTGTCCCTGTTGATCTGGAGCCCATACACCTTCCTGAAAATGTCCATGAATCCATGATACATGATGCCATACAGATCTTCTCTGCTTCCACCCCTAGGAATAGAACCATATCATTCGCATACTGCAAGAGCGGGATGAAAATCACTTCCTTCCTATACCTCGAGCACCATTCTCTACTTGTCACCAACCTCATTAGAACATGTAACGCATCGGCCGCAATCACAAAGAGAAGAGGTGCCAGCGGGCATCCTTGTAGGATTCCCCTCTGAGACTGAAAAAATCCACCCTCCGATATTTCATTGACAAGCACAACATGGGACGTAATTGTAACACACCGCTTGATACAAGCAATCTACATCTCTGGGAATCCTCTCTTCTCCAATGAAGCCCACAAGAACCTCCAGACTACACAGTCGTATGCTTTGGAGAAATCCACCTTCCAAAGCACACCTTTGGCCTTACTTCTTTTCCATTCCGTTACCATTTTCGATGTCATCACCAACCTGTCTGCCATTGCTCTCCCACGTACAAATGCAGTCTACTCAGGTGAAATGATTCGGGGTAACACCTCCCTCAACCGATTAGCAAGAATCTTCGAAATAATAAGATACTCGGCATTAGACATCACAATAGGCATGTAGTCTTCCACTCTGGTTGGAGTGTCCTTCGTTGGAAATAAGAAAATGAGCGTCTTATTCAATCTCTCAAAACTCCTATTTCCTACCCTGAATTCCTCTAGTACCTCCATCACGTCATGCTTGACCACCTCCCAAAACTCCCTATAAAGCACACCAGAAACCCATCCGGCCCCAGTGCCCAGTCCGCATTCAGCTAAAAGAGTGCCTACCTCCTTTCTGCCTCCGAAAACTCCTTCACCAATGCGCATGCCTCTACATCAGATATCTTTGAGACTCCCTTCCCTTGCCAGCCCCATCCTGAACGAACATCCCGTCAGTTGAAGGCCTAAAAGAGTGATCGCAGCGCCGCTCCCACATCCCGGTCACCCTCCACTACCACCCCCCTACCGCAACTGATCATGTTGGAGCATATATATCATTCATGCTCAGCTTGGACCAATATCTCTTGTAGGCCCTCTAGCTAAGGCCTTGGTAAGTACATCTGTTGTTTGATCTCCTGAGCTAACATGAGTAGTGGAGATAAGGCCCTTCTGTATCATGTCTAGAGTGTAGTGACAGTCTACCTCGATATGCTTGGTCCTCTCATGGAAGGCTGGGTTGTTGGCGATGAAGAGAGCATCCTGATTGCTCTATTGGAGGTACATGAGAAGAGGCATCTCAACAGTTCAGTTAGTAAGAACAAATCTGACCTACATCATTTATGTGCTAGTCTGTGCCATAGCTATGTATTCTGATTCATTGCTGGATCTTCCAACCACTGTCTGCTTCTTGCTTTTCCATAACACGAAGGAACTCACTATGAACACTGCAAAGCTAGAAGTCGACTCCCTGTCTTTGGGACACCCTGCATAATATGCATATGCACAAGCTGTAACGGTAAGGGATGTACCTCTGCTGAATAGAAGATTGGTGCCATGTGAGGCCTTCAGAAACCTCAAAATCATATGGATGCATCCATATGTGCTTGTATCGGATGCTCCATGAACTGACTCACTTTGCTTACTGCAAAGGATATATCTGTCCTAATCATAGTCACACAAAGAAGCTTCCCAACAAGCTCCATGTCCTCCTCTTGTCGACCTCCTTAGTGTCATCATCATAGAGCTTCTTGCTCAGGTCCATAGGAGTATTGGCATGCCAACAATCTGCCATGCATGTTTTAAAAAGATCTGTAACGTACTTCCTCTAGGTCATCACAAGACCTCGTTGGTCCCTGGCAAACTCCAGTCCAAGGAAGTAGCATAGACTACCAAGGTCCTTGTTCATAAACCGCTGACCTAGGAAGTCCTTAGCAACCTGGATGCCTTGCTCATCATCCCCTGTAACAACGATGTCATCA